>OX235263.1:28308453-29671558 GCA_944472135.2 Trichobilharzia regenti
AAGATAACCGAATTCAAATGGTTGGTTCCGATAACATCTGAAGAAGGAGGTGAAGCACTCAGATGCAAGGGTAATTTTTATTCCCGAAATCAAGAGGGTTGTTGTCAGAAAAAGAGAGTAAATATGCTCAAGTGCATTCAACAATCACCATAAAATGCTTCAGAATGTAATGCATTATTATTCCAAATTCTTTCTCATCAACTTCAAATGTTCAGACTAATGAGCGTATGATTTTCGTTAATTCAAAAATACTAAAACAAATGAGATTAAACCTACCTTGTTTACAGCAGAAAAATAACTGAAGCGAAGCAGTAATTATTTCACCATTTTTATGTAACTACTCATTACATATTATAACCAATTATATACATCTAACCACTTACATACTCATCGGAAATCATCAGTTTCCATGAAACATAAACTAGAATCATACCACGATTACATGTGAACCACAGTAACAATGCCCTTCTAAAAGTCGAATGCTGACAGGAAAAGGAATTAAACAAATCTGCAGCGATATTGCACAACTATGTATAAATATTTCTACTGCTTTATAAATCACAATCAGAAAACAGGTATTAATTGAAATTTAGCCGTAATTACACGCGCGGTCTCCAATTCTTAGTGTCTGTTTGAACTTTAACTGAAAATGTATGACATGTGAGCCAAAATTACGCTGACACTCTAATTAATGCATTTTGTCGTGATGAAATATATTGTGAAGTTGAAATATCAAATTATCATTAACTGCAGGGGAATGCACGGAAGATTTCCGCATTAAATTTTCAAACCATACACAGATTTATGAGTGTAAATAGATGAGATAAACTAGCAGGAGCAATGCATTCAGCGTCTCAAAAATATTATAAAAAGTATCGAAGTAAATGTCAACGGTTTAGAAGAGTGATAAATAATAAGGGAGACGGAAGCAAACGCCATGGAACGCACAGATTTAGGTAGAACTCCAAAAGAACAAAGAATAATTTGCAGCAAATCTTTGTGTGAGTATGTCGAAAATATAGAACGTACTTTGTTAAGCGTCAATAAAATATTATAATTCCTGAGGAACTTAAATGTGCATGATATATCTGATTCATTGTCACTCAGACCTCTCAAACTGCATCTGATTTATTTGTGTTACCAATTGTCAAAAAGCTTATTGTTTGCTTGGTGTTAGGTCACGAAGTAAAAATGTCTAAAGCATCGATATCAGGTGCCTTCCCCACTACTGTTCACTTAGAGAGCGAATCTGTCTGTAAACAGCTTATCTCATCTTCCTATTTTCACGCGTCACTGGTGAACATCTAATTTTGGAAGAGACTATGACTAGCGGCTTATGCAGTTTCACACAACGAGCTCTGCCACACCCCACCAATCTGTCCTACCTCGCAAAAATTCCTAGACCATAATGACAATCGGTGCCTAAAAAAATTGTCATACGCTGATAACAGTCTGTGAATTTGTGAAAGTTTCACGGAAACTAGTGACACAATACAATTATAAAAAGGATACAAACTCGTAGAAAATAGACGGACAAACACCAGTTTTGAGCTGACAGAAGTTTAAGAACCACCGAAAAGCTGTTTTGTCCGAATTTGAGACTCTCACCGGTATGCAACCTCCGCGTTTTGGACACAGGACCTTCTGATTACAACATCAAGGAGCTCGTAGACCATTGAGCCAATGGGACTCGCTTCAATGGCCCATGAATTCTCATTTCTGCCAGTCCACGACATTGCGCGACCATTTCACAATATCCATTTTGATGATTTACTGCTTCACCTTCCATTTGCTGTACCCTACCGATCACGGCCTCCCACTAGAACCTCAGATCACTACCTCTATAAAGTAAGTCGCTAGTGAGCATCAGATTAATTTTCAAGTATTGGTACAGTGTGCAGCTAAAGAGTGTCAAGCTGGGACAAAACAGCTGTCCAGTATTCCAAGGTCATTCAGTGATTCTCTAATCCATATCAGCTCATGATGCGATTCTCCATCCAACAAAACAAAATCATTATACGAACCACTACTTGAAGAAACCGAATACCTGTGAAAATGAAGAAACCGACATTATTTTAAAAAATCCATAATCAGTTATATTATGCAAGTAAAAACAGCCTCTTTAAAAATTTATTAGCTACCACAACATGTAAGTTCACGTTCTCCTTGTGTTCAATTGCAATTGATTCGACTCTATTTGTGCATGTATTGATATGCCAAATATTCATCGAAACATCCTGTCAGCGACTTCAAACATTCAAAGTAATACATTACTATTGAACTTGTGTCCCGTTTCTGTCAGCACACATGCATTCACTTAGTCGTTCTCAAGCATATTCTATTCTGTCATGTTTGTATGTGATATCCAGTTTCTCAAACTATTTCTTTTGTGATTTTCCTAAGTATGAAGCCGCTTCGTCGTTTCCCTTTCAATATTCGCCTGAGTTAGGGAAAACAAAACATCCGTATATAGAAATCAGATACTGAAGTTGATCACACAAAACAAGAAACAAATCTGATGAAGGAATTACAGTATATGCATCCATAGGTATGTTACACAATTTGGGAATGTCGAGAGTTATTTTACTAAAAGTTGGAACGGTCCTTAGCCCAAGAATAACATTTTCATGAGTTCTTTGTTGCTCTGCCCTCTCAATCTGTGCTCACGGTGACGCCGTGCACTCTATTGTCAACCTCAGTGAGTATCTTACATCTGAATCGCGCCTATCGAACAATGCATGCATGAGACTACGCTATGTGGTGAGGCGCTGTTTCAAAGATGTGCCGGAAGAATTCACCACAACCAATTATATCGATCTCCTATTCTTTTGACAATGTTCGCTTTACACGTCACAAATTGTACAAGCTTGTAGTAGGACGCATAATATGCATTCCAACTCTTCAAAACAGCAGACCTTACTGACTTGTATAGGGATAATTTCATTGACAACTACTACTCAATACGGGTGGCTAACTTCATGGCGATGGAGGAGGAAATCTTACTTATGTCAGAGCCGATGAAAAGCGGAAAAGCTTTTACTCACGCTCGAAACCATTAACTACTGATTTAGGACTATTGCGAATGACTCTCACACCATTTTTTATTGCATAACTGTCATCTAAACCTCATAAACTTAACACTAATTTACAAGTGTATTCAGCTAGCGCAAGTAGTGGTGCATCACGACTTACTACATCAGGAGTAAGATCTGTGATACTTCGGATATCAGTAGTCTTCGGTTTCATCAGAGATGGACGTTTTGTATAAGTAATTGGTGCAACGTTTTGCATCTCCATTCCTGTTTTTTTCTCTTGACTGACCTCTGCTCTATCGCCAATGGTCGCTTTCATCCTCCCACACTGACCTGGTGAGGACTGATATCTCTGTGTGTGCTACAATTCCAACCAGTTTGTTTGATAGTGTTTAAACGAAATCCAGTTACTTTCGTATACACAAACTCTAGGATCCGAACGGCTGCAATGGCGCATGAAGCTGTAACGGTCACTGATAGCTATTCAATCGCATCTACCGACGATGCTCTGCTTCCCAGAAACTGGTAGTCAAAATGAAATGATCGGAAGTGGTCCCTTCAGACAAATATCAACGCTGATGTGAGCAACCAGGAAATATCTAGCACTTCCAATAAAATCAAACAACAAGCTGTCAACAAATCTAAACGTATGCAGCTTCGCAACATTAATGAAAATAAAAGTGAAATAATTAATCCTAAATTAAAATATAGAAAAAAATTTAAAGCTTTTTAAATCACTAAAAGTTGTGCAGTCTATAACATTCAATGTAAAAATCAATTTCTTATGCATATTCACATTTATATGTTTCACACTGTGCAGCAACTACAACAAGTTCATTTTATCCTAGTGTTTAATTGCACTTGATTCGACTTTATTTGTGCATGCATCGATCTGCCAAATATTCGCCGAAACATCCAGTCAACGACTTAAAGCATTCAAAGTTATTCATTATTATTTATATGGATGCGTTAAGTAGCTCTTCTGAGTGCAGACGCTTGACTCGAAATGTCACTGGGAACTATAAAGTGATTATTACTGTGCGCCTTTTTGATCTGGTTCTTTCAAAAACCAACAGGAGATTGTAGTAAGATAGTTGTTACTGTGACCACCTTTTTGATTTTCCAATTATTCATTAGTACTTATTTTATGTCTTTTTTCTTTTAGCGAATTTCATTTGCTGATTTCTTCGCTTTGTTATTCTTTTTTGTCGTTTTTGTTTTTCGCATCTAGTTTCTCGAACTACTGCCCATATAATTCTCTTATAGATACAGTCGTTTTATCTATTGCTTTTCAATATTCGCCTTAATCTTATTTTTACCATTTGTGCTGCTCAATATTTCCATCAAGTTTTCCATTCATCTCATTCTCCTTATATTGTGATCAATGTTTTCCATGAAATGCAATTTTGATAGTTGGCAATATTTCATTTGGACACCAGCTGAAATTTGTATCGAATAATTTAATCCTCCACGAATACAAACGTTTCTGTGTTTACACATAGCGACAGTTTATCATGTAAACATTGTATAACAATTAAAAGAGTCTATTTTCATGGTTTCTACACATGTTATCAACCCGACGTAGCCATAGTCACAACGTAGTTTAGGTTTTCTTCGCTTTTGCTTCGAATCCAACCCTAAATTTATGATATATGTTTTCAAACTTTCACCTAATTCTTTAGAAAACATTGTTTTTGCGTAAAAATGAATCTCAAATTTTGTAACACCAACTACTCATGATTTCTAATTGAGTTGATTTATAATGTCATATTTATATAACGAATTGTTCAGCCACTACACCAAGTGAGTTCTTCTCAATACATGATTGTTTGATGACGTTTCATTTCCTGTTAACCTCGAGTTATAGGACACACGTTACTCCACATCATCCTGGCCAGACTCCTTCAGTAGTTTACCTGGAGCACAATTACTGAATCATGGTGGATCTGCCTTAATGGGACCAGGACATTTCCACCGACAATGATTATTCACTCAGGATTGATGGATAATGCGGTGAAAAAAAACAGGTGATCATAATATCTGACATATTAAAGTAGAGTCACAATATATTTTCCACAGCCAAAGACAGCTACGTACTCACTGTGAACTATTATAATGGTCCCTTAGCACTTTTTCCACTTCATTAGTTGGATTAACTGAATGACTCGCTCATCCGCGAATGACAGCATAAGTCTAGCTGACATGGTCATCGTTGTCCACTCTTTAATTCATGAGGCGCATATGTGAGAACGTGCGTATCAACAGATAAGACAGCGTTATATTGTCTAAAGAGGAAACATTGAGTTACAGAAAGCAAAGTGTCCGTGTAAAGATATCGGATATCGAAGTTGATCACACAAATTATGACACAAATCTGTAGGTGAAATTCTAGGAATTGCTCTCAGGTGAATTCGACGCAGTACGGAAGCAGACTGCAATTGTAATAAAAGGGAGAACAAGTAAACAGCCAACGAGTCTCATTTTCATGAATACTTTTCAGCTACGCTTTCAAGGCCCTGCGCTCTTCTGTCACGGTTGGCGCATAAATCGCATCTGAGTCGCCGCCTATCGAACAATGTATGCATGGAACTACAATGTATGTTGAAGAGGCTTTCCAAAATGCTTTCCAACTTCTATCCCGTCAATGATTTTTCCTACTTCACGGCTTGCTATAGCTCGCATAACATGAATTCCAACACTCACATCAATAGACCTGACCGACTTAGGTAGGGATATTTTCGTTGACAGCTACACCTCAGTAGGGGTAGCTAACATTATGGGGATGGAGGAGGAAATCTCACTTATGTCAGAGTCAAGAAAAAGCGAAAACGTTTCTTAATACACTTTCCGTTTCATAACTGGAATCAATATCTCATCATTTTGCAAACATATTAGGCCAGCGTCGTCCATCTTGTTTCACAACTTGATTGTAGTGATCCGTGAGACTTTATTTCCCGGTAGTCTTCGGTTCTATCAGAGATGAACATTTTGCATCAGTAACATGTGCAACGTTTTGCATCTCCATCCCTGCTTCCTCTTGGCTGATCTGTTGGCAGGGAAGGAACTTCCCCCTCAAATCGACCAACCACGCTAGTCTGATGAAGACTGATATCTCTGTAGGTGCTGTCATTCTGACCAGTTTGTTTGATAGTGTTTATACGAAATCGAGCTACTTTGGTATACACAATCTCGAGGATCCGAACATCTGCAACGGCGCATGGAATCTGTATTGGTCACTAGCAGTCATGAGATCTCAGCCAGTAACGCTGCTCTGCTTCTTTGAGAAAGGAATTCCTAGTGAAATGCTTAGGTGCCTTGATGTCGGCGCCCAGGCAACATACATTACTATGATTTGCAATGAAATTGAACAACAAGCAATGAAGAAATCTAATCTGTCGCTAATTCTCATGCTCTGGATCAATAATGACAATTCAAGCGATAAAATTATTTTTACCTTAATTTCACTCATTTAACTTTTGTGTATTAGTGTTGCGTTTCTTGTTGTCTTCAACTTGGTTAGCCTCTAACCTCTATCTCAGTTCTTAGCCTGTCTTTTACGTTTTGAGATAACGGTGAGTAGTCTTCAAAATGCTCATCCCCAGTGAGATATTTAACACCGATATCCTGAAACCACGTGTCATCTTCAGACTGGCCATGTACAATGTTCAGACGCTTGTAGAGATTGGCCAGCAATAAGTTCTGATGAGAATATTGAAAGCCTCGCTGTGGATGTATTCTGCATTCCGGAGACCTGCATTCAAGATCTCAGTGAAGTGACAAGTATATATTGTCTATCTTGAATTCTGAATAGTCTGTACTGGCTCTGCCTATCCAGAGAGGTTTTGACATTGAGATCGGTCGTATTTCGTGCTTCTGTGGCGCTGATACTCACCCAATGAATTTTAGGTGGAATTAGTAGCTACATCTGGAGACAACGTTTAGCCTTGCTGAGGCATGCCAAACACATGTGGTAAGAAAGAATGTGTCAGTGAGACGGACTATAAAGCAGATTGTAGGTGAGTAACGTGTCTGGAACGACGATTAGTACGCTGGACAGAGCACATTCAGCAACCATCTAGTTGATCAACAGCGCCAGCATCCAACATCATCAGCTACACTGTTCACTGGTTGGTCAGTACCAACCCATCGGTCGACAGGGAGAACTGGAACGCAGTGCAAGTAGGCAATGGACACCCTTCCCATACAACCTACCCCTAAGTCTCCTCAGAGACGGTGGCAAAATTTTGTCACGGTTTTGACTGGAATGTTCAGTAAATCATAAGAAGGCGAGAACGTTCCAGCAATTTGGAATGAAGCAATCAGTGTCCGCATCTTTGAATGGTTTGACGTCACACTTGCGACAACTACAGCGGTATAGGTTTGCTAACGATTGCATCTAATATATCGGCTTCTGTGTTCACAATTTATCATATGTTATCATGTCAGTCGATAAATATGACCACATACTGAGACTTCATGGCAGGTTATGACCAAAATCAGGCAGACAAATAATAAAACAAAGAGGAAGAATTTCATTTAATTTCGAAAACACCCCATCAGTCAATTCATTATAAGGCGATATGTCACTGCATCAGTTGAACCGACTACTTATTATACGATATTTCAATTAACTCGCGTTGAGACACGAGACTGAGAGTTGAAACTTCTGTTGCATATCAACTCGATTCAGTCCAATGTCATTGATATAAGAATAAAACTTATATCAATGATACATATGGTCTTCCTACTAGGAAGCTTATCAACAAACTCACACGACTTAGTCAAACTGAAGCAAGATTTACAAATCATCGGATTTTTAACAGTCGATGTTTAAAAAGCCATATAATTCCAAAATATTTACGTCTACGTACTCCAATTACTTCAAACAAAATAACATCAGCCGCAGAACATGTCAGTAAATTATGTCTAAGAGAAGAATTAAATCGAGTTACTGTAAAACTAAATAATATACGAAATCAAATTGAAAAACTCAAACACAAACTCAAATGTATGATCAATGACAAAGATTATATAATTGTTGTTGAAACATCCAACAAAGCTAGAGAATCCGCATTAAGAAAATCAAAAATCACCCAACTCAGTCCAATGTCGTTGTTGAAAGCTGTATAAATTCAAATAAGAGCTACTAATCTTCCTCTTATTCGTCTTAATAATTTTTCTAGGGCCTGTGCCAGGTAAGTTCATGATTCCCATGTCTTTAATTGCAACTGATACGCCTTTATTTGTGTGTGAAGTGATCCTGAACAGTTTCATTCAAAGCGCTCGTTAGCAGCTAGGTAGTTTCAAACGATTTAATACTGAATAATATTACAGTTGCACAATAAAGCCTTCTCAAACTTGTCTAAGAAAGTTGTTCACAGATGCTACTCAAATGAGAACGTACATCATCTTAGAAACATGCTCAGTGACACAAGATGGGATTTGTTTAATGATGATTCACTTGATGACAATATCTCTAATATTACATCCTATCTGAAATTCTGTTTTGAAATCTGTTGTCCAAAAGAAACACTATTCGTCAAATTTGACCGTTTCTCCTCGCCTCAACTTAAAAAGCTTCGTAGAGAGAAGGAAAAACTGTATAAGATGAAAGATAAAAGTGGTGTAAAAAGAACTAACTTCTTAATTAAGTCTGAAATGCAGAGGTTGAATGTAATATATAACCAGAAATTCATATCCTGCAAAAATCCTTCTAATATGTGGAAACTATTTAAGGAAATCACTGGTGGTAAGCAGATAAACAATATTCCATATTCTTTTGATGTATGTACTCTTAACAAATCTTTTATTTACTCTCCCTCAAATGCCATGCTTCCCAGCATCACTTGTGTTAATAATAGCCCCTTTCCAGGTTTTAACACAAATGATGTTCAAAAGTGCCTCAAGTCTCTAAACCCTTCCCAGAGCTTAGGTCCCGATTATGTACCTAGTATTATTTTTAAAAAATGTTCTGATATTCTGTGTCACCCTCTTACTGATCTATTTAACAAATCTTTTTCCGATAATATTGTGCCTGCCGTTTGGAAGGACATTAAAGTTGTACCCATACCTAAATCATCTACTGGAGCATGTGTCAAATTTAGACCCATTGCTATTACCTCTCCTTTTTTGAAAACTATGGAGAAATTACTTTTACTTAGTCTTGTACCTTCGCTTAAATCCTTTAATGACCCTAAACAATTCGCCTATAAGCACAGTAGAAGCACTTTAGATGCAGCTGCCGTCTTATATCATAACATTGCTTCCAGTCTAGACAAGGGGGCTAAATTTGTTCGTGTTGCCTTCCTAGACTATACATCTGCTTTCGACTCGGTCCCTAGGGACATCTTATTAAATAAACTTGCTGCTAGTCAAACAGAATGTTGGGCTGTTAACTGGTTGCATTCCTATTTCTCAGATAGAAAGCAGTACACCGTATATAAAGGGAAGTCTTCCACTTCATTGCCTACTGAAGCTGGTGTCCCTCAAGGTGCTGTTCTTTCTCCTTTTCTTTTTTCTTTCTTCTTGCATGACTTGCCTCACTCTGATGAAATAAACTTTGTGAAGTACGCTGATGATTTAACGGTTTCAATGGCTGTTAACTCCCAGCTAGATTGTACTAAAATAAATAGCTTTCTATCGGAAGTCAGCAAATGGTCTGAGTCTAACGGTCTTAAACTGAATCCTTCTAAGTGTCAAACTGTTGATTTCAGCTTAAGATGTAAACGACAGTTAAAAGAAGTCATCGATTCTCATGACACTTGTAAAATTGACGACAATGATATAGGAATCAAATCAGAAATTAAGTATCTTGGACTCATTCTCTCTTCTGATCTCTCCTGGTCTTCCCATGTCTTAGCAATCTCCAGTAAAATATTCCGCCTGACATTTTACATTAAGAAGTTAAGACACTCGGGTATAACTCAACCCCTCCTCTTACAGTTCGTAAACTCTTGCATCCTACCTATTCTTCTTTATTGCTCACCCTTATTCTTTCCTGGTTTGCTTAAAAAAGACTATGTCACAATTCGTAGAATACTGAAGACTGTCAGTAGGGTGAGTGGTGTCCCAGTGGACCACATAGTTAACGTCGTTGTCGATAGGCATTTGACTTCGTGCAATAAATTTGCTAAAGGGATTTTGTCTGACTTGGAGCATCCGCTTTACCCTCAGCTTTCACCTTGCATCTCCTCAGGTAGAACAAGGAGTAACTTCAGAAAACTGTATGCTCGCACGTCTAAGTATAGAAATTCTATGATACCATACTTGGCACGTATTTTATGTGATGAAAATAGTGTCAGGCAAGAATTAACTAACCTTTTTTCATCTAGTAAATAAACAATTTCCTCCATCCATCCTTATATACCTTCAAGTTTTACTTTTATTACTTCTATTATATTTATGGTCCTGTTACTTCTCTGTTTTACTCTCATAATTGCAAACACCAACTTATCTCCATGACGGCTGTAATCTTTGTTTTTCCCTTCACCATATCATGTAGAAAGAACATTATATTCAATATTTTTAAACATGTTAGGATTTCTATACCACATTGCCAATACTGTGTGACACAAGCCAACGGCAATTTTCACTTGTATTCTTATTATTATTACCCTAGCTGTTATCATTATTATTGCTATTTCCATTTTATATGCTGCATGTTTTTGACACTACCTCTATTGTAAATGTGGAAAATTTTCTGTGTGATTAATTTTATTTATAATTTGAGGAAATTAGATGCAATATTGTGATTAATGCTGAAAATTCCATTCTGTATCACAAGTACTGTTTTTGGAATAAAGTAAATTATTATTATTATAATCATCTAGAAGGTTTTAAATGATGACTTCTGACAGTGGCCTTATGGTTACCAATCAGGAAATAAGGCAGCTGATGCGATAACATGCGTATTCATTAATTTATCTCTTACCAAAATAGTAATTAACAATCAGTCTATTATAAAGTTCAACCTCAATATTTCAAGCGAGTCAGTTTTTTATTTGGCTCATGTTCACACAAACTCTCATTTAGACACATCTCAATCTTAGTTCGTGTTCTCTTTGGGTTTGATTTGAAATTAGAGAGACATTTTGCCGATTGCTCAAAGAAATGGGACGCTAATGTAAATGATAGCTATTTGTGACAGTATCACACGCTGAAGGCGATGAAATCCCTACAATAATAATAATAATAATAATAATTTGCTTTATTCCAAAACAGTACTTGTGATACAGAGTGGAATTCTTAGCATTTTATTACAATATTGCATCCAGTTAGTACACTGTCAATAAATAAAATTCTACGTAGATTAAGGTAATCTCAGTTCATTATGACAACAACGTGTTGGCATATCGGTAGCAAAGCCAAAATTAAACAGTGTTAGAAGGTGTTAGAGAAGTAGGTTCTAACATATGTACTGGCGTAAACAGAAGAAAGAAACAAAGCTGCACATAACAGAAGAAAAGAGAGAGAAAAAGAAAAGAAAGAAAGAAAAACATTGTACCTATAAATGATGTGAGTTGGAAAGACGAGATCAATTTGTTCTACTGACTATATAATAAGTTAAAGGTTTCACGCCTAATGCTTTCTTTATCGCACAGAACACGAGCTAAGTAGGGTATGGATGAGTTTGTGTACCTACTAGTGCGGGCATGTAGTTTCCTATATAGGCTTCTGGTTTTCCCTGAAGAGATACATGGGGAGAGTTGTGAATGTAGAGGGTATTGTGAGTCAGATGGATTTCGCGCATTTTTCACATGAGTTCATGTGCCTGTCCACCAGAATATTAACAAGCTGGCTAAGTGGCAAACTGCTTACCCTGCTGACAACCTCTAACATCCTGCGTAATAAGGTATAGTCTTTCTTCAATAGCCCAGGAAAGACTAAGGGGGAGCAATAGAGAATAATAGGCAGAATACGGGAGTTAAAAAATTGTAGGAGTAAGGGCTGGGTTACACCAGAATGCCTTAACTTCTTGATGTAGAAGGTAAGACGGAATATTTTCTTAGCAATCGTCAAGATATGAGACGACCAGGAAAGATCAGAAGATAGAATGACGCCTAGGTATTTAACTTCTGACTTGGTTTCTATTTCAGTGCCATCTATGTTGCACACCTCGTGAGTGCTAACCAGTTTGTTAAGGTCAGATTTGTGCCTAAAGGTGAAATTGACTGTTTGGCATTTGGAGGGGTTTAAGATGAGATCGTTTTCCTTGGACCATTGACTGATTTCTGATAAAAAGCCGTTTAGTTTAGAGCAGTCACTTTGACATTTGACAGGTATATTTGACAATATTGTTGTCATTTGAAGATGGTAGGTCATGTAGAAAGAAAGAAAAGAGAAGTGGGGAAAGTACGGCACCTTGAGGGACACCAGCTTCAGTGCGCACGGCAGAGGAGGATTTGCCTTTGTATACGGTATACTGCATTCTGTTTGAAAAGTAAGAATGGAACCAGTTAGTGTTTCAGGACTCAGTTTGTGTAATGGAGAGCTTATTTACCAAGAGATATCTAGGTACAGATTCGAAAGCAGAAGTGAAATCGAGAAACGTGCAGCGGACGTATTTGGCACCTTTATCTAATGATGGGACGATACTGTTGTTTAAGACGGCTGCAGCGTCTAAAATACTCCTACCATGTCTGTAGGCAAATTGTTTGGGCTCTTTAAAGCTTTTAAGAGATGCTTCGAGTTTAAGAAGTGCTGGTTTTTCCATAAGCTTTAGAAATGGGGAAGTGTTGACGATGTGTCCGAACTTTACTTTCTTGCTTTTGCCAGGTTTAGAAACAGGGACTATTTTAATGTCTTTCCATGGAACAGGTACAGTGTTTTATGAGAAAGAAGCATTTAAGACGTTAGTTAGTGGGGAATGTAAAGCATCAGCACATAGTTTCAGAACATATGCCATCAGGACCAAGGCTATATGAGGGCTTAAGAGTTTTACGACATTTAAGAACATCGAGATCATTAAAGTTATGAAAGTTATCAGCTAGGTGATTAGTAATGTTAGAAGTAGTTATAGAAGAAGGAGAGCATATAAAAGATTGATTAAGTGCATTAAAATCATAAGAGGGAAAAACGTTACATCGCTTATTATTGCCAGTAATTTCAATGAAAAGTTTCCACATGCTGATAGGAGATTTGCATGATGAAAGTGCATGGTTATAGATAAAAATAAGATTTTTGATTTAAGATTTGATTAGAGAATTCTACTTTTTAGGTCCTAACTTATCTTTGAGTTTATACAAAGTTTCTCTTTGCCTGCAAAGTTGCTTGAGATGATGAGACGAGATGCGGTCGAGGTGTTTGAATAGTGTTTGTTTGGAACAGCACATGTCGAGGCAAAAATTTAAATAATCCATTATATTGATTTGAATTTTCGATTTTCCCGTCGATTCATTGAACCGAAGTGCTCGGTCTCAGGTCGACATGTCGGCTACTTGTGCAGATGCTTCGACGATGTCTGGGTATTTAATTAGTATACAATTGGTGGATGGTGGCTAGCAGTGGAATCCAGGATGAGCATTTCGTCCTATTTGGGACTCGTCAGCAGGATGTACCTGCATTTCTCAGTAAGTGATGATGTTCCCACCGAGGCTCCAACCCACTCCCCATAGTTTCAAACGCCGTTATATTGGTGATTGAGTCATCTGATGTACTTTCATAGAATACATCCCAGTTAGTATTTTTTAACATGCATCTTAGATTGAGTATGTTGTCAGATGTGTGGCATCTTTGCTATGCTTTCATAGACAGGTGTGAGAAGACTTAAACCTGTGTTTTGCTGTATACTTTTGGTAAAACACGGACAATACTGTGATCTGAGTTTAGTATCGGTGAACGTCTATGTGTTCCATATTCTCCTTCTTCATTAGTAAAAACCAGATCCAGTGTTTTGTCTAGTCAATTAGGAAATTCGACTTTGCTTTTGTGACCAACAGCTTCAAGGAAGGAGAAATCTGAGGAGTTGAAATCCCTAGTAATAACACATAGGGAATTGTCGAAGTTAGCAGCAGCAGACACAGTAAATTCGTCAGCAATAGTAGAGAGATAAGACGGCAAGCAACTACGAGAAATGTATATGTTCGTATAAGAAAGTATTCAAAAAGACATACATTTGCTTTTCAGTTAGATTCTTATCTCTGGCTCTACTGTTGAATACATTTTCACTAATCTGGTGGCGGTATGTTCAAGCAATCATTAGTTAGTATCAAAATGTCAAGGCGGTGATAATTACCACAAAAATGGTATGAACACTTATATGGTAGAAAGGTTTTCAACAGGTAGGTTGCATAATATATAATTTCTATATGTTTAAACAATGACTAGGAATTAGTGAGTGGTCAACTGAATTACGTATTAAGCAATCAGATATGAAGATCACTGATCACGTGTAATTAAGAAGGATTTGCTTCCACATTAGGTAAGTTTATTTCAAATATTACATTCCATAACATTTCAAGTATAAATTATTGCTCATGATAATAAAATTTATTGACACCGTTAATTTTTTGTGTCATTTGCTATTGTTTCATTCGTGTAAAACTTTATACTACTAGTAGTTTTTGAGTGCTATGAATTGTATTAGTTACGTATCAACCATGATCTCCCCTTTGTTCTCTTCTCTTATGTCCTGTTCAGGTGCATCCACGGTCGATCATAGTCTCTCATCTCGTCCTCGCATCATGTCCTCCATGTCACCCTAACATTGACGACCCACTTGTTGCTCCCCATTTGAATTCCACTCGAGCAATGACCCGCATTGCATGCGATGCCGTTCAACGACATCCTCAAATTATTCCCCATCCATCACCATTTCCACCTACATTTTTGTTGAGCAATCAGTTACTGGATGGATTGTTGCCAGCCAGAGTTTCTCGCTGCTCATTTCTTCTGATCAACCAGCCTTTTGCCTTTAGTTTGCAGTGAAAGCAGCCGCTGATAAAAGTAGGCAAGCTGTTAGAAATCCTTTTCGTCGCATGCTAGTCAAGTTTCTGAATTGTATAAAAGGAGTGTTTGGCTCCACATTGGTGTCGAAAATCTCATATCTTTTGGCTGTCTGAGTGCAGAAGTCTTCCGAACTGAATTCAGGTTGATGAGGACGGATTTCGCCTTACCATTGCTGTCGGGCTATGACATCTTCCTCCGTTCCACCTATGGTTGAAACCATGCTCTCCAGATGGGTAAAGAGGGTAGCTTCTGTCAAATCTTAACCGTTGATGGTTATCGGTGCTAGTTGTTGTTGCTGTTGGTTGGATAACTTTATAGTCTTCGCCTTCCCTATATTTACCTTGAGCTGTCTTTTCTCCGGCTACTACTTCAGCCAGTTTGTTGGTTTTCGCTTATAAGTCCCAGAGTTTGTGTGGCATTAGAGATAAATAGTCTGCGAAATCCAGATCTGCTAGTTTTCTCAATTTTGGTACAGTGTACTCCTATCTCCTCGCCCACCACAGCCTGAGGCCCGCACCGACGCACACCTGATATCTATGGTCGGCCTGCAAAATTTGGGCTACCGATATCCATGCTGAAAATTCCATACTTGTACCAAAAATACAGCGTGGAATCAAGCTGTAAATAAAAAATAAAAAAAAAATAAAATAACCCATTCACCACAATTAGGAATACCATCGGTAATGATACACAGTCTTGTCTTGTGTTCACTTTAAATCCCTCGCTTAGTTTCCTCGTATGGATCAGCTCATACATGGAATTGTTTAATTGGCCAGCTGTTGGAGGAAGTTGATAAAGGCATAGGTATTGCACGCGTAGTGTTCAAACAGTTTTCAAATTACTTCGTGGTCAACGCTCTCTGTCGAAGGTCTTTTTGACGTTGATGAAGTTGAGGTAGAGGTTTGACTAATACTCCTTGCTTTGTCCGATGATTATGCGTAGAGTTGCAGTGTGATCAGTATATGATTTGCCCTTGCTGAATCAAGATTACAAGAGGTGTGAAAACAAAACATTTACACGGGATTAGAATAAAATTACAAAATAGTCATTCTAAACGAATTACGAGTGTGAGCAGGAGGAGCATGGAAACAAACTTAAAATAACTATGCTATGACGAAATAGGCCCATGTTAAATGTAAAGGCTGGACTGGTTTATTTTGAACACACAGATCGGGCCTTTCGATGCACATGGCGAGAAATTCTGCAGTACAAAGAAGTTGGAAACACACTGTCTTCAGTAGATTTTTGTTTACTTATTAAATGACTCTGAATCATTTAAAACACAAGTGGTCGAAAAGAGGCACTTTGACTGCACATATATTCAAAACTAGTCAAACCAAGTCTGTTGACATTCTATTCAAAGTCATCTACAAGTATGAAGTCAATCACTTCTTCTACGACAGTCAGAAACTTACCGTGTGCGCCAAGAAAACGGATTATCAAAATGCCTACACAGAGTTTTATCAACTACTATCTTCACCAGACCCATACTGAAGATTGAATGGCCTGCAAACTCTGGCTGGCAACAATCCATCCAGTAACTGATTGCTCAACAAAAATGTAGGTGGAAATGGTGATGGATGGGGAATAATTTGAGGATGTCGTTGAACGGCATCGCATGCAATGCGGGTCATTGCTCGAGTGGAATTCAAATGGGGAGCAACAAGTGGGTCGTCAATGTTAGGGTGACATGGAGGACATGATGCGAGGACGAGATGAGAGACTATGATCGACCGTGGATGCACCTGAACAGGACATAAGAGAAGAGAACAAAGGGGAGATCATGGTTGATACGTAACTAATACAATTCATAGCACTCAAAAACTACTAGTAGTATAAAGTTTTACACGAATGAAACAATAGCAAATGACACAAAAAATTAACGGTGTCAATAAATTTTATTATCATGAGCAATAATTTATACTTGAAATGTTATGGAATGTAATATTTGAAATAAACTTACCTAATGTGGAAGCAAATCCTTCTTAATTACACGTGATCAGTGATCTTCATATCTGATTGCTTAATACGTAATTCAGTTGACCACTCACTAATTCCTAGTCATTGTTTAAACATATAGAAATTATATATTATGCAACCTACCTGTTGAAAACCTTTCTACCATATAAGTGTTCATACCATTTTTGTGGTAATTATCACCGCCTTGACATTTTGATACTAACTAATGATTGCTTGAACATACCGCCACCAGATTAGTGAAAATGTATTCAACAGTAGAGCCAGAGATAAGAATCTAACTGAAAAGCAAATGTATGTCTTTCTGAATCCTGTAGTAAAGGCTTGTCTGGTGATGTCACTTGATGGTTCCTCCAGAGTACGAACAGTCCATCTCCAATTGCTTCTGCCTATTTGTTTCACAATCGGTTCCTGGTTGGTTCGCTCCCAGAAATGCCTGTAGCGGATCTTTTCTGGCAGTCTGATCTTGGGTATTGAGCGAAGACAACTGTTGTTGAAGGTCTGAAGTTTGTTTGACATGCTCTTTATGACGCGCCAAGTCTCGGATCTGTATAGTAGCATGACTTTACATTGAAGTTGAAAATCCTTATCTAATTTTCCATGCTGAGTGATGTTTACCCCCACACAGATTTCAGAGTAATGAAAGCTTGTCTTGCTTTTCCGATCCTTGCTTTGATATCCTCATCAGTTTCGTCCGCCTGGAGTTGAAACTATGCTTTTCAGGTAGTTAGGTAAGGTATGGTAATTCTCTCAGGTTCCTCCCATTTATGCTGATTGTTGATTGTTGTTGTTGCTGTTGGCCGGGAATCTTCATCACCTCTGTTTTATCTATGTTCACTTGAAGTCCAATCTTCTCTGGATGCATCTTCTGCCAGCTTGTTACTTTTCACTTGCATATCTTCCAGTTTGTGGGAAATCAGACGTATATCGTCGGCGAAGTCAACATCCTTCAAGTCTGTTTTAATGTGAGTCCATTTTATGCCTGTTTCCTCCTTGCCCACCGTTGTCTGTCGCATTATCCAATCTACTGCAATCAGGAGGATTATTGGCGATAGTAGACAGCCCTGCCTCACTCCCGTCCTCAATTCGAAGGCCTCCATAAGTTTCCCGTTGTGGATTACTTGGCATGCAGCATTGTCGTATAACTGTTCGATGAGATGCATAATTGTCGATGACACCCCTTTGGTAGTAGCAAAGTGGCTGCCGAATCACCTCTCGATCGAAGCTGCGCTATCGATTGCCTTTTCAAAGTCGACGAAGTCGAGATAGAGAGGTGACCGCAATTCCAAGCTTTTTTCAATGATGATCCGCAGTGTGGCGATTTGATCAATACATGACTTCTTTCTCCTGAATCCAGCTTGTTCTGGTCGAAGTTTTTCATCCAGGGCTTGTTTGATTCTCGCCGGTCCCAAGCCTGGATAAAAAGGGAGGGTTGGGACGTGGTTCTAGCAACTCCACTCCTGCAAAACAAGCGAATCGCTACAGAAACTTCAACGAATAAATATATTAAAAATTCTAAAAACATAAGCAATAGCCTTACTTCTCGCTGGAATCGGGGAAGTGAAATGATGCAGGGTGGTGAAAGCCTTCGGGAAGCCAGTCAGCCGATGTGCCTTCTTTCGATGAAAACAAAAGTAAGGATGGGTACCTGGAATGTTCGTACAATTTACGAAACTGGGAAGGCTGCCCAGATAGCTGCTGAAATGAGAAGGTACAGAATAGGAGTGTTGGGAATCTGCGAAAGCAGATGGAACGGAACTGGAAGGTGCCAACTACCTACTGGAGAGTCAGTAATATATTCCGGCCACACAGAGGACAACCGTGAGCACACAGAGGGAGTGGCTATCATGATGTCACCAACAGCAGCCAAAGCTCTCATGCAGTGGAAACCGATCTCCTCCAGGATAATGACAGCCAGGTTCAACTCAAAAGGAAGGAAAGTTACAGTCATTCAATGCTATGCGCCTACAAACGTCTCAGAACAAGAGAAGAAGTAGGCGTTCTACAGACAACTGTAAGCAATAATGGACAACGTCCAAAATGGCGATATCAAAATCCTGATGGGCGACATGAATGCGAAGCTGGGAGAAGACAACACAGGAAGAAAACTCACCATGGGTCGAGAGGCCCTCGGCGAAATGAACGACAATGGTGAACTCTTCTCAGACTTCTGCGCCTTCAATGATTTGGTGTTTGGCGGTAGTGTGTTCAAACATAAGGATATACACAAGACGACATGGATTTCACCAGATAGAAACAACAAGAACCAAATAGACTTCATCTCAATTTCAAGAAAGTGGAGACGGGGCCTACTGGACACAAGGTCAAGGAGAGAAGTAGATGTGGGTTCAGACCACTATCTAGTAGAATGGACTTTCAAGGTGAAACTAAAAGCCTCGAGGATAGCTGGAGATAGGCCACAATGCAAGTTCAACACTCAGAAACTGAAGGACACAACCACAAAAGACACTTTCACTGCAACTGTCAGAGCAAAGCAGGAAACACTACGCGACATCACTGAAGAATCATGCGTGGAAGAACATTGGAACTCTCTGAAGGCAATTCTCAACGAAACGTGTTCAACGGTTCTAGGAAGAAAGAAGAGACAAGACAAGGAATGGCTCTCAACGGACACTTGGAAATTAATGGAAGAGAGGAGAATGGTGAAAGAGAAAATGATTCAATGCAAGGACGGACAGGAGAAGCAGACGCTGAGCTCAACTTACAAAGCACTGGACAAAGAAGTGAAGAAGAGTGCTAGGAAGGACAAAAGACGATTCTACGACAACCTGACCACTGAAGCTGAGAAGGCAGCAGACGGAAGGGACCTGAGGACACCATATCAGATAACCAAATCTCTATCCGGGAAGAGACCACCACAAGCGAAACCTATAAAAGACAGCCAAGGGAAGCATATTACCAAGGAAGAAAAACAGATTAAACAATGGGCGGATCACTTCAAAGGACTCTTGAACCGACCATCACCTGCAACCCGTCCAGAAATACCAACAACAGCAAGCACACAACTGCAAGTTGACACCAATCCCCCAACGAGAGCTGAAGTCTTGAACACAATCAAGCTTCTGAAAGCTGAAATAGCAGCTGGACCAGATGGAATACCCCCGAAGCACTGAAAGCGGACCCAGAGACGACAGCAGACATGCTGACTCCATTATTGCAAAAAGTCTGATAGGAGAGAAGAGTGCCTACTGACTGGAATGAAGGTTACCTCGTGAAACTACCAAAGAAGGGCGACCTAGGACTCTGAGAGAACTGGTGAGGTAACATGCTCCTGTCAACGCCAAGTAAAATCCTGAGTCGCATCATCCTGGAGAGATTAAAGGACGCACTGGAGACAGAACTCCGCCCAAGAACAAGCTGGATTCAGGAAAGGCAAATCATGTACTGACCAAATTGCAACTCTACGGATCATCATCACAGAACAAAGCATGGAATGACAATCAAACCTCTACCTCAACTTTATAGACTTTCAGAAGGCTTTCGACAGCGTAGACCGTGATTTAACTTGGAAACTACTCGAGTGGTATGGCGTACCTCAAATATTCATCAGCCTTATTCAACAACTGTACGACAAGGGCACATGTTTAGTGATCCACAACGGAAAACTCAGCAAGGTGTTTGGTGTAAACACAGGAGTCAGACAAGGGTTCCTATCTATTGTCACCAATGATATTCCTAATTGTGGTGGACTGGATTATGCGTCAGAAAGTGAGTGGGAAGCGAGAAGACAGGAATATCCTGGACCGACCAACTTGAAGAACCTAGAAGACCTGGATTTCGCGAGTGGATGATTTATGTTTGATGTCACACACAATCGAAGACTTACAAGAGAAAACCGACAAACTGGTCGAAGAAGCGGCCGGAGAAGACAGGTGAACATAGACCTGACGGAGGTTATGAAAATAACCAACCAACAACAGCAACAACATCCAACGTCAATCACCATCAACGGGAGGGATTTGAAAGAGGTTACTTCATCCACTTTTCTAGGGAGCATTGTCTCAACTACAGGTAGTCAGAACGGACGGGGATGTCAAATCGATAATCAGGAAGGCGAGAAACAAATTCATCAACCTGAAACCAATCTGGAAATCTTTTTCACTCAGCGTCAACAACAAAATTCGGATTTTCAATACAAACGTAAAGTCAGTCAGTTCTTCTATACGGATCAGAAACTTGCACTTCGCGTCACAAAGAATATTTCCAACAGACTGTTTCAGACCTCTATTAACAACTGTCTTTGCAACTTTATTTACAGAGTGGGGTTGCTGACAGTTTCCTTCCTTTGTAGTTGAATCTGGCGGTCATTATCCTGCGCAAGATCGCTTCCCACTGCATCAAGGCCTTCGTTGCCTCTGGTTACATCATGATAGCCACGCCTTCGGTGACCGGAGTAGATCACTGACTCACCCATTGGGAATTTGTTGAGTCCATTCCCGTTCCATCTGCTTTCA
Source organism: Trichobilharzia regenti (assembly GCA_944472135.2). Taxonomy (NCBI): domain Eukaryota; kingdom Metazoa; phylum Platyhelminthes; class Trematoda; order Strigeidida; family Schistosomatidae; genus Trichobilharzia; species Trichobilharzia regenti. The sequence goes on from OX235263.1 coordinate 28,329,884, forward strand.
CATATTTCCAGTACTTGAATTCCGTATCTTCTGCAATCTGGGCACCTTTGCCAATCTCGTACATGGTCCGGACGTTCCATGTCCCCACACAGACTTTTTCTTTTGGCTCAAGGAGACATCGTGCTGAAGTTTCTGTAGCAACTTTATTTACAGAGTGGGGTTGCTAGCCTCACGCCTGAGAAAGGAATTGTTACATTAAGATGAAGTTTAGAGAGAAGCGACCTTTTGGGTTGCTCCCCTTAAAACTGGGAAACAAGAAATACAAAGAATAGAACAATCAGAACAACACCAGAAAAAGGAAAATAATTCACAGCAAAATGGGCAACAAGCGACAAAACAATACCAATGTTACAGTTAAGCACAGTTAACCAAAATGATACCGAAACCATAGACTCATTGACTTGGGCCAACTTGAACATGTAAATCCAACAATTTATACAATTACAGATATGAGTTAGTGTTAAAAAGTCACAAAATGCCAAACAGTTAGTTATAGGCATTAGTAGTCAACATGATTATATCCACAGGTGTAGTGTTCGAAAGTAAACATTTCAGAATTATACATTATGCAATCTACTTATTGAAAACCTTTCTACCATTTAAGTGTTCATGTCAATTTTTTGGTTAATTTGATATTTCGATACTAACTAATTATTGCTTGAACATACCGCCACGAGATTGCTGAAAGTGTATTGTAGAGTAGAGCCGGAGATAAGGATCTGACTGAAAATCCAATATTTCTTTTCTCAATCCTTTCTTACTTATAAGTTAATCAGGTGAATGAGCACTGAATTATATACCGATACTTTACTGTGCTCTTTAGTAAAAAATAGCAACACGTTATAGTGGGGGTGAACGTTTTCCCATCTCGAAGCAATGAGCCTGATAAATCGACCTTATAATATGCTGAAGTGAAAGACTGTAAAATGGTTTATTGTGCCAATAAACATCATATTTGACATTTGGAGGCTCGCTAGCAGTTCTGATTTTCGAGAACCGCTTCTTCTTATTTATACCATATGTATTTGATACATGATATTCGATTGAAGATATTTCTTATACACTCTTAGTTCATTATTGATTCACGTTTTTAATTCCTTTTACCTAATGTGGAAGTAAATCCTCCCTAATTACATGTAATTAGTGTTCTTCATATCTGATTGCGTACCACGTAATTCAATTGAGCACTCACTAATTCCTATTATAATTATATCCTTTAATTCCTAGAGGAACATAGGTCTTCAGCTGCGCGTCTCCATTGCGTTCGGTTTTCTTCCAACTTTTTCACCCCACTCAAAGTCTTCCCACATGCTTTCATCTACTCCTCGCATGACCTCCTCCAAGTCACCCTTGGACGACCAACTCGCCGCCTCCCTTTCGGGTTCCACTCGAGCGATGGCTTGTCTAGTGATGTCACTTGATGGTTTCCTCAACGTATGGCCAATCCATCTCCATTTCTTTCTGCCTATTTGTTTCACAATAGGTTCCTGATTGGTTCGCTCCCAGAGATCCTTCCCTGTTGCTGATCTTTTCTGGCCATCTGAAATTGAGTAGTGAGCAAAGACAAGTGTTAATGAGCGTCTGTAGTTTGTTTGAGATGCTCTTTATGACGCGCCAAGTCTCTGATCCGTAAAGTAGCACTGACTTCACATTGGAGTTCAAAATCCGGATCTTTTTTCTGATACTGAGTGCTGTTTACCCCCACACAGGCTTCAGAGATATGAAAGATTGTCTTGCTTTTCCGACTCTGACTTCGATATCCTCGTCAGTTCCGCCCATCTGTAGTTGAAACGATGCTTTTCAGGTAGATGAAGGAGGTTGTTCCTTTCAGGTTCCTCCCATTTATGCTGACTGTTGTCTGTTGTTGTTGCTGTTGGCCAGGAATCTTCATCACCTATGTTTTATCTATGTTCACTTGAAGTCCTGTCTTTGATGCTTCTTTTGACAACTTGTTGCTTTTTACTTGCATATCTTCCAGTTTGTGGGAAATCAGACATACATCATCGGCGAAGTCCAGATCCTCCAAATTTTTGGTGTGAGTCCATTTTGTACCTGTTTCCTCATTGGCCGTCTTTGGTCGCATTATCGAATCCACTGCAATCAAGAAAATCATTGACAATAGTAGACAGCCTTGCCTCACTCCTGTCCTCATTTTGAAGGATTCCGTGAGATTCCTGTTGTGGATTACTTCACATGCAGCATTGTCGTACATCTAATGGATGAGATGAATAATTTTCGGTGGGATCCGTAGTAGCGAAGTAGTTGCTGAATTACCTCTCAATTGACGCTATCAAAGGCCTCTTCAAAGTCGATGAAGTTGAGATGGAGAGGTGAATGCCATCCCAGGCTTTATTCAATGATAATCCATAGTGTAGCTATTTGATCAATACACGACTTGTTTTCCTGAATCCAGCTTGCTCCGGTCGAAGTTTTTCATCCGGAGCTTGTTTGATTCTCTCCAGGATGATGTGGCTTAATATTTTGCTTGGGGTGGACAAGAGCGTAATACCGCGTCAGTTCTTGCATTAAGTCTACTTTTTTCGGAAGTTTGAATGAGTATCCCTACTTCCAATCGTCGGGTACTTTGTCCTCTTTCCATACCATCTATAGTAGTGGCATCATCAAGTCCGCTGTTATCTCTGGGTCCATTTCCAATGCTTCTGCGGGGATTCCATCTGGTCCTGCTACTTTTCCAGCTTTTAGCATCTTGATTGCATTTAGGACTTCTGATTTCGTCGGGTAGGTTGATGTTCACTGGTATTTCTGCTTCCGTTGTCGGTATTATTGTGTGCGATGTAAGTAATGGTTGATTAAGAAGTATTTTGAAGTGTTAAGCCGAGTGTTTCCTTTGCCCCACCTCTTTGGTGATTGACTTTCCATTGTCATCCTTCACTGGCCTAATCTGTGTCGAACTTTTGCCGGATAATGAACCTAGTTGTTTGGTAGAGTTTGGCGACGTCGCCTGTACCTGCAGGTTGGTCTGCTTCACTTTCCATGGTTTCGTAATGTTTTCTTCTGCTGTTCCTGGCACTCTTCTTCACTCTTTTGTTCAGTGTATTGTAGCTTGCATTCAGCTCCTGTTTTTGTTGCTCGTCAGTGCACTGGATAATCTTTTGTTTCACTGTCCTTCTCTCTTCTATTAGATTTCAAGTGTCCGTAGTGAGCCACTGCTTGTCCTGTCTCTTCTTTCTGCCTCGAGCTTTCATGCAGGTTTGACCCCACACCGCTTCCAGGTTGTCCCAGTGCTTTTCGACTTAGACCGCTTCGCTAGTGTTGATTTGTGTCTCGGCTTTGTTCTTTATTCTTGCGATGAAAATGTCCTTTGTATCTTGGTCCCTCAGTTTTTGAGTGTTGAACTTGTCTTGTGATCTATCTGCAGCTCCTGTTTCTCTGAAAACTTTTAATTTGATTTGGATTTTATGAGATAGTGGTCTGAGCCAACGTCTGCCCCTCGTCGTACTTTGTGTCCAGTAAGCTGCGTCTCCACTTCCTTGAGAATGAGTTGAAGTCAATTTGGTTTTTGGTTTGCCCATCTGGTGACACTCATGTAGCTTTGTGGATACCTATGTGTTTGTATACGCTGCCAACAATCACTAGTTCGTCGAAGGTGCAGAAGTCGGCGAAGAGTTTTCTATTTTCATTCATTTCCCCGAGGCTTCTCTACCCATGATGAGTTCCCTTCCTGTGTTGTCTGGTTCCAGTTTGGCGTTCATGTCTCCCATCAGTATTTTAATGTCACCAGCTGGAGTATTGTCCATTGTTGCTTGTAGTTGTTTGTAGAATTCTTCTTTCTTTTCGAGAACTGAGTTGTTTGTGGGTACATAACATTGTATGACTGACACTTTCCTTCCTTTGTAGTTGAATCTGGCGGTCATTATCCTGCGCAAGATCGCTTCCCACTGCATCAAGGCCTTCGTTGCCTCTGGTTACATCATGATAGCCACGCCTTCGGTGACCGGAGTAGATCACTGACTCACCCATTGGGAATTTGTTGAGTCCATTCCCGTTCCATCTGCTTTCACATATTTCCAGTACTTGAATTCCGTATCTTCTGCAATCTGGGCACCTTTGCCAATCTCGTACATGGTCCGGACGTTCCATGTCCCCACACAGACTTTTTCTTTTGGCTCAAGGAGACATCGTGCTGAAGTTTCTGTAGCAACTTTATTTACAGAGTGGGGTTGCTAGCCTCACGCCTGAGAAAGGAATTGTTACATTAAGATGAAGTTTAGAGAGAAGCGACCTTTTGGGTTGCTCCCCTTAAAACTGGGAAACAAGAAATACAAAGAATAGAACAATCAGAACAACACCAGAAAAAGGAAAATAATTCACAGCAAAATGGGCAACAAGCGACAAAACAATACCAATGTTACAGTTAAGCACAGTTAACCAAAATGATACCGAAACCATAGACTCATTGACTTGGGCCAACTTGAACATGTAAATCCAACAATTTATACAATTACAGATATGAGTTAGTGTTAAAAAGTCACAAAATGCCAAACAGTTAGTTATAGGCATTAGTAGTCAACATGATTATATCCACAGGTTTAGTTTTTGAAAGTAAACTAATGGCAATATTCCAAAAACTTTCGGGTCAAAAACGCGCGAGAAATGGTAGTTTTATGGAACTAAGCAATTGTAGTGCACTAACCGAAAAGCGCGGATTTTTATCATATCGGCATATAAATTGCCACTGATTTATATTGTCGTCAAAGTTTTTTGACCGTCATTACATAAGGCTTACAATATCGTGTGTTGAAGGAAATAACTGATAATGAAGTGAAAAATGATACTTGGTTTTAAAACACACTAAAATGAAGTCGTTTTGCATCTACAGGAAAAATTATGGATGTTGGAAATAATTGTGGATTTAAAGCAATCAGTCAGAATAAGCAAACAGAATTCATAAATAGGACTAGCGAATAACTGATACTGGCTATGCATAAATACCTAGAACAGATATACCGTATCTTAAAGCCGGAATATTTGTTCATCGAAACTGAGAATGCAGAAATGATTGAGAAAGAAGGAAGACCTCTTAGATACTCCTCCCAGATCATTTGAAACCCCATGCAATTAAATTATTATGGAAAGAGATATCACTTCCTGTAATATCAGTGACTGTTTTTGTCAGTGTTTCCATTTCCCGAATTAAAACTCGGAAACTACTGGATATTCTCCTGTTTTTTTACATTTTGACCAATACTTGTTATCACTCTGCTCGGAAACTGATAGTCACTACATTACCATTCTACAGAAACAATGCTGCAACACCAAGATGTGTGATGCAAAATCTCATTCACTGAATTGGTTAGCTTCGAAATAGCTCATCATGAATGCGAAATTAAGAACGTTCCATATACTTCAGTCGCATATAATGTCAGTTGTTGCAGTAGTTTTATCATTCAGTTTATTTTATTTATGAAACATCCAATCACTTCAAGATTAAACAAACAATAAATTATCTTCAATGATAATATCAATCACTAATTGTTTTGAGACAATTCTCTGTCATTTAACTATTAGAAAGAGCGTCTTTTAGCCTACATTTTACATACACATAATTAATGTACTCTCCATTTTTTGATAAAATGCCAGTCATTCTAATGACTATTATTTTCAAAGTGTCTAATGAGAATATCAATCAATAATCGTATGAAGTAAAGTGTACACACTTCTGTGAATAGCTTTTTAAAGACTTCAAGTCTTCACGTGTTTCCACCTCATTAAAAATAAGATATGTTAGCGAAGACTATTTTTTTCAAGCTGAGGCGTCATATAGATTTACTCTAAGTGAAAAGAAATTGTAATAAATGTGATGTTTTAATGTTATACTTATTAGTCATGATTCATGGGACACTAACGTGAATTTACCAAGTGAGATTGACACTTAGAGTATAGAGTTACTAAATATACCCATAAAGTGTCCGAATCACTGTTGTGCGACGTAGTGTTATTTTGAGTTAATCTTTAAGAGACATTTCAGAATATACTTTCCGTATTTCAAGGTGGCATTATCGTTCCGTTTTGGCTAATCATGTATTAAGTTTTTGAGAGTAGAGGTGTTGTTACCTGCAGTATCCGAAAGAATTCTAATCATTTGCCCTGTTGAGTCCGAAACATTAAGCGGAATTTCAATGCTGCTGAAACAAATAAGAAATCGCGAAATAATAGTTTCTGCAACGAATTACATTCCTGGCTTCAAATGAATAATGCATAGTATCTTATATGTATATGCATGTATATGAAGCTGATTTTGAAGAGGAATGAAAGCTGTGTTGTAATACTACTACTATTTTTATCATACTCTAAATTAAGTGAATTTTTATTCAAGTAAATTGTTATAATATCTACCTCACTGTAATGACTATCACTGTACAATAGCTTGTGATAACAGTGTCTTCACACCACTTCATCATATATCGTAAGAGGAGTGATTTTCTTCGCACGTCTGAAACCGAAATAATGATTTATCATGATTCAATTTCTCCCTTCATGATGCATTGACAGAAATTGTGAGCGGTCGGTTATGTGGTGATCCCTTAAAATCCTTTGAAGTAATGCAGAGGACAAATGAGATAATACCGGTAAATGCTCTAAGTAGGAACGAGAGTAAGGCACATGGAACAACCGAACAAAATGAAAAGGAAAAAAAAGAAAGAATTCCAGTAGCCTCTGATGTATAGGTGACCAGTTCGAATTCTGCTAGAAACGTTTGATAGAATGAAATACATAGGCTCAGATGTACTACTTCTATCTGCTTGATAAGCGCTTTCAATCAAGTGAGCTTCTTACAGATTTCATTTGACCTTTGAAAGATGATTCTTATTAAAGAATTAGTCAATCTGCCTACCTGTTCACTCTGTATGCTATGTTCAAAGAAGTAGAATAATTTGATAATGTACGAAGAATTGGAACAGCTACGTCGCTATTATCTTCCTTGAACAATGGTAATCGTTCAGATGAGGAATGCAGAAATAAAGGTGATAGCAGTTTTAGTCCGTTTCATAGCTCTTCGTAGTCTTAGGTGCAGACCTACACTATGCAGATTTCCATTGGAATGAAGCTTAACACTTTCTTCCTAGATGTTGGCGGTTTCCCTTTCATGTATACAGCGCTCACTTATCTCTTTACGAATAAACTTGGATAATGCAGTCAGACCTTCACTTAAGGGGCGTCATCTTCTCCATTTTTCAAAGAGAAAATAAAAGAATGTAGAAAAAAGCCAACAGCATCCAAAGACTGTCCAATTATACTACTGTATTGGATATTCGGTGACTCATCATGGAAGACTATTTCGTCTCACCACATTAAGAATTCTGCAGTCCTTACTGTGATTGAAGTAGTGATTCTCGGGTGACGAAAGTTGCAACAAGGTTTGACAACACTTAATATTCTATGTCAGGCAATTCCAAGTGTTGTCACATTGTGTGGCATAGTTTGAACATTTCTTGTGTCTTTAAATAATCGATATTTCGACTGAGGCACTTTGTTTCTTCAGTTTGCAAGCCATATATTGTGCAAGTTTTGTGACTGGTTTATTCGTAAATGCTTCATGATTTGGGTTTTTTCCCCTGCAATGGAAGATGGCATCAGCATGTAATTCTTCAGCATTTTTTCAGCTGCCTCGAACCTAAGGAAAGTAATTATTTCCTTTAGGAACTAGTTTTAACATAATTGCAAATGATACGCAATGTTAGTTGTCAAGAGACTCAAAAATTTACAGTGCTTTGGAATAACACATATATCTTGTACCCAAAAAGTTTAATTTGAAACAAAATAAAATTTTGGATAAAGTAGAAGAAGATTAACGTAATGGAAACAAGATGTGAGTAAGATGATGAGTAAATAATTGTTTGAGTGAAAATGTATTGGTTTCAGCTGATATAATAATAATAAAAACATGATACAAGCAAAATAAAATCACAGCTAAGTGGAGAGCGACTGAAGCCGAAGATTACGTGACCAGATTAGAGTGTAAGGAAAGACATCCAGTTACTAACTTGAGAAGCAACTAATAAATGCTCTCTTCAGGATCCACAGATCGTGTTTCAGAAGTTTCATAGCGATTGCTTAAGTAAACATGAAAAGAACTGAACTATTTCGTCGAGTGATAATTTGAAGGGATTCCATGATGTCAATATGATGACCCGTATTGACGAGATGTCTAGCAGCAATATTTTTATTATCCATTGTTCATTCGAGACAAAGGCCTCTTGGCATATGTTCAGAAAATCGAAGCTATGAACTTCTTCTGTTCTGCAATATTTTCTTATCGTAATCTTAATACCTTCGCGTAATTTTTCAATTACCCTCTAATCGTAATAATTAGTCTAGGATTTATGGGATACGTTAACGACTTTTTCTGCGTGCTTTCTCACGTTCATTCGTAATGGAATTTTGAAAATAGGAGTTGTATGTGTAATGAAAGCAGTTTTTAGAATGAAACAGAGGGCTTCATAAAGTGCGTAACAAATTCAGTGTGGCATTGAGCGAAATCGTTTTTTTAAAATATTTTTGATTACAGCTTGATTCCATACTGTATTTCTGGTACAAGTATGGAATTATCAGCATGGACATCGGTAGCCCAAATTTTGCAGGCCAACCATAGATATCAGCTGTGTGTCGGCAGGGATTCGAACCTCGAACCATGTGGATGATCAGGGAGAGTCCTAACCACCGTACCACCGATGCACTGCTATTCATAAATTGTCTGAAACTTATGCTCATATTGATACAAACCATCATGAAAAATGTTGGTTTCCATGAATAATCGGAATGTGAATATAAAATGAATGTCCTAATCAACATGTGAATAGCAAAAAGTATTTTCATGTCAGCTGGGTTGGAACCAAATGCCACGAATACTAAAATTTGCAAATATTATCAATGCACAAATAAAACGGATTATGTGTGACAATTTAAATGTTTTCCTTGACATAATACTTTCAAAATTAATTTTGATTTCAAGGTGACTGGTCAGCTTTCTAGCCGGTCCCAAGCCCGTTTAAAGAGAGACGGTTAAGCGTAAAGCTAGCGACCCTACCCACTTTAATTATCAAACCGCTGAAGAAACTTCAACAAACAAAATATATTATGAATAAAGAAAATATAACAAAACAAACTTATTCTTCACTGGAATCGGAGAGGCGGAATGACGTGGGCAGGTGAAAGCCATTGGAAATCCAGTCAGCCAACTGATATGTATACTTTCGGCGAAAGCAAGAATAAGAATGGGGACGTAAAATGTCCGTTCAATGCAAGAGGCTGGGAGGGCTGACCAAGTAGCCAACGAAATGCAAAGATATGGCATAGAAGTGCTTAAAGCGTAATAAAGGAAAGCGAACAAAAATGACGTGTAGGAAAATTTAAAGAAATACTAATATCCAGCACAATTAGAAACACCAAAAACATATCTCCTTTTGGAAACTCATAATATAAGCTGAGGAAAATGTGTTTGATAAATATTTCATTTTCTTAATTCAGAAAATGAATCTACGAGATATTGTGATATCCATCAAAATAGCTCATGTTCTATTTACAGACATTTCTACATCACGAAAGTGTAATTAGAAACATTCGATAAACCTTTGTCAGATTTATTGTCAATTATTCCAATAGTTTCAAATTATCACGACAGATTATCGTTTGCTCATGGAACACTCCATCAGTTATTTCCTAAAATCAATAAACATTCTCTGATCTTCAGTGACAATGTCAATCTCTTCTCGAATTGAAAAAATTCTCTATGATTTCACAATTAGCATTACCATACTTCTTTCTTCTGGTAAGTGTTTTCCACTTCATTCATGCATGATTGATCTATGTTTGAAACCATTACAGACTTTCAGTTTATTGCTTTCTTCAACAATAAAATGTCAGCAATGTAGCGTAAAATATGCTGAACTGAAATGGTAAGAAACATCGAAACGAAACAGCAACAAGTGAAGTGATAGACAGCGATAAAGGTGGATGCATGTGATGAAAGCTTCCAGTTTATCTTTTGATATACAATCTTGGCAGTCACATTCGTAACACTTGTATTTGTACGCACTAGGAAGTATGTAATGGGAATATTGAATAAGTGACCAGATTACTTCATCCAAAACACTGCTTGTCTGTTTCCAAATGGACATCCAGCCGAACTCTGCAGAATTCCGTATAGGTTGTTATATACGTACTCCTAATCATGCGTTCGATTTAAAGGCTACATCCAATGTTCACTTAGTATACGTTGGTCTCCAATTTAATACATAATTTCAGTTATTGTTTTAAGACAACATTGATTTTGAGGGAAACTTTATTTTTTGAAAACCAATGGTTAGTGAAGCAGATTGTTTCCTCATGTCATCTTTCCAGCCTACATTAGTCGTAATATATTTCAATTGTTCTATTATCACTACTTTTCTCAAGGTCTTCTTACACACTGGTACGAACTATTTCATCAAACCTTTCATTCCGACGCCTAACTATTACTCACACAACTAACAATTATTCCGTCTTGATTATAATAACTGATTAAGCATCGATAAATAAATCCAATAAACCCACCGCGTCTAATTTCCAGCATAGGTTGGAATCAGCATTAACTCCGTATGATGACGTCATTTTCGAATTTAACGTCACCTCCTTAATATCATGCCTTCTCATCACATTTGTTTTTTGACCTCAATAAATTCTGACCGATGTAAAGCGATATTCCAGAAGCTCCATCAGATTCAGTATGTTTAAAGTATCATCTGCTTACCCAAAACATTCAAAATGCATCTGCTAGCAGTCACGGAGTAGAGGATTGGGATTTATTTGGACCTTTTGAGTCAGCAGTGTAATTAATTTGAAACGATACTTTCACGATTTGTTATCTGTTTCAGTGGCCCGGCAGTCCAGATTGATATTCTGAGTAAGCTCGTGAAAGCGGTAGTCATCTTGTGGACGATGAAGCACTCGACGGATGCAGATGATTTGGTAACACAGTTGTATGGGCAGTAAATCCTCCAAGTCACAATCGTAGCACTCGTTATCGAAAACCGAACTACAATCAAATCACGCATCACACTAAGTTTATTTCGAGATGGGTGCTGTTTTATTGTAGATCATGAGAAAACAACGAGATAATAATGAAAAAATGCGAGTTTGACACGATGGTTTGGTCACTTGACCGATCATATTAAGTTTACTCAGTCGAATGCCGAATACTAAATGTCGCTGAAGGTTGACGGCTGCCGATTCTAGGAGGTCACTTATCGCCACTTGTCTGATAAAACAGATCCCGAGAAAGCCTGTCAGTGAACGAAGTGGCAGTTTGATACTTCCAAAGCTTCCAAATAGCACAATCTTGGCGTCAGTAGAAAGCAGCATTTCACAGTCTGGTAAGAAGATTATGTTGAGTATCGCCCACTTCAGAATGCTGTTGTCGCCCTTTTTCATTAATCCATGTAAACCATAATTGGATTCAATGTACGCCGTAGTCGTGAAAGGCCTATTTTTCGAATGTTCATACTTCCTGGTGTTTAGCCAGCTCCGATAGTGCTCCCATATTTATTTTTATTAGGGTAATACTGTAAATTTTCGCCTTCCATGCAGTAATTCCTCTTATTATCTTTGGTATCAAAATGATATTCGAAACCGATAAACACTGTATCTGAACTAGATAAGTCATTATTACACTTGTCGCTGATGAAGTGAAGAGGTAAGGAGAATGTCTGTGTTAACTGACGAAAAAGGGATAGTGTGCTTTCAAAATTAATTTCATTCGCAGTGCAATCCAGTCTTCAAATAAAAGTTGTAATTTTCATTGCAACATATTCAAACTACAGCTTGCTGAAAATGATTTAGAAATGAATAATTTTAGTGGGCGAACTACAAACATTTTCAATATATTGATTTCCCAATTCAGAACTTGGAGAAATGAGTTCGGATATTTTGTATTCTCGTTGGAAAGTTCCTTCCCTCTCACTCTATTATTCAGCGTAGGATGCCTCTGAAGACTGTTGTAAATTTTAACTACGTTTGCTGATCATTCGCAACAGTCTACTTACATTAAAGTATGTACTTGTGCGATTTTCACCCATAAGCACCTTTCCATATTTCTAATAGTTCAGGAACGTAAACTAATAAAATATGGAAAGCTGAAAATATAAAATTATCAAATGACTAGATACGAATTGTTTCCGAACCTTTCTTCTCATGTACACAAGTCACTTTTCTTCCTAAGATAACATTTCACCGTCTACAGTCAATGTAATAAAATCCTCCAGTTCAGCTCATCGCAGCAGTTGCAATTTCTGTTTGTGTATATGGTTGGTTCGTCAGTTTGATATATACTCTAGTTTGGTTGCTGTTCAAATGAAATTCACACCATAAATAATTGCTAACAGTTGTCATTAACATACTGTAATCGTAAATCTGTTCACCTATCTATTAACTTGCAACGTTAATTTCTTAGTTCATGCATCACTGTTTATTCATTATTAATGAAAACAGTTTTGTCCAAGTAAGATTTATTCCTGTTCAACCAATTGGGCCACAAACCATAAAGTAATTATTGAATTACTGCTGAAAGCATTGGGATGAAAACATAAAATATAAGGTAGAAAACAAGAAGTCTGAGCATTTCTCATAGATCAGTATAAACTTGATTATGAACACATTTTTATTATTTCAAAAGTAGCTGATATTGTGCATGAGTGAAACATAAAAAGGGTCTATTCGCTTATGCGGTAGATTCGTTTGTTAGTGAATGCATTCGCGGGTATAGGTAATCTTAATTATATATATCCTGCATATTTACACAGACCATAAGTGATTCACAGAAAACTCAATCACCTGCAAGTTTGAGGTAATACGTATCACTTCAAATCTTTCTCGGAGTGTCCTCGTTAACTATCCATATTTGTCACATTCCTTCAGAAACACACACAAGATACATATCCCTGATTCTGTAATCATGAAGGTATTTCAACAGACACATGTCTAGTGTATACGGTAGGAGAAACATTTCTTTTCACAAATTGTACGCACAGCTCCAAAATATTTGCGAGTTTATATGAGGAATGACAGAAAAAAGCGACGTTGCCTGTCAGTTAGTAATAACAACTGACAGAGGTGTACGAGGAAAATGAATAATTTGTGACCAGCTTCCAATTCCTCACTCTAAAGAGAACTTAGACATTCATCAGATATGTAGGTTAGTGTTCTTCAGGGACCCATGTTATTTTACGAAGCTAGTGATTCCGATAGAAGTAGTCATCACAGCGAAAGACTAGATATACGTGGGAACCAGAGTGTGGTCGAAACACGTAAACTTGTTAGTAAAACGTTTCATTCAAAAGGAGTATAAAGTAAACATTACTATATGACTACTTCCAGGTGAATCACTTGAAATCAATACACTCGTCTCGTGCATAATTTTGAATCTGATATTATCCACTGGTGTATACTATATTTGTGCGTAAACATTTTCAGTGAGCTTGTGAAGCCTACGAAAACAACAAGCATAAGCATTTCTCATAGATCAGTATAACCTGAATAATGGGCATCTTTTTATTTTTCTCGAAGTAGCTGGTTTTGTGCATACGCTTATTTTTACAGCGTGAATTCTTTTTTGAGAAATTTCCATACACCATCAACAAATATGTCATTTATCTTGATGACTGTACACATTATTATACGTGTTTTGATATACTGGATTATATGCAGATTCTAGGTCCACGAGGTCAATCAAGCCTTTGTTTCATCAAGATTTATTTAATTTTCAGTCTACCTCAAATGCTTCGAGTCCTCGTGGTCACTTTCGTTGTGATTTGAAGTTTTGCATTCAAGCGCCTACCTGATTCTCGCTCTACTCTGTTATACACGAAATTTAGTGAAGAGGAGTTTCCATAACGATGGTCAATCCGAAGATGAAATATAAATGTCGTTAAGGCAGTAAACATGCCAGTAACAGTAACGACTTCGGTAATGGTATAAAAAGAGATACTGAGAATCATGTTCTCTCAATTAATACATAATTTCAGTCATTGTTTACTGACAACTCAACGGTTCTCCTCATGTTTGCCTCCAAATCATTGAAGGTTACTGACACCCACACAAAACACTAACCCTTCACTAAGTGACTAAATGAGTTTACGATACGACCGTTTGTCCGTATTTGTTGCATGTCATTCTTTACTCATTATTCATCATGTTTAAGACTCCAGCATTACCTCGCCTGGTGGAACTGGTGAGCGGATTACTCAGCTAACAAATGAAAATCTCAAACTCTGTAGACCTTTGTGCGTATAATAAATAAAGGTTTCCTATCTCCTGCCGACCAGTGATGCTGACAAATTTCGTGGAGTCACTGCTCGTATTATGCCAGCAACGAACTTCAGGAGTAACGGAATATCGGTGAATAGTTGCAGGGTGAGGAGTTTTCAGAGAGAAATAACGATGAAAAACAATGGACAATGTATCTAATATGTGATTGTGTTTACACGAATAAATAGACTGTGAAATGCTACTTTCTACTGACACCAAGATTGTGCTATTTGGAAGCTTTGGAAGTATCAAACTGCCACTTCGTTCACTGACAGGCTTTCTCTGGATCTGTTTTATCAGACAAGTGGCGATAAGTGACCTCCTAGAATCGGCAGCCGTCAACCTTCAGCGACATTTAGTATTCGGCATTCGACTGAGTAAACTTAATATGATCGGTCAAGTGACCAAACCATCGTGTCAAACTCGCATTTTTTCGTTAGTATCTCGTTGTTTTCTCATGATCTACAATAAAACAGCACCCATCTCGAAATAAACTTAGTGTGATGCGTGATTTGATTGTAGTTCGGTTTTCGATAACGAGTGCTACGATTGTGACTTGGAGGATTTACTGCCCATACAACTGTGTTACCAAATCATCTGCATCCGTCGAGTGCTTCATCGTCCACAAGATGACTACCGCTTTCACGAGCTTACTCAGAATATCAATCTGGACTGCCGGGCCACTGAAACAGATAACAAATCGTGAAAGTATCGTTTCAAATTAATTACACTGCTGACTCAAAAGGTCCAAATAAATCCCAATCCTCTACTCCGTGACTGCTAGCAGATGCATTTTGAATGTTTTGGGTAAGCAGATGATACTTTAAACATACTGAATCTGATGGAGCTTCTGGAATATCGCTTTACATCGGTCAGAATTTATTGAGGTCAAAAAACAAATGTGATGAGAAGGCATGATATTAAGGAGGTGACGTTAAATTCGAAAATGACGTCATCATACGGAGTTAATGCTGATTCCAACCTATGCTGGAAATTAGACGCGGTGGGTTTATTTGGTTCATAAGACATTTAGATAACCAAATTTTTCTGTCGATAATTCGCGAAGAGGCATCGCAAAACCAAATAAGTCGTAATAGTTTGTTCAACTGATTGAAACGTGTACACGAATTTGTTACATGCAGTGCAGTTTTTGAGATTTTCATTTGTTAGCTGCAAAATGCGCTCATCGGTTTCACTGCCAGAGGCAACATTGGAGTCTAATAGATCAGGAAGTTTAGGTAATGAACCACAAGCAACACTTACGAACACACTGTCGTATCGTGCAACCCGTGTAGTCAATTTGAAAAGGATTATTGTTGTGAGTTGATTTCAGTGGCCTTCTATGTTTCCGTGGCGAACATGTTGAGAAATAAATGAACTCTTTCAACACACATCACCATATAGTATCGCATATTCAGACTTGTGGATTCTATGGAAATATTCTCGCTACTGAAATAAATGAACATACATTCTAAACAAGACTGCTGTTGAGCGGACTTGACAAATGCCTATCATTAGTAATCATCGGTGAAAATGGAGGCGATTCATTCACTGATTCACGTGGACATAAAATTCCCTGAGAGGCGATGAAGTGCATATCACCGTCAGCATTTCATAAAAGTGCACCGAAATTATGAAGATACTGCGAAGATCACGGACTAAAGGAAGGGAGGCCAATGAAAAATGAGAGTCGAATGTTGTTCACTGGGCTCCGTTAGAAGTGGTGTGTGCGTGGTCAATTTCATCACTACTGTTTATGATTTCACAGCTGACCAGTTATAATTAAACAGACTGCTTACATTTTCATAGTATATTCGTTAGTCATATTGCCACCTGTGCTAGCCAGGTTTTTAATCATCGACATGACTCTCATTATATCTATTTATACTACTACAGAAATTGTTATTGTCACTGGCATGTTTACAGCCTTAACGACATTTATATTTCATCTTCGGATTGACCATCGTTATGGAAACTTCTCTTCACCAAATTCGTGGTATCAGGTGTGTTTCACCACATCGAAATTACTGTAATCTCCTTCAAGGATTCATGATTTTACATTGCAAACCTTGGTACTTTTTGTTACGTTGTTCCATTATTTGAATCCCTTACAATGATCTATGACTTGAAGTGGTTTCAACCTGGTCACGGACATATGAATATAATACAGGTGACAAGGAATGAGTTCGACATCCAGTTTTGAAATGTTTCTGTGCTTTCACACCTGAAACTTATTGCTTGTATGCAATTACAACCGGTGTCTTAGAAATAGATTTCCTCGGTGTTGCGGAATTTTAAATGAATATTCTTCCACTCTTGTATTTACTGAATTTCCTGGAGAGAATTTCCTTGTTTTGTATAATGTCATTTTAATATGTTATTTCAGTATTCGCTAAATTGAACTTGTGGTGAAGTTAGTAGCACGGCTGTAACTCCCACTTCCCAGTGGATTTGGAATGAACCAAATCATGAAATATTTTTCAGAGGTGAAGTAATATATATATATTTATATATTTGTTACCTTCTTAGAGAAGGACGTTTACGAAAGTAATACCCTGTGACTGGAGTAATTATTAGAGTAATATTAACAATTAAAATGGCACAGGTGTTTATAACAGGTAGCAAAATGTCGTATGTTATAGAATAATTGACTTGGTTGATCAGTTTGATTACGAGATAATATTTCACTCGTTCACTGTCAATTACTGACCGTCAATCTACAATTGGGCTGAATCAGTGTCTTGGTTGCCCATCACATGTCAAATTTGAAGGGGCTAAAATCATCGCATGATGTTCAGGTCCTCCATTTTTCTATGGTTGACCATCATAATCTTTCTGGCACACGGTTTATAGAGGATTAGAGCATCTATTCTTTAAAAGTTTGATCAGGTATACTATCTTACCCTCAGTTTGTGGCTTCCCTTAATTCTAAGTTTTCTGTACTATTGGCATAAGGATACATACTGAGGTCTGTGTAGCCTTTATCAGTGCTTCTGGAGCTGTGTATCTGGTCAGGCCATATTCTTCCACGCTTCGCTCTATCTATATCCTATTGAATGTTGCTGATTTCCTCGAAGTGTTAAAGTTCACCAGTTTTCTGTTTCTTTCAGTGGTAATTCTGTATGACTTGCAGGTGGTTTACCTAATACTCAAGTAATTCAAAGCTACCAAAGCACGCACTGTCGAAGTGACAGTAGATCAATTTTGAGTAACCAACTTAAAATGTGTGTAACTGTGAAACTACTCATTGACCCATTGATCATACCATAGTTATGTGAGATAGTGAACTTTAGATTTTGATGATAAAAACGCTACATGAGTGCTGTACATAAACAAGTGAATCAGTGGATGCACATAGAAGTGGTCAAAAACAAAAAAATTATATATTCAGAATTGGTGGAGAATAATCGATAGCAGGAGAATTTCAGTTTTTGGTGCAGACTGCATCTTTTTTGAAAGTATCATCCAGTACTTCTTCGTTATATGTGTCTCTATCATGTGTGACAGTCTCTTCAGCAGAGATATGTGATTGTTTGTGTTTGTTTCTGATGTGCTTAATAATAAAACACGGTGGACAAGTTTTCTGAATTCGGTTCTTCCCAACAAGTGGGATGTCTTCATCTGTTAACGTCAGATTGCAGGTTTTGTAGTAATAGTCAAATGGCTACCAGCATGATTTGGACTATGGATTGTCACCACTCAAATTAAAACTTTTGTCAGCTGGTCGTTTCACGAAGTCCCTTTCCATACTATTCCGTTCAATTTCCTATTAGATATTTTTGTTAGTCTGAACTTAAAAGCGGAATTGTTTCTCAGGTTTCTGTTTCAACAGTGATTTTGATGGTTGAGTGATGACTGTTCAAATCTTGTCGTACATCATTTAATCCACATTTATTATCACTAATGAGGAAAGCACCATCAAAATACATTTTTTTTAGAGAGTCAAAATAGATAATCATTGTCAAGGTAGCATAAATAACGGACGTTGAAAAAAATGCTGAGAAGGCGAATTATTTAAAACCTAATTGCACTACTTCCAAATCATGACGTAATTTTACCACCAATGAGACACACTGTCGAGAGTGAATTTATTAAACACATGGTAGATGCTTATACTTTCATTTGGATACAAGTACACGTGACAGTGTTGTCTGAAATCTATCGTGAATTAAAGCACTACTTCACCATTCTACTAAATTACAACAACTATACTAAATGCTGTCTGTTTTCACATGAGAAATATATATATATATATATATATATATATGTGTATAAGAAAGAAATAACTGACAAATTTGGAAATATAATATGTTCGGATTAGTTTTGCTGATGTTGCTTTTGCACAAGTGCTCGTCATCGCTCAATAGTAAGTTTCACTTCAGTGATATACTATTATTAAATAAAACTTCGGTTGTAAGAAGAGAACCTGTGTAATGTGGTAGAGTAAAATTCAATTATGGGGAAAATTATTTTGATAAATTTTAGATAATTTTTACTTAGTAGTTTATTTTGGTTGATTTAATTTCAGAAATCTGCTTTTATCGTGAAGATGAAGGTTCTGGAAATCACCCACTGGAAAAGTATTATTATAATGCGACTATTGGAGAGTGTATGACATTCACCTACTATGGAGATGGAGGAAACGATAATAACTTTTTTGCAAAAGACGTATGTGAACAAACGTGTAATTCAAGGTAACTGCATACTACGTAAAGCCAACATTTTTAAATGTCACAAGTTCGTTTTCATTAAGTTTGACTGACACTCCGCAGTTTTCATGTGGTTTGTCGAATAATGTCCTTATAAAATGAGACAATCTCATCAATTTTCACAGTGATACCAATGAGAAATTGCCACAACAACCTCAAGACATATTTATTATAAGCAAATAAGTTTGAAATGATCTAGCAAGCCTGACAAACTTCCAAAGTATATGACTATTTCAAGCAACAGTTCCTTGTAGATTTTTTCAGTAATACCAAGTGAAATCTGTGGTCTTTCAATAGGGTTATTTGAAGATTTTTAAACGACCCTTCGAAAATAGGTGATTGCACACATTCGATACCTCTGAAACAGACACTTTCGTTATTCATGTAAACTAAAAGTGGCATACAGTTTCAACTGGAAACTGGTTCCTAATAAATAATAAATAATAATTTTTCCTTCTCGTTCCCCAGTGCAACATAGGACTTCAAGCTGGTGGCTTGAAGTTTCTGTAGCAGTGTTTATTTACAGGATGGGGTTGCTAGCCTCACGGCCAACCTTTCCTCTTTACCAGAATTATTTCTGGTTTAGCGAGGTACAGAAGTGCGTCGGCCGGGGATCGAACCCTAGACCATGTGCATGGTCGGCGAGCGTCCTAACCGTTACACCACAGAAGTGATTAACCACCTGTAAATGGTATGCTCTACTTTCACTGATAATTTGTTGTAGTTTATAATGAATTTGCAGCACCTGATACCGTTTCTAACTTCACTCTTTTCCTTGTTTTAGTGGCATATTCGATAGACGTAAGTTGTTATTGTTGTTGGTAGAAACCTTATGAGGAATTGTCATTGGAGATTTCACTCTCTTCACCGCTTGTGATTACGTTCATCCATTCAAGCTTTGGAATTTCAGAGTTTAAATACTCTGTAGATCGTCAGGTTGTAGTGATGACTGACGTCTTTTCTCTAGTTTGTGAACATAGTATCGGTTGATTTGCTTTCACGTTCTGTAGCATCCTCCGATTATTGTCTTCTGCACATATGCAGAGCAAAGGTATATGTAACCTAATCGAAATAATAGTTGAGCTTATAGGCGAGTGATTAGCTGACTAAACTCGGCAGATATTATTTCAGATAAAGTGACACTGGTAATCACCTAACAATAAAAATACAATTAGTGAATATTTCTTTCGACATATAATAAGTGTACCATGGACAAACTGTAGTGATATAAAGGGCGCCTTATTTGCTCTAGATGAGACATAAGTGCTGTAGTGTATAATATCCTTCGTTGCTTCAGTTTGGCAATGTTACTCGAACCCTTTGTTATACAGCAGGTTATTAAATAGCAGCCTGCTACGCATTGTGAGAATATAGTCACAAACGCGATGGATCCAACTATATTTCAATAACTACAAATAAAAAAAAACAAAAGCGTTCAGCGAAGAGACTCTTCTCGGCGAATTCATTCACTGAGCTGTACAATCGCATATATATACAATTTTGTTTGTGTGTGTGTACATTAGATTTATAAAGTTTAGATAATTATGTAATGTAAGCATTAGTTGGCTTGGAGACAAACGTTAAGATAGAAATAAAATATAACCGATTAAGTCAACTTGATGACGTAATACAATTGAGTAGAATTCAGAGTAGGTCAGGTTGGCAACAGTGTTAATGAGTGATGGTTAAAATTAAATAAGGGTGGGATTAGAGAATAATGCAGTTGAAAATAAGTAAGTAAATCGGATGACGTAACATAGTTGACTAGAAATCGGACGTGGGTCAAGTTAGCAACATTGTTAATGAGGGTAGGGTAGAGAATAATATAAATGAAGATGTGAAATAATAAAATGCAAAAGACAAAATAATACAATTAGTAAGAATGAAATTAAGAAAGATTACGTCCATTGTAGATTTAATGAATGAACAAATTTCTTTAGTATGCAGAGTTCAGGATTTAGCAGATGAATTGCCATTGCTTCTGCAACGTGGAGAAGTTTGATCCGTACACTTTTAGCAAGATTGCCTTGTATTCTGTAGATAACTTTGAAGTTTATTTCTGGTTTGACTTGGTGTCCAGAGTCGATCAAATGTTCAAGGATCGAGCTGCGGGGCATCGGTTTTCTCCTTTATAAAACCATGAAGGTAAATGTTCGTTGACGCGTTTGGATAGCAAACGCTGGGTACGGCCGCTATACCTGGCTCCACACGAGCAGGTGAATTGGTAGATACACATAGATTAGGCCAACAGCGGTAGCTTATTCTTCACGTTCATACGAATCATTGGTCTCGTGGAGAACGTCAGTCGTAATTCAGCTGCAAAGAAGGTTTATTTTACAATGAGCGGGAGAACCAATTTCTCAGTATTTCTGTAGATTGGTCTCCATTGAACTGCAGGGTTCATATAGAGAAGTCCTTTTGGAGCACTGGGTTTCGGTGGCTTCTCTGGTCTGGGTTTCATTGATTTTGTGATACATCTTCTGGATAGCCATTTTCAAGAAGGATTTTCTTAAGAGTGTTCATTTCATTTTCTATGATGTCCAGGCTGCAAATTCAACGTATTCTGTGGCTTAGTGAACGGATTAAGTTTCGTTTAGTATATAGAGGCACCCAACTGTGGAAATTAGTGAGCTGTCCAATCCACGTTGGCTTTCTGTAGATGGATCTTTTTAATGTTCCGTCTTGTTGGTGTCTCGTTAGTTGAACGTCAACAAATTATATCTTTGGGTTAGACCCTTTCTCTGGTGTTAACTGAATCTCAGGGTGGCAGTTGTTGAAGAACTTCAGGATATCTTCTAAATTCTCTTCGTTGTTGCAGATGATGAAGGTGTTGTCGATGTATCTCTTGTAGAGTTCAAAGTTGTCAATTATATTCTTTAGGCAAGTGTTTTCGAGTTTCGACATAAAGAAATCCGCAAGCAGAGAGCCCAGTGGCTCTTAAGGAGGTCAGATTTGATGTTGTCGCATTGTACAGCTCAGTGAATGAATTCGCCGAGAAGAGTCTCTTCGCTGAACGCCTTCTTTTCTTTTATATGACTGAATATGCATTTTCTAGTAACTACAAATAATTAGTCTGTGGTCAACGTGGTTCTTTTGAATAAAGTGAGATTGGAAATAAGTATTTCGTATGAATATAAAGATGTTACGTTTGAATCTCCGTGTCTACTAGGCGCATTTTTCGCACACCGCAAACTTCTTTAGGAGTAGTTAAACTTAATTTTCAATGAATACTTTAGCACATTCTATTACACCACAAGAGACCATTTTGGACTATTGACTGAATTTCAACTTTGTTTTCCATTTTCAATCAGTGATGTGTATTCTGATGTCTTTATTCAAACATTGTATGTATGTTTGAAGCAATGCATTTAGATCAGCTATTAATTTGTTACGTTAGAGAAGTGCATCTCACCACTTCATTTTCATCCACATATAGCTGAATAATCAGGTAATTTGCATGAACAGAATGGTTGTGGTGAATATATTTAGCAAGATCGCCTATTCTGCTGATTGACTCGCTGTTGTTCTGTACTAGGTATATGAAACGAAATTTGTCCCACTTAAATTTTCCTTCCTAGGTGAGAAATTTTTAATTGTTCATCATCTAATTTACCTAAGAAATACTGTGTTATAATATGAAAGGCATCGAAAGCCATCACTGCAATATGGGGTGTTGCTTAACCCACTCGTTGATACTGTTGTCGATAGACGCACGTACTCCTGGAAGAAGTTATCACATAGTATCCTGCCAGACTCTGAACATCTTCTCTATACACAACTATCCCTTTTCATCTCATCGAGTAGAAGAAACAATAGGAGACAGTGTGTTCGGACGACTAGGTAGAAGAATTCCGAAATGATTTATTCGGCACATATTTACTGATGAGAAAAGTGTGTGACAGGAAATTGAAACACACTGAAGAACTCTCAGTATGTGGCACTTGATTTTGTTGTCATTCTTACAATGGCGTGAGTATTTCCACTTTATATAATTGTATATGTTCATTTCTTATTGATTAACAGTAGGAATAATGTTTGTTTCGGTGGCACAGTGGTTAGGACTCTCGCCGACCATGCATATGGTCCGAGGTTCGATCCCCTACCGACGCAAACCTGATATCAATGGTCGGCCTGCAAAATTTAGGCTACCGCTATCCATGCTAAAAATTCCATACTTGTACCAAAAATACTGTGTGGTATCAAGCTGTAATAAAAAATGGCACATTTTAAACACTGTTTTGAATAAATCTATTATTATATCACAGTTACACGACTATCGATGTTTGATAAATGCTTGCATAATTTCAGGCAACTGCCAAAAACCTCACAGCCGAGGTTTTTGTTTTGAACATACGTACAACTTCTATTATGATCCAGAGTCGAAAAGATGTGAAAACTTCGCATGGCTCGAATGTGGCACGAATGAAAATAACTTCAAGAGTTACGAGGAATGCGAAGCGAAATGCGGATCAGCGTATGTTTTTTTTATATATTTTTATCATTGAAACATTTACTTCACAATGTTAATAATACGGTTTCATTCACCGCTGGGTTATGAGTTCACTTTAAACTCTGAGTCATCTACAGTCTTCTTTTATTTCCAATGTATGCACTTTTTATGTAATGGTTGAACTAAGTTCACCTCTGTGAGCTCATAACTTATCTCACACTCCACTCTCTTTTAATAGGATATGGAGTTCGTAGTTAAATAAGCGTCGCTGAGTAAAGTGCAGCTCAGATAATAATGTGTCACATCCCAATCATCAGGTGTTGAACAGAAAGTTGGGAAATAACACCATTAAACACCAAAATTCATAGTCTCAACCAAAGTGTCTCACTTCTGAGAACATTATTTCACGAATCCATAGTACTAATAAAAATATGATGCTAGACGAGATTATTTTCAAGTTTTGGTTTTGTAGGGCTTTTTTGACTCTATGGAGGATTTCATCATGAGCTGACATCAGTTAGAGAACCACTGGGAAACCTGGGAATACTGGACAGAAGAATAATCATCAATCTAAGTGCGGCCATGTTAGGAACAGTTTCTGAACGTGTTGTTTTGGAAGACAAATTTCCACTTTAGTCTTCTTCATAATCTGACATAATCTCTTTTCTCAATATATACCTCCACCTGTTTCATTTCACATATTCATTATTTTATTATGAACCCTTCATTTCTATCTCACTATCACCTCCTCTTTCATACATGCCTTTTTGTACTAGCCACTCACTCACCTGAAACCTTTTATAAACTTAAACTGAATTGCCAGTTTTTCTACCCCACACTCTACAAATCTATTATGACTAATCACCACCAATGTCTCCCGTTATACAATATTTTGTAATCGATTTCAGCCTAGCACGTTTCTCACACAAATACGACTATTTATTTTCACACCCTATAACTCATCTGTTATTCTACGTTAAAAATGTATCCGACGCATAACTGGCCTTCATTGTAACAACAACAAATATTACATTTTATAATTCGAATAAGCTGAGGAAAAATTATTGAAAAGAATTTTCTTCGTTCAGATTGCCTTTAATTCATAATATGGGAATATTTTACACTATCAAATTAATATGGAACTGACGAAATACTAATGAAATCTGCCTCATCCTAAAGGGCTGATTTGTTTGATTGATATACAGTTTCGCCAGATTTTTATGATATGTCACTTTTATTCTTATGGTAGGAAACAAAGTTATATGAAAATCAATGCTAACTATTGTTCAATTTAATAAATTGATTTAAGAAGTTTTCTTTTCAAAAGATTTCATAAAATAAATGTATTTGACGTTGTATTTCTCAGGGACGCTCGATTATTTGCCAACAAAAGTAAGTTCTTTCAAGACGAAGTTAACTGTGATGTCGAATTGTCGAAATAATAGTTAATTGTTGATACTAACCTCAGTAGAATCACAAAAGCGTGTCAACCGATGTATTTGATTTGCAAATGGAGATTCATTCATTTATTTCGACTGATAAATTATTCTGATATCGCATTTCATAAATGTTTATAACCTGAAGCATAAACATTTTATAAGAACAATTTGGTATATATATATATATATATCTCCGGTCAGAGAAGATAACCGAATGTATATTATCGGTTCCGATAACATGTGAAGAAGGAGATGAAACACTCAAGTAGACCAAATTGAATACACTTGGTTAGATATCAAATGTCGACAGTAACCGCACAAAACAAATGCATTATCTTTGTAAAAATCCACTCAGTTTCAGAAGAAAAAAACGGCAGTAGATGTGATGTACAATTCTCTTAATCTGATAACAATAAGCTATGCATGTGTAATTTCTATTCACAAAATCAAAAGGGTCAATTGCATAAAAAGAGAGTAAATATGCTCAAGTGCATTCAAAAATTACCATCAACTGCTTCAGGATATAATGGATTATTGATCGAAATTCTTTCTCATCAACTTCAAATGTTTAATCTGATGAGCAAATGATTTTCATGAATTCAGATTAGCAAATTTAAAAATGCTAAAACAAATGAAATTAAACTTACCTTGTTTACAGCAGAAAACCAACTGAAGCGATGCATTAATTACTTCGCCATTTCTATATAGCTAGTGATTCCATATTCTGATAATATTTATACAATAAATTACTTACGGACACATCGGGAATCATTAGTTTTCATACCACAATTACATGAGAACTGCAGTATTAATTAATCTCTAAAAGTGGAATGCTAACAGCAAACGGACTTAATCAAATCTGCAACGATATGGTACAACTATGTGAATATATTTTGGATCTTTGATTAATCAGAATCAGAAAACAGACATTAATTGAAATTCAGCCGTAATTCCACTCGTGCTCTCCAATTCTTAGCGTCTAAATGAACAGCAACTAAAAATGTATGACATGTGGATCAAAATTACGCTGACACTCTACCTGATGCATTTTTTGGAGATGAAATATATTGCGAAATTGAATTACCAAATTATCAATAATTGCAGCGTCTCAAAAAATAGTATAAAAAGTATCAAAGAAACCATCAGCGGTCAATTAGAGTGATAAACAATAAGGGAGACGGAAGCAAACGTCATGGAACGCACAGATTTAGGTAGTACTTCAAAAGAACAAAGAACGATTTGCAGCAAATCTCTGTATGAGGATATCGAAAATATAGAACATACTATGTTAAGCGTCAATAAGATATTATAATTTTTGAGGAACTAAAAAAAGCATGATATATCCGATATTTTGTCAGTCAGACCTCTGATTTAGGTGTGATTCCATTATAGGTAATGTTTGTTTTTGATAATGTCTCACAATGTTATACAGTAATGTTTACTGATGACGTTTCGAGCACAATTTATTGTTTATAATCATACCAAAGTATTGAACATCTTCCTTACTTCATTTGTATACTTCCATTATTTTTTATCGCTTGATTTGATTGGTAGTAGTATTCTCCATTTCTAGCCTTAGCTAAAGAATGGTTGATCCCGGGAAGATAATTAATTTAGAAAAAAGCCAAGCGATCGCACTGCATGCATCAACACACATTCACTTAAAAGGTTGGGAGAGGGTTGAAATTTTAAAAAGTAATCTAGGTAGATGGAAAGAGAGGTTGATAACTGGTTCTTTGAGTCGACACCCAACACGTTCAATACGAATGACTCGTCATTCATACCGGAAATATGGAAACGACTACTACTACCAATCAAATAAAGCCATGAAAAGTAGTGGAATTATATAAATGAAATTAGACAGTTGTATGGGTACTTTGATATGACTATGAGCAATAAATTATGACCATAACGTCATCATTAAACATATCCGTATAACACTGTGAAACTTTATCAAAAACAAATTTTACCCATATTGGAATTATTCTATATCACGGTGCTTAGGTTTTATTTTTATATCAATGATTCAGATGTGTTACTAATTTTTGAAAAGCCTATTGTTTGCTTGGTGTGAGGTCATGAAGTAAAACTGTCTAAAACATCGCTATCAGGTGCGTTGCTCACTATTGCTCATTTAGAGAGTGCAGTTTTAAACGACGATCTCTGACATAATCCACAAATCTGTCTTATCTCACCCGAATTCCTACACCTTAATGACCATCGGAGCCTAAAACAACTGTCATATGCATACAACAGTCTCTGGCTTCGTGACAGTTACGAGGAAACTAGCGAAAAAATACTCTTATTAAAAGAGCATCAACGCGAAGAAAACAGAAGAACAAATACCAAATATGATTTGAAAACAGTTAAAGAACAACCGGGAATTATTTTCTTTTATATTTGATTACAGCTTGATTCCACACTGTATTTTCGTTACAAGTATGGAATTTTCAGCATGGATATCGGTAGCCCGAAACTTCCTAGCCCACCATTGATATCAGCTGCGCGTCGGCAAGGTACCGAAACTCGCACCATATGCATGGTCGGCGAGAGTCCTAACAACTGTGCAACCGACGCAGTACTATGAGTATCCTATGAGTACTCGAGGGCTGTTTCGTCCGAGGTTGAGACAGTTCAGACAACGCACCCGCCTAGAAACGTCAGATAAAACGGCGGACACCTATATCAAAAAACTATCAAATTGCTATCAATAATTCCCAGGATTACCAGTGAGTCAACAATTGATCTCAGATAACGGAGAAATCCAAAATCGAATCAAACAAAATCCCTAAAAAACCAAAAACAGGACATAAAAAATATTTGTGAAAAGAAAGAAAAATAATAATTGAAACAGATCGAAAATTACTCAGTTCATGAAAGTAAAAACAATCTATAAAATTATCCAGGAATCACAACACGTAAGCACATATAATTATTGGTTATATAAGATTTGGACTAAAAATTATTATATATAAGTGAATTATTAATTAATTGTTTAATTAATAATTGTGATTATTGATTATTGTAATAAATACTTAATCAGAAATTATTATATATACATATTGCTACATATATATTCTAAAAGTCCACCATTAGCTCGAAAGGATCGTTTAACCAACAAACAACTTTTTTTTTAAATTGAGTTTGTGTGTTTCAATGCGGGATATTTTATTCTCCAGCTGTGAAGAATTCTGCGTAAGGTTTCCAAAATTCATTCTTCGAAATAAAGTATAGCTGATAAATTAGATTCGTTAATATTGGTGTTGTCATTACCCCGCACATCTTAGACATATATGTCGTCATTAATATTGTCATCATCATCATAATCACTATTGTTCTGATTGATTTTATATAAACATCAAACTATATAATTCCTCATAAAGCTATTATTGTAATTCTTAAGTTTCAAAGCTTCTCGTGCATGCCTTGCATTCTGTATTAGAATTTACCCAGTACGAAACATGTTTGTGACGTGTTACATAAAATGTTCCTCAGTCCTAGTTAAATAGGATGTGGTGACCGTAATACAAATATCAGTTCGAATGTGTGGTTTTCCTGTGGATACTAATAATTCACTTCCCAAATTCATTGCCATTTACGCTATAATCGAACACTGGGAGCTAGCCTTACACGAAGATATCCAAAAAGACTAGTATGACGAAAGATATCAAAGTAAATTAGAGCGAAAAAATTCATAAAACAAAACTAAAAGGATTCGAAATATAAACCATGTTCAGTGGTAAATTGAGAGAGAAGAAACCGCTCAGAATATTTCGTCGTCGGCTGTTTGGGATTAAGCGCTTACCGAATTCAGGATTTAATGTGACGCAAACTTCATTGAAAGCGGCGGAGTCGTTAACCCTGAATGCACAAAATCAATCTCTTATTTTCATGGTTACTACACATTTTATCATCACAACTTAGCCATAGTCACAACTTAGTTCTGGTTTTCTTGGCGTTTGCTTCAAATACAATTCCTAATTTATGATTAATCTTTTCAAATTCTCACCTAACCCATCAGAACACATTGTTTTGGCGTAGTAATGGATCTGATATTTTGTAACACCAACTAATGATGAATTCGAAATTAGTTGATTTATAATGTCATATTTATATTACGAATTATCCAGCCACTGCACCAAATGAGTTCTTCTCCATATATGACTGACTGTTAACATTTCATTTTCTGTTGTCATCGAGTTATAGGACACACGTTACTCCACATCATCCTGATCAGATTTCTTCAGTAATTAAACTGGAGCACAATTACTGAATCATGGTGCGTCTGCCTTAATTGAACCAGGACATTTCCACCGACAATGATTATTCACTCAGGATTGATGGATATTATGGTGAAAAAGAAACAGATGACAATAATATCGGACATATTAAAGTAGATTCACAATGTTTTTTCCACAACCAAAGACAGTTGCCTACTCACTGTGAACTATTATAAGTCTAGCTGACATGGTCATCATTGTCCACTCAATAACTCATGAGGCGCATATGTGAGAACGTGCGTATCAGCAGATGACACAACATTATATACTCCAAAGAGGAAACTATGAGTTAGAGAAAACAAAATATGCGTGTATAAATATCAGATATCGAATTTGATCCCTAACTCAATTAGCCTCTGTCGATAAATCGAAGGATATTTGAAAATATCTCATACACTTCCAGTCATAGCATCTTATCGAATATTCACAATTCCTAGAATGCCGACAAAATTCTCTTAATTCCCCTGTTAGATCTAGAAGTAAGAGTTCCTTTATAATAGTCATACAATTTTATTCTGGTTAGGGATTCAAAAGTCACTATAAGTTGGTTAAAATGCAATCGATTATTCATGGAAATTTCCCATCATCAACTTCAAAATTTGTTCAATTAAGTGCGTCATTTCCACATATTTATAATACCTACTTTAATGCCTTTAAAACATGGAGATTAACTCAACTCGGTTCAGTGCACACAACTAGCTGATTTTTTTAATGAAGCATCATCAGCTATTGTACAGCTACAACTTTATTTTATCCAATCATGGGCATATTATTGTCTAGAAACCTTTGAGGAAGCAACAATTTTCTGCACACGAATCTCCACTTATTTTAATTTTGAGGCATGCTATTGTTATATATTCTTAGCTGTGTGAATCCACACCTAAGACTGATATGGTTATTCATAACACACTTGGTCGTCTTTGAAACTGTCACATGACTATACTTTGATGAATTTTGTGATGAATGTGAGAGAAATATCAATTTGTTTTATTTATGACAACCGCGATTCAGCTAAATCCAAACGTGAGTTCATGTAATTACTGAGTTTTCTATCAAACTAGTATGACATCTTTGTTGACTATTCCCGAATTGAAATCCTACTCAATTTCACGCCTCTGAAAGGCATACACGTACACTGCAAGCAGCGTGATATCCAGCACACAACTCAGATATAATTAATGCCCACAACATTTACATCTGGCTTCATGTCCAACGGTTTTTAATGACGTCAGTCGTATACTAATCAAAACAGACTTCTTCTCTTAGAGCTATCTCTGCCTAACGCGTTTATTACGTGCAAACATGATTATTTTTCGACAAAGAATAAACGTCAGTTCAGAAACCCTACATCTTGGCATTTTCTTCTCTCATTCAGCTTTAACTCTCCCTCTCAGTTCCTTTGATCTATATCTGCACTCATATCATGATCTTTCCCAATTATTTTCAGATCCCTTTGAACGATGATTACATTTTTTAATTTTTACAGCACCGATTCAGTTGAGTTTTGGCATTTAGAACTAGTATTTCGGAAGCTTCCTCTGTGATGACATATTGATATAATGATATCAGATCATTTCCTAAATGCGCAATCTATTCGATAATTTTGCATGTCCACGTATATTTCGAGACTATATAACTAAGAAAAAACAGTTTTTTCCATTGATTTATAACTTGTGACGTATATTTTAACCAATTACGCGCATATAATCATCTCATTTTTCATCACAGATATCCATTTCCATGAAATTTTATTTTGGAAGATAATTAGATTTCACATGAACTGCTACATGAATCGATATTAAAATTATGAATAGAAAATGTTCAGACCACATAATATGCGGTCGACCATAAGGAAATATTTTGTATCAATTATGACGAATAAATGTCACAATTTGTATACAAGCAATAACTGCGATTTCGTCACCGTCACATTTTAATCCATTTCTCGTGTGCCTTTGTTTCAAATGACACAGGAAATGTGTAAAATATGCTAACAAATCTTCCTATTAGTTCTGTTTGAACCTTGTTTCGAGACGTCCGAATTCATCATCAGCCATGCAAAAATAAATGCATACCATATGAAATCTTAGTGACACAGTAATTTACACGTGTTTATTTTACCTACACTACAGCTACTACCATACATAATGTCGTTTATCCGATGTATCTGTTCGGACGCGAGAAGTGAATGTGTGACATGCTTTCATTTCAACACCATCTAACCTACTTTTCGTGACGTTAGAATTTGTAGTCCATCATGTAAGACAAACTGCTCACAACTTGGAATGTCAATGATACAATAATTTTCACATATTTATTTAACTTCGATTACAACGCCTGCAGCACGTAAGTTAATGTATATCCCGTGTGTACGTTGGGAATACAGTAATAAATGCGTAATATATGCTAACAAACGTTCGCTCCAGCTCTAAGTGACCACGTTTTGTGTCGTAGGGATGCATCCTCAGCTCTTCGACATAATGACTGAGCCGTTAATATGCTTGTTAGTTTGCTTCAACCTACATCAACACTTGTCGTATTGTGAGCCTCCTCTCCGGTCTTCTATTAGAATTAACATAAAATTGTAGTAACCCAGCGAAATCGCAACGCAGAAGGATAGAGAATCGACATACAGATTATTAAATACCTCTAAATACCAACGGAATCAGGTTGGAGCATATGCGTAAATATGCTTCAAATTAATATTTTAGACAATATAAGTATACACAAGTATATAGGTAGACAAACAATAGGGTTTCTAATTATTAACGCCGCCTGCAAAAGAAATGGAAAACAAATGACACTAAAATGAAATATAACAAGAAAACCAAGAATTAAAAGAAAGTAATAGTTAGCAGCTGGCTACATTCAAACGATATGACACTCAAATATGACTCTTTAAAAATCTTATACAACCTGAGGGTACATGAGACACAGAACCATTGGAAAAGCTGAAGGGATTACTTCACGTCTGTTTCGTCCTGGTGTATGGCTCTTCATCAGTTCGCACTCAGCTATAGTGTTTGTGATTTTCAAACTCCTTATATCACGTCAATGTTTTCTTTCTAATTCACCGATTGCTCTAGATCGTATAACATGGATTACAACTCTCGAAACACTACACCTAATCGACTAGTTTATGTTCAATATCATTTACTTTCTTCATTCCCACTGAATGGACTTTCACGGATGTGACGAAATATACACTCACATCAGAACTAAATCTTGCAAATTCCATATCATTCTCTCCACTTAGACAAAAGACACAGCGAAGCACAATATTTGACATTCCGCATTTCGAGATATATTTCTGGACGTAATCGGAGTGCGAGATGAATGCTTAGCTGGCCAGGGATCGTGCACGAACGAACAAACGAACATGACACGACGGAGTAATAAATTTGTTCATTGTCACTGCACACATTCTGTCAAATCACCTCTCTGCACAATTCAGAACAAGTCCCCAGCTTATCAATCACATTTCTATGAATACTTTGTAGTTTTTAAGTTAATCGATATCTGCCCCTCCATCCTCAGTCTGTACTGACCGTCACGCCTTGAAATCTCTTCTCAAAGACACTGAGGAACTTGTAACCGATATTGACCGATATTCACAAAGGTGATATATTTGTCCAGTGCTGTACGGAGCTCAGCAACAGTCTATTTGAAGAAAAAAGTCACTCAATCCTTCATCGTAAGCTGCGGAGTGCTGGAATGCATAAGGTGAAATAATGTTCGCACTACTAATCTTCTTCTTATTCGTCCTAATCATGTTTCAGAGACTCCGCCAGGTGAGTTCATGTTCACCGTGTGTTTAATTTCAATTGATTCGACTTCATTTGTGTATGCAGTGATCCTCGACATTTTCATCGAAATCAATCGTTAGCAGCTAGGCAGTTTCAAACGATTCAATAGTGATAAATATGAGTGTTCTAACAATTCTTTTCAAGTGCAGTTGTTTAACGAATGATATGAATGTGACGTTAATTATGTGAATTATTGTCGACCATCTAGATCCGGTTCGCTGAAAAATAAATGAGAAGTGTGATGTGGAAACTGCTGCTTAGGCGAACATCTTGTATTTCCAGCCTGGTCTCTGTAGCATCTATCTGACTCCACAAATTCATTGATTTGTGCACGAAATTGCGCTATGCGCTGAAGAGGCTTTCCTAATTCATGTCAGCAGAATTTACCACATCAGCGATTTTCAAACTCATTCTATCGCGACAATGTTTTCTCTCTGCTTCACTGATTGTTCTAGTGCACATAACATGTATTCCAACCCTCACAACAATAGACCTCACTGACTCCGGATAAAGATATTTTCATTCATGAATAATGCATATTCAGGGGAGGTTGACATCATGGCAGCAGATTGGGAGGATGAAATGTTATGTATATCACATCTGACGAAATGCGACACACTGTTATTACTTTGCACTCTGCTGAGTA
Source organism: Trichobilharzia regenti (assembly GCA_944472135.2). NCBI lineage: Eukaryota > Metazoa > Platyhelminthes > Trematoda > Strigeidida > Schistosomatidae > Trichobilharzia > Trichobilharzia regenti. The sequence continues at coordinate 28,363,515 of OX235263.1, forward strand.
ATCTAATCACTTCGTAGTATTTTCAAAGTCTCTAGCTCCAAGTCCTGTTTAGCAATTTGAATCTTTATCTTGCCAAACTGCACATCCATTTAGAAGCGCATGAACCTAGCAAGGACAGTCGTCCATAATACAGCACCACCACATTGGTTGGATCTGTGAAATTATCGCTATCAGTGGCAATCGACTTCATCAGAAATGAATGGTTGTGTGGTTATTATCTGTGTGTGCTTCATCGTATACGTTGCCAGCCTCTTGTTGTAGACTTCATTAGATTTCAGTGTATGTGGCTGTGTTGCGTACTCATAATTTAGCCTGTTGGTTGCCTGGCGTTAGCTCATACACAACCTTGAAATATGTTCCGAGTCGCTCTCAAATGACTTTTTCAATGTTGTCGATTCAGATAGTAGATCTGTCTGTCAATGGCATATCTTATCTTTCAATTTTCACTCGTCTCTGGTGTTCTTCCAATGTTGGAGGAAACTGTGACTAGCATCTGATGCAGTGTCAAACATTAGGCTCTACCATACCCCAACAATTTTTCCTATCCCACCAAAATCCCCACATCATCATGACAATCGAAGCATACAACAATCCTCATATGTTGATAGCAGACAGTGCCTTCATGAATGGTTATGACGAAATTTGACAGCCGATCAGATCACAGGAGCACTCACAACTTCATCTGTCCTCAACCACCCCCCACATGTCATTTCATAACAAGGCGTGACATCATTGATCCGTTGAATCGACTACTTTTCACCCGATATTGCCAATAAAAGATTGTGAGCTCAAGATTTTTTGCATTTCTACTCAATTAAGTGTGACATCTTTGTCAAGTGCTGTTCAAATTCCTGTGATTAATTTCACCACAATCCTTCATTGTAAGCTGTGGAGTGCTGGAATGCATAAGGTGAAATAATGTTCGCATTACTAATCTTCTTCTTATTCATCCCAATCATTTTCCAGAGGCCCCGCCGAGTGAGTTCATGAGCCATGTGTGTTTAATGGCGATGGATTCGACTTCGTTCGCTTTTTGAATATGGCCCTTATTTTTCATTGACTGTGAATTTTAGCGGCTTTTATTTTCGGACGATTCAATAGTAATTATTCCGCGCGCTTATGACCTTTCTTCAAGTACATTTTTTAATGCATGATCTCACTTTGACATATATTGAGACCCTACCGATTTTTTTCTCGCAAATGTGAATGTCGAGTACAATGTGGGAGCTCTTACTAAGCCGCACATTCTGTATTTCGAACTTGTTATCAATAGCATAAATGTGACCTCCCGAATTTATTCAATGTCACTACGAAACAGCACACATCCTGTCAAATCACCTCTCTGCACAATTCAGAACAAGTCCCCAGCTTATCAATCACATTTCTATGAATACTTTGTATTTTTTAAGTTAATTGATATCTGCCCCTCCATCCTCAGTCTGTACTGACCGTCACGCCTTGAAATCTCTTCTCAAAGACACTGAGGAACTTGTAACCGATATTGACCGATATTCACAAAGGTGATATATTTGTCCAGTGCTGTACGGAGCTCAGCAACAGTCTATTTGAAGAAAAAAGTCACTCAATCCTTCATCGTAAGCTGCGGAGTGCTGGAATGCATAAGGTGAAATAATGTTCGCACTACTAATCTTCTTCTTATTCGTCCTAATCATGTTTCAGAGACTCCGCCAGGTGAGTTCATGTTCACCGTGTGTTTAATTTCAATTGATTCGACTTCATTTGTGTATGCAGTGATCCTCGACATTTTCATCGAAATCAATCGTTAGCAGCTAGGCAGTTTCAAACGATTCAATAGTGATAAATATGAGTGTTCTAACAATTCTCTTCAAGTGCAGTTGTTTAACGAATGATATTAATGTGACGTTAATTATGTGAATTATTGTCGACCATCTAGATCCGGTTCGCTGAAAAATAAATGAGAAGTGTGATGTGGAAACTGCTGCTTAGGCGAACATCTTGTATTTCCAGCCTGGTCTCTGTAGCATCTATCTAACTCCACAAATTCATTGATTTGTGCACGAAATTGCACTATGCGCTGAAGAGGCTTTCCTACTTCATGTCAGCAGAATTTACCACATCAGCGATTTTCAAACTCATTCTATCGCGACAATGTTTTCTCTCTGCTTCACTGATTGTTCTAGTGCACATAACATGTATTCCAACCCTCACAACAATAGACCTCACTGACTCCGGATAAAGATATTTTCATTCATGAATAATGCATATTCAGGGGAGGTTGACATCATGGCAGCAGATTGGGAGGATGAAATGTTATGTATATCACATCTGACGAAATGCGACACACTGTTATTACTTTGCACTCTGCTGAGTAATCTAATCACTTCGTAGTATTTTCAAAGTCTCTAGCTCCAAGTCCTGTTTAGCAATTTGAATCTTTATCTTGCCAAACTGCACATCCATTTAGAAGCGCATGAACCTAGCAAGGACAGTCGTCCATAATACAGCACCACCACATTGGTTGGATCTGTGAAATTATCGCTATCAGTGGCAATCGACTTCATCAGAAATGAATGGTTGTGTGGTTATTATCTGTGTGTGCTTCATCGTATACGTTGCCAGCCTCTTGTTGTAGACTTCATTAGATTTCAGTGTATGTGGCTGTGTTGCGTACTCATAATTTAGCCTGTTGGTTGCCTGGCGTTAGCTCATACACAACCTTGAAATATGTTCCGAGTCGCTCTCAAATGACTTTTTCAATGTTGTCGATTCAGATAGTAGATCTGTCTGTCAATGGCATATCTTATCTTTCAATTTTCACTCGTCTCTGGTGTTCTTCCAATGTTGGAGGAAACTGTGACTAGCATCTGATGCAGTGTCAAACATTAGGCTCTACCATACCCCAACAATTTTTCCTATCCCACCAAAATCCCCACATCATCATGACAATCGAAGCATACAACAATCCTCATATGTTGATAGCAGACAGTGCCTTCATGAATGGTTATGACGAAATTTGACAGCCGATCAGATCACAGGAGCACTCACAACTTCATCTGTCCTCAACCACCCCCCACATGTCATTTCATAACAAGGCGTGACATCATTGATCCGTTGAATCGACTACTTTTCACCCGATATTGCCAATAAAAGATTGTGAGCTCAAGATTTTTTGCATTTCTACTCAATTAAGTGTGACATCTTTGTCAAGTGCTGTTCAAATTCCTGTGATTAATTTCACCACAATCCTTCATTGTAAGCTGTGGAGTGCTGGAATGCATAAGGTGAAATAATGTTCGCATTACTAATCTTCTTCTTATTCATCCCAATCATTTTCCAGAGGCCCCGCCGAGTGAGTTCATGAGCCATGTGTGTTTAATGGCGATGGATTCGACTTCGTTCGCTTTTTGAATATGGCCCTTATTTTTCATTGACTGTGAATTTTAGCGGCTTTTATTTTCGGACGATTCAATAGTAATTATTCCGCGCGCTTATAACCCTTCTTCAAGTACATTTTTTAATGCATGATCTCACTTTGACATATATTGAGACCCTACCGATTTTTTTCTCGCAAATGTGAATGTCGAGTACAATGTGGGAGCTCTTACTAAGCCGCACATTCTGTATTTCGAACTTGTTATCAATAGCATATATGTGACCTCCCGAATTTATTCAATGTCACTACGAAACAGCACACATCCTGTCAAATCACCTCTCTGCACAATTCAGAACAAGTCCCCAGCTTATCAATCACATTTCTATGAATACTTTGTAGTTTTTAAGTTAATCGATATCTGCCCCTCCATCCTCAGTCTGTACTGACCGTCACGCCTTGAAATCTCTTCTCAAAGACACTGAGGAACTTGTAACCGATATTGACCGATATTCACAAAGGTGATATATTTGTCCAGTGCTGTACGGAGCTCAGCAACAGTCTATTTGAAGAAAAAAGTCACTCAATCCTTCATCGTAAGCTGCGGAGTGCTGGAATGCATAAGGTGAAATAATGTTCGCACTACTAATCTTCTTCTTATTCGTCCTAATCATGTTTCAGAGACTCCGCCAGGTGAGTTCATGTTCACCGTGTGTTTAATTTCAATTGATTCGACTTCATTTGTGTATGCAGTGATCCTCGACATTTTCATCGAAATCAATCGTTAGCAGCTAGGCAGTTTCAAACGATTCAATAGTGATAAATATGAGTGTTCTAACAATTCTTTTCAAGTGCAGTTGTTTAACGAATGATATGAATGTGACGTTAATTATGTGAATTATTGTCGACCATCTAGATCCGGTTCGCTGAAAAATAAATGAGAAGTGTGATGTGGAAACTGCTGCTTAGGCGAACATCTTGTATTTCCAGCCTGGTCTCTGTAGCATCTATCTGACTCCACAAATTCATTGATTTGTGCACGAAATTACACTATGCGCTGAAGAGGCTTTCCTAATTCATGTCAGCAGAATTTACCACATCAGCGATTTTCAAACTCATTCTATCGCGACAATGTTTTCTCTCTGCTTCACTGATTGTTCTAGTGCACATAACATGTATTCCAACCCTCACAACAATAGACCTCACTGACTCCGGATAAAGATATTTTCATTCATGAATAATGCATATTCAGGGGAGGTTGACATCATGGCAGCAGATTGGGAGGATGAAATGTTATGTATATCACATCTGATGAAATGCGACACACTGTTATTACTTTGCACTCTGCTGAGTAATCTAATCACTTCGTAGTATTTTCAAAGTCTCTAGCTCCAAGTCCTGTTTAGCAATTTGAATCTTTATCTTGCCAAACTGCACATCCATTTAGAAGCGCATGAACCTAGCAAGGACAGTCGTCCATAATACAGCACCACCACATTGGTTGGATCTGTGAAATTATCGCTATCAGTGGCAATCGACTTCATCAGAAATGAATGGTTGTGTGGTTATTATCTGTGTGTGCTTCATCGTATACGTTGCCAGCCTCTTGTTGTAGACTTCATTAGATTTCAGTGTATGTGGCTGTGTTGCGTACTCATAATTTAGCCTGTTGGTTGCCTGGCGTTAGCTCATACACAACCTTGAAATATGTTCCGAGTCGCTCTCAAATGACTTTTTCAATGTTGTCGATTCAGATAGTAGATCTGTCTGTCAATGGCATATCTTATCTTTCAATTTTCACTCGTCTCTGGTGTTCTTCCAATGTTGGAGGAAACTGTGACTAGCATCTGATGCAGTGTCAAACATTAGGCTCTACCATACCCCAACAATTTTTCCTATCCCACCAAAATCCCCACATCATCATGACAATCGAAGCATACAACAATCCTCATATGTTGATAGCAGACAGTGCCTTCATGAATGGTTATGACGAAATTTGACAGCCGATCAGATCACAGGAGCACTCACAACTTCATCTGTCCTCAACCACCCCCCACATGTCATTTCATAACAAGGCGTGACATCATTGATCCGTTGAATCGACTACTTTTCACCCGATATTGCCAATAAAAGATTGTGAGCTCAAGATTTTTTGCATTTCTACTCAATTAAGTGTGACATCTTTGTCAAGTGCTGTTCAAATTCCTGTGATTAATTTCACCACAATCCTTCAATGTAAGCTGTGGAGTGCTGGAATGCATAAGGTGAAATAATGTTCGCATTACTAATCTTCTTCTTATTCATCCCAATCATTTTCCAGAGGCCCCGCCGAGTGAGTTCATGATCCATGTGTGTTTAATGGCGATGGATTCGACTTCGTTCGCTTTTTGAATATGGCCCTTATTTTTCATTGACTGTGAATTTTAGCGGCTTTTATTTTCGGACGATTCAATAGTAATTATTCCGCGCGCTTATGACCTTTCTTCAAGTACATTTTTTAATGCATGATCTCACTTTGACATATGTTGAGACCCTACCGATTTTTTTCTCGCAAACGTGAATGTCGAGTGCAATGTAGGAGCTCTTACTAAGCCGCACATTCTGTATTTCGAACTTGTTATCAATAGCATATATGTGACCTCCCGAATTTATTCAATGTCACTACGAAACAGCACACATCCTGTCAAATCACCTCTCTGCACAATTCAGAACAAGTCCCCAGCTTATCAATCACATTTCTATGAATACTTTGTAGTTTTTAAGTTAATCGATATCTGCCCCTCCATCCTCAGTCTGTACTGACCGTCACGCCTTGAAATCTCTTCTCAAAGACACTGAGGAACTTGTAACCGATATTGACCAATATTCACAAAGGTGATATATTTGTCCAGTGCTGTACGGAGCTCAGCAACAGTCTATTTGAAGAAAAAAGTCACTCAATCCATCATCGTAAGCTGCGGAGTGCTGGAATGCATAAGGTGAAATAATGTTCGCACTACTAATCTTCTTCTTATTCGTCCTAATCATGTTTCAGAGACTCCGCCAGGTGAGTTCATGTTCACCGTGTGTTTAATTTCAATTGATTCGACTTCATTTGTGTATGCAGTGATCCTCGACATTTTCATCGAAATCAATCGTTAGCAGCTAGGCAGTTTCAAACGATTCAATAGTGATAAATATGAGTGTTCTAACAATTCTTTTCAAGTGCAGTTGTTTAACGAATGATATGAATGTGACGTTAATTATGTGAATTATTGTCGACCATCTAGATCCGGTTCGCTGAAAAATAAATGAGAAGTGTGATGTGGAAACTGCTGCTTAGGCGAACATCTTGTATTTCCAGCCTGGTCTCTGTAGCATCTATCTGACTCCACAAATTCATTGATTTGTGCACGAAATTGCGCTATGCGCTGAAGAGGCTTTCCTAATTCATGTCAGCAGAATTTACCACATCAGCGATTTTCAAACTCATTCTATCGCGACAATGTTTTCTCTCTGCTTCACTGATTGTTCTAGTGCACATAACATGTATTCCAACCCTCACAACAATAGACCTCACTGACTCCGGATAAAGATATTTTCATTCATGAATAATGCATATTCAGGGGAGGTTGACATCATGGCAGCAGATTGGGAGGATGAAATGTTATGTATATCACATCTGACGAAATGCGACACACTGTTATTACTTTGCACTCTGCTGAGTAATCTAATCACTTCGTAGTATTTTCAAAGTCTCTAGCTCCAAGTCCTGTTTAGCAATTTGAATCTTTATCTTGCCAAACTGCACATCCATTTAGAAGCGCATGAACCTAGCAAGGACAGTCGTCCATAATACAGCACCACCACATTGGTTGGATCTGTGAAATTATCGCTATCAGTGGCAATCGACTTCATCAGAAATGAATGGTTGTGTGGTTATTATCTGTGTGTGCTTCATCGTATACGTTGCCAGCCTCTTGTTGTAGACTTCATTAGATTTCAGTGTATGTGGCTGTGTTGCGTACTCATAATTTAGCCTGTTGGTTGCCTGGCGTTAGCTCATACACAACCTTGAAATATGTTCCGAGTCGCTCTCAAATGACTTTTTCAATGTTGTCGATTCAGATAGTAGATCTGTCTGTCAATGGCATATCTTATCTTTCAATTTTCACTCGTCTCTGGTGTTCTTCCAATGTTGGAGGAAACTGTGACTAGCATCTGATGCAGTGTCAAACATTAGGCTCTACCATACCCCAACAATTTTTCCTATCCCACCAAAATCCCCACATCATCATGACAATCGAAGCATACAACAATCCTCATATGTTGATAGCAGACAGTGCCTTCATGAATGGTTATGACGAAATTTGACAGCCGATCAGATCACAGGAGCACTCACAACTTCATCTGTCCTCAACCACCCCCCACATGTCATTTCATAACAAGGCGTGACATCATTGATCCGTTGAATCGACTACTTTTCACCCGATATTGCCAATAAAAGATTGTGAGCTCAAGCTTTTTTGCATTTCTACTCAATTAAGTGTGACATCTTTGTCAAGTGCTGTTCACATTCCTGTGATTAATTTCACCACAATCCTTCAATGTAAGCTGTGGAGTGCTGGAATGCATAAGGTGAAATAATGTTCGCATTACTAATCTTCTTCTTATTCGTCCCAATCATTTTCCAGAGGCCCCGCCGAGTGAGTTCATGAGCCATGTGTGTTTAATGGCGATGGATTCGACTTCGTTCGCTTTTTGAATATGGCCCTTATTTTTCATTGACTGTGAATTTTAGCGGCTTTTATTTTCGGACGATTCAATAGTAATTATTCCGCGCGCTTATGACCTTTCTTCAAGTACATTTTTTAATGCATGATCTCACTTTGACATATATTGAGACCCTACCGATTTTTTTCTCGCAAATGTGAATGTCGAGTACAATGTGGGAGCTCTTACTAAGCCGCACATTCTGTATTTCGAACTTGTTATCAATAGCATAAATGTGACCTCCCGAATTTATTCAATGTCACTACGAAACAGCACACATCCTGTCAAATCACCTCTCTGCACAATTCAGAACAAGTCCCCAGCTTATCAATCACATTTCTATGAATACTTTGTAGTTTTTAAGTTAATCGATATCTGCCCCTCCATCCTCAGTCTGTACTGACCGTCACGCCTTGAAATCTCTTCTCAAAGACACTGAGGAACTTGTAACCGATATTGACCAATATTCACAAAGGTGATATATTTGTCCAGTGCTGTACGGAGCTCAGCAACAGTCTATTTGAAGAAAAAAGTCACTCAATCCTTCATCGTAAGCTGCGGAGTGCTGGAATGCATAAGGTGAAATAATGTTCGCACTACTAATCTTCTTCTTATTCGTCCTAATCATGTTTCAGAGACTCCGCCAGGTGAGTTCATGTTCACCGTGTGTTTAATTTCAATTGATTCGACTTCATTTGTGTATGCAGTGATCCTCGACATTTTCATCGAAATCAATCGTTAGCAGCTAGGCAGTTTCAAACGATTCAATAGTGATAAATATGAGTGTTCTAACAATTCTTTTCAAGTGCAGTTGTTTAACGAATGATATGAATGTGACGTTAATTATGTGAATTATTGTCGACCATCTAGATCCGGTTCGCTGAAAAATAAATGAGAAGTGTGATGTGGAAACTGCTGCTTAGGCGAACATCTTGTATTTCCAGCCTGGTCTCTGTAGCATCTATCTGACTCCACAAATTCATTGATTTGTGCACGAAATTGCGCTATGCGCTGAAGAGGCTTTCCTAATTCATGTCAGCAGAATTTACCACATCAGCGATTTTCAAACTCATTCTATCGCGACAATGTTTTCTCTCTGCTTCACTGATTGTTCTAGTGCACATAACATGTATTCCAACCCTCACAACAATAGACCTCACTGACTCCGGATAAAGATATTTTCATTCATGAATAATGCATATTCAGGGGAGGTTGACATCATGGCAGCAGATTGGGAGGATGAAATGTTATGTATATCACATCTGACGAAATGCGACACACTGTTATTACTTTGCACTCTGCTGAGTAATCTAATCACTTCGTAGTATTTTCAAAGTCTCTAGCTCCAAGTCCTGTTTAGCAATTTGAATCTTTATCTTGCCAAACTGCACATCCATTTAGAAGCGCATGAACCTAGCAAGGACAGTCGTCCATAATACAGCACCACCACATTGGTTGGATCTGTGAAATTATCGCTATCAGTGGCAATCGACTTCATCAGAAATGAATGGTTGTGTGGTTATTATCTGTGTGTGCTTCATCGTATACGTTGCCAGCCTCTTGTTGTAGACTTCATTAGATTTCAGTGTATGTGGCTGTGTTGCGTACTCATAATTTAGCCTGTTGGTTGCCTGGCGTTAGCTCATACACAACCTTGAAATATGTTCCGAGTCGCTCTCAAATGACTTTTTCAATGTTGTCGATTCAGATAGTAGATCTGTCTGTCAATGGCATATCTTATCTTTCAATTTTCACTCGTCTCTGGTGTTCTTCCAATGTTGGAGGAAACTGTGACTAGCATCTGATGCAGTGTCAAACATTAGGCTCTACCATACCCCAACAATTTTTCCTATCCCACCAAAATCCCCACATCATCATGACAATCGAAGCATACAACAATCCTCATATGTTGATAGCAGACAGTGCCTTCATGAATGGTTATGACGAAATTTGACAGCCGATCAGATCACAGGAGCACTCACAACTTCATCTGTCCTCAACCACCCCCCACATGTCATTTCATAACAAGGCGTGACATCATTGATCCGTTGAATCGACTACTTTTCACCCGATATTGCCAATAAAAGATTGTGAGCTCAAGCTTTTTTGCATTTCTACTCAATTAAGTGTGACATCTTTGTCAAGTGCTGTTCAAATTCCTGTGATTAATTTCACCACAATCCTTCATTGTAAGCTGTGGAGTGCTGGAATGCATAAGGTGAAATAATGTTCGCATTACTAATCTTCTTCTTATTCGTCCCAATCATTTTCCAGAGGCCCCGCCGAGTGAGTTCATGATCCATGTGTGTTTAATGGCGATGGATTCGACTTCGTTCGCTTTTTGAATATGGCCCTTATTTTTCATTGACTGTGAATTTTAGCGGCTTTTATTTTCGGACGATTCAATAGTAATTATTCCGCGCGCTTATGACCTTTCTTCAAGTACATTTTTTAATGCATGATCTCACTTTGACATATATTGAGACCCTACCGATTTTTTTCTCGCAAATGTGAATGTCGAGTACAATGTGGGAGCTCTTACTAAGCCGCACATTCTGTATTTCGAACTTGTTATCAATAGCATATATGTGACCTCCCGAATTTATTCATTGTCACTACGAAACAGCACACATCCTGTCAAATCACTTCTCTGCACAATTCAGAACAAGTCCCCAGCTTATCAATCACATTTCTATGAAAACTTTGTAGTTTCCAAGTCAAACGATGTCTGCCTCTCCCTCTTCAGTCTGTACTGACAGTGACGCCTTGCACTCTGCTGTCAAGGTCATTGAGTAACTCGCATTTCAGTCGCGGCCTCTCGGATAATGCATGCATAAAACGACACAATGTGTTGATGAGCTGTTTCAAAGATATGTCAGTATAATTCACCACACATAACTTTGTCAGTCTCCTTTTGTCTTGTCAATGTTTTCTTTCTACTTCACAAACTGTACGAGTCCACAGCACAACGCATATTGTGCAGTCCAACCCTCACAACAGCAGACATCACTGCATCCGGTATGGATGTTTTCAATGACAACCATAACTTATGCCATGTTTGCTGATATCATTGCGATGGAGGAGCATGGTTGATATTATGCATTTGAGGTAAATATCAAATGTTATATTTTCGATAACCAACATTTAGCTGCACCCAAACGTGAGTTCGTGTGATTATTGAGTTTTCTGTCAAACTAGTACGAAACCTTTGATGACTGTATTAGAAATGAAATGCTACGCAACTTTATGGCTTTGAGTGACATGCACTTACACTGTAAGCAGTGTGATATCCAGGACACAACTGAGAATGTATAATTTCCCATAGGGATAGTAACTGACGCCATATCGGTCAGCTTCGATAATTAGTCAGTCGTATACTAATCAAAACGGACTACTTCTCTTAGGACTGCAAAGGCTCAATGCATTTAATAACATACGAAATGAAATGGGCGTCACATCGAAAATCCCCCATCTCCCTATTCACTTCTCTCAATCAGCTGTTACTCTGCTTCTATCTTTCTTTCAGCTTCAGTTGCACAGAATCACAGTTTTCTTCCTCTATTATGTTGCAGATTATTTGGATACTGGATTAGCACTTTGAAATTTTACAGAATCCCTTTTGTTTGAATTGGTTATTGAGCTCTAGTACGTTTAAAGCTTAGTGTGTAGGCATACTGATTAGATGATATCTTTTACTTCCTTAAGTGCCTTCCTGATTCTTTGTTCGTGTGTCCACTTGTGTCTGAGAAACATATAGTAACAGAAACTAAGTATAAATTAACAGTTTTCAACGCTTTAGCGTAGCCAGTGACCGAAAATATTTACCTTTAGGTGCAAGTTATTATCGCGTGTATCATTGAAAATCGTTTGGAGGACTTCATCATGAGGGTTCATGAGACACAGAACCATTGGAAAAGCTGAAGGGATTACTTCACGTCTGTTTCGTCCTGGTGTATGTCTCTTCATCAGTTCGCACTCCCCTATAGTGTTTGTGATTTTCAAACTCCTTATATCACGTCAATGTTTTCTTTCTAATTCACCGATTGCTCTAGATCGTATAACATCGATTACAACTCTCGAAACACTACACCTAATCGACTAGTTTATGTTCAATATCATTTACTTTCTTCATTCCCACTGAATGGACTTTCACGGATGTGACGAAATATACACTCACATCAGAACTAAATCTTGCAAATTCCATATCATTCTCTCCACTTAGACAAAAGACACAGCGAAGCACAATATTTGACATTCCGCATTTCGAGATATATTTCTGGACGTAATCGGAGTGCGAGATGAATGTTTAGCTGGCCAGGGATCGTGCACGAACGAACGAACGAACATGACACGACGGAGTAATAAATTTGTTCATTGTCACTGCACACATTCTGTCAAATCACCTCTCTGCGCAAGGCAGAACAAGTCCCCAGCTTATCAATCACATTTCTATGAATACTTTGTAGTTTTTAAGTTAATCGATATCTGCCCCTCCATCCTCAGTCTGTACTGACCGTCACGCCTTGAAATCTCTTCTCAAAGACACTGAGGAACTTGTAACCGATATTGACCGATATTCACAAAGGTGATATATTTGTCCAGTGCTGTACGGAGCTCAGCAACAGTCTATTTGAAGAAAAAAGTCACTCAATCCTTCATCGTAAGCTGCGGAGTGCTGGAATGCATAAGGTGAAATAATGTTCGCATTACTAATCTTCTTCTTATTCGTCCCAATCATTTTCCAGAGTCCTCGCCGAGTGAGTTCATGATCCATGTGTGTTTAATGGCGATGGATTCGACTTCGTTCGCTTTTTGAATATGGCCCTTATTTTTCATTGACTGTGAATTTTAGCGGCTTTTATTTTCGGACGATTCAATAGTAATTATTCCGCGCGCTTATGACCTTTCTTCAAGTACATTTTTTAATGCATGATCTCACTTTGACATATATTGAGACCCTACCGATTTTTTTCTCGCAAATGTGAATGTCGAGTACAATGTGGGAGCTCTTACTAAGCCGCACATTCTGTATTTCGAACTTGTTATCAATAGCATATATGTGACCTCCCGAATTTATTCATTGTCACTACGAAACAGCACACATCCTGTCAAATCACTTCTCTGCACAATTCAGAACAAGTCCCCAGCTTATCAATCACATTTCTATGAAAACTTTGTAGTTTCCAAGTCAAACGATGTCTGCCTCTCCCTCTTCAGTCTGTACTGACAGTGACGCCTTGCACTCTGCTGTCAAGGTCATTGAGTAACTCGCATTTCAGTCGCGGCCTCTCGGATAATGCATGCATAAAACGACACAATGTGTTGATGAGCTGTTTCAAAGATATGTCAGTATAATTCACCACACATAACTTTGTCAGTCTCCTTTTGTCTTGTCAATGTTTTCTTTCTACTTCACAAACTGTACGAGTCCACAGCACAACGCATATTGTGCAGTCCAACCCTCACAACAGCAGACATCACTGCATCCGGTATGGATGTTTTCAATGACAACCATAACTTATGCCATGTTTGCTGATATCATTGCGATGGAGGAGCATGGTTGATATTATGCATTTGAGGTAAATATCAAATGTTATATTTTCGATAACCAACATTTAGCTGCACCCAAACGTGAGTTCGTGTGATTATTGAGTTTTCTGTCAAACTAGTACGAAACCTTTGATGACTGTATTAGAAATGAAATGCTACGCAACTTTATGGCTTTGAGTGACATGCACTTACACTGTAAGCAGTGTGATATCCAGGACACAACTGAGAATGTATAATTTCCCATAGGGATAGTAACTGACGCCATATCGGTCAGCTTCGATAATTAGTCAGTCGTATACTAATCAAAACGGACTACTTCTCTTAGGACTGCAAAGGCTCAATGCATTTAATAACATACGAAATGAAATGGGCGTCACATCGAAAATCCCCCATCTCCCTATTCACTTCTCTCAATCAGCTGTTACTCTGCTTCTATCTTTCTTTCAGCTTCAGTTGCACAGAATCACAGTTTTCTTCCTCTATTATGTTGCAGATTATTTGGATACTGGATTAGCACTTTGAAATTTTACAGAATCCCTTTTGTTTGAATTGGTTATTGAGCTCTAGTACGTTTAAAGCTTAGTGTGTAGGCATACTGATTAGATGATATCTTTTACTTCCTTAAGTGCCTTCCTGATTCTTTGTTCGTGTGTCCACTTGTGTCTGAGAAACATATAGTAACAGAAACTAAGTATAAATTAACAGTTTTCAACGCTTTAGCGTAGCCAGTGACCGAAAATATTTACCTTTAGGTGCAAGTTATTATCGCGTGTATCATTGAAAATCGTTTGGAGGACTTCATCATGAGGGTTCATGAGACACAGAACCATTGGAAAAGCTGAAGGGATTACTTCACGTCTGTTTCGTCCTGGTGTATGTCTCTTCATCAGTTCGCACTCCCCTATAGTGTTTGTGATTTTCAAACTCCTTATATCACGTCAATGTTTTCTTTCTAATTCACCGATTGCTCTAGATCGTATAACATCGATTACAACTCTCGAAACACTACACCTAATCGACTAGTTTATGTTCAATATCATTTACTTTCTTCATTCCCACTGAATGGACTTTCACGGATGTGACGAAATATACACTCACATCAGAACTAAATCTTGCAAATTCCATATCATTCTCTCCACTTAGACAAAAGACACAGCGAAGCACAATATTTGACATTCCGCATTTCGAGATATATTTCTGGACGTAATCGGAGTGCGAGATGAATGTTTAGCTGGCCAGGGATCGTGCACGAACGAACGAACGAACATGACACGACTGAGTAATAAATTTGTTCATTGTCACTGCACACATTCTGTCAAATCACCTCTCTGCGCAAGGCAGAACAAGTCCCCAGCTTATCAATCACATTTCTATGAATACTTTGTAGTTTTTAAGTTAATCGATATCTGCCCCTCCATCCTCAGTCTGTACTGACCGTCACGCCTTGAAATCTCTTCTCAAAGTCACTGAGGAACTTGTAACCGATATTGACCGATATTCACAAAGGTGATATATTTGTCCAGTGCTGTACGGAGCTCAGCAACAGTCTATTTGAAGAAAAAAGTCACTCAATCCTTCATCGTAAGCTGCGGAGTGCTGGAATGCATAAGGTGAAATAATGTTCGCATTACTAATCTTCTTCTTATTCGTCCCAATCATTTTCCAGAGTCCTCGCCGAGTGAGTTCATGATCCATGTGTGTTTAATGGCGATGGATTCGACTTCGTTCGCTTTTTGAATATGGCCCTTATTTTTCATTGACTGTGAATTTTAGCGGCTTTTATTTTCGGACGATTCAATAGTAATTATTCCGCGCGCTTATGACCTTTCTTCAAGTACATTTTTTAATGCATGATCTCACTTTGACATATATTGAGACCCTACCGATTTTTTTCTCGCAAATGTGAATGTCGAGTACAATGTGGGAGCTCTTACTAAGCCGCACATTCTGTATTTCGAACTTGTTATCAATAGCATATATGTGACCTCCCGAATTTATTCATTGTCACTACGAAACAGCACACATCCTGTCAAATCACTTCTCTGCACAATTCAGAACAAGTCCCCAGCTTATCAATCACATTTCTATGAAAACTTTGTAGTTTCCAAGTCAAACGATGTCTGCCTCTCCCTCTTCAGTCTGTACTGACAGTGACGCCTTGCACTCTGCTGTCAAGGTCATTGAGTAACTCGCATTTCAGTCGCGGCCTCTCGGATAATGCATGCATAAAACGACACAATGTGTTGATGAGCTGTTTCAAAGATATGTCAGTATAATTCACCACACATAACTTTGTCAGTCTCCTTTTGTCTTGTCAATGTTTTCTTTCTACTTCACAAACTGTACGAGTCCACAGCACAACGCATATTGTGCAGTCCAACCCTCACAACAGCAGACATCACTGCATCCGGTATGGATGTTTTCAATGACAACCATAACTTATGCCATGTTTGCTGATATCATTGCGATGGAGGAGCATGGTTGATATTATGCATTTGAGGTAAATATCAAATGTTATATTTTCGATAACCAACATTTAGCTGCACCCAAACGTGAGTTCGTGTGATTATTGAGTTTTCTGTCAAACTAGTACGAAACCTTTGATGACTGTATTAGAAATGAAATGCTACGCAACTTTATGGCTTTGAGTGACATGCACTTACACTGTAAGCAGTGTGATATCCAGGACACAACTGAGAATGTATAATTTCCCATAGGGATAGTAACTGACGCCATATCGGTCAGCTTCGATAATTAGTCAGTCGTATACTAATCAAAACGGACTACTTCTCTTAGGACTGCAAAGGCTCAATGCATTTAATAACATACGAAATGAAATGGGCGTCACATCGAAAATCCACCATCTCCCTATTCACTTCTCTCAATCAGCTGTTACTCTGCTTCTATCTTTCTTTCAGCTTCAGTTGCACAGAATCACAGTTTTCTTCCTCTATTATGTTGCAGATTATTTGGATACTGGATTAGCACTTTGAAATTTTACAGAATCCCTTTTGTTTGAATTGGTTATTGAGCTCTAGTACGTTTAAAGCTTAGTGTGTAGGCATACTGATTAGATGATATCTTTTACTTCCTTAAGTGCCTTCCTGATTCTTTGTTCGTGTGTCCACTTGTGTCTGAGAAACATATAGTAACAGAAACTAAGTATAAATTAACAGTTTTCAACGCTTTAGCGTAGCCAGTGACCGAAAATATTTACCTTTAGGTGCAAGTTATTATCGCGTGTATCATTGAAAATCGTTTGGAGGACTTCATCATGAGGGTTCATGAGACACAGAACCATTGGAAAAGCTGAAGGGATTACTTCACGTCTGTTTCGTCCTGGTGTATGTCTCTTCATCAGTTCGCACTCCCCTATAGTGTTTGTGATTTTCAAACTCCTTATATCACGTCAATGTTTTCTTTCTAATTCACCGATTGCTCTAGATCGTATAACATCGATTACAACTCTCGAAACACTACACCTAATCGACTAGTTTATGTTCATTATCATTTACTTTCTTCATTCCCACTGAATGGACTTTCACGGATGTGACGAAATATACACTCACATCAGAACTAAATCTTGCAAATTCCATATCATTCTCTCCACTTAGACAAAAGACACAGCGAAGCACAATATTTGACATTCCGCATTTCGAGATATATTTCTGGACGTAATCGGAGTGCGAGATGAATGTTTAGCTGGCTAGGGATCGTGCACGAACGAACGAACGAACATGACACGACTGAGTAATAAATTTGTTCATTGTCACTGCACACATTCTGTCAAATCACCTCTCTGCACAAGGCAGAACAAGTCCCCGACCCAACAAACACATTGCCATGAATACTTTGTAGTTTTTAAGTTAATCGATATCTGCCCCTCCATCCTCAGTCTGTACTGACCGTCACGCCTTGAAATCTCTTCTCAAAGACACTGAGGAACTTGTAACCGATATTGACCGATATTCACAAAGGTGATATATTTGTCCAGTGCTGTACGGAGCTCAGCAACAGTCTATTTGAAGAAAAAAGTCACTCAATCCTTCATCGTAAGCTGCGGAGTGCTGGAATGCATAAGGTGAAATAATGTTCGCATTACTAATCTTCTTCTTATTCTTCTTACCATGTTTCAGAGACTCCGCCAGGTGAGTTCATGTTAACCGTGTGTTTTATTTCAATTGATTCGACTTCATTTGTGTATGCAGTGATCGTCAACATTTCATCGAAATCAATCATTAGCAGCTTGGCAGTTTCAAACAATTCATTAGTGATAAATGTCAGGAACACAAATCTCATTTATTAAGCACATTCTACGGATCTGCCTATATTTGTATAATTTAATGACATGGACTGTATTTGGTGTTTGTCTTTGAATCCTTAGCTTGTATCTGCTTTTCATGAATGAAGGACGATAAATGGAGAGTCGATTATTTATTTCCGTTTTCGAAGCTGGAATGGCTGCTCATATTGTCAATGAAATTTGACCATATTGCATGGGAATTTTAGTTTTCTATGAGAGCAGATAAAAGGAAGTTGGACTCTGCACACTTTCAACTGGAGAATAGGTTGTTTACTCAGATCGCCGAGACACAGAGTGATTGGCCGTCGTTATCTTTGTGAAAGCAGCCTATGCTCTCACGCAATCGAAGCCAGTCTCACCCAGCAAGATGCAACGCAAAATAAGGGGAGTTGCAGTTATTCAATTCTTCACATATGCAATCAACTCAGAAAAATATAAGAAGGGAGATTTCCACGCAAAACTTCAAGCAATGTAGAAAAGTGTCCTAAATGGCAACATCAAAATCCTAATGAGCGACATAATTGCTGGAGTGGTGGCGGAAAATGAGTGAAGAGAGTACGTCGTGAGTGGAGAGGCTCTCGTTCGGCTGAATGAGTGATAGTGCAGAATTCTTCGCACACTTCTTTGTCTTCGGTGATGTGGTGGGTTGATGTAGCTTATATAAACACAATGATATACATAAAACAATTTGGAAATCACCTCACTCACACAAGAAAATTCAAAGAGACTTGATGTCGCTCACGAAAGTAAAGACACATCTTGGCGGATACAAAATGGAGAAATGGAGCGTTTTGGTGTGAGAGCGTCATCTTATTGAAGTAAATCTAAAAATTCAGCTGAAAACCTTGAGCGCAAACGGAATCAGAACACAATACAAGAATGCATCATTAGCCGTGCACTACAAACTGCTTACCACTTAAAATCTCAGTGACACAGTAATTTGCATGTGTTTATTTTACCTCCACTACAGCTACTACCACATGTGAGTTTGGAAATCCGAAATATCTGTTCGAGCACCAGGAGTGTATATGTCACGTGTGTTGACTAATTTTCATTGAAAATAGCTAAAAGAGCACTCAAGAAAAGAGAGCGTTCCAAGGTCATAACGTGCGGGTGGTGGCAAGATATAAAAACAGAATTTTATAAAAATAGGCTACATATAAATTAGAATTGTACATCATAAGACTTGAAGCCCTGTGTTTCACTGAGTACGTAAAAAAAATAAGAAAAACGTCTTATGCGGATGAATGCAATAATGATGTTAATAAACACCGATATTACGACTGCTCGTCAACTGTGAAAAGTCGGTATATGTTTGCCATGTATTCTCTACCAAACATTGTAGATCAATAATTACGTCTCTTTTGCCTTCGTTGATCTGGTTTTTTTTTTGAATGTAATGCGTCATCAAATACATCGGAACACATTGATAATCATTTGTTTTCATTGTCACTCTTTCAGACACCTTTTATAGTGAGTTCATACTATTTTCCTTTGTGAGGAATTTTAAATTTCTGGATTCACATGCTGTGACACCTTTATCTGTCCTCGGCAGGAGAACGATTTGATTTGACTTCTTTACCTAAACTTGATAGGGTTACAATAATTTTGTCACTGATGAAATGCAGTGGTGGAAAATAAGAGAAACATCTGTTTTCACGGTCAAATTTGGTGGGTTGTTTTCAGAACTAGTTTTGTTTATTGTAATCTCAGCTCGAAATAAAAGTTAATTTTCAAGTTTGAAGCTATAGCCCGCCAAATAATTTCGAAGTTAAAATAAACTCATTGGGCGAAATACAGACAGTCACCTTCAATTTAAATATTTTATTACTTCGAACATTTAGATTATATTGACGTGAGTTCGTATATTTTTGTTTTGATTGGAATGTTGAAAGTTTTATTCGTTTCACACAATTCAATCGAAGCTTTTAATCCAGGTGTAACAGTAATGGACTTTTATCAGTTTGATGATAAGGTATTGATAAAATGAACTGTGAATTTCATTCTGATTACTAAGCAGTAGTATGTATGCATTGATGTTGACAGGAAGCATATCAAGCAAGAAAGCCTCACAACATCACTGGTTAGAATTTATATACATGTGCATTTTGTCATTTGCACCCATTTTAAACGCCTCTAAGAGACCGTTATATGTTTCCACTATGGTCACTGATGGTTCGCATCAGCTTATATACACTAAGGTATACACTTGACGAATATTCACTCACAAGCACTTTCCTGCATTTCTAATACTTATGCATGCTTATAAAAATGACGTGTTCCTACATAGAGAGAAATATATATATATATTTATCAAGGACAGAAAAATAATGTCTAGAAAAAAGTTGAAAATATATAATTCAGAGATTATATATTTTAATTAGAAACGGATTGCCGAATATGTGATTACACACATCAGTTTTCCTTTACGGAAAACATTTCATTGTTTATAAAACTGGTTGATAAATCTTTCATTTCAGCTCATTTTGGCACTCACTTTGTCTGCTGGGGCGTGTGCTTTGTTCATTTGTCTGATCTACATACTGTAGCTGAGTTGCTGTTCATATGAATTTCACACCACAAACAATTGTCATTAACATATTGTAACCGTATATCTGTTCACCTATATATCATTTTGCTACGTTAATTTCTTAATTTGAGCATTAATATTCATTCATGATTAATAAAAAACTGTTTCATGCATAGAATAACTATTCTTATTTGGTCTTTGAAATTACAAACCTCACACGAGTATTTGGACTATGAACAGACGCACCAAATTGTACATAAGACTTCTTGTGAAGTATATATGTAATAAGTATATGTATCACTGAAATGGTTACTTCAGAGAGTATGGTTAAAGTGGATGAATTTGTAAGTTTTTAAAGATTGGTACTAATGTAAATCAGTTGTATGACTTTTGGAGTAAATGCCAGAAATCAGGCGTGCGATGATGATGACAATAATGGAGGGAAAGAAGGAGTGAAGTGAGAAGGATTGCTTGACAAAACACTTGGCTAGCACAGGTGGCAATATGACTAACGAATATACTATGAAAATGTAAGCAGTCTGTTTAATCATAATTTCGGTGCACTTTTATGAAATGCTGACAGTGATATGCACTTCATCGCCTCTCAGGGAATTTTATGTCCATGTGAATCAGTGAATGAATCGCCTGCATTTTCACAGATGATTACTAATGATAGGTATTTGGAAAGTCCGCTCAACAGCAGTCTGGTTTGGAATGTATGTTCATTTATTCCAGTAGCGAGAATATTTCGATAGAATCCAAAAGTCGATAAATAAATCCAATAAACCCACCGCGTCTAATTTCCAGCATAGGTTGGAATCAGCATTAACTCCATATGATGACGTCATTTTCGAATTTAACGTCACCTCCGTAATATCATGCCTTCTCATCACATTTGTTATTTGACCTCAATAAATTCTGACCAACGCAAAGCGATATTCCAGAAGCTCCATCAGATTCAGTATGTTTAAAGTATCATCTGCTTACCCAAAACATTTCAAATGCATCTGCTAGCAGTCACAGAGTAGAGGATTGGGACTTATTTGAACCTTTTCAGTCAGCAGTGTAATTCATTTGAAACGATACTTTCACGATTTGTTATCTGTTTCAGTGGCCCGGCAGTCCAGATTGATATCCTGAGTAAGCTCGTGAAAGCGGTAGTCATCTTGTGGACAATGAAGCACTCGACGGATACAGATGATTCGGTAACACAGTTGTATGGGCTTTAAAATTCCTCCAAGTCACAATCGTAGCACTCGTTATCGAAAACCGAACTACAATCAAATCACGCATCACACTAAGTTTATTTCGAGATGGGTGCTGTTTTATTGTAGATCATGAGAAAACAGCGACATACTAACGAAAAAATGCGAGTTTGACACGATGGTTTGGTCACTTGACCGATCATATTCAGTTTACTCAGTCGAATGCCGAATACTAAATGTCGCTGAAGGTTGACGGCTGCCGATTCTAGGAGGTCACTTATCGCCACTTGTCTGATAAAACAGATCCCGAGAAAGCCTGTCAGTGAACGAAGTGGCAGTTTGATACTTCCAAAGCTTTCAAATAGCACAATCTTGGTGTCAGTAGAAAGTAGCAATTCACGGTCTATTTAATCGTATAAACACAATCACATATTAGATGCATTGTTCATTGTTTGTCATCGCTATTTCTCTCCGCAAACACCTCACTCATTATTCAGGTTATACTGATCTATGAGAAATGCTTATGCTTGTTGTTTCCGTAGGCTTCACAAGGTCACTGATAATGTTTACGCACAAATATAGCATACATCAGTGGATAATATCAGATTCAAAATTATGCACAAGACGAGTGTATTGATTTCAAGTGATTCACCTGGAAGTAGTCATATAGTAATGTTTACTTTATACTCCTTTTGAATGAAACGTTTTACTAACAAGTTTACGTGTTTCGACCACACTCTGGTTCCCACGTATATCTAGTCTTTCGCTGTGATGACTACTTCTATCGGAATCACTAGCTTCGTAAAATAACATGGGTCACTGAAGAACACTAACCTACATATCTGATGAATGTCTAAGTTCTCTTTAGAGTGAGGAATTGGAAGCTGGTCACAAATTATTCATTTTCCTCGTACACCTCTGTCAGTTGTTATTACTAACTGACAGGCAACGTCGCTTTTTTCTGTCATTCCTCATATAAACTCGCAAATATTTTGGAGCTGTGCGTACAATTTGTGAAAAGAAATGTTTCTCCTACCGTATACACTAGACATGTGTCTGTTGAAATACCTTCATGATTACAGAATCAGGGATATGTATCTTGTGTGTGTTTCTGAAGGAATGTGACAAATATGGATAGTTAACGAGGACACTCCGAGAAAGATTTGAAGTGATACGTATTACCTCAAACTTGCAGGTGATTGAGTTTTCTGTGAATCACTTATGGTCTGTGTAAATATGCAGGATATATATAATTAAGATTACCTATATCCGCGAATGCATTCACTAACAAACGAATCTACCGCATAAGCGAATAGACCCTTTTTATGTTTCACTCATGCACAATATCAGCTACTTTTGAAATAATAAAAATGTGTTCATAATCAAGTTTATACTGATCTATGAGAAATGCTCAGACTTCTTGTTTTCTACCTTATATTTTGTGTTTGCATCCCAATGCTTTCAGCAGTAATTCAATAATTACTTTATGGTTTGTGGTCCAATTGGTTGAACAGGAATAAATCTTACTTGGACAAAACTGTTTTCATTAATAATGAATAAACAGTGATGCATGAACTAAGAAATTAACGTTGCAAGTTAATAGATAGGTGAACAGATTTACGATTACAGTATGTTAATGACAACTGTTAGCAATTATTTATGGTGTGAATTTCATTTGAACAGCAACCAAACTAGAGTATATATCAAACTGACGAACCAACCATATACACAAACAGAAATTGCAACTGCTGCGATGAGCTGAACTGGAGGATTTTATTACATTGACTGTAGACGGTGAAATGTTATCTTAGGAAGAAAGTGACTTGCGTACATGAAAAGAAAGGTTCGGAAACAATTCGTATCTAGTCATTTGATAATTTTATATTTTCAGCTTTCCATATTTTATTAGTTTACGTTCCTGAACTATTAGAAATATGGAAAGGTGCTTATGGGTGAAAATCGCTCAAGTACATACTTTAATGTAAGTAGACTGTTGCGAATGATCAGCAAACGTAGTTAAAATTTACAACAGTCTTCAGAGGCATCCTACGCTGAATAATAGAGTGAGGGGGAAGGAACTTTCCAACGAGAATACAAAATATCCGAACTCATTTCTCCAAGTTCTGAAATGGGTAATCAATAATTGAAAATGTTTGTAGTTCGCCCACTAAAATTTTTCATTTCTAAATCATTTTGGCAAGCTGTAGTTGAATATGTTGCAATCAAAATTACAACTTTTATTTGAAGACTGATTGCACTGCGAATGAAATTAATTTTGAAAGCACACTATCCCTTTTTCGTCAGTTAACACAGACATTCTCCTTACCTCTTCACTTCATCAGCGACAAGTGTAATAATGACTTATCTAGTTCAGATACAGTGTTTATCGGTTTCGAATATCATTTTGATACCAAAGACAATAAGAGGAATTACTGCATGGAAGGCGAAAATTTACAGTATTACCTAATAAAAAAAAATATGGGAGCACTATCGGAGCTGGCTAAACATCAGGAAGTATGAACATTCGAAAAATAGGCCTTTCACGACTACGGCGTACATTGAATCCAATTATGGTTTACATGGATTAATGAAAAAGGGCGACAACAGCATTCTGAAGTGGGCGATACTCAACATAACCTCTTACCAGACTGTGAAATGCTGCTTTCTACTGACACCAAGATTGTGCTATTTGAAGCTTTGGAAGTATCAAACTGCCACTTCGTTCACTGACAGGCTTTCTCGGGATCTGTTTTATCAGACAAGTGGCGATAAGTGACCTCCTAGAATCGGCAGCCGTCAACCTTCAGCGACATTTAGTATTCGGCATTCGACTGAGTAAACTGAATATGATCGGTCAAGTGACCAAACCATCGTGTCAAACTCGCATTTTTTCGTTATTATGTCGTTGTTTTCTCATGATCTACAATAAAACAGCACCCATCTCGAAATAAACTTAGTGTGATGCGTGATTTGATTGTAGTTCGGTTTTCGATAACGAGTGCTACGATTGTGACTTGGAGGAATTTTAAGCCCATACAACTGTGTTACCAAATCATCTGCATCCGTCGAGTGCTTCATTGTCCACAAGATGACTACCGCTTTCACGAGCTTACTCAGATATCAATCTGGACTGCCGGGCCACTGAAACAGATAACAAATCGTGAAAGTATCGTTTCAAATTAATTACACTGCTGACTCAAAAGGTCCAAATAAATCCCAATCCTCTACTCTGTGACTGCTAGCAGATGCATTTGAAATGTTTTGGGTAAGCAGATGATACTTTAAACATACTGAATCTGATGGAGCTTCTGGAATATCGCTTTGCGTTGGTCAGAATTTATTGAGGTCAAAAAACAAATGTGATGAGAAGGCATGATATTAAGGAGGTGACGTTAAATTCGAAAATGACGTCATCATACGGAGTTAATGCTGATTCCAACCTATGCTGGAAATTAGACGCGGTGGGTTTATTGGATTGATTTATCGATGCTTAATTAGTTATTTTAGTCAAGACGGAATAGTTTTTAGTTGTGTCAGAATGAGTTAGGCGTCGGAGTGAAAGGTTTGATGAAGTAGATCGTACCAGTGGTTAAGAAGACCTTGAGAAAAGTAGTGATAATAGAACAATTGAAATATATTACGACTAAAGTAGGCTGGAAAGATGACATGAGGAAACAATCTGCTTCAATACCCATTGGGTTTCAAAAAATAAAGTTTCCCTCAAAAACAATGTTGTCTTAAACCAATAACTGAAATTATGTATTAAATTGGAGACCAACGTATGCTAAGCGAATATTGAATGTAGCTTTTAAATTGAACGCGTTAAAACGTTGTTTCGAGACGTCCGAATTCATCATCAGCCCTACAATAATAACTGCATACCATTTGAAATCTTAGTGACACAGTAATTTACACGTGTTTATTTTACCTTCACTACAGCTACTACTACACATGATGTCGTTTATCCGATGTATCTGTTCGGACGCGAGAAGTGAATGTGTGACATGCTTTCATTTCAACACCATCTAACCTACTTTTCGTGACGTTAGAATTTGTAGTCCATCATGTAAGACAAACTGCTTACAACTTGGAATGTCAATGATACAATAATTTTCACATATTTATTTAACTTCGATTACAACGCCTGCAGCACGTAAGTTAATGTATATCCCGTATGTACGTTGGGAAAACAGTAATAAATGCGTAACATATGCTAACAAACTTTCGGTTCAACTCTGAGTGACCACGTTTTGTGGCGTAAGGAAGCACCCATAGCTCTTCGACCTAATGACTGAGCCGTTAATATGCTTGTTAGTTTGCTTTGACCTACTTCAACACTTGTCGTATTGTGAGCCTCCTCTCCGGTCTTCTATTAGAATTAACATAAAATTGTAGTAACCCAGCGAAATCGCAACGCAGGAGGATAGAGAATCGACATACAGAGCTTTAAATACCTCCAAATACCAACGGAATCAGGTTGGAGCATTTGCGTAAATATGCTTCAAATAAACATTTTAGAAAATATATGTATACACAAGTAAATAGGTAGACAAACAATGGGGTTTCTAATTAATAAACGCCACCTGCAGAGTAAGTGGAACACTAATGACGCCGTAATGTAATATAATAGGAAAACCAAGAATTTAAAAAAAAATCGTGAGCAGCTAGGTACACTCAAACGATTCGCTGGTGAAATATGACTGTTTAAACAATGCTATACATCATGAGGGTTCATCAGTCACAGAACCATTGGGAAGCTGAAGGGATTACTTGACGTCTGTTACGTCATAGTGTATGGCTAGAATGCATAAGGTGGAATAATGTTCGCATTACTAATCTTCTTCTTATTCGTCCTAATCATGTTTCAGAGACTCCGCCAAGTGAGTTCATCTTCACCGTGTGTTTAATTTCAATTGATTCGACTTCATTTGTGTATGCAGTGGTCCTCGACATTTTCATCGAAATCAATCGTTAGCAGCTAGGCAGTTTCAAACGATTCAATAGTGATAAATATGAGTGTTCTAACAATTCTTTTCAAGTGCAGTTGTTTAACGAATTATAATAATGCGACGTTTTGGATGTGATCTATTTTATACCATCTACATCCGTTACTCTCAGTTATCGGTGAGACGTGTGATGTGGAAACTGCTGCTTAGGGGAACATCCTTTTTTCATCCTGGTTTTCATAACATCCATCTGAGTACACAAAATTTTGATTAGTGAACGAAACTACATTATATGTTGAAGAGGCTTTCCTTATTCATGTCAGCAGAATTCACCACATCAGTGATTTTCAAACTCATGGTATCGCCTCAATGTTTTCTTTCTGCTGCACTGATTGTTCTATCGCGCATAACCTAAATTCCATCTCTTGCAACACTCTGCTTTTTTGACTTATCTACATTCATTATGTTTTACTTTCTTCATTTTTCCTGCATGGACTTTCATGAATATGACGAAATATACCTACATCAGATCTTATCCTCAATGTTAACCGTTTTGCAGGTATCTACTTTTGCCATCGATATTTCGTTATACGATTTAACCAAGTCTATTTTCGAGAATATGTTTGCACCCTATAATGTTGCCTTCAGGTCGTGTGTGTGAGGCAATTGTTATCTGTCATGGGTTGTTTTGGTGTTCGCTTGCCGGTAAACACCAGTGGTCGAACTCATTTCTAGCGAGTCTCAGTTTATCAGGAGCAAGTTGTCATGGTTTAGATGTCAAGGGTTGTCCTAAGGTTATGTTGCATAATATTGCTGGTTATGCACGATAAATCGTTAGACAGGCAATTAAATTCTGGATACTTATCAACAATCACTTTGAATGTTTGATCAGGGATTGCATTCATCTAAACAAGTGTCAACCTGGGACCTACGTGTGTGATGCCTTTGAACGTGACACGATGGAGTAACAAATTTCGAAAGTGCTTGACTGGGAGCTTTCAGCTGAACATGTTGAGGTAAACATTTAAGGTCAGCATCCAATGCTCAGTGATGAATTCTGAGGCCAATAATTTCGATAAATTATTTACCGCTACAACATCTATAACTAATGCAGACTTGCCTAACATCTTGGCAAAATAAGATTAAATCCTACTAATGTGAGAGCCAATGAAAGGCGATAAAAAATTTGTTTTCCCACACGTTATATTTAGCTACTCGTTTAGGACTATTAGAGATGTATTTAACTCCGCCTTCCACTTTATAACTTGAATCGAACCACAGGAAAATCCGCGTTATTTTACAACCATATTGAGCTGGAGTTGACGGTTGTCCATCACGTTTCACAAACCTATTGGTAGGATCAGAATTCTTCCGCTCTATCAGAGATGAAGGTTTAGCATCACCATGATAATCGAAGGACATAACAACTCTCATATGTGGCCAACAGTTTCTTCTCTCATCACTGTTTGTCACGAACTCATTCTCATGTTCATTTTGGATAATTTCGTCTATTTCTTTCAATATTGATTTCATGACTTTACTTTTCTACGCGTCGATCTTATCTAGAATCATGTTATGTTTTCGTGACTTTATTCAGTCAGTTTTGTTTTAATCAATCGTCATTTTTGAAGGCTTCTTTGGAACACAAATCTGAAATATAATATATTCTACGGATCTTGTCAATACTTGAAAAAAATGAAATGATGTAGTCTACGGCTAGTCTTCGTCATTTAATTCATATTATTTGTCTGCGATTGATGAAGAAAGGACCAGAAATGCATTGCAGAATGATTTTGCATTGTACGAAGCTGGAATGACTGCTCATATTGTCAATGAAATTCGACCATATTGCATGGGAATTTTAGTTTTCTATGAGAGCAGATAAAAGGAAGTTGGACTCTGCACACTTTCAACTGGAGAATAGACGGCATCTACCGAGACACAGAGTGATTGGCCGTCGTTATCTTTGTGAAAGCAGCCGATGCTCTCACGCAATCGAAGCCAGTCTCACCCAGCAAGATGCAACGCAAAATAAGGGGAGTTGCAGTTATTCAATTCTTCACATATGCAATCAACTCAGAAAAATATAAGAAGGGAGATTTCCACGCAAAACTTCAAGCAATGTAGAAAAGTGTCCTAAATGGCAACATCAAAATCCTAATGAGCGACATAATTGCTGGAGTGGTGGCGGAAAATGAGTGAAGAGAGTACGTCGTGAGTGGAGAGGCTCTCGTTCGGCTGAATGAGTGATAGTGCAGAATTCTTCGCACACTTCTTTGTCTTCGGTGATGTGGTGGGTTGATGTAGCTTATACAAACACAATGATATACATAAAACAATTTGGAAATCACCTCACTCACACAAGAAAATTCAAAGAGACTTGATGTCGCTCACGAAAGTAAAGACACATCTTGGCGGATACAAAATGGAGAAATGGAGCGTTTTGGTGTGAGAGCGTCATCTTATTGAAGTAAATCTAAAAATTCAGCTGAAAACCTTGAGCGCAAACGGAATCAGAACACAATACAAGAATGCATCATTAGCCGTGCACTACAAACTGCTTACCACTTAAAATCTCAGTGACACAGTAATTTGCATGTGTTTATTTTACCTCCACTACAGCTACTACCACATGTGAGTTTGGAAATCCGAAATATCTGTTCGAGCACCAGGAGTGTATATGTCACGTGTGTTGACTAATTTTCATTGAAAATAGCTAAAAGAGCACTCAAGAAAAGAGAGCGTTCCAAGGTCATAACGTGCGGGTGGTGGCAAGATATAAAAACAGAATTTTATAAAAATAGGCTACATATAAATTAGAATTGTACATCATAAGACTTGAAGCCCTGTGTTTCACTGAGTACGTAAAAAAAATAAGAAAAACGTCTTATGCGGATGAATGCAATAATGATGTTAATAAACACCGATATTACGACTGCTCGTCAACTGTGAAAAGTCGGTATTTGTTTGCCATGTATTCACTACCAAACATTGTAGATCAATTATTATGCCTCCGGTTACGGCGGTTTCTAAAAGACTGATGACGCGCCAGATATTGGTATTTACGAACGAATACTACTTTTGCGTGAAAACGGAGACCATGACAGTCCCAGAAGTAGGTGATGCCTAGAAAAAGAATGTGATCTCCAGAAAGCGCAGATGACGGTCGCCATTATTTGACCTGTGGCCATGTAATCCTCACTGACCATCTGTACCACTCTTTTCTGAGTCTGGATGCTAGACACTAACATTGAACTCTCCAATCAGAACCTCGAAATCAATCTGACGCGTGTGCATCAAAACATCGCAAACTTCTTATGGAAGCTCACACCTAATTGCATCAGGGTGGCGATTGATCGGTGTACGCGCTGAATCTCTTTTTTAACCTGCCAGTCTCAAAACACATAAAAAACTTTAAAACTATTAGTTCGTTTTATGAATTTCGATAAAGCAATAAGAAGACGTATTTTGTCTGATTTGTGTGATATATTTAGGCAACACATTTCGAAAAATGTGATCACACACGGACTTGTCACATGAATATATATGTGAATAATAAAGAGTTAGGAGGTGTCGAAATAAACTCAGTTCAAGTTAAAATGACATATTGAAGGTGAAAATAACAATGAAGATCACTAAACCAAATAACAGAAGTAATAGTACATATACTGTGGTTGTTATCAAAACAAAACGCCTCTGGATCAAAACATCACAAACTTGTCATGGCAGCTCACACTTTATTGCACTATGGCTGCATTCTGTTGGTGTATGAGCCTCCTTTCGTTCAATCATCTAGTCTCACTGTATATAACAGATTGATTATGTGAATCAAAACGTGTAATGCAGATACACTTCCGGGTCTCAGCACTATAAAGACATCTAATGTGACAGATTCCAATGTAAGAAGGTCGCATGATAGCGCTTAGTTTAGTCATTAGAGAAATAACGGAAATAAATCAAGAGTTGCAAACTAAGTAGTATTATTAGGTACTTTTATAGTACTAATGCTGACTGAGACGAGTTAAGATAATGCTAACGACAAATATATTTTCAAGTGAATCAAGAATAGTAGTAAGAGTTAGAATAAGGTAGTAGCAAGAATAATTTTAACACTCAAGGAGTAAAACGTAGATTCGGAGTGATGAGCATTTTCAAAGAAATTCTTCGTCACACTAAACCTACCTGGGTAAACGTTGTTTTGATACCAAAGCAGATGTACTATAACCTCTTTTATTTGGTCTAGTGATCTTCATTGTTATTTTCACCTTCAATATGTCATTTAAACTTGATCTGTGCGTCGGTTGCACAGTGGTTAGGACTCTCGCCTACCATGCACACGGTCCGGGGTTCGAGCCCACGCCGACGCACACCTGATATCTATGGTCGGCTTGCAAAATTTGGGCTACCGATATCCATGCTGAAAATTCCATACTTGTACCAAAAATACAGTGTGGAATGAAGCTGTGAATCAAAACTCAAAATCAAAAATCTGAGTTGATTTCTCACCTACCAACTCTTTATTATTCACATATATATTCATGTGACAAGTCCGTGTGTGATCACATTTTTCGAAATGTGTTGCCTAAATATATCACACAAATCAGACAAAATACGTCTTCTTATTGCTTTATCGAAATTCATAAAACGAACTAATAGTTTTAAAGTTTTTTATGTGTTTTGAGACTGGCAGGTTAAAAAAGAGATTCAGCGCGTACACCGATCAATCGCCACCCTGATGCAAGTAAGTGTGAGCTTCCATAAGAAGTTTTCGATGTTTTGATGCACACGCGTCAGATTGATTTCGAGGTTCTGATTGGAGAGTTCAATGTTAGTGTCTGGCATCCAGACTCAGAAAAGAGTGGTATAGATGGTCAGCAGGGAGAATATGTCCAAAGGTCGGATAATGACAATCGTCTACTGCAGCTTTGAGGACATTACGTTCCATTTCTAGGTAGCATTTACTTCTGGAATTGTCACAGTCTCCTTTTTCTCGGTTCAGGCGCATTTGCACGTCCATCCTAAGCTTTCCTCTTTTTCTGAAATTTAAAGAAAATTCTACAATTTATAAACAATCGCCTAATTACATTTACCGCTCTCATTAGTCAAGACATAATATTGTTGTATTCGTCAACCAACGTAAAACTCAGTGATGTCGAATAGACGCAAACTAAATCAAAACAATTTCACCGAAAGCCGCTGTGCACCTATAATGGTGCACTAAGTTCTCGAATTGGTAACCTAAATCCATAATGTAAAAACTTACATATCAAACATGATCATTCATAAGCTGGTGATAAGGCAGTTAGTAGGAACATGCATTTCTGTTCTTTTGGGTTCGATCTGACTTAATCACCTATTAAGCATATCGACTGAATTCAACGGCTGCTTTTCAACGAGGAGATGAATTGCAGGTCTTCATTTGCGATCAGCTTGTCTTTGTACTTGTTGTCATACTTACTCGTTTGAACCGTACTGATTTCTCTGTCTAATTCGTGCTTTTTCCTTTCACCATTTCATTTTCATTCATTTACTGTTGACTTTCATTTACACGCATGTGCATTTGTGGTTGCATTTTTCTCCTCTGTTTTCTACATCAACTCTTGTCATCGCTTTCGTAATTTATGCCTACTTTGTGGAAGTTTTTAGTTATCTGGTTCAATGTTATCTTGAGTGTTTATGATTCCCCAGTATTTGTATATGTATTATTATTTTAGATTCGGAGGATGTTTCCAAAGTAGCGAATAGCGTCGATGGTGAGTTCCTGACTATCTTTCGGATTTTCACAGTACATTGAAATACTTCTCTTTTTTCCTAGGTTTCTTCAGCCTCCGCTGATCGGGTCATCTTTTGGATGTAAAGCCTCATCGAATCCATCGGAACACATTGATAATCACGTGTTTTCATTGTCACTCTTTCAGACACGTATTACGGTGAGTTCATACTATTTTCCTTTGTGAGAAATTTTGAATTCTGGATTCACATTCAGCGATAACTCTACCTGTTCACGGCAGGAGAATGATTTGACAAACCGACGACCTCTTTTCTTCAACTTGATAGGGTTACCATGATTTTGTCACTGATGAAATAAAGAGAAACATCTGTTTTCACTGTCAAATTTGGTAGGTTGTTTTCAGAACTAGTTTTGTTTAGTGTAATCTCAGCTCCAAATAAAAATTAAAATTTCTAATTTTCAAGTTTGAAGCTTTAGCCCGCCAAAAAATTTCGAAGCTAAAAGAAACTTAGTGGGCGAAATAGAAGCAGTCGCCTTCAATTTAAATATTTTATTACTTCGAACATTTAGATTATATTGACGTGAGTTTGTATATTTTTGTTTTGATTGGAATGTTGAAAGTTTTATTCACTTCACACAATCCAATCGAAGCTTTGAATCTAGATGTAACAGTAGTGGACTTTTGTCAGTTTGATGATAAGGTATTGATAAAATGAACTGTGAATTTCATTCTGATTACTAAGCAGTAGTATGTATGCATTGATGTTGACAGGAAGCATATCAAGCAAGAAAACCTCACAACATCGCTGGTTTCCATTATGGTCGCTGATGATTAACATCAGCCTATTTACACTAAGGTATGCACTTGTCCAGTATTCACTCACAAGCACTTTCCCACATTTCTAATACTTATCCGTGTCTGTAAAAATGGCGTGTTCCTACATAGAGAGGAACATATATATATATATATATATATATATATCAAGAACAGTATAATTATACAGTAGAAAATGTTTAAAATATATAATTCAGAAATTAAATTTTTATTAGAAACGGATTGTCGAACTTGTGGTTACACATATCAGTTTTCCTTTACGGAAAACATTTCATTGTTTATAAAACTGGTTGATAAATCTTTCATTTCAGCTCATTTTTGCACTTGCTTTGTCTGCTGGGGCGTGTGCTTTGTTCATATGGTTGATCTACATACTGTAGCTGAGTTGCTGTTCAAATGAAATTCACACCACAAACAATTGTCATTAACATATTGTAACCGTATATCTGTTCACCTACATATCATCAATATTCATTCAT
This sequence comes from Trichobilharzia regenti, assembly GCA_944472135.2. Classification (NCBI taxonomy): domain Eukaryota; kingdom Metazoa; phylum Platyhelminthes; class Trematoda; order Strigeidida; family Schistosomatidae; genus Trichobilharzia; species Trichobilharzia regenti. The sequence continues at coordinate 28,397,198 of OX235263.1, forward strand.
GATTAATAAAAAAACTGTTTCATACATAGAATGTCTATTCTTATTCAGTCATTTAATTAACAAGCCTCTCACAGCTATTTAGACTATGAAATGACGCACCACGTTATGCATAAAACTACTTCAGAAATATATATGTAATAAGAATGAATATCACTGAAATGGTTTCTTGAGGAGTAGGGTTAAAGTCGATGAATTTGTAAGTTTTCAAAGATTGGTACTAATATAAATCAGTTGTATGACTTTTGGAGTACATGCCAGAAATCAGGCGTGCGATGATGATGACAATAATGGAGTCAAAGAAGGAGTGAAGTGGGAAGGATTGCTTGACAAATGAAAGTGTAAAAAGATTTCTATTATGAAAATAAATTGAGCAATTTAGGGCAAAGTTTTAAAAAAGATGTCTTAGTCTTCTGTCTTGTACAGCCTAATATACAAGGAAGAAAATTTAAGTGATAAATCCTATGACTCTATATGCGTCAACTCAATACAGTGTTAACACAAAGTTAAATTGGTCTTTCTATATTCAAATATTTTTTTTTCAGCCAAACCTGGTTGTTTTAAGCTACGCGCCATTGGAAAAGGCCTTTTGTTATGTTTCTCGCACAAGAGGGATCACAAGATATCATTAGTAGCAGCTTACATAAAAACATAACTCAGCTAGACAACATACACATTTTCAAAATTTCAGTTCTTCACACTGTATAAGAATTCTAGCAAAAAGACTGAATAGTTGGACGAGAGTTCAGAGAATGTAATTATTTATTAACTGAATGGAAATATCCGTCCAACAAGTTCATAATGGTGTATTTGGCTGCGAAATGAAGAGTCTAATATATTGTATTTGCAAAGAAGCCACTCTCCATAGTTGTACTGCTTCGTGTTCTTAGGTGGGTATATTAGAAGAACTTTCTAAGCCTTAAATTTGTAAATATGCTGAGTCAACGCCTAAGATTTCCAAACTGATTTCAGGTCGACGGTCTGCCTTGCCTTTTCAACTCTGTCTTTGACATCATCACCTCTGCCACTGGTTACAACGTTGCATCCTAATCAAGTGAATGAAGTAACCTCTTTCAAATTTTTCCTGTTGATGATGATTCTCGTTCTTTTTCGTCCCTGTCAGTTGGTTATCTTCATGACCCCTGTGCTTCCTATCATCGGGTGGAATCTGTCCTGTCTTCATTGCCTGCCACTTTAAGCCAGACTGTTGGTTTTCGCTGGTAGATCTTCGATTGTGTGTGACGTTAGAGAAGTCACTTTCGAAATCATGATCTAGAGTCTTCTTATCCGCCTTATGTGATACGGTCTTCTCACTGCCAAAGTGATGTGTCCGGCATAACCCAGTCCACTACAATATGGAATATCATCGTCAACAATAGGCAGTCTTGTTTTAATCCTGTATTCACCTAGAAATCTACACTGGGTTTTCCGTTGTGGATCACCCGAAACGTGGAACTGTTTTATGGCTGTTTGTCAAAAGCCTTCTTGAAGTCGATGAGGCTTTTGAGGTTGAGATGTGACTGCATTTTCACGCCGTGTTCGAAGACGTCACGTAGAGTTACTTTTCGGTTATCACATGATTTGCATTCCTGAATGGAACTTGTCCTGTCCGGAGTTCCGCATACAGTGCATACTTATCCTCCTCAGGATGACATGACTTCGCAATTTACTTGGCAGGGACAACAGCAATACTCCAAGCAATTTCTTGTGGGAGCATTAGTTGGCCTTCTTCCGATACTTGACAAAGTAGCTAGCCTTTATTGCAATCGGTTGGCACCTCTCCATTCCTCCAAACCGTTTACATTAGTAGCGTGAACATATATGCCACAGTCTCTGGGTTCGTTTCTAATGCAAACATACACAGCTTTTTGCATTATTTGGATAGATCTTCACCGCCAGATGTTATAAACAAACACTAGTTTAAGGTAGAGCATATGTTTATCGCTCTTGGTTATCGCATTCAGTTGAATCAGATGGCTGTCTTATATACCTAACGATATAATGAGAGTGTTAAACGCTGTTTCCACACCAAGCTCTGTGGTGTAAATCTCATCCACCCTAATCAGTTAGCTTCAAAATATCTCATATCGTACATACGCATGTTTCTCCATCATGCAAGTGAAATAATGGACATTCTATATACTGAGTTACAATGCCAATTATTTCAGTATCTTAATATTGTCATAACAATTTTATTTTTCGATGACAAACTTCATCACTTATTCTTCCAGATAACACAACATTTATAATATCTCTTAAAATGGAGTTGGTCACTAAACATAAAAGATACCTGCAGTGTGATTGAGGATGTCAAATTGTCTGCATTTGCTGACGTTTTGAGGCCTGCTGACAACTTTCCAAATTTTGCTAAAAAATAAAGTTAACAGAGATTCGCATACATTACGTTATGCAAATTTTAGACAAACGAAACACTGCACAGCCTCAAAAGCAACCTGAAGGCTAATACTCAGTCAAATTTGCAATTCACAGATGTGTCAGATCAAACTTATCAAAGAATTAGGATTAACACGATTATTTTCTTTTTGATAAATTTTATTTGGGCATTTAGAAGACAAATTTCGCGAGATGACATCATTTCGTAGTTCCTTCACAATCACTTTACAGTTAATATGATGGAAATTAATAAAATGAAATGCGTGACAATTACTCAGTTATACAAAACAAAAGTACATACTAGTGATGAATCATATTTAAATAGGTCAAGCAGTCCATGGCAGGCGAGTGTTGAAGTCTTTTATCTTTTGCACACATACTTTAGGATCTATGTGCTTCATCCAAAGTGTTTCCATCACCTTCAATTACCTTGAATCAGTGTTATGTGAAATTCTTGTGAAGCAGTCATTAATATTGACTTTGTGACCTGACATTAATAATTGCTTTGCGATTGGCGATGCTGGATTTCTATTCTGATTAATTGCATTGGGATTTTCTATGTTTTAATAAACAGTTTACAACATGATCTTTTCGACGACATTGGAAAATTCTCTTAGTTCTACCTATATAGATGTCATTGCAGCTGTAGGTGAACTTGTGAATACAATTTGAAGTTGAGTCCAAAGAATGTCATCTTCTAATCGTAGGTGCAGGGATCAAAAATATTCCATATGTAAGGGGAGAAGATGTGGCGTAGAATTTGAGGTTGATGGCTCACTGAGGTCTTTGAATTATGACCTGAGTAACTTGATCACCCTTGAATGGTGGTTTAATCACATACGTCTTTCAATATGTATACGAATAATAATAAACTTCAACCTTCACCTACCATTGACTACTTGACCTATTTAAATATGATTCGTCATTAGTATTGACCTCTGTTTTGTATAACTGGGTAATTGTCACGCATTTCATTTTATTAATGAGCACCATATTAGTTGTAAAGCGATTGTGAAGGAACTACGAAATGATATCATTTAGCGAAATTTGTCTTCTAAATGCCTAATTCAAATACCTGAGATGAAGGTACAGTTAAAAAAGTTCAAATTCATGGTCAGCGTAATTACTGACATTACTATTATTCACCGTGATTTTAAAAACGAAATGTTCACTTCAAAATATAGTCTGAGTTCAAGATGTCAACTATGCATATAGTGAAAGCCTAAAAGCTGGACAATCTAGTTCAGACAATCGTAAAAATCCCATTAACTGGGCTCGTAAGACAAATAGGTGTGATGTTCCTGATGGTATACTTCCTGTTGCCCTGATAGTTTACGTTGCCTCCATACCAACACATGTAGTGCTTCGTTTCCAATAATACCGCATCATGGAAATACACTAGAATTATCCCGCTACCCGCATTACCTGCTGATATTTCTGCTTACTGTATATCCATTGCAATTATTTCCGCCTTTTTGAAATAATGGGGGAACTGCTTTTGCTCAACTCTGAACCTTCCTAAGAAAATCCTTATGACCTCAGATAGTTTTCCAGGCAGATGTACTTTGGATGCTTTGTTCCCTGCTTCGACAAAAGGGACAAAAATGTCAACTGTACGTGTTCTAAATGGTCTCACCATAAGTTTCTGCGAATGAAGGACAGTTAATTTCATCTCATGGCGTAAACGTGGTCTAATCAATATGATCAGTTGACAAGTTGCTTGTTGCAGAGATGACAATGAAATAGAAGCTGAGTCAAGAATAAAATACCATGTAATAGTGCTATTCTCTCAGCTTTCTTGGTCCTTCCTTATCTTGTCGATTCTCTAAAAATGTTTCTTCTGAATTTCTGCATTAAGAAGTGAAGACTCACTTAACCCCTTTATTTTACAGTTAGTCAGTTCTTGCATCTTACCTATTGTACTTTAATCGCCACTCATAGTCTCTCCTGCACTAATCATAAAGGATTATGTTATATTGCGAAGGCCAACATAGATTGCCAGTAGAACAATTAGCGTGCTACTAGTCAGCCAGTTGCCAGAGTTAACAACGAAAACCAGAACTCATGCGAGAAATGGGCCAAGCCCAAGTCGTCTGACTTTCATCACCCATTCTATTCAGATATGTCTCCTTGCATCTCATCAAGTAGGATCAGAAGTTATTATTAAAGAATATATGCTCACACTACTATGTACAGAAACTCAATGATAATCCGTTTGGTTCGCATCCTGTGTGATAAGGAAATTGTTAAGGGTGAAATTTTTTAGCTCAATATGTATTTGACAAGATAAATAGCTGTTAAATCTTCTCCCATTCGTCGTTTTTGAGGACCGTATATCCATTATCGCATCATTTTAGTCATTAACATCATCATTATCACATCACATTTTTCGCGAATTTCCGGCTTTGAAATAAGATAAGAGAAGATTTGTATCTCAGGTGGATGAGTTGCAATTAGTATTGTTCTATGAGCCTCCGTCGTCCTTCTGGACAATATCTTCAGCGCAATTTTAGGCATAAAATGAACTGATTCAAATTTCTATGGGTGATGGAATCGCATCTCCCGGTAACCATCTTTACATGTGTGTTGATCATTTTCTATTGACTTTGATTTTAAACTTTTTAGCCATATCATTTACTTTTTATTAGTTGGTATATTTGGTATATATTAACATGTTTGTTAATTGCATATTCGTTTGATTACCAGGCTTTTAGGATTGCTCTGGCACCTTTTGCGTTTCCTCCGTCTCAAATTTCGACATTATCTCAATCAAATGTGTGTCCGTAATTATTTACATGCATTGATATGAAAGAATACATGTCATGTATTTTTAGAGCCGATTTGTATTCATGCATTCTGATTCCAAGGGGACGCTCACTTCTACCGATGTATTGTCTGTTACAGTTCAGGTAATTTATTGTATAAATGATATTAATTTTATCCTCTTTCTCTGTTGGATCTTTCTGTTTGCACAACATCGAATGTAGGGATTGAGCTGCCTTGTGCGATAGGACTTTTTCAAATGGTTTCACCATACTAGCTGTTTTTATAGAGATATTTTATATATATGGTAGGATGAATTTTCATGAGTTCTTTGATGATGACTCCTTGTCGGTGTTGTCATTTGATTTTCAACACATTTTGATGAAATTGTGGGGATATCCATTCTTTTTGAGGATGCTTACCAGGTCTTTTTATTCCATTCTTTTCAACGCTGTAGTGCTATAGCGTGCTTGAAATTTCTAAACAATGTTTGCACACGGTTGCTTTTGTGAGCAATTGGGTAAACGTTGGTAGAGTTGACTGTTTGATTTATATGCGCTGATTTTCTGTATGCTTGTGTTTCTAAATTTCCTGTGTCAGTTATCCTGAATAAGACATCTAAAAGTGGGATTTTCTATGGTTATTCTTCTTCTCTTACGAATTTGATATCTTCAAATATGTAGTTCACTAATTTTTTGATATATTCTAAATCATTTTTGTTAATTATTACAAATTTATCATCAACGTAACGTATGCAGAATTTCGGTTTAATTGTAGGTAGAGCTATTAATTCTAATCGTTACATGACGGATCAGCTATTATTCCTGATGTGGGCGATCCCAATGGTGTCCGTTTTGTCTGTTCGTATATTTGGGTATTCAATTTGAAGCATGTTGAAAAGCATAATTTTGTGAGTTCTATCCAAGTTGAACATTGAGTCTTCATGTTTTCATCGCCATACAGTGATTGTTGCATAGTTTCATTTCACATGTTTGCACTAATTTCTGACTTTAATTTCACTACTCGATGAAATCTTCTACAACATGCTTCAAATTCCACACTGCACTATAACTACTATTTCGGAGTAAAACGAATATTGTTTTTATTATTTAATTGAAGTAGAATAGACGTTGTTCATTTCATTTGCACTAAGTTCTTCCATTCACGCACAGCAAAGTACACCATTTTCATCCGAAAAATGCGTCAGACATACAAGTTGACTGTCCCCTGTAAACGTACTGAGACCATAAAAAGAAATGACATTTCAAATTGCCCGAAACACTTTCGTTGTCTCACTTCAGTTGTGTTATTGATGGTCGTGACCATACTCGTTGTCATCTTTCTCAATGATGATATATTTCCATGTTCAAGTAGAATACATTTCGTCATATTAGCAATTGATCCATTTCTTAACAACCATTATCCGTAGGTTATTACTGTTGTGTCTATCTTCAGCGTTATACTATTAACGTGTATCAAGTAGCATAAATAAATACATTCATTAATATCACATTACAACATTTGCGAAATTGTTCGTTTCATACAAATGAATTCCATTTACTTTCACGATTGGACAGAGTCATAAATTTTATATACTCTCTTCCGATAGCAATGAATCCTACTCAATATATCAATGTTCTGTCACTACTAGAGTAGTTTTCACTTCACGATTTGTTGTTTTGTTATTGCTGTACTTGTGTTCCACTCTCGCTACAGCGTGCAGTCCAAAACATTTTTCCATGCTATTCACATTCTGACGTTCCTTATCTCCCATAATGAATTATTTTGATGAATTTCACCCGCTTATAAAATTGAAGTGTCTGTGGAGTGCTCGAACGTGCAATACCTCAGTCGCCATATGTTCTGGACATTATAAATATGATTCACGTTTGCTATATCACAGAAAATTAAATTAAATGATGCTCCATGCATTTTGCACAAATAGAAGATAAGCAGGCACCATAGCAGATGAACTGGTACCTTCATTATTTGGTTCAGTGATCTTCATTGTTATTTTCATCATCAATATGCTCTTTTAAATTAATCTAAATTTATCTTCTCATCTTCTAACTCTTCAAATTTCGTATATATTCCAATAACAAGTCCGTGTTTTATCAGATAATTAAAAAGGTGTTTCGCAAAAACAAAACAAAATACGTCTTATTATTTCTTTGTCGAAATAGAATTTAACGTTGCAAAACAGAATTGATTGAGAATGACAATTAGAAAATGTGATATAATATCGAGAACAGTTAAAAGTGAAAATAGTTATAGAATCGATTGACGTAATAAAAAGAGATTATACAAACTGAGTAGAAAAATGGAAAATTTCTTAGAGCGGAAATATGATTGGGGATTAACATAATTTAGCATAAAGGGATTAAGAACACAGAGATTGAAGGAGCTGAACGCCTTTTTTCTGTACACAGAGATCAGCATTTTGTGTCTCAATAGCCAACTCAAGCTATTTTGAGTTTCGCCACTGTACTCAATAGATGAACAGTATTACACAAGAGACGTTACCTCATGGACATGTTTCCTGTCACTAGCTGGGTTGACTTATACACAGATAACTCGTTTCAACAATAAAGTAATTCACTGTTCAATCGATGCGTAGTTTATCATACTTCGATTCATAACCAAACTGTCCTTAAAATACAATGTTCTTATCATTTTAAGATAGTAACACAGGAGACTGTTTATTCAATATTTGACTAAAGTTCTTTCATCTGATAGCGCAAATGAACCAATTTTAACTGTTTTATCTATATGTACGACACAGTCATTCCATGCTGTCGAAGGAATAACAAAAATTCGCCATAGGTGGTTAACTGGATAACTATTCTGTTTATCGCATTGTTATCAATATTGGCACTTCCTTTAAAATATCAAATTATTTACACTACATTAATACCCCTTATTTCTTGCTGTGTATTTCATCTGTAAAATGTTTACTCTTCCTTATAATTTGTTATTCCTGATTGATTGCTGCATGCATTGTTTTAATTTCGCGATCGGTTTTTTGTGTACTGTTGACAATAATGTGTTCGGTTAGCACCAAGTGCATGAATGCTTGACTCTGGCTCAGGAGTAACACATGTGATCTGATCTGTCGAGCTCTTTTATTCTAGTATCATGGATATAAGCTCTTGCTGTATACTCGTCCTATCAAATCAACACGTGCTTTGATGCTAATGAGAAATAATTTCGACAGTAGGTTAATAAGACTTTCATTTCAATGACCCACTTAAAAAAATTGTAATCTCGATCTGCATAGAAAATTAGACCAAAATTTAAAAAGTGAATGATCCACAGAAGACATTGACTCCATGCAGTAGATGAAATAGAGATGAAACCGAACCGATTCGATTCTACGTGATTACGATCGATTTCACAGGTGTGCTTCCTTGTAATGCCAGATGTTTACAAGGGTCAAGGTTTGTTTTGAGTGTGGGCAAGATTACCCGAAACATTACAGTCACAACGAAATGATTATCTTTTACTAGAATGAGATGACTTTTAGCAATATTTTTATTTCGATTTCAATATTTTCCGATTATACTAAATATGAGACCTATTTGTCGACACAAATTCTTCGCTTGCGTTTAATTTCTCCTATTAAAGAAGAATAACGCTACATGTTTACTAGGTACTTGAATCGTTTCTCATTTATCACCTTTTGTGATTATCTGATATTTTGTGGGCGAACAATAAATATCGTACCATATTTCATTGTCCTGAAAACAAATTTGAAATGGTACATAATGTTCTGTACTTCAGATTCTGAATAAAACTGTAGCATTCCTAATTCAGACATGGTGTAAATGTAAGAGGTAGTGAGTTCTATTCAGCCGTCAGTTTCAAAATGTGTACGTCACAGAACTGCGAAACTAATACCAATATTTTTCGGAGATAAGAAGTCACTACTTGATTGTTATTATGAATCCAGCTGACTACGCAGTCAACCTAAACGGATGGTTAGGTCTGTATTATGGTGTTCAGATGTATTATTCATCTTTAATAGACGAAACAACATGAGTACTGGTGTAATGAAATGAAACACTTCATCATTTGTTTTCTTATGAAAGAATTACACAACGGTTCGTTGCATTACGTTGTATAAGGATAATTCTAATTGCCTGTTGAATATTTGAATAATTCTAGGTGACTGCCTCCTGGAATTCTGGCTAGATTCATAGTGAGTATATTAGCTGTTATTACTTACTATAAGGTAACTCCGGATAGGCATAAAATATTTTGGACATGCATTATGCAAACGTGATGAAAATAGATTTATTGGTGAACATGAATGTTGCGAAAACCATATGGCACCTATGCATTTTCTATCAGCCTTCTTGAAGACTAATACTGTCATTTCGCACTAAACAACATCCTATCTAATTTTATCATTCCACAAATAAACTTAACTATATATGAAACCAACACTTCCTGTCAAGTCATTCTACTTTCTGAAAGATTATTTGGTTGATTCAAATGATATTTTCTCGCGTTTGAGTGATTCGTGTATTTTTCTTAAAGTGTGCAGAGAAGAATACTTTCGGATATGATGGTTTGTTATTGTTTGAAAACATGATTAGCGTAGGATTTTCACACATTTTTATCCATGATGCCACTTTCATACTACCAATATATGAGTGCTCAGGACTAACAGTGACAAGTGATAATTAAGCTAATGAAATCAAACTAGACTAACTAATAAAAGCCCAAGATACGATAATTATCTGTCCAGATGTAGAACAATTGATGGATAGCTTATATAATTCGTGAAGATAATATCGTAATAATGTATTTCCTACTCTCTGTGATGATGATGGATGCACATAATCAACTGACAAAATTATGCGAACGAGAGCATTGAGATGGGAATGTCCAAAAATCTATATTTTTGGAGGATGAGTTCATGATTATTACTTATGTGTATGAATATCTGATGTATTCCTATTATGCGGCCTAAATTTCATATGCTGAACTCAACTTACCAATATATCAAAAGATAGTTCGCTGAAATTCGTGAGTCAGTGAGATCTAATCTGTGGGTAGAAAGTGATTCAAACACATTTGACTTCGTCATTTGTATTGATGGAGGCGAAGATTTCCCTAGATTTTAAATGTATATGATTCAATGTAAATGTATATGATTCAATACAAATGTTCTTTAATTAAAACTGTATAATTGGTAGAAACGTTCTACTGTCCATGCGATCACATTGATTCCAGCAGAATAAAAATTGGAATGGTGGAGAAAAGAACCGGTGATGGAAATTATCTGGAGATTGCATATTTGTGAAATATATGGATGATGGGTTATTTTTGTTAATTATCTAAACTCGCGGCGTCCAAAAAAGAGAAGAATCCTACATTTCACTTCTTAGATACAGAAAGCTGGATATTATATGGCAATAAACTAATTCTAATAGCTGCGTATCTCTGCATGTGTGAGCTAGAGTATTGAAAATCTGCTCTGAATACACGACAAACAAAACACTGGAAAGTCCTCGTACAACACTGTTAAGCAGTGAATATCATAGAAGGCTAACCGATATAAATGTGAAGACAAAAATTGCGTTCCTAAGTGATTATTTGGCGAATACATTGAAATGTTTATTGGTATGTATTTTAGGCAGTAATATTGCAAGGCTTCCTGCCATAATAGTCTATCAACATCACCACATATTGCTACGTAGTTATCAGAAATGGCTTACTGATTATTGTATGCACACGAAAATCCGTAAACTGACAGCAATCAACCACTTTGCAATCTGTATATTACCTTATTAGGTTTATCCGCAACTTGGGTTTAAAACCGTGTTCAAGCTCACGTCGAGTAAGCCTAAGTGAAGAAAGTAAATAGCTCTTCAAGATAATTATTTATATTTTGCCAACAACAAATGTTTAAATTCCTACAAACATTGAAGAAAACGAAACTTGGAACTTGTACATTGAAAACTCAAAATATTTTTTGAAGTCAAGGGGACACTTAAAATATTAATTATTGTGAAACCAGCATTTTCAGTAAAATACAAGTATTTCTGGATGTTCCGAGGTGTCCATTTCATCACACTGTCAGATTTATTGATATACTACCAAACAATTGAAAAGGTCATTGATTGTTCATATCATTTTGACGCAAGAGAAAGAAAGGATAATTGTTCTTTAACCCAAATATTGCAATTTCTCCTAAATTGCAACTATATGAACTTACTTATTTAAATACCTAATCAGTGGACGATACAAAGATGGGGTAATAGTGTGTTCAGCATTGTTGACTTCATTTGATTCGAATAACATTTCTATGGAAGGACAATACGAATAAGAGCAGCATTACAAATCGAGATGCACTAGGTGTGCGAATATCACTAGTTGGAAATGAAAGAAGTGGTAACAGGAACTCATCATTAGTGTATTCAATAGTTGAGTTTCATTTCATGTCATAAAAAAAGAAACGAACACATTGAACTGTGGTGCTGGATAAAAAAGTCTTGATAGAAAGTGACAGTGAAATATATCTCGCATTTCTACAGACTGATGCGGTGTCAGTTGCCATGAAAAATAACGAGTTTTTGAAAGAGGTGAGCACAAATATTTAGATGCTGATATGTTATATCACAGGAGATGTCAGGAAGTGAATACCAGGGTCATAGGTGAATATGTTCACAGCCACTGATTCAGATCACCTCAATGATGTGAAGCGACCAAATGAATGTTGGCTTAAAATCAACAAATTACAAACAATTACTACATTGAGAAGCGACAATAATCACTTGTACAAAAAGATTCATAAGACAACGTCACAATCCAAAGTTGCTAAATAATAGAGAATTTCAAATTTAAAGGTATATCATGCTTGCTGAATTAGTGAATAACAGCCTAAAGAGACCAAATTTATGAGCATATTTTCAGTTCGGGAATCAAAGGAGAAGTGTCAGGCGATGGTGGGTAAGTCAAAATAAAGAAGTAAATAATTTAAATGAAAATTCATGTTCTCTAGTGAGCAAACAGCTACTAGCAAAATGAAACTAAAACATTACTTTGACATGCAAAATAAACTTTGAAATTTATGAGATAACGAAGAAGGAATATCAGGAAAGGATTATAGTTTAAAGTGCATCCATATATTGTGAATTTAACGGATGCTGGAAATGAGACAGACAGACACTGCTACCATAAGTTAGCTGGATGGTACAGATAACCATGCCTGTTTGCTCAATATGGTTATCACAACCAGAGAGTGAGAAGATGTCGTACTAGTTTGAGAAAAGCAAGGAAGGATGACGTGAACTCACTTGAGGATGCAGCTAAACCGTAGTTGTTACAAATATAATAATATTGGAATTTATTTCATATGAATAACATGATATATTTTCATTTAGTTTTGTGACATTTCGAAAGACGATCAATTGGTATGATATTTGATAATGAGGATATATATAGCTATGGAGGGCAACATTAGTTTTGAAAATTAGAAATCATATCAGTTGAGGATCCCTGGTGGCTCAGTAAGCAATCGTTTGCATATCAGTATTCTGTAACAGTAGATATACATAAAGGGAGAAAATGCTTCATTTTACATTTAATTTAGCTGTATACAGCTTACATAGTAAATGTGATCACAGTTAATGAACTGACTTTAATTGAACTCATTGATATGAGAATTTTCAAACGGTTCGTTTCAACCTTAGTTGAAGTTAGTGACAGGGGAGTTTAATTGATAATGCATTGCATATATTAAACTGACTGATCGCGCACACCAACTTGCCGAATACGTTTCACAAAATAGATCATCTTACTTCGTGGTCGCCGTAACAGGATTTCGGAATATTCCTTTATGCATAATTTTCTGGAAGTGCTTGCAGTTTTATGATATCTTAGTTTATTTACTCGAAAATATATTTAAGGGAGGAGAATGCGAAATTCAGTAGAGATATCGTTTCACCGATTTCATCCTCAGAAGCTGTACAATCGCATTTGTCTACATTAGTTTACATGGACAAATTTATTGTTTATTTAATTCCACATGGTAACAAAGAAGATAATTTTCAACTTAATATCTAAGTTTGAATGTACAAATATAGATTACACGGGGCTTAGAGACTAGTTTACATAGAATTAGAAAGCAGAAACAACGTATACAAAATGAATATTTGATAACCGGAAAATTATTTCAAAGGCGAATTAAAGGTGGCCAACTTTTGGCAGACTGCTTCATGGCCAGCCTGGAAGACGGGATCTTAAAATCAACAACGCACAGGTTCCTTCTATACAAAAGATACGTCGGTGACACTTTTATAGTTTGTCAGGATGATTTTTTTTTAAATTGCATCTTACAGGAGTTAAATAACTGCCATCCTTCAACCAAAATTCACAGTGCAGGTCAAAAATGAATCAAAGATTTCACTACTGGACGTCGAATAAACAGGAAGAGATGACGCAACTCTGAAAAGATCTATCCATAAAAAATCAACATGGAATGGCCAACTGACAAACTTTTTTCGGTTGGATACCAATCTAATGCAAAAGAGGTCTCATCGTCTCGCCAGCCCGCCACACCATAAGAATTGATAGCGATGACTGTTGAGAAGAGGAGCTCCGATTTCTCGAAAGCATCCTTGTTCAAAATGGACACCCACAGTGTTTCGTGGAAAACAAAATGAACCCGAAACCAGAAAGAATACAATGCACTTCAGTTCCAAAGAAAAAAACTTTATTTGAATTTCGAATACAGGGGAGACCAAGCAGGAGATATCCTTGCAAGTGTTTGCAGCTTTATGATATTTTTATTCAGTAACTTGAATAAATACTTGTTTAGTTTGAACATTCTGGCTTTCTGTTTTCTGATTCTGTATTATTTTTTTCCTGTCTATGTGCCTTTTTTGTCTTATTTTTGTAAGTCCTTTTTGTTTCGAATTTTTTTATGAAGGAATACATTTTCATCCGTCTTTTTCACTCTTATTGTTGTTTATCGTTAGCTTTTCATTATTTTCTTCATAATAATACTTACTACTTGTAGGAGTTATTGGAGCAATCCAAATAAAATAATTGTAAAATATATTCGTTTAGAAAAACCGAAATTCCGGAAATGTGTCTATCATTGCATTTCGCTTCAAATTTTGTCCATTAGTGTCCATTTGTTTTTTAACTACTTTCGATCGCATTATCGGAATAATAATGATAATAATTTTTCCTTCTCGTTCCCCAGTGGAACATAACGCTTCAAGCTGGTGGCTTAAAGTTTCTGTAGCAGTGTTTATTTTTACAAGATGGGGTTGCTACCATCATGCCCAACCTTTCCTCTTTACCAGCATTATTTCTGGCTTAGCGAGGTTAGGGAGTGCGTCAGCCGAGGATCGACCCCGGACCGTGTGCATGGTCGGCGAACGTCCTAACCGCTGTGCCACCGTCGCTCGCATTATCGGATGACTCTTGTGTAATGAACACCCTAGTAGACAAATAAACATTAAGACTGATCTTCACAAGCGGATTCGGCTACTATTTGTAATTCACATGTCTACTTTGCATGTTTTTTTTATGAATTAAGGTATCATCATTCATGAGGCTATTCATTGACTTCCACTCAACTTCGAATCCACATTTCACAGTACAGTATGGAAGAAGCGGTTAGCGACTCCCTTAGTATCCCAGTGTATCTATGAACACTCTTTATGTCAATGCGGATTACTGTTTACAATGCGAATTATTGTGTATATAAGCAAACCGATTCGCACTACTACCACTTCTCATAGATCGCAAGTAATTATTTCAGTAAGACTACCATTGACGAGTGAACAAAATATCAGTTGACTACGTTAGTCAACTCTCCACTTATCCATCAATTCAACTGCATCTGTGCAGTCACTTGAAATAGCTGTTTCTTTATCAATTTTATTTATCATTCGAGCAAAGTTCATGATGAGTGTACAAGCATTTCGATTTTAGCATATTTGGATCCCAAAAGTCATCTTGTTAAAAATATATGTAAACGTTTTCTGGTATTATTGACTTTATCATGAATCCCACTGCACTCTCAGAAAGTCTAATTATAATCGTATTGTTTTACGACCTCAATGATATTACCTTTGTATTCATAATTATTACCGAGTGAAGAACAATTAACACTTAGTCTAAAACAGTTTCATATCCTGTACGTGAATTAAACAAAAAATTTTTTGTTAGTCACGATGACATATTGCACTGAAGCAAAAAATATTACAAAACGGTTACCATGGATCGGTGATGATCACTTTTGAAAAAACCAGAATGAGCAAAAGTACTTTGTACATATTGTGACATTTCTTAATGGATGTGAGTGATTTCTGCAGCATTGAAATATATTTCTACTGCGAAAACACACACTCATTATATTCGTTGTAGTTACAAAGAATGCTGATGGAATATTTGAATTTGCGTTTACTAATATGTGTGTTGATTGATGTTTATAATCCTTCGCAAATTGGGAGTGGTACTCTTTTGGTCTAAAAATTTCATCTTTCGCGTAAATTGTTATAGTGAGATTTTGTTTTGAATTTATATTCTGTTGAAACTGAATATCTACAATAATTTTAAATAAAACGTACGTTGACGATAATAAATATTTCCATTAAGTTTTCCGTAGCCCCCATTATTCTAAATACTAGAGCAGAAACCGTTTTCACGTTTGAAGGAAGAGACAATACGTGAGAAGTTCAGCTGACAAATGTTTACACAATCTGATACTCATAAACCGTATACCGAAACCAGATAATATCTCTTCCTACTTTTCACCGGAATGCTAAAGTTGGACTGAAAGTAGAAATGTCAATTTTCTGCAGTTTATCGAAATTTTTCAGACCTAAGCCCAAAAATTGAAAGCTCATGCCGCGGCCTGTAATCGCATATCCGTTCGAAGAATTTCTCTCGAAAGACTGCTCAACAACTTAGATACTTATTTGAATATTACAAATAACTTCGTGATTATTTTCCTCTTCCCTTCAATGCTTTAATTAACTGATACATTAGGCCAAAAGAATGACTTTGTAAGTCTTACACCTCATGAATGACTTGTATCTTATGTAAGACGAACTTGGAGGCTCTCAGGCGAAAACTATAGAGTTGTCAGAAGATGCATCTGACAGTAAACGCACACAAGGCACAGTTGATGAAGACATTGAGAGCATCAATTCAATTACGGGCGTCGGCTATGAGTATGTCAAAAAGAAAATAGGTAGGGCGAACTACACGTTCATTATTCTAAAAGAAGCCTACCTCGCTGAGTACAGACAACATGATTTCTATTTGTCACAAGAATAGCGACTCAGCTCTTTACGGTTTAGGGATTATGTGAGCATCACTAGGTGCATCTACACCTGGCTATTTAAGTCTTTTCTCAACAGCTGCTTTCGTTAGCTCAACATCAACAGTTATATGGTTGGCCAGAAGAGACTGAAAGAAAGGAATTCAAATAGGCCACCAAACATTCAATGAACTTCAAATCCAGTCTATCTGACCGATAAAGATAAACTCGTAACATAATATTCTATCTTTAACAGCTTCTTCAGTTCTCCGAAATGTAGCTATGAAATTTTTGCTAGACGCGCATTTCCAAATTAAGAGAGAGTTGTTAACCAAATCTAACAATCTATGCCTTCACTTCTATTCTACTTTCAAACTTTCAATTTAAGAAAGCTTTTCAGTAGTATATATGTTATGTTATATCGCTTAGGAAAATTTAGACAAAAATGTAAATAGAAAATCAATAAAATAAGTATTGAATGCAATATAAGGGTTCGCAATTATTACCACAGTTCTGCGTCATGCAGAATATCATAGTCACATATAAAATAGTTCATCAAAGTTGCAATTGAGTGTGAATCTATAGGATTATTCAGTAAGTGTTTATTTTTGCTGAGGTAGTAGTATGCGTCATGCACAAATGATCTATGGCATAGCAATGGCTCACCATGCCAAAGACTACGAATGTCGTCTAATGTATGAATTTATTATTCTTCTGCTGTTTATTCTTCCGAAATCAGGTGCAGTATTTACGTGCATGAAATGTACCAAAAAATATCCTTCTACTCTTGGCGCCACATTCTATTCTGATATCTAAATTTCACACCAAAAGCATCTTCATTTTTTATTTATTTTATTTTTATTTATTTTTGATTACAGCTTGATTCCACACCGTATTTTTGGTACAAGTATGGAATTTTCAGCGTGGATATCGGTAGCCCAAAATTCGCAGGCCGACCATAGATATCAGGTATGCATCGGCGAGGGCTCGAACCCCGAACCATGTGCATGGTCGGTGAGAGTCCTAACCACTGTAGTATTCATTCACATTCATGGGATAACCAAATGCATAAGCTCATTCAGAGTGAATTCAACTAAACCCTTGAGGGGGTAGCTGTAGAACAGGTTGCACAAATATGTGAAAATTACCAGTTCATTTACTTCCAAGTGATGAGCAGTAGGTATTGCACTGTTAATAATTACGTTTCCTGATGTGACGTGAATAAATCAGAATAAATCAGTTGGAGTCACAGTGAACATAAGGTCTCATATGCAATACATTTCCTGCTGATGTTTGAAGAAAAACGCAATGAATGAAATAACTAATATGTGGTTATGGTAAATGACAGTCAATACATGTTCACTAATTTGGTATTAAATTGTCGTAAATGATGTTAAATATTTGCATGTATTTGCATTCCATTTCTAAATATATGATCAAATTGCTTTCAGTAAGCACAACAGTTTTGAGTAAGGATTAATGCTGCTGTGATAATGGTATGCTTCAAATTACGTTTGATGATAATCTGCGATTTCTGATGAATCAGAAGATAATATGAGTTTAAGTGGTAAAAACAATAAAGTATTAGCTATGCATACATAGGCAACTGGTTCATTTTTTCACTGTTACCAGTTTTTTACTCGAAATGGTGAACATAACCTCAAATGTTTTGCCTGCTTTGAATTAGTAGTTGTCATAAATATAAGAAAATTCTTCTTTCATCTTATTTATCGTCTGAGATTTGCTAGTATTTATTTGAACAGTAAGTGTAAAGGAACTATATTCTAAGTTCCTATTATTTCTGAAGATGATCCAAATCGACAACGACTAAATATTCGAATATCGACTGAACACAATGAATGACAAGGAGTTATATTCTTAGATAGTTAAAATAAATACTCTGTACTAAGTCTATAAGCAAATGTCTGACTAGAAACGTATCGTAATTTTGTTCATATTCTTTCTTCTTCTTCCAACTTGTACATGATTGACTCATTCGTGCTTTCAAGTTGCCTGCCAGCGGCGATCAAGTCCAATGAACTAACATAGAATTTTCACAATTACTGACAGTAAGCCTTTCCTATTTGAACGCAGTAGTGGTAGCTGTTGAACGCAGATGAGCACATTTACTCTACTTTTATGCATTTTAATTCACTGGAAGGAATTATAAATATGGTCGATTACCAATTTATCAGGGGTTTCGGATTATTCTTGAAGCTTTTTTTCTGAAACGCTGTGAAGTTGAACAATGTCTTCTTTTATTTCCGGCTATAAAGGCTCTTTTCCGTATGGATTTCGTCGATAGATGGTATCGATCTATGCATGTTATGTGAATGTTTTGCTTTCCTCTTCACGCATTTCAGGATTCCGTCACAGTTGATTTCTTACTAAACGAACTGAAGCTTCATAAAAAAACCATGCTAGCCTGATAAATTTGAGATAAATTTGTTTATTAGAAAATCTCAACAAAAATCTTTGAAAGAAAACCAAACTTTATGTTCGACATATGATGTTTAAGAAAGTGGTATGTTTGTCAGTGGTGCATCGGTTTCATGTTCAGCCAATTTTAACTGAGTACTCAGACGAATGTTAGCGATGTTGCTCACATTACATTTAAAGAAACTGACAGAAAGTCAACCGTACCATTACGAAACACATCACGTCGATATCTTAATATTATCTGCGTGATTCAGTCAGCATATTCTTGGAGGTTATGTTACGTTATGTAAGCATTTCGTGGTGCAGTATATCTGTAGAAGTCACAAATAGTGACAGATTTTATCCATTTTTTTGTAAAGGCACTTTCGAGTATTTTGTTTAACACTTGATGATGCAGATGAAACATCTTTACCCCCTGATATTAATGTATTAGTTGACGACTCAAGCTAATGTGTAATACACACCTCATAAGACAATTTTTGACACTGCCAACTCTTACTTTCACTTAGGTATGGATAGTTTCAAAACACTGCGATTTGGCTACAAACATTCTACTTTCTAACTAATGTCAGCTCATGATGAAATCCTGACATTCTACGTTCTGTTACGCTGAAAGATGCTGTACACACGTTCACATGATTAGTAAAGTCACATGTTTCTTATTGTCATGTACATTTGACTAGGCATCTGTTCAGAACACTTGAACGCAGGAGTTCAGTTACACCTGCGCAAAGACTCTTAAAATTCAGTTATTTCATTCATTTATTCCCCTTGATGAATTTGAATAAAGCGAGAACAACAGTGGTTTGTGCACAATAACATGGTACCATCATTTATTTCGTTGCCTTCTCATCAGTTAGTAAGTAACGAAGAGGTGTATGAAATCTCCATCTTTCAAAATTAGATCGTGTAACTTATACAATTATCGATACACCACAGTGATCTACAATTTTCCTGACGCACATATTGACGAGGAAATGCAATTTTCTTGTGTTCACATAGTACATATTTAAATATTTTAAATTTATCGAAAGTTAACCTACAGAAGTAACTACTGAAATACTCGCTGTGTACCTTATCAGGATTCTAGTTGCCAGTTACTTAGAGTTATACAGGGAGGAAAAGTCGTATTTATATGGTGTAATGCACTGAACAATTATACAATCTTTTCAAAGGTTGATTAAGAATATAGAAACAAAGTTTACTTCATATAACTGGTACTTTTAAAATTTTCGTCTCATAAAGACACAACTAGTGAATTTCGATTACGGCTAATGACTTTAAACACCACAACATGAATCTTTCCTTGTATGAAAGTTATTGAATCAATCAACCGAATTGAAGTGAAAGTGAGTTGGTGAGTCTCCATCTCTTGATACGTCTATGTCAGTTCCGATATTCACTAGCGCGCCAATTTTGATGAAGTTACTGACTGAGTAGAATGAATTTACTAACTAACTTCCGGCCAATATTGCTCAAAATTCATTAGGAAATCAAAATTGAGGACACAGCATGATAATAGATAACATTCGGGGTTGTTGCCAGCTAACAGTCTTCTCGCAGACCTATAGGTATCTTCACAACTGTGGCAACAGAGAATGGAACAAAATTCATATCAAAGGCTAGGATTTTGATAAATAGAACCCTTATTAATCGAAAGATTGAAAATAGGAAAATCAAAAACACAGTCGTCAGGGGATCGCAGAAATTCCATAAATAAAAACCGTCGCATTAATCCAGTAGGCGAAAATCGAATCGACAGCTGAAACAGCGCTATACCTAAATGTTCTGCCTAACGGACACGATGTCACACCTGACAAATTCTGTGTGTATATATATCAGTTCACCTGTCGCTGTGGAGCAAGGTTCATCAGCCGTTCGATGAGCATCCTGTCAAAAACGTTTCCGTCTTCTTTGTATTGGAGAAGCCCTAGTCATCAGTCAGAATAACCAGAACTATGCATACAAAATAAAACTATTCAACCACTTCTACTCTAATGGTAACAAGTCTGTTGATTTGCCTTAACATTTATTTGTTGGCCTAATTTGACTTAACTTTTGTCTGTGTGCTTATTTTTGTCTAACTGACTAAAACGCTCGCGTAATTCGGGGTGTTATTTTTTTCCATGTACATTATGAGTTTAAACACAGAATTATTAATTTAGAATTAGATAATAGGGAAAAATATACAAACAAACTGAAGTAATTGCCATGGGATTACCAATATTCATGGATAGGTGCGAAAATATAACAGTTAAAACGTTCACCCCCACCCCAAAAGTATGGTGGAGGTATGAAGATGACACATTCACTGTACTGAGAACACAGGAGATAGATATATTTTTCGAAAACATTAACACAAAGCTGGAGGCGGTTCAATTCACTTATGAAATGGGAAGTCAGGAAGGGGAATTTTCATTTTTAGATTGTAGCGTAGAAATGAGAGAAGATGGGAAGTTAAACACTAGTGCTTGCTAGAAGCCTGCCGATCATCAAAATCCGACGTCATTAAAAATAGGATTGCTAAAATATTCAAGAAATACAGCACAAAAGCTAAGTAGAACCAAAAAATCCAAGAAAGGAAATGAGGCATAGGAGAGAAGCTTTAGGACTTAGGAATCACGCTGATAAACCAATCAGGAAGTATGTAGGGAAATTTAAAAATAAAGTGAATAATAATAGTAGTGATAGTGAAAAGAATAATATTAATTTCAACACGCATGAAAAACATGAGCTGCATAATGACAACAGCAAAAATAACGAATCCCAATCACCAGAAGTACTTCCCCACAAACAAGTAACCCTAAGCGAAATTCATGACTATGCAGGAATAAAAGTGGTGTCTAAACCCAAAAGCTCATCCAGAAACAAGCTTTGTTTATTAGAGAGAGGATCAATTTTGTGGAACCAGCTAAACAAAACTTTTTAGTTTATCTAGTACCCCACAATGATTTTCAAGTCGGATACATAGGTTAAAATAGTAGAACATGGTTAGCCAGACCAAAAAGCACCAAAATTAAGCAATATCTAGATTTGTTGATCCGGATACGATACGAAATCTGGAAGATAGTTCATGCAATTTCACACAGCAATGCGATAAGACGGGATAGGATAACAATTTTTAACACTAATGTAACAGGGTAGAGGAAGAGATTTATAAGGGAAGCTTTATTTGTCGAATCATTTGTCAACATGTGTGATGGGAATGATTCCACACCTGTCCAAGATACCTGTATAATTCTACTAGCTCTACGACAAATAGGAAGGGATGAAGAAAACTATAAACCTCAAGTTTTGAAGACTTGTGACTATAATTCTTATGATTAAGAACAATAAATCTATATTCATCATATATTCATGTAATTTATATTCATACCCCTTAACTCACATTTCAAGTTGTAAATTTCGATTTCAATTTGTTTCCGTGCTCATTTTGTTCCCACCTGTAATTCACTCTATCCCTGCGTCTCAAAGCCTATTGTAATTCATATCAAGTTGAAAATTATTATCACCTTCGTTAATATATGGAATTAAACAAATAAGAATTGTATCCATGTAAACTAATCTATATAAATGGGATTGTACAGCTTTTGAGAATGAAATTGCCGAAAAGGCAGATATCTTTGCTGAACTTCTTGTTCTTTTCAACCTAATGTTCCAATGGGTATTTTTTACTATTTGACAAAAATGCAAGGACTTTACGACAGTGAAGGAACTCAATGGGTTTCTACGTTACTCTGTCAAACTCGCCGAAGTGAATGGAAAATTGAACTTCTATGAAGACTACATTAAGAATCATCGATATCCAAACTGGTTCGTGAAGGCACTCTGAAGACATCACATTTATCTCAATTCTAAAACTCTCCAACGTCACACAAGGAACCTTTTTGATTCTATTAGCTTGCGTTTATTCGAGATACAGAGAAATATATCACAGAGGTCTTTTGCTCTTTCCGAACTATCATCCAGTGAAAGAGAATCGTTTTATGAATATGTTATCTTGGTGCAAAGCAGAAGAGCTGAGAACGTCAAATCCGAATTTAACAGGAGCCTCAAATCCATTGAAGTACGAAGACAGTTCCCCATCGACTCCCATAAATTTGTTTTCAATCACTCCTCCGTCAACTTGTCTACTTTACAACTAAAAGCCCTGTCTTTAGGGTTGAAATTTTGTGATATAATTCTATATAGTAACAGACTGCACACGTATGTTCAATTTGAAAATCTTATTAGTCAAACAACAGACGTCACACCCGTCTCTGATGCAGATCTCTAACATTTCAAGTCTACAATTTCTGACTGCTGCACCCAATACCTCAATTCAAAAACGAAAGCCCGACACTTCCTGACAAAAGAAAACAAACAGCAGCTTAGAGACTTGAAAAACAACAAAGACCTGATCATTACACATCCAGACGAAGGTTCGGGAGTTGTCCATATGGACACAGATGTGTATATCGATAATTTGACAAGTCTAATCTCTAGTGATAATAAATTTTCAAAACCAGAAATTGAGAAGAATAAGACAGAACAGATGGAACAGCAACTGACAAATGTTCTCAGGAGAATGAAGAATGACTTTCTCATAACTGAGGACCTATTTAAACGTTTGAGACCAGCAGGATCAAGTATCCCTAGATTCCACGTTCTTTCAAAGGTACACAGTGCTGATCTACCACTTCGACCAATTTAAGACATGGAGGGATCACCGTACCATCAGATTGCCAAATGGTTGTCCGAGATGCTGAAGCCTGGGAGACGAAAACTCTGTAGGTACTCTCTACGTGATACGTTTGAATTTATTGAGTGCATGAAAGACTTGAGTGTAAATGGCAAACGAATGTTATCACTGCACATGGAATATCTATTTAGGAATGCGCCGCTCACAGAAACAATTTGTTTCCTTTGCAAGTATATGGATAAAAAAATCTGAGTATCAGAATACCGACCTCACACCTGAAAGAGCTGTTATTAAGATGCACACTCAAAGTACAATTTAAGTTCAACGACGTCATCTATAGACAGAAAGACGGGATTGCTCTGAGATCTCCCCTTGGCTCACTTCTGGCAGACTGCTTCATGGCCCGCCTGGAAAACGGCATATTAAAATCAACAATGGACAAATTGTTTCTATACAAAAGATACGTTGGTGAAACTTTTCTAGAATGTCAAAATGACCCCGATTTAAATTTTATCTTACAAGAGTTCAATAACTGCAATCCTTCAATTAAATTCACAATGGAGGTCGAAAATGAAACAAAGATTTCATTCCTAAAGGTCGAATAAACAAAAAGAGATGACGCAACTCTGAAAAGACCTATCCATAGAAAATCAACATGGAATGGCTTACTGACAAACCTCTACAGTTGGATACCTATGGGATGTGAAAAAGCTCTCATTGTCTCGCCAGCCCACCGTACCATAAGAATTTGTAGCGGTGGCTGTTTAGAAGAAGAGCTGATTTGTTTGAAATTCGTTCCGGCTATTTCATCTTCATATGCAAATCACAGTTGTCCAAATTACTTAATTTCTCTTTAATTTTCTATTACGTCGTCGGCTTGAAGACTCGCTGGTAGTTTACTTTTCACATTTCTAAAATTGCGAATGATGTAATCCATTTGTCACAATCATTTCTATCCTTCCATTGTTTCTGTTAATCTTCTTAGTTAATTATCACCTCATCTTGACATGTTAATACTGACTAATTATTACCATCAATTATCAACAAATGTTTTGTATTGTATGTAGAAGTCTGTGTATACATATTGGAGTATTTATTTTATTTTTTTATTTTATTTATTTATTTTTTTTTGATTGCAGCTTGATTCCACACCGTATTTTTGGTACAGGTATGGAATTTTCAGCATGGATATCGGTAGCCGAATTTCGCAGGCCGACCATAGATATCATGTGTACGTCGGCCAAGGCTCGAACCTCGGACCACGTGCATGGTCGGCGAGAGTCCTAACCACTGTGCTACCGACGTACATAGTCAGAGATGAGAACCTAATTGGGAAGTTAATATTTCTCTGCTGAAGGCTTTGCTGATCTTTGACATAATCAATATTAAATTATTGATTGGCACCAGGTGATATATTGTTTTCTTAACAGAATTTTCATATTTTCACCTACTGTTTTCGTTGATCTATTTTTTATTCCTGGTAACCTGTGTGTATCTACGAAGTAAGAATTTTGATTACAGATTATTTTTATTATTCTGGCTTATTCTCGGTATATTTGAAAAGTGCAATCATTATACGAGTTCCCTTCTTAGGAGATGCATTCGTGACTGAGTTGTTATGATAAAAATTTAAATTATATATTCTGTGAAACCAAACGCTACAAATTTAAGTAAAAGAGTTAACTTATATTTCATTGAATGTTTCGTAAAGTGTGACCTCTGAGGCGACTTTATTTCCGACCATATTCAAATGTTACTGAAATCACCCACAATCAATTAATTCAGGGTATGAGTAACATACCTCAGATTGTAATTAATATTATATTTCAGGTTTGATAATCATGAAGCATATAAAAATACAAATAATTTCTGTAAATACAAAAAGAAGAGGTAACTTCGTATTACGAAAATGTCAAATTTTAGTTTCTACACGCTGAATATATTGTGGTAACCAGTTTAAGTAACATGCGTTTACGGTTTATGTACAAAGGAAATTGAGTTGTAGAGGATACCTATCAAATCACAAGACAAACAAAATTACGATTGCAGAGAGAAAGAAAATTCAATTCTTGATGCTTATACCTTCATTTGCACACACGTACACGTGACATTATTGTCTGAATTCTATCGAGAATTAAAGCACCCCTTCATCATTCTACTGAATTACCACAACTACACTAAATGCTGTCTGTTTTCACATGAGAAATATATATATATATATATATGTATGTGTATAAGGAAGAAATAACTGGCAACTTTGGAAATATAATATGTTCGGAATAATTTTGATTATACTGATTTTTCAGGAGTGTTTATTATCAATTGATTGTATGTATCATCGCAGTGTAATACTAACTAACATATCAAATTTCAGTTGTAAGAGGGCAAGATGTGTACGAAGGTAAAGTATAATTCAATTATGGGACAATTTGATACATTTAAGTAAATTCCTACTTAGGAAGCCCCAGTTTTTTTTAAATTTATTCCGGTTTATTTCATTCTGGTTTATTTCATTTCAGCAATGTGTTTCTATCCTAAAGATGAAGGGAATGGTATTGACTCAATAGGAAATTTTTTTATAATGCGACTATTGGACAATGCATGAAGTTCACCTACAAGGGAGCTGGAGGAAACGATAATAATTTTGATACAGAAGCAGAATGTGAACAAACGTGTATTTCAAGGTAATTGCATATCACGTAAAGCCGATATTTTAAAACATCACAAGTTTGTTTTTATTCGGTCTGTCTGAGACTACATAGTTTCCACGTAGTTTGTTGAATTATGTCCCTCAAAGAGACAGTCAGAGGGTGTCACAATAACCTCAAGACTTATCTTTCAGTAGCAAATAAGTGTGAAATGACCAAGCAAGGCTGATACACTTCAAAAAATATATGACTATTGCATGCAAGAGTAACTTATACACTTAATTAGTAATACCAAGTGTAATCTGTGGACATGGAATAGGGTTGGTGAGAACAGATATTTCATTATATTCAAATGATGGTGCGAAAATTTGTATATGCAGTGTGGTGATGCCTCTGAAACTGAGACTTTCATTATTCATGTAAACTTAAAGTTGAAAACATTTATTTCCTGATAAGAATTTTAAAACAGGCAACAAAGATTAATAACGCAGGATTAAATGAAATCATCAAATTTCGGTATTACTATTCCTCAGCTGAATACTCTACATACACAGATACGTATATATATATATATATATATATATATATATATATATATATATATATATACTTTCGAAACGACATTGGGAGATACAAGACTGATAAGCAAATAAACTACATTGAATTAGTCATGCAGAAAGACGATTGCGAATGTTTTCCGGGTCATGTTCGAATGGATAAGAGGAGAGGGGTATGAGAGATGAAAATTAGGAGAAAATGCATCATGCGTCATTCACATCACTTAGAAAAACAATTATTCATTAAAAAATATATCAAGAATTGCAAACAGGCTAATATCAATAATACTAGTTATATTAACAATAATGATAATAGTGTTGAAGTGAGTGAAGATAATCCTACTGATAAAGGATAGTTTGAAAGGAATCAGGAATAATAATAAGAAGTAGACTAATAAGAATACTAAGTAAAACGTATTATCATGGTAGATTCAGAGTGACGACCATCTCGTTTTGTAAACAGACACCTGGTTTATAAACTTGAATTGCACAAGCCTCTGCAATTGCAAGCATCTTCTTGTTTCTTTGT
Organism: Trichobilharzia regenti; assembly: GCA_944472135.2. Taxonomy (NCBI): domain Eukaryota; kingdom Metazoa; phylum Platyhelminthes; class Trematoda; order Strigeidida; family Schistosomatidae; genus Trichobilharzia; species Trichobilharzia regenti. Next base: position 28,424,493 of record OX235263.1, read on the forward strand.
CTGCTGACATTAGTGAATGACTTGACCATGTCGATATCATGTCCCTAATCCGAAATATATTTTGTGATTGAGAATTTTTTCAATTTGCACTCATGTGTTTTCAACTATTTTGGCAATGTTCTATAATGCGAGTAGACAATCGCCTTTCCATTCGACGTATGTATTTGCTTCCACAAACACACTCACATTGATATACGCAGTTTGGAGTGGCGAGGATTAGCGACTGGTCCTTCCCAGGTTATTGAAGCACTTGCTTGGTGATGTTAAGGAGAAAATATTTGCAGCATAATAAGTTCTCTTAATGGCTTCATCGAGTCTTCGTTTGAATACTTCCTGTGCATCATCTCCTTTGACAGGTAAACTGATATATGTAGGTTTATTCGGAACTGTTTGGGTTGTTTTGTAAGGGTTAATTTCTTCAAAGTGTTTATCAATGAACTTCTCAGGATATCTTTTCATAGTAAATATATCCTTCAGAGATTTTATTTCATGCTCAATAGTACTGTAAGAACAAAGTTTTCGTGCTCTATTCAACAGTGTTCTGACCAAGTTGTTTTTATGCTTGATTGAAACAAATCTCTTGAAATACATATACTGTTCTGTCGATGAAGACTTTCTTAATATAGATCTTTCGATTATGCCATCATTCATTTTCGCTAGATAAACTTCTTGGAATTTAAAAGAATCGTTTTTCTCATATTCTACTGTGAAATTGAGATAAGGATGTAATCAGTTGAAATTTTTCAAGATGTCTTCCACTTTTGATCTGCTTTCACAGACAGTAAAATTGTCATCAACGTATCTTAGGTATAGTTCTGTTTCTTGTATATGTTGCTACAAGGTACCGTTTTCTAGGCGTGACAAGAATAAGTCAACCAAAAGTGGTCCTAAAAGGGCTTCCCATTGCGAAACCATCAACTTTACAGAATGGATGCCCGTCGAATTAGAATTGGACATTTTAGTACATAAGAGTAACAACTTTCTTGATTCCGATGTTGCAATGGGTATGTCATAAGCTTCTTTACATATGAAGTCGATAGTCTCAATGACTGGCACATTTGTGAAGAGGAAATTAACATCGAAAAAGACCAAATGTTTGTCAGGTACATTGAAATCTTTGATTCGCTTGACAAACTGAAATGAATCAGAGACTACATATGTTCTGGAACAATTCCGCAAGGGCTGCAATAGTTCACATAGCCACTGTGCTAATTTGTGGTATGGTGAGTTTATCATAGAGAGATAGGGTCCTAACAGCGCTTCTGGCATGTGTATTTTGACGCGCCCATTTTGTTTTGGGATTTGTGACCCAATCGGTTTGGTATTTCTATATGTGTTTTCGTCAATATATCTCTGTTTTAAGAGTTGCCGTAGATGCTGAACAATTTTCCTTTCAATCGATAACGTTTGATCTTTTGCATGATTATCCTATTTAAATTTAGATTCATCAGAGAGAGAGTTTGATGCATTTTTTTCGAGATAATTTATCTTGTTCATCAGCACTACACTTTGTCCTTTATCAGGTTGTAAATTAACAAGATTATTGTCTTTTCGGAGCTTGTTTGAAATCTCCAGTGTTCTTCGGTGATATGCGACTTAGGATTGGTCGGCATGATTCGAAATTGATTAGCAATATCAACCATCTTTGATTTCAACCAGCCTTCGCTCTCACTGGACGTGGCCCCACAAATCACGCTTTTTTGACCTTATTTCTTGTTTTCAATGTGCATCGGGAAATAAATGTTTGCACTTCTTGAAGAAGCCTCTCCCGGAAAGCATTAAATGATCTAGTGCAATTGAGGTGAAGGATCACTATACACTGTGCACGATGAGATTTTTTGAAGGAATGTATCCAGACTAAAATTTATCATCAGACATTTTTTGAAACTTACACGGCTACATCTTTACCGTCTTGCTGAATCACATTTGTGTTCTGAAACAGATGAAATCAGTAATATATGTGTATTATCATGCAAAGTGATTAGTGTACAAAATGACGAAGTTTAAATCATTCGTTCATTAAATCCTGCTTTATTAACCCTTTTTGCATGTTTTAAACTAAAAGTGGCACACATTTTCAACGGTAAAACTGGTTCTCTACTACTTGGAAATAATATATTCTGCATTTACTGGTAATCTTTCAAAGTTTCCAAAGATTTTGCAGCACCTGATACCGTTTCATAATTTACTTTTTCCTTTTTTCAGTGGCAGATTCGATAGAAGTGAGTTGTTATTGGTAGAAACCTTATGATGATTTATTATCGGAGATTTCATTCTCCTCACCGCTAGTGATTACATTCATCCGATCAAGCTTTGAAATTTCAGAGTTAGAATACTGTGTAGATCGTCAGGTTTTAGTGATGACTGACGCCTCCTGACTCGTTTGTGTACATAAAAACCGACGATTGGCTTCCACTATCGGTAACATTTGGCGAAAATTGTGTTCTGGAAATTTCTACATCGAAGGGATATGTAACCTAAACCAAATACACAGTTGAATTAATAGGTGAATAAATGGCTGACTAACCTAGGCAGCTGATATTTCAGATGAAGTGACACTGGTAATCACCTATCAATAAAAATACAATCAGTGAAGATTGACAGTTCTCTCAAGAGATTTGTATTTCGATATAAAATAAGTGTACCATGGACAAACTGTACTAACATGAAGAGCGGCTTATTGGTTGTAGATTCGACATTAGTGCTGTCGGGTATAATTACTTTTGTTGCATTAATTTGACAATGTTACTAAAACCATTTGTTATTCTCCAGGTTATTTAATACCATCCTGCTTCGCTTTGTGAGGATATTGTCACAAATTAGATGGCTCCGATTACATTTCAATAACTACAAATAAGCAGAGTGTAGTCAAATAGGTTCTTTTGACTGGAAGGAGATTGAAAATAATTATTTGTAGGAATAAAAAGATGTTTCAATTGAATCACAGTGTCTATTAGACGCATTTTTCGCACACCACAAGCTTCCTGAGGTGAAGTCACACTAAGTTTCTAGAAATGCTGTAACATTTTCTGATGTACAGAAGAGGCCATTTTGGACTACTGACTAAATTTCAACTTTGTTTTCCATTTTCAATCAGTGATTTTTATTCTGATGTCTTTATTCAAACATTGTATGTATGTTTGAAGCAATGCATTTAGATCAGCTATTAATTTGTTACGTTAGATAAATGGAGCTCACCCCTTCATTTTCATCCACTTCCAGTTGATTAATCAGGTAATTTGCGTAAACAGAATGGTTGTGGTGAATGTATTTAGCAAGATCACTTATTCCGCTGATAGACTGGTTGTGGTTGCGTACTCGTTATATGAAACTAAATCTGTCCCGCTTAAATTTGCCATCCTATGTGGGAGATTTTTAATCTTTCATTGTCTAATTTACTTAAGAATTACTGCGTTATAATGTGAAAGGCATCGGAAGACATCACTGGAATATGGGGTGTTGCTTAACCAACTCGTTGATACTTTTCGTCGATAGACGCACGTACTCCTGGAAGAAATTATCACATAGTATCCTGTCAGACTCTGAACATCTTTGCTATACACAACTATCCCCTTTCATCTCATCCAGTAGAAGTAGAAGAAACTATGGACTGTGTGCTCGGGCGAATAAGTGCAGTAATTCCGCTATGATTCATTTACCACATATTTACTGATGAGAAAAGTGTGTGACAGGAAAATCAAAACTCACTGAAGAACTCTCAGTAAGTGGCATTTGATTTTGTTGTCATTGGTAAAATAACGTGAGTACTTTCACTTGATATAATTTTATATGTTCATTTCTTATTGAATAATAATAATAATAGTGTAAATGGCATATTTTAAATACTATTATTATTAATATATCACGGTTACATAACTATCAGTGTTTGAAATATGCTTGAATAATTTTAGGCAACTGCGAAAAACCTTTCGAGCTTGGTTATTGCGGTGATCATACATACTACTTCTTTATTAGCAATTTGACAACATGTGAAAAATGTCGCCCAGGAGAATGTAGTAGAAATGGAAATAACTTCGAGAGTTTCCAAGAATGCACAGCAAAATGCGGGTCAGTTTATGTTTCTTATTATATACTTTTATCATTGAAACATTTATTTCAAAAGAAAATCATACGGTCATACTTCGAAGTCTAAGTCATCTACTCTCTCCTTTTCTTTGCAACGTGTGTACTTCTTATGCAATGATTGGACTAATTTCACCTCTGTGGGATCACAACTAAACTCACAATTCACTTTCTTTCCGTGCGATGTTGATTTCGTAGTATTATGGTCGTCACTGGTCAAAGTATAGGTTAGATAATTATGTGTCACATCCAAATCAGGTGCTGAAAAACTTGAAAAACAAAACCATTAAATATCAAAATTGATGGTCTTAATCAAAGTGTTTCATTTCTGAGAACATTATTACACGAATCCATATTTTTTACTGGAAATATGATGCTCAGTGCACTTTAGGGATTTATCGACAAAAGTAGGACATTGAAGATGTTTTCCCCTACATAGTCAGTTTAGAATCCGATTCATTTAGCGTAAGGATTTGAAAATATGGCGTATAACAAATTAACTACTAGCTTCGTCATTCTTTAATTAACCTCATATTAATATAGAACTGACAAAATACTATCAAAATATACCATGGGCTTAAAGGACAATTCCGCTGATTTAGATACTATTTTGCCAGATCCATTGATTTATTTATCTCAGTTAAACTGCCCACAGAAGGCTAATTACGGATGTCTTGGTTTCCTAGTTAGGACGACCAATCTTCCAGGCTTATCCACGCAAACGTAGGACAGATCTTTTCAAATATCACCAAATAATTTGTCATAGTTTCACTTGATTCAAACTTCAAAATTCTGATTACCATCCGTTTAATTAATGTTTGACTATCATGAAGCATGCATTCAACAAAAGCTGATTAGTCTGTTCGATCAGTTAATGGAATGGTAGTGTCGACTATAAAATATGGTTGGTTTTGTTAATTTGTCACTGTTATTTTTATGGTAAGAAAACAAAGTTATATGAAAAACAGTGCTAACTAGTGTTCAATTCAATTAATTGATTTAATAATGTTTCTTCAAAAGATTTTATGAAACAAAAATATCTGACGTTTTATTTGTTAGGAAACCTCGATTATCTCCCAAAAAATGTAAGTTCTTTCAAGACGAAATTTATCCTGATGTAGAATTGTCGAAATAATAGTTTATTGTTTATACTTATCTCATTAGAATCACAAAGGCGTGTCAACCGATGTATTTGATTCACCAGTAGAGATTCATTTATTTATTTCGACCGATAAATAATTTTGATATCTCCTTTCATAAATGTTCATAACCTGAAGCATAAACATTTTATGAGAACAATTTTGTATACATATATATATTTATATATCTCCGGTCAGAGAAGGTAACCGAATTGATATTGTTGGTTCCGATAACATGTGAAGAAGGAGATGAAACACTCAGATTGACTAAATTTAAAACAGTTTGTTAGATATCAAATGTCGACAGTAACCGCACTAAACAAATGCGTTATCTTCGATGAGCAAATAAAACATTGTAAAAATCCACTAATTTCCAGTAAAACATTGCAGTAAAATAGTGTACAATTCTTGTAATATGATTATATTAAGCTATGCAAGTTTAATTTCCATTCACGAAATTAAGAGGGTTTTTGTCATAAAAAGAGAATAAATATGCTCAAGTGCATTCAACAATGACCATGAATTGCTTTAGGATGTAATGCATTATTGATCGAAATTCTTTCTTATCAACTACAAATGTTCAGACTAAAGAGTGAATGATATTCATGAATTCAGATTAGCAAATTTAAAAATACTAAAACAAATGAGATTAAACTAACCCTGTTTACAGTAAACAAACCAACTGAAGCTAAACGGTGATTAATTTGCCATTTTTATGTAACTACTCATTAGATATTATGAAAAATTATATACACATTAATTATCACGTACTCATCGGGAATCATCAGTTTCCATGAAATATAAACTAGAACCATACAACGATTACATGTGAGCCGGAGTAATATCTCCTCTCTACAATTAGAATACTAACAGGAAACGGATTTAAACAAATCCATAAAGATATGGTACAACATTGTAAAATATATTCACTCCTTGATAAACCTCATGAATTACATCTGATTTAGGTGTGTAACTATTGTTTGCTTGGTGTTAGGTCATGAAGTAAAAAAAGCATCGATATCAAGTGCGTTTCTCCCTACTATTCATTTAGAGAGTGAATCTATCTGTCAAAAACTTAATGTATCATCCCATTTTCACGCGTCACTGGTGAACATCTAATTTCAGAGGTGACTGTGACTAGCGGCTAAAGCAGTTTAAAACAATGAGCTCTGCCGCGCCCCACAAATCCGTCCTAACCCACACAAATTCCTACATCAAAATGACAATCGAAGCCTAAAACAATTGTGATATGCTGAAATAAGGAGGTGAAAACGAGACAGTTACAAAGAAATTAGTGACAAAATATTATTATGAAAAGAATACGAACACGCGGAAAATAGACGAACAAATACTAATTATGAGCTGACATAATTGGACGAACCAACGGACAGCTCGTTAATCCGTGTTTGGGGCAATTCAGAGTATGCACACACCGCGAAGGGAAACCAGAGAAATCTGCATAAAAAACGAAAAAGCTCAAAGAAAATACAGCAAACAAGAGCCGCAAAAATGAGCAAGCAACTCCAGTGTCCGAAAACAACGAAAAAAAGCCAACATAATGAAAACATCTCACTAAAACAGCCATTGATTCAGACAAGTTTAGGGTAGACTAATGATTAAGACATCAAAAAAAAAAGCCGTTGAGCACCTGAAGGAAGACAGAACAAATTGAGCATAAGAATGATTTCCAAGCATTGGTACAGTGTGCAGCTAAAGAGCCTGAAGCTAGGACGAAAGAGCTGTCCAGTAGTCCAAGGTTTTCCAGTATTTCTCTAACTGATGTCAGCTCATGATGAAACTCCCCACCCAACAAAATAAAATCCCTATAGAAACCAATACTTGAGGACACCAAATACCTGTGAAAATGAAGAAACCAACATAATTTTAAAAAATCCACAATCAGTGATTTCATGCAAGTAAACAGTCTCTATAAAATCAATTTCAGCTACCACAACACGTAAGTTCACGTTCTCTTTAGTTTAATTGCAATGGATTCGGCTCTATTTGTGCATGCATTGATCTGCCGAATATTCATCGAAACATCCTGTCAACGATTTGAAACATTCAAAGTTATTCATTGCTATTAATCTTGTGTCCCATTTTTGTCAGCAGAAATTCGTTCGCTGATTTGTTCTCAAGCATATTCTAGTCTGGCATTTTTGTATGTGGCATCCAGTTTCTCGAACTATTTCCTTTGTGATTTTCTCAAATATGAAGTCGCTTTGGCGTTTGCTTTTCAATATTCGCCTCTGAGTTAGGGAAAACAGAATATCCGTACACAGATATCAGATACCAAAGTTGATCACACAGAACAAGAAACACGTCTGAAGACGGAGTTACAGTATATGCATCCATAGGTATGTTACACAATCTTCGAATGTCGAGAGTTATTTTACTAAAGGTTAGAGCGATCCCTAGCCCAAGAATAACATTTTCATGAATTCTGTGTTGCTCTGCCCTCTCAATCTGTGCTCACTGTGACGCCATGCACTCTCCTGTCGAGCTCGGTGAGTATTTTCCATCTGAATCGCGCCTATCGAACAATGCACGCATGAGACTACACTATGTGGTGAGGAGCTGTTTCAAAGCGAAGTTGCAAGAATTTACCACAACCAATTATAACGATCTCCTTTCCTTTTGACAATGTTCGCTTTACACATCACAAATTGTACAAGCTTGTAGTAGGACGCATAATGTGCATTCCAACTCTTCACAACAACAGACCTTACCTACTCGAGTAGGGATATTTTCATTGACAACTACTACTCAGCACGGATGGCTAACATTGTGGCGATGGAGGAGGAAATCTCACTTGTGTCGATGAGTTACTGCTTCACCTTCCATTTGCTGTACCCTACTGATCATGGCTTCCCACTAATACCTCAGGTCACTACCTCAATAAAGCCAGTCGCTATTGAGCATTAGAATAATTTCCAAGCATTGGTACAGTGTGCAGCTAAAGAGCCTGAAGCTAGGACGAAAGAGCTGTCCAGTAGTCCAAGGTTTTCCAGTATTTCTCTAACTGATGTCAGCTCATGATGAAACTCCCCACCCAACAAAATAAAATCCCTATAGAAACCAATACTTGAGGACACCAAATACCTGTGAAAATGAAGAAACCAACATAATTTTAAAAAATCCACAATCAGTGATTTCATGCAAGTAAACAGTCTCTATAAAATCAATTTCAGCTACCACAACACGTAAGTTCACGTTCTCTTTAGTTTAATTGCAATGGATTCGGCTCTATTTGTGCATGCATTGATCTGCCGAATATTCATCGAAACATCCTGTCAACGATTTGAAACATTCAAAGTTATTCATTGCTATTAATCTTGTGTCCCATTTTTGTCAGCAGAAATTCGTTCGCTGATTTGTTCTCAAGCATATTCTAGTCTGGCATTTTTGTATGTGGCATCCAGTTTCTCGAACTATTTCCTTTGTGATTTTCTCAAATATGAAGTCGCTTTGGCGTTTGCTTTTCAATATTCGCCTCTGAGTTAGGGAAAACAGAATATCCGTACACAGATATCAGATACCAAAGTTGATCACACAGAACAAGAAACACGTCTGAAGACGGAGTTACAGTATATGCATCCATAGGTATGTTACACAATCTTCGAATGTCGAGAGTTATTTTACTAAAGGTTAGAGCGATCCCTAGCCCAAGAATAACATTTTCATGAATTCTGTGTTGCTCTGCCCTCTCAATCTGTGCTGACTGTGACGCCATGCACTCTTCTGTCAATCTCGGTAAGTATTTTCCATCTGAATCGCGCCTATCGAACAATGCACGCATGAGACTACACTATGTGGTGAGGAGCTGTTTCAAAGCGAAGTTGCAAGAATTTACCACAACCAATTATAACGATCTCCTTTCCTTTTGACAATGTTCGCTTTACACGTCACAAATTGTACAAGCTTGTAGTAGGACGCATAATGTGCATTCCAACTCTTCACAACAACAGACCTTACCTACTCGAGTAGGGATATTTTCATTGACAACTACTACTCAGCACGGATGGCTAACATTGTGGCGATGGAGGAGGAAATCTCACTTGTGTCGATGAGTTACTGCTTCACCTTCCATTTGCTGTACCCTACTGATCATGGCTTCCCACTAATACCTCAGGTCACTACCTCAATAAAGCCAGTCGCTATTGAGCATCAGAATAATTTCCAAGCATTGGTACAGTGTGCAGCTAAAGAGCCTGAAGCTAGGACGAAAGAGCTGTCCAGTAGTCCAAGGTTTTCCAGTATTTCTCTAACTGATGTCAGCTCATGATGAAACTCCCCACCCAACAAAATAAAATCCCTATAGAAACCAATACTTGAGGACACCAAATACCTGTGAAAATGAAGAAACCAACATAATTTTAAAAAATCCACAATCAGTGATTTCATGCAAGTAAACAGTCTCTATAAAATCAATTTCAGCTACCACAACACGTAAGTTCACGTTCTCTTTAGTTTAATTGCAATGGATTCGGCTCTATTTGTGCATGCATTGATCTGCCGAATATTCATCGAAACATCCTGTCAACGATTTGAAACATTCAAAGTTATTCATTGCTATTAATCTTGTGTCCCATTTTTGTCAGCAGAAATTCGTTCGCTGATTTGTTCTCAAGCATATTCTAGTCTGGCATTTTTGTATGTGGCATCCAGTTTCTCGAACTATTTCCTTTGTGATTTTCTCAAATATGAAGTCGCTTTGGCGTTTGCTTTTCAATATTCGCCTCTGAGTTAGGGAAAACAGAATATCCGTACACAGATATCAGATACCAAAGTTGATCACACAGAACAAGAAACACGTCTGAAGACGGAGTTACAGTATATGCATCCATAGGTATGTTACACAATCTTCGAATGTCGAGAGTTATTTTACTAAAGGTTAGAGCTCTCCTTAATTCGTATACTAAATAATATTACTACTTCTTTTAGGACTTCCTTGGCTCTATACATTGAACAACATGCGAGTTTTCGACGAAATGGAATTGTTGTCAAAGAGAAAATCCTTCAGCTCACTATTTACTTCTGTCAGTCAGCTGTCACTGTCATTCTCTGTTACCGCAAAACTGATGTTTCTGTAGCGATGAGCCTCGGATCTCTGCCTGCATTTATTTGTTCATTGCACACTGAAAGTCATTTTTCAGTGAGGCCTGAATGTTAAACCATATAAGATCGACGGATTGCCTCCCAGATGTTATTTCGGGTCAAAATTGCTAACAAATATCCAGCACAAATGTAGTGAAGAGACATGGTTATAGAGTGGAATGGAAACCTCCCTCTGAATTGGGATTAGTCATAATAAGGTTAAAACATCGATAACAGCAAAAATCAAGCTATTAGAAATCAATGAATGTGTGGTTATTATCTGTGTGCTTCATCATATAGGTTGCCAGCCACTTGTTGTAGACTCCATCAGATTTCATTGTGTGTGTGGCTGTCGGGCGCTCTCATTATTTTGCACACTGCTTGCCTAGCGTTAGGTCATAATCTTGAAAGATATTTGGAATCTCTCTCAAATGACTTTGTCAATGGTGTTGATTCAGATAATAAATCTGTCCATGCAATCGAAGCCAGTCTCCCCGAGCAAGGTATAACTCAATTAGGGGAAGTTAAACTTATCCAAATGGCGTAGATGCCTAACCGAATGCCTTCAGCTAAATAAGTTGTGTTTAACCACGCGAGCCAACATCCAATGTTCAGTGATGTGTGCTGTGGCCAATAATTTAGGGGAATATGCTACCGCTACAACATCATTTACTGATGCAGGCGTGCCTTCTATCGTGTCAAAAGTGGATGAAATCCAGCTTATCTGAAAGCCAATGAAAGGCGAAATAATATATTTGCTCACACTAGTTAAATTTAACCATTCATTTAGGGCTATTTGAGATGTCTCTAACTCCACTTCCTATTTCGTAACTGTAATCTAAACCCCACATAATCATCATTATTTTACAAGCATATTGAGCCACCGTAGACAGTCGCCCATCACGTTTCAAAAGCTCACAGGTGGGATCAGTAGCCTTTGGCACTATCAGAGATGAAGGTTTAGCAGCAGTAATATGTGCAGCGTTTTACATCTCCATTGCTGTTTTCTCTTGGTCGATCTCTTCTCTGTCGGCGAAGGTCGGTCTTCCCAGACACACATCTAATTTGCTGACCTGTAGAAGACTAATATCTCTGTAGGTGCCGTCATGCCCGAAAGTCTTTTTGAAATTATTCTTGTGTTCTCTAGATGTTGTAAGTAACTGTGACTAGCGGCTGGTGGAATGCCAAACAACGAGATCTGCCACGAACCAGCAATTCTTCCTATCCCACTTAAATTCACACATCATCATGACAATCGATGCACAGAACAATTCCCATATTTTGTCAACAGCTTGTTCGATTGTCACTGTTTGTCACGAACTCATTCTCATGTTCATTTCGGATAATTTAGTCTGCTTCTTTTCATGTTGACTACGTGACTCTACGCGTTGTTCTTATCTCAAATCATGTTGTCTTTTTGTGTCTATTTTGTCAGTTTCGGTTTAATCAATCGTTCATTTTGAAGGCTTCTTTGGAACACATATCTGATATATAAAGCATATTCTACGGATTTGTCCATATTTGAAAAAAGGGAATGACATGGCCTGCAGTTGGTCTTTGTTTTTGAATCCATATTCATGTCTGCTTTTGATGAAGGCAGGACGAGAAATGGAGTGTAGAATGATTTCGCCATGTACGAAGCTGAAAAGTCTGCTCATTTTGTCAATGAAAGTCGAACATATTACATGGGAATTTTAGTTTTCTGTTAGAGCAGATTAAAAGGAGTTGGACTGTGCACACTTTCAACTGGAGAACCAGTTATTTACTCGGATCGCCACGACGACAACTACGGGCACACAAAGTGATTGGCTACCATTATATCAGTGAAAGCTAATGTTCGACTGAATGAATGATAGCACGGAAATCTTCGCAGTCTTCTTCGTCTTCAGTGATGTGATGGTTTGAAGTAGCTTATATCAACACAACGACATACATAAAGCAACACGAAAATCCTCTGACGCACACAAGAAAAACTTAAAAGACTTCATGGCGCTCACGAACGTGGAGACGTAACTTGATGGATTGAAAACTGAGAAATGGAGCATTCTTGACTGAAAGCGTAATCTTATTGAAATGAACCTTAAAATCAGGCTGAAAAACTTAAGCGCTAACGGAGAAACAGAAAAATATTCGAGTTAGTAAACTAAGATATCATAAAGCAGCAAGCACTTCCAGGAAATGATGCATAAGGGAATATTCCGAAATCTTCTTAGGGTGACCACGGGTTGAGACGATTTATTTTGCGAAATGGATTCGACACGTTGGTGAGCACTATCTGTCAGTTCAATACGCAATGCGTTCCTAATTAAACTCCACTCTCACTAACTTCAACTAAGGCTGAAACAGACCGGTTGAAAATTCACATACCAATCAGTATAATTGAAGTCAGTTCATCAACTGTGATCATATTTAACATGTAAGGTGTAAAAATGAAGCATTTTCTGCATTTATTTATTTTTACTATTACTAACTACTGATATGCATATGATTGCTTACTAAGCCACCAGGAATCCTCAACTGATATGATTCCTAATTTTCAAAACTAATGTTGCCGTCCATAGCTACATATAAACAAATATATAGGTATCCTCATTATCAAATATCATGCTAATTGATCGGCTTTCAAAATGTCACAATACTAAATGAAAATATATCATGTTATTCATGTGAAATAAATTCCAATATTATTACATTTGTAACAACTACGGTTTAGCTGCATCCTCAAGTGAGTTCATGTAATCTTCGCGTTGCTTTCCTCAAACTAGCACGATATCTTCTCACTCTGACATACTGATTACTAAATCCAGGTAACGGGCATGTTTATGTGTTTTGTCCAACCCTCCTCTAGTAGTAATCTCAGTCCTTCTCAATTTCAGCATCCTTAAACTTTTCGTCATATATATGCACTTTATATGATTATCTTTTACTGGTATTTCTTTTTGTAATCTGATAAATTTCAAAATTTTTGACGCTTGTCAGTTTAGCATTCACTTTCATTATCCCAGTACCTTTTTCCTCACTTCAGGAAATCATTTTTCTTTTTATTTATTTTTCTTCTTTATTTTGGCATACTTCTCATCAGCTAACACTTCGCTTATGATTGCAGTTTTGAAAGTATACTCATAAATTTGGTCTTTCTAGGTATCTTTTCACTAATTTACTAAGTTTGCTTACTTCAGCATGCATGATTTATTATTAAATTTTGAGATTTTCTACTATTTAGCCACTCCTAATGGTGAGTATATAATGTGAATGATTTGTAAACTTTTCTTCTCAACTTTGGCGTCGTTTGGATATCGTTTTATGTTTTCGGATATTATCTGTAATTTATTTATTGTAAGCTCGGAATCATTTTGTCGTTTCCTATCTTTGAGAATTTCTGAATCTGTGGCCTTGTACGTTTTTAACATTTGAGTTCCGTATTAGCTTCCTGGCATGTCCTGATATTTGCAAGATGTCACATAAAACCATCTAATATTTGTGTACTTCTTTCATATACACTCATTATTTTTGGTGAAAGCTAATACCTTATCAGTTTGTATAAATCCGACATCAATTTGATTCTTGCGTTTCACTTTCTATCAAAATATTCGTATTCAGCATCAAGATGATATGTGTTTAGTTCTCCTTTTATGACAAGAAATGGAACTCAACTACCGAATACCACTAATCTTGAGTTCCTGTTACCACTTCTTTCATTTTCAACTAGTGATATTCGCACATCTAGTGCATCTCGATTTCTAATGCTGCTCTTATTGGTATAGTACTTACATTGAAATGTTAATCGAATTGAATGAAGTCAACAACGCTGAACTCACTATTATCCCATCTTTGTATCGTCCACTGATTAGGTATTTATATAATTAAGTTCATATTTTTGCAATTTAGGAGAAATTGCAATATTTGGCTTAACGCACAATCATCCTTTTTTCTCTTGTGTCCAAATAACATGAACAATCAATAACTTCTTCAGTTTTTTTGCATAATATCATCAAATCTAATAATGTGATGAAATAGACACCTAGAAACATCAAGAAATACTTGTATTTCACTGCAAATGGTGATTTCAGAATGAATTTTATTTCAGGTGTAAGCTCGACTTCAAAAGATATTTTGAGTTTTCACTGTAAAAGTTCAAAGTTTCCTTTCTCATCACGGTTTGTAGGAATTTAAGTAGACGTTGTTGGCAAAATATAAATAATTATCTCAAAGAATTATTTATTTTCTTCATTTAGGTTTCTTCGACGTGAGTTTCTTTATTCTGTATTTTGGTTGACATTATCGTCAATTTTCTGTCTAATGTACGCTTTCCAATCCGAGTTGCGGAGAAAGCCTATAAGGTAATATGCAGATGACAAAGAGGCTGATCGCTGTCAGTTTACGGATTTTCGTCTGCACACATTAATTAGTACGCCATATCTGATTACTACGTAGCAGTGTGAGGTGATGTTGATAGACTATTATGGCAGGAAGCCTTGCAAAATTACTGCCTATAAAGTAAAGAAAACATTTCAAGTATCGGTTTGCAGTGATTTAATTGATTTATTACAGGATTTCATCATGAGCTGACATTAGTTAGAGAATCTTTGGAAAACCTGGGAGTACTGGACAGCTGTTTCCACCCAGTGGATGCATTTTGCTGAAGATTCTTAAACTACGACGAAACAGCTGTCCAGTACTCACAGGTTTCCAAATGGTTCTTTAACTAATGTCAGCTCATGATGAAATACATTCACCAAAACCATGTCGTTGTATACACCGAATAATCGCTCAATGAGTACCTAATAGACAGCTGGAAATTTCCGCTGCTTACGTTGATAATAGACAACAGCCTAATAACACTTCGGTGTGCACTTGATCAGATTTTATTCAGAGGCACTTTCATATGTTTTCATATCTTAAGAATGTGAAATAGTCAAATTATAGCAAAGTAACAAGATGCAATTAAGAAATTATTTGTTGATTAGATACAAATCAATTCAAGAACTATGTATTCATATATGGACATCGGATTTCTTCCTGAGTTAATATTTTAATGTTTGTACGCAGCCTAATGAATTTTTCAATTTTCAGCTCATCCTGGTAATCATTTTGTCTGCTGTTGTCTGCGGCGTGTTCGTCGGGTTGATATATTTACTTTAATCGATTTCCTGCTCAACTGAAATTCATGACACTTTCAAACAATTGCTATCAATTTTCTCGTATGCACAAACCATTGCAAATACCTGTTGACTTGTAATGTTAATTCCTTAACTTATTCCTAAAGGCTTGTTCACTAATAATAGAAAGAAGTTAAATTTCATTCAGCAACTTCATTTTCATGCCCAACAATATCATTCAAATTATGGGATTATGTATTACGTTGCAACAACAATATCTGGTTGATAAACGTATGATAAGAATAAACGAATTAAAGTAGCTGCAAAGTTTTGAAAGGTTATTAGATGAGTGAATCAGTATTGAGTCTTAAAGTAGGTCAAATGATGTCAAAAGTGGGAAACTTTGATAATGATCATTATAAAGAAGGCTATGATGGAGAGAAAGGTATGAGGTTAATGGAAAAAGCAAAGTGAAAAAAGACTATTAGAGTAATGGAAAGCTTTTGAAAATCACCATTTAGCTTTTCTTCCATGTGAAGCTAAAAATTTAGTTGAACGTTTCAGTAGGAAACTTAAAATTTATGTGGAGTGAACTGAGCCATGTTGATCACTAAAGAAGAGGTGCTGAGTGAGTGGACTTACCGAGGTTTCAACAAGAATTCATCAAAAACCTGGCAGTATCACACTACACGTTACTACCCCAATTGTTAACAGCGTTACAGATTTACAAAACGAGTAGAGATTTACGCAGAGGCAAACATCAGCAGTATTCATACTCCAGGTATTGTCTAATTATGCTTTACTAGAGAACACAATGCGTGCATTAATAGCATGAAAAGTGCACAATACAAATAGACAGTTGAGCCGTATGCACTTCTATAGCAGAATCAACGCTTGACGCTAAACCGAATTTAGCTCTCATATAAACATAGAACTTCTGCAATATAATGTAGTATAATTCCACTGTGAATAAAATTTATTTTGATAGAGTCTCACAGTGTTCTAAAGTGATATTTACTGATGACAAATTGGGCTAGAAGCGTCGTCAGTGAATACTACTATGCAACACTATGATATGTTACCAAAATCAATCTATTCCGCGTTGAATTTAGCTCTGTTCATAACTTCAGTTCTGAGTGGGCTGGCTAATGACAATGTCCAGGGACAGAAGTGCTAGTCATTTTATATTTGCCTTTCATAAACTAGTCCGGTAGTTTTCATTTGTACCTCTCGACTTTGTCCAACCGTTTATAAGCTAGAGAATACCCTATGTAAAACAGCTGCATAAAAATAGTGCATAATACGCATGGACAAATGGCCTATGATTTCTTCACGCGCGGATTCAACTTCTGGTGATAAACGCCAAATTAGTGTCCTCAAATGCACTGTGAGTTTGCTACGGAACGCTCTTTTTTCTTCACATTTCTATCAGTTAACCTTATGGAATATTCTCTGCTTAATGGTGTTGTATGAGGACTTTCCAGTCCTCTGTTTGTCACATATTCAGAGCAAATTTTTAGGACTCTAAAATAAAAACCACTGATATGCTTTCTCATTCAACCTAGAGATATACAGCTATAAGAATTAGTTTGTTGCCATATAATATCCAGCTTTCTGTATCTAAGCAGTGAAATGTGGAATTTGAACCTTTTTTGACGACGATTTTAGATAGTTACCAAAATAACCCATCATCCACATACTTCACATATATGCAGTCTCCAGATAATTACCGTTACGGGTTCCTTTCTCTGTTATTTCAATCTTTATTTTGCCAGAATCAGTGTGATTGCATAGAGAATAGAAAGTTTATACCAGTTATAGTTTTAATTAATGCACATATATATTGAAACACATACATTTAAAATCTAGGGAAATCTTCGCCTCCATCAGTACAAATGACGAAGTCAGAAGTGTTTGAATCACTATCTGCCCTCAGATAAGATCTCACTCACTCACGAATTTCAACGAACTATTTTATCAAATAATGATAAGTCGAGTCGAGAATATGCAATTTAGGTTGAAGAATAGGAGTTCATTAGATGTTCATATACATAAGTAATAGTTATGAACCCGCTCTTCAAAAATCTATATTTATGACATTCATCTTTCTTCTCAGTTGTTTATATGCATTCATCATCTTCACAAAGAGTAGGAAATACATTATTACTATATTATCTTCACGAATTATATAAGCTATCCATCAATTGTTCTACATCTTGACAGATAATTATCGTATCTTGGGTTTTTATTAGTTAGTCTAGTTTGATTTCATGTGCTTCATTGTCACTTGTTATTGTTTATACTGCGCACTCATATATTGGTGGTATGAATGCGGCATCATAGATATGAATGTGTGAAAATTCCATGCTAACTATGTTGCCAAACAAAAGCAAACCAACATATCCGAAAGTGTTCAAGTGTTGGTTTGTAGGGATTCTTCGATTCACACTTTGAGAAAAATACACGAATCACCCAAATGCAGTAAAATATCATTTGAATCAGCCAAATAATCTTTTAGAAAGTAGAATGACTTGGCAGGATGTGTTGGTTTCATATTCAGGTAAGTTTACTTGTGGCATGATAAAGTTAGATGGGTTGTTCCTTCGCGCGAAAATGTGAGTATCAATCTTAGAGAAAGACAATAGCAAATGCATAGGTGCCATATGGTTTTGGGAACATTCATGTTCACCAAGAAATATATCTTCATCACGTTTGCATAATGTTTGGTTAAATTGTTTAAGCCTATCCGGAGTTACCTTTTAGTAGTAATAGTCAACATACTCGCTGTGAACCCAGCCAGAATTCCAGGAGGCAGTCACCTAGAATTATTCAAATATTCAACAGGCAATAAAAATTATTCTTATACGACGTAGTGCAACGAACCGTTATGCGGTTCTTTCATAGGAAAACAAGTGATGAAGAGGTTCGTTTCATATCACCAGTACTCATGTTGTTCCGTCCCACAAGAATCAATAATGGATCTCAACACCCTGACACAGGCCTAAGCATCCGCCGAGGTTGATTGAGTAGTCAGCTGGATTCTTAATAGCAATCAAGTAGTGACTTTTTATGCCCGAAAAAATATTGACGTTAGTTTCGCAGTTCTGTAACGTAGACATTTTGAAACTGATGGCTGAATAAAGCTCACTACGTCTTACATTTACACCATGTTTGTATTAGCATTGCTAAAGATTTCTTCGGCTGCTGAAGTAACACAACATTTCAAAGTTGTTTTTATTACAATTAAATATGAAACGGATATTCACCCACAAAATCTCAGGTAATCAGAGAAAAATGATGAATCACAAAACGAATCCATTACCGAATGAACATATAAAGTTTAACTTGCTTGATAGGAGGAATTCAACACAAGCGAAGAATTTTATGTGTGTTGACATATAGTTCTTATATTCAGTATAATCGGAAAATATTGAAATCGAAACTAGTAATAACCATCATCTCATCCTAGTAAAAGATGATCATATCAGAAGCCAATGCGTCACTACGCCTAGTGTAAAAATCAGATACATATTCTAAAGAATAATTGAGCAGTAGACGAACGTTATGATTCTAAGGAAGTCGCCAACCGCCAGTTTACTGTACTGTGATAGGTGGATTCGAAGTTGAGTGGAAGTCAATGAATAGCCTCATGAATGATGATACCTTAATTCTTTAAAATAAACATGCAACGTAGATATCTGAATTACAAAAAGTAGCCGAATCCGCTTGCGAAGATCAGTCCTAATGTTTAATTGTCTACTAGGGTGTTCATCTCATAAGAGGAATCCGATAATGTGATGAGAAGCGATTAACGAGCAAATAACTCATATGTGCAATATATACATTTCCATCTCGAAACCTTTTGCGAAATTCAACAAAGAGGCATACCAGTTGCATGAAATTTCAGAAAATTTGGGTGACAGCTGACAGAATGAAGATGGTCAAGGGAGTTTGTTCACGACCATGCATCTGGCTGTGAAACCAGTGAACATGTGTGTCACATCTACAAATAACAAGCCACCCATCATTGCAACACAGTTTAGTGAGGGCAGCGAGGAAATGTATTTTGAGGAATTTTAACGGCAACAAACCGCAACTCAGTATTTGCCTACGCCTTCTCGTGGCACATATGAAGTACATAGCGAACTGAACTGTGTATGTATCTGTGGGAGTGCCTACATAAGTTGCTGCCCGGAAACTTAAGTTTTTTGCTGCACATAACTTCAACAACAGCTGGATGTTAGCATATCTGAGTTAAATAAATTAAAAGCATGAAATGAACAATCCTTCACCATCAGTTATCATATATTTGGCAGGTTTGCGAAACAGAATAGAGACATATGTACCCAAAAGATGATAATACAGAGAGTATCCAGTGCATTGAGACATTTACAGCCAAAATATTAAAATATTATCAGAATGCAGTACGCTATCTCTTAGAAAAACGCAAATGCTTGTTACTTTTTGTGACTACGGTGGTCAATTTTTAGGAAATCGAAATCATAAAAGTAACCGAAATATGTCTCTCACAATGCTCACCGTTCAATCTACCTATCAAAATTGATCATTAGTTATTGCATTGACATTTTTCAGAGTGGTGCAGACATGTGAATTATTGCTTGTTCCAAATTAGTTAATTGTTCTTCTACACGAAATTGGAACCTATGTGCCACTTTTCTAAGACGATTTCTAAATAAAACATTGCTCATCTTCTCAATCCCTGAATACAGAAGTATAGATATCTTTGGTATTCATGTTGCTACGATCACAGTATGAATTTAATCTACACAGTTTCATCCCCATTGATAAAAACAGTCATTTCAAGTGACTGTTCGGAAAATCACGACTTGCATCATTCCATGCGACTAAATAATATATGGTGAAAGTTTTTCTTAACCATAAAACATATGCCAGAGCAGATTTGTTCATTGCCACGTAATCACTAAGTGAAATGAATAGAGGGAAGTTATGGATTGATAAAACAAGTAATATCCCTGGCGAAAGTGAATAAGAATGATATAAAATGTAGAATTCCCTAGCTTCAAAGAAGCGTTAGACAGAAGAATACAAATTACAAAACTCGTAACTTTAGAATCAAAAGCAATTTGAATAAACAATAAAAAATAAAAGTGGAAAAAATAAGAGTAGACACTTTCTAGCGTGCAGGAAAAATAGTTCATTCGTAATTTGGGCACAGTGATAGCGATGCTAAGACATGTACTGTTGAAATCATACGTTCTAGTCTAACTTCATTTATCGCAGCATCTACTGATACATCCAGAGTTTGGAGGTAAACTGTCAGTGATAATGACCTCAGAATGTTTCGGCTAATCTTGCACACTCTCAAAACATATCTTGACCCTTATAAACATCTGGCATTACAAGGAAGCACACCTGTGAAAGTGATCGTAATCATGTACAAGCCAATCGGTTCGGTTTCATGTCTATTTCATCTACTGCATGGAATCAATGTCATCTGTGATTCATTCACTATTCAAATTTTGGTCTAATTTTCTATGCAGATCCAGATTACAAGTTTGTTTAAGTAGGTCATTGAAATTAAAGTCTTATTAACCTACTGTCGGAATTATTTCCCTGCAGCATCAGAGGACGTTTCGATTTGATAGGACGAGTGTACAGCATTAGCTTATATCAATCATACTAAAATAAAAGAGCTCGACAGATCGGATCACATGTGTCACTCCTGATCCAGAGTCAGGCATTCATGCACTCGGTGGTAACCGAACACATTATTGTCAACAGTACACCAAAAACCGATCGCGAAATTAAAACAATGCATGTAGCAATCCACTGGAAATAACACATTATAAGGAAGATTAAAGATTTTACAGATGAAACACACACAGCAAGAAATAAGGGGTATTAATATAATGGAAATAATTTGATATTTTGAAGGAAGTACCATTATTGATACCAATGTGATATTCAGATTAGTTATTCGAATTCAGTATTATGTGGCAAAAGAATTCATGGGAAGCTGTATTATTATTATTGCTCCCTTGGGTTCCTAGTGGAACATAGGGCTTCAACTGCACGTCTCCATTTGCTTCTGCCTTCTGCTGTATTTCACACCTGCATCCATGTTATTCCATATTCTTTCAAATCCTCTTCACACGATCTCCTCCATGTCACCCTTGGACGTCCCACACACCGCTTCCCTTTCGGGTTCCACTCAAGGGCTTGACGCGCGATGTCACCCAGCGGTCTCCTCAGCGAGTGTCCGATCCATCTCCACTTTCTCCTGCATATTTGTTGGGCGATTGGTTCTTGTTTTGTTTGTTCCCATAATTCCTTGTTGGTGATTTTTTCCGGCCGGCCATCTGATCTTCAGTATAGAGCAAAGACAGTTGTTGGTAAAGGTCTGCAACAGGCTGTTGGAAATATTTTTGTGACCCGCCAAGTTTCTGATCCGTATAGAAGAACTGACTGACTTTACGTTTGTATTGAAAATCCGAATTTTGTTGTTGTTGCTGAGTGACGAAGATTTCCAGATTGATTTCAGGTTGATGAATGTGTTTCTCGCCTTCCCGATTCTAGCTCGATTTGACATCCTCGTCCGCTCCTCCTGTAGTTGAGACAATGCTCCCTAGATAAGTGAATGAAGTAACCTCTTTCAAATCCCTCCCGTTGATGGTGATTGACGTTGGATGTTATGCTGTTGTTGGTTGGTTATTTTCATAACCTCCGTCTTGTCTATGTTTACCTGGAGTCCTGTCTTTGCTGCTTCTTCGACCAGTTTGTCGGTTTTCGCTTGTAAGTCTTCGATTGTGTGTGACATCAAACATAAATCATCGCGCGAAATCCAGGTCTTCTAGGTTCTTCACGTCGGTCCAGGATATTCCTGTCTTCTCGTTTCCCACTCACTTCTGACGCATAATCCAGTCCACCACAATTAGGAATATCATTGGTGATAGTAAGCACCCTTGTCTGACTCCTGTGTTTACTCCAAACGCCTCGCTGAGTTTTCCGTTGTGGATCACTTGGCAGGTGCCGTTGTCGTACAGCTGTTGAATAAGGTTGATGAATATTTGGGGTACGCCATAGTACTCGAGTAATTTCCAAATTACTTCACGGTCAACGCTGTCGAAGGCCTTCTCAAAGTCTATAAAGTTGAGGTAGAGGTTTGATTGCCATTCCATGCTTTGTTCTGTGATGATGATGCGTAGAGTTGCAATTTGGTCAGTACATGATTTGCCTTTCCTGAATCCAGCTTGTTCTGGTCGGAGTTCTGTCTCCAGTGCGTCCTTTAATCTCTCCAGGATGATGCGACTCAGGATTTTACTTGGCGTCGATAGGAGCATGATTCCTCGCCAGTTCTTGCAGAGTCCTAAGTCGCCCTTCTTTGGTAGTTTCACGAGGTAACCTTTCCTCCAGTCAGTAGGCACCTTTCCCTCCTTCCAGACCTTTTGCAATAATGGAGTCAGCATGTCTGCTGTAGTCTCTGGGTCCGCTTTCAGTGCTTCAGGGGGTATTCCATCTGGTCCGGCTGCTTTTCCAGCTTTCAGAAGCTTGATTGCGTTCAAGACTTCAGCTCTCGTTGGAGGATTGGTGTCAACTTGCAGTTGTGTGCGCGCTGTTGTTGGTATTTCTGGACGGGTTGCAGGTGATGGTCGGTTCAAGAGTCCTTTGAAGTGATCCGCCCATTGTTTAATCTGTTTTTCTTCCTTGGTAATTGGGTTCCCTTGGCTGTCTTTTATAGGTTTCGCTTGTGTTGATCTCTTCCCGGATAGAGATTTGGTTATCTGATATAGTGTCCTCAGGTCCCTTTTGCCTGCTGCCTTCTCAGCTTCAGTAGCTAGATTGTCGTAGAATCGTCTTTTGTCCTTCCTAGCACTCTTCTTCACTTCTTTGTCCAGTGCTTTGTAAGTTGAGCTCATCGTCTCCTTCTCCTGTCCGTCCTTGCATTGAATCATTTTCTCTTTCACCATTCTCCTCTCTTCTATTAATTTCCAAGTGTCCGTTGAGAGCCATTCCTTGTCTTGTCTCTTCTTTCTTCCTAGAACCGTTGAACACGTTTCGTTGAGAATCGCCTTCAGAGACTTCCAATGTTCTTCCACGCATGATTCTTCAGTGCTGTCGCGTAGTGTTTCCTGCTTTGCTCTGACAGTTGCAGTGAAAGTGTCTTTTGTGGTTGTGTCCTTCAGTTTCTGAGTGTTGAACTTGCATTGTGGCCTATCCCAGCTATCCTCGAGGCTTTTAGTTTCACCTTGAAAGTCCCTTCTACTAGATAGTGGTCTGAACCCACATCTGCTCCTCTCCTTGACCTTGTGTCCAGTAGGCTCCGTCTCCACTTTCTTGAAATTGAGATGAAGTCTATTTGGTTCTTGGTGTTTCCATCTGGTGAAATCCATGTCGTCTTGTGTATATCCTTGTGTTTGAACACACCACCAATCACCAAATCATTGAAGGCGCAGAAGTCTGAGAAGAGTTCACCATTGTCGTTCATTTCACCGAGGGCCTCACGACCCATGGTGAGTTCTCTTCCTGTGTTGTCTCCTCCCAGCTTCGCATTCATGTCGCCCATCAGGATTTTGATATCGCCATTTGGGACGTTGTCCATTATTGCTTGTAGTTGTCTGTAGAACGCCTCCTTCTTCTCTTGTTCTGAGACGTTTGTAGGCGCATAGCATTGAATGACTGTAACTTTCCTTCCTTTTGAGTTGAACCTGGCTGTCATTATCCTGGAGGAGATTGGTTCCCACTGCATGAGAGCTTTGGTTGCTGTTGGTGACATCATGATGGCCACTCCCTCGGTGTGCTCGTGGTTGTCCTCTGGGTGGCCGGAAAATATTACTGTCTCTCCAGTAGGTAGTTGGCACCTTCCAGTTCCGTTCCATCTGCTTTCGCAGATTCCCAACACTTCTATTCTGTACCTTCTCATTTCAGCGGCTATCTGGGCAGCCTTTCCAGTTTCGTACATTGCACGAACATTCCAGGTACTTATCCTTACTTTTGCTTTCATCGAAAGAAGGCACATCGGCTGACTGGCTTCTCGAAGGCTTTCACCAGCCTGCGTCATTTCACTCCCCCGATTCCAGCGAAAAGTAAGGCTATTGCTTATGTTTTTGGAATTGTTAATGTATTTATTCATTGAAGTTTCTGTAGCGATTTGGGAAGCTGTACTCAGAAAAACACATTTTGTGATATTAGGGATCTAGTTAAATTTCTATAGCAAATTATTATCATTCATCCGATAGGATGGAACGACTGTGTCGTAAACATAGTTAAACTTTGTTCCTTTCCGCTATCAGAGAAAAACTGTAGCCAAATAATGAATAAATAGTCTCCTGTGTTGATACTCATCTTAAAATGATGGGAACATTGCAATTCAAGGACAGTTTGGTTGTGAATCGAAGCATGATAAATCACGCATCGATTGAACAGTGAATAACTTTATTTCTGAAACGAGTTATCTGTGAATATGTCAACCCAGCTAATTACAGGAAACATGTCCATGAGGTAACGTCTCATGCATAATACTGTTCATCTGGTGAGTACAGTGACAAAATTCAAAATACCTGGAGTTTGCTATCGAGACAGAGACGCCATATGTCTGTGTACAGAAAATGTTAGTTGAACTCCTCCAACCGTCGTGGTCCTAATCCCTCTATGCCTAATAATGGTAATCCCTAATCATATTTTCGCTCTGAGAAATTTTCCATTTTTCTATTCAATTTGTATATCCTTCCTTTATTACGTCAATTTTTACTATTGCTATTCTCACTTTCAACTGTCCTCGATAGTATATCACATGTTCTAATTGTCATTCTCAATCGATAAGAAGACGTATTTTGTCTGAATCGTGTAATGTTTTTGCGAAACACATTCCGAACAATCTGATTGCACACAGAATTGTCATAGGAGTATATATCAAATTTTAAGAGTTAGGAGATGAAAAAAAGTTGAGGTTAAAAATTTTTTTTAAAAACAGTTAAGGTTAAAATTTTAAGGTTAAGTTAAAATGATATATTGAAGGTCAAAATAACAATGAAAATCACTAAACTAAATAATGGCACAGTTGATGAAGGTAACCAACCATGAGCAACCAAAATTATTCAGCATCAGCGAGGATATTTGACAGGAGTCTCTTTTCTCGGTTATCTACAGAGCATATATTCAGTTATGGCCATCGCATATGATTATGTCAAAAAGAAAATAGGAAGGGCGAGATACACGTTCATTGAGCTAAAAGAAGACAACTTCATTGAGTACAAACGACAAGATTTGTATTGTTTCAAGACTGTCGAATCAGTCCTTTTTGGTTTAGAGACTATGTGAGCATCACTAGGAGCACTTCCCATCGGATATTTAAGTCTTTTCTCAACAGCTGCTTTCGTTAGCTCAACATCAAAAGCCTTATGGTTGGCCAGAAGAGACTGAAAGAAAGAAATTCTAACAAGCGAGAAAACATTCAAGGACCTATTGTTTAAAAACCGCGTCGAGGAAAATGCAGATGGATAAGAAAGATAGAAAACACACCGTTGTTAGACATCAGGCATAAAGCCACCAAGTGAGATCCAGAAGCGAAAATGAGATTTCAGCGTTAATACGAGGGAGACAGAGAGAAAATAGTTCCAGCAGGAGATTAAGGGAGGTAACGTTGCTCACTCATATTGAAATTGGAAAACAAAACGCAGGACGATGCAGCCTGACTCACATTGTGAAGACGGGAATTTTCATTGTTGAAAAGCAGAGAGTACTATAGAAGCACATCAAAGTAGTGGCTGTAATAGAGAATAACCTCAAGCTCTAATTTAGTCTTGCTATGAATTCACAGTCATGCATTGGCTTTTGTGAAAACTAGTCACTTTTGACTGATGTGAAAATGATTTATTGAATGAACTACGAATCCAGTCTAGTTGACTAATACCGGTCACCTCGTAACGCAATATTCTATCTTTACCACCTTCACCAGTTCTCCAAAATGTGACTATGAAATGATTTTTGCTAGACGCTCATTTCCAAATTTACAGAGATCTGTTAATCAAATCTAACAATCTATGCCTTCACTTCTATTCTACTTTCAAATTTTCAATTTAAGAAATATATTTAGCAAAAAGATGTCTTTCAGCTAATTCATCAGTAAGCTCTTCACTCGTATCTATGTTATATTATATCGCGTGAGGAAGTTTAGACAAAAAGTTAAATACAAAACCAATAAAAGTAGTATGGAATGCAATATAAGGGTTCGCGATTATAACCACAGTTCTGTGTCACGCGGAAAATCACGGTCATATATAGAATAGTTCATAAAAGTTGCAATGGAGTGTGAATCTATAGGATTATTCAGCAAGTGTTTATTTTTGCTGAGGTAGTAGTATGCGTCATGCACAAATGATCTATGGCATAGCAATGGCTCACCATGCCAAAGATTAGGAATGTCGTCTAATGTATGAATTAGTCATTCTTCTGCTGTTTATTCTTCCGAAATGAGGTGCAGTAATATAGTGTATGAAATGCGCCATCAGCTACCCAGAATTAGGCTTAAAGTGTAATAGAGGAAAGCAAAGACAAATGACGCGGAGAGCAACTAACAGAAACAATAATATTCAGCACAATTAGAAACAACAAATGCACATGTCCTTTCAGAAACCCATAATATAAGCTGAGGAAAAAGTGTTTGATAAATATTTCATTTCCTGAGTTAGAATAATAAACCTACGAGATATTGTGATATCCATCTGTGTTATCAAATTCAGTGGAAACCGACAGTTAATGCATTTCTGTACCAATTCACTGATAGTTTTAGACACTGTAAGGACACCGAGCTCATTAATGCGACATCTCATCCACTGAACTAGTTAGCTTCAAAATAGATCATATTCTATATACAGACATTTGTACATCACGGAGGCATAATTAGAAAGATTCGATAAACGTTTGTCAGACTTATTGTCAATTACTCCAATAGTTTCATATTATCACGACGGATTATTGCTTGGTCATGGAACACTTCATCAGCTATTCCTTTGAAAAAATAAGTAAATACGCACTCTTGGGGAAATTTCATGTCCAGGTGTATCTGAGAATTAATCTACACCAATGTTTACTAATGATAGGCATCTTTCAAGTCGGCTAAACAGCAGTCTTGTTTAGAAAGTACGTTCATTTATTTCAGTTGCAAGAATATTTCCATTGAATGCACAAGTTTGGACATGGAGTACTTTTTGGTGAGGGGCGTGGAAGGAGTTGTCTTACTTCTCCTCATGTTCGCTATCAAACCACGGTAAATCACTGACGTCAACTCAAAACCGTAACCCTTCTCGAATTGACTACATGAGTTGTACGATACCACAGTGTGTTGTTTGTAGTTCTTTACCTATTTTTCATGATGTGCTAGACTCCAGTAATGCCTCGTCCGGTGGAAATGGTGGGCAGATTAGACAGCTTACAAATGATTATCTCAAACTCTGTAGACCATTTGTGCGAATAATAAAGACAGGTTCGCTATCTGCTACCGACCAGTGATGCTTACAAATTTCGTGGAGTGACAGCTCGTATTATGTCAGCAACAAACTTCGGGAGTAACGCAGTATCAGTGAATAGTTGCAGGGTGATGTGCGTTCGGAGAGGAATAACGATGACAACCAGTGGGCAGTGTATCTAATATGTGACTGAGTGTACACAATTACATAGACTGTGAAACGCTGCTTTCTATTGACACCAAGATTGTGCTATTTCAAAGCTTTGAAAGTATCACACTGCCACTTTGTCCAATACCAGGTCTTTTCTGGATCTGCTTTATCAGATAAGTGGCGGTAATTGACCACCTAGAATAGGTAGCCTTTTTGCCGTATTCGGCATTCAGACTGGGTGAACTGAATAAGATCAGTCAAGTAAACAAACCATTCCGTGCGCCATGATTTACAACAAAACAGCACCAATCTCGAAATAAACTTAGTATGATGTATGATTTGATTGCATTTCGGTTTTCGATAACGCGTGCGACGATTGTGGGTTGAAGGATTTACTGCACATACAACTGTGTCACAGAATCACCTGTGTCTGTCGATTGCTTCATTACCTACAAGATCACTACCGATTTGAAGAGCTAACCCAGCATCTCAAGCTGGACTACAGGACCGCTAAAACATATAACATGCATCGGTGGCACAGTGGTTAGGACTCTCGCCGACCATGCTTATGGTCCGAGGTTCGATTCCCTGCCTAAGCCCACCTGATATCTATGATCGGCCTGCAAAATTTACGCTAACGATAACATATGCTGAAAATTACATACTTTTACCAAAAATACAGTGTGGAATCAAGCTGTAACCAAAAAAATATTCTTTCAAATGAATTACACTGATGTATCGAATAGTTTCAAAATATTCAAACCCACAACTCATCCACCGCTAGCCAATGCGATTGAAAAAATTTCTTTTAGGGAAACGAAAAGAGAGTGAAAATCGTGATAATTCATAGTAGTTGCTTCAACTAATTAAAATCTACACACTCAGCTATAACATCCAGTGGTGTCAGCAACATAAATTAAGTGATAACATCCAGTCCATTGTGAGCTGAGAATGATAACCAGAAACACACTGAACCCTTCACGAGTGGAAAATCTAGGTAAGAGGAGTCAAACACAACAATAACCTTACCAGTGTCACTTACATTGTATGAGAGTGTATGTAGGTGTCAAGCATAATGAACAAAACTAATATAAAACGTCATTTGAATAAAGCTAGAAAAACAGTTTTGCAAAACAATTTAGAAGCATCATATATTCCGTTGCCTTGTCATCAGTTAGTCACAGACCAAACAAATTATTAGGTGAATGTATAGCAACCTTTTAAACTACCCTTGAATTTGACATGATGTCAGTTGACAGTAGGTTCTGGACTCAGTGAACAAAGCTCAGAAAATTAAGCTCATAAATCATTGGCACAAGGAGTTCAAATTTAAACAAAGTAAAGTATTTTTTGATTGCACACTAATCAGTAACTAACGTAATGCGTCCAGTCGTATCTTTGGTGCGGACTGAACTCTATCGGTCAAGCTTGCAATGTGACCACCATGATAGGTGGCTCGCCATGGTTGAAGATGCGCCTTGCTGATGAAAGCCAACTAGCGCAAAACCTAGGTCCAAGGCTT
Source organism: Trichobilharzia regenti (assembly GCA_944472135.2). Taxonomy (NCBI): domain Eukaryota; kingdom Metazoa; phylum Platyhelminthes; class Trematoda; order Strigeidida; family Schistosomatidae; genus Trichobilharzia; species Trichobilharzia regenti. The sequence continues at coordinate 28,454,029 of OX235263.1, forward strand.
TTAGCCGATTGCCTCCAACCATCGAATAGCAACACTCACAGTGCACCGTAATGGCGAGCTTTATTCAAACGACGTTTTATATTAGTTTTGTTCATTATGCTTGGCGCATACATACACTCTCATACAATGTAAGGTTTTACACTCGTGAAAGCCTCAGTGTGTTTCTGGTTATCATTCTCAGCTCACACTGAACTGGCTGTTATCACCTAATTTTTATTGATATTTCTGAAGAATTGTCTCTGTGGAATGAGAGCAGTAGTCACTCCACAAACATGCCTAATTTTCAACGTGAATCATTTGACATTAGGCATCAATAGGTAACTGTTAAATCAATCATTTTTTCGTGGTATTACACATTTTTTCAAATTATTTAACGCTGTATACTTTCGAAGGCTCATTCAGTTTCGATGATATCAAGTTAAAGGTATGACTGTTATTCAGTGGTTCGTTCGATGATTATGCATAGAGTAGTGATTTAATTTGCACATGGTTAGCTTCTCTTAAATCCAGCTCTTTTGGATAGTGGGATCACCTCCAGAACACCCTTGAGTTTGTACACGGTATCGTGGCAGAACATTTTGCTTGACGTGGACAGGATCGTTATTCAGCGTCACGTTAGACAAGGTGTACAGTCATTCTGTCTTTGATACATTGACGATGATATCTTTCTTATAAATGTTAGGTACTTTTACTTCCTTCTGCACTTTCTGTACTAGTCACGCTCGAACATCCACTGAGGATATCAACTGAGGTTCAAGCATCTGTTCTTATACCTTTTGGATTAACCCCAGCTGGTGCTGCTGCTTTCCCATCGCGCTGAAATGAAATTCATACTAATTGCCTCGGCATTTTTGCCGATACTGTGTCTGTCAATGGAATGTCTGGAGGTGTAGAAGACAGTGGCCTACCTTCATCCCACTGATTATTATTTCCCTTTTCTTAACTCCTTTCACTTTGTCACCTTTCACTCTTTCATGTGTATCAATGTCTTACCAGAAAGAGTGAATTCAGATTCTCATCTGATTTCTCACTAAGTCGTCATCACCATCTAATCTTTCAGTTCTTACTTATCCGCAGTCATCCATTTCCTCTTATTTTCTTTAAAAAATTAGCTACATGGGTTGCCTTGGTTGTGCTACATAATTTCTTTAAATTTGCTCTGATGGCTGAGATGAATGAGCGATTTTTAGCTTAGTCCTGCAGTTCCTCAGCGTTGAAAATGAAGTGTGGCATGTTTTCAGAGTTTTTCAATGTTTATTTTTCTTTCTTCGCAAGTAGACTTATCGTCCTGAGGAGGATCTGGATTTCGTTGATTGAATATGTCTGATTTCACACTACCTGGAAGATATGCAAGTAAAAAGCAACAAGATGGCAGAAGAAGCATCAAAGATAAGACCTCCTTCAGATTGACATGGAGAAAACAGATGGTGATGACGATTCGTCGACAGCAGCAACAATGAAAACAACAGCCAACAATCAGCGTAAATTTGGGGAATCTGGAAGCAGCAACTTCTTTCACCTACCTTTCTGGGAAGTATCGTTTCAACTATAGGTGAACGGAACTGATGAGGGCAACAAAACAGTGAGGATCGGTAAAGCAAAGCATCTTTCAAATCTCTCCAGTTTTTATGAAGGTCAACAGCACGCAGCATGAAAACGAGATCCGGATTTTCAACTCCAATGTGATGTCACTGTTACTTTACGGATGAGAGACTCAGCTCGCCATGAAGAGCATTTCAAACAAACCACAGACTTTCATCAACAGCTGCTTTCGCCCAATACTCAAGATCAGATGGCCGAAAAAGATCAGCAACAGTGATCTCTGGGAGCGAATCAACCAGGAAGTGATTGTGTCGAAAATTTGCCTGAAACAATGGAGGAGGATTGATCATACTCAGAGATAACCATCAAGTGAGATCACACACCAGGCCATCGCTCCACTTAACCTCTAATAGGAGGCGGTTGGTTGGTAGTCAGTGCGAGGCTGATAAGGAGGAGGCCGTGTGAATAGGAGATGAAAGCATATGGGCAGAGGTGGAGCCGGGTGAAAACGCTGACGGAGAAGAGAACAGTTTCTTGCATTGGATATATTTCTGAGCCTATGCCTGCTGCTCGTCTCATTTTGTTTTCAGCATGTTATCTCCCTTTTTTGAGATTGAGATAATTTTTGTCTGACTTTAAGTATGTCAATCTGGCAACACCCATTTCACTTTGTTTGTACTGTTTTGCTCGTGCACACTGTTTTCAGTCACTGAACTAATAAAAAGTCTAATAAGGAATCTCCATTCTTGTTTATTTCCTCTAGAGTCTCTAGGCTTAATTTGGATCTCTTCTGATGATGCCTGCTCCCAGTTTGGCATTCATATAGCCTAACAGGATTTTGACGTCCTTTTGCAATACTATTTAACGTTGTCTACATAGGTCGCCCCACACTTCCCTTTGATTATTCTGAAGGATTTTTGTCTCACCTTCATGAAGGCTTTGAATACTGTTTGCTAATATCATGGTAGTGTGCTGCAGTGTGCTCCTGTTTGTCTTCTAGGTGATCCTAATCGATTACCCACTCTTCGGTTAAAAATTTGTTGAGTCTACTACCATTCTATTTACTATTACAGATTGCAGAAAATTCGGTTGCATACTTCCTTGAAAGTTTCTACTCGCTAGCACCATGCTGTTCCACTGATGTGAGTAAAGAATAGGTTTTACTTTTGTACCTATTGTACTCCTTGAATACTGTTTAGAGAATTTTTTGACTTTTTGGAGTAGAGTCACTAGCCCTAGGCCAAACCTCACATGGATATATTTTTATATAGATCCTTGGCTTTGAAGGTATTCTATTGATTCACTGATTTTACTGAGGTAAGCTTACTAGTTCGAGCCGTGACCTACCATCCTTATTCAAATATTACTCTCATTTGATCAATGAACACTTTAGGGTTTCAAGCTATATGAACATGAACAGTACTGATCAACATGTGTTTATCTAATTTCTGTTTTTCATCAAACTGGCAACGAAAAAACCTGATTATTCTATGTGATGATTTAACTGATTAGAAGTGTCGTCTGCAAAGTACATTTGATGACAATAATAACAATATGAATAATATTAATCATTTTTTCACTGCTGTTAACATGCTAAACTGAGAGTTAAATAAAAACTTTGCCAAATACTTTTCCCTAATGATTTTGTACTTAAAACAATTTTATACGTTAACTTTATTATGCTTGCTCGGTCGTATTACGTGAGATGTAAGCTTTTTCAGAACCTTTCTATTGATAATCTGACAAAGTCATGACTGATTATGGGCACTGAATACAGTAAAAGCTCGAAAACATGAAAAATAATTCATTTTCTTCGAAATGACCAGTCACTTTTAAATCGCATGCTTCAGACAAACCATAATAGACATACTTTGATACCAGGAGCTTGATTTCAGGAAGTAAAATAAGACGACAAAATCCTTCATGCATTCCCAGGAACGTCAGTCTAATGAATATATCGAAGACAGTAATGAACTACACAATTATAATTCACATTTGTGAATTGAGTGAGTTGATTTTACAAAAACAGAGTCAATCTAACCAATGTGGCCCCAATAGTCACTGTCAGTCAGTTTAAAATGAAATGGGTTATTATTCGAAAAACCATTATGAGTAATATGTATTTTGATAAAGCCTCACAGTGTTATACTGTCAAACCTTATCAAAATAAATTTTACCACAATGCTCGAATTCTATTCTTATATTAAGGATTCAGAATTCCATCTCATCAACTTTAAAGGTTGAAACATATCAATAAAAATTCTACACGACCATCTTTCAGGAATCCAAAACAACTATAATCATATTGACCATGTAAAATACGATAAGGTAACTCCGATAGAGAATGAAGTGTTTTTGCCACTTATGTAAACTTAGTGCTACTGGCAATAGATAGGCATCATATTGCGTACGGACTCATCGGGCAGTATCAGTTTACAAGTATCTTATACCTATGGAGCCGAACGCTTGCCTACAACATTATTACATATACGCAGATGTATAAACCCTCATTATTAGCTGCATTTGTAACTAAAAATGCTTTTCATCGCGTATTTTTAAAATTCTACGCAGATACATCTCTGCTTCAAAAACAGCAGGAAATATATATCAAGTGCCACCCTGTTGTGACTGTCACTCAACTGAATGCATTTTGTGGCGTGAGAATATATTTCCAGTAGTGTGATACCTACAACGCATCACCTGTTAGTGAAAGCATTAATAATTTTCATGTAGCTATCCTACCCATGACGCAGCTTTCACTCAGTGTGTTTAATTGAAATCAGTTCGACATGGTTTGTGCATGCATTGATTCAATGGGTACAAATCCATATCAGAAAAAATTTTTACGTATACTATATATCAGAGTAGCATATGGTTCAAAGAGTAGTAGCAATATTCCATATCAGGGTTTTTGGGACTGCTTTAATCAGAAGCTGTAGCCACTGGTATATATTACGGCGTAACACACGCCTTTTGACGACCACATAAAGGAGGGATAGTTGAACCAGATGGTTTAAGCTGTTCATACATCTATGGAGTAATGATGCATTTTTGCTTCAATTTCGTCAAAGTTTTAGATAATTCCTTCTCAATATTATCTGATCAGGTGATTTTAGAAATTTTTCTTCATCACTCAGGATGGTACATAATTTATTGACATAATCATCACGATTAAGAATAACATTACCTGATCCCTTGTCTGGACGAATCAGTATTATGTTTTTGTTGTTAAGCAATTCATCAAGTTGTCTTTTGTGTTCTTTTGATAACATTTGTCGTTGTCTGCCTTGCGTTCTTTGGTACTGGTAATAACAATGAAGTAATGAAGATTTGAATTGTTCAACGTCTTCGCTAGACATTGGACTCAAGTCAAGTGCTTGATTCGTGAGATTTTCAAACTGAACTTTTGTGTCTAATTCGTTGACTCTGGACGAAACAGTAGAGAACTTCAGACCCAGAGATAGGATTTGCATTTGAATATCCGACAAAGTTAAATTAGAATAGTTAAAAACGTATTTCTCTGGCGAATCCGGAAACTTAAAGTGAGATTCGATTGTTTTACAACTTTTCAGTATATTTATTTTAACATCTTCAGATCGTTTCTTTATAACGTCAGAAATATAATCCTCAAACAGGCTACATTCTGTCTCTGTCAGTTCAAACAAGAAATGCCTGCTTTGAGATACGTTATTCTCAAATTCCGGAAGACGCGTTTGTATGGCATCGATCAGGTTCAACGCATGACGCTTAAGGGTTCGACCGTTTGGATAAATATGATTACGGCGTAAAACTTTCCAGTAAAATTTTGGATATTCTCCATTCTTAATGCAGCTTTTGAGAGTATCAGAATTAGCATTCGCTTCCGCGAGCTTGACAGAATATCGTAGAAACTCACTAAGTCCCTTTACTGTCAATCGGTCCTTGCACGCCTTTAAATCTCAAAAAATACCCATTTATTCATAAGTAAAAACACAGTTTTTGTTCAGTGAAGAAATTTCTTTTCAATGAGTTCATTTTCAATCTGTACAGTCGTATTTATATTGCAGAAAAATGTTATTAAGTGGCACTAAATAATTGCTCAGTCAATGTACGTATATATGTGATAAAAGTTATAAGGGGTAGAGTTGAAGTGGATAAATTACAAAAATATTAAAGATTGTTCTATAACAAAAATGTCAAGTGTTGTCTAAAAATTTTGAAATTAGGAGTACGATCACGATAAGAATGAAGATGTGAAGTGGAAAGAATTCAAGTGGTAAAATAAAAAAAAACTAGAAGGAACATTATTATGACCAAGGTAAAGAAAGGGGTTTGACAAAACGCTTTTGAATACATAATTTAGGTTTCTGTTCATGTATAGCTAAAGCTTCGGCTATGCATAAGTGAAAAAAACGTAAACTTTTGGATCGAATCGATTTTGCCATGTATATAACTTTGAAAGATGAATCACGTGGGGCTAAATGACCAGACTCATACAGGTGATCACAAATAGACGACTTTGCAGTTCTACGTTCGCCTTTCATTAACCAAACCGGATAGTGTTTAGCTACACGTTTTCGGAGATTACGCTTACAACTTCGAATATAAACAGCTCCACAAGAGCAAGTAAAAGAGTAAATGTACATAGATACACATAGACGTTTGAATTTTAGATGAAGATGTAAGGCGGTATCTAACACCTATTACATGCTGAATGATAACCACACACTAATGATTAAAAATCACGAAAGGAGACGGATTTGATTAGTAATAACGTGAGTGTTCACAAGTTTAGATGTTCTCAAAAACTACTATCAACCGATTATATTATTTTTTCATAAGTTTAGAATTTTTCGATATACTACTATCAATCCATTAATAATGAAGCGCAGTCTGGGATCTCCAGACAATCCACCATTATTTATCTCACATTTAGGTTGAATCTTTTCTAATCACAACTGAATGTGACTCATGTATTCTATGAGTATAATTTGTTCGGACACTGCCCTTTCTCTCATACAAAATAAACTGCATCAGTTAAGTTTGCGATGAGGACACCATTTTAAGTAGCTCACCATCACGGTGCGCAGTAATTTGATGATATTAAATGATTGAATGCAATCAACAGGGGGCCTTGGACCTAGATTTAGTGCTAGTTGGCACTTGTTAGCAAGGCATATCTCCAATCTTGAAAGAACTCCTTTCCTCTCTTAGATTTGAACCCGCGTCACCTATGACTGGAGTCAAAGATGTTACCAGTGAACGCTAGTGCTCGCGATTTGCCTCCTGTTAGACAGTATTGGATAATTTGGTTGGAGACTAGTAATTGATGTGCTCTGTCTTGTCTCCAAGTTTATCTGCTAAGCAGTGATAATTACTTGTGGAGAGCGTTACTACACCCAGCGCCAGGTTAACTGATATTTATATGTGAAACCTTTTATCAAAGGAAGGAGAAGGAATTCCACAAACCAGAAACCTAGAAGTGATTCTTATACAAATTTTTAAAATATATCGTGCACAATATACAGCTAACAGGACAAGTGAGTTCACGATTGCCTTATGTTTAACTGAGAATAATTCAATGATATGTATGTAATGTTTCATTCAATTTTTATCGAAAATATCTGTCGACAGTTTCATAGGTTGCAAAGAAAGCACTAATATTTATATGAGTGTATTAAATGGCTCTTTTTCGACTCATATTTAACTAAATAAACCTCTCAGATTTGAAGACGCCATTCTGAACACCTTCATATAATACTTACTCTGCAGCACAGACTAAGTGGCGTAGTAGACATGTATCAGATATCAACATGTGATGTGACCTTCTTGGCTTTCTTAGCTGTGGGATAGTTGTGTTGTGTTATCATTTGGTGATGCGTCGGTAGACGTTCTCGGATTCGATGCAACTGCCTGATTCATTTGATTTACACTCTGTCAGATATGACTGCGTTGCACCTTCCTAATTTTCCCTATTTAGTGCCTAAATTTAGCCGCTACTCATTACGTATTCAGCATCATTATAAAATATGGTTGAAATTGCTCTTATTTCAGACAGTAAATCTCTTCGAAAATGGTCAATAGTCGCTGATAGTATAACTATCGTGGTAGATGTTGTGATCACTGTTAAAAACAGTTTCTCAGAGGGCCTTCGAATCAGCCGCTGATACTCCACTAAGAAATCCATCTGGTCACACCATACCGAGGATCTAGAATAAAAGGGAACATTCTGTGAATAACTTGTGTCTTCTTCCTCAAAATGACATGGAGTGATGAACGCCGTTCCAAATTCCTTTGAAGATAGCGTTTACTCGTCCTCATAATCATACTAGTCTTTTCTGTAAAATGTTCTTCCCGCGCATCTGAATGGTGCTTCTCTTTCCACCCATACCGTTTTAAGTTTGTATATCAAGTGAAAAAGTAACCAAAATTTCACTGCTTTCGCAGTCTAATTAGTGACTGTAAGTATTTGATTACGGATGAGAAAATCAAGCAAATTTGATGGCTGATACCATCAGGGTTCATAAGTTCAAGTGTTCTCAACTAATTACCTTGAACTGGTTAATTGTAAAACTTGAGCTTAAAACTTCAAACGAGTGAAATTTTATCTATAGTATATTCAAATCAACTCGAGTTCGACCACAACTGAGTGTGAGTCAATTTATTCTTTGAATTTGTTCACGAAGTGGTAAGAAGACTCTTTTGATTGCTAAACAAAGTTCTCTGCCATTCTACACAACACTTTCCTATCACGTAATCCATACAATCTAAAAACAGAATGATTTCATTATTAAATCTGTGGCCCATCAAAAGTTCATCGAAAACCTCTGTTTGCAATTTCAAAGATTCCAACGGAGACAGTAATGTTGATATGAGGGGATTAAGTGACTCTTATGTTAGGTTTTGTTTAGTTTACTATACCCCTTAGGTTTGAAAGACAAAACAAAACAATTTCCCTGAGGCACAGACTAAGTGATGTCATTACGACGTGCATGGCTAATATACAACCTAATGTCCGCAGGATCAGTTTGCAGTGACTAAGTCATTTTGTCTCCGTCCAGACGACTTCTGACCTTTAATCCCAATGCAAATAGAAGAGATTCTGTCAAGTTATTTAATTTCAAAATAGAGTGTGCCCCGACAATAAACTCTCATGCAAGCTTGTTACCTAATGAATTAAGCAGTTACTCCGTATCCCTCTTTCTTCCTGTATTGACAGGGATTCGATGGTCTGTGGCTAGATAAGTCAGCGTCTTACTCTCTTCGGAAGCTTCAGTCGCACTGAAAGAATGTTCAAAATTATTGACAGTAAGCCTTTCCTATTTGAACGCAGTAGTGGTAACCGTTGGACGCAGATGAGCACATTCACTCTGCTTTTATGCATTTTGTTTCACTGGAATGAAATTAGGAATATGGTCGATCACCACATTAATAGGGGTTTCGGATTATTCGCGAAGCTTCTTTTTCTGAAAATCTGTGAAGTTGGACAATGTCTGCTTTTATTTTCTGCTATAAGGGCTCCTTTTCGTATGGACTTCATCGATAAATGGTATCGATCTATGTATTTTTTGTAAATATCTTGATTCACTCTTCACGCATTTCAGGATTCCGTCACAGTTGATTTCTTACTAAATGAACCTAAGTTTTATAAATAAACCATGCTAGCCTGATATATTTAACATAACCTTGTTTAATAGAAAATCTCAACAGAAATCTTTGACAGAAAATCAAACTTCGTGTTCGACATATGATCTTCAAGAAAATGGTATGTTTGTCAGTGATGCATCGCTTTCATGTCCAGCCAATTTTAATTGAACACTCAGACGAATATTAGCGATGTTGCTCACATCACATTTAAAGAAACTGACAGAAAATCAACCGTAACATTGCGAAACACATCACGGATATCACGTCGATATCTTAATATTATCTGCGTGATTTAGTCAGCATATTCTTGGAGGTTATGTTACGTTATGTTAACATTTCGTGGTACAATATATCTGTAGAAGTCACAAATAGTAACAGTTTTTATTCATGTTTTTGTAAAGGCACTTTCGAATGTTTTTGTTTAACACATGTTGATGCAGATACAACATCTTTATCACTCGATAATGTATTAATTGACGACTGAAGTTGATGTGTAATACACACCTCATAAGAAAATTTTTGACACTGCCAACTTTGACTTTCACTTAGGTAAAGATGATTTCAAAACACTGCGAATTGTCTTCAAAGATTTAAGGCTCTTTCATGCTGAAAGATGCTGTACACACGTTCACATGATTAGTGAAGCCACATATTTCTCGTCGTCATGAACATTTGGTAAGGCGTCTGTTCAGAACACTTTAACGCAGGAGTTCAGTTCGACCTGCACCAAGACTCTTAATTTCAGTTAGTAAGTAAAGAAGGGGGTTAAAAAATCTCCATCTTTAAAAACTAATTCGTGTACCCGAACTGATAAAGGTATCGCTACACCACAGTGATCTTTGATTTCCCTGACACATATGTTGACGAAGAAATGCATTTTTCTTGTGTTCACATTATTATTATTCCCTTAGGTCCCCACTGGAACATACGGCTTCAACTACACGTCTCCACTTGCCACTTCTGTCTTCTGCTGTACTTTTCACCTGCATCCATGTTAGTCCATATTGTTTCAACTCAGCATACTGTTTCACACGATCTACTCCACGTCACCCTTGGACGTCCTACTCGACTCTTCACTTTCGGGTTCCACTCGGGGGTCTGATGCGCGATGTCACCAACCGGCCTCCTCAACGAGTGTCCAATCCATATCCACTTTCTCCTGCAAATTTGCTAGGCGATTGATTCTTGTTTTGTTTGCTCCCATAGTTTCTTGTTGGTGATTCTGTCTGGCCATCTGATCTTCAGTACAGAGCAAAGAAAATTGTTGCGTTCTAATAGTCCATATTTAAATATTTTGAATTTATCCAAAGTTAGCTCACAGAAGTAACCGCCGAAATACTCGCTGTACACCTTATCAGGATTCTAGTTGCCAGTTACCTAGAGTTATACAAAGATTTATCAGGGAGTAGAAGTCCTAATTATATAGTGTAATGCACTGAACCATTATGTGATCTTTTCAAAAGACAGTTAGGAAAATAGAAACAAATTTCATTTCATATTACCAGTACTCATAACATTTTCGTCGCAGAAAAACACAACTAGTGAATTTATAATACGACTAATGACTTCAAACACCACAACATGAATCTGTCCTTGTATGAAAGTTATTGAATCAATCAACCGAATTGAAGTGAAAGTGAGTTGGTGAGTCTCCATCTCTTGATACGTCTATGCCAGTCCCGATGTTCATTAGCGTGCTAATTCTGATGAAATTATTGACTGAGTAGAATGAATTTACTAACTTCCGGCCAATATTGCTCAAAATTCATTAGGAAATCAAAATTAAGGACATAGCATAATAATAGATAACATTCGAGGTTGTTGCCAGCTAACAATCTTCTCGCAGACTTATAGGTATCTTCACAAATGTGGCAACAGAGAATGGGACAAAATTCAAATCGAAGACTAGGATTTTGATAAATAAAACCCTTAATAATTAATTAAAGATGGAAAAAAGAAAAATCTAAAACACAGTCATCGGGGGATTGCATGAATTCAATAAATAAAAACCATTGCCTTAAGCCAGTAGGATAAAATTCAATCGACAGCTGAAACAGTACTATAAGGTAATTTTCTGCCCAAAGAACACGATGCTGCACCTGACAAATTCTATATGTATATATCAGTTCACCTGCCGCTGTGGAGCCACGTTTACTGGTTGTTCAACGCGCATCCTGTCGAGAACGCTCAAAATACACTATCCAGCATGGCTGCAGGAAGGAAGCAGTGGCCGTATAAGAAGCGCAATAATCGGATATCTCGTCACCAATGGTCATTCCATTTCAACAAACACCCCCTTCAAAGTAATCTATAAAGTGATGAACAACATGTCAAACGAAATACGTTTCCGTCTTCTTTGTATTGCAGAAGTCAGAATAACCAGAACTATGTTTAAAAAAGAAAATCATTTAACCACTTCAACTACAATGGTAACAACTCTTTTGATTTGACTTAACTTCTACTTGTTTTCTTAATTTGACTTAACTTTTCTTTGTATGCTTATTTTTGTCTAACTTATTAAAACGCTTGATTGATTCCGTGTGTTATTTTGTTTCCATGTACACCGTGAGCTTAAACGTAGTTTGAATAATTTACAACTAGATAATGGCTAAAACGTTGTTTGTTTTGAAATTGTCAGTTTGCATACTCGTACACGAATAAATATGGCTATTCAAGCGCTCCGTAAGCTCCACAACGCATACAAATAACATGGATATAAATTGACATCTAAAATCTTTTCCCTGACTCTTCAAAAATCTACAATAATTTCATTAAGAGTGAAAGTGACATGACCTCACCTTACACTAAATAAATATTGAACTAATTCAATAATGTTAAAACGGCCAATGTTGCATGATTTTCTAGAAAATCGAAGAGGTGATAAGAGTTTGAATAAGCATACCTGCAGATACATTTCAGAACTAAACTTCTCGTTTCATTCAGCTGTCATCGGTAACGTTAGACGATGAGCTCAAGTTTCACGGAACATATAAGATCTGCGTCGTAGTTCTTCTGAGACAATACTACCATGCCTATTTGCCTAGTGAGCCCAGTTAATGTGATTGTTACGATTGACTGAACTAGATTGATCAGATTTTAGGCCTTCATTGTACGCAGAGATGACATCTTGAACTCAGACTGCATTGTTAAGTGGACCTTTCGTTTCTTGAAGTCACTGTTAATAATAGTAGTGTCAGTAATACCACTAACCAGGAATTTGAACTTTGTTAATTGTAACTTCATCTCGGTTATCTGAATTGGGCATCTAGAAGACAAATTTCGCGAGATGATATCATTTCATAGTGAAAATCTCATCCAACTTAATCAGTTAGCTTCAAAATATCATATATCGTACATACGCATGTTTCTCCATCATGAAAGTGAAATTATGGACAATCTATACACTGAGATACAGTGCCAATTATTTCAGTATCTTAATATTGTCATAACAATTTTATTTTTTGATGACAAACTTCATCACTTATTCTTCTAGATAAAACAACATTTATATTATCTCTAATAGCAGGCTTAGTCACGAAACATAAAAGATACCTGCAGTGTGACTGAGCATGTCACATTGTCAGCATTAGCTGACGCTTTGTGTCCTGCTGACAACTTTCCAAATATAGCCCTAAAAAATAAAGTTAACAGACATTCGCATACATTACGTTATGCAAATTTTAGACAGACGAAACACTGCAAAGCCTAAAACGCAACTTGAAGGCTAATACTCATTCAAATTTGCAATTCACAGACGTGTCAGATCAAACTTATCAAAGAATTAGGATTAACAAAATTATTCCCTTTGATAAATTTTATTTGGGCATTTAGAAGACAAATTTCGCGAGATGATATCATTTCGTAGTTCCTTCACAATCGCTTACAACTAATATGGTGAACATAATAAAATGAAATGCGTGACAATTACTCAGTTATACAAAACAAAAGTACATACTAGTGATGAGTCATATTTAAATAGGTCAATTAGTCCATGGTAGGCGAAGGTTGAAGTCTGTTGTATTTTGTAGACATAGTTTAGGATGTAAGTGTTTCATCCAAAGTGCTTCCATCGCCCTCAAAAACCTTGAATTAGTGTTATGTTAAATGATTGTGAAGCAGCCATTAATATTAACTTTGTGACCTGACATTATTAAATGCTTTGCAATGGGTGATGCTGGATTTCTATTCTGATTAATTGCATTGGGATTTTCTATGTTTTAATAACCAGTTTAGAACATGATCTTTTCGACGTCATTGGAACATTCTATGAGTTCTACCTGTATAGATGTCATTGCAGCTGTAGGTGAACTTGTACATACAGTTTAAAATTGGGTCCACAGAATGTCGTCCTTTAATCGTAGTTGCTGGGATCGAGAATATTCGATATGTAAAAGGAGGAGATGCGGCGTAGAATGTGAGCTTGATGGCTCACTGAGGTCTTTGAACTATCACCTGCGTAAATTGATCACCCTTGAATGGTGGTTTAATCAAATACTTGCTTCAGTGTGTATATGAATAACAATAAACTTCAGCCTTCGGCTATCATGTACTATCTGACCTATTTAAATATGATTCGTCATTAGTATTCACCTTTGTTTTGTATAACTGAGTAATTGTCACGCATTTCATTTTATTAATGTGCACCATATTAAATGTAAAGCGATTGCGAAGAAACTACGAAATGATATCATCTCGCGAAATTTGTCTTCTAAATGCCTAATTCAAATTTATCAAAGGGAATAATTTTGTTAATCGTAATTCTTTGATAAGTTTGATCTGACACGTCTGTGAATTGCAAATTTGACTGAGTATTAGCCTTTGAGTTGCATTTTGGGCTTTGCAGTGTTTTGTCTGTCTTAAATGTGCATAAGGTAATGTATGCGAATGTCTGTAAACTTTACTTTTTAAGCAAAATTTGGAAAGTTGTCAGCAGGCCTCAAAACGTCAGCAAATGCAGACAATTTGATATCCTCAATCACACTACAGGTATCTTTTATGTTTAGTGACTAACTCTGCTATTAGAGATAATATAAATGTTGTTTTATATTAAGATGCTGAAATAATCGGCATTGTAACTCAGTATGTGGATTGTCCATAATTTCACTTACATGATGGAGAAACATGCGTATGTACGATATGAGATATTTTGAAGCTAACTGATTAAAGTGGATGAGATTTACACCAGAGAGCTTGGTGTGGAAACAGCATTTCACAGTCTAATTATATCGTTAGGTAAATAAGATGGCCATCAAATTCCACTGAATGTGATAATCAACATAGTCAAGAATACACTATACCTCATAGTAGTGTATATTTCTAACATCTGGTGGTTTATGCAGTCACAATGGTGAATAATCCAAATAATCCAAAAGGCTGTGTGTCAAGTGGTATTTTTCTGAGATAATTAACAAATACAACAGCGAATTTTAGAATCAGTTGTGACGTAGCAAACAGTGATAAAATCGTATTAACAGCAAGATGTCTGATAGGGATAACAACAGTGACCGTCATAAAAATTAGCTTAAAACGGTCAGAAATATGTGTAAAAAAAGGATTAAATTCAGCCACTCTCCATACCCTGGTCTGCATTGGAATCTACCCACTTATGAACATTGCAATGCATCATGTCATTCATTCATGTGACACCTGAATAAGATTCAATGTAAGCACGTTGGACGATGATCCAACCGACAGTTTCGAAGAAAGTGATATACATTTTACTAAAATTTACAAAACGGCATACTAGTTTCAAACTTTGAATGACGTTTCAATGATTTGAAGACTTTTAGATAAATTGGTAATACGTATACAATAATAGTTTTCACTGGTTGACTCCTACTTTAGTTCCGTATTAGATAACTTTGTTTTGAATATTACGCAATGACGCAGTATTCACAGTCTGATGAGGTTTTTGGGCATAAAGTATTGCTCATAATCACATCAACTGATATGATATGTCATTCAGTTGTTAATTCTGCATCACTGTGTGATATTTAAAAGAAACTTATCTAGAATGAAATAACATCCTACCAAAAGTGCTCAAGTTTATAGAATAACAATGATTTACCCATGTCATAATTTAATGTAACAAAGTGACAGTAAGTAAATGTAGCAAATACGAGAACAAACTGTGAGAATATTATGTCAACACAGCAAAATCTTCGTTTATGAGAATACGAATTGACATGCATTAAGAATACGATGTCTTAGTTCATCAGTGTGATAAATCAACAGAGGAGTTTAACTGCACTGGGCACTCCATTAGGTCTACTCCTGGTAAAGCATATTTAGATCAGACCACCCCTAGAAGATGAGGTGACATCTTACAAGATGTTTGTTAATGACGGTTATATTATATGTGATAACACTGCAAAGGTTTCTCATCTACCTGGCCTATTTCAAATGACATATAAGAACATACACCGCACTACAGGATATAGGAAAAATATAGTGATATATTCATTTTCAAGGCTTTAGGAATGAACCGTATCTGAATTTAAATGGACTAGTGAGAGCAATATACTGCTGCAGTGAGACAAAGACTATTCGCAAGAAAGACATAATGATAGACTCACCATTACTAATAATGCTAACAGGACAATTGCTTTCATCGAAATTTATTAAAAATACTCGGAAAAACACCAATTTTAAAAGCATCATCTGATACAAGCGGTAAGAAACAAGTCTCCGTACATCTTAGATTCAAAGTTTTAGATTCAAAGGGTGAAACCTTTCAGTCCGAATTATGATATTTAGTCTGTGAATAGTAGAAAACGCACCGATACATCAACAAAATATTTGTCAAATTACTTCACGAGATTCTAATGTACGTTGAGCTTCTAAATGTTCCACGTTGTTTGTAGTGAATTAGATTCAACAACTTGTAATAACTTTGTGTTATCCTACGCAATTTGTTGTTCTTACTTTGTCCAGAGTTATCGAAAGAAATCCATCATATGATAATAACTATGATTATTAATATATGCACCTGACTCATGAGGTCCTTACGAGTACACAAATAGCAATGAAATATTTTGTTATATTGTGAGAATAATTCATTCAAGAGCCTAATGAAGTAAAGTGTGAGATACCCATCAAAATGGGTGTATTAAGCTTTATCGTAACCTCTAATTTTTGTTAATGATATGACTGATTATATGTAGCTAAACGTCAAACTTACCAAAGCACCTGCATCTTTCAATTATTTTTACTTCAGAATAGATGTTGCGAATGTAACATTCTGCTTCCTATAGAGCGACATATTTGAAACCAAACATTTTGCAATAAATCCTTTCGAATACATATAATTCATCACACATTTAGAAGCATGCTGCTTCAATTAATTGTAAGTACGGATTACGAAAAGTATTCACAACTTCCCGCTTATTACTGTTATCATGTGTGCGCTGTTTCCCGACTGGTATAAAGGGCTCCGAAACCATATTTGCATTGCATGCAGCTGTTTGCCATCATTTCTTAATGGATCCACATATGCTCATTGGCTTGTATTTACTCTAAACATGATCTCACTGTTGTGATTCTACGAAGGCCACAGACACACAAAAGTACCCTGAAAGTTGGTTTTATCAGTCTTCATACCTATTTTTTCCACACTTTTAAGACAAGTATACATTGATATTTTGAAGGCGAAAATACTTTTTAAAATAAAATCTCTACTTTGAAAAGACTTTCAACACAGGTGACCATGAAGTGATTTGGAAACTGTTTTATTCCATCAGAGTGCAGTGCAACTAACTTTTATTAACCTCATTCAACTGACGTATGACAGTGTTATATCAAATGATCCTCAGTGGAGGCTTTAGAACGAAGGCAAGCAACATGCAAAATTGCGTGATGCCAGTGTTGCTATTCTTGACTGAGACTGAGTAGATCATGAAGTGAAGTGTTTACATCGAGAAAATCGGAATATGTTGAGTCATCATAATGACACTAGAGCATTTAGATTTCTTAAATGATCTATGCTTAGTGCTACACGAACTCAAAGACCTCCATGAAAACACCAACACGTTGTATAACGGGTCATCCAACATACAAACTTCAAGTGAACCTATGAAAGATATGGGTTATGAAAGTGACAAATAATCAGGAGAAATTTGAGGGGAGTAATTCTTTTCAACTACAGGCGTCACCGATTATGTTAAAGTCGACAGAATCGGAAAGGAAAAACAGGCATTCAATAATCTGAAATTAGCCTGAAAGCCTACCTCTGTGAGTAAAAATATAAGATTCGGATTCTCAACACCATCGTTAAGTCATTTGTTCTATATGAGTCATCAGCATGGATTGTTCATCACGGAAAGCATTTCCAACAGCCATCTGCAGCTTTTTATTAACGGCTGCTTTCGCTTTACACTGAAAAACACATAGTTAGGAGATATTGGCAGTAAGAGACTCTTGAGGTGAACAAAACAACAAAGAACCTGTCACCTAAAGATTATATCGATGCTGAGTTGGATGAACGGACATATGGTTACGGCTCTTTCAAGTGACGCCGTACGAAAAACTCTCGAGTGAAACCTGAATGGAAAACGATGAGTCATGTAAACCAAGATGACACGGAGCAGATCACCTTTAGAGAAGATCAGAGCTTACGGGAAAATCTTAAGTCAGATAAAGTAAACTGTGGAAACCCGTGTGAGATGCAACCTACTTAGTGAAGCCTGTTATTCCACTTATAACTCAAGAGAATAATAACAGTTGTAAAATTAATAATAATAAATAAAAACGCATAGTTTTAGTTACTTATACCACGTCATTTGTTTGTATAGGTCATTTGAATTTCAGTTTACAATTATCACTGGCAGCGAACTTTATTTTCATTGTTCACGAAGCAGTAAGTGCCAGGATTCAAACTGTACAAATAATAGTAACATTATATTATTTCCAACCTTTGCCTAATTTACTAGCTCTCCAGTTTTTAAGACCAAAAAAAGAGGAGGAGTCTGAAGCGTAGCTGGAGAGTATTCTCTAGAAAATCAATCCAAATGTTAAAGAGACATAAAAGAACAGAAAAATCAATTAAAATTTTAAAAAATATTGAAAGCTAACTTAGTTTTGCTGATATTAAGGAGGAAAACTCACGCGCACTGGTGAAAGCCTTCAAGAAGCCAGTCACTCAGCCAATGTGTCTTCTCTCAATGAATGCCAATATAAGAATGCAGACGTGAAATGGTTATGCCATATACAAGGCTAAGAAGGCTGCCCAGATAGCCAAAGAAATAAGAAGATATATAATGGAAGTGCTACGTATCTAAGACAGCTACTGGAATGGATCTTGACTCTCAGAATTTTGAAATAGCGAGTCAGTAATCTACTCCATTCCTTCAGATAAAAGTCGCGAGCACACAGTGGATGTGGCTATGATGATGTTACCAAAAGTAGAAAAGATCTTATACAGTGGGAACCTAGTTCTTCTATAGGTTCGGGGAGAAAGAAGAAGCAAGATGAAGAATGATCCTCAACAGGCACTTGAAAGCTAATATAAGAGAGGAAAGGATGATGGTGAAAGAGAAAATCAGTCACAGTCAGCTCCACAGTATATAACAGACTGATTATGTGAGTCAAAACGAGTAATGCAGATACACTTCCAGAGCTCAGCACTATAAAGACATTTAATGCAACAGATTCCAATGTCAGAGGGTCACATGATAGCGCAATATGAGAGCTGTAACTATGGCTTACAAGAATCAACTGCAAAGATCTGAAAGGTAAATTATCAAGTTTGACTGGAGAGTTGAATGTTAGTGTCTGACATCCAGACACAAAGAAGAGTCGTATATATGGTCAGTGAGGAGTACATGGCAAAAAGTCAGATAATGGCGACCGTCTTCATCAGCTTTGTGGAGATCACATTCTTTTTCTAGACACCACCTACTTCTGGAACTGTAATGGTCTCCGTTTTCACGATAAAGTCGTATTTATTCATCGAAAGCAATATTTGGCGAGTCACTTCCCTTTTTTGGGAAACCGCCGTATCCAGCATCATAATTGATGATCCGCTATTGGAATGTTTGTAATCGAATTTCGATCATTTAATTAATCAGTGCATACTCAATAAACATCGAGTCATTTAACTGTGAACACATGGAAAACATGTACTTACTTGTCGGAGTTGCTATGTCGTGGTAAAATCGATTTATTAACATAATTAATGTTTTCATCCATAAGTGGAGTTTTTATTCCTTCACGCTACCAATGGAACATAGGGTTTCAAGCTAAAGGCTTAATGTTTCTGTAACAATAGTGATTATTTTTACAGGATGCGACTGTCAGCCTCATGCCTAACCTTCCCCCTTAACCAGTCTTACTCCTGGTTTAGCGAGGTACAGGAGTGCGTTGGCCGAGGATAGAGCCTTGGACCACATGATGCGTGGTTGGAGAGCACTCTACCACCGTTCCACCGAAGCACAAGTGATGTACAATTCTCAATTTATATATATATAGCTGAATTTTTGAAAATTCTGCATAACGACGCTCTTTGCATCTCCCCATCAGCCGTATATTAATTATGACCTAGGGATGCTTTCTTTTTTACGGCAGTTTTTTATAATTGTAATTAGTGTTTGCAATTGTCATTTAAAGTATATATAGATACTCAAAAACACCCAACCGTTCTTGCTGTTGATTCAAAACATTACTAGCATTCTACATCAATGTTCTTCTTCATCCACCACGAGTGTGACACTATTGTTCCCAAATGTTAGTGCTGCTGAAGAAGCATAATCGAGAAGGCTCGGCTGTACCAACGATCCTGTCATATTGCCAAAGTGCTGAGAAAGTATCCGTAATTCACAAAATATGGGTTGAATAGAGTTGAAGTCAACATTTATGAACACTCGAGACACATAAACACTTGGTGTGCAAAAAGATACATGGGATATGCGACCTCATATGTTGTAGTACCTGTAGCGAATGTAAAATAAACACGTGCAAATTACTGTTTCACTCAGATTTCAAGTGGTGAACACTTGGTATTGCACGGCTGACGATGTATTCTGACGTCTCGAAACAAGATTTAAATACAACTAAGGTGAAGATTTGTTAGCACATGTTACACATTTTCTGTGTCACTTGAAACAAACGCACACGAGACATGGAGTAAATTGTGATGGTGACGAAATCTAAGTTAATATGCGTGTACAAACTGTGACATTTATTCATCATAAATGATACAAAATATTTAATCGCATTCGAATTTCATTTCTAAAGAAATGGCAAGGTGTGAATAAGGATTTATGTCGCAATGCGTATGAAAAAAACTCTATTTTACAAAATAAGATTTATGGAAAATTGTAGGTGGGTGCGTTATCATGAAGAGTCCCAAGCTAGGAATAAACGGCTTTTTGGTACTCTTAGATTCTCCAATGGTTCTGCAACTGATGTCAGCTCATGATGAAATTCTGCAGCCAATAAAATATAATTCATTTCGTCGAAAACTTGCATATTATTAAATGCATTGAGCCTTTGCAGTCCTAGGAGAAGTAGTCCGTTTTGCTTAGTATATGATGGAGTAATTATCAAATCTGTCCGACATGGTGTCGGTTACTATCCTTATAGGAAATTATGCAGTCTTAGTTGTGTCCTGTATATCCCACTGCTTAGAGTGTAAGTGCATGTCACTAAAGGCCATGAAGTTGAGTAGTATTTCATTTCGGAAACAGTCATCAAAGATGTCGTATTAGTCTGACAGAAAACTCAATAATTGCATGAACTCACGTTGGGGTGCAGCTAAATGGTGGTTATCAAAAATATAATAGTTGATGTTCATCTCAAATGCCTAATAACAAACATGCTCCTGCATTGCAATAATATCAGCAAACATGGCATAAGTGAAAACATCAATATTCAGGCAGAGAAGTCTGCTGTTGTGAGGGTTGGATTGCATAGTATGCGTTGTACTGTGAACTCGTAAAATTTGTGAAGTCGAAAAAAATCATTGTCAAGACAAAAAGAGACTGACATAGTTATGTGTGATGAATTCCGCTGACATGTCTTTGGGACAGTTCTTCAACACATTGTGTCGTTTTACGCATATATACTGAGATGAAAGATACTCAGCAACCTTGACAGGAGAGTGCAAGACATCAATGTGAGTACATACTCAGAGGGAGAACCAGACATGGTTTCATTTGGTAGGAGATTTAGTGAGGGATTTAATGAGTTCTGGATCGGAAACACGACGAACAGGTATAAACACAATGATGGAAACGAACAAAATCTTACATCGAAAGTGGAGACTTCATAGCCGACCAATAGAGAACTAATCAACCTTCTCACTACAAAATCTAAAACATACATTACTTAAAGACCGAAACCGACAATAAAGCGGGGAAAATCGTGTTAAAAAAAGGGGAAAAAATTGGGCGATAGTAAGATTTCCCCTTTTACCTAGGTGCCGCACATCCCCCCTTTATTAAACGTCAAAATTTCCCTTTATTTAGTAGAATTCCCCACTTTTACACGCATATTTTCCCCTTATTTTGTTTACGTCAAACAACTCACAATTCAAATAAAGGTTCGCTATGAAAATAAATATATATTTCTTTTTTTTCATTGGTTAAAGGGGGTACAGTTAACAACAATTCGGCAAATTTATTCTTGAAGATTAATGAGCAGTTACAGTTGCGAATGATACACACAAGTAGAATGACAGTCTTTGAATATGAAATCTGAATGCAGCTTTACCGCTGCCCCCCACCCCCCATCAACATCAAGTAGATCCATTGAACTATCCTGAAAAGGCAGAAAAATTAGTTAGTAAGGTAATAATCCACTGTGACACTTACACAGACAATTGACATATTAATAATAATAATAATAATGATACATTAGACGTGTTTATTCAGATTTAAAAATTTACTTAATTATTAATTATCAATCAAATTATTTGTCTACATCATATAAATGCTCACACTTAAAGACCTTAAGTGTGAATATTTTTTAACCTGGAATTTTCCAATGAACACACAATAATAATTGAGACATATACACAGAGAAACCATGTACTGTTGAACCAACTGTCTATCTAAACACGTAGTTTATATAATTAACAGCAGTAGTTATGATAACGTTGACCATTACACACTCGTATTACTGAATTTTACAGCATTAACTTAGTTAAATTGTCACTTACAGTAGAGACCCTCTCGTCAATCTTAATATTGTCAACAGCAACCTGTGAAAAATTAAAACAGAATTTAGTGGATTGACATTTATACCATGAAACGGTTTGTAGTAAAGTAACATTAATTTAACAAAAACTGTTTACTTACTCTTCGCCGGCTCCCCCTTTTTGCTACACGATCACGTACGTCGTGGAAGTAGGCCTTTGCAGTCTCTGTCAAAGATTTTGTAAATTCGTCCTCGGGCATTGTAGCAGAAGCGAACTTGCTGACAATGACGACTGAAAGAAATATTTAAATAAAGCAAGCTTACACGTTATAACTTTATAGAAGTAGCATTTTGTGAGGGCTAACTTCTTTGATGTTCCGAATGCTGTGAAACGACTGGACACCTTAGGCTTCCAAACATGATATTGACTAGCATACTTGTCTCATACGAGTCACATGAGTGACATTATCAGAAAATACCTTGACCCCTTATATTATATTATCACAGTCAAAGTGACAATAACAAGTCACAGGTAGATTTCTCAGTGCGACTGCAATGTAATGTTATTGGCCACTATTCTTAAAGTATCTACATTTATATACATGCACACACACATAAACATATGTGAATGTGTGTGGGTCTGTCTGAATTCATGTATGACAGAAAACGCTTTAGTTATCAGGAAAAAAGTAATACGGTACTTACCTTTAAGTGTTAGCATTTTCCTCTTTTTTCTACTTGTAGGATGTTTTCATAATTTTCAAAAGGAAACTGTCGATGTAATTACGTTACGAAAAATGCATCAATTAGCTCATGCGTTTTCTTCAATTGAAGTAGTGGTTTAGAAATTTCTCCCTAAAACTTTCACTACTTACAATTTATCAGTAACCTCAGCTGTGTTTTGAAATTCGCACGCATATCTAATCATTGGCATTGTAATTAGTATGATTCGAGGTCATTATTTCTGTTGTCCTAAGTTAAAACAAATTGAATATGATAAATTAGAAGAACTATTTTGGTGGATGGATTTTGGTTGTCCAAGATACAAGCTGCTGACAAGGAGCAACTTCAGGATCTAACATTTTAATGCTCACAGTTCTCTTCAGTTTTTATACTTGATGTCTACGAATTCGCTGCGTTAGCTACAGTAATGTCATCTCATCTTTCCATATCTGACTTCAAATCTCGTACTGTGTTCTGTCTCCGTTTGTACTTAGGGTTTTAAGCCGGAACTTTAGGGTTACATAAACAAGATGACGCTCAGACCAAAATGCTCCATTTCTCAATATTGTATCCATCAGGCTGTGCCTCCATTTTCGTGACCGGCAGAAAGATGAAGTCTTTCTGAATTGTCTTGTGTGCGTCAAGTGATTCTCATTTTGCTTTATGTATATCATTGTGTTTATATGAGCTACCTCAACCCACCACATCAATGAAGACGAAGAAGTAGCCGAAGAATTCTGCACTATCATTCATTTCATCGACCGAGAGTCTCTCCAAGCTCGATGTTCTCTCAACGCGAATTCTCACCCATTAGGATTTGTTGTTACCATTTAGGACATTGTTCATTGCTGTTTGAAATTTTGCGTGGAATTCTCACTTCCTACATTGCTTAGAGTTGTTTACAGGTGCAAAGCGTTGCATAATTTTAACTTCCACTAATTTTGAGTTGTATCTTGCTGGAGGAGATTGGATTTTATTGCATATGAGTGTAGTGTACATTGAACCTGTGAACCTTTGTTTCATCGCACCCACCCCTTTTTGGCACTACTTCATCTTTTGATTTGCGACTCTCCTGCACATACTTGGTTCGCTCTCACGTTTCGCTCTCATTCAGCGAGCTCTTTGAGCCTACCACCAGTCAAGGCAGCAGAAAAGTTGTAGAAAACCTTAATTGATTAAATTTAATATTTCGTTTGTGTAAAATACAACTCCATCCCAGACATTTTTCTCATCTCAAGTCTTTTTATTATAAATTATTTAAATTAATCCCAGAGTGTTAAGAAAATCAAAACATGATTTTTCTGAACGCTTCGCCGTGTAAGCCGCAGCTTCTTCAGCAGATTTATTCGGATTATAACTAATCATCAAAATATATAGTCAAAAATTTTTTACATAAAATGAAGTCAGTTTATTTGAAGGTCATTTGTCTATGGACATTTTTTACCAATAGAAGTATGTAAGCAGTCCTCACATATATTTGTAATGACTAATGTCAAATTGTTGTTGTGTTTACTCTTCTATAGTTGATTTGCAAAGATTAGATTTGTATGTGTGTGTGTATGTTATTTGTCATATGGAAAATACGTGAATTCATGTGATAAACGTGTCACTACATGTTTTAAAGGTCACGGAGGCTTATAGAGTGTTTGTTGTTTTTTCATTTGTCTTGCTTCATAAGAGTTTGCCATATAGGAGATAAGTCTATACCTTCTTTCCTATTCACTGCATTTGATGTGGTTAAAATGTGTAAGGCTTCCGAAGTCAATCTCTCTTTATGTGAATGAAATCCTCTTCCAAGAATTTCAACATTGTCAAAATCAATCTTATGTCCGCTGTCTATCACATGCATTGCTATAGCCGATCTTTTTAATTCTACTTCATTTTTAGGTGGACGTTTCATTCACTCTGACCTTCACCTGCCTACTGCTCTCCCCTATATAGCATGCATCACATTCTGAACACTTTATCTTGCAGACACAAATACTTTGTGACATTTTGGGGACTATATCTTTGACATGCACCAGCGCTTTCTCTAGAGAATTAGAAGGTTTGACATAGACTTTAATATTATATGAAGCAAATAGTCTTTGAAGTTGTTCAGCTGCGTCTTTTCGATATGGAATGGCTATCGTTGATAGCCAGGATTTTTCAAATTTTGGTTTTCCTTTATGCTTATTTCTATTGATGATATCATCTAGTAGCTTTTCAGGATAACCATTTCGAATCAAAATCTGTTTTATATCGGTTATCTCGTTCTCCACATCGTCATAATCTGTTATAATGTTTCTAGCTCTGTTAATGAGATTTAAAGCTACCGAAACTTTCATTCCTATTGGATGATCTGACTGGAAATTCAAATACTTGTTGCAATGTGTCGGGTTTCTGTATATGATGAACTTTAGTTTCTCGTTAGTTTGTCTTTTTACAAGACACTCAAGAAAGTTTAGAGTTCCCTCAGCCGATTCTATTTCATTAGTAAACTCAATATATGCTTAGATTAAGTTAATTTCTTTTAGAAAGTTTTCCTTTTCAGCTTTCCTTATGACAATAAATGTGTCACCTACATATCTGTACCAAATTTGCATCAGCGTCCGAACATTGTAGGTGGTCAGCTTAAACGCGGCAGGCGGTTTTAGGATATCTGTGTTAGATGTCACATTGGGGACAACCATTTTGAAAGTTACCCACTAACATCTCGAAACGACACAGATAGACTGGGAATCCAGACAAAGGCGAAAGGCTGTCGAAGGCTAAGAAGTCAAGTTTAGCAAAGGTAAAATACAGGAATCTATGTAGAAAAATAAAAGTAAGGTTGGAAGGGCATAATTTGCTTGAGGCATAATTATTACTTGAAATCATTTTTTACGAGAGCTCGGTGATTTTCAGCGATAGTTCGTTGTTTTATTTCATTCATTGTGTGAGGGCTGAGATACTATCCGGCGCTCAGATCGAAGCAGGTGGTTTTATTAAGGGACCACCCCCTCAAGGCTTTGACTTGGAGTCTAATCCCCAAGGCAGCGGAGCAGCGTCAGGAGCTGCATTCCCATGGTTGCCGGCGTCCCATATGGGTTCATACGCCATTTGATCCGATTGGATACTGGAGCTCATGTACCCCATGGTAACTGCTTTTAGTTTAACCGCTGTCCGAACAACCTTCCTGACATGGTAGGACCTGCAGGGACATGAGTCCCACCCAGTTTAGCATGTTGGGTCACTGCGGTGTTCAAGCCCGACCACCACGGCAAGGTAGCAGTTGTCTGCCGGGTAACTAATCTTAGCTCTTCCTCATGTATATACCGTTTCAACTGTTCCTGCGGTTCAAGCTATATAGGGCTTAAAATTAAGCAGTTTTGTCTACAGATTCATGAACATTTGCCAGCTTGCTTCGGTGGCAGGGAAATCAAATGCATAAAAAAAGTTCGATTCTATCACATTTGATCGATACAGGACATCATATCGACTCTAAATTAGCCTTTAGGGTTATATACCACATTCCGAAGTCATTGTCAAAGTTCGCTTACGTCCTGCACATATAGCTGAAGATGTCGCAATAGGATCGACTTAACTGGAACTTGTATTCAAAAAGAACAGGTTTATGCACTGTTCCTACAGTAACCGAACTTGAATTACAATTTTTTCTCTTCTCCAAGAGTCCCTTTCCCTTGATCCTTTTTCATTTTCTTTGCATATTATAATTTATACCCTTTATTCTGTATTCTTTCAACACTCTCAAATTTCCCATTCATACTCTTCGGACTTATCGCTGGTGATGACATCTCCTTTCTGAAGAGATGCCTCCACCTGTTCCATTTCACAAATCGGTTATTTCACGATGATATCAGTTAGTAAAAAATCTTTCCAAGTAGATACAACATAATGATTCTACAGAGAGTATGTATTGACTTGAAAGTCATTTATCTATGCAAAGTAATAATTCCAAAGCTTCAAGTGTAGTACATGTTTCTAATGCATCAATCGGTCACTAGGGTGTGACCAGTTTTATCTACTTAGTCCTTATTTCTGACCGAATTCTACCAATCAAGTTAGCTACCTGGTCACCAAATTGAATGACTCACCATCTCCGTGCACTTTCAAATGATCAAGTATTACATACAGGTTTAATGTTTAACTTCTTATTGTATGTATACTTCAAGCGACACATATCAGTGTCGACTGATTTATTGCCAACAACAAATGCTTAGCATTGACTCCAAATTCGAACGATATAATTTGAAGAGAATTATGTAAAGTATTGAAGTATGCGCAGCTTATTTCAACAAAGTATAACATCTAGTTGATGAAGTATAAATAACCCTAAGTTAACATACTGGATGAAGTATCATAGTTGAACACTGAATGTAAACGTAATTGTTTAAGTTGTCCTACTTTCCCAAAAAGGAAATAGAAAGAAAAGAAGAGAACACTATTAAAACAAAGAAACAAAAGTATTACAGGAGAGAAGGAGAGAGAGGAAATAATTTGGTGCAGATGAATGAAAATATTCCGATGATGATAAGTAAGTACATCTTTGATGGTTTAACTCATTAAAAATGAATTTCACAATTTTATAATTCTAAGCAGTCGATTTCAGAGAGGAGTTATTGTCTTAAATAAGTGTTAGTCGCATACTGATTTAATTGAAAGTTACCCAAAGATTCCCATCTTTGGTTTAGTCCTTTTGTATTTGCTTTGCACAGCCCAAAAAAGAACAACTATTGATCAGACTAGCAGTTAGGTCATTGTAGAAATTCACATAGAAATTTTACAAATAATGATCTTAACAAAGATTGTTTTAATAAATAATAAAATCAAATGAAGTTTTGTAGTTACAAAATGCCAATATTAATAGTAATCACTTACAGAATTAAGTTTCCTTAAATAATCACATATCAATTTAGCTGATTGAATAGCTGTTTCATGTGGAAATACTGTAATGAGTGCAGATTTATTGAAGTGATTTTCAGTTGTTAGATTATTCGACTGAATGAATGCACTAACTTGTGATTTATTGCCAATAGTTAATGGGACAACAGAATTATCCGATGAAAAAGACAACGGTATCGACATTAAAGGCTGTAAAAGTGCAATGGAATCATCATCTGCAAAAAACAATTTAAAGATAGAAAGATAGAATATAAACTATTAGGATAAAAAAAACATTCATACCTTAAATTGAATTGAATTCTTAACTCAGAACTTTACCCGAATGTAGAATAGTTTAAGCTGTTGCACTTCAATAGAAGCTCACATAAAGACTGAGAAAAGAGGCTCAGTGAAACTATAATAAACGAAAATGTGTAGAAAGAAGAATAATTACAGACGAAGAATGAATCTGGAAGGTCGCAATAAGTGAATGCCCCTAGGCCATTCAAGACTATTTTGAGCCACATCAACAACAGTCTCCAAGTATGGACTGGACTACACCGACTCCAAGATTAGAAATAGGGAGTGAAGTGGTAGAGCACGTTGACCGTTTCACCTATTTGGGAAGTACCATTAGCCAACCCCAATGTGTTGATCTCTGACAAAATCTCATCACGGATACGGAGGGCTAGTTTCGCATATACCAGTTTACGCCGTCTCTGTTGTAGACGTGATATCCGGCTATCGACCAAAGGGTGGGTGTACTGCTCATCAGTCCGCTCCGTCCTCGTTTATGGCTGTCAGACGTGACCATTGAGAGTGACATACATGAAAAGATTAGCTGTCTTTGATCATAGGTGCCTGCGCTCTATCTCCCGTGTGAAGTGGTATAATAGGGTGAGCAATATTGAGGATAGGCGTCGAGTTCTAGCTAAGCTGGGGAAATGAATAGACGAGGCTGTGAAATTACATCGACTGAGATTGTTAGGACATGTGTTGCGTATGCACGCCTAGTCATCGCCTTCCTCGACAAGCAATGTTGGTGGATATAGGGTCAGGCTGGGAAAAAGCTAGCATGGCACCAGTCAATGAAATATACAACAGTTAGTCTAAGTCACGTAGGAAGATGTAGACTTCCTGACTGGTTGGGGTCCTCGGGACGGTAAAAATCAATGGTTGGAAACAATTGGTGACATGGTTCAAAGAGATCGTTCTCAATGGCTGGCGCAGATGCATCCACTCCTTGTGGCTTATGATTTCCAATGAAACTGTTTTGTTCTTCGTTATTACTTTTCCTTTGTCTCACACTTCTGTTTACTGTCTCTAATATGCATTTCTTCTACTTTCTTCTGTTGGTTTGTGTGGTACGTGGAGGGAGTGTGTCGACTTGAACCGCTCACATATGTGCAAAGTTCTATGTCGAAAACAGACACACAGACATGGATTCTTAGCATCTCAAAGGCATATACCAGGCAGTTTACACCCCGTAAGTGGCTCTGATATTTATTATTACATTATTCTCATTTTCTCTTCTTTTTTTAAGATTTTCTTACGTATTAAAATGTAACAGTCTTCTGATGTCTTTTCCGACTGCTTGTTAAATGGATTCTGATTTTTAAGGGGATTTATACAACTGCTGATGGTGTTTTTTAGATTTAAGACAAACCATTCTGTGCTATTATTTATCCTATATGGTGTATAATAAAATTTATACTCGTACAGAATGACCAACAGAGACGTAAATCACCATCAAGTCACGACAGTGGTTGCCAAGAGATACAATTACATCATTCATGGAAAATTTAAATAAGTCCATTTTATATTAAAAACCTTCACTGAAGATGTTGCCTAGAAGGACAACAAAAGCTTCGCAATTAAATCAAACCGGTCAGAGAACACAATTTATTCAGTGTAACTACATATTGCTCTCTGCAAACTAAACTACGCCCATGGTGAAGTGTTTTATGTAGGGATGACAAAGAATAATTATATGATAAAAGAATTTTCTCATTAATTTTCTCCTAGTTTATTTTGTGGCTTACTAAAAAAGTATAATGCCTGAAGTTCTTGTGATAGGGAATGGCTTATAAGGTTACCAGAACTCAGTGAGAAGGTTGATATTTCCTTTTTAAAATATTGTCGGTGAAGAGATGTTGATTACTGGAGGAAATTATAGGAGGTGAATCATTTCATGGGAAAATTAGAAAACCCATTATTAGCAAATTACACACTTCGGGACGAATATTCCTTTGAAAACGTAGAATATTTGTAGCACAAAATGTAATCTGCTTGACATCGGAAATGGCACCAATAAAGGCAGTATTATGTAAAGCATTATACACACTGTCGTTGATGTGAATAACTGGAAACTGTTCACATCAACTAGTCGTGTTTGCTAGCTAGCTAGCTTGATCTATCTTAAACTTCAGAAAGTCATTTAGAATATTAGGGACCAAGCTTATCGGCGGTGTGTCCAGATCGACGACACTTAATGGGTAGATTCATCCTAAGCCACTCAAAATCTGGACAGATACTTGATGGAACTAGTAATAAGTAGAGCTGAATTTGTTATTCAGAAATTATACTTAATCAAGTCCGTTACACTACCGAGGAGCTCGGCCTCAATCGAGCAAATTATGTTTAAGTAATTTTACTTTAGCTGTCAGACACTACAGGGTTGATCTCCATGGCCACCAATCACACACCATTCAGTAATGTCTTCGTTGACGCACACTGATACCATAGTGTGACCACCTAGTTGCCTTCAAATAAAAAGGTGTGATATAGTACAAATGCATAATACTGTGATAAAAAAATTTTTTAATACTTACTTTGTGAAACGAAATCAACTTGGTTGAGAAAATAGTGAATTACTGTGATAGAAAGTAGATGAAATACAGTGTTCTTCCTCATCTATAATTATCATTCACAAATATACCTATGTGGTCTTAACGACTTCTGAAAGATTTATATACTGGATGACTGAATGTTTAATTAATTTCAACGTAGATTCAGTCATAAACCAACATTGTTAGAACATCACGGAAGACAACATAAAACTGAACACCTGTTTCTTTCTGGCTTTCAACCCTCCAATAGCGTGACAGTACACTTCACAAGGTGGAAGTATTTGGTTCAGTAGTAGGTGTGCACTGTAGGAAAGTCACAAACTAGGACGAAATAGATATTTGGTGCTCTTTTTTCTGTAGTTTTCCAACGGTGTTGGTTCCTGATAAAATCTCCCCTGGATTTTAAAAGGACATGATAGGTAACAGCTGAGTTGAAGTTTCTTAGTTGCATTATTACACTATCTTCCTGAGTTTTCAGAGTGTAGGTTTAGAGATATTTTTATGTTATTTCTGATCGTGAGCATATGTAACCTTTTTATATGTACATAATTTTTCCAAATGCCACATACTACTGATGTTAAATCAGTAGACCAATTTTACCAACAAAAATATTGAGGAGGCAACACGTAGAGTTCAGTAAATTGTCTGTATAATTAATTTTGTGAAGCATCAATATGTACCAACCACATAGATTTTCGGAAGTGATCTTTGGTCAGATTTCATGAACATGAATTTCACGGTTGGTTTTATGCCTTATAACAACAAATGGAGAGACAATCTCATTTCTGGACATCCGACTTACAAAGAAGATTAATGGGACTCTGAAGAGATCAATATATCGAAAGCCTGCGTGGAACGGCCAGCTGACAAACCTTTACAGTTGGGTATCCATCGATCGCAAGTGGAACCTAAAAATCTCTTGTGACTAGAGTCTGTAGCCCCGAATCAGTAGATAAAGAGATCACTTTTTTGCGAAAGTGAATACGCTTTAAATTATAATTATTCCCTTGCCTTCCGAGTGTAACAAGGGGCTTCAACAACACATCTGCACTTTGTTCTGCTTTCTGTCATCCTATTCGGCTGGGTCCACGACTGCCCACAATCTCTCATCTTTTCCTCGCATGATCTTCTCCATGTCACCACTGGAACAACACCACACTCGTGGCTTCCATTGGGATTCCACTCGAGCGATGGCCTGCATTCAGCGCAATGTAATTCGACGGCCTCCCAACGTATGCCCGATGCATCTCCATCTTGTCCGACATATTTGTTGAGCAATCGGCTCTTGGTTGGTTTGTTGCCAGAGTTTCTTGTTACTGATTCTTTCTGGCTAGCCATTTGACCTTCAGTATGGAGCCAGAGAAGTGGGTAGCTGTTGATAAAAATTTGCAACCTGTTGGAAATGCTTCTCGTGAAACGCTGGCCAATTTTCTAACCCGTATAAAAGAACTGACTGACTCCAAATTTGTGTTGAAAACCCCAATATTGTTCTTTATGCTGGCTGAATTAGTGCTGAAGATTCACAAACTGGTTTCAGGTTGATGAAGGCGTATCTAGCTTTTCTGATCCTGACTGGCTTTGACATCTCCATCCCTGCTGTCCACCGTGATTGAAACCGTGCCTCCTAGATAAGAGGAGAAAGTAACCTGTGTCAAATCTCTTCGGTTGATGGTGACTGGTTGTTGTTGCTGTTGGTTGTTCATCTTCACCACCTCCGTCTTCTCTATGTTCACTTAGAGTCCTATCTTCGCCATCTGCTTCTTCAGCTGGTATGTTGGTTTTCGCCTGCAAGTGGTGGAGTTTTGTGACATTAAACATATTTCATTCACACGCGAAATCTAGATCTTCTAGAGTCCTCTTATCAGTGGTCCAGCGTATTCCTATCTGCTTGCTCCCTACATATTAGAATGCTTAAACACTATAGATATTCTGTTCGTAAAAGTGAACAGTTATTTAGATTAACTCTAGTCCCAGCTTTTTCGCTGGTGATTTTGTTAATTTCACTTGAGTCTCATTGGTGGATTACATAACAGAAAACGAAATCTTATAAGATTTATGAAACAAACCCATCCTAAGTGACTTTAGAAACTTATCGACTGTTTCTGATGCATACTCACATTTGAGGAAATGATATATTTATCCGGCAAAGTTTAATCAATATGCATTATGTAAAAGGGCCGCCAATTTTGATGCAGTGAATATCCTTATGCCAAACATATTGCTACTAACTGGCCTTTCTGGGGAATAGTGGAAATTTAAATATTTCAGTGCGAATTTTAATTGATATGAGTTGCCTTTTCACTAATTTTTATTTTACTATTTGTATCGCCTATCGAAAATTTAAGCCATACATCTTAGATCATTTAAGCACTTTCAAAATTGGGCTCTTTTGTCCCGTTTGTGTCTGAACACTTGTTTTTAGATAGACTGTGTTAGCGTTCTTTGCATTTCTCATTACAATCATAAACTTGCTCCTGACGTATTAAGAATACTTATCAAAACAAATAGCATGTGTTTCATGTAATAGCTTGTAAACACTGACTGATGTTTGATAGCGCATGATACAATGCAATCAACCAAGCTGAAGTAGATGGGCTGGACTGAAACATTCATCAGCTTAAAGTCAAATGCTTCAGTTAACATGTTACATATTCACAAAACATTTATAGGTTAAAGGCAGTAGATATTTTGGTATTTTATTAATACAAAGCCTTTGTATAACCTACACAGAATAAGTACCATTAGGCAAAAATTATAAAAAACCAACATATTTCATCGATTTCCCCCAAAAGTGTTACAAAAAACCGATTGTTATTTGTATCCCTGGAAAGCAGTGTTTGGAATATGTTGTCAATCCCGACCGAAAGCTGCTACCTGGACGTGGTGGTCGGGCTTGAACACCGCAATGACTTAATCAAGCTGTACTGGCTGAGACTTATGTCTCTTGAGGTCCTACCATGTCACGAAAGTTGTTTGGATAGCGGTTAAACAAAAAGCAGCTACCCAATCCATCATTATGATACATAGAAAATCACAAAATTTCATGCGGGATCTGCCGTGGCCTGGATTAACAACGACCGCGCTTCCTGCTGCCGTGTCACAGGGTCAGGCTGGGAAAGAGCTAGCGGTGTTCAAACCAAAACATGGCACCAGTTAATGAAATCCACGACAGTTGGTTTAAGCCAGCCACGTAGGAAGGTGTAGACTTCCTGACTGGTTGGGGTCCTCGGGACGGTAAAAATCAATGGTTGGAAACAGTTGGTGACATGGTTCAAAGAGATCATTCTCAATTGCTAGTGTAGATGCATCCACTCCTTGTGGCTTATTATTTCCAATGAAACTGTTTTGTTCTTCGTTACTACTATTCCTTTGTCTCACATCTCTGCTTACTGTCTTCATTATGCTTTTCTTGTACTTTCTTCTGTTGCTTTGTGTGCTACAAGGAGGGAGTGTGGTGACTTGAACTGCCGCACATCGGTGCAAAGTTCTATGTCGAAAACAGACAGACAGATATGTTGTTAATAATTCCTGTGCAAAGCCTTCTTGTTTTATTTCACTATTTTTCAGGTGAAAATACCACTATTTAATTTCAGCCCTCTCTATATTATTATGAATGGGTGTGTAACTGATGTTTTGTTTTAGTGTATCAGTTTATTAAACACTTGATTCTACTTCCAGCTGGAATTTTAAATTGTATTTAGTGATGAAATGTATATTCTTCTGAATTATCATCGATGACATTGAAATATTACAGTGGTGATTTGAAAACTACAATGTATACAAAGGTGTTATTTTTGTGAAAGTACTTAGCGGATATGATCTCCTTTTCAAAATACTTATATTCTACTTCTTCTGAATGACGTAAATCAGTCATGATCTAAATAGTTCGGTGGCGAAATTTTGACTGACTGGGATTCACATATTCAAGGAAACATAAGTTCTATTTCACTTTAAGTCCAACTTGTTCTAAACGGATTTCTTTCTGATTAAATCCGTCGTCAATATATATAAGTATTTGATGTCTGATAACTCTATACACTTTAAGTATAACCACCTTAGTAATACTCATTTCTAATTTTAGTAGATGTTTGCGGTACACTTTAATGTCTAAACAAAAAATACACTTTTTCAATAAAACTTCATGAAGCCAGTGATTCGTATTACCACATAGTGTGTGTCCTTTGGGCTCAATACACTCTGGTTAAACTTAAAAGTCATGACTCTTCTAAATTATACTTCTTTTTACTACCGGAATAAATAAAACTGTATTATCACTGTGGCCTTCAGGAATTACTTACGAAAGAAAACTATTTTTTTAGAAATGTAACTATTTTCCAAAGACAGAAAAGAGTAACCAAATTCCAGCGAGTTGTATAACTGATAGAAATTTAGTTAAGCTAAGAACTTTGATTGGACACTAGTAACTAGTGTGACGTTTCTAGTCCTTTCCCTGGTGCAGACTGAATTTTATCAGTCAGATTTGCAATATGGCCACCATTCTAGGTAGCTGAACATTATGGTGCACATTGATTTGATGGTATTAGATGGCTGGAGGCAATCGACACGAAACCTAGGTTCAAGCCTTCCTGCTGATTGCCTCCAACCATCTAATAAGCTAAGAACTATTTCTAAATGTAGTGACAGTAGTCAAAATCGTTAAAATTTCCCTTTTTTCTGGCAACTTTTTACATGTAGTTAAGAATTCACTTTACATTTTGGATTAGAACTCAAGGACTTACTGTTGTCAGACAGTTTTTAATTTTATATATATATATATATATATATATCAATCGTTTATTAAGTGAATCCACAAACAGCTCGAATTTTTCAAAAACTCAAATCACCAAGGGAGCCTCAGGTATTTTCTTTTGCTTCTGGTGTGGGATTTCATAGGCTATTTCGCAGATTGGTCAGAAAGATGATCCAGGGGACAAATGAAAGCAAATTCAAAATAAAACATGCTAAAGTTTTAAAGTTTTGATTACAGCTTGATTCCACACAGTATTTTTGGTACAAGTATGGAATTTTCAGCATGGATATCGTTAGGCCAAATTTTGCAGACTGACCATAGATATCAGATGTGCGTCGGCAGAAGATTGAACTCCGGACCATGTGCATGATCGGCGAGAGTCCTAACCGCTGTGCTACCTACGCACAGCTAACCGTGAGTATAATTCCCCAGTAGAAGGTGTATCAGCGTTGCTAAAGAGACCCATACTGCCGAGTTCTACTTATATATATATATATATCGAATACATGTTTTTCTACCCTTATAATTCACAATAATAAGTAGTCAAGGTGATGAGATTTAAAAGTGAGGCGAAGAAAAACAAAATGTTTGAAATACACTTCCCAATCAAGTAAATAAACAAAAGTAGTAAAATAGGCGATAAAAGCAAGACTTTATGTTTTTTCTATTGTTGTCATTACTATAGTAACTAAAACAGTTATCTGAAAAAATCCAGCAACTTCTGTTTGAATTAACTAAATGAATTGATTATGAAAATAAACGGAAGAGTAGCAAAATGATTTTAATTGAATTAAAATTGTACAAAATACAATTTTAACCTTACATAAATAATTAGGTATGCAAGCTTATACAAACGAATTCATTGAAAAGGGATTTTAAAAAAGGGCTCAAAGTAGTAGATTTTATCTGTTTAATAAATTAATTTTATTTATAAGACTGAGTTGAGTTTTGTGCACTGAATCAATTAATCTATGTGGAGTTATCTTTCCCAACAAGCCATATATGTTTCGCAATAGTAAGAAATCAGGATCTAAAATAACCACCGGTTAAGTATTATTTTGGTATCTTTGCCTAGTGTCACCATCGAGTCTTCTATTCCTCACAAAACACAGTGTAGATCAATGAATTTTCTAACTGTTTTCCTCATTCATGCGAATTATTCGTTTGGAACTAAAAACTGTCTATTCTATGACTAACGGTTTCTAGGAATGGCATGGATGAGACCCTTATTTATCATCTTCAAGGCTATAATCTGCTGTTTTATTCCTTTTTGTTTATTTTAAAACCAATTTATTTTTATTTATCCCCTTATAACATACTTTACATTCCATTTTTATACAACTTTATTAGGGATCTATGAGACTAGATTTATCAGTGAATCATAAACCAATCTTCAGGCTGAAGTATTCTATTTTCAAGCGAAGGTTAACATGAAAAGAAACAGTAAGAAGATGAACTCCTATGACATTTATGCAATATTTATAAATACTTTAATAATATGTCACACAACTAAAAAGAGTCAGTAGAATGATTTGGTTTATTATTTAGAATTTGTTAGTCCTTGTTAATAAGGTGGCTAGCTGATTTAAACCCTTCAAATGAAGATATTTAGTTACTCAGATAAATGAAAACAGTCGAAAGCTAACCGATTTAATCCAATTATTTCCTAAGAATTCGTAAGACAGAATCATTATACATAAATTATTCATTAACTCATCTTCACTAACATGCTTGTATCAATGATGTTAGTGAATATGATGTGTACTGACATATGAATCTCTCGTAGAGTACCTAGTTTCATTCATTCGAATTCTCGTACTTAAAAATGTTTGCTGACAACAGGTAAATAGTTACTGAAAATTGGTGAGGTTTGAGACATTACTTTTACTTTGAATCTAAACCTGATCAACACTGTAAACTGTTGGTATACCCTAAAATCTTTCATGGCATCTACATATATGATTACCAATATCTTTAAGCCAATGCAACAAATTAGAAATCTACTCTAGGGGATTAAAAGTCAATAGTGACTCTTTATAAGTCATGGAACATATGAGCTCAAGTTATTTTTATAGGGAATTTATATCTTCAGAGCATATTCAGCTGGAAGAAAGTAAATCTTGCTGATTACTAAATTGCTGGGTGAACTAAGTAAAATGTCAAAAAAGTGTTCAGTAATATTCATTAGTGAGGGCGAAAGCGGATGCCCGGCGCTCTCCACCGGGTTGACTGTCCATTGGATGACAGTCTAGGGGAGATGGCTAAACCCTGATTCCAAACCTCCAACGACTGGCGTATGAAGCTCACCGGCAGACGTATGGACAAAGGGCTTGTTGGATGTCCTGGATGTCTGGCCCCATTCAAAAAGGCGTATGAACCGAACTCCGGTCACCGGCTTCCAATGGATAGTGGACTCCTTACTCCACTGCTACTGCCTTGTAGGTCACACTTGGCTGTGTAAAGGCTAGAGCTGCACTCTCAAACAAAAGGCCGAGCGATGCTGGGGACATCACTCGTACCAAATTCCCATGAAACTTCATGAACTCTCTTACAAATTGTCGCGCCTGGGCAGCGATGATTCGAGACGTTCATGAAGCCGGCTCATCCTCCCGTAGGAGATAGCCGAAGTAAATCAAATCAATCAATTAGTGAGAAGGATTTCGACCAAGGTGGGACATCTGAACAGTATCTGTTTGATATCTGGTATTTTGATTCTTTAAAAGCTAATTTCAAATTATTCTACATTTTGGTATTGTAGGGGTATTGAAGGAATTCTATGAACCATAGAAGCTTCGTTTTATTTATCTTTCTTGTTCAATTTGTTCATCTATACGATTGAAGTTCAAAGAAAGAAGATACCGTGGGAAACCGGTAATCGCGCTGTGTGGTTGGCGTTTGTTTCACAAATTTCACAGCATTCCCTTTATCTAAATAAACACAGTATTCTCCCATTATTGGTTGGGTAGTATTAAGTTTAGCCTAGAAATAAAAACTTGGGGTGTCCCAAATAAGACAAAATGCTCATCCTGGATTCCACTGCTAGTCACCATCCACCAATTAACTTCAAACTTAGGATGGGTTAGGCTAAGAAGTCTGAGAGTTGTATAAGTCTACTAGGATAATTGACCCCATAAAATTAATGAAATTTACTTCTAGCTGATGTCATAGGTAAACCACCTCACAATGTATTAAAATGATTTAAGAACTTGTTTTTATCATTATTTTAAACAAGAATAATATACATTTAGAACACAACGCTGCCTTATTTTAAGGAAGACTATGAGTTACTTTGAAGACAACTAAAGTGTGCAGCTGCACGTTCAATCAAAAATCAAACGATGTTAAAACTATTAAAGATAAATAGAATATGATCTGTCTTTGGTGAAAATCACCACCGTCAGAGTGAAAACGAAGACTGTAGTTTAAAAGATCAGTAATTACTTGCTCCATAAATCACCGTGTTCGTTTCTTTATGAACGCAATCTGAAAATGAAGTCTAGACTGACAACGTGAGTCTTGTACATTGAATGCTTAAAGGATAACAAAATTATCAAGGCAGAATTTTCCTGTTTATTTTGCTACAGTTTACAGGAGTACAGAGAAACCTAAGCATTCGGAGCGGAAACATATTAAGACGAACAATCGGAATAAAACGAGAAGGACAAATAATTAGATGGTCAAAATTACTGTTGAAATGAGAAAACGGTAATTTTATTTCATTATTATTTATTTTGCCTCGCCATTGAACTATGTATAAATTAACTTCTAATACAGTCAAGACTGTAGCCAGCTAATCAACAATTCCGTGTACAAATCAACCCAAAAAAGTGATTCAGTGCATGACAGATTACTTAATATTTACTTCTGTTTCCTTTCGCAATGTTATTTAGTTACCAGTTAATTTAAATATTTACTTTAATAGACTGTCTAAAGGCAATGAGAGTAGGTTATTCCCATCCTGTACTATATGTTTAAAACGAATACAGAACTGATCAAACCTACATACGACTGATACATTTAGAATGTGTAGAATATCAGTCATTAGACGGTAGTGACAAACAATAAAACAAGACTTGGGGGTAATAGATATGCAAACCACATAGAAAAATATCTAAAAGTAATATTTAATACATAAAAATAAAATGTAAATTACCATTTTTAAGTTCGCTATTTTCCAGTTCGCATTCTAAAGCTGTCTTAGGTGTTGAGATTAGTTTTTCTATTTCATTACATTTTTCTAAAAGCGAGACATGGACGCTGTCTGTATTCTCATCCGCTGTGAAATCGTAAATATCTGACCAATTGCAGTTAAATATACTAAGGCCAGCCGAATTAAAATGGTCTGAGTTTAGATAGAAAATAAAAATATGACTTAGAATATGTTCAGGTGATACGAATTAAAACAAAATTAATAGTTTCAGAGCTTTCTGAATACGCGTTAACAAACAGAATTTTCAACTGAATTGCCAAGTATAGGGTGTAATTTTGATCCTCTTTATCTATCCACTGAAAATCATAGCACGAACCAGTATCTATACTCCTAGTTACAATATAAGTTCAATTCCTCGCATACAAAACTCGATCCTAAAATGATAAACGGTAGAAATTAAATATATGGATAGTAGAGCAGTTTAGCAGTAATAATTTACTTTGAAAGTTACAAATGGGAGCTTCAAAGTCAACCATCTTCGTCAGACATCTACAGTAATAAATTTAACTCAGATTTCAATCACTAACATACAATATTTTGAAAACAGTCTGATCAAGCTAAATAAGTCAAAGTTTAGTAAACTACCTACACCATATTGTCGACATTTATTAGTATATCATCCACACTGGTTGTGAATTTCTGTGTCAAGTTACTGTGAATTAAGGCAGCTATTCACGATAATCCGTTACTCTAGTTCAACAGAATGTAAAAAATGTCAACATAAATTTATTACATGTCACTGTGTAAGATGGCGGACAATACTGATTAATATGGATACTGAAAACAATATAAAAGTCACTGGATGCTGTGAGATGACCAGCCATTCTGAACTCACCACTAAAATAGCTAAACGGTTCTATAACTAGCAAGCAATGGCAACCGACATGACTAGTGCTCAACTGTTCATATCCAGCAGTAGTATATTTCGTAATTGTACTTGGCGGTTGGATCGGTTGATAATAACAAGAAGATCACATGCTGTATTTGGAATGTGTTGCTTTTTTGAAGGAAACTATATCAGATCTTTACCCTCAACTGTGTAATTTTCGAGTAATAAGTTTTATTTATAGCTTATATTTACCCAAAGATCAACTATTGACCTGCTCTTGAATTTTCAAGTGATACTAACGCTATATTGATGTTTTTAAGGGATTGCTTTGCTTCTACCCATCATATTAAAGCCGATAGTTTTGCGTTACTAAGAAGATAGTGAAAGTTACCTGATTCAATGTAAAGAAGAAACATTATAAAGCAATAAACTCTTCTAGAGATTCATATTCGCTATAAGTGGTTAAATGTGAGCACGAAATAATTATCCATAGTTTCACTGATATACCGCAAACAAAAATACCATGCACAATAGAATGAACTGACTAGAATATTGGTAATTGGATTATGTGTTACGAAAGAAGGTACTGTGTTACAAAAGTGAATATAAATTCGTACCTTCCAAACCTGGGTAGCTGCATTGATACAGGCCAAAGGTGAACTTTGTGCATGACTCAATTATTGGTTCTGTTGTGCATGCTAAAAATACAAGCATTTCATGACAG
This sequence comes from Trichobilharzia regenti, assembly GCA_944472135.2. Lineage (NCBI taxonomy): Eukaryota > Metazoa > Platyhelminthes > Trematoda > Strigeidida > Schistosomatidae > Trichobilharzia > Trichobilharzia regenti. The sequence continues at coordinate 28,495,276 of OX235263.1, forward strand.
TCCCTTGACCGGAATTGTTGATAGGCAGTTACAATCGTACATTGTCTACAGTCCCTAACAAAAAAGCTGAGAAGCTTGCAAAGCAAGCGCAGCCTTACCTAGTTTTTATGGGCCCTGTCACAATAGTGCAATTTATACAATCATCGACAGTTACTGTTACTGAATGATCCAGCAGATACATGTACATATATCTCTTAAGAGTTCTACCAGTAGTTTAAGTAATATTTCCTATTACCTTGCAGTTCTGTATCAAGAACTGCTGCCCATTTATTTCACCTGGAATTCTGCCGAAAACTCCACCTGACTTGTCAATGATGATGAAGTTCTTCGGGTCTAAGTTAGATTTCTCACCCCTATGGTATAAAAAAATTTAGTTTCTGGAAATCATTTCAAACAGTACCATGGAGATACATCCAGGTGTCCGTCTGACTGAGAATCGGAGACGAGCTTAGAACGATATGATCTGCAGCAAAAACATAAGATATTCATGTGGCTTTAAAAGAAGAACAAATAATCTCATAGGAGCAACCTAAACACTTGTTGCACTAAAACAAAATAGTACATTTAAAATGTTTTCCAGCACATTTTTTCGGGTCACCCTCAAAAATAAAGAGGGAGACTTAAAGAAAGGCAACAGTGAAATCCGAACTGTTTCCATTCTGCGAAACTTCATTAGAGGGATGAAGATTTGGCGTTTTTTGGCAAGCGAATTATAGTAAGAATTACATAGCTAGGTTCACATTTCAGGATTTTCGACTGAATTGCCAAGTATAAGTACTGATTCATAGCATGAATCAGCATCTATACTCCTAGTTACTATGGAAGTTCTGAAACTGTCTTTTAGAGTCATTTCACGCAGTCCTTTAATAGTGAGACTAATACTTGTTTTGGCATTTTCGAGCAAGCCTTCTATATGGTGACTGTCCTCATCCAATACATTAGACAAAACCATCACATCAACCTAATTTCCGGAATCTGTTTTAATCTTGATGATGTTACTAATAAGTCTGGTTTGAATTCATTTGTGTATTTATTTCTTGAAACGTATTGGCACACTGATTTAAAACACGACTATACAACAAACAGAAGGTAACGGCTGGAATTAATAAAGTGGAATGATAAGCAAAACGATATTTATTTCAGTGCACAGTCACATTAATGTTTGTAAGGACACTTTCTTCGTTATTCAAATGTTTCAACGAATGTGTTCACAATGTGGACGAATCCTGCACCTCATACTAATTTTGAATTACTGGAAATGCCAAAACGGTGTATGCTGACTGTGAATGATAAAATAAATCTTAGTTGTGGAAAAGATGATTAAACAAATGGTAAATCTAGCGCGTTTTTCGGTACAACAAAATGATGGTAAAGTTGGATTTGCACGAATCATGAGAAAGCAGACGGTAACATATACTGGAAAGCAGGAAATCAGTAATATATCCGACGCTGGAATTTTGATAAATATTTAGCGCAAGCGGTATTGATTTCATCTCTAACAGGAGTCTGAACATTTACCCTTAAGACTAGCAGTTGCGATCAGCAAATGTGATATTATTAACGACAAAATTCCAACAAATTTCTTAGAGTTTTGTGAGCGTACTTCAGATTGATGCCAGACTGATTATGTAGCTGTGATTAGGGGATGAACGGAGTATAATGGCTGCAGATGAATTACTTCACTCGGAATTTTACCTAGATGTAAAAAGGTTTCTGAAAATGATTCATTACAAGGACGCGTGTATCTAGGTCCATAACACAGATGATGAAAAATTACTCTTGCGACATGTTCGTATGTGCCACATAAATAGTAGTTAATCCACGGCTGTTCATTTCATGACCTTTAATACACTTTTGTGATCCTCGAGAATATGAAGCGAGTAACATAGTAGAAACTGTTCAAACGCTGATTTCATGGCGTTTGTTTCGAGGTTGTTATTAGTGAATCATAGTAAACGCACGTTTCGCAAGAGGTTATGTTCAAACAGCAGACTGAATCGCAACAATTGTAAAGCTTTCTAGGCCTTATTTGAAGTATTAAACCACCAGCAGTAAGTTAATAAATGCTGGTTAGTGAATCTCGAGAAATCCACGTTTCGAGTAACAGTGTACTTGCAGCTGATCCAATCATTCTTCTGAACGCTTCAATAATTTCTATTTCGCTCTCGTTACTTGAAGGTCCATGGTTCAATCTCCAGTAAATTAGTGGGTTTGCACTGCCAAAGAGTTTCAAAGTGTTAGTAAACAGTTGTTCAGTGCTGCGCGATTTTCAAGGATATCTCCAACTCATGTCTGTTTGTAGAGAAAATCTAAGAATTCAATTATCTGCTCCCGAAGTCTGAATCTTGGGATTACCACTAATGGACAAACTTGTTGAGCACGTGAATTCCATAAAAAATCATCTTCAGTTGATGTAAGAAGCATTTGATTTGAGGTCACTCAAAGCATTTCGACTTTCCATTGTGGCGTTTTAGGGATGTAAAGCTGACATGAGTTTTGGGGGTCCCTGGGATGAAACGAGAAGTCAGCAATACACTGCACCACCGATAAGAAGATTCCAGAAGATCTGGGTTTTGTGTGTGGACGATATATGTCACACAAACTCGAATGCTTGCTTGCGAAGAGGCGACGAAGACAGGATTGCATGTAAACGTACGGAAGACGGAGATGATGGAGATAACCAATCGACTCCAGTCACCCTAAATAGGAGAAATTCCACAGGAGTTACTTATTTCCCTTGCCCGGCTAGGAAGCTCAGCTTTAACTGCGGGTAGAATAGATGAAGATGTCAAACGCAGCCTATATCAAAAAGGCAAGATACGCCGTCATCAACCTGAAACCAGTTTAGAAAACTTCTCCATTTAAGATCAAGAAAAAGGTTCGGATTTTCAACAGAAATGTGGAGCCGGTCCTTCTATACACTATGTGTCACGGAAAAGAATTTCCAACAGGTAGCAGACCTTCATCAACAGCTGCCACCTTTGCTCGCTCCACACTGAAATTCAAGTTGCTGACCAGAAAGAATTAATGAAAAAAACTTTGTCAACAAGCTAACCAAGAACCTATTGCCCAGCAGATATGCAGGAGAAAATGGCGATGGATCAGGTGTACCCTGAGCAGTCCGTCGAATGACCTTGTTCGGCAAACTATCCCTCGAGTGGAATCCGAATGGAAAGCGACAAGTGAATCGGATCTGCGAGGATGACATGGAGGAAATCGTGTGGCTAGGAGGAGATGAGACAGTCTGGGCAACCGTGGACCCAGCTGAAGAGGATGGCAGAAAACAAAATAAAGTGTTGTGTTGCTACAGCCCTATGTTCCACTCAGAACGCAAAGGAAGAGTAATAATAGTTGTTGCATAGATGTTGATTCTGTATGCAACCTAAATAAAGGGAAGTTCATGTGTGCTAGTAAAAATCTAGATATTCCTTGTTTTAACTTTTTCTTATCAGCGAATTCGCTCACTTGGACTAGGAAACAGTATAAAATAGATTTTTTGAGGTTCGTGTTAGTATTCATGGAGAATGATTCTGCTGCAGTTACATTCGTGATAGATTGTTTGCAACCGGAAATTTCGGCTGCGTAATCAACTCACTGGAAAGCTGATTTTTTACCCTGCGCTCTCCGCCTATGCATTCGTTTCCGCATAAGGTAAGTTAATTTTACGCAGGATTGAAAGCCCACGCCTGGACCGAGAATCAGGTTATGAAGACCCACTTCTGTCAGCCCACAAAGCAGTAGTATGTTAAATTGTCTGTTCTATTCCTGAATGACAAACGGGCTACACAGTCACTTCAGCCAGTACATAAAATATCATTTGGAGAATAAACAGCAATTGGAGGCTCCGTACTAACTCTAGGAGATACCATCAGTGACATAGTGGGAAGTCCCCATAGACAACTGAGAATGTCTTCAAATGTCAGATGGCTTCCACAAGTGCATGCTGAAAATGTCAGCCTGGAATTCAAAAACTTCTTCAAAAAGTTTGGGAAGGCGTAGATGCTAGAGAAAGCTGTTGTAGGTGTGATGCTTTGGAGCGTCTGTGGCCTCTTTTCAAATGAGTGACATCATATGCATATCGAAAAATTCTACATGACTTTAGGAGTTGTGGGTTGCTATACATCTTCATCCTATCCATCACATTTGTGGAGGCATGTTTCTGTTACCTATAAAAATTTCCAAACTAAAAATTTCTTGTTCTAGTTAAGGAAATTGCAGTGGTTCAAAGGGAGATTGCAAGAGGCTTGGTAACGGACATTTTTATTGGAGAAGGTGGGAGGGTGGTGACTGCTAGTCAGCGGATATGATGGTGGGGACATATGTGAACCACCCTTATCTGTGGGACAGCACTCTATTGCTAAGGCTCCTGAGTTCGAATGGATAATGCAAAATGAAAATAAATAATAATAATAATTTATTTTCATATAAACATAAATTTACATGAAAATGCATGCCATTTTTACAGGCACGATCAAGTATGTTATAATGTCAAATCTTAAATTGTCTACAAGTTAATAATGTTTCAACAGTTAAATATTTGATACATATATATAATTACACTCATTTTCTGAACTAGGCCGTATAGTTATTGAATTGTACAGTTGTCCTCCAGGTTGAGCGGGAAAATCGACTTCGTTTCGTTTTCATCCCGTGGTTGTAGGCATTCGATAACCAACCAATATTGAGGTAAGTACAACGTTTACAAGGGATTGGAAGCTGTTTTAGAAAAGTAAAAGTGCTGAGGTGAATCATTAAATTGCAATGAAATAGGTAAGTGCAAGTATCATTAATAAATGCATTAAAAAAAAGAAAACTCCCTAGGCTGACAACGTTCATTTGCAATGTATAATGCTACACGTATATCTCGTACTATCATGATGTCCACTTTTGGTTTTAATACATTTATCCTCAGTTGTGCCAGTTGTTTTAGTTTTATACCTTTTTGTGCATTTAATGTACAACCGTACCCTTCAGAGAGTAGGAATATAATAAGTCATAAAGAGCTGTAAAATGTTAGGTTTAATGGGATATAATGAGGATCAAGTAAAGACGTTATTGGAAAATGAATGAGATAAGACATTGTGAAGTGGTATTTAAAGATCAGTCAATGGACAGCAAGTTAGTTTATAAGATGCCCCATAAATCTGTGCACATCCCACATGGTCGCGTCTCAACAATAGGCCGAGCGAATGGTATATATTTAAAGGTAGAAGCATGATCTGTCAAGGCGTTCATTATTATCTTTTTCAAGATAAAGATCTAAGCCCTCATAAAAATCAGAAATATCTCGAGCCTTCAAATTGCGTATTGCTGTTCCTGCAGAATGGGGCGATTCACCTTAGTGACCCCCACCATATCTACTGATCAGCTAGCACCACCCTCCCTCCTTTTTTGATGTTAGGCTCTGAGATTATGATTATTATGGCTACCGCAAATATATTGCTTGGTACCAGACATATTCGTACCCCATATTCCATCTCCCTAGCTTTCTTAATGAGTGCTTCCAATAGGTCTCCACGTACATCTTTACGAACATATTATATATGTGTGCATGCATCCTGATGAACAGATTACTTTATAAGAAGTTAAAACCTTAAAGAGTGAAACGAATAGGTGTTGTGAATAGTGGAGCAAGATTTAGCAGAATACTATAGTTAAGGTTCAATTTAGGTAGTATGGACTGAAGGTAAGGTCGGTTGGCAGGACTTAGTGTACTAAATTTTCATGACAGTCTTATATAGTAAACATTCGACATTGCAAAGTAACGTGTCTAGACATATTATAAAAAGATAATAACACAGAACCAACGAAATTTTGGCGTTTTTTAACAATACTGCAGTGTGTGTATACTGAAGAATGGTGGTTAGTCTACAGGGAGCCGTAGAGTAAATCAAACCATATATGATAAGAGTATAATCAATAATATAGTTCGTATATCAAATATTACACTAGGTTCAATAATTGAGTGTTATAAGGGAAACAAGCGTGGTAAAGCAAGAGAACATTTGATGCATAAATATTTCAAGTATTTTTATATCCATCTAATTTAAGAGTTGAACGTGCATGATTAATAAGTATTATTATATTAGTATATACATATGTAAAACGTTAAAAGGTGTGGATGCTATTACAATTATTTCCAGTGTTACTTTCGCCAACACAGCTTAGTGAAAATTATAGAGAATAGAAATCAGTAAATTAGTTAACGTTCGCTGCGTGAGTATTAGAGTCGAGTTATACGCATGTGACTATACTGAAGACTGGACTGGCCTTCAATTTCCGTTCTACCCACAGTTGTGGTCCTTTAGACGAGCTAGGGTGGACATGTTAAAGTGTCTTTCTAGGCTCCGTTTGAACCCATCAGGGTTTTCACAACATCTTATTTCAGGTGGTAGTTGGTTCCAAAGAGTGCAATATTTTATGGTGAAAAAGTTTGCCCTAATGGATTTTCTGTGGGTAGCCACCTTGACAAGGTAGTCGTGGTTTCGCAGCTGATATGATTTAATATTTTCTCACGTTATGGATGAGTTACTGTAGCAATGTTTCCTAATGACTTTGAAGAGTAGAAATAGATTGCACTTCACTCTCCTTAACCACAGAGGCTCTAATTTCAGACGTACACACCTGTCAACATATTCCACTTGTTGGTCGAACCCTATTATGCGTTTCGTGAGGAATCTCTGGACACTTTCGATTTTTTTTCTGTCTACAGTCCTGAGGTTACTAAATAGGAGAGCACAATATTCAAGTTTGGGACGGATACATGTCCTATATATAGCTAATCTTGCTTCTTGGGTGTAGAATTTACGCAGTACAAAGCCAGTAAGTCGTTTACAGTCAGATACAACCTTTTTGGAAAATACCCATATGGACATTAGAAAGAAGAGAACACGAAGTTCAGCAAAGATATCTTTTCGGCGATTTCATTCTCAAAAGCTGTACAATCGCATTTATATAGATTATTTTAATAATAATAATAATAATTCTATCCATGTTAAAATAATCTATATAAATGCGATTGTACAGCTTTTGAGAATGAAATCGCCGAAAAGATATCTTTGCTGAACTTCGTGTTCTCTTCTTTCTAAGATACAACCTTGTTTGCATGATCGGAAAAGGATAAATCTGAGTATGTTATCCAGAGATCTGTGACTGTGCTCAGTTTTGAGTGGAGCTTACCGTACATATTTAGGCACATTATCGGTTTCCAGCGTCCAAGGTGGGTGTCAATCACGTCTCATAAACCGTTAATGCCCAGCTCTCGCTACGCTCGGGCCCACGCTGTTCTTCGAAGATTTCAGAAACGCTTAGTTATAACGGACGAAAAAACCAAAACACCGATCTGCCGTTTGATATTTCTTAATTGTTACACCAACATATAAAAAGAATAAGCGAACTAAGGTTTCTGACGATGTTTCACTCTTCTTTCTGAACAGCGACCGAAGAGACGATGACTGTCGTATTGATGCCTCCGCGAAAATTGGGGAAGTTGATTTTGAGCAAACAACCAAGAATTGATCGTTCAATCTTCAAATCCATTGACACTCCCCGGCAAAAAAGGGATCCAACCCTTTTTTCCTTCACGACCAATACACGTTGACTTGGATGCCATTGCGAGAACCTGGGTCACACGGACAGAGCTGAAATGGAAAACAAACAGAAAAGCCAACACACCACAAGCATACCCACAGCACAATCTCACACATCAATGACGACCTGAGCCTCCAGACAGAGACCTCCTCTTGACATCTTGCAACACAATCGCCACTTACTAGAATGACTCTTGCAGAATGCAACGTGACCATGGCAGCACCTCACGATACTCTACGCACATCCTCTTATCTACTCATTACCAATTACCACTGAAATCGCTTGTCACTCATTCTGCCTCAGTTCTAGTAACGGTGACGCATGCGGGCCTCAGTCGTTTACACTCTTTCTCCCCGGCGTGTCGGACCGCAGCTAACAATTATCTCCGTGTGCATTTCATTCTCAGCAATAGCCTAGCCTCCCCGGTGTATACGACCCATCTGCTGTCCTTAACATCAATCAATTCATTCATGGATGTAGAAGACTCGAAACAACTTCAGAAGTAATCACGACAAAAATTTTAACAAAATTACGCAATAACAACAAGATACGAAAACAACAAGTAAACACAATGAATCCAAAATACACCAATTGATATGACACACCACACGTATATACAAATAATACAAACAACCTCGCCGATCATGTCTTGGTGGAATTCCTTTGAAGAATTGCAGGAATTACACCAGTACGCCTACATTCCTTCTCAGGTTGATGATACAAGTGGAATTCGTCCGGACAAAAAGAAAATTACCAACAGCTAGATGACAGATGATATCAATTCAGTATAATCAATATCAACATATGTACAAAATTACACACCGAGCACATTGGACTGCTCATTGATGCGCTACCCTTTGAAGAACTGTAGGACTTACAGCAGTACGCCTACAACCCTTCTCAGGTTGACGCTCTAGGTTGGAAAATCGTCGCAGAGTTCATTTGCAAACTTCCTTCTATCAGCTATATCCTAAAATCTGAACGGTAACACGCCCATGTCATTGTATCGTAGAATATAGATGACGAACAAACACACGACATATCTCATCAACCAAGTGTAGAAACAGAGTAATTTACACCAAAGATAATAACATTCAAATAGTAACTTGAAACTAGAAATGCCTTTATTCGTGCAAGTCAATTTAACAATTACTCTCTCGTTTACACTTGGCTTATTCTCACTAAACTGACCATTGATATTCGTCCTTTCAAACGAACTGATACTACCATAGTCATTGCACAAGATACTTGAGTTGATGGGTGTCTTTTTCATTGTGGATGACGGCACCAACGACGACTGATTGATATCAGTTGATGAACTTAGCAGTGGATCAAAAGCTGTTGTTGCTCGACTTTCAGAAATTTGTCTACCTGCAAGACCACCACCACTGCTGTCTTTTACTATCAGCTCCGCTTTAGGACTAGCATCTGATGATAGGTGGGCTTCACTCTGATCAATTACACTGACGGTTTGACAAGTATGCATGCCTTCTGCCACTGCATTTAATTCTACTTCACGTTCAAGTTGTACAGAACCTTTATTTAACTTAGCGGTAGTAGGCATTCCCCCCATTTCATCATGATCAACCAAAGACAATTCTGCACTATCATGATCATTACCACAAATATTCAATTTACCGTCAACTTCATCATTTCCGAACTCTTTAATAACAGAAGTAGACAATTTTGGTTCCTCCTCACAAATCATAAAAGGTTTTATATCTTCACTCTGACTAGTTATACTTTGTAAACTTGTGGAGTCAGAACTCCACTCTGAAGCAGTAACTCTATTCTGTGACACTCTATTCAACAACGGCTTACCAGTTGCAACTACAGACTTCTTCACAACACCGTTGTCGTCACACAATTCGGAGTCAGGTCTGGAGTTTACATTTAGCTTATCACTGAACTTGCTCACTGGTTCACAGTTCACCTTTGTGTGCACCTCTTGAAAACGTGTAAGACAAAACCGTGCTTGTCTTGCATCTTGCGACTTATCTGTTGAGGATGTACTACGAAACCTGTTACACTCACTAGGTCTATATGCATTACTAGACATCATCGAGCCTTCTCGATATCCACCTCTCTGAGCCCTACTCGTCATCAATGATTGCATTTTACCCTCAGACTGCTCTATTCTAGGGGTGAGATTCAATTTACTGGCGAACTTGCTCATAGATTGATTGACGCTATCTTTTACTAGTTTCAGGATATCATCAAACTTTGGCTCGATACCCTCATCCTCCATACGGGAGCTTATCTTCACCCACTTTCTTTGCAGTCGAGTAGGTAGGCGTCTTGCTATTACTTCTAGTATAAAACTCGAGTTGAGGTCACTCATGCGATTCATCGAAATCATTCCATTCTTGTAAATTAGCAAATTATCTAAAAACTCAGTGAGTGCCTGAGAGTCATCCTGTAATTAACCACCATTACCCTTAACAGCCTCGAATAATTTCCCTGCAATCATCGAAGGTCTTCCAAACCTTTGACGTAATATGCTCATAGCCTCATCGTAGCCCTCTTTTGGCTTCATAAACTTACAGCACTGTATAGCTCTTGCAGCATCTCCAGTGCAATATCTCATCAAATACATTAACTTCAATTCATCATTTAATAAAAAACCACTCAACATGATCTCAAACTCCTTTCCAAATTGTAAATAATCAGCCGGGTTTCCATCAAAACACCGTGGTTCAAATTTAGGCAGTTTGATGTTCCTATTATCCCTGAACGGCGAAACAATAATATCAACCATGTCATGCTTAACATCAGACACATCGTTACAATTAACAGACAAGTCACCATGACTTACTTTCTTGTTTGCATCCAAGACACCCTGTCCCTTCTTTGACCCAGGCATTGTTGAACTTGACCCAATTCCAAAAACGTTCCAGATATTGCTTGTTCAAAGAGGACTTGACCGGCATCAGGAAAGATGAACGGTGACTATCCAAACTTTCACCAACTGTTTGAATCCGCCAGATCTGTTTCTATCGTCAGAAACTGTCAGTCACGTCTCGTAAACCGTCAATGCCCAGCTCTCGCTACGCTCGGGCCCACGCTGTTCTTCGAAGATTTCAGAAACGCTTAGTTATAACGGACGAAAAAACCAAAACACCGATCTGCCGTTTGATATTTCTTAATTGTTACACCAACATATAAAAAGAATAAGCGAACTAAGGTCTGAAAACAAATATTACAATAATAAATCATTGTATTACTTCTGACGATGTTTCACTCTTCTTTCTGAACAGCGACCGAAGAGACGATGACTGTCGTATTGATGCCTCCGCGAAAATTGGGGAAGTTGATTTTGAGCAAACAACCAAGAATTGATCGTTCAATCTTCAACTCCATTGACAGTGGGTTATACCGCACTTGTCTGGGTTGAAAGTCAGTTGCCACTTTTCGCTCCAATCGCCTAGATCATTTAAGTCTTGTTGGATCTTGCTTTCGACGCTCATATCACCGTACCCATAATCATATACTATCTTGAGATCATCTGCAAAAAGGTATGGCTTGCCATACTTGATTACAGAGACTATGTCATTTATAAATAAGAGGAATAGAATAGGGCCAAGAACACTACCTTGTATTACACCACTGGTTATCGGCTTTGAGGAAGACAACTGGTGGTTGATTTTGACTAATTGCTCTCTTCTGTGAGAAAAGAACTTATCCATTTGTGAAGATTTCCGGTTATTCCGTAGGATTGGAGTTTTGTTAGGAGTCTGATATGTGGGACTTTATCGAAGGCCTTGCTAACGTCAAGAAACAATGTTGTTACCGAACGCCCATTATCAATGCTTTGTGTGATGTAGTCAAAATAATCTAAGTGGCAAGTAATGCACGACCTTCTACTTAAGAAACCGTATTGGGATGGGGATAGTAGGTCATTTGACAGCAAGTACTGAATGATTTGAGTCTTAACTATCTTTTCCATTACACGTGAAACTACAGACGTGATGTTGATGGGGCGGTAGTTGTTGATATCAGCTATAGGCCCGTATTTATGGATAGGTACAATATAAGACTTCTTCCAGCAGTTAGGGTATGTCCCATCGCTTAATGAAATTGAGTATAACTTGAGTAAGAGTAAACTCATGTCATTACCACCTTTTTTCAGCAGAACGGAAGATATACCGTCTGGGCCAGTAGTGTTACTAAGCTTAAGATTTGCGACAGCTTTATCGATCTCATGTGTGGTGAAAATTATGTCACTTAAACATTCGTCTGTTTTACGTGGGAAATCCACGACTTCATCGTTCTCTAAGGTGTATAATCTGGCGAAGTGCTTGCTAAACAGTTCACATATCGCCTCATTATTTTCGTAAGCAATGCCGTCTAAGTATATTATTTTCGGATAGGGTGTTTTGGAGTTCATCAACCTACTTTTAAAAAGTTTGGCTATTTCTCCTGAGTTATGCGGTGCATGAATGGCCTGCATTTCTTTGTTTCTGAGGCCTATATTTCTCAACTCTTCAATTCTACTGAGAAGGGACGTTATGGCAATTAATGACGATAAGTCATGATATCTGTAGTATTTTATTGAGTGCTTACGTAGACTTCTTCTAAACGATGTCGGAATATAATCACTTTGGGGGAATCTGAAGTTAAGAATCTTCTCGGGTGCAATGACGTCGTGAATTGAGTTAATATTCTGATAGAAGTTGTTAAGAATTGCATCTAAGGACTGGTTCGAAAAGTACGAGTCCCAATTAGAACATCTAATTAGGTGCTGATACAAGTCCCAGTCAGCATGTGTGTACAATCTCATAGGTATCTGGCCAGCTTCATCTCTGCGTTTTGTTTCAGGAAAGATGTCAAAAGAACAAACTACTATTCTATGGTCACTACCTGGAAATTCATGTCCAACATGTACGGTAGATGGCGTTATGTTGTTCGTGAAAATAAGGTCTAGGATATTTGCGGATCTAGTGGGTGAATTTATGTGTTGTGTCCACCCTCCTGTGACGATGGAATTTATGAGATTATCGTACCTTTGGGGTCCTCGGAGTGAAGACCATGATACTTCTGGCAAGTTGAAATCGCCTCCGATAATTTTATAACTGAAAGGAAGATTGGCTGTAACATTAAAGATATTGCTAAGCATATTATCATATTCCCTGCTGGATGAAGGGGGCCGGTACACACAACCCACAAGTATAGGTTTACTTCTGACAACTTTTATTTCGACCCAGATCGAGTCATTGAGTTGTGACAGAATTGGGTTACTAAACTGGGTTGCACACATGGATTGTTCACAGTAAATTAGTGTTCCACCCCCACGACCTGTCCGTCTGTCCCCGCGAAAAAGGTTGTATTTATCAATCCTTAGGCTGTCATTGGAGATTTCACTTGTGCACCAGGCTTCGGTGATCATAATCAATGACGGTCTGCATATAGAAGCTATTGTACTTAGTGCTAAATGTTTGCTTAGAACTGATCTCGTATTTACTAGGATAATAGATAAACACTGGCTATGTGGTTTCAGTGAGCGGACAACATCTTGGTAAAATAATCCGTGAGTATCCTCTATATACATGTTATCAGACTCATTTACCAATATCTTTGGATCGTAGGAAGACTTCAGGTAGATTTTTGAGGTGGTAGTCAGGGATGGGCTTACGTTTGGATATGGTATGCAGTGAGAGACACCTGTGTGATAATCAGATATTAATATTTTAGAGATATTAGTATCCGCGTTTGGTGTCGACACTGTGTCAGCTATCTCCCGGGAAATATGCCTTGCCCTAGCTGTAGACTGTTCGCTATGCCAGCAAGGAATTGATCCGATATCATGCGTGCTATATGCATGATTCCAGGTGTTTCTGTTAACTGACGCTGGTGAAAATCCTGCCCTAAGGTATAACCGATATGTGTATTCGGTAATTTGTTGCCAGTATAAGAATGAAGTGTTGGTATCTGTTTCTGGTATTCATCAGACCATGGCAAGTTTTGTGCAGAAATCGGCACATGCTCCCCACTAGACACATAAGATATATGAATGGGTTCTGTTGGCTTGCTAAATGTGGTCTGTGGCCGATGTTTGGGGTATTTTCTATAACTTTCAGTAGACAGAATATTAGAAGTGGGCTGGTTGACAAGGGGTTTACGTAGTGGATGTGCAGAACAATACCTACTACTTTGCTGTGCTGTTTGTCTAGAATTAGGGATTCGATAAAATTGGCTTTCCACTTGGCACCAATTAGGCCTACCCCTAGGAGCTTCGTCTACCATATTTGACTTTCTCTTACAAAGAAGGCCTACAGGTGCTTTCGTCTCTTTCTTATCAAAGAGCTTTCTTGCTCCGGGTTTAGTATTTAATTTATTTACTTCTTTTTCCCTATCTTATGATTATCTGGCTGATGATGGCTAACAGGGCAGTCAGCACATGCTATGTAGGGTTTCTGTGGCTTGAACACCTCATGAGCTTTAGTTTTCTTAATGGAAATGGGACGTTTGTCATAACGCCTAGAAAACTTGCCAACTTGGGTGGCTACATTCGACTGGTGCTTCACAGAGTGTGGATTGTCAGACTGAGGAGTAACTGACTTATAAGGCAATGGTTGGACCACCAGTGGGATGGGTTTTGATGGTTTCGGTGTCTTGACTTTTGCGTCAGTGTGAAAACGATGTATTTCAACATTATTTCCCGTTGACTCATCTATGTCCACCATTTCAGTGTCTGCATCAATATCGTTATATAATGCTTGGCTAACATTAGCCACTACCTGCGAAAATGTCTGTTGCATGCCGTGATCAGATATTTCAATAGACGGAATAACGCACGGAACATCATCTACAGTTATCCTATTAGAGTTATCAGGGTTCACTGTTCCTGAGCGGCATCGCCTTTGGCATGGTGTTAAATCAGGTGCAACCCTAATGTTAGTGTATGGTGTTGAAGAGCCTATTTTCTTACCCGATTTCAGAAAATTCCTGGCTTCTTCGGTAGACCTAAACTTGAAAAGCACAGGACACGGGTGGTTTGCAGATTTCTTACGAAGACGCAAAACCTGACATTCTGTCAACGACATATTACAAGCCTTTAGACACGAATTCTTAAGTTTGGCAATCGGCTCTCTGTCTGGAATGTTATAGGCCAAGACGTTATGTGAAGACATAATCCTCTTAACAGCTTCTTCAGCCAAATAGTCAATTATGCGCTCGGATTTGATTAGTGATTCAAAACAGATGTTTTGTGGTGGGTCACACAGTTGCGTGAGAGGCATAATGCTGTCAAACTTGCTCTGTAGTTCTGCTATTGACTTCTGAAGTGTCAGTAAATCATTTTTGCTACAAGCCGCATTCTCTGCTAATTCCTCCATGATATCAGATACCATAACTCTGGGTGTGGCTGGTGTAAAAAGTGTAGAATTGTCAACGGAGCTGAGGCCTTCAGATGGCTGACTAGTATTAGATCTCAGTCTCTTAACGGTACTTACACGTTTGATAGACTTAACCATTACAGAAATAAGAAACTTCACAATTTCCGGAAAAAAAGTCTTGAGGATATAAAAATAAGATAGCTGTATTATCGAAGTATCAAAACAACAACGATAAACAGATTTATATTGCAAAAATAAAAAGTCAGACTTTCCTTTACAGAGTTTGCTGTGGATAAAGTCCTGAGTTCCACGTGGTTAGATAGGGTATCCGAGGATTCTTGACGTAGATTTCACGAGTGAATGCTATATGTTGTTCCAGTTGATACAATACAATCCTTGTTGACTATGGATAACTGGATAATGTGAGGAAAGCGGCTAATTTCCAAAATATTAAGGAAAATGATTCACGCAGAAACTAAACACCCGTAGCGCAAGAGTTCAATATATAATAAAAAAGTAAAAACCAAAAAATAATGAAAAAAGAAATAGAAGTTGAAAAATTGCCTAGAGCCGAAGTTTAAACGCAAACTCCTGAATGAAAGTAAATGGTATGAGTCCGCTACTTCAGAAGGACACCTAACTGTATACTTCAGAAAAACATACATTACTAGGCCCTCGCTTTTCTTTTACATAGCTCACACATTCTGACTTTTGTGTTTAATTCCTTTTGAACCTCGTAAGTAGGTGAAATTATCTCCTGTCTTTCACTTTAAACTTATTGTTCACAGAAAAGACTGTAAAATATCGGGAAAATAATATTTCTTGAAAAAAAAACAATAAACAATGATGAACCCCATGCCTGTTATATATTTTGAATTATTAACACCTTTTATATACTTCTGCACCTGTCTGCCGGTTTTCTTGTGTCTTCTTCTCTTTTCAAAGATACTGCTTTCAACGAAGGTGCTGATACAGCGCTGAAATTCTCTACTTATTCGTGATATTGCTAGCTCATCTAGTGAATAACGGGATCATCGGTATTATAAAATCTGCTGACAAGTTCAAAGTGGGTCTCATAAACAACTGGAAATGTCACAAATATGATGTACTTACAGGTGAATATAAAATTTAATAGACTTTAAAACTCTTTCTGAATGATTTACTGATAATTATTGTTTATTCTGCATCTCTTATGTACCACGTCAGCACCTGTCCAGAAATGCTACTTACCTTCCCAACTAACGCAATCATTCATGATTCCCGCGTGAAATTGACATGTATTTTTTTCAATCACAGTTTAGATTTGACGCTATATCTATTTCCTTATTTGTACACTTCATTTTAAATGTTTCTCTCGCACTTACCAGTATTCAAATTATTTCTAAATTAACAAATCATATTATATATTCTATAGGATCTCATAAGTGTACATATGTTCATGCCTGTAAAAATGGCTGGTTTCTGTTACAGAAATAAAAATTATTATTATTCAGCGGCGCGATACAAGGTAGTGTTCTTGGCCCTACCCTATTCATTGTATTCATAAATGATATTGTCTCTGTGATCAAGTATGGCAAGCCATACCTCTTTGCAGATGACCTCAAAGTTGTCTATGATTTTGACTATAATGATATGAATATTGTTAGTAAAATCCAAGAAGACCTAAATAGTCTATGTAATTGGAGTGAAAAGTGGCAGTTAACGTTCAATCCAGCTAAATCTGGGATAACATACTTCGGACGTTGGAAACCTAGCATGTGTCTATACATGTACGGTGACCTTGTCTCAAACACAAACACAGTCACAGATCTTGGGATAACATACTCAGATCTTACCTTTACTGAACATGCAAATAAGGTGGTATCTGATTGTAAACGTCTAACCGGCTTTGTGCTACGCAACTTTTACACTCCAGAAGCCAGATTAGCCATATATAAGATATGCATTCGCCCCAAACTTGAATACTGTGCCCACTTATACAGTAGCTTCAAGTCGGCAGACAGAAAAAAGGTTGAAAGTGTCCAAAGATTCCTTACGAAACGCATATTAGGCTATGGTCAGCAAATAGAATACCTTGACAGATGTATTCGACTGGACTTAGAGCCCTTATGGTTAAGGAGAGTGAAGTGCAATTTATTTCTCTTATTCAAAGTTATAAGAAAGCACTGTAACAGTAACTCGTCCATAACCTGGGCTAATCCTAAATCGTATGGACTACGCAACCACAACTACCTTCTCAAGGTTAACACCCATAAACTCACCACTAGAGCTAACTTCTTCACCATTAAATATTGCAAACTTTGGAACCAACTACCCTCTGAGATAAGATCCTGTGAAAGGCCTGACAGTTTCAAAAGGAGCCTAGAAAAACATATAAACATGTCCACCCTAGCCTGCCTCAAAGATCTCAACTGCTGGTAGAGTGGAGAGACAATGGCTTTTCAATATTTAACTACGGAAAGTACACTAGTCCCAATACCAATATAATAACACTGAGTAAATATGTAGGTTCAATACTTGAAATTCGATTGTCATTAAAATACTTAAAATGATTGAAATAGCTATGCGGCAAGTGTTCTCTTGCTTTACCATGCTTGTTTCCCTTATAACACTCAGTTATTGAGCCTAATGTATTCTTTGATAATACGAATTATGACACTGACTATGCTCTTATTATACATAGATTGATTTACTTTACGATTACCTGTAGTACTAACTACCCTTCTGTAGTATTCTTAAACAAATGCTGAAATTTTGTTGGTTCTGTTAATATCTTTTTATAATATGTATAGACACGTTAATTTCCAATGTCAGATAATTACTATATAATAATAATAATGTATATTCTCATACAAACATAAATTTACATGAAAATGCATGCCATTTTTACAGGCACGATCAAGTATGTTATAATGTCAAATCTTAAATTGTCTACAAGTTAATAATGTTTCAACAGTTAAATATTTGATACATATATATAATTACACTCATTTTCTGAACTAGGCCGTATAGTTATTGAATTGTACAGTTGTCCTCCAGGTTGAGCG
The DNA here is from genome assembly GCA_944472135.2 of Trichobilharzia regenti. NCBI lineage: Eukaryota > Metazoa > Platyhelminthes > Trematoda > Strigeidida > Schistosomatidae > Trichobilharzia > Trichobilharzia regenti. The sequence goes on from OX235263.1 coordinate 28,513,247, forward strand.
GGAAAATCGACTTCGTTTCGTTTTCATCCCGTGGTTGTAGGCATTCGATAACCAACCAATATTGAGGTAAGTACAACGTTTACAAGGGATTGGAAGCTGTTTTAGAAAAGTAAAAGTGCTGAGGTGAATCATTAAATTGCAATGAAATAGGTAAGTGCAAGTATCATTAATAAATGCATTAAAAAAAAGAAAACTCCCTAGGCTGACAACGTTCATTTGCAATGTATAATGCTACACGTATATCTCGTACTATCATGATGTCCACTTTTGGTTTTAATACATTTATCCTCAGTTGTGCCAGTTGTTTTAGTTTTATACCTTTTTGTGCATTTAATGTACAACCGTACCCTTCAGAGAGTAGGAATATAATAAGTCATAAAGAGCTGTAAAATGTTAGGTTTAATGGGATATAATGAGGATCAAGTAAAGACGTTATTGGAAAATGAATGAGATAAGACATTGTGAAGTGGTATTTAAAGATCAGTCAATGGACAGCAAGTTAGTTTATAAGATGCCCCATAAATCTGTGCACATCCCACATGGTCGCGTCTCAACAATAGGCCGAGCGAATGGTATATATTTAAAGGTAGAAGCATGATCTGTCAAGGCGTTCATTATTATCTTTTTCAAGATAAAGATCTAAGCCCTCATAAAAATCAGAAATATCTCGAGCCTTCAAATTGCGTATTGCTGTTCCTGCAGAATGGGGCGATTCACCTTAGTGACCCCCACCATATCTACTGATCAGCTAGCACCACCCTCCCTCCTTTTTTGATGTTAGGCTCTGAGACTATGATTATTATGGCTACCGCAAATATATTGCTTGGTACCAGACATATTCGTACCCCATATTCCATCTCCCTAGCTTTCTTAATGAGTGCTTCCAATAGGTCTCCACGTACATCTTTACGAACATATTATATATGTGTGCATGCATCCTAATGAACAGATTACTTTATAAGAAGTTAAAACCTTAAAGAGTGAAACGAATAGGTATTGTGAATGGTGGAGCAAGATTTAGCAGAACACTATAGTTAAGGTTCAATTTAGGTAGTATGGACTGAAGGTAAGGTCGGTTGGCAGGACTTAGTGTACTAAATTATCATGACAGTCTTGTATATAGTAGACATCTGACATTGCAAATTAACGTGTCTAAACATATTATAAAAAGATAATAACAGATCCAACAAAATTTCAGCATTTGTTTAACAATACTACAGAAGGGTAGTTAGTACTACAGGTAATCGTAAAGTAAATCAATCTATGTATAATAAGAGCATAGTCAGTGTCATAATTCGTATTATCAAAGAATACATTAGGCTCAATAACTGAGTGTTATGAGGGAAACAAGCATGGTAAAGCAAGAGAACACTTGCCGCATAGCTATTTTAATCATTTTAAGTATTTTAATGACAATCGAATTTCAAGTTTCATACATTTATTCCCCTTAATGAATTTGAACAATGCAAGAACTACAGTTTTAGCACAATAAAATGGTATCAACTTTTATTTCGTTGCCTTCTCGTCAGCTGCTTACATGGCAAAGACATTATTAAATATATCTACAACAACAATTTTAACATACTTGCACAGAGTTCAGTGCATATTTATATATGTATATATTTTTTTAGTGTATGCGTATATTGATCGATTGATTTTTTGTTTAAACTGAACTCTGTGCAAGTATGTTAAAATTGTTGTTGTAGATATATTTAATAATGTCTTTGCCATGTAAGCAGCTGACGAGAAGGCAACGAAATAAAAGATGGTACCATTTTATTCTGCTGAAACTGTAGTTCTTGCATTGTTCGAATTTCAAGTATTGAACCTACATAATTACTAAGTGTTATTATATTGGTATTGGGACTAGTGTACTTTCCGTAGTTAAATATTGAAAAGCCATTGTCTCTCCACTCTACCAGCAGTTGAGATCTTTGAGGCGGGCTAGGGTGGACATGTTTATATGTTTTTCTAGGCTCCTTTTGAAACTGTCAGGCCTTTCACAGGATCTTATCTCAGAGGGTAGTTGGTTCCAAAGTTTGCAATATTTAATGGTGAAGAAGTTAGCTCTAGTGGTGAGTTTATGGGTGTTAACCTTGAGAAGGTAGTTGTGGTTGCGTAGTCCATACGATTTAGGATTAGCCCAGGTTATGGACGAGTTACTGTTACAGTGCTTTCTTATAACTTTGAATAAGAGAAATAAATTGCACTTCACTCTCCTTAACCATAAGGGCTCTAAGTCCAGTCGAATACATCTGTCAAGGTATTCTATTTGCTGACCATAGCCTAATATGCGTTTCGTAAGGAATCTTTGGACACTTTCAACTTTTTTCTGTCTGCCGATTTAAAGCTACTGTATAAGTGGGCACAGTATTCAAGTTTGGGGCGAATGCATATCTTATATATGGCTAATCTGGCTTCTGGAGTGTAAAAGTTGCGTAGCACAAAGCCGGTTAGACGTTTACAATCAGATACCACCTTATTTGCATGTTCAGTAAAGGTAAGATCTGAGTATGTTATCCCGAGATCTGTGACTGTGTTTGTGTTTGAGACAAGGTCACCGTACATGTATAGACACATGCTAGGTTTCCAACGTCCGAAGTATGTTATCCCAGATTTAGCTGGATTGAACGTTAACTGCCACTTTTCACTCCAATTACATAGACTATTTAGGTCTTCTTGGATTTTACTAACAATATTCATATCATTATAGTCAAAATCATAGACAACTTTGAGGTCATCTGCAAAGAGGTATGGCTTGCCATACTTGATCATAGAGACAATATCATTTATGAATACAATGAATAGGGTAGGGCCAAGAACACTACCTTGTATCACGCCGCTGGTTATCGGTTTGGATGTTGATAAGTGATGGTTGACTTTAACTAACTGTTCTCTTCCTGTAAGAAAGGAAGTTATCCACTCAAGAAGCCTTCCACTTATTCCATAAGATAGGAGTTTCAGTATGAGTCTTTTATGTGGGACTTTATCAAAAGCTTTCCTAACATCTAGAAATAATGTTGCTGCCGAACGACCTTTGTCTACACATTCAGTAATGTGATCGAAATAATCTAACTGGCACGTAATGCACGATCTTCTATTTAGGAAACCGTATTGGAAAGGGGATATTAAGTCATTCGAGAGCAAATACTGAACAATTTGCTTCTTTACAATCTTTTCCATCACACGTGAAACTACGGAAGTAATGTTGATGGGGCGGTAATTATCTATGTCCGCTGTAGGTCCGGTTTTGTGAATGGGTACAACGTAGGATTTCTTCCAGCTATTTGGATATGTTCCACTCCTTATCGAAGTTGAAAATATCTTGAGAAGAAGTAGATTCATGTCATTTCCACCATTTTTTAAGAGGACGGAAGACATTCCATCTGGGCCGGGAGTATTAGTAAGCTTAAGAGTTGTGATAGCTTTATCGATTTCTTGGGCGTTTAAGACTACATCGCTTAGACACTTTTCTGTTTTACGAGGGAAATCTATATCCTGGTCATTTTCTAGAGTGTACAGTTTGGCAAAGTGCGTGCTAAACACCTCACATATATCCTCAGCACTTTCGTGAGTAATGCCACCTAGGTGTATTATTTTTGGATATGTTGATTTGGAGTTAGTTAACCTACTTTTGAAGAGTTTGGCTATTTCTCCAGTGTTATGTGGCGACTGAATTGCCCGCGTTTCTTTATTCCTAAGACTTAGATTTTTTAACTCATGGATTCTAATGAGGATTGATTTGATAGCGATTAACGACGATAAGTCGTCATGTCTATAGTAACTTAATGAATGCTTCCGCAAACTTCTTCTTAATGATATTGGAATAAAATCACCTTGAGGGATTTTGAATTTAATCAGTTTCACAGGCGCTATGACATCATTAACCGACTGTATATTGTCATAGAAGTTTTTAAGGACTTCCTCTAAGGAGTCATTGGTAAAGTAGGAATCCCAATTAGAGTATCTAATCAAGTCCTGATACAAGTCCCAATCAACCCGCGTGTATGGTCTTATAGGTGTCCGACTAACTTCGTTTCTGTGTATAGTTTCTGGGAAATGTTAAACGAACATGCAACTATTTTATGATCGCTACCTGGGAATTCATGTCCCACATGAATTGTAGATGGTGCTACGTTGATCGTGAATATAAGATCAAGAATGTTATTGGACCTAGTGGGTACATTTATGTGTTGCGTCCATCCTCCAGTAATGATGGAATTAAGAAGATTATCATACCTCGAGGGTCCACGAAGTGTACGCCATGATATATCAGGCAAATTGAAGTCACCTCCAATTATATTATAACTGAAGGGGAGATTGGATGCAACACTAAATATGTTGCTGAGTACGTTATCGTATTCGCGGTTGGATGATGGCGGTCGGTATACGCACCCTATAAGGATAGGTTTACTTCTGAGAACTTTTATTTCGACCCACACCGAATCATTAAGTTGTGACAGAATAGGGTGACTAAAATGCGTTGCACAAATGGGTTGTTTAACGTATATGAGTGTTCCACCCCCACGACCTGTTTCCCTATCCCCTCGAAAAAGATTGTACTTATCAATTGATAAGCTACCATCCACAATGTCACTTGAGCACCAGGCTTCAGTGATCATGATCAGCGACGGATTGCATATAGAGGCTAACGTACATAATGCTAAATGTTTGTTAAGAACTGATCTAGCATTTATGAGGATGACGGATAGACTTTGACGAAGTGGTTTTAGTGTATGGGCAATATCATAATAAAATACTCTATGGTTATCAACTGAATATGTGCAGTCGTTATTGGATTCATTAATTACAACATTTTGATCACTAGAGACGGTTTCTTTAATTTGATAGTTAGGGATGGGTTGTGAAATGTCACTCGTGAGTAGTTGGTCGTTTAGATATTGCGTGCTATGGGAGATACTAGTATGATAATCTATGGTATTACTATTGGTATTAGGTGTGTATAAGATGTTTGCTATCTTTCGGGGAAGAAGCAGTTTCCCTGTTGTAAGGTGTTCGCTATACCAGCAAGGAATTGGTCTGATATCATGCGTGCTATGTGCATGATCCCAGGCGTTTCTGCCAGTTGTCGCTGGAGAAAATTTTGGTCATATGGATTGGCTAGTGTCGTGTAATCTGCATAGTTATAACCGAAATGTGTGATCGGCGTGTTGTTGTGTGCATATGACTTAGATCCCTGTGTCTGATTAGAGTACTTCCTAGGCCATGATGAGCATTGTGCTGAAATTGGCATGTGACCCCTACTGAATGCATGAGAATTATGACAGGGCACTATACGCGTTTTTGGACTAACGTCTGTATTCTCAAACTGATGTTTCCTGTACATCATGGTTGAGGGTGCATTCGTGAGGGGTTGAGCAACTTCGTGTCATGAAAATTTAGTACACTAAGTCCTGCCAACCGACCTTACCTTCAGTCCATACTACCTAAATTGAACCTTAACTATAGTGTTCTGCTAAATCTTGCTCCACCATTCACAATACCTATTCGTTTCACTCTTTAAGGTTTTAACTTCTTATAAAGTAATCTGTTCATTAGGATGCATGCACACATATATAATGTTCATAAAGATGTATGTGGAGACCTATTGGAAGCACTCATTAAGAAAGCTAGGGAGATGGAGTATCGGGTACGAATATGTCTGGTACCAAGCAATATATTTGCGGTAGCCATAATAATCATAGTCTCAGAGCCTAACATCAAAAAAGGAGGGAGGGTGGTGCTAGCTGATCAGTAGATATGGTGGGGGTCACTAAGGTGAATCGCCCCATTCTGCAGGAACAGCAATACGCAATTTGAAGGCTCGAGATATTTCTGATTTTTATGAGGGCTTAGATCTTTATCTTGAAAAAGATAATAATGAACGCCTTGACAGATCATGCTTCTACCTTTAAATATATACCATTCGCTCGGCCTATTGTTGAGACGCGACCATGTGGGATGTGCACAGATTTATGGGGCATCTTATAAACTAACTTGCTGTCCATTGACTGATCTTTAAATACCACTTCACAATGTCTTATCTCATTCATTTTCCAATAACGTCTTTACTTGATCCTCATTATATCCCATTAAACCTAACATTTTACAGCTCTTTATGACTTATTATATTCCTACTCTCTGAAGGGTACGGTTGTACATTAAATGCACAAAAAGGTATAAAACTAAAACAACTGGCACAACTGAGGATAAATGTATTAAAACCAAAAGTGGACATCATGATAGTACGAGATATACGTGTAGCATTATACATTGCAAATGAACGTTGTCAGCCTAGGGAGTTTTCTTTTTTTTAATGCATTTATTAATGATACTTGCACTTACCTATTTCATTGCAATTTAATGATTCACCTCAGCACTTTTACTTTTCTAAAACAGCTTCCAATCCCTTGTAAACGTTGTACTTACCTCAATATTGGTTGGTTATCGAATGCCTACAACCACGGGATGAAAACGAAACGAAGTCGATTTTCCCGCTCAACCTGGAGGACAACTGTACAATTCAATAACTATACGGCCTAGTTCAGAAAATGAGTGTAATTATATATATGTATCAAATATTTAACTGTTGAAACATTATTAACTTGTAGACAATTTAAGATTTGACATTATAACATACTTGATCGTGCCTGTAAAAATGGCATGCATTTTCATGTAAATTTATGTTTATATGAAAATAAAATTATTATTATTATTATTAGGATATCATCATCTTCATACATTTTCAGTCGCATTTAATGCTGGCTATGTCAGGGGATAATAATCTGTTTTGATAAGATGTTGATAATCTGAAGGCTAAACCTTGTAACGAAAAGTCTTTTATTATGACAATAAGCTCCACTTGTTTGTTAATTTTGGGAAAGTTAAAACTGCTTTGAATGCTTGTTAGAGTTCCGAAGATTAAACTTAGTGATTATTTCCTCACCTCAAAGTAGTGAACATTCAGACTTGAGAAACAAACGCCTCTAATTTTGTCACTGACTGAAAATGATTTTAATTTTGGCGACTTCCTATGAATCTGAGCCTACATACTGCTAATAGCCCTTGTCGGTGCCACACAACAGGCTCATCACAACGGGAAACACTTTCAGGTGTAGGCCCTCCAATAATCTGACTTCACTCACATCCGTCACATCTTATTGTTGGCCTGGTTGTTTCACTGTATCCATCTCTGGCTGGCGTTAACACCGTTTCTACCTCTGATGGTAAATAGGGGACCACGTCTCTGAGTGACGGTGAAAAGTACTTCTCACTTCGGAGGGGGTATCCGCGAACCTGGCCTGCATCCGACTGCATACTTTCTCTATGATTCATATGATCTCCAACTAAAAGTGTCATTTATTTCATCTATGCCCTCCGTTTAGATTTCGCTCCACATTCCCTAACATGCGCCAACTGTCATGCCTTTACAGTCGTTCATCTCCGTTCAACACCAGCAGCTGACTGTCAAATCAATTAAATATCTTAGCAAATATCCCTGACAAGGCTGTGTTATGGGCGTTTCAGTGTGGTAAGATTTCAAAAGTCTAGAAGGCTGGGCACAGGTTAGAGAAATGTTTTTTAACCTCAAAAATTGCGATGTGGTGTGACTGTTTGTCAAAACGACTATGAGGACTAGTTAGTCCTTGTGTGATGACAGTGTGTCCTATGCAGTATTCGAATGCAACTCGGCCACGTTCTGGAGGAAGAACTGCATGCAAGTGTGAATTATTCAAGTAAAGCAGTGACAAGCGTAGACCGTTACATAGTTAACTCAGTAACTTCATAATATTTACTAGCAATGCACAGAATATATGTACAAGAACACCTTTAATTGTGTGGCATCATTACTCCCCCTTTATTAAAACCGTACGACAATATTTTGTAAAGGGCGAAAAAATGAATTATGGGCCTCCGAAGTAAACAACATGATGAAGCATTGAGGAAATTAGATATTTTCTCACCAAACTACTGTCAGTTTTGAGGCAGCTTAATCACAGCTTACCAGATTATAAATGGACGGAATCACTCTAACAGAGGTATCCTACTATAAAGACACTATAGAAATCCCCAGGGCAACCCACGAAAGATGGCGTATAAGACAGCAGAGATTCGGGAGAACCCCCATTTCTTCTCACTTTGAATTAGCCCTTCCTAGAAACTGTTCTAGATTATAATAAAGTATATTTATTCCTGTTTATACAGGAACATACCAATTTTACAGGCATGGATAAGTTATTACATAAATTACACATAATTTGATGTATGATGAGTTTACAGTTTGGTTGTTCTTCCTGACATTAGAGTCAGTCGGAACAGTCTGCTATAAAGTCTGTTTGTGTAGCACATAAAGGGATATAGAAATATTGTCTTCGCATTAACAAAAAACCCAGACATCAGATGAATGTAGTACAAATATCTGGGAAAAATAAAGCTTTAAGTCAATTCTCCTACACAACTTTGTTGTGAACAGCACCCTTGGCTTAAGGTTTATTGATGTATTATGTTGAGATCAGTGATATATTTATTCCATTTTGCAGCAGTCTTATCGTAGTTTTATAACAGAAAAGAAATTTGATCGTGGATGCGAAAACTAGATAAGGTCATGTGAAGTTGTTTTACTGCATCAAATGGTGCCGAGGTCGATTCGAGAATTCTCCATTTGCGCCATTCGTGTCTGCATGGCGGAATGTATTCGTAAGTTGAGTAAAATGTTGAAAACTGTTTGAAAACTAGTTGCTTCTTCATTTCAGGTCATGAATACTCATTTACAGCATGTTCGCCAGCGTCTTCAAATGGTAGAATTGCATCGTTCCTGGAATTTGAGTGGTTATGAGACAAATGGTTTGGAATTAATCTTCATTTCAGTTTAGATGGAGGGTTGTTCGACCTCGACCAGAAGATAAATAGGAGCAGCAGAATATCAGGAAGACAAAGTATGTGAACAAGAAAAGGACATTAATATTTTATGCACTTATAAATGTTTATGTCGATTGTATATTATACTTTAGTAAACATTTACCTATATTGTAGTTGTGTTTTCACGTATTTATGCGAAGTCTTAGAGTTTATTTAGTGTGATAATGTGTATCAATGAGTCTGGGCGTTTTAGTGTTCTAATGACTGATGCGTTTTAGAAAAAAGTGATGGGTTCTGGTCGGGATAGTCATTGGGATAATACAGTTTATATAGAAAGCGTCTGAAGGCCACAATAGAGGGAAACTGTTCCAGTATATTCCGTGCTAAGTCCTTATGCATTCATGCTACTAGTTTATTTATAGTTTTTAGATTTGGGAGAACTCCTATTTCTTCTCACTTTGAATTAGCCCTTCCTAGAAACTGTTCGAGATCATCTGTGGCTACTGAAACTTAGGTGGAAAGGTTTAGGCGGAGTCTGGATAATCGTGCAACAACTAACATATTGCCCTCGACTGTAGGGTATCGTCTAAACCCGCCCTTCGCAGCTTTTCAATTTCCATCGCCTCACTCTTCCGACCACTGACCCCATTCATCTACCAAATTTTCAGCCATAAGATTTCACTGTCTATCCATTTGTTTGCTAGATTTTGATATAAAGTATAAGTACACTTCACTAACTTTACACAAATAGAAATTTCTATCACCTACATATTAGATTACATCGGAGGACTTATGGTGAAGTGAACAAACCATTTCCTAGCAGCAGAACGGTGTGAACACCTGTATACTGCTGGCCACATATAGCCAATCTTCCAAATCACTCCGTCCACAGCCAACAAAATTATGTAAGTGGTGGAATAAGATACCTAGAGTTTCACTGAAGATCAGGAACCTTCATTTTTCGGCCAGGAGGTGGAAACAAAGAAATCGATCCGGCAATTGAAATTATCCCGCATGCCTAAGGCCACTGGAGGATTTGGACAGCTTAAGGTCACTTTCTTCCATGTTAGTCGGCCATGTTGGATTGCAGTTCTCTAACAGTTCGTTTACACATTGGGTTTTTCAGTTGTTCATAACCTACCTTGACGTAAACTGCTCAAAAATTTCTCATTTCATCCCATTTTTGTTTCCGTTGTTGTTAAAACTATTTATTCCGTTTGTTTCGAATGTTTTAACTACAGGGTCAGTACATTAATCTCATTTTAATTGTTCTACACACTGCATTCACGCGAAGTTACAGTGTTTTGTTCGTTTACCATCTGGTAATGGAGTGGCACTGTGTAGAAGCTTAGAGATTATGCACATGAACATTTTTGAGCAGCAGAAGCTGTTATTTCAGGTTCATTCGTTGGTTGCCGTTACTGTTGTTAGCTCATTTGGCTACTTAATATTTAGAAATCCCGAAAAAACATTCTCTTTCACGTTCATGTATACGGCATGCATAATCTACCAGTCAGTCTGATGGAGAGAGCAAGATCAGAGTTTATATTGACAGTCTCAGAATAACATATTAAATCTGGAGAATTCAGAACCTGGTTTGAAGTTGAAAAAGTTCTGAAACTTTTCCAGAGGCTGAGTATGCCATCAGTCTGTCTATTATCAGCTAACAAACACCCGATATATTGTGAGATTATCAAAATTAAACAAGGATGAGCCACGCGCGAAGTATGAATGCGTGGTGTTTGTATGCGCTTTTCGAAACAGAAATCTGGAGGCAATCAGAGGCCCCCAAAGGATAAGTGTTACCTATATTCGGTAATGCCTAATGTGCTAGATCCGAATACATGAAGTAGGAATGCCTGTAGTAAAGGCAATGCTGTGAGCCATTCAAGATGTTGCAAAACGATTCAAATAAGCGGATAATATACAATGATCTGGTGAGCTATCCTAGTTAAAGACAAGACTTTAATTAACAAGAATAGCCTATCAGTCTGTGGTCCACAATTGTTGGTTTTTTCGAAGTTACAACAAGTTGAGAAGCAGATCACAATTCTACATGAGACCATTTGTCAGTCACGTCTCATAAACCGTCAATGCCCAGCTCTTGCTACGCTCGGGCCCACGCTGTTCCTTGCAGTTTTTCAGAAACACTTAATAGTAACGGACGCGAAAACCAAAACACCGATTGGCCGCTTGGGAATACTTTATTGTAACACCAACATATAAAAAATATTCCTATTAAGGTCTGTGAACAAATATTACAATAATAAATCACAATATTACTTCTGATGGTTTGCTACTGACTTCTTTCTGAATAGCGACCGATGAGACGATGACTGTCGTATTGATGCCTCCGCGAAAATTGGGGAAGTTGATTTTGAGCAAACAACCATGAATTGATCGTTCAATCTTCAACTACATTGACACTCCCCGGCAAAAAAGGGATCCATTCCCTTTTTTCCATCACGACCAATACACGTTGACTTGGATGCCATGGCGAGAACCTGGGTCACACGGACAGAGCTGAAATGGAAAACAAACAGAAAAGCCAACACACCACAAGCATACCCACAGCACAATCTCACACATCGATGACGACCTGAGCCTCCAGATGAAGGCCTCCTCTTGACATCTCGAATTACAATCGCCACTCGCTAGAATGACTCTTGCAGAATGCAACGTGACCATAGAACCGCCTCATGATACTCCACGGACGTCCTCGTATCTACTCACTGCCAATTACCACTGCAATCATTCTGCCTCAGTTCTAGTAGCGGTGACGCATGCGAGCCTCAGTCGTTTACACTCTTTCTCCCCGGCGTGTGGGACCGCAGCTAACAATTATCTCCGTATGCATTTCATTCTCCGCAATAGCCTAGCCTCCCCGGCGTATACGACCCATCTGCTCAGTGGTTAGGACTCTCGCCGACCATGCCCATGGTCCGGGGTTCGAGCCCACGCCGACGCACACCTGATATCTATGGTCAACCTGCGAAATTTGGGCTACCAATATCCGAGCTGAAAATTCCATGCTTGTACCGAAATAGGGTGTGGAACCAAGCTGTAATCAAAAATAAAAAAATAAGATATGCCCGCGATTGGTGTACTGTGTACTGCCTTTGTCAGTCAAGTCTCATAAACCGTCAGTTTCCAGCTCTTGCCACGCTAGGCCACACGCTGTCCCTCGAAGATTTTTAGAAACGCTTAGTATTAACCGATGCGAGAATCAAAACACTGTTTGGCGACTGAAGAATCCCTTGTTCTAACTCCAACATATGACCAACAATACTGTTATTACAGAGGTCTAGGAACAAATGTTTTAACAATAAATCACAATATTACTTCTGATAGTTTTTAATCTTCCTTCTGAACAGCGACCAATGAGATGATGACTGATGGATTGATGATTCCGCGAAAAATATGGGGAAGTTGGGTTTGAGCAAACAACCATGAATTGATCGTTCAATCTTCAACTACATTGACAGCCTTCTTACTGAGAAATAAGGATGATGCCATTTGACAACCTATCACTCAATTTGAGTTTCAGCAAGCTTATTTAAAAAAATATCTAGGTACTGAGTCTAAATGTGCTTCGGTGGAGCAGCGGTTAGGACACTTGCCGACCATCCACATGGTCCAGGCTTCGTTCCCCGGCCGGTGCACTCCTTTACCCTGCCAAGCCAGAAATAATGCTGATAAAGTGGAAAGGCTGGGCATGAGGCTAACAACTGCATCCTGTAAAATTAAACACTGCTGCAGAAACTTCAAGCCACTAGCTTGAGGCCCTATGTTCCACTGGGAACGTGAAGGAAAAAGATGAGTCGAAAGCAGATGAGCGGTCCTGGAAGATGCAGCAAACAAATTTACCCCCCCTGATATAAACTTCAGACAATGCTGTGATGCAAGACCGCAGCTGCATCTAAAGTACTTCTGCTATGTTTAATAACGATATATTTATTCCTATATATGTAGGAAGCACCAGTTTTACAGGCATATATATATTTGATTTATTTATATATTTATTTGATATATATTTATTTTTACTCAGTCTTTTCGTGCATTTATGCGACTAGTCTACTTATCGTTTATGGAGTAATAGGGGAATTTATGCGCGTTTTTAAGGCACTGCAGTAAACTAAAATTGATTCATTCCAGGAATGGATAGTTTGTTAATGTGATCAATAGAGTGAAACAGTCGTATAGAGAGAGTTTGAAACTTATGGCCGAGGTGCAAGTTCCAATTTCTGTAGGCAGGCTGTTCCATAATTTAGAGCACATGACTGTGAAGAAGTTTTCGCGTAGTGTTGATTTACAGGCGAATTGTTTAGGGTGGTTTGAGGCTTTAATTTAGGGTTCAAGATTGAGTAAGAGCAACTTTTCCATAGTTTTCAGAAAAGTAGAGGTAATAGCAAAAGGTCTAAATTTAATACACGTTCCAGCGAACCATTTGGTTCTAGGCTACAAGAAGAGTTCAGTGACTGGAGGCATTTTAGAACATCATTTGTATTGAAACCAGGGAAGCAGGTTTCATTATCACTTGGCGTTTGTAGGAGAATGTATGAAAGACTTGTCTAGAGTACACACACCAAGTGAACAGGGAATACTGCTGTAGTACTGGAGATAATTAGATGAATAAAGGCGTAAGTTATTTAAAATCCACCAAGAAGATATGCAAATACTGCAGTTGTTGATCATAAAAATGATGAATATTAGATACCATCACGTGGTTCGACGGCATATTCGAAATAAATAAAAATTGTTTCTTAGTTCATTGTCAAGTAAACAGTCTATTCGATGATGTCACTGCATATTGACAGATTAATGAAGTAGCTATCAACCCTAAGTTACTACATTTGTTTGCACTACAGACTTGGCGTTTAGCATTATGCAACCAGCTAAATAAGGCGACTTTAGCGTATCGAACATTTCGGAATTATTATTCATCTTGCTAAATCCTTTTTATTTTTTACTATGTGCTATTGAATGGAAGCAGACTGAAGATCCTATGAATGACTTAAGTAACAATCTCATAATACTGCAGTAAATCTCGATTCCACTAACTAAGCTTAATATGTGCTAATCCGAATTCACATTTTACAAAATCCCATACTATAGCGACGCCCTGAATAAGTCCAGAAGTAGAAATCAAGATTATACTAAACATTTCGTTGATTCACAAAATAAAGCTCCGGCGGAGTATGTCCGCGTTAGTCTGACCAATCGACTTTTTCGCTGATTTCATATTTGACAACCTCCATATACCTAGAAAAAATAAGGCATATGTAAGGACCAGTACATCAAGAAGTTATAAAAACATTTAAAATAAAGTTATGCAAAGTGGATACACTGATTCCATTAATGCTAAGTAAAATTCCCATGAAAGTGGAAGTATTTGTATTCCACAGGTGGTTTTTATATGCATAAATTGACCTCATATACTTTCCAGTGTTAGAGGATTATGCGCAAATTTTAACGCAATCTCTGAAACACCCATACTATTGAGGCGTCATTCTCTCACTAAGACTACTTGAGGATCAAATTCACCCTATATACGTTTACATTAAAGCGAATATTGCGGATATATAACCTGGAAAGTAATCCACAATCTCAGTAATGTCTAGTGAACATAACCTTGTGAATTCTACAGGAATTACGTTCTCACATTTAGGAGACTATAGCCATCAAATATGAGCTGAACATGCCTCAACTCTAAACAGCTGTGCATTGTATTAACAGCATACAGAAACACTTTAAAATACTGTAAGATACACAGACCTGTTGTGTTGATCAGGATGACTGTGTTATACAATGCGACCTAGACATTCAGTCGGAACACTGTATCTGCGCTGCTTCGTGTAAATGGAAATTTCAGGGGAAATTCATCTCCACTATTGGTGATCAAAAATATTGCAGCAATATGTAAACAGTGTCAGTGGGAATATATGACGGGCAGTAAATTGGTGATAATACAGCTGACTAGATTCATAACTCATAGTCAACACAATCAATGTGTATAATAATACTATACACTGAATTATTAATGATACTTGCACTTACCTATTTCATTACACTTTATTGATTCACTTTGGCACTTCTACTTTTCTAAAACAGCTTTCAATCCTTTGTAAACGTTGTACTTACCTCAGTATTGGTTGGTTATCGTATGCCTACAACCACGGGATGAAAACGAAACGAAGTCGATTTTCCCGCTCAACCTGGAGGACAACTGTACAATTCAATAACTCTAAGGCCTGGTTAGGACAACCAGTGTATTTATATATATGTATCAAATATTTAACTATTGAAACACTATTCACTTGTAAACAATCTACGATTTGATATTATATCACATTTGATCGTGCCTGTGAAACTGGCCTGCATTTTCATGTAAATTTATATGTTCATATGAGAGTACACATTATTATTATAATGCATTAAGTGAAACAGTGAGGAAAATTAAACGAGTAATTACGTTCTCCACTTCACTTGTCAGCTTAGCAGACAGTGGCAAAATATTAGTGATGTAGAGATTTTTATACATTTAATCCGCATAACCCATGTGGCACCGCACCAATCAGTGCATATATATATTTAATCCACTTAAAGATAACCTTTCAACTCACGATAAATCCTGTCCAAACACAGATAAGGTGAAAGACACATCTACATCATAACTTCTGTTCCCACAGAAGGTTCTGTTAGCGTTTACAGGTGATTTCCATGTACTGATAGCATTAACTTGTCAAATAGTACTGTTTTTTACAGGAAAATAACCACTCTGATATCCTGAGACGTGAAGTCTTCATTGAATGATACGATGCTGAAATCTGCAGCTTCTACATGAAGTAAACTATTTGTGTAGATGACATTGCCCTCCAGCTATCCTATCTTCCTCATTATAGCGATATTTTGACACACTCCACCTGAAACACTAATCATTGCAACCAGTATGCTAAGAGTGTGTCGCAGTCAGATCACATGACACGGACTCCAACAGAAACTAGCCAGGAAATGAGAATTCATATCATTCCTAAAAACATATTACACAATATTATTGAAAATGTTTGACAAAAAAATTTATTGAGCAAAATTTCAACCAACATGCCCGATATTGGACCTAAAACAAGGAGTTTTGACCTTTAGTGGTTTCCTATTTTCGTTTCTGTCTCTTAGTCTGAATAGCTTCACTAATTATATCTATTATTATTATTATTATTACTATTATTATTATTATTATTACTATCTCTTTTCTCTTGTCGACAATACCGAAGGACTAACTGGCGAAAGGATCAACTCCAATCACAGTAGTAACAGTCTTAACATACCTCATACTACAAACCACATATAATTAATCCCAGCACTACTCCCTTTGGAGTCAACCAAAGCTACGACAGTCGAGTGGCGGGACAAGCTACGCAGAAGTTTACCGAAGATCAAGAACCTATACCTCACAATCAAGAGGCGAGCACAAAGAAATCAAATTGGTTTATACTAGCTCGTAAAAACGATATTGGATATTGGATAGTGGTAATTCAAGGTCGTGACACTTTCAAACACCAAGTATACTGACGACTAAGTTTTTTGATTGACAGCACTCCGCAGGTATAATAACACTCCAAATTGACAGAGGAATACGGTTCAATATAGTTAATTTGACTATAATTACTGACTTTTGTACATTATGTAGTGTGCTATTATATGCAAACCCTATGTCCTCATGTTGATTGATGAGATATCGAACTATATTAGCTGGCAACAATAGTAGGGCAGAAAATGAAGATTATATTCCTCCTTTCTAGTTGTGCCCCTTGCTGAGACCTAGATTAAAACCAGGATATTAGTTGCGATGACATCTACAAATCGAAATGAAATGTTTTACAATTATTTTTAAGCTCTTGTAGTGTCACAAAAAATATTTTTTCCCTTGTCTGTTTCAACGTGTCACTTAATGTGCAGCATCTCTCATATTTTTCATGTGAAAATGACAATAAACCAATAATTATCAGTTTTTTTACTCTTCTTTTACATTCCGTTGTATTGCTTGGAAGCTTATATCATTTAAAGCTCTTTGACGAAGCAAGAAACTTGTTTTCAATATAGTAAAGCTTGTTGTAGTGGCAGTACTTGTTTTTCACGGGAGCGTATTTTTCGTGATTTTTTCTTCTGTAAATAGAAGCTTGCGTGTATTATTTTGGAAACATCAGCATTTCTTTTAACCATACTAGCCAATATTGACGTTTGGTAGTCAGCACCCTGAAAATGAGTGCTACTTAAATAATGATCATATGTGCAGAGCTCTGTGTAGATGAATCTCTAGATATTCAGGAAATCTATTATTTCTACTATTTAAATGTTGTGATGTACATATAGGTAGTCTTCCGGGAAAAACTAGGCGCTTCTCTTCAAAAATAAACATCGTAAGCATTTAGCAGGGTTTATAAAGTAGATTTTGTGAACTGTTTGACCTAGACAGTCTGACTAAAAGCTTCGACATTAGACTTACACCGCCCTAGTTGTAAAAATTGAATAGTGAATAAGAACCAACATAACATCTCATTTTCGATTGCCGGGCTAAAGTCCTACAGTAATATCAAAAACTACGGCTTTATATACGGAATAACCTAAGCTAAATTGCGAGTGTCATTTAGTGTTTGAGTTTCGAAATGCCATTTCCAAGTTCAACTGTAATTTTGGGACACAAGTTAAATTGGTGTAAGCAGCTCAAATCTAATCCCAATTTATAGTATCAAGGGATAACTCATTTAGTTTTACTCCATAGTGAAATTAAAACAAGCCAAATGCAAGTGTAATAAGTATTCGTTGGTTTTGCAAAATAGGATGAAATTTTGCCGTGAGAAATTACAGTAATCTCGAATTTCCGAAATAAAATAGTCACACTATGTATTTTAGGTAAATATGGTTTTCGGTTCAACGTAATATATATACTTCAAGGTGGCAGTATTGGTTAACGTTTCCTTCTGATTTTCACTTTATCCAAGTTTGGCTTTTGTATGCAGTCGTCATTTAACCATATTGTCAATTAATCTTACTTCACAAAACAGTCCCACATATTTTAGTTGCGTAGAATCCGGCATAGTATGCAAAGTGCCACCTCATTAAAGTATTTTGTCTGTTTTAGCCGTATGCTCGACCGAATCAAGCTCGAGGCTAGGCAGTTGTCGTTAGTGCCAGGGAAAGCCATTCGTTACGTTCTGTTATTTTTCTTCGTAGAGGTGATCACGCTCGTGTACGGCGTGATAATCTTCTTCTTGCTGCATCACGCTTTCATTCCTACCGTAAAATTGGAGAGAAATTTGGACTTGGTGTTTGAGTACGTTCTCTTCTTAATTTGCGAATTTAATGTCTTAGTACAAAATGCAACGTTCAAATGGAGTATTCCAATGTTTGCAGCTTTCCTAGTGCTAATTTTTCGATTTCAGAAGGTGGAGTGTCCGTTAGTTCTTTTTTCTAAAAGAAATTATGTTTGTAGTTACTAACTCCTAAATACCCTTACATGCTCATATTGGAAATGTGGTTGCCAGATTCTTTTCAAAATCGAATTGCAGGTAAGTAATGTTTCCCTCGCACTTCAATTTCATTATATTAAATTGTGTATTATCCAAATAATCTGGCTGTAGATTAAAGGAAACCAGTCGCTTGTTTGAAGGTGAAATCGTACTACTAACGACTACGAAATGTACCTCCAGTAAAAGTTCTTGTAAAAATAAAAGCAACTGTTTGATTATAGGGGTTTGGAAAATGTTAACGGTGAATTAGCGATTTCAATGAGCCATAATTCAGATGCTAGCTATGGAATTTAGAGTGAAAACGTAAATACAGAAGTACTATATATTTACGCTGACGTAAATTAAACCCTTAAAATAGGTATTCGTCTTCCTAAATCACACAAGTAGCTGAATAACTATTAGGAACCAGTCACTTTCACACCCATAGCACTTCTAGGGATTCCCTGTACTTTATCTTACTGTTTCATCTATTTTTGCAACCAACCCGACCTCATTTTTAGGTATCCTGAATGACAGGCTAAAATGCATATTTCTTGTAGCCTCACTACAATGCATGTTGGAGATTGAAAGTCTACACAATTTCTTGACCCACGAGGACCTTGTTAATCAAAAACCTAGCATTACCCACATGAGGATATACCTATTTAATCCAATTAAGACACCCTTTTATCCTAAACCTCAATTATCTGGGCACTTGACATTTACTAGTGTGAGATTAGAATTTGATATTTAATTTCCCCGTAGACTTGGTGGGAGAATAAAACTAATAATTAAAACAGTATTGTCTATAAGTGTGTGGTTCTTTGAATACAATTTCAATAATCATTCGTTTAATGTGCAGAACTTATTAAGCTGTATTAGTTTATTAGTTATGTCAAGTACCCGGGCGCAAAGCACAACCCTAGCTATTTGGATAAGCTAATTCCCATTCATATGAATTCTCCGTAAGTCTTCATTGACTGACTGATTGACTTCATTATAATATTTAATCTGTGGTAATGTGGTTTTAGTGCTGAACAGTGATATGTTTTTTCAAGGAGATTCAATCGACGCTGTTCAGCCGGCTCACAACCGTATTAACGTGGTGTGCTATATGTAAAATATGATTTAGGGTTATTTATTTTTCAAGTGAAATCGTCTTTTAAAATGCAATATAGACAGCTTATTGGTAACTTCTTGATCTGTTTTAATTATCTTTAACGTTTATTCTTTATTTATTAGGTATGACTATCATGACTTTAGAACTCTATGGCAAGGACCATGTTCTTGTAGGAAGATTCAAAAAACCTGTAAGTTTAACTTTGTTATGCGAGAATATAATTCCATGTCAATTTGTTTATTGTGTCCCACAGTGAAACAGTATTATTAACTGCATGACGAGATTTTGAACACAATTTATTGTTGGTAATCCCATTGATTATAATTAAACAACTCCGAAAGTTGATTGATCCCTGGGTTCGAACCTCGGCGGGTGAGTACTGATGAAGAGCCCCAAACTGGGACGGAACAGCTGTCAAGTACTCCCGGGTTTTCGAGTGGTTCTCTAGCCGATGTCAGCTGATGATAAAACCCTGTAGCCAATCAAATCCCTGCAAACCAACACTTGATTTTTATAGTTCTCTTTCCTCCTCCCCGTTTTTCGTAGTAGAATTTTCCACGTGTCCGGAAAAAATGTTAGATCATTTCTGTTACACGAATTCTCAGTTGGTTTGATAAATAAGGCTTCAATGAGTAATCTCTCCCTTCACTTTGGTACATTATATTTTAATAATGTCATCTTGTCTTATCCTTTTGTATGTTTGTACGTAATACTTTAGCCTAGCTGTTTTCTGAATATTTTATCTTGTGAGGCTCAACTAATCTCTATTTTGCCGGGTTTTGGTGGCCCAGTAATCTAGTTAACCTTGTCCTACTACTTTGGCCTATGTATTTGACATCACAGTCGTTACAAAGTATTAGATAAACTTTTATCATTATTTTGTTTATTGGGCTCCACAGGATCCTTTAACTGACGTAATTTGTTTCTAAGTGAGTCTGTGGTTTCCAATAACACTTGCCTTGCTGTGTTAAGAATTCTACGTAAGGTCTCAGGGGTTCTCTCTTTGTAAGGAAGCACTACTGCTGTTTTCAGTTCTCTATTGTTGGTGGTGTCACCTTGCTTTGTATGTTTGTCATGCATATCTTCCCCGTTACTGTTATTAATTTTATTCTCGAAACTTCTTGAGTGCCTCCTGGCTAATTTATCGGAGTAGTTAAATTTCAAAGCTTCTATTAAATGTCTCACTTCCTGCCTTAAATTATTGCTAGTACTATTTAGTTTTTCTGCCTTATTACTAAAAACAAGCATCACTAGCCAAGACTCTGGCATCCCGAGCCATTGATGTATGTTGTGTTTCAGAAACACGCATACAAGACCCAAGTGTGGTTATTCACCTAACCCCACCTGGCCAACAGGATGAATCTTCAAAATTCACCTTGAGGGTGTCAGGAGATGCCACAGCTAGTTCACGAGGATTAGCTGGCGTAGGGATAGCTTTGAGTACTAGGGCAGAAAAGACATTGCTTGACTGGATCCCGGTAGATAGCCGAATGTGTGCTGTCCGTCTGAACGGATCAGTAAGAAGGAGAAAGGACTGCACTACTCGCCGATGCCTTTTCGTAATCTCCGCCTACGCCCCCACTGACTGCAGTTCGGATGAAACGAAGGATGAGTTCTACCAAAAGCTGTCTAGTTTGGTGCGAAAGGCTAAACGCTCAGATATAGTCGTTCTAGCTGGTGACTTTAATGCTCAAGTAGGGAAATTGTGTCAATCTGAGAAGGATGTCGGTGGCACCTATGGAGTTCCGTGCCAGCGAACCGACAACGGTGACCGTCTCCTACAGTTCTGTTCAGATAATCATTTGTTTCTTGTAAGCACTAACTTTAAACACAAGGAGAGACACTGTTTAACCTGGCGACCCCCATCATCAAACCAACGCTGGACACAAATAGACCACATAGCAATAAGCTATCGTTGGCGTGGGTCGGTAGGAGATTGTCGCTCCTTCTGGAACACGTGTGTAGATACCGATCACGCACTGGTCCGGGCTCGTGTGTGCTTACGACTGAACGGACGTAGGAAACAGCTGGCGGTAAAACCATCACGTCCCCAGCTCGATCAGGAAACTAAATCCCTATTTGAGGAAGAACTAGCTAAACACATATCTGAATTCGACAGCTGTGCTCACCCTGAAGAAGCCTGGAAGAATATTCAGTCAGCCATAGATACAGCTGTAAAAGCTGTGAATAAGGCAAATCCAAAGGTGAGTAAAAACCACTGGATTTCGACTGCCTCATCCGAACTGATAGATGCTAGAAGACTTATTCCGGCGAGCTCCGAATTCAATGAGGAGCGAAAGCTGCACAAAAGGAAACTTACTAAAAGTCTCCGCAAGGACCGTGAACAGTGGTGGGTGACAAAGGCGAAAGAGATGGAAAAAGCATCGGCGATAGGCAACACTAGGCAACTCTTTAGACTCATCAGAAACGGGTGGGGGAAGGCAATTCATAAGTGAGACTATTTCTGAGAAAAATGGCTCCTTAATTAGCTCTCAGGATAGACGCCTTGAACGCTGGAAAGAACACTTTGAGGAACAATTTAACTTGCCTACAGCCACACTGAACCTCCCCGCCATCCACACACACCCGAATGGGATATAGACACTGGTCCGCCGTCTGTAGTGAGGTCCAAAAGCTATCAGTAATTTGAAACGAGGCAAAGCGGCAGGACCCGACGGAATTATTCCGGAGGTGTTTAAATATGGGGGTGACATACTAGTTTGTAGATTAACTGAGGTACTAGGCAAAGTCTGGGAATCAGAGACAGTTCCATCAGACTGGGGTAAGTCACTTATTATACCGATATTCAAGAAGGGAAACAAGTCCTCGTGTGATAATCATAGGGGGATCAGCCTAACGAACATAGTCTCTAAAATCCTAGGCTCAGTAATCATGCATAGACTAAGCAGAACTCGGGAGGAACAGACAAGGGAAAATCAAGCAGGCTTTAGACCAGGTAGAGGGTGCATAGATCATATCTTCACTCTTCGACAGATTCTAGAACATAGACACACTTTTCGGCGTCCAACAATTGTCATATTTCTTGACTTGAAGGCGGCCTTCGACTCCGTGGATCGAAAGGTACTATGGCAATGTCTGACTGTGAAGGGAGTGCCAAGAAAGTACATTGCACTAATCAAGGCACTCTATTCAAACTCACGTAGTCGTGTAAGGGCTTATGGGGAATTGTCATCTGAATTGGTAACAACCAGTGGTGTCCGACAGGGATGTCCACTTTCCCCATTTCTGTTTAACTTCATCATAGATATGCTGATGGAAGTATCCTTAACTGAACGTAATGACTTAGGAATCGACTTGTTACCAGGGAATAATCTTATGGACTTAGAATATGCAGATGACATAGTCCTGTTAGGGGAGGATGCTGACAAAATGCAGAGTCTTCTGAACACCTTGAGCAGCAATCTTCGTATGTTTGGCATGCGATTCGCCCCGTAAAATGTAAGATGCTGCTACAGGACTGGACCACGTCAACCCCTAACTTAGTGATAGGGAGTGAAGTGATAGAACATGTTGACCACTTCACCTATTTGGGAAGTTGTATTAGCACCAACGGACTGATTGGCGATGAAATCTCAGCACGGATCCGAAAAGCTCGAGCTGCTTTCGCTGACTTACACCATCTCTGGCGTAGGCGTGACATCCGGTTATCAACCAAGGGACGTGTGTACTGCTCATCAGTTCGCTCCGTCCTTCTCTATGGCTCTGAAACATGGCCAATACGCGTTGAAGACATGAAAAGGTTGACTGCTTTCGATCATAGATGTCTGCGATCTCTGTCTCACGTTAGGTGGTTTCACAAGGTAAGTAATGTTGACGTTAGGCGTAGAGTGTTGGGCAAAGAGGGAAAATCAATCGACGAGGCTATAAAGTTACATAGACTAAGATGGCTAGGTCACGTGCTGTGCATGCCTAACCACCGCCTCCCCCGACGGGCATTACTAGCTGATATAGGTTCAGGTTGGAAAAGAGCCAGTGGTGGCCAAACAAAAACATGGCATCAATCCATGAAATCCTTGACAGTTAAACTGAGTCAGGTAGGGAGATGCAGACTCCCGGGTTGGGGCCCTCGGGACTCTAGGAATCAATGGCTGGAGACAATAGGTGACATGGCTCAAAATCGTTGTCAATGGCGCAGATGTATTCAGTCTCTGTAATCTTTCATATTCCTTTCTACCATTACCCATTCTGTTTCACTTTTATACTTGCCAAACTGTATTTGTTCTCTTCACTCATCTTCTTGTCTACCTTTGTGTGCTATTTGGAAGATGGCAACTCGAACTGCAGCACTTTGGTGCCAAGTTCTATGTTGAATCCAGACAGACAGAGACAGACTATCGACCGAGAGGTTCTCTGGAGATGCTTGGCTGTAAAGGGAATACCGAGAAAATACATTGCACTGATTAAGGCACTCTACTCGAACTCATGCAGCCAGGTGAGGGCATACGGCGAGTTGTTATCTGAACTGGTGACGACTAGTGGTGTCCGTCGAGGATACCCATTATCCCCTTTTCTATTCAACTTCATCATAGATGTACTAATGGACTTAACCCTAAGCGAATTCAGCGACTCAGGATTGATTTGCAGCCAGGGAATAATCTCGTTTACTTAGAATATGCAGACGGCATAGTCCTGTTAGGGGAGGACGCTGACAAAATGAGGAGTCTTCTGAACACCTTGAGCTGCAATCGACGAATGTTTGGCTTGCGATTCGCTCCCTCCAAATGCAAGATGATGTTACAGGACTGAACTACACCGACTCCTAGATTCGAAATAGGAAGTGAAGTGGTAGGGCACGTTGACCGCTTCACCTATTTGGGAAGTACCATCAGTCAACCCCACTGTGTTGATCTCTGACAAAATCTCATCACGGATACGGAGGGCTAGTTTCGCATATACCAGTTTACGCCGTCTCTGCCGTAGACGCGATATCCGGCTATCGACCAAAGGGTGGGTGTACTGCTCATCAGTCCGCTCCGTCCTCGTTTATGGCTGTCAGACGTGACCATTGAGAGTGACATACATGAAAAGATTAGCTGTCTTTGATCATAGGTGCCTGCGCTCTATCTCCCGTGTGAAGTGGTATAATAGGGTGAGCAATATTGAGGATAGGCGTCGAGTTCTAGCTAAGCTGGGGAAATCAATCGACGAGGCTGTGAAATTACATCGACTGAGATTGTTAGGACATGTGTTGCGTATTCACGCCTAGTCATCGCCTTCCTCGACGAGCAATGTTGGTGGATATAGGGTCAGGCTGGGAAAAAGCTAGCATGGCACCAGTCAATGAAATATACAACAGTTAGTCTAAGTCACGTAGGAAGATGTAGACTTCCTGACTGGTTGGGGTCATCGGGACGGTGAAAACCAAGGGTTGGAAACAATTGTTGAAATGGCTCAAACGCATCGTTCACAATGGTTGGTGCAGATGCCTCCATTCCTTGTGATTTATGATTTCCAATGAAACTGTATCATTCTTTGTTATTACCATTCCTTTGTCTCACACCTCTGTTTACTGACGCTATTATGCATTTCTTGTACTTTCTTCTGTTGTTTTGTGTCTTACAAGGGGGGCAGTGTGGCGACTTGAACTGCTGCACATCTGTGCAAAGTTGTATGTCGAAAACAGACAGACAGACATTTAGAAGTAGTAAACATTGGACAATTTATATACATTACTCTGCTGTAGCAGCCAAACTGATACGTTTGCATATGAGTGATCGAATAGAGACGTTTGTGTTTTTGGTCACTAGAAAACATTGAATGACTGTAGAATACCACTCATAAAGGGTTAAAGCGAAGGTAAGCTTTCCTAAGAGATTCTAAAAGTATACTCCTTAAGCTCTTACTTTTTATGTCCAGAATCACATAGACTATCTTTTTTTAGTAGAGAAATGAGTGTTTCTTTTTGCGATTTAGACAATAATTTCTAATCCACATATCATGCTGGACATTTATTTCAGTTGGGGTTGTGAAGTTTCCTCAGCCAACCGTTTCTATAGACAAATCCTAATGTTCCCTTATTTCCTCGTGTCGTTTTTGCTTATAAAATTGCGAACTAGACACACTTGCGATTCCAAGTATTATGTGATATCAGCTATTATATGCATTTGCAGAATACAATTCAATTAGTAAACTGTATAACATATCTTGATAGTGTTGTCGATGTATCCGTTATGAAGCATAAACATGTGGCTGGAAGATAAAACCCGGTTTTAGGATTTCATCATGAGTTGACATTTGTTAGAGAACCATTGGAAAACCTGGGAGTACTGGACAGCCAGCTGTTTCGTCCTAGTTTTGGACTTTTCATTAGTACGCACCCGCCTAGGTTCTAAACCAGAACCTTCCGGCTACAAGGCGATTCCATAGACCATTAGATTAAGCCACTTGGACTCGATACGATAACCCATGAATCCAGATTCTGCCAATTCACGATATAACGCGGCGATTAGCCAATGTCGTCGATGAGCATTTTTCCTCACACCTGACCTACTGTGCCCCACTGGTCACAACATTTTTGTCGGAACATTTTATGCTCTCCGTGAATGTATATTTACCATATATTGTGAAAGGTAAAGACGAATCAAAATGCTATCCAAGTGTTATCAATAAGCTAAAGGATTGATGAGATGGATTTAGGTGAAGTGAAATGGAATGTGTACTAGTTGTACAAAAAGTCAAATACTGAAATGCATTATTAAATTTTTGTGTTTCTTTTTTATATAATCACATGCTGTCCAGTCAATTGTCTACTATGGATTCACTACAAGTTGCTTGATGACTTTCCCTGTTTTCGAGTATTATATAGGATGAAATTCACTAAAAGAGCTTTTAGAGTAAATAAACTATATGTAGAATATAAGTGTTCCTTGATATATTTGAGTGTAACTCACAGTGATTATTATTATTATTATTGTATCCTTTAATTCCTAGAGGAACATAGGGCTTCAGCTGCGCGTCTCCATTTCATGGTCATCCCATATCTTATCTATCTCTAAGAAAATGTCTCGTCTTACCTTCTACATTAAAAAGTTAAGACAATCAGGTATCAACCAACCTTTAGTTTTGCAATTTTTAAACTCCTGTATTTTACCTATTGTACTCTACTGCTCTCCATTAATCTTTCCTGGGCTGCTCAAAAAAGATTATATCATATTACGAAGAGTATTAAATGCTGTGAGTAGAGCTTGTGGTCTGCCACTGCATGAGCTCGCTAATACTATAGTCGAGAGGCATATAAATTCCTGTACGAAATGGGCAAAGGCTATAATGTCAGACCCTCTGCACCCCCTTTATTCACACCTGTCCCCTTGTATCTCATCAGGTAGGACGAGAAGTCAATATAAAAAGATATATGCTCGTACTACTAAGTATAGAAATTCTACAATACCCTATTTAGCGCGTACTTTATGTGACGAAGACTCTGTTAGACGTGAAACTTACAAGTTACTATGTAATTAGCACAGTGAATCGACCCTTTTATCGTTCATCTTTCTGTATTTTATGGTGTTACACTTTCTATCGTTTAAATCGTTACTCTGCTATTTTATATTAGTTGGTATTACTATTATTACCACAATTTTGTACTTTATACATATTTTTCTCCGTATGGCACACAGTATTTTGCTACGTAGCTGCTACAACAATCGTTTTATTACTATTATGTATTGTGTATTTTTTAATTTTTTTTGTCGTTTTTGGGTAAATTAGATGCAATAATGTACTGAATGCTGAAAATTCCTTGCTGTATCATGAGTACTGTTTTTGGAATAAAGCAATTATTATTATTATTGCCTTCGGTTTTCTGCCAACTTTTTCACCCCGCTCCAAGTCTGCCCACATGCTTTCATCTCCTCTTCACATCACCTCCTCCAAGTCACCCCACCCTTGCACTGACGACCAACTCGCCTCCCGCTTCCCTTTTGGTCGGGTTCCACTCGAGTAATGGCTTGTCTAGTGGTGTCACTTGATGGTCTCCTCAGCGTATGGCCGGCCAATCCATCTCCATTTCTTCCTGCCTATTTGTATCACAATCGGTTCCTGGTGGGTTCGCTCATCGCCAGAAATCCGTGTTGCTAATCTTTTCTGGCCGGCCATCTGATCTTAAGTATTGATCGGAGGCAGCTATTAATGAAGTTCTGTAGTTTGTTTGAGATGCTCTTTATGACGCGCCAAGTCTCTGGTCCGTATAGTTGCTCTGACTGACTTCACATTGGAGTTGAAAATCCGGATGTTATTTTCGATTCTGAGTGCTGTTCATCTCCTCCATACAGACTTAAGAGAAATGAAAGCTTGTCTTGCTTTTCCAATTCTGGCTTTGATATCCTCGTCAGTTTCGTTCGCCTGTAGTTGAAACGATGCTTCCCAGGTAGGTAGGTAAAGGAGGTTGTTCCTTTCAGGTTCCTCCCATTTATGCTGGCTGATTGTTGTCTGTTGTTGTCGCTGTGGCTATTGGTGTTGGCCAGGAATCTTCATCACCTCTGTTTTATCTATGTTCACTTGAAGTCCTATTTATGATGCTTCTTCAGCCAACTTGTTGCTTCTCACTTGCATATCTTCCAGTTTGTGGGAAATCGGACATATATATGTCATCGGCGAAGTCCAGATCCTCAAAGTCTCTTTTTGTGTGAGTCCATTTTATGCCTGTTTCCTCATTGCACGTCGTCTGTCGCATTATCCAGTCTACTGCAATCAGGAAGATCATTGGCGATAATAGGCAGCCATGAGCAGTGGTACACATTACTTTTATCAAGTTTAGTTTCGCTTTTACCATTCTAATCCTTATTCATTTATTCTCTTTGAAAGTAGTATGATATAATCAACCAAGACAGTTCAATTCACTCATTATATCATTAGTACACCATGTGATTTCCATAAATCAAAACTGGTGTGTTATAGCTTTTGGTTAAATTTATCCTGAAGAATCGAATGTATAATGACAGTTTTAGATCAGTAATCTTATATTTAAAAATTCCTGAATCACTCTATTTCACATTGTTTTGCTTGAAACTATATTTTGATGTCACAGAAAAAAATAAACTCCATATATAGAGATTTGTAATTGACTAAAATTGTCACAATTCACACAAATGCATTGAAAGAAAGGTCAGCAAGAGGAAAAAGAACAAGATGAAGCAGTTGATATGTTGGATAGTTGGCGAGAAACCCTGAACCTAGGTTTCGTACTTGTTAGCACTTATCAGCAAGGCGCATCTATAATCATTGATGAGAACTCGTGTGTACCCTTTTGAGACTCGAACCCGCGTTACCCAGCGCTGCAGTTAGAGATGTTACCACCGAACTATTCGGGCTTGACAGGACTCCAAGTGAACATAGACAAGGCGGAGGTGATGAAAATAACCAACCAACAACAATAGCAGCAACATCCAGCGTCAATCACCATCAACGGGAGGGATTTGAAAGAGGTTAATTCATTCACTTATCTAGGGAGCATTGTCTCAACTACAGGCAGTCGGAATGGACGAAGATGTCAAATCGAGCGAGAATCGGGAAGGCGAGAAACACATTCATCAACCTGAAACCAATCTGGAAATCTTCGTAATTTCAGCATCAACAACAAAATTCGGATCTTGTATACAAACAACGTCAAGTCAGTTCTTCTATACGGATCAGAAACTTGGCGGGTGGGTCACAAAGAATATTTCCAACAGGCTATTGCAGGCCAGACCTTTATCAACAACTGTCTTCACTGGATCTATACTGAAGATCAGATGGCCATGCTGGAAAGAGTCACCAACAAGGAACTATGGGAAGAAACAAAACAAGAACCAATCACCTAACAAATATGCAAGAGAGAAGGGAGATGGATCGGACACTCGCTGAGGAGACCGTTGGGTGACATCGCGCGTCAAGCCCTCGAGTGGAACCCGAAAGGGAAGCGGCGAGTAGGACGTCCATGGGTGACATGGAGGAGATCGTGTGAAGAGGAGTTGAAAGAGTATGGACTAACATGGATGCAGGTGAAAAGTACAGCAGAAGGAAGATAGAAGTGGTAAGTGGAGACGTGCAGTTGAAACCCTATGTTCCACTAGGAACCCAAGGGAGCAATAATAATAAAAATAAGTAACCAATGTCATGCGTCTAGACTTTCGTTTGATGCAAACTGAATTCTGTCAGTACGAGTTGTTACACCTTTTGTCTACCCATCAAGTAGGAGGAATAAGAATCAAAGTGAAAATAATATAATTATGCGTTGTACAGCTGTAGTTGATGATGTATCTATTTCATAACTATGAGGTTGTCACTTATTGACATAAGCGCTAGGTTTTCAGTCAATGGATCACAAATTCGAGTCCTGCCTCACCTACTTAGGCAAGAGCAACTGGGAAGTCTTGTCAGCTCTTACACGATAAGTGTGGCTTTTAGCCTAGTACCTGAAAAATCTGTTCCGGGTGATTAAGCTTAAGCATAACAGTCTCATAATTAGGTAATTCACTGTTTTACGCTACAAATCTCCTTTTCATTTATCTTTATCCGTAAATACTCATAAAGAAATGCTCCATATTCATACACTCGAGAATTAGTACTCAAGATAACATCGAAACTGACTTTGTTTAAATAAAGCAGTTCAAAATTGGAGGGCAATTTAAATCAATCTGCAAATTTTTTCGACTATACTGACTTCTTAACTTATTGTACATCATATTAATTTCTATCCTCTTAATATATCCGCAAAATGAATGTTAATAGTTTAAGTGTTAGGTACAATTTAGCATATTGAAATTGAATTCTTTCTCGAAGTTCATTTTATCTCTACCTCTATTTAATGTTAATTCAATAGAAAATAATAACCATTTAAAAATTACCTCCATTGGACTGGGTTTTTATTTTATTATCCTGTAGATTTATAATAATATATGCTAAAGGTAAAACAAAAAAGAACTGTGACTAAAGTGTACAGTTACTTATCACTGTTTATATATATGTATAGTCTTTTACACGTGTGTGTATATCTGCATTTGTCAATAAATATACAGACTGTAGTAACACATGTAGACGGTTTTAATCAATTTATGACATTGTGCTTAATTTTTACACATTAATTATAATTGTATTCTCAGCAACCAGCCTCTATAGTTAAATACACACTAGTAAGTAGTACATGTCATGAGACTTATGTTTTTTTATACGCTTATTCGAATTTTCTACTCATATGATCTAGGTTGCTTAGGCAGGTCTAGATACATATAACAAAGAATATTTATAGCTCAGATGGATAATATTGATGTGTTTGTGTTCTCTGCGCCGGATGATTTAAATTGTGAAGGTTTCATTTTCTTTGCAGACAACATTTTCAGCGAATACATCATCAAGTTGAAGTGAGCTTTTAGAATTCTTCACGAGTTTACCAGTCATCTCTTCTGGTAACCTGAAATGTGATTTATTGTTTCTGGATATATATATATATATATATATATATATATATATATATATATATATATATTGATTCTCTAGTTCGTGTGTATAAGTATTGGTTGCTTTTGGCTGACTTGAGAAGTCTTCAAATATATCTATTTTGTTTCTAGCCTAGTTCTTCTTTGTTGATTTGACGAGTTTCACTATTACAAATGAAATTATAAATATCCTTCAAGTTTGTTTTGTTTTGTAGAATAAATGGGTAGATCATCATTTCCAACAATAAGAACCATCATTACTATATAGCAGTCTAGGTCGCTGCATAGCCCTTGTCATGTCAGTGCTAGGGAAGGAGGGTTGTGAAGTTTCATCGACTGAGATGGTTACGACATGTGTTACGCATGCACGCCTAGCCATCGCCCTTCCTCGACAACGCGCAATGTTAGGTGGCATAGGATGGATCAGGTTGGAAAGGAGCCATTGGTGGTCAAACCGAAACAGCCTCATCAGTCAGTGAAATTCACAGTATTTAGTTTATGCCACGTAGGAAGATGTAGCCTTCCTGGTTGGGATCCTCAGGACGGTAAACACCGATGGCTGGAGGCAATTGGTGACATGGCTTAGAATCGTTGTCAATGACTAGCACAGATGCATCCACTCCTTGTGACTTATAATACGCAATAAAAACTATTCTGTTCTTCGATATTACTATTCTCTTATGCTTGATATGTCTGTTTACTGTCTCTATTTTGCACTTTTTTTAACTTTCTCCTTCTTCTCTGGCTTTGTATACTGAGTGAAGTGTGGCGACTCGAACTGGTGCTCATCGGTGCAAGGTTCTATGTTGAAGTCAAACAGATGGATAGCTATTGTGTTTTCACACATGAAGTAGGAAGAATAAAGAATCAAGAGGTAAAAGTAATATAATTGAAGATAATAAAACTCTATAGAGTGCAGCAGTTGAAGAGGTTCGATGTTAAGGTGAATTACGGTTGTTTGTATTTAACGCCAGTCAATTTTAATGTGTGTGTGTGTGTGTGACCCCAAGTTTACAGCCGTATGCTACGGTTGCAATACATAGACTACGGCCAAACATTGTTTTTGGTTAGATTCAACATATGGATATCGGTTAGTAAATCAGCGAAAGAGTTGGTTTGCGACTCAGCCAAATAAAAGAACAAGTGTATCTGTGTGAAAGTCTAGTTTAAGGTTACTAGAAAGACTTATATTAAATTCTAATGGAATGTTTATACATAGATTTATAGTCTAATGGATTCTGCTACTGATAATTGCAACTTTTACAACTGGTGGGCGTACCTATAAAGTAGGCAGCTTCTTTTTTTTGTTCAAACAGTTTTGATTAAGTGTTTAATTTATCTTCTTAAATAATTCTTTGTGTTTACCAGTTCTCTTTACCCTATCGTTCTAATGAGGTTCGAACAATCAGCAATATTCTTTTTGCACCATTGTATATAATTGGTAAAATGAAAGAGGAAATCCCGTTGGAAATTGAAATGGCGTCTAATTACCAGTTTGATACGGTTAGTCAGCTGCCGTTTTTTTATATACATAATACAATTTTATTTTTTTCAAACAATTGGGTTGATTATTTACAATTTTTGAATTTTTAAATGCTAATCATATGACTATTACTAGGTGACATTGATTTACCTACAGGACAATAAATAATGGATAACAAACGACACACAACTGCATAATCAGACTGGATAACTGGTCAAATTTAAATGTGATCTTCAGCACTGGTGTATACAAACATGATTATATATGTGAAGATAATTTTGGGCAAAGGGTTATTAAATGACCTATGCCATAGCCTCATGAGGAAAGATTAGTGCTAGAGGTGGTAAAAAGAAAACAAGAAACATAAAAGAATATGCTTACACAATAGCCAGATATCCGAATTTTAAGTTGGTTGGTACATGTCGTGAAAAAAACAGACTTCTACTTGTGTGTATTGTGTTAAAGTGCTTGAGAGGATTTTGTTATTCATGATACAAACTTGGTACAGTATGAAGACTAAAAGTTGTGCTATACAAGGCAATAAGACAACAGCAAAGGGAAAAAAATGGAAACAGTTGAGGATCGACCACCTCTCCTCTTGTCCATTCAGTTATAGGGCTAGCAAGGAATGATTAGTATGAAGGCGTTCTTAACACACATCTAAGTCACCAAATCCAGTGTCCCAAGATAATATCACTAATTAAAAAAGCGGTCTCAGAATTACTTACAATAGCGACATCATCCTGTGCAAGCAGTCCTACGGAGCCAGCGATGACACGATAAACTTACTGCAGCACTCTAACAAATAGTCTCATTAGGTTTTCTTTTCCTTTCCTTGTTACTACTACACTGTTGTTCTCATCTACTACCACACATCAACTTTATATTTCAAATCCTGTGGTGCATTGTTTGAAATGAAATACTCTACGCTGTTTTTTTTCTTAATTTTTAATATTTATTTATTTTATTTATTTATAACTTATTTATTTTATTTAATTTATTTATCTTTGATTTTTAAAAATCTTATATAATTTATGAGGTAATTAGATGCAATATACTGTAATGCATGCTGAAAATTCCATACCTGTACCACAAATACTGTTTGGAATAAAGCTGTTATTATTATTAAAAAAAATACGCAGAGTCGTTAGATTTTAGAGATCAGGTTGCATAGGTGTACAGCGAGACTGCGCACATCAAGTCTTTGGAAATTCATATTTAATGGCCGAACTAATATCCCGATGACGCCAGAGGTAGTCCATGCTGCTGTATATCGCCTTGACTTTCCCTAAACGATTGAAAATGTCATCTGCACTCATCATATAGCAACTTACTGCATAAACTTTTCGACTATTAACGGTGCACCTGCGAGGACAGTTGACAGTAAAGACTCCTGAAAGTCTTGCAACAGCACTTTACATGTAGACAGTGCAAAGAAGGTTGTGGCCAGCAAGTTTGTGTAGCCTAGTTACATACAAAAAAGCGATATCGTTTGAATATTCTTTCCCCGGAGATCAACACGACAAGCACACACAAGCTCCTGGATATCTTGGATGATAAAACCGCACTGCTTGTTGAGAACAATGATAATAGCTGGTACGTATGTATGTATGTCCTCATTCCACCCGAAGTGTTTTTATAAAAGGTACTGATAAACCTCTCAAGAACGTCTCTCTCTAATACACTGTCCTAAAGATCAGGCGTGTCTAACGTTTGGAAGGCAGAGAACGATTGTTAATGGGTGATAAGACTCCAACAACTGATGAAGACCTTACTTATGATCGATGCATTCACGGTATAAATGAAACCCAGCTTGCTCTTCACGAGTCAGTCTTTCATGAGTTTACAAAGCTTTCAGAACACAATTAAAACCAGTATTTTAGACCCATCTGGTTACAGAATAATTCTCCGATGATTGTCGCATGCATTGTCTGTCTGTCTGTTTTCGACATAGAACTTTGCACAGATGTGCGGAAGTTCAAATCGCCACACTGCCCCCCTTGTAAGACACAAAGCAACAGAAGAAAGTACAAGAAATGCATAATAGCGTCAGTAAACAGAGGTGTGAGACAAAGGAATGGTAATAACAAAGAATGATACAGTTTCATTGGAAATCATAAATCACAAGGAGTGGAGGCATCTGCACCAGCCATTGTGAACGATGCGTTTGAGCCATTTCAACAATTGTTTCCAACCCTTGGTTTTTACCGTCCCGATGACCCCAACCAGTCAGGAAGTCTACACCTTCCTACGTGACTTAGACTAACTGTTGTATGTTTCATTGACTGGTGCCATGCTAGCTTTTTCCCAGCCTGACCCTATATCCACCAACATTGCTCGTCGAGGAAGGCGATGACTAGGCGTGCATACGTAACGCATGTCCTAACCATCTCATGCGATGTAATTTCACAGCCTCGTCGATTGATTTCCCCTCCTTACCTAGCGTTCGACGCCTAAACTTAGTATTGCTCACTTTATTGTACCACTTCACACGGGAGATAGAGCGCAGGCACCTATGATCAAAGGCAGCTAATTAGCATTAATTGGGGCTTTTCAAAAGACAGGCACAGCATTGGCTTCATTCTACATTGATAGGATATTTTCATTTAGCTGAACTTTCGTAAACAGCCCCATCAATTCTCTCATTAAAATCTTACCATCTTCAAAAAGATCTAAGGCAAGTTTTCTGGACCGAGTGCTCTATGGTATTTGAGTATCTGGAAGGTTAGCTGACTAGCCTTCAGTCTATTTCAGTTTGATGCTTTTTAGTAGTGATCGATACATCGCTGTATTTACGTTAGTCTGTTTAGCACGAGCATTAGTAGATTAGGATGAACTGACAGTCGAGAAAAGCGATTTAGAATATTGAAAACTGGCTGTGTTTTTCGAAGTGTTCTATCCAACGTCCAAGTCGTCTTTGTAGGGTTGCTAACCATCATGCTATCTGCCTAACAGACCGTCTCCCTAACACTATGCTTCTTTCTACTGATTGCTCTGATTAACTGGAACAGCCTTAGACTTTTGCTAGATGCAGCTACTGATTCCATCTCACATGAGTTCTTTGACTACGAGGTTCATGTACGCGCTGTCTATACAGCATATTATTACTCTGGAATGAACCAATGGGCATTAATGAACGGCTGACAAAAGTAAAGACACTAACAAACGTAAACAATGACAGAAATAAAATGATACAGTTTATGTACATGGATAAGAATATGATGGTAAGGAATTAAATGACTGATAAAAAAGCACTTACAATAGGTTGTGACAACGGAGAGATCACTTAAAGCTAACCATCAAACTGTCCTTCAATATTCATATGAGAGTTGAAATAGTGACTAAACTACTATGTTGAAGCAGATTCCTGTCTTTATGGAACCGCTCTCAAAGGCATGGTTTCTGGTGACTGAAACGTTGTCATTCTTTTATTACCCTAAATACTCATATATCATTGGTTTAGAAGCAAGGCTTTCCAATTCTTCTAAGTTAACTCTCCACTAGTCTAGTGATTACAGGTGGGAATCCTTATTCATCTCTTCACTTTGTCGCTGAAAATGCGTAAGAAAAAGTCAACCCGAAAATTTCACATCCTTCACTTTCCAAATAAGCTTGTGTTTTGTCAAACTCGAACATTTGCCTCCTGAGCTCTGCAGTTACGCAGCACTGATGCTTTCTCTGCTTCAGGCACTCAAAGAAATCATTTTCGATAACTTTGAAGTAGCTGCCACCCATAAGCTTCCATACACACAGTCCGTCTGGTCGTCATATACAGTATTCATCTTTCTCCCTTTGTTAGTACTAGTTTCAGTACAGTTTGCGACCATTGATAGTGACTAAAGTGAGAGGTATGGATTTAAAACTAAACAGCCTAGCCCCCGACCGCCATCCTCATCAGACTGACCTCATAAATCCATAAAACTCACCTTACAAATGTCAAAACATTCCACTGATTTTGTAAACTCCTTGTTGCACATATAGTACCAGGAGCTATCTCAGATTCATACAAGGAACTATCCACTGGGGTTTAATCGAACCTCACCGATAGCTGCTACCTTGACGTGGTGGTCGGGCTTGCATATCGCAATAACCCAACAAGCTACATTGGCTGGAACCAATGTTCCTGTAGGTCCTACCATGTCAGGAAGGTCATTATGATGGTGATTAGACTAAAAGCAGTTACCGGCTTAGTGTAAAAATTTCTTTAGACTATGCTGGGGGTCTGTGGGCGAAGTCCTACTGCTGGGGAACAGGTATGTAACAGCAGTAAGGTGTTCCCCTCAGACGACCAACATGCCAGCTATGCTGTCTCTCCACTCTGGAGAGGGAGGGGGTTAGAAATGGTCGACCCAACAACTGTACATCCCGACCTACCTTACGGTGGTCCGTAACCGGCGGTAAGCTTACTAATACGGAAAAATCCAAGAAGCCAGTTCATACAGGCGTGTGTGACCGGCCTCAAGCATTTGTCCCCTGGGCTTTGCGGACACGCAACACTAACCCTCTTTCTGTTTCAGGTACCCGAATAATCAATCAACTTCCACGGTGTGGGCAACCGAAAAGTAACAACCGCCCACACACTTCCAAAAGCACACGAAGCCTTCCTGGGCATCATTCTCCATTACCCACATCACCTTACTTTCCTACTACAGTCGGTACTATTCTTCAGGCTAGTTAGTCATCTTCACTCTGTGACAACAAACAAGGATGAGAGTTATAGCGACGAGCAATGTTAGCGGATATAGGGTCAGGCTGGAAAAGAGCTAGCGGCGGTCAAACCAAAACATGGCACCAGTCAATAAAATCCACAACAGTTAGTTTAAGCCAGCCACGTAGGAAGGTGTAGACTTCCTGACTGGTTGGGGTCATCGGGACGGTGAAAACCAAGGGTTGGAAACAATTGTTGAAATGGCTCAAACGCATCGTTCACAATGGCTGGTGCAGATGCCTCCATTCCTTGTGATTTATGATTTCCAATGAAACTGTATCATTCTTTGTTATTACCATTCCTTTGTCTCACACCTCTGTTTACTGACGCTATTATGCATTTCTTGTACTTTCTTCTGTTGCTTTATGTCTTACAAGGGGAGTGTGGCGACTTGAACTGCTGCACATCTGTGCAAAGTTCTATGTCGAAAACAGACAGACAGGCATGAGAGCTATAGAATCATCCCCGACAGCCTTCCAAAGCCAAGTTACCAAATTCATATAGGAGGATTCAACGTCAGGACCCTCTGCCAAATTGGACTACAGACATCACTAGCTAGAACTCTGGCATCTCGAGCCATGGCTGTATGTTGTGTTTCGGAGATACTCATACAAGACCCGAGTTTTGTCATTCACTTAACCTCACCCAGCCAACAAGGTGAATCTATAAAATTCACTTTAAGGGTGTCAGGAGATCCCTCAGCTAGTTCGTGAGGACTCGCAGGTGTAGGGATAGAATTGAGTTTTTGGGCAGAAAAATGATTTATTGACTGGGTCCCATTAGATAGTCGTATGTGTGCGGCCCGTCTGAATGGGTTCGTTAAAATAAGGAAAACAGCACTACTCGTCGTCGTCTTTTCGTGGTCTCCACTTACGCCCCAACAGACTGAAGTTCGGATGAACTGAAGGATGACTTCTACCTGAAACTGTCTAATTTGCTGCAAAAAGCAAAACGCTCAGATATAGTTGTTTTAGCAGGGGACTTCAGTGCCCAAGTAGGGAAGTTGTGCCATACTGAGAAGTATGTAGGTGGTACGTATGGAGTTCCCTGTCGACGAACCGACAACGGTGATCCTTTTCTACATTTTTGCTCAGATGATCATCTGTTCCTAGTCACCACTAACTTTAGGCACAAAGAGAGACATTGTGTAACCTGGTGACCTTCATCACCAAATCAACGCTGGACTCAGATAGACCACATAGCGATAGGGTATCGTAGACGGGGGTCAGTAGAAGACTGTTGCTCCTTCTAGAACACGTGCGTAGACTCTGATCACGCCCTGGTTCGCACACGTTTATGCTTACGACTAAACGGACATAAGAAATTGATGACAGCGAAACAGTTACGTCCCCAACTAGACCGAGACTCTGAGTCCATTTTTAAGGAAGAAATAGCGAAACAAGTGTCTGAGGTCGACAGCAGGACTTCCCCTGAGGCAACCTGGCACAACATACAGTTAGCTGTCGACACAGCTGTAAAAGCTGTTAATAAGCTAAAACCAAAAGTTAGTAAGAGTCATTGGATTTCTACCGCGTCTTCCTAACTGATTGACGCAAGAAGACTGATTCCAGCGAACTCCGATTATGATGAGGAGCGAAAGTTACTCAAACGAAAACTAACAAGAAGTCTTCGCAACAACCGTGAACAGTGGCGGGTGACAAAAGCGAAAGAGATGGAAAAGGCATCAGCAATTGGTAACTATTTAGGCTTATCAGGGAAACAGGTGGTAAAAGGGAAATGATAAATGAGGCAATCTCTAAGAAAATGGCACCATAATTAGCTCTGAGGATAGACGACTAGAACATTGGAAAGAATACTTTGAGGAGCAGTTCAATTGGCCTACAACCACGCTCAACTTACCGAACGTCCAACACCTGCCTGAATGGGATATAGACACAGGTCCTCCATCCCCAACTGAGGTTACTAAAGCTGTCACCAGTCTGAAACTAGGCAAAGCAGCGGGACCTGATGGAATGACTCCAGAGGTATTTAAGTACGGTGGAGACAGTTTACTGTCTGAGTTAACTGAGGTACTAGGCAGGGTCTGGGAATCAGAGGAACTCCCGTCGGATTGGTGCAAGTCATTGATTATCCCCAAATACAGGAAGGGAGACTAGTCTTCCTGTGATAATCACAGGAGGATTAGCTTGACTAATATGGTATCTAAAGTTCTAGGCTCAATAATAATGAGTAGACTAAGCGGTCCACAGGAGAAACAAAGACGAGAACCAGGCAGGCTTTAGACAAGGGAGGTGTGTTAGTCACGTCGACAGATTCTGGAACATAGGCATTCTTGTCGGCGTCCAACAATCGTCATATTTTGATTGGACACTAGTAACTAGTGTGACGTGTCTAGTCCCTTCTTTGGTGCAGATTGAATTCTATCAGTCAGGTTTTGCAATGTGGCTAGTTAGCACTCATCAGCAAGGCGTATCTGCAACCCTGAAGGAACTCACGTCCCTTTAGAGATTCGAACCCGCGTCACCCAGTGCTGCAGTCAGAGACGTTACCACTGAGCTATTCGGGCTCGCGATTAACCTCCTGATGAATGCCAACTGGCACGAAACCCAGGTCCAAGGCTTCCTGCCGATTGCCTCCAACTATCTAAAATCGTCTTATTTCTTGACCTAAAGGCGGCATTAAGTCCTGTCGACCGAGAAGTACTCTAGCGATAATCGGCTGTGAAGGGAATGCCGAGAAAATACATTGCACTGATCAAGGCACTCTACTCGAACTCATGCAGCCAGGTGAGGGCTTACGGCGAGTTGTCATTTGAAGCGGTGACGACTAGTGATGTCCGACAGGGATACCCACCATCCCCATTTCTATTCAATTTCACCATAGATGTACTGATGGACTTAACCCTAACTGACTTCCAAGACTCAGGGATTGACATGTTACCAGGGAATAATCTCGTTGACTTAGAATATGCAGATGATATAGTCCTGCTTTTAGATGGAGACGCTGACGAAATGTAGAGTCTTATGGACACCTTGAGTTGCAATCTTCGAATGTTTGGCATGTGATTCACTCCTGCCAAATGTAAGATAATGTTACTGAACTGGACTACATTAACTCCTAGCTTAGAATTAGGGACTGAAGTGGTAGAGCGTGTTGACCACTTCACTTATTTGGGAAGTTGCATCAGCTAGTCCGAACGGGTTGATCTCTGACAAAATCTAATATACCAGTTTACGCCATCACTGGCTAGCTATTGATATGTGTACTGCTCCGTCTTCCTTTATGGCTGCGAGACGTGGTCATTAAGAGTGCATGACATGTAAAGACTAGCTGTCTTTGATCATAAGGGCCTGCGTTGTACTTCCCGTGTTAAGTGATATAATAGGGTGAGCAATACTAAGTTTAGGCGTCGAACGCTAGGTAAGGAGGGGAAATCAATCGACGAGGCTGTGAAATTACATCGACTGAGATGGTTAGGACATGTGTTACGTATGCACGCCTAGTCATCGCCTTCCTCGACGGGCAATATTAGCTGACATAGGTTCAGGCTGGAAAAGAGCTAGCGGCGGTCAAACCAAAACATGGCACCAGTCAATAAAATCCACAACAGTTAGTTTAAGCCAGCCACGTAGGAAGGTGTAGACTTCCTGACTGGTTGGGGTCCTCGGGACGGTAAAAACCAAGGTTGGAAGCAATTGTTGAAATGGCTCAAACGCATCGTTCACAATGGCTGGTGCAGATGCTCCACTCCTTGTGACTTATGATTTCCAATAAAACTATATTGTTATTCTCTTTGCTTCATATCTCTGTTTACTGTCTTTATTTTGCATTTTTTTAAAAACTTTCTTCTCCTTCCCCGGCTTTGTGTACTGATTGAAGTGTGGCGACTTGAACTGCTGCACCCATGTGCAAAGTTCTGTGTTGAAACCAGTCAATCTAATTGAATTGAGTTTTCTGCCCTATCAGACAAGCGTAAATGGTTGGTCACCACTGTTTATAAAAATCGAAGTTTATCCTATTAATATATGTGTAGAATTTGGGCACTGTAGTAGTAAGTAATTCCATTTTAGTTTGTTTATTAGATGTATCACATAGTGAAACAGTATTACTTGCTGGATGACGTTGATATGATTATGAACAATAAATTTTTTTCGACACCTCATCCAGTAAATAATGCTGTTTCACTGTGTGATGCATCTGATAAACAAACTAATATGAAGCTTATCCTGTAATAAACATGGGAGTGCTAGGTTGACTGAGATTCTATGTTTCTAAGTAGATGCGTCATGTGCAGACATTCTTTCGGGTGTGAAACATTACCACTAAAAATGCATGGGGAGGAATTAACGGCCTTTAACCGTAGGTGCTGATGTACTATACTACTTAACAAGTGACGCTGGCCGAAACAACACTAAGTTGGAAACATGAAATCAATCAATGTAGCCGTTAAGTGCTAGTCTGACCCACATGGGTGCAGACTTTGTAGATGGGGTCGTCGAGTAACTAAAATCGTTTATAGTGACGCCGGTGTATCCACTCTGTATTGCTTCACAGATTCGGAAAATGTCTATTGGTCTTTGTTTAATTCTTCTGTTCGCTGTAGGTCTTTGTCCACAGTTAATTCGTTAGGGTTTTTGTTGGTTTGTATTTTAAGTTTATAAGTGGACTAATGTACTTTTGTACAGAGTTTTAAGTTTTTCATTCAGCCCTTATTTCATCAACTGCATAAGGTAGTCATCCTCTGTTTCTAGATAATATGTGGCATGAGAGTGACATGTAATATTGTTGATAGGTACGTTTACTCTTCCCATATACTACAAACATACAAACTATTCAGACAATCGTAGTCATTGTGGCTTTTATAGTCACAAAAATGTAGCCGCGTTAAATAGATACTATTTTTAAATATTTGTCATACAACTATATTAATTTTGGTTAACTCTTACTCTAGGTTCAACCAATCTTGGAGGTCGCGTTATTTTAGAATCCAAGCGCTATTTGTGGTCATCTTTAGCGCTAAAAATCCAAACAACTCTAGGTAGAATACACAGCATTTTGTATTATAATCCACAACTTTCTTCATCATCTGCGTTTGTACAGTAATACTCCTTATGAACTTGGTGTATATTGCCCTTGTGATTTTATATATTTTTCGTGAGTATTCCAATAAACCAGAAATTGTTAAAGTCCCAAAGCCGAAGATGAACTGAAATTCGAGCAGTTGGTTGGAGAAATTAAACCGGAAGACATTTCATTCTGACACTACCATATACATCTGTGAATACTAACTGTCTTTCATGTATGTTTTTAATTTACTAATCTATTATACTGTCAGAACTCTTAAACTTTCACCCCATATTTTTAATGATTTTGAAAAAAATGAAAATCTTAATGAATTTACCTTTGAATTTTTGTCACCTAAATATAATTCGTATTATTGGTGACGGTTACGGGATTCGTAAGTATTAGTGTTTCGAAGTAATTTTAGAAATATTCAAATCCAGATATTCCCTTTTTTTATCATCATACATATATGGATAGGAATACTCCCTATACGATTTTCGGAATACATTCCACGAACTGTGGTTTGGGAGGCGATAAATGCATATTAAGATGCAATAACTACACAACTGCATTTTGGGTAGCATATGAGTTCTTCAAAATACACAATAATTGCTCTTCCAATGCTACAAAGTATTCTACAATTTATTCGCGCAGTACGATTAATTCATATTCTAAATTTATTGTTTACCACCTAAATATCGACGCTTGACAGTTTTTTCAGATGCAAAAAGTAAAAATAAAATGCATAAGCATATTTACAGCGATTGGATAATATTCATAACGATAAGTCTCTTGTTGATTGCCTTCTGTATAAGAATGAAAGTCTCAAAAAAAGATAGAACTGTTTAGACATACTTCAGCTGAAAGCAACATCTGCTAAGTGTCAAAAACTGACTGCTTCGTCGTTTACATTGGTCACTGATTTGTATCTAAAGAATTTACGTTAGACACATTACAGCTGAGAGCTTTATTTTAACTGTACTCATCTTAAACACACACAAAAACACCCTTGTTAATAAAAACTTAAATGGTGTTACTCAACAACCATGTGCATGTTAATGTTCTTGGTAGTTAACTACAGTTAAGGTCTAGGTGAACGAAAGTTGGGATGCATGATGCCTACTGTCACTAAATGCTTACAAGTGCCGATGTGCACGAAAAATAGGCATAGGTCTGTCTGCTAAA
The DNA here is from genome assembly GCA_944472135.2 of Trichobilharzia regenti. NCBI lineage: Eukaryota > Metazoa > Platyhelminthes > Trematoda > Strigeidida > Schistosomatidae > Trichobilharzia > Trichobilharzia regenti. Next base: position 28,556,565 of record OX235263.1, read on the forward strand.
TGAAACATAAGGCAGTAGTGTCCCTTAGTTGAGAGATCATATTGGATACAGAAACAGTATACTTCTACCAGAAAAACTGGGTCTAGGTGAGTAGATTGGTATTAAGATGTTATGGAAATCTCGGTGTTCACTCAAATTCGCTGAATAATTAAAGGGATTGTAGCCATCTTACAAAGAGAAGTCATGATTCAGTGTTTTGTGAATCCTTTGCTTTTGATAATGATTTAAGTAACTCGAGTATCTAATGTTTAATGGAACTGAATACACCAAAATATGATTAAAGGCTAGGTACAGTTGGAAGCATCTATGATAATATATATATATATATATATATATATATATATATATATATATATATAACAGTTATTGTATACAAATATATAATTCTTAGAAAAGCATCTGGAAACAGTTAAAAGCTAGGTCAGGAAACACGGACATCAGTCGTAACGTCGAAAATGAAAGTACGAAGAGTACCAAGTAAAAGGTCTTGTGTTATTTAGCCGTTTACTAGTCAATAATTCCATCTAAAAATTCAAACTTCTGAAATAGCTTCACAGTATTCTGTACATGCAATTTGGAAATAGTCTTTTTCCCATCTTGGAGTGTTACTTCACGAACGCTACCACAAAAATCCTGCACGAATTGTTCACAAAGAAATCCAATAGCCACCAACGCCTCAAAGTTAACAAGGTTGACGGATGGCACTGTCTTCACGATTGTCTTGATTCGAGACAGGGGAAACTTGACACGCTTTTCAGGAAGACTAACAGTTGTAACATCTGAAACTTTATTTAAATCCAAGAAGCCATACCTTCCGTTGTTGCTGTTCATCACTGTCCTCAATCGACATTCGTACCTGCCAAGGTCGAAGCCCTGTCTTGAGAACCCGCCGCCGCGCCAATATAACCACTTCATATATTTAAACACAACTTCATTTGTTACCTGTACAACTGAACAGTAGTAAACATAATTAAATATTGATAAAAGATAGAAATTAGAGTCTCAGAAAGCCATACTTTTGGTCAATCTTTTAATTTAGCAAAAGCTGAAAATACAGTTACAAGTAATAACAACATTCTTTTGCCACTTGAATATATCCGGCGATGAAGCTGTATTATTTACTCGAAACGTTAAAAGCCAGTCATATCATATGAAGAGAAATAACTTGGAATATCGGTTTTGGTATTTCTCGTTCCTACTGTATACTTCACGTAAGGCCGAATAAATCCTAACTAGTGAAGGAATTAGAGTGGTATTCGGAACTAAAAATCAGCTAAAAAAGTTTTTCGGCTAGCCAGTCCTGTGGAGTCAAAACGAAAAAACAGTGTAATCCATTAATTCGCAATGGTTGGCCAAATACGTCCGGGGCAATTAAACTAGCGTCACTGAGAGGCTTAGCAAGATAAAAACTCTTCGGACCAAATGAAATGAGAATTGGAAAAATACCTCGCTTATGGAGTAACATGAAGTTACCCGACCGCACAAGATGATTGTACAAGTTAACGAAAATAAATTTTATTGTGTATATGAGTAGAGGAAACCAATTATTTAGTCTATTCTAGTGATTTTGAACTGGTTTTTAGTAGGCTTCAACCAGAAATAACGTTCATGATTACTGTGTAGCTATTAATCCAGCTGGAATTGAACTCCAACCTACTTCCTGCTGACATTTCAATCTGGCCAACCTAACATGGTGGCCGGGAAGCTCATAAGGCCGACACAAATAGTGAAGGGAAGATATAACATTTATGGCTGCTGTTAATATAGATGAAGATTGAACGATCAATTCATGGTTGTTTGCTCAAACCCAACTCCTCCATATTTTTCGCGGGAGTCATCAATACAGCAGTCATCGTTCGCTGTTCAGTGGAAGAGAGAGGACTATCAGAATTATTATCGTGATTTATTGTTGTAACATTTATTCTTAGAGCTTGTGTATAATGACCTTATTGTTGGTTACATGTCGGCGTAAGAATAAAGGATTCTCGAGTCGCTAATCAGTGTTCTGGTTTTCGCGTTGGTCAATACAAAGTGATTCTGAATGTCTCCGAGGGACAGCGTAGTAAGAGCTGGACATTGACAGTTTATGAGACTTAGCTGACAGTTTCTGATAGTTTCCGTTCGTCTTTCCTCGTGTCTGCCCGTCTTCTTTGGACAAGCTTTATCTGGAACTTTTCTGGAAATTTCTGTAAAGTTCACTGTTGCCTGGGTCAAAGAAGGGGCGAAGCGTCTTGGAAGCAAGCAGGAAAGTAAGTAATGATGAATTGCCAGTAAAATGTTATGATGTGTATGATGCTCAGCATGATGACTGTTGCACAGGTTTCGCCGTTTGGGGATAGTAAGGGTTTAAATTTTCCTAAATTCGAGCCTCGGTGCTTTTATGGAAACCCAGCCTACTATCCAGAGTTTAACAAAACGTTTGAGATGAATCATGAAATGAAGTTGATCTATTTGATGAGGTACTGCACTGGAGTTGCTTAAAGAGCCACACAGTGCTGTAAGTTCATGCCCCTAACAAAGGATACTCTGAGGCTATGAGTATACTACGGTAAAGATTCGGAAGAACTTCGATGATTGTAAAGAAATTATTCGAGGCTGTTAAAGGTAATGGTAGTCAATTACAAGATGACTCCAAGGCACTCACTGAGTTTTTGGATAATCTGATGACTTACAAGAATGCATTGATTTTGATGAATAGCATGAGTGATCCGAACTCAAGTTCAGCCCTAGAGGTAATAGCGAGACGCCTACCTACTCGATTGCAAAGGAAGTGGGTGAAGATAAGCTCCCGTATAGAAGATGAAGGTATCGAGACAAAGTTTGATGATATCCTGAAACTGGTAAAAGATAGCGTCAATCAATCTATGAGCAAGTTCGCCGGTATACTGCATCCCACCCCTAGAATAGAGCAGTCTGAGAACAAAATGCAATTATTGATGACGAAAGGGTCTCAGAGAGGTGGATATCGAGAAGGCTGTATGGTGTCTAGTAATGCATATAAACTTAGCGTGTGTAACAGCTATCGTGGGACATTCCCAACAGATAGGTTACAAGTTGCGAGACAAACACGGTTGTGTTTTACACGTTTGCAAGAGATGCATACAAAGATGAGCTGTGAACCAGTGAGCAAGTTCAGTGATAAGCTAAATGTGATATCCAGGTCTGACTCCAAATTGTGTGACGATAACGGTGTGGTGAAGAAGCATGTAGCTGCAACTGGTAAGCCATTATTGAATAGAGGGTCACAGACGACACAGTAGTTTGTGCAGGAGAGTCCGGTCCTGACTCCACAAGTTTTCAACGCATTACAAGTCAGAGTGAAGGTATAAAACCTTTAAGGATTTGCGAGGAAGAACCCAAATTGTCTACTTGTGTTATTAGAGTTTGAAAATGATGAAGTCGATCATACAAACGGCGGTAAGGTGGATATTTGTGACAATGATCATGACAGTGCACTTTTGTATTTGGTTGCTCATGATGGGATGAGAGGAGTGCCTATTACTGCTGAGTTGAACAAGGATTCTGTACAACTTGAACATGAAGTAGAATTAAGAGCAGATGCGGTTACAGAAGGTATGGATACTCATGAGACTGTCAGTGTAAGTGATCAGCGTGTAGCCCACCTATCGACAGATGTTAATGCTAGACTGGAGGTAATAATAAAAGACAGCAGTGGTGGTAATCTTGCATTTAGACAACCTTGTAAATGTCGGAAAACAAGAGTTTCTGATGCACCGAGATTGTATCTCACAGTCGTCGTTGGTGTTGTCATCCACAATGAAAGTGATATCCATGAACTCACGTGTCTTATGCTGTGACTATGTTATTATCAGTTCGTTTGAAAGGACGAAAGTCAATGGTAGGTTTAGTGATGATAAGTCAACTGTGTAATCGTCATTTATAACAAGCTTTGACAATCGGTCTTCTTCTTGCCCTAAAATAGCTAGGCCAGCCTTTCTTTCTGAAAAAGAGGAAATAAGAAATTCATTTAGTGGTATCATGCTAGTTTTCATCTCATTACATCGCTCCCTCCCCTCTGGAGGCACTGTCCTCAGTGCCTAGCGGCGGTATAGGGTATGCATTACCCCATCGGTAGGCACCTCGAGGTAGGTCGTAGCAGGCGGTGGTTGTGAAGATGTCGGTGGATCTTTGACGGCTGCTGGATAGTGTGGTTTCGTTTGGTTGTAATGCGCGGAGATGAGGTTTTCACGAGGACGTCGCAGGTTCCGCAGGACATACGTAGTCGGAGGTCGGTGTTGTACGATTTCATACGGACCTTGCCAGGGAGTGTAGAATTTGGAGGCACGGACGGAGGAGCCAGACGTAGTCACCCGGGGAGTAAGTTGGTCCATGGGCACACCGGTCATTATTGCTTCTTTGATTTTGTGAGGAAGACTGCAGATGACGGCGTGCGAGGTTGTATGCTATGTCGAGGTAGTGGTGAAGACTGCGGACTTAGGGAATACAGTCGATCTTCTCCTGTCGTAACAACGATGTCCGTATCTCGACTGGAAGACGAAGTTCACGCACAAACAGAATCAAAGCCGGAGAAAATCCTGTCGACGAATGTAATAATAATAATTTTTTATTTTCATATAAACATAAATTTACATAAAAATGCATGCCATTTTAAAAGGCACGATCAAGTATGGTACGGAGGAGCGGTATGTAAGCAAGCACTGGGGTAGGACATCGTCCCAGGTGTCCTCTGGTGTACTGTGCAAAAAGGCACGAAGAAGTTGCTTAATGGTTCTGTTAGTGCGTTCAACCAGCCCATTACCTTGTGGATGATACGACGTCGTATGGGTCTCTCGAATACCGAAAGCATTGCAGATGTGAGTGATAAGGAGACTCTCGAAAGCGGCGCCTTGATCAGAGTGTAGATAAAGGGAGGCACCGAACCGGGACACCCAGTTGTCGATGAAAGCTCGTCGTATCGTCGAGGCATCTTGTTGCTGCAAGGGAACCGCTTCGTACCACTTGGCGAAATAATCAACCATGACAAGAATAAAAAGATTACCGCGTCTCGATGTTGATACTGGCCCAATAATATCAACCCCAACCCAATAATTAGGGGCTTCGGTCAACAAAGGTACTAAAGGTGCTTGGGGGTTGGCTTCGGCTGTTTGATCTGCGCACATATAGCGCAATTGTGACAAAACTCTGTAACATCGTGGTGAATAAGTGGCCACCAGAAACGTTGACGGATGGCGTGTTCCGTTTTCTGTTGGTCAGCGTGCCCAAGTTGTTGATGTACTTGACTAATAAGCTCAGGTACCTTAACGGTTGGGACGAGGCGTCGGGGGTTGCCATTGGGTGCCACTATATAAAGGACATCATCTATAAGTCGTAGTAAGCCCCATTTATCGCAGATGCACCGCGTAGCTGCTGGTAGATCACGTAGTTCTTTGGACGTCAGTTTATCGTTCCCATGCTGTTGTCGTAAGTAAATGGGCTGTATTGCTGTGTCCTCCGCTTGCAAGGAGGCCCAGTCGTTGTCAGCTGCAGCACCGAGGAGCACATTTTCACACTCTGGTAGGCGAGATAGAGCGTCGACATTACCATGTCGTTTTCCGGGTCGGTATTCGCAAATAAAGTCAAACTCCTGTAAACGTTCCTGCCAGTGGGCAAGTTGGCCCTCAGCATCACGGAAATTTTGTAGCCACTGTAACGCTTGGCGGCCAGTCCGGACTCGAAATTTGCGCCCCAATAAGTAATGGCGAAAGTGGAAGAGAAGGCATACGAGGGCCAACAACTCACGGCGCGTCGTAGAATACCGGGTTTCTCTTTTGTCCAGCATTCGGCTAGCATATGCTATCACTCGTGCATGTCCGTCAGAGGTTGTCTGCGAAAGGACGGCTCCTATTGCGTGTGCACTGGCATCAGTATCCAGGATAAATGGGCCGCTGTCACCCGATATGTCTGGAAGTGATAGAACAGGGGGAGAGGTTAGGCATCTTCAAACGCTATCTGGAACCCGTTCGTCCAAGCGAATTTCCTTCCTTCTTCTGTCAATCGATGAAGTGGGCTGATATACTAACGAAACTTTTAACGAAACGGCGGTAGTACGACGCAAGCCCCATGACACCACGGACGTCTATCGTTGATTTAGTAGTAGGCCAGTTGGGGATTGATTGTACATTATGTCAGCCAGGTTTTGTAAACCGTCAATGCACAGCTCTTGCTACGTTGGGACCCACACTGTTCCTTGAAGTTTCTCAGAAACGCTAAGAAATAACGGACGCAAAACCAAAACACCGACAGGCGACTCGGGGATTCTTTATCGTAACACCAAAATATGGCCAAATTTAAAATTAAGCTATAAAATTAAGGTCTAAGAACAAATAAAACAATAATAAACCACAATATTAATTCTGACTGTTTTGTCCTGAATTATTTATGAACAGCGACCGATGAGACGATGACAGATGTAATAATGCCTCAGCGAAAATTGAAGATGTTGGTGATAGGTATCCATATATATATGTATGTGTGTACAGGGTGATCTCTCTTTCTGTTTGCTCGCTTAGTCTGTGACCATTTCACCTTGATGAACCTGTCTCCTCAAACAATGTATATTCCCCTTATATTATATATAATATAATATGAGTGTTTGTTGACAGTCCGTTGCTTGGTGACATATATCCATATATGGTGGTTGTTGACACGTCTGCTATATTTCGCTATATCTATATGGATCGATACTTCATTATAATTAGCCATTCATGTTAAGACTGTCTAATGATTGTTCACACCCTTGTCATATATATTTCGCTCTCACAATTTGTGTGACTGACTTACCACTTACTTTGGTGTGATACCACTTTTGCATTCTCCTTGTGTTTGGAAAATAGAAGTATCATCGCAAACCTAGTGGTCTTCTGATTTCCGCCTTCTTGCGTCAGGACTATTAGTTTCTCGACCAGTCCATAACAATAATTTAGCGACGAGTACATAACAATTTGGCGACGGGGAAAACTATGGATCCTTCTAAATTGGAATTACTATTCGAACAACAAATGAAATTAATGGAAATGTTCGTCAACCAACAGACTGGTCCAGCTTCACCTTCAAGCAATCCGAACCATACCATGCTACCATCTGTCGACGGAATTGTGAATAGTATTTCACAGTTCAATTATAATCCAGATGCTAATGTCACTTTCGACACATGGCATCAACGTTATGAGGATTTATTCACTGTTGATCTCGCCTCACAAGACGATGCTTGGAAGGTGCGAGTGTTGTTACGTAAATTGGGTCCCGCAGAATATGAACGGTACTGCAACCTAATTTTACCCCAGAAACCACGTGACAAGTGTTTCGATGATACAATAAAGCTGCTGCGTGAACATTTTGGAGACCACTCCTCATTATTCAGCATACGTTATCGTTGCCTCAAGCTGACAATGAATGAAAATGATGATTTTCTTACTCACGTTGGCACAGTCAACCGAGAATGTGAGAGATTTTGACTCAGGTCCTCAACAGATGATCAATTCAAAGCCTTGATTCTCATATGCAGTCTTCAATCTCCTCGTTTCACAGATATCCGAACTCGACTGCTCAATCAGCTAGAACAAAATCCTCAGTTGACATTACATGACATAGCTGATGAATATCAACGGCTGATTAATTTGCAGAAAGACACACACCTGGTCGAATCAACACCTTCGAGAAGCTCTGATATTCATGCATTACGAAAGAGCAGAAACCTCTCATCATCCACTCCTGACCCACTTTCTTCTAATATTCCACGGAAATCTACACATACTCGTCCAACTTCACAAAATACTGCAAAGAAGACCCCTCCATCACCATGCTGGGATTGTGGCGCGTGGCACTTTGTAAAGTCTTGTCCATACAAAAGTCATCGTTGCAGCAAGTGCAAAATCATCGGCCATAAAAATGGTTTTTGTCAGCCACGCAAACCCAGATATCATAATCCAGCGAAAGCTCGACAAACTGTTGGTCCTAAATCTCCAAGGAGATCATTGAGTCTAGTCGCAACCTGTCAAGTCACAACACCAGCTAGGCGGAAATATCTTGATCTTCAGATAAATGGTCATGATACACGTCTGCAGCTAGATAGCGCCTCTGATATTACTGTTATATCAGAGAAACTTTGGAATAATATTGGCAGACCACCAATCGGAAATACTTCCCAGACTCTTCTCAGCGCCTGTGGTGGGCAGCTCAAACTAATTGGTGAACTCAAATGTTCTGTTTCCTTCCGCAATATCAAATTCACAGGTATTTGCTACGTCACCAAGAGTGATTTAAATCTTTTGGGACTTGATTGGTTCGATCGTTTGCATCTGGCTGATGTCCCACTAAATTCGCTATGCAATGCGGTCAAGAAGCATAAAATGTCAGACAATTCCGGACGAAGCCGAAGCCGCAAACCCAACAGGCAGACGAAACGACAGACGTCAACAACAAGCCCAAAGGTTCCAGATAAACCCCCAAGAAAACATCCTACTAATCATCAATCTTCTCAAAAGGGGAGGTGATATGTATCCATATATATATGTATGTGTGTACAGGGTGATCTCTCTTTCTGCTTGCTCGCTTAGTCTGTGACCATTTCACCTTGATGAACCTGTCTCCTCTAACAATGTATATTCCCCTTATATTATATATAATATAATATGAGTGTTTGTTGACAGTCCGTTGCTTGGTGACATATATCCATATATGAGTGGTTGTTGACACGTCTGCTATATTTCGCTATGTCTATATGGATCGATACTTCATTATAATTAGCCATTCATGTTAAGACTGTCTAATGATTGTTCACACCCTTGTCATATATATTTCGCTCTCACAATTTGTGTGACTTCACTTACTTTGGTGTGATACCACTTATTGCTTCTCCTTGTGTTTGGAAAATAGAAGTACCATCGCAAACCTAGTGGTCTTCTGATTTCCGCCTTCTTGCGTCAGGACTATTAGTTTCTCGACCAGTCCATAACAATAATTTAGCGACGAGTACATAACAATTTGGCGACGGGGAAAACTATGGATCCTTCTAAATTGGAATTACTATTCGAACAACAAATGAAATTAATGGAAATGTTCGTCAACCAACAGACTGGTCCAGCTTCACCTTCAAGCAATCCTAACCATACCATGCTACCATCTGTCGACGGAATTGTGAATAGTATTTCACAGTTCAATTATAATCCAGATGCTAATGTCACTTTCGACACATGGCATCAACGTTATGAGGATTTATTCACTGTTGATCTCGCCTCACAAGACGATGCTTGGAAGGTGCGAGTGTTGTTACGTAAATTGGGTCCCGCAGAATATGAACGGTACTGCAACCTAATTTTACCCCAGAAACCACGTGACAAGTGTTTCGATGATACAATAAAGCTGCTGCGTGAACATTTTGGAGACCACTCCTCATTATTCAGCATACGTTATCGTTGCCTCAAGCTGACAATGAATGAAAATGATGATTTTCTTACTCACGTTGGCACAGTCAACCGAGAATGTGAGAGATTTCGACTCAGGTCCTCAACAGATGATCAATTCAAAGCCTTGATTCTCATATGCAGTCTTCAATCTCCTCGTTTCACAGATATCCGAACTCGACTGCTCAATCAGCTAGAACAAAATCCTCAGTTGACATTACATGACATAGCTGATGAATATCAACGGCTGATTAATTTGCAGAAAGACACACACCTGGTCGAATCAACACCTTCGAGAAGCTCTGATATTCATGCATTACGAAAGAGCAGAAACCTCTCATCATCCACTCCTGACCCACTTTCTTCTAATATTCCACGGAAATCTACACATACTCGTCCAACTTCACAAAATACTGCAAAGAAGACCCCTCCATCACCATGCTGGGATTGTGGCGCGTGGCACTTTGTAAAGTCTTGTCCATACAAAAGTCATCGTTGCAGCAAGTGCAAAATCATCGGCCATAAAAATGGTTTTTGTCAGCCACGCAAACCCAGATATCATAATCCAGCGAAAGCTCGACAAACTGTTGGTCCTAAATCTCCAAGGAGATCATTGAGTCTAGTCGCAACCTGTCAAGTCACAACACCAGCTAGGCGGAAATATCTTGATCTTCAGATAAATGGTCATGATACACGTCTGCAGCTAGATAGCGCCTCTGATATTACTGTTATATCAGAGAAACTTTGGAATAATATTGGCAGACCACCAATCGGAAATACTTCCCAGACTCTTCTCAGCGCCTGTGGTGGGCAGCTCAAACTAATTGGTGAACTCAAATGTTCTGTTTCCTTCCGCAATATCAAATTCACAGGTATTTGCTACGTCACCAAGAGTGATTTAAATCTTTTGGGACTTGATTGGTTCGATCGTTTGCATCTGGCTGATGTCCCACTAAATTCGCTATGCAATGCGGTCAAGAAGCATAAAATGTCAGACAATTCCGGACGAAGCCGAAGCCGCAAACCCAACAGGCAGACGAAACGACAGACGTCAACAACAAGCCCAAAGGTTCCAGATAAACCCCCAAGAAAACATCCTACTAATCATCAATCTTCTCAAAAGGGGAGGTGATATGTATCCATATATATATGTATGTGTGTACAGGGTGATCTCTCTTTCTGCTTGCTCGCTTAGTCTGTGACCATTTCACCTTGATGAACCTGTCTCCTCAAACAATGTATATTCCCCTTATATTATATATAATATAATATGAGTGTTTGTTGACAGTCCGTTGCTTGGTGACATATATCCATATATGGTGGTTGTTGACACGTCTGCTATATTTCGCTATGTCTATATGGATCGATACTTCATTATAATTAGCCATTCATGTTAAGACTGTCTAATGATTGTTCACACCCTTGTCATATATATTTCGCTCTCACAATTTGTGTGACTACTTACCACTTACTTTGGTGTGATACCACTTATTGCTTCTCCTTGTGTTTGGAAAATAGAAGTACCATCGCAAACCTAGTGGTCTTCTGATTTCCGCCTTCTTGCGTCAGGACTATTAGTTTCTCGACCAGTCCATAACAATAATTTAGCGACGAGTACATAACAATTTGGCGACGGGGAAAACTATGGATCCTTCTAAATTGGAATTACTATTCGAACAACAAATGAAATTAATGGAAATGTTCGTCAACCAACAGACTGGTCCAGCTTCACCTTCAAGCAATCCTAACCATACCATGCTACCATCTGTCGACGGAATTGTGAATAGTATTTCACAGTTCAATTATAATCCAGATGCTAATGTCACTTTCGACACATGGCATCAACGTTATGAGGATTTATTCACTGTTGATCTCGCCTCACAAGACGATGCTTGGAAGGTGCGAGTGTTGTTACGTAAATTGGGTCCCGCAGAATATGAACGGTACTGCAACCTAATTTTACCCCAGAAACCACGTGACAAGTGTTTCGATGATACAATAAAGCTGCTGCGTGAACATTTTGGAGACCACTCCTCATTATTCAGCATACGTTATCGTTGCCTCAAGCTGACAATGAATGAAAATGATGATTTTCTTACTCACGTTGGCACAGTCAACCGAGAATGTGAGAGATTTCGACTCAGGTCCTCAACAGATGATCAATTCAAAGCCTTGATTCTCATATGCAGTCTTCGATCTCCTCGTTTCACAGATATCCGAACTCGACTGCTCAATCAGCTAGAACAAAATCCTCAGTTGACATTACATGACATAGCTGATGAATATCAACGGCTGATTAATTTGCAGAAAGACACACACCTGGTCGAATCAACACCTTCGAGAAGCTCTGATATTCATGCATTACGAAAGAGCAGAAACCTCTCATCATCCACTCCTGACCCACTTTCTTCTAATATTCCACGGAAATCTACACATACTCGTCCAACTTCACAAAATACTGCAAAGAAGACCCCTCCATCACCATGCTGGGATTGTGGCGCGTGGCACTTTGTAAAGTCTTGTCCATACAAAAGTCATCGTTGCAGCAAGTGCAAAATCATCGGCCATAAAAATGGTTTTTGTCAGCCACGCAAACCCAGATATCATAATCCAGCGAAAGCTCGACAAACTGTTGGTCCTAAATCTCCAAGGAGATCATTGAGTCTAGTCGCAACCTGTCAAGTCACAACACCAGCTAGGCGGAAATATCTTGATCTTCAGATGAATGGTCATGATACACGTCTGCAGCTAGATAGCGCCTCTGATATTACTGTTATATCAGAGAAACTTTGGAATAATATTGGCAGACCACCAATCGGAAATACTTCCCAGACTCTTCTCAGCGCCTGTGGTGGGCAGCTCAAACTAATTGGTGAACTCAAATGTTCTGTTTCCTTCCGCAATATCAAATTCACAGGTATTTGCTACGTCACCAAGAGTGATTTAAATCTTTTGGGACTTGATTGGTTCGATCGTTTGCATCTGGCTGATGTCCCACTAAATTCGCTATGCAATGCGGTCAAGAAGCATAAAATGTCAGACAATTCCGGACGAAGCCGAAGCCGCAAACCCAACAGGCAGACGAAACGACAGACGTCAACAACAAGCCCAAAGGTTCCAGATAAACCCCCAAGAAAACATCCTACTAATCATCAATCTTCTCAAAGGGGGAGGTGATATGTATCCATATATATATGTATGTGTGTACAGGGTGATCTCTCTTTCTGTTTGCTCGCTTAGTCTGTGACCATTTCACCTTGATGAACCTGTCTCCTCTAACAATGTATATTCCCCTTATATTATATATAATATAATATGAGTGTTTGTTGACAGTCCGTTGCTTGGTGACATATATCCATATATGGTGGTTGTTGACACGTCTGCTATATTTCGCTATGTCTATATGGATCGATACTTCATTATAATTAGCCATTCATGTTAAGACTGTCTAATGATTGTTCACACCCTTGTCATATATATTTCGCTCTCACAATTTGTGTGACTACTTACCACTTACTTTGGTGTGATACCACTTATTGCTTCTCCTTGTGTTTGGAAAATAGAAGTATCATCGCAAACCTAGTGGTCTTCTGATTTCCGCCTTCTTGCGTCAGGACTATTAGTTTCTCGACCAGTCCATAACAATAATTTAGCGACGAGTACATAACAATTTGGCGACGGGGAAAACTATGGATCCTTCTAAATTGGAATTACTATTCGAACAACAAATGAAATTAATGGAAATGTTCGTCAACCAACAGACTGGTCCAGCTTCACCTTCAAGCAATCCGAACCATACCATGCTACCATCTGTCGACGGAATTGTGAATAGTATTTCACAGTTCAATTATAATCCAGATGCTAATGTCACTTTCGACACATGGCATCAACGTTATGAGGATTTATTCACTGTTGATCTCGCCTCACAAGACGATGCTTGGAAGGTGCGAGTGTTGTTACGTAAATTGGGTCCCGCAGAATATGAACGGTACTGCAACCTAATTTTACCCCAGAAACCACGTGACAAGTGTTTCGATGATACAATAAAGCTGCTGCGTGAACATTTTGGAGACCACTCCTCATTATTCAGCATACGTTATCGTTGCCTCAAGCTGACAATGAATGAAAATGATGATTTTCTTACTCACGTTGGCACAGTCAACCGAGAATGTGAGAGATTTCGACTCAGGTCCTCAACAGATGATCAATTCAAAGCCTTGATTCTCATATGCAGTCTTCAATCTCCTCGTTTCACAGATATCCGAACTCGACTGCTCAATCAGCTAGAACAAAATCCTCAGTTGACATTACATGACATAGCTGATGAATATCAACGGCTGATTAATTTGCAGAAAGACACACACCTGGTCGAATCAACACCTTCGAGAAGCTCTGATATTCATGCATTACGAAAGAGCAGAAACCTCTCATCATCCACTCCTGACCCACTTTCTTCTAATATTCCACGGAAATCTACACATACTCGTCCAACTTCACAAAATACTGCAAAGAAGACCCCTCCATCACCATGCTGGGATTGTGGCGCGTGGCACTTTGTAAAGTCTTGTCCATACAAAAGTCATCGTTGCAGCAAGTGCAAAATCATCGGCCATAAAAATGGTTTTTGTCAGCCACGCAAACCCAGATATCATAATCCAGCGAAAGCTCGACAAACTGTTGGTCCTAAATCTCCAAGGAGATCATTGAGTCTAGTCGCAACCTGTCAAGTCACAACACCAGCTAGGCGGAAATATCTTGATCTTCAGATGAATGGTCATGATACACGTCTGCAGCTAGATAGCGCCTCTGATATTACTGTTATATCAGAGAAACTTTGGAATAATATTGGCAGACCACCAATCGGAAATACTTCCCAGACTCTTCTCAGCGCCTGTGGTGGGCGGCTCAAACTAATTGGTGAACTCAAATGTTCTGTTTCCTTCCGCAATATCAAATTCACAGGTATTTGCTACGTCACCAAGAGTGATTTAAATCTTTTGGGACTTGATTGGTTCGATCGTTTGCATCTGGCTGATGTCCCACTAAATTCGCTATGCAATGCGGTCAAGAAGCATAAAATGTCAGACAATTCCGGACGAAGCCGAAGCCGCAAACCCAACAGGCAGACGAAACGACAGACGTCAACAACAAGCCCAAAGGTTCCAGATAAACCCCCAAGAAAACATCCTACTAATCATCAATCTTCTCAAAAGGGGAGGTGATATGTATCCATATATATATGTATGTGTGTACAGGGTGATCTCTCTTTCTGTTTGCTCGCTTAGTCTGTGACCATTTCACCTTGATGAACCTGTCTCCTCTAACAATGTATATTCCCCTTATATTATATATAATATAATATGAGTGTTTGTTGACAGTCCGTTGCTTGGTGACATATATCCATATATGGTGGTTGTTGACACGTCTGCTATATTTCGCTATGTCTATATGGATCGATACTTCATTATAATTAGCCATTCATGTTAAGACTGTCTAATGATTGTTCACACCCTTGTCATATATATTTCGCTCTCACAATTTGTGTGACTACTTACCACTTACTTTGGTGTGATACCACTTATTGCTTCTCCTTGTGTTTGGAAAATAGAAGTATCATCGCAAACCTAGTGGTCTTCTGATTTCCGCCTTCTTGCGTCAGGACTATTAGTTTCTCGACCAGTCCATAACAATAATTTAGCGACGAGTACATAACAATTTGGCGACGGGGAAAACTATGGATCCTTCTAAATTGGAATTACTATTCGAACAACAAATGAAATTAATGGAAATGTTCGTCAACCAACAGACTGGTCCAGCTTCACCTTCAAGCAATCCGAACCATACCATGCTACCATCTGTCGACGGAATTGTGAATAGTATTTCACAGTTCAATTATAATCCAGATGCTAATGTCACTTTCGACACATGGTATCAACGTTATGAGGATTTATTCACTGTTGATCTCGCCTCACAAGACGATGCTTGGAAGGTGCGAGTGTTGTTACGTAAATTGGGTCCCGCAGAATATGAACGGTACTGCAACCTAATTTTACCCCAGAAACCACGTGACAAGTGTTTCGATGATACAATAAAGCTGCTGCGTGAACATTTTGGAGACCACTCCTCATTATTCAGCATACGTTATCGTTGCCTCAAGCTGACAATGAATGAAAATGATGATTTTCTTACTCACGTTGGCACAGTCAACCGAGAATGTGAGAGATTTCGACTCAGGTCCTCAACAGATGATCAATTCAAAGCCTTGATTCTCATATGCAGTCTTCAATCTCCTCGTTTCACAGATATCCGAACTCGACTGCTCAATCAGCTAGAACAAAATCCTCAGTTAACATTACATGACATAGCTGATGAATATCAACGGCTGATTAATTTGCAGAAAGACACACACCTGGTCGAATCAACACCTTCGAGAAGCTCTGATATTCATGCATTACGAAAGAGCAGAAACCTCTCATCATCCACTCCTGACCCACTTTCTTCTAATATTCCACGGAAATCTACACATACTCGTCCAACTTCACAAAATACTGCAAAGAAGACCCCTCCATCACCATGCTGGGATTGTGGCGCGTGGCACTTTGTAAAGTCTTGTCCATACAAAAGTCATCGTTGCAGCAAGTGCAAAATCATCGGCCATAAAAATGGTTTTTGTCAGCCACGCAAACCCAGATATCATAATCCAGCGAAAGCTCGACAAACTGTTGGTCCTAAATCTCCAAGGAGATCATTGAGTCTAGTCGCAACCTGTCAAGTCACAACACCAGCTAGGCGGAAATATCTTGATCTTCAGATGAATGGTCATGATACACGTCTGCAGCTAGATACCGCCTCTGATATTACTGTTATATCAGAGAAACTTTGGAATAATATTGGCAGACCACCAATCGGAAATACTTCCCAGACTCTTCTCAGCGCCTGTGGTGGGCGGCTCAAACTAATTGGTGAACTCAAATGTTCTGTTTCCTTCCGCAATATCAAATTCACAGGTATTTGCTACGTCACCAAGAGTGATTTAAATCTTTTGGGACTTGATTGGTTCGATCGTTTGCATCTGGCTGATGTCCCACTAAATTCGCTATGCAATGCGGTCAAGAAGCATAAAATGTCAGACAATTCCGGACGAAGCCGAAGCCGCAAACCCAACAGGCAGACGAAACGACAGACGTCAACAACAAGCCCAAAGGTTCCAGATAAACCCCCAAGAAAACATCCTACTAATCATCAATCTTCTCAAAAGGGGAGGTGATATGTATCCATATATATATGTATGTGTGTACAGGGTGATCTCTCTTTCTGTTTGCTCGCTTAGTCTGTGACCATTTCACCTTGATGAACCTGTCTCCTCTAACAATGTATATTCCCCTTATATTATATATAATATAATATGAGTGTTTGTTGACAGTCCGTTGCTTGGTGACATATATCCATATATGAGTGGTTGTTGACACGTCTGCTATATTTCGCTATGTCTATATGGATCGATACTTCATTATAATTGGCCATTCATGTTAAGACTGTCTAATGATTGTTCACACCCTTGTCATATATATTTCGCTCTCACAATTTGTGTGACTACTTACCACTTACTTTGGTGTGATACCACTTATTGCTTCTCCTTGTGTTTGGAAAATAGAAGTATCATCGCAAACCTAGTGGTCTTCTGATTTCCGCCTTCTTGCGTCAGGACTATTAGTTTCTCGACCAGTCCATAACAATAATTTAGCGACGAGTACATAACAATTTGGCGACGGGGAAAACTATGGATCCTTCTAAATTGGAATTACTATTCGAACAACAAATGAAATTAATGGAAATGTTCGTCAACCAACAGACTGGTCCAGCTTCACCTTCAAGCAATCCGAACCATACCATGCTACCATCTGTCGACGGAATTGTGAATAGTATTTCACAGTTCAATTATAATCCAGATGCTAATGTCACTTTCGACACATGGCATCAACGTTATGAGGATTTATTCACTGTTGATCTCGCCTCACAAGACGATGCTTGGAAGGTGCGAGTGTTGTTACGTAAATTGGGTCCCGCAGAATATGAACGGTACTGCAACCTAATTTTACCCCAGAAACCACGTGACAAGTGTTTCGATGATACAATAAAGCTGCTGCGTGAACATTTTGGAGACCACTCCTCATTATTCAGCATACGTTATCGTTGCCTCAAGCTGACAATGAATGAAAATGATGATTTTCTTACTCACGTTGGCACAGTCAACCGAGAATGTGAGAGATTTCGACTCAGGTCCTCAACAGATGATCAATTCAAAGCCTTGATTCTCATATGCAGTCTTCAATCTCCTCGTTTCACAGATATCCGAACTCGACTGCTCAATCAGCTAGAACAAAATCCTCAGTTGACATTACATGACATAGCTGATGAATATCAACGGCTGATTAATTTGCAGAAAGACACACACCTGGTCGAATCAACACCTTCGAGAAGCTCTGATATTCATGCATTACGAAAGAGCAGAAACCTCTCATCATCCACTCCTGACCCACTTTCTTCTAATATTCCACGGAAATCTACACATACTCGTCCAACTTCACAAAATACTGCAAAGAAGACCCCTCCATCACCATGCTGGGATTGTGGCGCGTGGCACTTTGTAAAGTCTTGTCCATACAAAAGTCATCGTTGCAGCAAGTGCAAAATCATCGGCCATAAAAATGGTTTTTGTCAGCCACGCAAACCCAGATATCATAATCCAGCGAAAGCTCGACAAACTGTTGGTCCTAAATCTCCAAGGAGATCATTGAGTCTGGTCGCAACTTGTCAAGTCACAACACCAGCTAGGCGGAAATATCTTGATCTTCAGATGAATGGTCATGATACACGTCTGCAGCTAGATAGCGCCTCTGATATTACTGTTATATCAGAGAAACTTTGGAATAATATTGGCAGACCACCAATCGGAAATACTTCCCAGACTCTTCTCAGCGCCTGTGGTGGGCGGCTCAAACTAATTGGTGAACTCAAATGTTCTGTTTCCTTCCGCAATATCAAATTCACAGGTATTTGCTACGTCACCAAGAGTGATTTAAATCTTTTGGGACTTGATTGGTTCGATCGTTTGCATCTGGCTGATGTCCCACTAAATTCGCTATGCAATGCGGTCAAGAAGCATAAAATGTCAGACAATTCCGGACGAAGCCGAAGCCGCAAACCCAACAGGCAGACGAAACGACAGACGTCAACAACAAGCCCAAAGGTTCCAGATAAACCCCCAAGAAAACATCCTACTAATCATCAATCTTCTCAAAAGGGGAGGTGATATGTATCCATATATATATGTATGTGTGTACAGGGTGATCTCTCTTTCTGTTTGCTCGCTTAGTCTGTGACCATTTCACCTTGATGAACCTGTCTCCTCTAACAATGTATATTCCCCTTATATTATATATAATATAATATGAGTGTTTGTTGACAGTCCGTTGCTTGGTGACATATATCCATATATGAGTGGTTGTTGACACGTCTGCTATATTTCGCTATGTCTATATGGATCGATACTTCATTATAATTGGCCATTCATATTAAGACTGTCTAATGATTGTTCACACCCTTGTCATATATATTTCGCTCTCACAATTTGTGTGACTACTTACCACTTACTTTGGTGTGATACCACTTATTGCTTCTCCTTGTGTTTGGAAAATAGAAGTATCGTCGCAAACCTAGTGGTCTTCTGATTTCCGCCTTCTTGCGTCAGGACTATTAGTTTCTCGACCAGTCCATAACAATAATTTAGCGACGAGTACATAACAATTTGGCGACGGGGAAAACTATGGATCCTTCTAAATTGGAATTACTATTCGAACAACAAATGAAATTAATGGAAATGTTCGTCAACCAACAGACTGGTCCAGCTTCACCTTCAAGCAATCCGAACCATACCATGCTACCATCTGTCGACGGAATTGTGAATAGTATTTCACAGTTCAATTATAATCCAGATGCTAATGTCACTTTTGACACATGGCATCAACGTTATGAGGATTTATTCACTGTTGATCTCGCCTCACAAGACGATGCTTGGAAGGTGCGAGTGTTGTTACGTAAATTGGGTCCCGCAGAATATGAACGGTACTGCAACCTAATTTTACCCCAGAAACCACGTGACAAGTGTTTCGATGATACAATAAAGCTGCTGCGTGAACATTTTGGAGACCACTCCTCATTATTCAGCATACGTTATCGTTGCCTCAAGCTGACAATGAATGAAAATGATGATTTTCTTACTCACGTTGGCACAGTCAACCGAGAATGTGAGAGATTTCGACTCAGGTCCTCAACAGATGATCAATTCAAAGCCTTGATTCTCATATGCAGTCTTCAATCTCCTCGTTTCACAGATATCCGAACTCGACTGCTCAATCAGCTAGAACAAAATCCTCAGTTGACATTACATGACATAGCTGATGAATATCAACGGCTGATTAATTTGCAGAAAGACACACACCTGGTCGAATCAACACCTTCGAGAAGCTCTGATATTCATGCATTACGAAAGAGCAGAAACCTCTCATCATCCACTCCTGACCCACTTTCTTCTAATATTCCACGGAAATCTACACATACTCGTCCAACTTCACAAAATACTGCAAAGAAGACCCCTCCATCAGCATGCTGGGATTGTGGCGCGTGGCACTTTGTAAAGTCTTGTCCATACAAAAGTCATCGTTGCAGCAAGTGCAAAATCGTCGGCCATAAAAATGGTTTTTGTCAGCCACGCAAACCCAGATATCATAATCCAGCGAAAGCTCGACAAACTGTTGGTCCTAAATCTCCAAGGAGATCATTGAGTCTGGTCGCAACTTGTCAAGTCACAACACCAGCTAGGCGGAAATATCTTGATCTTCAGATGAATGGTCATGATACACGTCTGCAGCTAGATACCGCCTCTGATATTACTGTTATATCAGAGAAACTTTGGAATAATATTGGCAGACCACCAATCGGAAATACTTCCCAGACTCTTCTCAGCGCCTGTGGTGGGCGGCTCAAACTAATTGGTGAACTCAAATGTTCTGTTTCCTTCCGCAATATCAAATTCACAGGTATTTGCTACGTCACCAAGAGTGATTTAAATCTTTTGGGACTTGATTGGTTCGATCGTTTGCATCTGGCTGATGTCCCACTAAATTCGCTATGCAATGCGGTCAAGAAGCATAAAATGTCAGACAATTCCGGACGAAGCCGAAGCCGCAAACCCAACAGGCAGACGAAACGACAGACGTCAACAACAAGCCCAAAGGTTCCAGATAAACCCCCAAGAAAACATCCTACTAATCATCAATCTTCTCAAAGGGGAGGTGATATGTATCCATATATATATGTATGTGTGTACAGGGTGATCTCTCTCATTCTGTTTGCTCGCTTAGTCTGTGACCATTTCACCTTGATGAACCTGTCTCCTCTAACAATGTATATTCCCCTTATATTATATATAATATAATATGAGTGTTTGTTGACAGTCCGTTGCTTGGTGACATATATCCATATTATATGTGTGGTTGTTGACACGTCTGCTATATTTCGCTATGTCTATATGGATCGATACTTCATTATAATTAGCCATTTATGTTAAGACTGTCTAATTTTCCCCGGCGTTTTGGATCACAGCTAATCATTATCTCCGTATGCCTGTCATTCTAAGCAATAACCTCCCCGGCGTATACGACCCATCTGCTCTCTCTAACATCTATCAATTCATTCACGGATGTAGAATTCTCGAAACATCTTTAGAAGTGATCACGACGAAAATTTAAACAAAATTACGCAATAACAACAAGGCAAGAATACAACGATTAAACACGATGAATCCAAAAAACACCAATTGATATGACACACCACTAATATACACAAACTGTACACACAAACTCGCGGATCATGTCTTGATGGAATTCCTTTGAAGAATCTCAGGACTTACACCAGTACGCCTGCAGAAGTTAAGAGGGTGGTGACTGCTAGTCAGCGGTTATGATGGTGGGGACATTTGTGAACCACCCTTATCTGTGGGACAGCACTCTATTGCTAAGACTCCTGAGTTCGAATGGCTTCTGCAAAATGAGAATAAATAAATAAGTAGAAACTTAAAAAAAATAATGAAAAAAGAAGTAGAAGTTGAAAATTGCCTGGAGCCGAAGTTTAAACGCAAACTCCCGAATGAAAGTAAATGGTATAAGTCCGCTACTTCAGAAGGACACCGAACTGTATACTTCAGAAAAACATACATTACTAGGCCGTCGCTTTTCTTTTACATAGCTCACGCACTCCGACTTTTGTGTTTTACTCCTTTTAAACCTCGTAAGTAGGTGAAATTATCACCTGTCTTTCACTTTAAACTTATTGTTCGCAGAAAAGACTGTAAAATATCGGGAAAATAATATTTCTTGAAAAAAAACAATAAAAAATGATGAACTCAATGCCTGTTATGTATTTTGAATTATTAACACCTTTTATATACTTCTGCACCTGTCTGCCGGTTTTCTTGTGTCTTCTTCTCTTTTCAAAGATACTGCTTTCAACGAAGGTACTGATACAGCGCTGAAATTCTCTACTTATTTGTGATATTGCTAGCTCATCTGGTGAATAACGGGATCATCGGTATTATAAAATCTGCTGACAAGTTCAAAGTGGGTCTCATAAACAACTGGAAATGTCACAAATATCATGTACTTACAGGTGAATATAAAATTTAATAAACTTTAAAACTCTTTCTGAATGATTTACTGATAATTATTGTTTATTCTGCATCTCTTATGTACCACGTCAACACCTGTACAGAAATGCTACTTACCTTCCTCAACTAACGCAATCATTCATGATTCCCGCGTGAAATTGACATGTATTTTTTTCAATCACAGTTTAGATTTGACGCTATATCTATTTCCTTATTTGTACACTTCATTTTAAATGTTTCTCTCACACTTACCAGTATTCAACTTGTTTCTAAATTAACAAATCATATTATATATGCCATAAGTTTTCATAAGTGTACATATGTTCATGCCTGTAAAAATGGCTGGTTTCTGTTACAGAAATAAATATTATTATTTATTATTATTATAACCCTTCTCAGGTTGACGATTGTAAGTTGTGGAATGTCCGGACACAAACAAGATTAACCAACAATTAGAATAATTGGAACTCACACAATTATTTATGTATCTCTTTCTTCCTGTTTATGCAGGAACATACCAATTCTACAGGCATGAATAAGTTATTATATAAATTACACATAATTTGATGTATAATGGACTTACAGTTTGGTTGTTCTTTCTGACATTAGGGTCAGTCGGAACAGTCTGCTATAAAGTCTGTTTGTGTTATACATAAAGAGATATAAAATTTTTGTTTTCGCATTAACAAAAAACCCAGACGTCAGATGAATGTAATACAAATATCTGGGAAAAATAAAGCTTTAAGTCAATTCTCCTACACAACTTTGTTGTGAACAGCACCCTTGGTTTAAGGTTTATTGATGCATTATGTTGAGATCGGTGATATATTTATTCCATTTTTTCAGTAGTCTTATCGTAGTTTTATAACAGGAAAGAAATTTGATCGTGGATGCGAAAACTAGATAAGGTCATGTGAAGTTGTTTTACTGCATCAAATGGTGCCGAGGTCGATTCGAGAATTCTCCATTTGCGCCATTCGTGTCTGCATGGCGGAATGTATTCGTAAGTTGAGTAAAATGTTGAAAACTGTTTGAAAACTAGTTGCTTCTTCATTTCAGGTCATGAATACTCATTTACAGCATGTTCGCCAGCGTCTTCAAATGGTAGAATTGCATCATTCATGGAATTTGAGTGGTTATGAGATAAATGGTTTGGAATTAATCTTCATTTCAGTTTAGGTGCAGGGTTGTTCGACCTCGACCAGAAGATAAATAGGAGCAGCAGAATATCAGGAAGACAAAGTATGTGAACAAGAAAAGGACATTAATATTTTATGCACTTATAAATGTTTATGTCGATTGTATATTATACTTCAGTAAAGCTTTAACTATATTGTAGTTGTGTTTTCACGTATTTATGCGAAGTCTTAGAGTTTATTTAGTGTCATAATGTGTATCAATGAGTCTGAGCGTTTAAGTGTTCTAATGACTGATGCGTTTCAGAAATAAGTGATGGGTTTTGTTAGGGATAGTCATTGGGACAAAACAGTTTATATAGCAAGCGTTTGAAGGTTACAGTAGAGTGACACGTCCTATTTCCAAGGGTAAACTATTCCTCTATGTTCAGTACTAAGTCTTTATGCATCCATGCTGCTAGTTTATTTATATTTTTTAGATTGCTAAGGGTGTTGAAGTGCGTCTTTTAGGTGATGTAGTAGACTAATAGTTGGTTCGTTCTAGGAATAAATAGTTAATTTACATAATCAGTAGAGTGAAACAGTCTGTATAGAGAGCGTTTGAAGATTTTAACCGAAGAGCAAGTTCTGATATCTAGGGGTAGGCTATTCCATATTTTAGAATACATGACTGTGAAGAATTGATATAAGAATAAAACTTGTGCACTGTGGTAGAGTGTAATTCCATTATGGGTAAATTTTGTTTTGATAAAGTCTCACAGTGTTATACAGTAATGTTTACTGGTGACGTTTCGAGCACAATTTATTGCTCATAATCATATCAAGGTAATCACACGACTTCCTAAATTCATTTATATAGTTCCATTGTTTTTCTCTTGATTTTCACTTGATTTGATTGGTAATAGTATTTTCCATATTTCAGGTATGAGTGACGAGTCATTCCTATTGCATGTGTTGGGTGTAGACTCGATGAACAAGGATTCAGTAATCAACCTCTCTCTCCACCTACCTAGATTACTTTTTAGAATTTTAACCCTCTCCACCCTATTGTGTGGTTGTGTGTTAGCGCATGCATTGCAATTGCTGAGCTTTTTTCTAAATTATTTATTTTCTCGGGGTCAACCATTCTTACCTTAGCTAAATTTTTATGCTCTGACAATCTGACTACCCCTGACCTACTAGTTTGACCTATGTAGTTGACCTCACAGTCATTGCATGGTATTTTGTAAATAATATTATTTTGTCTAATTGGGTCAACTGGGTCCTTTAACCTACAGAGCTTGTCCCTGAGTGAGTTTGTAGGTTTAAATGCCACCCTAATTCCTATTTTATTCAGAATCCTACGTAATGTCTCAGATGTCCCCTCTTTATATGGTATAACTGTGGATGACTTATATTCTTTCTTATTTATGTTATTACTACTAGTTTCACAATTATTTTTATTTTGTTTTTGGCCTTTAGTGATCTTCCTAATGAATTTTATAGGATAGTTATTCAACACCAACGCTTCTTCTATCTGTTTTAATTCATCATTTAGATCGTTTTTTGTGCTACTTAGTGCCACTGCTCGGTTTGTTAAACATTTAACTAAGCCTGCCTTAACAGTTAAAGGATGAGACAAAACAAAATAAAAATAATTGTGAAACTAGTAGTAATAACATAAATAAGAAAGAATATAAGTCATCCACAGTTATACCATATAAAGAGGGGACATCTGAGACATTACGTAGGATTCTGAATAAAATAGGAATTAGGGTGGCATTTAAACCTACAAACTCACTCAGGGACAAGCTCTGTAGGTTAAAGGACCCAGTTGACCCAATTAGACAAAATAATATTATTTACAAAATACCATGCAATGACTGTGAGGTCAACTACATAGGTCAAACTAGTAGGTCAGGGGTAGTCAGATTGTCAGAGCATAAAAATTTAGCTAAGGTAAGAATGGTTGACCCCGAGAAAATAAATAATTTAGAAAAAAGCTCAGCAATTGCAATGCATGCGCTAACACACAACCACACAATAGGGTGGGAGAGGGTTAAAATTCTAAAAAGTAATCTAGGTAGGTGGAGAGAGAGGTTGATTACTGAATCCTTGTTCATCGAGTCTACACCCAACACATGCAATAGGAATGACTCGTCACTCATACCTGAAATATGGAAAATACTATTACCAATCAAATCAAGTGAAAATCAAGAGAAAAACAATGGAACTATATAAATGAATTTAGGAAGTCGTGTGATTACCTTGATATGATTATGAGCAATAAATTGTGCTCGAAACGTCATCAGTAAACATTACTGTATAACACTGTGAGACTTTATCAAAACAAAATTTACCCATAATGGAATGACTGTGAAGAAGTTTTCACGGAGTGTTGACTTAAAAGAATGAGTTGTCACTGTGCAAGTTTGGTTACGCAGATCGTAAGAACCTTCCTGTGCGAATTGTATGTCCCTGTTACCTGAGAATGATATTTTGTGAAGGACCTTAAAGAAGAATATTAGGTTTATAATAAGTCGCCTTGTCCAAAGTGGGTCAAGTTTTAGGATCATGCACCGTGAGATGTAGTCTTTCTTACAATCGTAGCCAAGTAGTTTTGAGGTAAAATATCGTTGGATACTTTCCATCCTTAGCTTATCACGTGTGCGAGTGCTGCTTATAATAAATGGACAGTATTCTAGTAGTGGTCTGACACATGTTTTGTACAGAATTAGCTTGGCTTCATTGTCGTGAAAGTTCCTGAGTATGCATCCTAAGAGCATCCTCGATTTTCTAGTCTGTGATGCTACTTGCTCAGAGAATGTCAAGTCACTAGAGTACCTCAGGCCTAGGTCAACGACACTTCGGAGTCTGTTAGGTTAGCAGATTGAAGCGTTAATTTCAGGTCAATTGAGGGTGCACCGAAGCAGATCCAGCCACATTTGTTCAGATTAAATTGGAGATTCCATAGGGACGACCAAGCAGTCATTTTATCTAATTCCTTCTGCACTACATTCTCGAAGTTCCCTAAGTCATCACGTTGGAATGTATAAGCTACTTTTAGGTCATCTGCAAAGATGAATGGTTTCCCGTGCGTGAAGCAAGCGCATATGTCATTGATGTATAGTGTAAATAGGAGGGGTCCAATGACACTACCTTGTACTACACCAGAAGTGATAGGGCTAGGTTTGGAGGTTGCAGACCCGAGTTTAACTATTTGGGACCTATTGTTAAGGAATGATTTAAGCCATCCTAATAATGGGTCACGTATTCCTAAGGAGTTCAGTTTATTTGTTAGCAGTAAATGGTCAACACGGTCAAATGCCTTAGAAATGTCAAAGTAGATGACAAGTACTAGTTGCCGTCTGTCACGACTGCTGGTTACAAAATTGAAGAAGTCTAGGTGACATGTTAAACATGATCTGGATTTCAGGAATCCATGTTGGTTCGGACTTATAATATTGCAGCTAAGCATATGTTTGATTAAGTTATCTTTGACTAGTCTCTCCATGATTCTAGATGCTATAGGTGTGATATTGATTGGCCGGTAGTTACTGACTTCAGTTTTCGAGCCAGATTTGTGTTTAGGCATAATGAATGTTGTCTTCCATATGTCAGGGTAAGTTTGGTTTCTAGGGACATTGTGAATATTTTAAGCAGCAGTAGAGGAATGTCAGGGCCACCATATTTATAGAAGTAAGATGATATACCGTCGGTACCGAAACCTTTTGAACTTTTGAGGGTTCTTATAGTTTGGTTAATATTAGCGTAAGTGAATTGAACAGTGCTAATTTGGTTTGGTGTGAGTGGAGATGGAGTTTGTGCCATATAGTAATAGGGTGTATATCGAGTAGCTGGACTGAGGGCTTAAGGTAGTTACCTGCAAACGTTTTGTTGAATAGTTCACATATGTCTGCAGAGTTAGTGCATAGCCTACCTTTGTCTATGAGGAGAGAAATGCTGTGATTTTTGCGATTCATTCGCTTCCTTAAGATTTCTGTGAGTGCATACACTCTAGCAGGACTGGCTACTGCGATGCGTTCTTCCTTTCTCATACGGAAATCTTGAGCTTGTGTGATGGAGCTAAGGGTTTAAGTATTAGACCTAGAGTGCCAAAGTCGTGGTGTTTGAAGTAACTTGTTGAGAGTTTCTTCAGTTTCTTACGATCCTTTGGTTTTATGAATGACTTTCTGTGTGGGGAAACCTTTAGTGTTTGGAGTGGAATGACAGCATCTAAGCATATGTTGAGTTATGGTAGAAGATGGTTAGGGCTCTCGATAGGTCATCAGTAGTGAAGTATTCATCCCATTTGGAGGATCTTAGCATCGATTCAACTAAGGCCCAGTTTGCCTTACTATAGTTCCTATATATTACTTGTTGTGAAGTGGAGGTATGAGATGCATTGCTACTCAGCGGAATTGGCAGTGCACATATCACTGTTTTGTGGTCGCTCCCTGGAAACTCAGAACCTACTAGCGTTGAAAGGGGGCTTATATTGTGGCAGAAGATTAAGTCTAGTACGTTGTTACCTCTTGTGGGAGTAGTGACAGTTTGTTTCCAGCCAAGTATATCCAGTGTGTCTAAGAACTTATCAAATTTAGTTGGGCCTGTGGGTATATCCCAGTTGATTTCAGGTAAGTTAAAGTCCCCACATAGGATCTTATGATCGTATTGTAAGTCGGATAATTGCTCCAGAGTATTAATAAGTTGGGTCTCGTAATTACTAAAGGTGCCAGGTGCTCTGTAGGTGCATCCAATTAATGCTGTTACGTTATTTAAGTGTACATTAACCCATAGAGTCTCAGGCATGTTAAGTGTACTACTTTCTAGCTGTGATACAGTAAGTGCATTCAGAAAGTACATGAGACAACCCCCTCCCTTACCACCTTCCCTGTCACACCGAAAGTGTGTGTAGTTATCTAAGCTTATTTCTTCATCCAGGATGTTCGAATGACACCAAGATTCAGTGATGACAATTACAGGGGGTTTGTATATTACTGTGAGTGCTCTGAGCATCGGCAATTTATTTAGAACAGATCTAGCATTTATGAGGATTAGGTAAAGATGAGAGTTGAAGTAGCATTTGAAGTATTTAAGTTCGTTAGTCAGCCCCGAATATGGTTCAGCACCCAGTAGTTCTGCTGGACATGACGATCCTATGTTAAGAGGAGTTTCAGCATCATGCTCACCTATGTCTATCGAGTTGTGTGTGCTGTTTTCGGTGAAGAATTAGGAGTTGGAGTACTGGATTTGCTATAGACTAAGGAATTTTTATTTTTAGTTAGGTTACAGAAGTGGGTAGGGTTCTTTATTTGGCCTATACTTGTGCAAGTGTCAAGTGTGCCTAATGGATACGGGTGCACTAGACCGTTCCTGTTTTCATGCAAGGAGGGAGCCAGCACTAGTGGTTTAGGAGTGTTAACATCCCTACCAGCTGTTTTTTCAACGCTGACAGGGACGCGGGGGATAAAAAATGATTGGATCCTTGTGATGACCATGGCTTATTATTCCACCTATTGTTTGATGCTAGTTGTGTCCTTGTGTGGGTTTCGTGTGTACTGCATTGTGGGTTAGTTCCCAGCAGACTTGTACCATATATCCGGTCGAAATTTGTTTGTGTGCCATACTCTGAAGACCCTGAGTTGTTGGTAGCCGAGTTCTGACTATTACCACTTGTACTTTTGAGGGTGACATTGTTGTGACATTGGATATCAGTGTGTGCCATGGTGCGATTTAGCACGTTGTGGGTGCTAATACTATTGACCGTGGGAGTGTGGGCTTATTTAAGCTGCCACTGTTTTTGTTGGTATGATTTAGGGGCATATTTTCCTTATCTTTAGCAATGGAGTTATGGCTAGGAGAGGACAAAGTCGAATTTCGGGGGTTTTGACTTTTTTTCTGGGGTTATTTAGTGGCATTTTAGATTCTGCGGTGATGGGTGGTATGGTTTTATTATTTATTTGGTTACAGTCTAGTGGCCTTTCGGCTGGTGTTGCACTCTGATGGGATAATTCTGTGTGTTTTGAGAGGGGTGATGCGGTGGGGTCTACTGTATCTTTCACAGGGTTGGGAATAATGGCTGCAATGTCCTATTACCTATTTCACAATTAGTCTTAGCGAGATATTTGATGCGCGCCTTTCTATGACTGTTTTGTCCACCCCGACCTTTATATGTTTGTAGTTTCTGGCTTGCGATAGGGTGTGTTGGGAGTGGATGAATTTTCTGGTCTCTGCCGGTGTTTCGAACTGAAAACGAATAGGACAACACTTTTCATGTTGACTCTTCTTCAGCCTATAGCACTTAGTCTTGGAGTTAGGCATTTTCGCTTCACTAAGTAAGATGCGCTGTACCTTTTTTAGTGCCTCATTGTCCGGAACGTTGTAGACAATAGCACTCAGTTTTGCGTCGAGTCGTTTTGTTACTTCTGTGGTAACAAAGTTAATGAGGTTATCTACCTTAGTTACCGATTCTGTGTCAAGCTTGTTAAGGTTTACCGTTTTCATGAGGATAGTTAGAGGTGTCAGTTCACAGACCTGCGATCTGATATCGCTGATCTGATCTGATAATTTGGATATCTCGGTATTGGTTTCGATGTTTCCAGCATTTACTGACTTACTGTTTTTTATTTCCCTTAACTCAGCCTTAAGTTCTCCTATAGACAACTTTAGAAGTTCTATTTCTGAAGATAGTACTGAAAAAGAGCTTGATGGCTGGAGTTTCTCCATAAGCACATAAGGTGAAGGGAGGAGTTCTGTATGAGCAGAGGGTACTGAATTTTTAGGAGTAGTGCTAATACTAGCTGTCAGTACAGTTTTATCCTCAGTTCCAGCTCGACGCTTACGGCATACAAGTGAGTTATGTGACTCACTATAGCCGTTTGTAGGGGGTGTGTTGCTTGATGTAGCAATCAAGGACGTTAAATTAGACACCAGTTTTACAGGGGAATGGGTTCGTTGCTTTTTACTTTGATTAACCATAACTATTAGAAATGGTAGTTAGTGGTTACAAGTATGGAAGTTGTATAGTACTTGTGCAAGTATTACAACAAGATAAATTTTATGTAACGAATCACGTAAAAATGTAACGCAAACGTTGAACGTACCGCGATACACAAACATATGTACAATCAACACATCAAATGTTGTGGATTCTGGCACGACAAACTACCCTTGAAGAACTGTAGGACTTACAACAGTACGCCTACATTCCTTCTCAGATTGATGATCCAAGTGGAAGTTGTCCGGACAAAGACAGAATTACCAACAGCTAGATGACATATGATACCAATTCAGTATATACAATATGAACATATGTACAAAATCACACACCAAGCACAGTGGACTGCTCATTGATGCGCTACCCTTTGAAGAACTGTAGGACTTACACCAGTACGCCTACAACCCTTCTCAGGTTGACGCCCTAGGTTGGAAAATCATTGCAGAGTTCATTTGCCGACTTCCTTCTATCAGCTATAACCTAAAATCTGAACGACAACACACTCATGTCATTGAATCGTAGAATATAGATGACGAACAAACATACGACGTATCTGGTCAACCAAGCGTAGGCACAGAGTAATTTACACCAAAGATAATAGCATTCAAATAGTAACTTGAAACTAGAAATGCCTTTATTCGTGCAAGTCAATTTAACAATTACTCTCTCGTTTACACTTGGCTTATCTTCACTAAACTGAGCTAAATCTTTCGCCTTTTCAGATGCACTAATACTATCATAGTCATTGCACAAGATACTTGAGTTGATGGGCGTCTGTTTCATTGTGGATGACAACACCAACGAGGGCTGATTGATACCAGTTGATGAACTTAGCGGTGGATCAGAAGCTGTTCTTTTTCGGCTTTCAGATAGTTGTCTAACTGTAAGATTACCACCACTGCTGTCTTTCACTACTAGTTCAGGTTTAGCACTATCATCTGACGATAGGTGGGCTACACGCTGATCAATTACACTGACAGACTCATGAGAATCCATACCTTATGCGACTGCATCTGCGTTCAGTTCTACTTCACATTCAAGTTGTACAGATCCTTTGTTCAACTTAGCAGTAGTATGCATTCCCCTCATTTCATCATGATCAACCAAAGACAAATCTGCACTATCATGACCATTATCACAAATATTCAATTTACCGTCATCTATCTGGCCGACTTCATCATTTTCAAACTCTTTAATAAAAGAAGTAGACAATTTTGGTTCCTCCTCACAAATCAATAAAGGTTTTATGTCTTCACTTTTACTAGTAATACCTTGTAAACTTGTGGAGTCAGAACTGCACTCTGAAGCAGTAACTCTATCCTGTGACACTCTATTCAACAATGGCTTACCAGTTGCAACTACAGACTGCTTGACCACACCGTTATCGTCACACAATTCGGAGTCAGACTTTGATTTCACATTTAGCTTTTCGTTAAACTTGCTTGCCGATTCACAGCTCACCTTTGTATGCACCTCTTGCAAACGTGTAAAACACAACCGTGTTTGTCTTGCATCTTGTAACTTATCTGTTGAGGATGTACTACGAAACCTGTTACACTCACTAGGTCTATATGTATTACTAGACACCATAGAGCCCTCTCGATATCCACCTCTCTGAGACCCTTTCGTCATCAATAATTGCATTTTGTTCTCAGACTGCTCTATTCTAGGGGTGGGATGCAATAGACTGGCGAACTTGCTCATAGATTGATTGACGCTATCTTTTACCAGTTTTTGGATATCATCAAACCTTATCTCGATACCTTCATCCTCTATACGGGAGCTTATCTTCACCCACTCCCTTTGCGATCGAGTAGGTAGGCGTCATGCTATTACCTCTAGGACTGAGCTCGAGTTGAGGTCACTCATGCAATTCATAGAAATCAAGGTATTCTTGTAGGTCATCAGATTATCCAAAAACTCAGTGAGTGCCTTGGAGTCATCTTGTAGTTGACTGCCGTTGCCTTTGACAGCTTCGTTAACGAGGGGGGGGTGGCGTTAGCTGATCAGTAGATATGGTGGGGGTCACTAAGGTGAATCGCCCCATTCTGCAGGAACAGCAATATACAAATTAAAGGCTCGAGATATTTTTGATTTTTATGAGGGCTTAGATCTTTATCTTGAAAAAGATAATAATGAACGCCTACACAGATCATGCTTCTACCTCTAAATATATACTATTCGCCCAGCCTATTGTTGAGATGCGACCATGTGGGATGTGCACAGATTTATGGGGCATCTTATAAACTAACTTGCTGTCCATTGACTGATCTTTAAATACCACTTCACAATGTCTTATCTCATTCATTTTCCAATAACGTCTTTACTTGATCCTCATTATATCCCATTAAACCTAACATTTTACAGCTCTTTATGACTTATTATATTCCTACTCTCTGAAGGGTACGGTTGTACATTAAATGCACAAAAAGGTATAAAACTAAAACAGCTGGCACAACTGAGGATAAATGTATTAAAACCAAAAGTGGACATCATGATAGTACGAGATATACGTGTAGCATTATACATTGCAAATGAACGTTGTCAGCCTAGGGAGTTTTCTTTTTTTTAATGCATTTATTAATGATACTTGCACTTACCTATTTCATTGCAATTTAATGATTCACCTCAGCACTTTTACTTTTCTAAAACAGCTTCCAATCCCTTGTAAACGTTGTACTTACCTCAATATTGGTTGGTTATCGAATGCCTACAACCACGGGATGAAAACGAAACGAAGTCGATTTTCCCGCTCAACCTGGAGGACAACTGTACAATTCAATAACTATACGGCCTAGTTCAGAAAATGAGTGTAATTATATATATGTATCAAATATTTAACTGTTGAAACATTATTAACTTGTAGACAATCTACGATTTGATATTATATCATACTTGATCGTGCCTGTAAAAATGGCATGCATTTTCATGTAAATTTATATGTTTATATGAGAATATACATTATTATTATTATTATTATTATTAAGAAGACGAAGATGCGGAAGAAAGGGCTTTTTATTCCACCACACAAAGTTTAAATTATTCGGGTACAAGCTGCGTATCGTCATTTATAACGAGCTTTGACAATCGGTCTTCTTCTGGCTTTAAAGCAGCCAGGCCAGATTTTTTTCTGAAAAAAAGGAAATGAGAAATTCATTTAGCGGTATCATGCTAGTTTTTATCTCATTACAGTGGCACCGTATCGATTTCGTTTAAATGCCGAATACAGGTATTGCACAATGAACTGTCAGTAGAGCGTGATGTCCTGAGAAATATGCGTGAGGATAAAGAGTCTATACCACGTACTTCTTCTACTCTATTTCCACAGATCCTTTATAGGACAGAGGCCAACAATTTCTATCAGGTATCTGTGGAGTGAATTAACAATGCATTTATATGTAAAGGGAAAGCTATATGTGTTCCATTGAGTGAGAACTCTTCTAAAGCGGGTTATTTGAGGTACTGATATGATCAGAAGTGTCAAAGACAATTACACATATCCACCATGTTTGGTCATTGTACACTAGTAAACAGGACATTCAGGTAAGAGTGATCCTTATTACCAAACCCAAAAATCCTTGAACAATATGAGATGTCCGTAGGAGTGCAGCGCCTTAACAACATGGTCTGCTATGTCCACCAAAATGAGGTATACAAGATAGGAATCCAGGGAGACAGTAGTGTTACGATGTGGGGGAACATCCCAATTCATGGATTACAAAAATTTCTTTATCCACTGAACGAAAAATGAAAGCTCTCCAGTTCAGGAGAACATATATTCCTCGTTTCACTGACCAGAAGAAGCAGGATAAATGATTGAATGACACAGAATTCGTGAAATGTCGACGTCAGTGTGCTTGACACGAATGTGTGCAGTGTGATCAAGATGCAAGGTGGTAGGACGAATACTCGAGAGTTATGCTATCGTGATAAATCAATTCACGGAACACTGTGTTCACTTCGCTTGGTAGTCCGTCGACATAATAAACATGGTACATTTGACTGAATTATCTTCGTGAGGACTAGGTTTGTATCATTCTTCGTTGGACCGTGTGCATGAAGTCTTCTTTGTTATATCTAAGGTGAAGTGGATTCTTTGAATATACTCCCAATAGCCTGAAATACATTTGTTTTCTAGTGTAACCAGTTACAGTGTGACAGAATAGAGTGTAAGACCAACAGTTATTTGATTCAATGCATAAAATCTTCAAGGTCAGATGACTTGGTTTTGGAGTTTTGTAGATATGGCGTGATGAAATATAATATGTAATATGTGAAATAACTCATCGAGCGTATGGTTATTCAGAATATTTTAAAAACTAAAAAGATATCTTAGGAGATCCATCCGTCGTAATCCTCGTTTCACCTACTTTTCTATAGTGGGGTACTGCGGTTGCAGACAGAGGGTGTTTTCCATGCAAAATCGGGAGCGACTGTCAGTATGGCTTTGAAGGGTTGAGGGAGGTTATATGAAGCAGAATTCTAGAACATTCAACCAACTTCCGGTTCCCAAACTACTCGGACAACTGTTTCCTCCGTCGCTTTTATTAGTTTTACTCATTATATTGTGTGTAATGTTAAACTCCATCTAATCCAACTTGTCACCTCATTATGTGGTGCTTTACTTGCTGTCTTATCTTCACAATTTCAAACCAATTTCTAGGATCCAGATAACCTATGAAATAGAAAAAGTTTGGCTCATAGCTTAGTAATTGCTTATTGAGATACATGCGACATCTTATGTATATTGTATTTGTCTATTCATATTTCTTACATAGTGGAATCTTGTTGAATTAGGTTTTCGGATGTAACCCTAATTGTATTTTAAATTTCCGTTGACTATACAGTGTCTAGTCGAGATGCTAAACTCTGAGGTCGACAATCAGGCAAATTTGAATGAACCATCACAACTAGAACAACAAGGGTTTGAAGACATCCTCACCACTTCACTATCCGTGAATATCATCAAAATCCATAAGCAGCTATCTTAATAAGACTGTGATGATGGTAGACATCATGTCTAGAAAACTCTAAACCAAGTCATCTGACCTTGAAGATTTTATGCATTGAATCAAATAACTGTTGGTCTTACACTCTATTCTGTCACACTGTGACTGGTCACACTAGCAAGCGAATGTATTTCAGGCTATTGGGAATATTTCCAGGGAATCCACCTCACTGTAGATACGATAAAGAAGACTTCATGCACACGAAATACAGATCAAACTCTTTCACTGTGAGAGAGCGTTGTATTTAGAAGCGTCTTTCAACTGAAATTAGAAACAGTCCTACCCCAAATACTTTCTCATCTCTGTTGAACAAATATTTTATTAACAACTGGTTAGAAGGGGTATGCGAAAAACTAATAATTAGAGATCGAATAAGGCACTCCTCTGACCCTCACTGTTAGTTCGCGAAGTCTGTAAACTCTATGTCTGACACTACTTTCACTATGATTTTTTTCACAACCGTAGTCACCTATTTTTAATCAGCCTTCAATTTTAAAATATTTTGTTTTTCAAATATTTTCGCATATATCCCTTATAATATTGTATTATGAGTATTTCAGTATGCTAAGGTTTAATCTCAAGATCCGGATGCAAACCAACTGAAGACGACTGGTATTAAGATATCTCTGCCTGCCTACGTAAGCACTGTCCATCTCTACGCAAAATTAAGGCCCAAATGGTGGTTGTCTAAATAATCAAATAAACGAACAGCATATTATAACTTACCACTACGTATTTGCCTAATGCTGCACGATTATTCCCCGATTTTTAAGCTACATTTGTTTATATCTAAAATCTACACTCCAATATTCTATTTTCCTTACATTTTTCTTCTCAAAAATGCTGTAACAGATGAAACATAAATGATGTTCTTCTGAAAGTAGTCATTCATACCATGACTTTGAGTGAGTCAACGAGTAAATGTTTAGAAAAACAGGTTGTGGCATATTACAAAAGAAGTTAGAAAATAAGATAAAAAATAAAAAAATAATTCAAAAAATCAAGCATTCCGCCAGGGCCTTGCACAAAAAACGTGGTAGGGTGGTGATTGCTAGTCAGCGGTTATGATGGTGGGGACATTTGTGAACCACCCTTATCTGTGGGACAGCACTCTATTGCTAAGGCTCCTGAGTTCGAATGGCTTCTGCAAAATGAGAATAAATAAATAAGTAGAAACTTAAAAAAAATAATGAAAAAAGAAGTAGAAGTTGAAAATTGCCTGGAGCCGAAGTTTAAACGCAAACTCCCGAATGAAAGTAAATGGTATAAGTCCGCTACTTCAGAAGGACACCGAACTGTATACTTCAGAAAAACATACATTACTAGGCCGTCGCTTTTCTTTTACATAGCTCACGCACTCCGACTTTTGTGTTTTACTCCTTTTAAACCTCGTAAGTAGGTGAAATTATCACCTGTCTTTCACTTTAAACTTATTGTTCGCAGAAAAGACTATAAAATATCGGGAAAATAATATTTCTTGAAAAAAAACAATAAAAAATGATGAACTCAATGCCTGTTATGTATTTTGAATTATTAACACCTTTTATATACTTCTGCACCTGTCTGCCGGTTTTCTTGTGTCTTCTTCTCTTTTCAAAGATACTGCTTTCAACGAAGGTACTGATACAGCGCTGAAATTCTCTACTTATTTGTGATATTGCTAGCTCATCTGGTGAATAACGGGATCATCGGTATTATAAAATCTGCTGACAAGTTCAAAGTGGGTCTCATAAACAACTGGAAATGTCACAAATATCATGTACTTACAGGTGAATATAAAATTTAATAAACTTTAAAACTCTTTCTGAATGATTTACTGATAATTATTGTTTATTCTGCATCTCTTATGTACCACGTCAGCACCTGTACAGAAATTCTACTTACCTTCCTCAACTAACGCAATCATTCATGATTCCCGCGTGAAATTGACATGTATTTTTTTCAATCACAGTTTAGATTTGACGCTATATCTATTTCCTTATTTGTACACTTCATTTTAAATGTTTCTCTCACACTTACCAGTATTCAACTTGTTTCTAAATTAACAAATCATATTATATATGCCATAAGTTTTCATAAGTGTACATATGTTCATGCCTGTAAAAATGGCTGGTTTCTGTTACAGATATAAATATTACTATCATCATTAAATGTATTTCAGGCTATTGGGAGTATATTCAAAGAATCCACTTCACCTTAGATATAACAAAGGAGACTTCATGCACACGGTCCAACGAAGAATGACACAAACCTAGTCCTCACGAAGATAATTCAGTCAAATGTGCCATGTTTATTATGTCGACGGACTACCAAGCGAAGTGAAGACAGTGTTTTGTGAATTGATTTATCACGATAGCATAACTCTTGAGTATTTGTCCTACCACCTTGCATCTTGATCACACTGCACACATTCGTGTCAAGCACACTGACGTCGACATTTCACGAATTCTGTGTCAACTCAACTGCATGTTACTTAGAAGCGTAGTTTCAAATTAATTTTAGTTGTTTAGGATCATTTTTGGTTCACCGACGATCGGTTTCTCACATTTTATATCTCCACAACTGTGTAACCTACTTTAATTGTAATTAAGACTGAACCGTTGAATACTGATGAACGTTTATGCTTTGAATATAAGTATATTGTAAACGTCTCGGGATCTCACGCTTTCACAACTCCTATTAAGTAGATGTAATAAGTAGATTCACTATTATGCTTTATCGCGTACTACATGCAATTGATATAGTCCTGATTTTTTAAAGCTGTCGCAGGTTTCGATTTGGACCATTACATAGTAATGCGTTAGTGGTTCTCATGTCACAGTGGCAAATTTATTAGAAGTAAGTTGTTTTCAGTAGAAGGTTAGGACGAATAATATCTGGATGATATATGTTCACTTGTATTCGCAGTCTCATTCGTTTGTCATAAGTGCCATTAGCATTTTCATTCTTATTCATCAAACGTAGGCGTTATTTCTGAATTTTTCATAAGGTGGAATCATCATTTTGAAGGACTTCACAGCTTCCTAAAAACGTATATGTCAATACCTACAGACAGGGTAAAGGTGTATACCGTAGATAAGAAACCTTGGTATCTTAAGTTAAGTAAAGAAAGGAGAAACTGCAGCTGACACTATAAAATTTTCACTTAAGAGAGCAGTATATAGAACATTTCCTGCAGCTTAACTGATACTCAACTTCTCAACTAAACCAGTACTCACACCGCAAGCCAAGGATGAATTATCAAAGATGGCCTCACCAATGTGCATCTATAAATTCAACTGCTCATGTGGAGCTCTTTACATTGGCCATACTCAGAGGGCTTTATCCATGCGTTCGCGAGAACATGTACCTGTATGGTTGAGTAAAGGAGTAACCAAACGCATGAATAATGCAGTCTTAGCCCGCTTGGTAAATACTGAATACCCGATAAAAACTCGACCAGGCCTTCTCAGTTATATACCGCGTCTTGTACCGCAAATACTGTTTGCAATAAAGCTGTTTTCATTATCTAGAGAAGCTCGACTAAGTTTTCTATCAGTAGGTGAAGCGGTGGCAATTATTACCAGAAGACCATCTCTTTGCATACAGAAGAAGAATGTTCAACCTCTATGTTGACCTTGGCCTACAACAAAGCCAACAAATCTTCCATTAACACTATAAATTCCTTTCACAATTTTCTTCTCTTTTCTTCTTCTTCCATTCATCTGTTTCATTGACATACGTTCATTTTCGACTTTTATGATTTCATGGCCTTTCTTATGATTGTATTACCTTAGATTTATGCAGTGCTTTGCTAACTTATTATCGTATTTACAAAATCCTCTTCATTCCACCTCATTATATTCATTATTATTACTATTATCATTATTATTATATGACAATCATTCACCAATAGTACTTGCAATTTTACGACATATCATCGTTATTATTACTTCACAGTCATTCTTATTGTCGTTATTTTCAAACTTGAACTTATGTCTAGACTGCCCCATTTGTTGGTTTATTTTCATATTGGCTCACACACCCTGATTACACTCACTCTTCAAAAATCCTGTATTTTCTGTTGACTATATTTATATATATACACACACATCATTAAATTAAATTACTTCATCTCATTTTGCCCCATGTTCTCATTGACCATGCATATTAAAAAATATATGACTGTTGTTCCATCCCGTCTTATACTTGTCCCGCAATACACTTTCTGATATGATTCTAATTTGCCTTTACTGGCTATTGTATGCTTAAATTAATGGATTTATAATTGTAGAGCCTGAAGAAGAATTTATTTAAACCACAATTGTTTGCTCTAAATATTTTTGTTCTGTATAAATTATGGGAATATTCAAATTACTGAAGTATTATTTCATTGGAAATATTCTTTGAGTATTTTAAAAGTCATACCATTAAATATGTTCAGTGAACGAAGTATGTTCTGTTCAAAGAGTCCTTCCTCTTCATGGGCCACATATGCAAATATGAGGTAAAGAATAATTAGCGAAATAGACGTTCCATGTGACAAGCAGTTGTCCTGCATCAAACTGCGTTTCTAATACTGTACTGAATGAATATATATATATATATATATATATATATATATATATATATGAAAACACGCATGGATTAAACGTTTAGTTCATGGTCATGAGTGTCAATGAATTTTCTAAAATGAAATTGCTCATGTTTGATGGTGACAGTGTATAGGTTGAATATCACAACTGGTGTTCGAGAGGAATATCATCCTGTCCAAATGTAGAGTTGGTGTAGATGAAAAACAGAGGGAGGAATTCGGGTGGAAATATATGTCTGTTTCTTTGTGTAACAGTGAATGTTGAACTCGTGGTCGAGATGAATTTAAAAAATCAATTGATAGGTATTGTCCTCACAGTCCTTCTCGAAAGATTTGAAGCACAACCGATCATCAGTGTTCAATAGTCCAGTCTTAATTACAATGAAAGTATGTTACATAGTCGAGGAGACATGAAATTTGCGAAACCGGTCGCGTGTGAACTAAACTGGATTAAACCGAAATTACCTTATTTAAAAAATACGCTTCAATGTTACATGCATTTGAGTTGCTGTACACGCATATAAAAGGGTTCTATAGTATTTATTCTATACTCATATGTGCACAATGTCTATTCGTGTCTGTAAAATGTCAAACGAATCTGAAATCTCGTATTACCGTGGTGTCAAGATAATGGCTTTATCGCCTGACCATCTAAACAGAAGAGATTCCATGCACCACACTATTTTAAATTTCATCGCGCCATGTCAAATAACTTGCATGTTGTATTCAGTTATAAAATCAAGAGTTAATCACCTTCAACCTAATGTATGAGTACAGTATACAGTTGAAGCCAGATTTACGATCACTACAATATTTTGCACCTCCAAGAATTATGTGAGGCACAGACAAATTTAAGGAATTACTTTGATGTTAGAAGCGTAATTATACATCGTGATATTCGGTCTGAAACTGATGAACACATAATTCGGAAATAATGCAAACTCCCAAAAAGCCAAAGCCATCAAAATCACGGAGACAAGTACTGTCTGTCTCAGTAACAATATGCAACAATATGAGATACAGCGCAATCATTACAAATAAATTCTGTGTATGTTTGTTGAGAAAGTTTTGTTTTCATTTGTATTTATCATTTAGGCAAATTAATTTTATCATATATGCATAAGTTCATTGTGGGTATTTCTATCAGATATAGATACTTGAATTCACTCATCTATACCTGGTATCCGTGTGGGTTGTACTACTGAAAAAATTGTATGTAGGTAGTGATGACAGCCGTAATCACAGAACAAGTATACACATCTACCTGTGGTACACTATGTAGGCGTAGTGTAAATGCACTACTTCCTTAGTGTGTAAACACTCCTTTAATGGTAGTGTGACAGTTTCTGAATCCTGATTAGTAATAACCGCTACATAGACGAAGTTGTTCTCATGGTAAACCTACACTGTATCTATTACGACATTCAGTCTGTCATAATCAGAGAATTTAAACACAAGTTTATTCCTCGAAATATGTCAAATAAATTACACTCGCAATGTGTAAGAACTCCTTGAAATCAAAAAATACTTCAAACAAACTTTTGAATGAGGGTACCGTGATAATCATTATTATCACAACCACAAAACATCTT
The DNA here is from genome assembly GCA_944472135.2 of Trichobilharzia regenti. Taxonomy (NCBI): domain Eukaryota; kingdom Metazoa; phylum Platyhelminthes; class Trematoda; order Strigeidida; family Schistosomatidae; genus Trichobilharzia; species Trichobilharzia regenti. Next base: position 28,598,000 of record OX235263.1, read on the forward strand.
CTCCTTTTAACTTTATCAACGTCAGCGGAATCAAAGAAAACTAGCTTAATAAAGAATAAGTTAGATGATTGCGATAGCTGTATATTTGGAAATGTACATAATTTTCACATGATATATGGAAAATTTGTGATGATGTGCACATATCAGAATGTCATCCTAAACATGTAACCACTTAACAGGGAAATATGAAGAATCAAACGATTGGATAGTAGTTTCTGAAAGGAAATGCAGCATGTTAAAGAAATGATTCGTCAAGGAATAGCTAGGCAACATATCAATTTATCAAGTGATCGTTTGGACAGATAAATTGGTCTGTTGTGAAGTTCGAAACTCTGACAGGTTTATTTGACAAGATTCTTTTGTTTCACAAGGCTTTGAGATGTCATTGTGAATGCCTGAATACGTCACCATGCGCAATTTTAACTGCGTCGTACACCTCTCAAATAATTGAAAGCCAACAAAATTATGACTGAATAACTTCGCGTATCACCGTACAGAAAGTAAATCATTCACAAATCTCTCTGATTTGTGAGTTAATGCACGTGAATTGACTCCCAACACCAAGCTTCTGGTTGCAAAACACTTTCTTCACTTCACCATTCCGATATAGTTTTCGTTATCAGCTTTCGCGGAACACGTCCGTTGACACTTTGATGCAGCATGTAGCACATCAGCAGATGATATGGTCTATGTATTTGGATGTAATCGAAATTCACAATTAGATCATCACTTATGAGTGAACATGTACAACAAACATGAGTAGCTTTGTGATATAAGGATCAAACACCGGCTTGCTCAGTTAAACAGATGCGTAATCATATGAGGACTCTCTGTTGTTTAAGTCATCATGTTAGGCGAACCGACGCCATCTACTAACATATTTTCATTAAGAATCAACCCGCTTCTATGTAACATGCAGTTGAGTTGCCATAAACTTTGTTAAAATGTCTTCTTATGTTTTCTTTCAGTCTATGCTCGGTACTTTCACATCCACCAATCGCCCAATTATAATGCTATTTATTGACACCCTCGCTACAATCACCCACATCCTCATTATGGAATCAGATTCCCTAAATTACAGAAGTCAAAGTTATGTAAACTGTAGACAATCCAAGAAAATCCTACATCCCATGAACATATCAAGTAGTGCCATAAATCTTCCCTCTTTAGTTACTAACGTATATGGGAGCTTTGTGAATAAGCGTAGTATCGGCAGTTCTACCAGTCACTTCTGATTTCCAGTGTTCGCTTTCAGAAGGCAGAAGTGGTCGACACAAAATTAATGACGGTGAAATGTACTCTGAATCTTAAAAGCAATATCCAACTATATGATTGCCAACGTGCTGTATTGTGACAACCTTCTGGTTGGTTGTTGGAGCTACTGCGTTCCATCGTCGAAGCTTCCATTATAGAAGCCAATATGTCAACATTGGCCAAGCATTTCGTTCCGTTTCACGAAAGAGCAGGTGAAAAATTGAACGAAAATCAAGACGTGTTTCCGGCTAATGACTAAAGGGATAAAACCTTTCCAGTTAACTCAGTCAGTTTGTTTACGATGTCCCACTTTCTCAGAGAAGACATTTTTAATGCAAGCTGTAAATTCTTTTCAAATAACCTCATTCGTCGTGCTACGAGTGTTTTGTGACTGTTCATTTTTCTACTACTCCCTAGTAGTAAGTAGCCTAAGTGTATACACTGCTTAATATTTCTCTACCTCATCGGTATTAATGTTCTTTTCATAGAACTGAAACTCATTCACTTTTATGACACTATCATTTCTTCTGTGATGAAGTTATACTCCGCCACATTGTCTGAGCACTAGACTTTACTTAATGAGTCTCATTACGTAAATTAAGATTGTTTAGCTTATGCACTTATTTTCGTCTAACGAATAGTTTACCCTTGTTCAAAGTTAAGCTCGAGTGTTAGACTCTCTTTCACTTCGTGTAGTCTAACCAATTTCCCGCGTTCATTTCCATTTGGAGTTCTGTCTGAATTTGTCAAATCCTACTTGAATCAATATAAGTCACATCAAATTGTACTTACCTGCATCTCTTGCCTTGCTGAATATTTTGAATGCTTGAATAATAAACAAAAGTACACATTACTAATGCTTCATCATTCTACTTGGCATTGTGATCAGAGAAAGTAAACAGAAATCTATTCATTAGAATATTTCACCTAATTTACATTAGCCACGTGTAAGACCTTCAAGATTTCTAGAAATACCGCAAAAATATCACCTCATTTTTTTCTGAAGGAATGTGGTGTGATTATAATTTAATTAAAAAAACACAAACAATTTTCTGCTTTTCTTCATTTATAAGGTCAGCGGAATCAAAGAAAACTAGCTTAATAAAGAATAAGTTAGATGATTGCGATAGCTGTATATTTGGAAATGTACATAATTTTCACATGATATATGGAAAATTTGTGATGATGTGCACATATCAGAATGTCATCCTAAACATGTAACCACTTAACAGGGAAATATGAAGAATCAAACGATTGGATAGTAGTTTCTGAAAGGAAATGCAGCATGTTAAAGAAATGATTCGTCAAGGAATAGCTAGGCAACATATCAATTTATCAAGTGATCGTTTGGACAGATAAATTGGTCTGTTGTGAAGTTCGAAACTCTGACAGGTTTATTTGACAAGATTCTTTTGTTTCACAAGGCTTTGAGATGTCATTGTGAATGCCTGAATACGTCACCATGCGCAATTTTAACTGCGTCGTACACCTCTCAAATAATTGAAGGTCAACAAAATTATGACTGAATAACTTCGCGTATCACCGTACAGAAAGTAAATCATTCACAAATCTCTCTGATTTGTGAGTTAATGCACGTGAATTGACTCCCAACACCAAGCTTCTGGTTGCAAAACACTTTCTTCACTTCACCATTCCGATATAGTTTTCGTTATCAGCTTTCGCGGAACACGTCCGTTGACACTTTGATGCAGCATGTAGCACATCAGCAGATGATATGGTCTATGTATTTGGATGTAATCGAAATTCACAATTAGATCATCACTTATGAGTGAACATGTACAACAAACATGAGTAGCTTTGTGATATAAGGATCAAACACCGGCTTGCTCAGTTAAACAGATGCGTAATCATATGAGGACTCTCTGTTGTTTAAGTCATCATGTTAGGCGAACCGACGCCATCTACTAACATATTTTCATTAAGAATCAACCCGCTTCTATGTAACATGCAGTTGAGTTGCCATAAACTTTGTTAAAATGTCTTCTTATGTTTTCTTTCAGTCTATGCTCGGTACTTTCACATCCACCAATCGCCCAATTATAATGCTATTTATTGACACCCTCGCTACAATCACCCACATCCTCATTATGGAATCAGATTCCCTAAATTACAGAAGTCAAAGTTATGTAAACTGTAGACAATCCAAGAAAATCCTACATCCCATGAACATATCAAGTAGTGCCATAAATCTTCCCTCTTTAGTTACTAACGTATATGGGTGCTTTGTGAATAAGCGTAGTATCGGAAGTTCTACCAGTCACTTCTGATTTCCAGTGTTCACTTTCAGAAGGCAGAAGTGGTCGACACAAAATTAATGACGGTGAAATGTACTCTGAATCTTAAAAGCAATATTCAACTATATGATTGCCAACGTGCTGTATTGTGACAACCTTCTGGTTGGTTGTTGGAGCTACTGCGTTCCATCGTCGAAGCTTCCATTATAGAAGCCAATATGTCAACATTGGCCAAGCATTTCGTTCCGTTTCACGAAAGAGCAGGTGAAAAATTGAACGAAAATCAAGACGTGTTTCCCGGCTAATGACTAAAGGGATAAAACCTCTCCGGTTAACTCAGTCAGTTTGTTTACGATGTCCCACTTTCTCAGAGAAGACATTTTTAATGCAAGCTGTAAATTCTTTTCAAATAACCTCATTCGTCGTGTTACGAGTGTTTTGTGACTGTTCATTTTTCTACTACTCCCTAGTAGTAAGTAGCCTAAGTGTATACACTGCTTAATATTTCTCTACCTCATCGGTATTAATGTTCTTTTCATAGAACTGAAACTCATTCACTTTTATGACACTATCATTTCTTCTGTGATGAAGTTATACTCCGCCACATTGTCTGAGCACTAGACTTTACTTAATGAGTCTCATTACGTAAATTAAGATTGTTTAGCTTATGCACTTATTTTCGTCTAACGAATAGTTTACCCTTGTTCAAAGTTAAGCTCGAGTGTTAGACTCTCTTTCACTTCGTGTAGTCTAACCAATTTCCCGCGTTCATTTCCATTTGGAGTTCTGTCTGAATTTGTCAAATCCTACTTGAATCAATATAAGTCACATCAAATTGTACTTACCTGCATCTCTTGCCTTGCTGAATATTTTGAATGCTTGAATAATAAACAAAAGTACACATTACTAATGCTTCATCATTCTACTTGGCATTGTGATCAGAGAAAGTAAACAGAAATCTATTCATTAGAATATTTCACCTAATTTACATTAGCCACGTGTAAGACCTTCAAGATTTCTAGAAATACCGCAAAAATATCACCTCATTTTTTTCTGAAGGAATGTGGTGTGATTATAATTTAATTAAAAAAACACAAACAATTTTCTGCTTTTCTTCATTTATAAGGTCAGCGGAATCAAAGAAAACTAGCTTAATAAAGAATAAGTTAGATGATTGCGATAGCTGTATATTTGGAAATGTACATAATTTTCACATGATATATGGAAAATTTGTGATGATGTGCACATATCAGAATGTCATCCTAAACATGTAACCACTTAACAGGGAAATATGAAGAATCAAACGATTGGATAGTAGTTTCTGAAAGGAAATGCAGCATGTTAAAGAAATGATTCGTCAAGGAATAGCTAGGCAACATATCAATTTATCAAGTGATCGTTTGGACAGATAAATTGGTCTGTTGTGAAGTTCGAAACTCTGACAGGTTTATTTGACAAGATTCTTTTGTTTCACAAGGCTTTGAGATGTCATTGTGAATGCCTGAATACGTCACCATGCGCAATTTTAACTGCGTCGTACACCTCTCAAATAATTGAAAGCCAACAAAATTATGACTGAATAACTTCGCGTATCACCGTACAGAAAGTAAATCATTCACAAATCTCTCTGATTTGTGAGTTAATGCACGTGAATTGACTCCCAACACCAAGCTTCTGGTTGCAAAACACTTTCTTCACTTCACCATTCCGATATAGTTTTCGTTATCAGCTTTCGCGGAACACGTCCGTTGACACTTTGATGCAGCATGTAGCACATCAGCAGATGATATGGTCTATGTATTTGGATGTAATCGAAATTCACAATTAGATCATCACTTATGAGTGAACATGTACAACAAACATGAGTAGCTTTGTGATATAAGGATCAAACACCGGCTTGCTCAGTTAAACAGATGCGTAATCATATGAGGACTCTCTGTTGTTTAAGTCATCATGTTAGGCGAACCGACGCCATCTACTAACATATTTTCATTAAGAATCAACCCGCTTCTATGTAACATGCAGTTGAGTTGCCATAAACTTTGTTAAAATGTCTTCTTATGTTTTCTTTCAGTCTATGCTCGGTACTTTCACATCCACCAATCGCCCAATTATAATGCTATTTATTGACACCCTCGCTACAATCACCCACATCCTCATTATGGAATCAGATTCCCTAAATTACAGAAGTCAAAGTTATGTAAACTGTAGACAATCCAAGAAAATCCTACATCCCATGAACATATCAAGTAGTGCCATAAATCTTCCCTCTTTAGTTACTAACGTATATGGGTGCTTTGTGAATAAGCGTAGTATCGGAAGTTCTACCAGTCACTTCTGATTTCCAGTGTTCACTTTCAGAAGGCAGAAGTGGTCGACACAAAATTAATGACGGTGAAATGTACTCTGAATCTTAAAAGCAATATTCAACTATATGATTGCCAACGTGCTGTATTGTGACAACCTTCTGGTTGGTTGTTGGAGCTACTGCGTTCCATCGTCGAAGCTTCCATTATAGAAGCCAATATGTCAACATTGGCCAAGCATTTCGTTCCGTTTCACGAAAGAGCAGGTGAAAAATTGAACGAAAATCAAGACGTGTTTCCCGGCTAATGACTAAAGGGATAAAACCTTTCCAGTTAACTCAGTCAGTTTGTTTACGATGTCCCACTTTCTCAGAGAAGACATTTTTAATGCAAGCTGTAAATTCTTTTCAAATAACCTCATTCGTCGTGCTACGAGTGTTTTGTGACTGTTCATTTTTCTACTACTCCCTAGTAGTAAGTAGCCTAAGTGTATACACTGCTTAATATTTCTCTACCTCATCGGTATTAATGTTCTTTTCATAGAACTGAAACTCATTCACTTTTATGACACTATCATTTCTTCTGTGATGAAGTTATACTCCGCCACATTGTCTGAGCACTAGACTTTACTTAATGAGTCTCATTACGTAAATTAAGATTGTTTAGCTTATGCACTTATTTTCGTCTAACGAATAGTTTACCCTTGTTCAAAGTTAAGCTCGAGTGTTAGACTCTCTTTCACTTCGTGTAGTCTAACCAATTTCCCGCGTTCATTTCCGTTTGGAGTTCTGTCTGAATTTGTCAAATCCTACTTGAATCAATATAAGTCACATCAAATTGTACTTACCTGCATCTCTTGCCTTGCTGAATATTTTGAATGCTTGAATAATAAACAAAAGTACACATTACTAATGCTTCATCATTCTACTTGGCATTGTGATCAGAGAAAGTAAACAGAAATCTATTCATTAGAATATTTCACCTAATTTACATTAGCCACGTGTAAGACCTTCAAGATTTCTAGAAATACCGCAAAAATATCACCTCATTTTTTTCTGAAGGAATGTGGTGTGATTATAATTTAATTAAAAAAACACAAACAATTTTCTGCTTTTCTTCATTTATAAGGTCAGCGGAATCAAAGAAAACTAGCTTAATAAAGAATAAGTTAGATGATTGCGATAGCTGTATATTTGGAAATGTACATAATTTTCACATGATATACGGAAAATTTGTGATGATGTGCACATATCAGAATGTCATCCTAAACATGTAACCACTTAACAGGGAAATATGAAGAATCAAACGATTGGATAGTAGTTTCTGAAAGGAAATGCAGCATGTTAAAGAAATGATTCGTCAAGGAATAGCTAGGCAACATATCAATTTATCAAGTGATCGTTTGGACAGATAAATTGGTCTGTTGTGAAGTTCGAAACTCTGACAGGTTTATTTGACAAGATTCTTTTGTTTCACAAGGCTTTGAGATGTCATTGTGAATGCCTGAATACGTCACCATGCGCAATTTTAACTGCGTCGTACACCTCTCAAATAATTGAAAGCCAACAAAATTATGACTGAATAACTTCGCGTATCACCGTACAGAAAGTAAATCATTCACAAATCTCTCTGATTTGTGAGTTAATGCACGTGAATTGACTCCCAACACCAAGCTTCTGGTTGCAAAACACTTTCTTCACTTCACCATTCCGATATAGTTTTCGTTATCAGCTTTCGCGGAACACGTCCGTTGACACTTTGATGCAGCATGTAGCACATCAGCAGATGATATGGTCTATGTATTTGGATGTAATCGAAATTCACAATTAGATCATCACTTATGAGTGAACATGTACAACAAACATGAGTAGCTTTGTGATATAAGGATCAAACACCGGCTTGCTCAGTTAAACAGATGCGTAATCATATGAGGACTCTCTGTTGTTTAAGTCATCATGTTAGGCGAACCGACGCCATCTACTAACATATTTTCATTAAGAATCAACCCGCTTCTATGTAACATGCAGTTGAGTTGCCATAAACTTTGTTAAAATGTCTTCTTATGTTTTCTTTCAGTCTATGCTCGGTACTTTCACATCCACCAATCGCCCAATTATAATGCTATTTATTGACACCCTCGCTACAATCACCCACATCCTCATTATGGAATCAGATTCCCTAAATTACAGAAGTCAAAGTTATGTAAACTGTAGACAATCCAAGAAAATCCTACATCCCATGAACATATCAAGTAGTGCCATAAATCTTCCCTCTTTAGTTACTAACGTATATGGGAGCTTTGTGAATAAGCGTAGTATCGGAAGTTCTACCAGTCACTTCTGATTTCCAGTGTTCACTTTCAGAAGGCAGAAGTGGTCGACACAAAATTAATGACGGTGAAATGTACTCTGAATCTTAAAAGCAATATCCAACTATATGATGGCCAACGTGCTGTATTGTGACAACCTTCTGGTTGGTTGTTGGAGCTACTGCGTTCCATCGTCGAAGCTTCCATTATAGAAGCCAATATGTCAACATTGGCCAAGCATTTCGTTCCGTTTCACGAAAGAGCAGGTGAAAAATTGAACGAAAATCAAGACGTGTTTCCCGGCTAATGACTAAAGGGATAAAACCTCTCCGGTTAACTCAGTCAGTTTGTTTACGATGTCCCACTTTCTCAGAGAAGACATTTTTAATGCAAGCTGTAAATTCTTTTCAAATAACCTCATTCGTCGTGTTACGAGTGTTTTGTGACTGTTCATTTTTCTACTACTCCCTAGTAGTAAGTAGCCTAAGTGTATACACTGCTTAATATTTCTCTACCTCATCGGTATTAATGTTCTTTTCATAGAACTGAAACTCATTCACTTTTATGACACGATCATTTCTTCTGTGATGAAGTTATACTCCGCCACATTGTCTGAGCACTAGACTTTACTTAATGAGTCTCATTACGCAAATTAAGATTGTTTAGCTTATGCACTTATTTTCGTCTAACGAATAGTTTACCCTTGTTCAAAGTTAAGCTCGAGTGTTAGACTCTCTTTCACTTCGTGTAGTCTAACCAATTTCCCGCGTTCATTTCCGTTTGGAGTTCTGTCTGAATTTGTCAAATCCTACTTGAATCAATATAAGTCCAATCAAACTGTACTTACCTGCTTCTCTTGACTTGCTGAATATTTTGAATGCTTGAATAATAAACAAAAGTACACATTACTAATGCTTCATCATTCTACTTGGCATTGTGATCAGAGAAAGTAAACAGAAATCTATTCATTAGAATATTTCACCTAATTTACATTAGCCACGTGTAAGACCTTCAAGATTTCTAGAAATACCGCAAAAATATCACCCCATTTGTTTCTGAAGGAATGTGGTGTGATTATAATTTAATTCTAAACACAAACAATTTTCTGCTTTTCTTCATTTATAAGGTCAGCGGAATCAAAGAAAACTAGCTTAATAAAGAATAAGTTAGATGATTGCGATAGCTGTATATTTGGAAATGTACATAATTTTCACATGATATACGGAAAATTTGTGATGATGTGCACATATCAGAATGTCATCCTAAACATGTAACCACTTAACAGGGAAATATGAAGAATCAAACGATTGGATAGTAGTTTCTGAAAGGAAATGCAGCATGTTAAAGAAATGATTCGTCAAGGAATAGCTAGGCAACATATCAATTTATCAAGTGATCGTTTGGACAGATAAATTGGTCTGTTGTGAAGTTCGAAACTCTGACAGGTTTATTTGACAAGATTCTTTTGTTTCACAAGGCTTTGAGATGTCATTGTGAATGCCTGAATACGTCACCATGCGCAATTTTAACTGCGTCGTACACCTCTCAAATAATTGAAGGTCAACAAAATTATGACTGAATAACTTCGCGTATCACCGTACAGAAAGTAAATCATTCACAAATCTCTCTGATTTGTGAGTTAATGCACGTGAATTGACTCCCAACACCAAGCTTCTGGTTGCAAAACACTTTCTTCACTTCACCATTCCGATATAGTTTTCGTTATCAGCTTTCGCGGAACACGTCCGTTGACACTTTGATGCAGCATGTAGCACATCAGCAGATGATGTGGTCTATGTATTTGGATGTAATCGAAATTCACAATTAGATCATCACTTATGAGTGAACATGTACAACAAACATGAGTAGCTTTGTGATATAAGGATCAAACACCGGCTTGCTCAGTTAAACAGATGCGTAATCATATGAGGACTCTCTGTTGTTTAAGTCATCATGTTAGGCGAACCGACGCCATCTACTAACATATTTTCATTAAGAATCAACCCGCTTCTATGTAACATGCAGTTGAGTTGCCATAAACTTTGTTAAAATGTCTTCTTATGTTTTCTTTCAGTCTATGCTCGGTACTTTCACATCCACCAATCGCCCAATTATAATGCTATTTATTGACACCCTCGCTACAATCACCCACATCCTCATTATGGAATCAGATTCCCTAAATTACAGAAGTCAAAGTTATGTAAACTGTAGACAATCCAAGAAAATCCTACATCCCATGAACATATCAAGTAGTGCCATAAATCTTCCCTCTTTAGTTACTAACGTATATGGGAGCTTTGTGAATAAGCGTAGTATCGGAAGTTCTACCAGTCACTTCTGATTTCCAGTGTTCACTTTCAGAAGGCAGAAGTGGTCGACACAAAATTAATGACGGTGAAATGTACTCTGAATCTTAAAAGCAATATCCAACTATATGATTGCCAACGTGCTGTATTGTGACAACCTTCTGGTTGGTTGTTGGAGCTACTGCGTTCCATCGTCGAAGCTTCCATTATAGAAGCCAATATGTCAACATTGGCCAAGCATTTCGTTCCGTTTCACGAAAGAGCAGGTGAAAAATTGAACGAAAATCAAGACGTGTTTCCCGGCTAATGACTAAAGGGATAAAACCTCTCCGGTTAACTCAGTCAGTTTGTTTACGATGTCCCACTTTCTCAGAGAAGACATTTTTAATGCAAGCTGTAAATTCTTTTCAAATAACCTCATTCGTCGTGTTACGAGTGTTTTGTGACTGTTCATTTTTCTACTACTCCCTAGTAGTAAGTAGCCTAAGTGTATACACTGCTTAATATTTCTCTACCTCATCGGTATTAATGTTCTTTTCATAGAACTGAAACTCATTCACTTTTATGACACGATCATTTCTTCTGTGATGAAGTTATACTCCGCCACATTGTCTGAGCACTAGACTTTACTTAATGAGTCTCATTACGTAAATTAAGATTGTTTAGCTTATGCACTTATTTTCGTCTAACGAATAGTTTACCCTTGTTCAAAGTTAAGCTCGAGTGTTAGACTCTCTTTCACTTCGTGTAGTCTAACCAATTTCCCGCGTTCATTTCCGTTTGGAGTTCTGTCTGAATTTGTCAAATCCTACTTGAATCAATATAAGTCCAATCAAACTGTACTTACCTGCTTCTCTTGACTTGCTGAATATTTTGAATGCTTGAATAATAAACAAAAGTACACATTACTAATGCTTCATCATTCTACTTGGCATTGTGATCAGAGAAAGTAAACAGAAATCTATTCATTAGAATATTTCACCTAATTTACATTAGCCACGTGTAAGACCTTCAAGATTTCTAGAAATACCGCAAAAATATCACCCCATTTGTTTCTGAAGGAATGTGGTGTGATTATAATTTAATTCTAAACACAAACAATTTTCTGCTTTTCTTCATTTATAAGGTCAGCGGAATCAAAGAAAACTAGCTTAATAAAGAATAAGTTAGATGATTGCGATAGCTGTATATTTGGAAATGTACATAATTTTCACATGATATACGGAAAATTTGTGATGATGTGCACATATCAGAATGTCATCCTAAACATGTAACCACTTAACAGGGAAATATGAAAAATCAAATGATTGGATAGTAGTTTCTGAAAGGAAATGCGACATGTTAAGGAAATGATTCGTCAAGGAATAGCTAGGCAACATATCAATTTATCAAGTGATCGTTTGGACAGATAAATTGGTCTGTTGTGAAGTTCGAAACTCTGACAGGTTTATTTGACAAGATTCTTTTGTTTCACAAGGCTTTGAGATGTCATTGTGAATGCCTGAATACGTCACCATGCGCAATTTTAACTGCGTCGTACACCTCTCAAATAATTGAAAGCCAACAAAATTATGACTGAATAACTTCGCGTATCACCGTACAGAAAGTAAATCATTCACAAATCTCTCTGATTTGTGAGTTAATGCACGTGAATTGACTCCCAACACCAAGCTTCTGGTTGCAAAACACTTTCTTCACTTCACCATTCCGATATAGTTTTCGTTATCAGCTTTCGCGGAACACGTCCGTTGACACTTTGATGCAGCATGTAGCACATCAGCAGATGATGTGGTCTATGTATTTGGATGTAATCGAAATTCACAATTAGATCATCACTTATGAGTGAACATGTACAACAAACATGAGTAGCTTTGTGATATAAGGATCAAACACCGGCTTGCTCAGTTAAACAGATGCGTAATCATATGAGGACTCTCTGTTGTTTAAGTCATCATGTTAGGCGAACCGACGCCATCTACTAACATATTTTCATTAAGAATCAACCCGCTTCTATGTAACATGCAGTTGAGTTGCCATAAACTTTGTTAAAATGTCTTCTTATGTTTTCTTTCAGTCTATGCTCGGTACTTTCACATCCACCAATCGCCCAATTATAATGCTATTTATTGACACCCTCGCTACAATCACCCACATCCTCATTATGGAATCAGATTCCCTAAATTACAGAAGTCAAAGTTATGTAAACTGTAGACAATCCAAGAAAATCCTACATCCCATGAACATATCAAGTAGTGCCATAAATCTTCCCTCTTTAGTTACTAACGTATATGGGAGCTTTGTGAATAAGCGTAGTATCGGAAGTTCTACCAGTCACTTCTGATTTCCAGTGTTCACTTTCAGAAGGCAGAAGTGGTCGACACAAAATTAATGACGGTGAAATGTACTCTGAATCTTAAAAGCAATATCCAACTATATGATTGCCAACGTGCTGTATTGTGACAACCTTCTGGTTGGTTGTTGGAGCTACTGCGTTCCATCGTCGAAGCTTCCATTATAGAAGCCAATATGTCAACATTGGCCAAGCATTTCGTTCCGTTTCACGAAAGAGCAGGTGAAAAATTGAACGAAAATCAAGACGTGTTTCCCGGCTAATGACTAAAGGGATAAAACCTCTCCGGTTAACTCAGTCAGTTTGTTTACGATGTCCCACTTTCTCAGAGAAGACATTTTTAATGCAAGCTGTAAATTCTTTTCAAATAACCTCATTCGTCGTGTTACGAGTGTTTTGTGACTGTTCATTTTTCTACTACTCCCTAGTAGTAAGTAGCCTAAGTGTATACACTGCTTAATATTTCTCTACCTCATCGGTATTAATGTTCTTTTCATAGAACTGAAACTCATTCACTTTTATGACACGATCATTTCTTCTGTGATGAAGTTATACTCCGCCACATTGTCTGAGCACTAGACTTTACTTAATGAGTCTCATTACGTAAATTAAGATTGTTTAGCTTATGCACTTATTTTCGTCTAACGAATAGTTTACCCTTGTTCAAAGTTAAGCTCGAGTGTTAGACTCTCTTTCACTTCGTGTAGTCTAACCAATTTCCCGCGTTCATTTCCATTTGGAGTTCTGTCTGAATTTGTCAAATCCTACTTGAATCAATATAAGTCACATCAAATTGTACTTACCTGCATCTCTTGCCTTGCTGAATATTTTGAATGCTTGAATAATAAACAAAAGTACACATTACTAATGCTTCATCATTCTACTTGGCATTGTGATCAGAGAAAGTAAACAGAAATCTATTCATTAGAATATTTCACCTAATTTACATTAGCCACGTGTAAGACCTTCAAGATTTCTAGAAATACCGCAAAAATATCACCTCATTTGTTTCTGAAGGAATGTGGTGTGATTATAATTTAATTCTAAACACAAACAATTTTCTGCTTTTCTTCATTTATAAGGTCAGCGGAATCAAAGAAAACTAGCTTAATAAAGAATAAGTTAGATGATTGCGATAGCTGTATATTTGGAAATGTACATAATTTTCACATGATATACGGAAAATTTGTGATGATGTGCACATATCAGAATGTCATCCTAAACATGTAACCACTTAACAGGGAAATATGAAGAATCAAACGATTGGATAGTAGTTTCTGAAAGGAAATGCAGCATGTTAAAGAAATGATTCGTCAAGGAATAGCTAGGCAACATATCAATTTATCAAGTGATCGTTTGGACAGATAAATTGGTCTGTTGTGAAGTTCGAAACTCTGACAGGTTTATTTGACAAGATTCTTTTGTTTCACAAGGCTTTGAGATGTCATTGTGAATGCCTGAATACGTCACCATGCGCAATTTTAACTGCGTCGTACACCTCTCAAATAATTGAAGGTCAACAAAATTGTGACTGAATAACTTCGCGTATCACCGTACAGAAAGTAAATCATTCACAAATCTCTCTGATTTGTGAGTTAATGCACGTGAATTGACTCCCAACACCAAGCTTCTGGTTGCAAAACACTTTCTTCACTTCACCATTCCGATATAGTTTTCGTTATCAGCTTTCGCGGAACACGTCCGTTGACACTTTGATGCAGCATGTAGCACATCAGCAGATGATGTGGTCTATGTATTTGGATGTAATCGAAATTCACAATTAGATCATCACTTATGAGTGAACATGTACAACAAACACGAGTAGCTTTGTGATATAAGGATCAAACACCGGCTTGCTCAGTTAAACAGATGCGTAATCATATGAGGACTCTCTGTTGTTTAAGTCATCATGTTAGGCGAACCGACGCCATCTACTAACATATTTTCATTAAGAATCAACCCGCTTCTATGTAACATGCAGTTGAGTTGCCATAAACTTTGTTAAAATGTCTTCTTATGTTTTCTTTCAGTCTATGCTCGGTACTTTCACATCCACCAATCGCCCAATTATAATGCTATTTATTGACACCCTCGCTACAATCACCCACATCCTCATTATGGAATCAGATTCCCTAAATTACAGAAGTCAAAGTTATGTAAACTGTAGACAATCCAAGAAAATCCTACATCCCATGAACATATCAAGTAGTGCCATAAATCTTCCCTCTTTAGTTACTAACGTATATGGGAGCTTTGTGAATAAGCGTAGTATCGGAAGTTCTACCAGTCACTTCTGATTTCCAGTGTTCACTTTCAGAAGGCAGAAGTGGTCGACACAAAATTAATGACGGTGAAATGTACTCTGAATCTTAAAAGCAATATCCAACTATATGATTGCCAACGTGCTGTATTGTGACAACCTTCTGGTTGGTTGTTGGAGCTACTGCGTTCCATCGTCGAAGCTTCCATTATAGAAGCCAATATGTCAACATTGGCCAAGCATTTCGTTCCGTTTCACGAAAGAGCAGGTGAAAAATTGAACGAAAATCAAGACGTGTTTCCCGGCTAATGACTAAAGGGATAAAACCTCTCCGGTTAACTCAGTCAGTTTGTTTACGATGTCCCACTTTCTCAGAGAAGACATTTTTAATGCAAGCTGTAAATTCTTTTCAAATAACCTCATTCGTCGTGTTACGAGTGTTTTGTGACTGTTCATTTTTCTACTACTCCCTAGTAGTAAGTAGCCTAAGTGTATACACTGCTTAATATTTCTCTACCTCATCGGTATTAATGTTCTTTTCATAGAACTGAAACTCATTCACTTTTATGACACGATCATTTCTTCTGTGATGAAGTTATACTCCGCCACATTGTCTGAGCACTAGACTTTACTTAATGAGTCTCATTACGCAAATTAAGATTGTTTAGCTTATGCACTTATTTTCGTCTAACGAATAGTTTACCCTTGTTCAAAGTTAAGCTCGAGTGTTAGACTCTCTTTCACTTCGTGTAGTCTAACCAATTTCCCGCGTTCATTTCCGTTTGGAGTTCTGTCTGAATTTGTCAAATCCTACTTGAATCAATATAAGTCACATCAAATAGTACTTACCTGCTTCTCTAGCCTTGCTGAATATTGTGAACGCTTGAATAATAAACAAAAGTACACATTACTAATGCTTCATCATTCTACTTGGTATTGTGATCAGAGAAAGTAAACAGAAATCTATTCATTAGAATATTTCACCTAATTTACATTAGCCACGTGTAAGACCTTCAAGATTTCTAGAAATACCGCAAAAATATCACCTCATTTGTTTCTGAAGGAATGTGGTGTGATTATAATTTAATTAAAAAAACACAAACAATTTTCTGCTTTTCTTCATTTATAAGGTCAGCGGAATCAAAGAAAACTAGCTTAATAAAGAATAAGTTAGATGATTGCGATAGCTGTATATTTGGAAATGTACATAATTTTCACATGATATACGGAAAATTTGTGATGATGTGCACATATCAGAATGTCATCCTAAACATGTAACCACTTAACAGGGAAATATGAAAAATCAAATGATTGGATAGTAGTTTCTGAAAGGAAATGCGACATGTTAAAGAAATGATTCGTCAAGGAATAGCTAGGCAACATATCAATTTATCAAGTGATCGTTTGGACAGATAAATTGGTCTGTTGTGAAGTTCGAAACTCTGACAGGTTTATTTGACAAGATTCTTTTGTTTCACAAGGCTTTGAGATGTCATTGTGAGTGCCTGAATACGTCACCAAGCACAATTTCAACTGCGTTGTACACCTCTCAAATAATTGAAAGCCAACAAAATTATTTTATTTATTTATTTTTATTTTTGGTTACAGCTTGATTCCACACCGTATTTTTGGTACAAGTGTGGAATTTTCAGCGTGGATATCGGTATCACCGTGCAGAAAGTAAATCATTCACAAATCTCTCTGATTTGTGAGTTAATGCACGTGAATTGACTCCCAACACCAAGCTTCTGGTTGCAAAACACTTTCTTCACTTCACCATTCCGATATAGTTTTCGTTATCAGCTTTCGCGGAACACGTCCGTTGACACTTTGATGCAGCATGTAGCACATCAGCAGATGATATGGTCTATGTATTTGGATGTAATTGAAATTCACAATTAGATCATCACTTATGAGTGAACATGTACAACAAACATGAGTAGCTTTGTGATATAAGGATCAAACACCGGCTTGCTCAGTTAAACAGATGCGTAATCATATGAGGACTCTCTGTTGTTTAAGTCATCATGTTAGGCGAACCGACGCCATCTACTAACATATTTTCATTAAGAATCAACCCGCTTCTATGTAACATGCAGTTGAGTTGCCATAAACTTTGTTAAAATGTCTTCTTATGTTTTCTTTCAGTCTATGCTCGGTACTTTCACATCCACCAATCGCCCAATTATAATGCTATTTATCGACACCCTCGCTACAATCACCCACATCCTCATTATGGAATCAGATTCCCTAAATTACAGAAGTCAAAGTTATGTAAACTGTAGACAATCCAAGAAAATCCTACATCCCATGAACATATCAAGTAGTGCCATAAATCTTCCCTCTTTAGTTACTAACGTATATGGGAGCTTTGTGAATAAGCGTAGTATCGGAAGTTCTACCAGTCACTTCTGATTTCCAGTGTTCACTTTCAGAAGGCAGAAGTGGTCGACACAAAAATAAATAACGGTGAAATTTTCTCGGAGTCCCAAAAACTATAGACGTTTATATGTTTTTAACTCTTTCTTTCCAAATTATTTCTGATTATATTTGTTTGGAAAGTTTTGTTTTTATTTATTGTTTATCATTTACCTTAGATAATATTATTATAGATGCATAATTTCACTCTGAATATTTCTATCAGATATAGATACTTGTATTCACTCATCTGCACCTGGTATCCGTGTGGTTTTTACTACTTTAACAATTTTATGTAAGTAGTGATGACAGCCGTAATCACAGAACAAGTTTACACATCTACCTCTGGTACAATATGAAAGCCTAGTGTAAATGCACTACTTCCTTAGTGTGTAAACACTGTTTTAATCGTAGTGTGACAGTTTCTGAGTCCTGATTAGTAATAACAGTTACATAGACGAAGGTGTTCTCATGATGAACCTTCATGGTATTTTTTATGCCGATTCTTCTGTCTTCATATTGAATGGATTTTGATATGGGCTTATTCAGGTTGTTTGACCTGAGGGTGAAGATTAAACTGATCACAATTTTCGTTTCACTATTTCTTATTTGTAAGCTTGAGTTATATTTGGCTTTCCACGAAAAGAAGTATAACATACAGAGAACGACGATAAGGTGAAGCTACTTCTAGTTCAAGAATCAGCTTCAATGAAATTTGTTGTTTCTAGTTGTCAAACAGTTTACAACTGTCACAATTACTAATTCGCTCGCAAACAATTTCTGACTTATGAATATTAGTATCACAATCAACTCACTCAATGTTCTGTGTTTGTTGTCACTGCCTTTCCGAACCTCAGGAAATCTGTTTTGTGGCGTCAAATTCAAAGTTTCTTCCTCCGAATCGGAGAATGACGCTCAACACCGATTCGGCTTGAAGAAACCGACTTTTGGATTAATTACTGCTGACCGACAATTCGTGATGTTGTGGACGAATAATGCTGTTCATGAATCTTTACTTTTGCCAGCAGATCAGAGGGCCAGTGAAGCGGGAAACACTTTGTCAAACAAATGGAGGAGCGCTCATTCAACGTTCAACGGATAGAGAAAACCCAACAAGGCGTAAAGAAGATATTCTTCCTACTTCGTGACACGTACTTTCCCTCCGAATTCCTCACCTACTTATAGTATCTGAGTGGACACGGGAAACCACGTTGAAGAAGCTTTATGGGCTTACAAATCTCTCGTGTGCCTTGAGAATTCTTGGGTCAGGAAATAAACACAACATAACACTGACCTGAATGTCCAGTTTACTAGCATATACTGAGCAAATGCTACTACTAATAATACTAGTAATCACATTTAAGTGTGATGTGATGAAATATAATATGTAACATGTGAAATCACTCATCGAGCGTATGGATATTCAGAATATTTTAAAATCTAATAGGATATCTTAAGAGTTCCATCCATCAAAATCCCCATTTCACCCACTTTTCGATAGTGGAGTACTGTAGTGCTTTCCATGCGAAAACGAGAAAGAATGTCAGTATGATTTTGAAACGGTTGAGGGAGGTTATATGAAGCAGAATTCTTGAACATTCAACCAACTTCCGGCTCCAAAACTACTCGGACAACTGTTTCATGCGTCGCTTTTATTAGTTTCACTCATTATATTGTGTATAATGTTAAACTCCATTTAATTCAACTTGTCACCTTATTATGTGGTGCTTTATTTGCTGTCTTATCTTCACAATCTCAAACCAATTTCTAGGATCCAGATAACCTATGAAATCGAAAACGTTTGGCTCATAGCTTAGTAATTGCTTATTGAGATACATGCGACATCGTTATGTTTATTGTATTTGCCTATTCATATTTCTTATTTAGTGGAATCTTGTTGAATGAGGTTTTCGGATGTCACCCTAATTGTATTTTAAATTTCCGTTGACCAAACAGTGTCTAGTCGAGATGCTAAACTCTGAGGTCGACAATCAGGCGAATTTGAATGAACCATCACAACTAGAATAACAAGGGTTTAAAGACATCCTCACCGCTTCAGTATCCGTGAATATCATCAAAATCCATAAGCAGCTATCTTAATAAGACTGTGATGATGGTAGACATCATGTCTACAAAACTCTAAACCAAGTCATCTAACCTTGAAGATTTTATGCATTGAATCAAATAACTGTTGGTCTTACACTCAATTCTGTCACACTGTAACTGGTCACACTAGCAAGCAAATGTATTCCAGGCTATTCGGAATATTTTCAGGGAATCCACTTCACTGTAGATACGACAAAGAAGACTTCATGCACACGGTCCAACGAAGAATGACACAAACCTAGTCCTCACGAAGATAATTCAGTCAAATGTACCATGTTTATTATATATACGGACTACCAAGCGAAGTGAAGACAGTGTTTTGTGAATTGATTTATCACGATAGCATAACTCTCGAGTATTCGTCCTACCACCTTGCATCTTGATCACACTGCACACATTCGTGTCAAGCACACTGACCTCGACATTTCACGAATTCTGTGTCATTCAATCATTTATCCTGCTTCTTCTCAAATTTGTTCATGAGCTTCATAACCATACCAAGACATCTGATGACTGACTCTTCCCAACACTTATTTCTATATACGTAAATATCAGCTGTATATCTGGGTGAATCGAGTCAAAACGCATCACTTCTTCTTCTGTTTTCCTGGACGTCCATCGAACACGGCTTTCTCTCTCTTGACTTCATTCACTAGGCATGTGTGAAATGGCGTTTGGAAACTTGGAATCCAGGAGGAAACTTCAAAACATGTCTTACTTAAGCCAACCACAGCGTCCAGTTATTTGTAATTTCAAATTATCTTTGTTCTGTTGGCCGAAAATCTGTTTTGCAATCATAGTGATTCACACCATTATTCACTCATTATCATGTCTCAAAAATTAATCGTGAATGCAAAGCTAAACAAGGCCTCAGCCTTTTAGCTATACACTTATGTATAATTTTGTAGGCAAAATCTAAAGCTTTTCCATGTCTATAAACTCTGTAACCATTGCATTCGCGGTTGATGTAATCGGTGGTATAATATCTTACTCATGTAAACCATCGCTGCAACTAGCAGTTAGTGTTTATGTTATGTATCTCGGAGACTACTTTAGGACGTATAAATGGATCAAAGACTCTGAAGTCTCAAAATAATTGCGGCGATTCACTTTTGTTTCAAAAATCACTGTAATTTCTTAAAAAAACTGGTACTTTATTATGTCCATTTTCCCCGTAAGTACTACTTTCTCAGTATTTGTTAGTAATGCTTACGCGTTAGCGTTTCATGTTATTAACGGCAATCTGATATGTGCAAATCATCACACATTTTCCATATATCGTGCAAAAATTATGTACAGCCCTGAATATACAGCGATTGGAATCACCTAACTTATTCTTTATTAAGCTATTATTCTTTGATTCCGGTGACCTTATAAATGAAGAAAAGCAAAAAATTGCTTGTATTTATAATTAAAATTATATTTACGGCACATTCCTTCATAATTATATGGGGTGATACTTTGAAGTATATTTAGAATTCTAGAAGGTCCTATACGTGGCAAATGTAAATTAGCTGAAATCTATTGGTCACAGGACTATATAAATACTGGTTTTTCATTTATTCAACAAATACTATAACGATGACGACGAAGAACATGTTTTGTATCCTGTTGGTAATTGTTCAAGTGTTCACAATAACTATCAAGCCAAGTGAAGCAGGTAAGCAAAATTTGAGGTGATTAACTATAATTATTATCATTATTATTGATGATAATATTATTGTTTCAAGTAAGATTTGACATATTCAGAGCAGTTCTGTCCCATTAGCATATCACATTTATTTATCAGTTTACTTAAATAACAATGATGTAAAAGTTAAATTGATTTAAATTAGTTATTTTAACCTGTGAAATTTGAGATTACACACATGTATTTCTGATCAATTCTATGAAATTGATTGATTACAAAAACAGCAGTCAGTGTAGACATTAGGAACATGTAGACGGAAACACTTGAAGATAAACTCACAATACTCCACTGACTGACGGAAACTTCATGAATGCACACAGTCATAGACATAAACACATATGTATGAACCTTGATCACAGACCGAATACAAATTTCTTCACAATAGCCAATTTGTCAACCAATGCATACCGTGATATTTTATAGTGTTAACCACTAAAACTGTGTAGAAGAGGGCGTAATGCAATTAAAATCGTTTGATATCATTTACTGGACATTAAAATTTAACACAAAATAGGTGAAGAAGACATGCTTAAGTGCACAAATAACACTGTTCATGATCATGCATTTAACTCCTAATAACATTTGGTGTACTATGAAATAAAAGAGAAAATATGAAGCCTTGTTAAGTAGATTCGAAGTGACATTCATTACAACGAATGATGAATTGATGAAAACCTCTAGCCTAAAGAATATAACTGGTCTCTTGACAGTGTATATATATATGGTAATTAGGAATTCAAATCGTCGACACATTTGAAAAAGATCAGTGATTAATCACAGCAAAAACCAATTAAAATAAATCAAAACAAAATTCACCAGCGAGTATTATATAAAACATGATGAATAAAATTCATAGGAACGAGAAAAAAAGATATAACAAAAGCACAGAAAACAAACCGTTGAAAAACCAGGCATCAAGGAAAGCTCCAAAAGAAAAAAAACACAAGAACAAAAAAAACCATGAGCAGAGAAAAAACAGAATTTCACATCCGACATCATGACGGATATGATTGTGATCACCACATAACTCTTGTATTCGCTTCCACTCAAAAGTCACGTCCCGTATATTTTCTAAACAATTCGCATATCTATTTGTTTTCTTCCACAAGTGAATATAGACGAGGGCGAGACGCTATATGGTGAGTATTAAAATATGAAATCTACCGTCGTCATAAAATTGTGAAATATGAAAGTCACACATCTATAAAGATTAACGTGAATAAGCGAAATCTAACATTGAAAGATTGCTTATATTTATTTATAGGAGTGAAGAATATCTACCACACCGAATGCATTACTCAAGGTGAGAAGGAAGAAATCTTTTCCACTGTTCACCTTTACCCATAGTCTGAAGGCAAATGTGCGATATCAGTGAGCGGAAATGCTGAGTGCTTTCCGTGAAATCTGACCTGTGATAATTAGTTGGACAATATGTGTGAGGAGAAAGTCAGGTGCTCATGTGTGGAGCAGACTAGTGACGTGAGGCTGAAAATGCGAATGGAAATGTGTGTGAGCATCATGGATGACACACAGGCTCACATGCAATTTAAAATGTAAGTATATGAATGTTGTGGATTCAGGTGAATATCCAGACCATGTGAAAGGAAGACAGTTCATGTGTATTGCCGAGGCACGAGCAAGAAACATAGACGGTTTTGTGTGTTCCACATTGGTGTGAGGGACTGTGACAAATCTGGCAGTCACTGTGGAAGTCATATTCCGACTCTGGTGCTATTTAAGATACTGTTTATTTTCAATCTCTTTCATTTCAGTGAAGAAAAATATTGTTGAAGAAACAACAACACAAAGTGAGTTTTGTGAGTACGTGAATTTATTCGACTTGACGTGAGACAACACCCTCGTCTCTTTAATTCAGACTCAGTCAGATTATCTTGATGATCTGCGAAGTGCATATTTGAAGCTTATCACTTCAGTGGTGTGACAACTGATCAGACGTCTGTCCTATATCTCTTCTGACAGATCTGCCAGCCACCGAACCCACAAAACCAGAAAAAGTTGAAGAAAAAACACCAACGAGTAAGACCTTTCAAATACTGATTGACACTGCTTAAATTGCATTTCTACTATGTAGAACCACTTCGTGTCACATTTCATACTCCATCCGAGGTGTATTAGGATTCGTGCAGTTAGGCTCAATTCGATGAGGCTATACGAATGGATTGTGTGAAGGACTTTCGAGCCAATCGGAACAATGCACAACATGAGATACGTGTTTCAATTCTCCTCCTGCACAGCCGACAGTCACCATCTCCACGAAAGTGTAGACAGAGACTGAGTGCCTGTCACTGCTTTTCACATATTCTCGACAACAACGTCAACGCGTCTCCTTCCACGTGCTCATTTGCATCGGAACAACATTGTCACAGATGTCGGATATTCACTCTTCACCATTCCACATTTGTCGATTTCGTCACCCGCTCATTGAGTGAGAGGTGCAGGTGGCATCTCCATATTCACGGCCACTTCTGATATGAAAGTCACTCTGCGTCTTTGTTGTGTAGTTCTCATGGGCTTCATATTGTCGTGACCATCCCACTGTGTCAATCTCCTTATCAAGTGTGGCTACAAATTTCGTGGTGTGCATAGCGATTCCACAAAGATTTCGTCAGTTTCTGAGCTGGTGCACACTGTGCTTGTCTGAATCATTTCGTGGAAGGGACACACGCTGCGCCGTTAACGGGACACCTGAACTCTCAGTAGACTGGAATGCAGGCGATTTGTGGAAGTCGATACGGTGGAGACTGGAATTCAAGTGCAACAACCACTCGGTGTGAGCAGAGACCAGCGTTGCATCGCTCAGTCTGCATACTGTCATACATGGTTGTGATCACTGATTAACTGTCGTGTTCGTCTCCACTCAAACGTCACGTCCCGTATATTTTCTAACGAATTCGCACCTATCTTTGGTTTCCCCCACTAGTGAACGTCGATGAGGAAGAGGTGATCTTTGGTGAGCCTTACAATCTGAAATTTATCGTATTCGAGATTTTGTGACGTGAATTCTGCATGTCATACATCTATAAAAATACAATGAATAGCGTATTCTAACACTCGAGGATTGGTTTCTCTTATTTTCAGGGGTGACGAACATTTATCCTAGCAAGTGCTATAATAAAGGTGAGAAGGAAGAAATCTTTTCCACTGTTCACCTTTACCCATAGTCTGAAGGCAAATGTGCGATATCAGTGAGTGGAAATGCTGAGTGCTTTCCGTGAAATCTGACCTGTGATAATTAGTTGGACAATATGTGTGAGGAGAAAGTCAGGTGCTCATGTGTGGAGCAGACTAGTGACGTGAGGCTGAAAATGCGAATGGAAATGTGTGTGAGCATCATGGATGACACACAGGCTCACATGCAATTTAAAATGTGAGTATATGAATGTTGTGGATTCAGGTGAATATCCAGACCATGTGAAAGGAAGACAGTTCATGTGTGTTGCCGAGGTACGAGCAAGAAACATAGACGGTTTTGTGTGTTCCACATTGGTGTGAGGGACTGTGACAAATCTGGCAGTCACTGTGGAAGTCATATTCCGACTCTGGTGCTATTTAAGATACTGTTTATTTTCAATCTCTTTCATTTCAGTGAAGAAAAATATTGTTGAAGAAACAACAACACAAAGTGAGTTTTGTGAGTACGTGAATTTATTCGACTTGACGTGAGACAACACCCTCGTCTCTTTAATTCAGACTCAGTCAGATTATCTTGATGATCTGCGAAGTGCATATTTGAAGCTTATCACTTCAGTGGTGTGACAACTGATCAGACGTCTGTCCTATTTCTCTTCTGACAGATCTGCCAGCCACCGAACCCACAAAACCAGAAAAAGTTGAAGAAAAAACACCAACGAGTAAGACCTTTCAAATACTGATTGACACTGCTAAATCGCATTTCTACTATGTAGAACCACTTCGTGTCACATTTCATACTCCATCCGAGGTGTATTAGGATTCGTGCAGTTAGGCTCAATTCGATGAGGCTATACGAATGGATTGTGTGAAGGACTTTCGAGCCAATCGGAACAATGCACAACATGAGATACGTGTTTCAATTCTCCTCCTGCACAGCCGACAGTCACCATCTCCACGAAAGTGTAGACAGAGACTGAGTGCCTGTCACTGCTTTTCACATATTCTCGACAACAACGTCAACGCGTCTCCTTCCACGTGCTCATTTGCATCGGAACAACATTGTCACAGATGTCGGATATTCACTCTTCACCATTCCACATTTGTCGATTTCGTCACCCGCTCATTGAGTGAGAGGTGCAGGTGGCATCTCCATATTCACGGCCACTTCTGATATGAAAGTCACTCTGCGTCTTTGTTGTGTAGTTCTCATGGGCTTCATATTGTCGTGACCATCCCACTGTGTCAATCTCCTTATCAAGTGTGGCTACAAATTTCGTGGTGTGCATAGCGATTCCACAAAGATTTCGTCAGTTTCTGAGCTGATGCACACTGTGCTTGTCTGAATCATTTCGTGGAAGGGACACACGCTGCGCCGTTAACGGGACACCTGAACTCTCAGTAGACTGGAATGCAGGCGATTTGTGGAAGTCGATACGGTGGAGACTGGAATTCAAGTGCAACAACCACTCGGTGTGAGCAGAGACCAGCGTTGCATCGCTCAGTCTGCATACTGTCATACATGGTTGTGATCACTGATTAACTGTCGTGTTCGTCTCCACTCAAACGTCACGTCCCGTATATTTTCTAACGAATTCGCACCTATCTTTGGTTTCCCCCACTAGTGAACGTCGATGAGGAAGAGGTGATCTTTGGTGAGCCTTACAATCTGAAATTTATCGTATTCGAGATTTTGTGACGTGAATTCTGCATGTCATACATCTATAAAAATACAATGAATAGCGTATTCTAACACTCGAGGATTGGTTTCTCTTATTTTCAGGGGTGACGAACATTTATCCTAGCAAGTGCTATAATAAAGGTGAGAAGGAAGAAATCTTTTCCACTGTTCACCTTTACCCATAGTCTGAAGGCAAATGTGCGATATCAGTGAGCGGAAATGCTGAGTGCTTTCCGTGAAATCTGACCTGTGATAATTAGTTGGACAATATGTGTGAGGAGAAAGTCAGGTGCTCGTGTGTGGAGCAGACTAGTGACGTGAGGCTGAAAATGCGAATGGAAATGTGTGTGAGCATCATGGATGACACACAGGCTCACATGCAATTTAAAATGTGAGTATATGAATGTTGTGGATTCAGGTGAATATCCAGACCATGTGAAAGGAAGACAGTTCATGTGTATTGCCGAGGCACGAGCAAGAAACATAGACGGTTTTGTGTGTTCCACATTGGTGTGAGGGACTGTGACAAATCTGGCAGTCACTGTGGAAGTCATATTCCGACTCTGGTGCTATTTAAGATACTGTTTATTTTCAATCTCTTTCATTTCAGTGAAGAAAAATATTGTTGAAGAAACAACAACACAAAGTGAGTTTTGTGAGTACGTGAATTTATTCGACTTGACGTGAGACAACACCCTCGTCTCTTTAATTCAGACTCAGTCAGAT
The DNA here is from genome assembly GCA_944472135.2 of Trichobilharzia regenti. Classification (NCBI taxonomy): domain Eukaryota; kingdom Metazoa; phylum Platyhelminthes; class Trematoda; order Strigeidida; family Schistosomatidae; genus Trichobilharzia; species Trichobilharzia regenti. The sequence goes on from OX235263.1 coordinate 28,624,810, forward strand.
TATCTTGATGATCTGCGAAGTGCATATTTGAAGCTTATCACTTCAGTGGTGTGACAACTGATCAGACGTCTGTCCTATTTCTCTTCTGACAGATCTGCCAGCCACCGAACCCACAAAACCAGAAAAAGTTGAAGAAAAAACACCTACGGGTAAGACCTTTCAAATACTGATTGACACTGCTTAAATTGCATTTCTACTATGTAGAACCACTTCGTGTCACATTTCATACTCCATCCGAGGTGTATTAGGATTCGTGCAGTTAGGCTCAATTCGATGAGGCTATACGAATGGATTGTGTGAAGGACTTTCGAGCCAATCGGAACAATGCACAACATGAGATACGTGTTTCAATTCTCCTCCTGCACAGCCGACAGTCACCATCTCCACGAAAGTGTAGACAGAGACTGAGTGCCTGTCACTGCTTTTCACATATTCTCGACAACAACGTCAACGCGTCTCCTTCCACGTGCTCATTTGCATCGGAACAACATTGTCACAGATGTCGGATATTCACTCTTCACCATTCCACATTTGTCGATTTCGTCACCCGCTCATTGAGTGAGAGGTGCAGGTGGCATCTCCATATTCACGGCCACTTCTGATATGAAAGTCACTCTGCGTCTTTGTTGTGTAGTTCTCATGGGCTTCATATTGTCGTGACCATCCCACTGTGTCAATCTCCTTATCAAGTGTGGCTACAAATTTCGTGGTGTGCATAGCGATTCCACAAAGATTTCGTCAGTTTCTGAGCTGATGCAAACAAAACAAAAGCACAAAACAAAACAAAAGCACAAAAACAAAAGCACAAACAAACAAACCGTTGAATAACCAGGCATCAAGGAAAGCTCCAAAAGAAAAGAAACACAAGAACAAAAATACCATGAGCAGAGAAAAAACAGAATTTCACATCCGACATCATGACGGATATGATTGTGATCACCGCATATCTCTTGTATTCGCTTCCACTCAAAAGTCACGTCCCGTATATTTTCTAAACAATTCGCATATCTATTTGTTTTCTTCCACAAGTGAATATAGACGAGGGCGAGACGCTATATGGTGAGTATTAAAATATGAAATCTACCGTCGTCATAAAATTGTGAAATATGAAAGTCACACATCTATAAAGATTAACGTGAATAAGCGAAATCTAACATTGAAAGATTGCTTATATTTATTTATAGGAGTGAAGAATATCTACCACACCGAATGCATTACTCAAGGTGAGAAGGAAGAAATCTTTTCCACTGTTCACCTTTACCCATAGTCTGAAGGCAAATGTGCGATATCAGTGAGCGGAAATGCTGAGTGCTTTCCGTGAAATCTGACCTGTGATAATTAGTTGGACAATATGTGTGAGGAGAAAGTCAGGTGCTCGTGTGTGGAGCAGACTAGTGACGTGAGGCTGAAAATGCGAATGGAAATGTGTGTGAGCATCATGGATGACACACAGGCTCACATGCAATTTAAAATGTGAGTATATGAATGTTGTGGATTCAGGTGAATATCCAGACCATGTGAAAGGAAGACAGTTCATGTGTGTTGCCGAGGTACGAGCAAGAAACATAGACGGTTTTGTGTGTTCCACATTGGTGTGAGGGACTGTGACAAATCTGGCAGTCACTGTGGAAGTCATATTCCGACTCTGGTGCTATTTAAGATACTGTTTATTTTCAATCTCTTTCATTTCAGTGAAGAAAAATATTGTTGAAGAAACAACAACACAAAGTGAGTTTTGTGAGTACGTGAATTTATTCGACTTGACGTGAGACAACACCCTCGTCTCTTTAATTCAGACTCAGTCAGATTATCTTGATGATCTGCGAAGTGCATATTTGAAGCTTATCACTTCAGTGGTGTGACAACTGATCAGACGTCTGTCCTATTTCTCTTCTGACAGATCTGCCAGCCACCGAACCCACAAAACCAGAAAAAGTTGAAGAAAAAACACCAACGAGTAAGACCTTTCAAATACTGATTGACACTGCTAAAATCGCATTTCTACTATGTAGAACCACTTCGTGTCACATTTCATACTCCATCCGAGGTGTATTAGGATTCGTGCAGTTAGGCTCAATTCGATGAGGCTATACGAATGGATTGTGTGAAGGACTTTCGAGCCAATCGGAACAATGCACAACATGAGATACGTGTTTCAATTCTCCTCCTGCACAGCCGACAGTCACCATCTCCACGAAAGTGTAGACAGAGACTGAGTGCCTGTCACTGCTTTTCACATATTCTCGACAACAACGTCAACGCGTCTCCTTCCACGTGCTCATTTGCATCGGAACAACATTGTCACAGATGTCGGATATTCACTCTTCACCATTCCACATTTGTCGATTTCGTCACCCGCTCATTGAGTGAGAGGTGCAGGTGGCATCTCCATATTCACGGCCACTTCTGATATGAAAGTCACTCTGCGTCTTTGTTGTGTAGTTCTCATGGGCTTCATATTGTCGTGACCATCCCACTGTGTCAATCTCCTTATCAAGTGTGGCTACAAATTTCGTGGTGTGCATAGCGATTCCACAAAGATTTCGTCAGTTTCTGAGCTGATGCACACTGTGCTTGTCTGAATCATTTCGTGGAAGGGACACACGCTGCGCCGTTAACGGGACACCTGAACTCTCAGTAGACTGGAATGCAGGCGATTTGTGGAAGTCGATACGGTGGAGACTGGAATTCAAGTGCAACAACCACTCGGTGTGAGCAGAGACCAGCGTTGCATCGCTCAGTCTGCATACTGTCATACATGGTTGTGATCACTGATTAACTGTCGTGTTCGTCTCCACTCAAACGTCACGTCCCGTATATTTTCTAACGAATTCGCACCTATCTTTGGTTTCCCCCACTAGTGAACGTCGATGAGGAAGAGGTGATCTTTGGTGAGCCTTACAATCTGAAATTTATCGTATTCGAGATTTTGTGACGTGAATTCTGCATGTCATACATCTATAAAAATACAATGAATAGCGTATTCTAACACTCGAGGATTGGTTTCTCTTATTTTCAGGGGTGACGAACATTTATCCTAGCAAGTGCTATAATAAAGGTGAGAAGGAAGAAATCTTTTCCACTGTTCACCTTTACCCATAGTCTGAAGGCAAATGTGCGATATCAGTGAGCGGAAATGCTGAGTGCTTTCCGTGAAATCTGACCTGTGATAATTAGTTGGACAATATGTGTGAGGAGAAAGTCAGGTGCTCGTGTGTGGAGCAGACTAGTGACGTGAGGCTGAAAATGCGAATGGAAATGTGTGTGAGCATCATGGATGACACACAGGCTCACATGCAATTTAAAATGTGAGTATATGAATGTTGTGGATTCAGGTGAATATCCAGACCATGTGAAAGGAAGACAGTTCATGTGTGTTGCCGAGGCACGAGCAAGAAACATAGACGGTTTTGTGTGTTCCACATTGGTGTGAGGGACTGTGACAAATCTGGCAGTCACTGTGGAAGTCATATTCCGACTCTGGTGCTATTTAAGATACTGTTTATTTTCAATCTCTTTCATTTCAGTGAAGAAAAATATTGTTGAAGAAACAACAACACAAAGTGAGTTTTGTGAGTACGTGAATTTATTCGACTTGACGTGAGACAACACCCTCGTCTCTTTAATTCAGACTCAGTCAGATTATCTTGATGATCTGCGAAGTGCATATTTGAAGCTTATCACTTCAGTGGTGTGACAACTGATCAGACGTCTGTCCTATTTCTCTTCTGACAGATCTGCCAGCCACCGAACCCACAAAACCAGAAAAAGTTGAAGAAAAAACACCAACGAGTAAGACCTTTCAAATACTGATTGACACTGCTAAAATCGCATTTCTACTATGTAGAACCACTTCGTGTCACATTTCATACTCCATCCGAGGTGTATTAGGATTCGTGCAGTTAGGCTCAATTCGATGAGGCTATACGAATGGATTGTGTGAAGGACTTTCGAGCCAATCGGAACAATGCACAACATGAGATACGTGTTTCATTTCTCCTCCTGCACAGCCGACAGTCACCATCTCCACGAAAGTGTAGACAGAGACTGAGTGCCTGTCACTGCTTTTCACATATTCTCGACAACAACGTCAACGCGTCTCCTTCCACGTGCTCATTTGCATCGGAACAACATTGTCACAGATGTCGGATATTCACTCTTCACCATTCCACATTTGTCGATTTCGTCACCCGCTCATTGAGTGAGAGGTGCAGGTGGCATCTCCATATTCACGGCCACTTCTGATATGAAAGTCACTCTGCGTCTTTGTTGTGTAGTTCTCATGGGCTTCATATTGTCGTGACCATCCCACTGTGTCAATCTCCTTATCAAGTGTGGCTACAAATTTCGTGGTGTGCATAGCGATTCCACAAAGATTTCGTCAGTTTCTGAGCTGATGCACACTGTGCTTGTCTGAATCATTTCGTGGAAGGGACACACGCTGCGCCGTTAACGGGACACCTGAACTCTCAGTAGACTGGAATGCAGGCGATTTGTGGAAGTCGATACGGTGAAGACTGGAATTCAAGTGCAACAACCACTCGGTGTGAGCAGAGACCAGCGTTGCATCGCTCAGTCTGCATACTGTCATACATGGTTGTGATCACTGATTAACTGTCGTGTTCGTCTCCACTCAAACGTCACGTCCCGTATATTTTCTAACGAATTCGCACCTATCTTTGGTTTCCCCCACTAGTGAACGTCGATGAGGAAGAGGTGATCTTTGGTGAGCCTTACAATCTGAAATTTATCGTATTCGAGATTTTGTGACGTGAATTCTGCATGTCATACATCTATAAAAATACAATGAATAGCGTATTCTAACACTCGAGGATTGGTTTCTCTTATTTTCAGGGGTGACGAACATTTATCCTAGCAAGTGCTATAATAAAGGTGAGAAGGAAGAAATCTTTTCCACTGTTCACCTTTACCCATAGTCTGAAGGCAAATGTGCGATATCAGTGAGCGGAAATGCTGAGTGCTTTCCGTGAAATCTGACCTGTGATAATTAGTTGGACAATATGTGTGAGGAGAAAGTCAGGTGCTCGTGTGTGGAGCAGACTAGTGACGTGAGGCTGAAAATGCGAATGGAAATGTGTGTGAGCATCATGGATGACACACAGGCTCACATGCAATTTAAAATGTGAGTATATGAATGTTGTGGATTCAGGTGAATATCCAGACCATGTGAAAGGAAGACAGTTCATGTGTGTTGCCGAGGCACGAGCAAGAAACATAGACGGTTTTGTGTGTTCCACATTGGTGTGAGGGACTGTGACAAATCTGGCAGTCACTGTGGAAGTCATATTCCGACTCTGGTGCTATTTAAGATACTGTTTATTTTCAATCTCTTTCATTTCAGTGAAGAAAAATATTGTTGAAGAAACAACAACACAAAGTGAGTTTTGTGAGTACGTGAATTTATTCGACTTGACGTGAGACAACACCCTCGTCTCTTTAATTCAGACTCAGTCAGATTATCTTGATGATCTGCGAAGTGCATATTTGAAGCTTATCACTTCAGTGGTGTGACAACTGATCAGACGTCTGTCCTATTTCTCTTCTGACAGATCTGCCAGCCACCGAACCCACAAAACCAGAAAAAGTTGAAGAAAAAACACCAACGAGTAAGACCTTTCAAATACTGATTGACACTGCTTAAATCGCATTTCTACTATGTAGAACCACTTCGTGTCACATTTCATACTCCATCCGAGGTGTATTAGGATTCGTGCAGTTAGGCTCAATTCGATGAGGCTATACGAATGGATTGTGTGAAGGACTTTCGAGCCAATCGGAACAATGCACAACATGAGATACGTGTTTCATTTCTCCTCCTGCACAGCCGACAGTCACCATCTCCACGAAAGTGTAGACAGAGACTGAGTGCCTGTCACTGCTTTTCACATATTCTCGACAACAACGTCAACGCGTCTCCTTCCACGTGCTCATTTGCATCGGAACAACATTGTCACAGATGTCGGATATTCACTCTTCACCATTCCACATTTGTCGATTTCGTCACCCGCTCATTGAGTGAGAGGTGCAGGTGGCATCTCCATATTCACGGCCACTTCTGATATGAAAGTCACTCTGCGTCTTTGTTGTGTAGTTCTCATGGGCTTCATATTGTCGTGACCATCCCACTGTGTCAATCTCCTTATCAAGTGTGGCTACAAATTTCGTGGTGTGCATAGCGATTCCACAAAGATTTCGTCAGTTTCTGAGCTGATGCACACTGTGCTTGTCTGAATCATTTCGTGGAAGGGACACACGCTGCGCCGTTAACGGGACACCTGAACTCTCAGTAGACTGGAATGCAGGCGATTTGTGGAAGTCGATACGGTGAAGACTGGAATTCAAGTGCAACAACCACTCGGTGTGAGCAGAGACCAGCGTTGCATCGCTCAGTCTGCATACTGTCATACATGGTTGTGATCACTGATTAACTGTCGTGTTCGTCTCCACTCAAACGTCACGTCCCGTATATTTTCTAACGAATTCGCACCTATCTTTGGTTTCCCCCACTAGTGAACGTCGATGAGGAAGAGGTGATCTTTGGTGAGCCTTACAATCTGAAATTTATCGTATTCGAGATTTTGTGACGTGAATTCTGCATGTCATACATCTATAAAAATACAATGAATAGCGTATTCTAACACTCGAGGATTGGTTTCTCTTATTTTCAGGGGTGACGAACATTTATCCTAGCAAGTGCTATAATAAAGGTGAGAAGGAAGAAATCTTTTCCACTGTTCACCTTTACCCATAGTCTGAAGGCAAATGTGCGATATCAGTGAGCGGAAATGCTGAGTGCTTTCCGTGAAATCTGACCTGTGATAATTAGTTGGACAATATGTGTGAGGAGAAAGTCAGGTGCTCGTGTGTGGAGCAGACTAGTGACGTGAGGCTGAAAATGCGAATGGAAATGTGTGTGAGCATCATGGATGACACACAGGCTCACATGCAATTTAAAATGTGAGTATATGAATGTTGTGGATTCAGGTGAATATCCAGACCATGTGAAAGGAAGACAGTTCATGTGTATTGCCGAGGCACGAGCAAGAAACATAGACGGTTTTGTGTGTTCCACATTGGTGTGAGGGACTGTGACAAATCTGGCAGTCACTGTGGAAGTCATATTCCGACTCTGGTGCTATTTAAGATACTGTTTATTTTCAATCTCTTTCATTTCAGTGAAGAAAAATATTGTTGAAGAAACAACAACACAAAGTGAGTTTTGTGAGTACGTGAATTTATTCGACTTGACGTGAGACAACACCCTCGTCTCTTTAATTCAGACTCAGTCAGATTATCTTGATGATCTGCGAAGTGCATATTTGAAGCTTATCACTTCAGTGGTGTGACAACTGATCAGACGTCTGTCCTATTTCTCTTCTGACAGATCTGCCAGCCACCGAACCCACAAAACCAGAAAAAGTTGAAGAAAAAACACCAACGAGTAAGACCTTTCAAATACTGATTGACACTGCTTAAATCGCATTTCTACTATGTAGAACCACTTCGTGTCACATTTCATACTCCATCCGAGGTGTATTAGGATTCGTGCAGTTAGGCTCAATTCGATGAGGCTATACGAATGGATTGTGTGAAGGACTTTCGAGCCAATCGGAACAATGCACAACATGAGATACGTGTTTCAATTCTCCTCCTGCACAGCCGACAGTCACCATCTCCACGAAAGTGTAGACAGAGACTGAGTGCCTGTCACTGCTTTTCACATATTCTCGACAACAACGTCAACGCGTCTCCTTCCACGTGCTCATTTGCATCGGAACAACATTGTCACAGATGTCGGATATTCACTCTTCACCATTCCACATTTGTCGATTTCGTCACCCGCTCATTGAGTGAGAGGTGCAGGTGGCATCTCCATATTCACGGCCACTTCTGATATGAAAGTCACTCTGCGTCTTTGTTGTGTAGTTCTCATGGGCTTCATATTGTCGTGACCATCCCACTGTGTCAATCTCCTTATCAAGTGTGGCTACAAATTTCGTGGTGTGCATAGCGATTCCACAAAGATTTCGTCAGTTTCTGAGCTGATGCACACTGTGCTTGTCTGAATCATTTCGTGGAAGGGACACACGCTGCGCCGTTAACGGGACACCTGAACTCTCAGTAGACTGGAATGCAGGCGATTTGTGGAAGTCGATACGGTGAAGACTGGAATTCAAGTGCAACAACCACTCGGTGTGAGCAGAGACCAGCGTTGCATCGCTCAGTCTGCATACTGTCATACATGGTTGTGATCACTGATTAACTGTCGTGTTCGTCTCCACTCAAACGTCACGTCCCGTATATTTTCTAACGAATTCGCACCTATCTTTGGTTTCCCCCACTAGTGAACGTCGATGAGGAAGAGGTGATCTTTGGTGGGCCTTACAATCTGAAATTTATCGTATTCGAGATTTTGTGACGTGAATTCTGCATGTCATACATCTATAAAAATACAATGAATAGCGTATTCTAACACTCGAGGATTGGTTTCTCTTATTTTTAGGGGTGAAGAATTATTATCCTAGCAAGTGCTATAATAAAGGTGAGAAGGAAGAAATCTTTTCCACTGTTCACCTTTACCCATAGTCTGAAGGCAAATGTGCGATATCAGTGAGCGGAAATGCTGAGTGCTCTCCGTGAAATCTGACCTGTGATAATTAGTTGGACAATATGTGTGAGGAGAAAGTCAGGTGCTCGTGTGTGGAGCAGACTAGTGACGTGAGGCTGAAAATGCGAATGGAATTGTGTGTGAGCATCATGGATGACACACAGGCTCACATGCAATTTAAAATGTGAGTATATGAATGTTGTGGATTCAGGTGAATATCCAGACCATGTGAAAGGAAGACAGTTCATGTGTATTGCCGAGGCACGAGCAAGAAACATAGACGGTTTTGTGTGTTCCACATTGGTGTGAGGGACTGTGACAAATCTGGCAGTCACTGTGGAAGTCACATTCCGACTCTGGTGCTATTTAAGATACTGTTTATTTTCAATCTCTTTCATTTCAGTGAAGAAAAATATTGTTGAAGAAACAACAACACAAAGTGAGTTTTGTGAGTACGTGAATTTATTCGACTTGACGTGAGACAACACCCTCGTCTCTTTAATTCAGACTCAGTCAGATTATCTTGATGATCTGCGAAGTGCATATTTGAAGTTTATCACTTCAGTGGTGTGACAACTGATCAGACGTCTGTCCTATTTCTCTTCTGACTGATCTGCCAGCCACCGAACCCACAAAACCAGAAAAAGTTGAAGAAAAAACACCAACGAGTAAGACCTTTCAAATACTGATTGACACTGCTTAAATCGCATTTCTACTATGTAGAACCACTTCGTGTCACATTTCATACTCCATCCGAGGTGTATTAGGATTCGTGCAGTTAGGCTCAATTCGATGAGGCTATACGAATGGATTGTGTGAAGGACTTTCGAGCCAATCGGAACAATGCACAACATGAGATACGTGTTTCAATTCTCCTCCTGCACAGCCGACAGTCACCATCTCCACGAAAGTGTAGACAGAGACTGAGTGCCTGTCACTGCTTTTCACATATTCTCGACAACAACGTCAACGCGTCTCCTTCCACGTGCTCATTTGCATCGGAACAACATTGTCACAGATGTCGGATATTCACTCTTCACCATTCCACATTTGTCGATTTCGTCACCCGCTCATTGAGTGAGAGGTGCAGGTGGCATCTCCATATTCACGGCCACTTCTGATATGAAAGTCACTCTGCGTCTTTGTTGTGTAGTTCTCATGGGCTTCATATTGTCGTGACCATCCCACTGTGTCAATCTCCTTATCAAGTGTGGCTACAAATTTCGTGGTGTGCATAGCGATTCCACAAAGATTTCGTCAGTTTCTGAGCTGATGCACACTGTGCTTGTCTGAATCATTTCGTGGAAGGGACACACGCTGCGCCGTTAACGGGACACCTGAACTCTCAGTAGACTGGAATGCAGGCGATTTGTGGAAGTCGATACGGTGAAGACTGGAATTCAAGTGCAACAACCACTCGGTGTGAGCAGAGACCAGCGTTGCATCGCTCAGTCTGCATACTGTCATACATGGTTGTGATCACTGATTAACTGTCGTGTTCGTCTCCACTCAAACGTCACGTCCCGTATATTTTCTAACGAATTCGCACCTATCTTTGGTTTCCCCCACTAGTGAACGTCGATGAGGAAGAGGTGATCTTTGGTGGGCCTTACAATCTGAAATTTATCGTATTCGAGATTTTGTGACGTGAATTCTGCATGTCATACATCTATAAAAATACAATGAATAGCGTATTCTAACACTCGAGGATTGGTTTCTCTTATTTTTAGGGGTGAAGAATTATTATCCTAGCAAGTGCTATAATAAAAGTGAGAAGGAAGAAATCTTTTCCACTGTTCACCTTTACCCATAGTCTGAAGGCAAATGTGCGATATCAGTGAGCGGAAATGCTGAGTGCTCTCCGTGAAATCTGACCTGTGATAATTAGTTGGACAATATGTGTGAGGAGAAAGTCAGGTGCTCGTGTGTGGAGCAGACTAGTGACGTGAGGCTGAAAATGCGAATGGAATTGTGTGTGAGCATCATGGATGACACACAGGCTCACATGCAATTTAAAATGTGAGTATATGAATATTGTGGATTCAGGTGAATATCCAGACCATGTGAAAGGAAGACAGTTCATGTGTATTGCCGAGGCACGAGCAAGAAACATAGACGGTTTTGTGTGTTCCACATTGGTGTGAGGGACTGTGACAAATCTGGCAGTCACTGTGGAAGTCATATTCCGACTCTGGTGCTATTTAAGATACTGTTTATTTTCAATCTCTTTCATTTCAGTGAAGAAAAATATTGTTGAAGAAACAACAACACAAAGTGAGTTTTGTGAGTACGTGAATTTATTCGACTTGACGTGAGACAACACCCTCGTCTCTTTAATTCAGACTCAGTCAGATTATCTTGATGATCTGCGAAGTGCATATTTGAAGTTTATCACTTCAGTGGTGTGACAACTGATCAGACGTCTGTCCTATTTCTCTTCTGACAGATCTGCCAGCCACCGAACCCACAAAACCAGAAAAAGTTGAAGAAAAAACACCAACGAGTAAGACCTTTCAAATACTGATTGACACTGCTTAAATCGCATTTCTACTATGTAGAACCACTTCGTGTCACATTTCATACTCCATCCGAGGTGTATTAGGATTCGTGCAGTTAGGCTCAATTCGATGAGGCTATACGAATGGATTGTGTGAAGGACTTTCGAGCCAATCGGAACAATGCACAACATGAGATACGTGTTTCAATTCTCCTCCTGCACAGCCGACAGTCACCATCTCCACGAAAGTGTAGACAGAGACTGAGTGCCTGTCACTGCTTTTCACATATTCTCGACAACAACGTCAACGCGTCTCCTTCCACGTGCTCATTTGCATCGGAACAACATTGTCACAGATGTCGGATATTCACTCTTCACCATTCCACATTTGTCGATTTCGTCACCCGCTCATTGAGTGAGAGGTGCAGGTGGCATCTCCATATTCACGGCCACTTCTGATATGAAAGTCACTCTGCGTCTTTGTTGTGTAGTTCTCATGGGCTTCATATTGTCGTGACCATCCCACTGTGTCAATCTCCTTATCAAGTGTGGCTACAAATTTCGTGGTGTGCATAGCGATTCCACAAAGATTTCGTCAGTTTCTGAGCTGATGCACACTGTGCTTGTCTGAATCATTTCGTGGAAGGGACACACGCTGCGCCGTTAACGGGACACCTGAACTCTCAGTAGACTGGAATGCAGGCGATTTGTGGAAGTCGATACGGTGGAGACTGGAATTCAAGTGCAACAACCACTCGGTGTGAGCAGAGACCAGCGTTGCATCGCTCAGTCTGCATACTGTCATACATGGTTGTGATCACTGATTAACTGTCGTGTTCGTCTCCACTCAAACGTCACGTCCCGTATATTTTCTAACGAATTCGCACCTATCTTTGGTTTCCCCCACTAGTGAACGTCGATGAGGAAGAGGTGATCTTTGGTGAGCCTTACAATCTGAAATTTATCGTATTCGAGATTTTGTGACGTGAATTCTGCATGTCATACATCTATAAAAATACAATGAATAGCGTATTCTAACACTCGAGGATTGGTTTCTCTTATTTTCAGGGGTGACGAACATTTATCCTAGCAAGTGCTATAATAAAGGTGAGAAGGAAGAAATCTTTTCCACTGTTCACCTTTACCCATAGTCTGAAGGCAAATGTGCGATATCAGTGAGCGGAAATGCTGAGTGCTTTCCGTGAAATCTGACCTGTGATAATTAGTTGGACAATATGTGTGAGGAGAAAGTCAGGTGCTCGTGTGTGGAGCAGACTAGTGACGTGAGGCTGAAAATGCGAATGGAAATGTGTGTGAGCCTTATTGTTATACTTATGGTTGATTGTGTTTCCCGGTTTCATCCATTTTTTTGTGCGTCTGCTTCTTTTTCTCGATAGCATATTTGTTTATTTTAATTTCATATTTTCGGTCTGTTTTTCCCAATTATTTTGAAATATATAATTTTTTCTTTTGTGCTGTTATCACTTCTCGGTAATTTTTCAATTTTTTCATGAAATACTTTTTACACTCTTAATTGTTCTATTAATTTTTTTATCTGTCATACACATTTTAATTGTTTTTTTCTTTTCCATATTTCGCTGACGTTTTCTTATTCTTTTTCTTATTTTTCAGTTGACGTTTAATAATGTCTCTCGCTTATTTTCGGCTTCAAGTTGTCGTTCTCTCATAGTTTTTCATCATGTTGAATGAGAACTTCACTCTTTTGTTTCATTACGCAAAAACTTTATAAGGATATTTCCCACTTAATTTTAAATATGTAATGTCAGTTTCTATAATCTCGAATTTTATCATTTTTGTCACAGCTAATAAATAAATAAAAATGTTGCACAATTAATCTTTTTATTTCGTCTTCTTACACCTGTCTTTTTGTCACTGAACGTTATCTTTCGAAAGATCCTTTTAACACATTGATTTTCACACTGAATATTTTCCACATGTTACCAGTAGTCAATCCGTCATACGATTTTATGTGGACAGCACAGGGTGCATTCTTACTGGGATCCTCTGTGTTGACTTGGTAAGTTTCCGCGAGCTGTTGACTAGACAGAGCATTTTTGATGCCAAACAGCAGATATCTGTCTGCAATTAACAAATATTTCCGTCATTATTTGATGAGGGATATTCTCGTTTTCGACAGTCTCTTTGCATCCGCAGATAACGAGTCTAAAATCTTTGACTTGATTTTTCGTAACATTTTTGAATAAGAAGACAATCTTGAGTTCGAGTTTGCAGGGAGTTTACTCATTTGATTTGGTCAACGTTTACAGAAAACTAAAAGTAAGAAAGATAATACCTCACTCTATGAAAATACCTGCTGAGTATCGAGATTCAAAAGCGAACACAAGGTGTTGCGTGCGTTGTCTGACTAAACTGCTGTACACATATATTCTATGTATTTCTTCGCTCTTATTGATGTGCGCAGACGTTGTGGCTACTCGACGCCCACAACGTAAATCAAAAGGCACTTGTGAAGATTACGAATATGTATTGAAGCAGTAGTCAAATTCGAAATTGTGTCAAGGTAATATTCAACAGTGAATGGACAAGTATTTGCGAAGTATATATAAAATCGGTCTGTATACACATATAATGCAAGTATACAAATTAGATTAAAAAGCATGTTTACAGTTGGTATAGGGGTACTACATAATTCCCCCACCAGAACACTGAAATATAAAAAAAATACATTTAAGTGTTCGAAAATAACATGCGTCAGCGTAATACGTAGCAGCGATAGTACACAGAAGGCGATTTATTAAGCTGAAAAATGAGCAGTTTAAAGCGGTTAATAACATCGATAATAAATGCGATAATCTAGGGAAAGTGGAATTGCTAATCGTAATAGAATATATAAGGAACGATAAAATTGTCCGGGGATCTGTAGTCGGTAGACGAAAACGATACGTGAATAATATACGAGATGTGATTAAATGTAATAATATAGGAAATATCGATGTTAAAATAATAGTGACGTGATTTATGTATGAAAATATTAATCAGTTAAATGAGTAATCAAATGACAATTACGAATAAAGATAATAAAAATGAAAATTCGTAGTAAGTTATATTTCGATGACTTGCACGTAACGTTTAGGCCAATGGACTCGTCTACCAGATCGTGTTGTTTTCGCAGGCTTCTCTGTCGACGTTGAAGCTTGTGTGGATGTAGGTGTTGGCACGTCGTTCAGCTGGTTCTTATCGTTGACTTCGAAATCGTCGAGGAACGCTGGTTTGACTCTGTCGATACTGATGGCTTCTGTTTTATTCAATCTTTCTATCGTGATAACTTTCGCGTTTCTGTTTAGAACTTTGAATGGGCCATCATAAGCGGGTTGAAGTGGTCGTTGTACACCTTCTCTCCTGACGAAGACGTGAGTACAATCTGTCAGTTGTGACGGGATGTATGACGCTCGTTCCTGCTGACGTGGAATTGATATCTTTAGCTCGTTCATGTGTCGTTTTAGCTGGTGCACGTAACCAGTCATATCGTGTGGAACTTGTTACCCGGGGTGAAAAATTCTCCTGGTAATCGTAATGTTGTTCCATAGACTAGTTCGGAAACACAGCAGCCAATATCTTTCTTTATAGTAGCTCGTATACCAAGTAATACTAGTGGAAGTTTGGTTGACCAATCGTTTTGAGTCAAAGAAGCAGCGAGCGCAGCTTTGAGTTGTCGATGAAATCGTTCGACCATACCGTTGGAACTAGGATGATACGCTGTCGTTCGTATTCGTTTAATGCCTAGTAATTCAGTTAGTTGGTCAAACAGTCGGCTTTCAAACTGGGCACCTCTGTCTGTAGTGATAATTGATGGGACACCAAAGTTGGCTATCCAGTTTTCGACTAAAGCTTTAGCTACCGTTTCAGCTGAGACGTCGATTAATGGAACTGCTACTGGCCAACGAGTAAATCTGTCAATGCAGGTTAGAATATAGTTGAAACCATTGGAAGGAGGCAGTGGACCAACTATGTCTACATGTACATGGTCAAATCTAGAGTCGGGGTTAGGGAAGCGACCAAGTGGTGCTTTGGTGTGCCGGTTGATTTTGACTCTTTGACAAGACAAGCAATTTCGTGTCCACTTCTTAACGTCGCTGTTAATGTTTGGCCAGATAAATCTTTCTCTTAGTAGCTTGGTAGTAGCGCTAACACCAGGATGCGACAAGTTATGTAACTTCTCGAATACTGTATGTCTCATAGCTATTGGAACGAAAGGTCGATATTTACCTGTAGAGGTGTCGCAGATAACTTTTGTCGTGCCGAAAGGAATTGCCTCGAGGTTTAAAGATGTTGTTTTAGAAGACATGATCTTTTTGAGTTCGGCGTCATCTCGTTGTAAGTTTGAGAGATGTTCGTAGTCGATGTCTGGGCATACAATGTTATCAATGTGCATACGTGATAAAGCGTCTGCCACTTCATTGTTTTTACCCTTTATGTGTCGCAGATCGGAGGTGAACTGGGATATAAACTCGAGATGTCGTAGTTCACGTGGAGAGTAGTTATCCTGTTTTGCTGATAAGGCTTTCGTTAGAGCCTTGTGGTCTGTAAAGACAGTAAAAGGTGTACCTTCCAGCATATGTCGAAAGTGCTTGATTGCTAAATAAACAGCTAATAACTCTCTACCAAAGGTGCTATATCGACATTGAGTAGGATTCAGTCGTTTCGAAAAGAATGCAAGGGGTTGCCATTCGCCATGTACCTGCTGTTGTAACACTGCCCCAATGGCGACATCTGAAGCATCTGTCATGAGAGACAGGGGGCGTCATTCTGGCGTCTGACTAAGAGCGTCTTGTCGTTTAGTGATTGTTTAACAGCTTCGAATGCTTTAACAGCTTCTGCAGGCAAATAGAATGAACGACTATGTCCACGTAAGCAGTCGGTCAACGGTTGCAAAACTCTAGCACAGTTCGGGATAAAACGCCGGTAAAAATTGACTAGACCCAAAAATCGCCGTAGTTTCTTGAAAGAATCTGGTAATGGATAGTCTTTGATGGCTTGTACATCGTCGGGGACTGGTCTAATTCCTTGATTGTCAATCAAGTGACCGAGGAATTTCAGTGATTTCTTACCAAATTCGCATTTATCTAAATTGATAGTCATGCCGTATTTGTGAAGTCTTTCGAACACCGTCTTCACATGTTTCACATGCTCGGTTTCGTCTGCACTTGCAATTAGTAAGTCGTCAATGTATGCGTAGACGAAGGGCAGGCCGCGGAGTACTTGGTCGATGAGACGTTGAAATGTCTGAGCGGCGTTCATCAGCCCGAAAGGCATGCGCACGAATTCGTATAAGCCGAATGGCGTGGTGATAGCGGTTTTTGGAACGTCATCCGGGTGGATGGGAATATGATGGTACGCTCTGACAAGGTCGATTTTGGAGAAAATTTTAACCTCTGGCAAGTTGCTGGCGAAATCGTGAATATGCGGTATGGGGTATCGATCAGGTACCGTTTGCTTGTTTAAAGCTCGATAATCCCCGCATGGCCGTATCTCACCAGAAGACTTTTTGGGTACCATGTGCAGCGGTGAAGACCAAGAGCTGTTGGATGGTCGAATAATGCCGAGCTCTAACATTTTATCGAACTCTGTTTTTGCGATTTTAAGTCGATGTGGGTCAAGGCGTCGAGGACGTGCAAAAACTGGTGGTCCAGTGGTTTTAATGTGATGAACCACTTGATGCTTTAGTTCTGTTGCTCGGAAAGAGGGTTGTAGAAGGTCAGGGAACTGATTTACTAAGTCAGTATATGGAGATGCTGGTGTGCGTGTGACCATCAAGTTCAGCGATGATGCACGGCTAATCGTACCAGCGATGTACCTTTTATTGAGCGAGTCTATAAGCTTAGGGCTAACCGGATCAACTAGCAGTTTGTGTTGCTGTAGAAAATCTATACCAAGGATTGGGGATGGAACGTCTGCGATGATGAAAGACCAATGTAGGTATTCTGCAGACCAAAATCTAAAGTCATTCGTTTACTACCATATGTAACAATATTAGACTTATTAACGGCTTGGAGCGTAACTGCAGGGTCAGGATGTTGACGTTCCTGCGTAGTCGGAGGGAGAACACTAACCTCTGCTCCTGTGTCGACTAAGAACGTAGTACCGGTATTTCTATCTGTTACATAAAACAAACGACTGCTAGATCGTAGATTGCCAACAGTAGAAGTTTTCATACATGATGATATATCTTTTGGTTTAGCCTGAAAGTTGCAAGGTGAACGACACCGTCGTGCATTGCTTCCGTAACTACGGTGGTACCAGCAAATAGTATCGTGATGTCGTGACGTGCTGGGTGATCGAGAAAGACGTCGACGAGACGAGCTTCTAGAACGGCTTGGTCGTGTGCGTGTGGTCAGTGCTGCTAACTGACTCAGTACGGTGTCGACTTTGTGTTCTAGAGCCTGTATCCTGTCGTCAGTGTCTGGCATTCTGCTGGTGGAAGCAACAGATTGAGGTGTTGACCTCTCATACATGCGATCTGCGATTTTGGCAAGCTTCTCAATGTCAATGTCGTCATCTCCGTAAGCAAGAACTTGTTGAATGTTTGCAGGAAGTCGTCGCAACCAAATTTGGTAAAAGAGACTTTTGTCGATATCCCTTCCTGCTACTAGGCTTTGCATGTGCCTCATGAGTTGTGATGGGGTTTTATCGCCTAGCTCTACGTTGCTTAACAAACGATCGAGTGCTTGCCTATCAGAAAGTGAAGTGCATCGAAGTACTTCTTCTTTCAACTTGTCGTAAGGAGCGTCTGTGCTGGGCTGAACTATGTGTTGTCGAACCTGTTCGGCGATTTCGTCTGGTAGTACTGTACTCAATATGCCAAATTTAACCGTCTGTGACGTAAGCTTATTGGCAGTGAAATAATTTTCCAGTCGTGCAAACCAAAGATGGGAGTCTTTGGGCCTAAAAACTGGTACAGTAAGAGAAATGGTACCAACAGATCCCAGCTGTAAGGTATCAGGGTATCGGAAGACATGATACAATTCGTAGAAAAATGGTTTAACAGTAACAAAATAGCAAAAATTATGCACACCAAGAATATGGTAAAACAGAAAAACATGCAATGCGGTGCTTACCACAGATTACTGCAAGTTGTGCGATGAGAAAGCACAAGAATCAGCTCGAAATGTCTATTATATGTATATATATCCGATAAAGTTAGAGTTTAATTAATCCAGCAAGTGTAATGATGCGTCCGGGTGAACAAAACGTCGTTGGAGTCAACAAGTTATCGTCGCAGTGAACAAGTTATCGTCGAGGTGAAAAAGTTGTCGTCGCGATGGACAATTTGTCGTCGGGGTAGAAATTTGTCGTTGGGGTCAACAATTCGTCGTCGGGGTGAACCAGTTATCGTCAAGGACACCAATTTGTCGTCGCTGTCGAAATTGGTCGTCGGGTTTACCAATTTTGTTGCGTGCGTTGTCTGACTAAACTGCTGTACACATATATTCTATGTATTTCTTCGCTCTTATTGATGTGCGCAGACGTTGTGGCTACTCGACGCCCACAACGTAAATCAAAAGGCACTTGTGAAGATTACGAATATGTATTGAAGCAGTAGTCAAATTCGAAATTGTGTCAAGGTAATATTCAACAGTGAATGGACAAGTATTTGCGAAGTATATATAAAATCGGTCTGTATACACATATAATGCAAGTATACAAATTAGATTAAAAAGCATGTTCACAGTTGGTATAGGGGTACTACAAAGGAAGGAGTCATTTTAAGCGTTGAAATTCTCCCAGAACATGTCACTATTGATGCCAGAACGTTCTCAGTCTTGTTGCATCAAGAAAATGCTTTCAATTTAGGTTTAGTACAACAATGCCATGCTGAAAATATCGATAATTTGCATCCTTTATCAACAGACTCATCCATCATCGTCTTCAAAAGACACGAAGTAGCATAAAGAACAAAGTGTTATGCAACAGTAAACAAGCTTTACTCAATTTCTCGAGTTGCCTTGTATTACTATTCACTCGAGAATTTCTTTACTGCATGTCACCTTATATTGCGGTTAGGAAAGTGATTTCAAGGAATAGAAGAAGCTTTACGAACTACGTCGGCACCAGCATTTGATTGTATTCCACACCGTATTATTATTGTCACATTTTGCCATCGTTCACCATTGTTAATGATACTCTTGTGACCGAATGCACACGTTAAAGTCTGTTTCCTACCATATCTGTTCCCATTCAATTACACTGGAGTTTAAATCACGTACTGTCAATGGAGTTGAAGATTGAACGATCAATTCTTGGTTGTTTGCTCAAAATCAACTTCCCCAATTTTCGCGGAAGCATCAATACGACAGTCATCGTCTCATCGGTCGCTGTTCAGAAAGAAGAGTGAAACATCGTCAGAAGTAATACTATGATTTATTATTGTAATATTTGTTCACAGACCTTAGTTCAGTTATTATTTTTATATGTTGGTGTAACAATAAAGAATTCTCAAGCGGCCAATCGGTGTTTTGGTTTTTTCGTCCGTTATAACTAAGCGTTTCTGAAAACTTCAAGGAACAGCGTGGGCCCGAGCGTAGCAAGAGCTGGGCATTAACGGTTTATGAGACGTGACTGACAGTTTCTGACGATAGAAACAGACTTGGCGGATTCAAACAGTTGGTGAAAGTTTGGATAGTTGCCGTTCATTTTTCCTGGTGCCGGTCAAGTCCTCTTTGAACAAGCAATATCTGGAACTGTTTTGGAATTTGGTCAAGTTCAACAATGCCTGGGTCAAAGAAGGGACAGAGCGTCTTGGATGCAAACAGGAAAGTAAGTCATGGTGACTTTTCTGTTAATTGTAACGATGTGTCTGATGTTAAGCATGACATGGTTGATGTTACTGTTTCGCCACTCAGGGATAAAAGGAATATCAAACTCCCTAAATTAGAACCACGGTGTTTCGATGGAAACCCGGCTGATTATTTACAATTTGTTAAGGAGTTTGAGATCATGCTGAGTAGTTTTCTATTAAGTGATGAATTGAAATTGATGTATTTGATGAGATATTGCACTGGAGATGCTTCAAGAGCTATACAGTGTTGTACGTTTATGAAGCCAAAAGAGGGTTACGATGAGGCTATGAGCATATTACGTCAAAGGTTTGGAAGGCCTTCAATGATTGTAAGGAACGTATACGAAGCTGTCAAAAATAATGGCAGCCAACTTCGAGATGACTCCAAGGCACTTACTGAGTTTTTAGATAATCTTATGACTTATAAGAATACCTTGATTTCTATGAATTGCATGAGTGACCTCAACTCGAGCTCAGTCCTAGAGGTAATTGCGAGACGCCTACCTACTCGACTGCAAAGGAAGTGGGTGAAGATAAGCTCCCGTATGGAGGAAGAGGATATCGATCCAAAATTTGATGATATCCTGAAACTGGTAAATACTAGTGTCAATCAATCTATGAGCAAGTTCGCCAGTCTATTAGATCTCACCCCTAGAATAGAGCAGTCTGAGGGTAAAACGCAATCATTGATGACGAATGGGCCTCAGAGAGGTGGATATCGAGAAAGCTCCATGATGTCTAGTAATGCATATAGACCTAGTGAGTGTAACAGGTTTCGTAGTACATGCTCAACAGATAAGTTGCAAGCTGCAAGAGAAACACGGTTGTGTTTTACACGTTTGCAAGAGGTGCATACAAAGGTGAACTGTGAACCAGTGAGCAAGTTCAGTGATAAGCTAAATGTAAACTCCAGGCCTGACTCCGAATTGTGTGACGATAACGGTGCGGTGAAGAAGTCTGTAGTTGCAACTGGTGAGCCATTGTTGAATAGAGTGTCACAGAATAGAGTTACTGCTTCAGAGTGGAGTTCTGACTCCACAAGTTTACAAAGTATAACTAGTCAGAGTGAAGATATAAAACCTTTAGTGATTTCTGAGAAGAAACCAAAATTGTCTACTTCTGTTATTAAAGAGTTTGAAAATGTTGAACTTAACGGTAAATTGAATATTTGTGATAATGATCATGATAGTGCAGATTTCTCTTTGGTTGATCATGATGAAATGGAGGGAATGCCTACTACCGCTAAGTTAAATAAAGGTTCTGTAGAACTTGAACGTGAAGTAGAAATAAATGCGGGTGCAGTTGCAGAAGGCATGCGTACTTGTGAGACCGTCAGTGTGATTGATCAGCATGTAGCCCACCTATCATCAGATGCTAGTGCTAAACCTGAGCTGATAGTAAAAGACAGCAGTGGTAGTGGTCTTGCAGGTAGACAAACTTCTGAAAGCCGAGCAACAACAGCTTCTGATCCACCGCTAACTTCATCAACTGATATCAATCAGTCGTCGTTGGTGCTGTCATCCACAATGAAACAGACACCCATCAACTCAAGTATCTTGTGCAATGACTATGATAGAATCAGTTCGTTTGAAAGGACGAATATCAATGGTCAGTTTAATGTGGATAAGCCAAGTGTAAACGAGAGAGTAATTGTTAAATTGACTTCCATGAATAAAGGCATTTCTAGTTTCAAGTTACTATTTGAATGCTATTATCTTTGGTGTAATTTACTCTGTGCCTACGCTTGGTTGACCAGATACTTCGTATGTTTGTTGGTCATCTATATTCTACGATACAATGACATGAGCGTGTTATCGTTCAGATTTGAGGATATAGCTGATAGAAGGAAGTTAGCAAATGAACTCTTCGACGATTTTCCAACCTAGAGCGTCAACCTGAGAAGGGTTGTAGGCGTACTGCTGTAAGTCCTACAATCCTTCAAGGGTAGCTCGTCAAGCCAGAATCCACAACATTTGATGTGTTGATTGTACATATGTTTGTGTTAAATAATTGTGTGAGTTCCAATTGATGTAATTGTTGGTTATTCTGTTTGTGTCCGGACATTCCACAACTTAGAATCGTCAACCTGTGAAGGGTTGTAGGCGTACTGGTGTAAGTCCTGCGATTCTTCAAAGGAATTCCATCAAGACATGATCCGCGAGTTTGTTTGTACTGTTTGTATATATGTGTGGTGTGTCATATCAATTGGTGTTTTTTGGATTCATTGTGTTTACTTCTTGTTTTCGTATCTTGTTGTTATTGCGTAATTTTGTTAAAATTTTCGTCGTGATTACTTCTGAAGTTGTTTCGAGTCTTCTACATCCATGAATGAATTGATTGGTGTTAAGGACAGCAGATGGGTCGTATACGCCGGGGAGGCTAGGCTATTGCTGAGAATGAAATGCACACGGAGATAATTGTTAGCTGCGGTCCGACACGCCGGGGAGCAAGAGTGTAAACGACTGAGGCTTGGGTACGTCACCATTACTATAACTGAGTCAGAATGAGTGACAAGCGATTGCAGTGGTAATTGGCAGTGAGTAGATACGAGGACGTGCGTGGAGTATCATGAGGTGGTTCCATGGTCATGTTGCATTCTGCAAGAGTCATTCTAGCAAGTGACGATTGTAATTCAAGATGTCAAGAGGAGGCCTTTATTTGGAGGCGCAGGTCGTCATCGATGTGTGAGATTGTGCTGTGGGTATGCTTGTGGTGTGTTGGCTTTTCTGTTTGTTTTCCATTTCAGCTCTGTCCGTGTGACCCAGGTTCTCGCCATGGCATCCAAGTCAACGTGTATTGGTCGTGAAGGAAAAAAGGGTTGGATCCGTATTTTGTCGGGCAGTGTCAATGGAGTTGAAGATTGAACGATCAATTCTTGGTTGTTTGCTCAAAATCAACTTCCCCAATTTTCGCGGAGGCATCAATACGACAGTCATCGTCTCATCGGTCGCTGTTCAGAAAGAAGATTGAAACATCGTCAGAAGTAATACTATGATTTATTATTGTAATATTTGTTCACAGACCTTAGTTCAGTTATTATTTTTATATGTTGGTGTAACAATAAAGAATTCTCAAGCGGCCAATCGGTGTTTTGGTTTTTTCGTCCGTTATAACTAAGCGTTTCTGAAAACTTCAAGGAACAGCGTGGGCCCGAGCGTAGCAAGAGCTGGGCATTAACGGTTTATGAGACGTGATTTACACGTACCACACCAGAGCTCATAGACTGATAATAGCCAAGCACATCTATTGAAATGATCGGGAATTATATTGTCAGTCTACGAATGATCTGATCTCACCTCGTTGAGAATATCCATTTGAATTCTCAGCCATTTCTTACAGTTGATTTCGGTTACGTAATTTGGTTCTACAGTAGTTGTTCTGTTCTAGAAAATCATATAATCCTCATGGATGCCTGACAGCATTGTTCAGGTAATTTTGAGTTTTTGACATCATGATGGTTAGGTGATGCCGTGGATTTCATCTCAAATAACTGCCTTTTCGCTGTCGTTCGGGTGCTTTGTGGATGCATGTATCTGAACTAAGTTCAGCCTAGTTACATAGTAGGATGCAGAGACTGGTTTCCTGTATTTCGACCACAACACGTGTACTTCAGTCACCACAAAATTCTTCACACAAAACAAGTGGAAATTGCAGTGTGCCGAGTAGGAGGCAATTTCATTTCATATGAAGGTTGCAGAAAACATCACATCATTGCATTTATTTGACCTCACGACTTTCAAAAATAGTGGATGTCCAAATCAGGGTGTATTGCATTGATTGCATCCCAGTTATATATTTTAACGCCTAAATCCAGAGACGTGCATTTAAATCAGTCAAAATTCCCACAAAATCCTAAAATCTTAATAGTGGTCTTGATTGATATGGCGTGAAGCAGTGACCTGGGGGATCCACCCTATAAAGATGGAGTGATTACTCATCGAAGACATTGATAGGGATGACAAAGTAACAATTGATTTCTTGACAACTGGCTAAATCATTAACTAGCTTGGTCTCGTAACCTCAAGGTTCCGAGTATGATCCCTTGTGTCAAAGATACCGGAGAGTCCCAAACAAGGACGTAACAGTTGTACAGAGATCCTTGGTCCCCCTTGACCTCTAACACATGTGGTCTTTGAGCAAAATTGTTCTCCATTGGACATTAGACTGATCATCGAGAGAGTAGAAGAGACTTCGCACCCTCTTACGAACACTGTCACTTTAACATCATGCTATGTGGATGGTAGTATAAAAAACAGGCAAACATAAGGAAGGCTTTTATTGTACCTAGTATTGCTGGTCTCTTGTCATTAATAACTCCTGATGGTTCCAAACACATCATTTTGAATGAGACTACCACAATCCGTTTTTCCCTGAGTAGGCCCCTTCTCATTATCTCTCGTCTAGTAGTGATTTCTGAATGAAGCACTTCGACGAAACACTGTGTAGTTTATATTTCCTTATATTCAACACACCATGAAAGTGGAGATGGTGTAATACTCAGAAACAACAGGCAAACCCAGTGAAGGAAGAAGACGAAGATGCGGAAGAAAAGGCTTTTTATTCCACCACGCAAAGTTTTAATTACTCGGGTACAAGCTACGTATCGTCATTTATAACAAGCTTTGACAATCGGTCTTCTTCTTGCTCTAAAACAGCCAGGCCAGCCTTTCTTTCTGAAAAAGAAGAAATGAGAAATTCATTTAGTGGTATCATGCTAGTTTTTATCTCATTACATCGCTCAGTGCCTGGCGGCGGTATAGGGTAGGCACTACCCCATCGGTAAGCACCTTGAGGTAGGTCGTAGCGGGTGGTGGTTGTGAAGATGTCGGTGGATCTTTGACGGCTGCTGGATAGTGTGGTTTCATTTGGTTGTAATGCGCGGAGATGAGGTTTTCTCGAGGACGTCGCAGGTTCCGCAGGACATACGTAGTCGGAGGTCGGTGTTGTACGATTTCATATGGATCTTGCCAAGAAGTGTAGAATTTGGGGCACGGACGGTGGAACCAGACGTAGTCACCCGGGGAGTAAGTTGGTCCTTGGGCAGACCGGTCATAATTGCTTCTTTGATTTTGTGAGGAAGACTGCAGATGACGGAGTGCGAGGTTGTATGCTATGTCGAGGTAGTGGCGAAGACTGCGGACATAGGGAATACAGTCGATCTTCTCCTGTGGTAACAACGGTGTCCGTATCTCGACTGGAAGACGAAGTTCACGCCCGAACAGAAGCAAAGCCGGAGAAAATCCTGTCGACGAATGTACGGAGGAGCGGTACGTAAGCAAGCACTGGGGTAGGACATCGTCCCAGGTGTCCTCTGGTGTACTGTGCAAAAAGGCACGAAGAAGTTGCCTAATGGTTCTGTTGGTGCGTTCAACCAGCTCATTACCTTGTGGATGATACGGCGTCGTATATGTCTTTCGAATACCGAAAGCATTGCAGATGTGAGTGATAAGGAGACTCTCGAAAGCGGCGCCTTGATCAGAGTGTAGATAAAGGGGGGCACCGAACCGGGACACCCAGTTGTCGACGAAAGCTCGTTGTATCGTCGAGGCATCTCGTTGCTGCAAGGGAACCGCTTCGTACCACTTGGCGAAATAATCAACCATGACAAGGATATAGAGATTACCGCGTCTCGATGTTGATACTGGCCCAATAATATCAACCCCAACCCGATAATTAGGGGCTTCGGTCAACATAGGTACTAAAGGTGCTTGGAGGTTGGCTTCGGCTGCTTGATCTGCGCACATATAGCGCAATTGTGACAAAACTCCGTAACATCGTGGTGAATAAGTGGCCACCAGAAACGTTGACGGATGGCGTGTTCCGTTTTCTGTTGGCCAGCGTGCCCCAGTTGTTAATGTACTTGACTAATAAGCTCAGGTACCTTGACGATTGGGACGAGGAGTCGGGGGTTGCCATTGGGTGCCACTATATAAAGGACATCATCTATAAGTCGTAGTAAGCCCCATTTATCGCAGATGCACCGCGTAGCTGCTGGTAGATCACGTAGTTCTTTGGACGTCAGTTTATCGTTCCCATGCTGTTGTCGTAAGTAAATGGGCTGTATTGCTGTGTCCTCCGCTTGCAAGGAGGCCCAGTCGTTGTCAGCTGCAGCACCGAGGAGCACATTTTCACACTCTGGTAGGCGAGTTAGAGCGTCGACATTACCATGTCGTTTTCCGGGTCGGTATTCGCAAATAAAGTCAAACTCCTGTAAACGTTCCTGCCAGTGGGCAAGTTGGCCCTCAGCATCACGGAAATTTTGTAGTGACTGTAACGCTTTGCGGCCAGTCCGGACTCGAAATTTGCCCCCCAATAAGTAATGGCGAAAGTAGAAGAGAAAGTATACGAGGGCCAACATCTCACGGCGCGTCGTAGAATACCGGGTTTCTCTTTTGTCCAGCATTCGGCCAGCATATGCTATCACTCGTGCATGTCCGTCAGAGGTTGTCTGCGAAAGGACGGCTCCTATTGTGTGTGCACTGGCATCAGTATCCAGGATAATAATAATAATGCATATTCTCATATAAACATAAATTTACATGAAAATGCATACCATTTTTACAGGCACGATCAAGTATGTTATAATGTCAAATCGTAGATTGTCTACAAGTTAATATTTCAACTGTTAAATATTTGACACATATAATACACTCATTTTCTGAACTAGGCTGTATAGTTATTGAATTGTACAATTGTCCTACAGGTTGAGCGGGAAAATCGACTTCGTTTCGCTTTCATCCCGTGGTTGTCGGCATACGATAACCAACCAATATTGAGGTAAGTACAACGTTTACAAAGGGTTGAAAGCTGTTTTAGAAAAGTAAAAGTGCTAAGGTGAATCAATAAAGTGTGATGAAATGGGTAAGCGCAAGTATCACTAATAAATGCATTAATAAAGGAAACTCCTTAGGCTGATAACGTTCATTTGCAATGTATAGTGCTTCCTGTACAGTTTGCACTATCATGATGTCCACTTTTGGTTTTAATACATTTTTTCCTCATGCCAGTTTCTTTATTTTATACCTTTTTGTGCATTTGGTG
The DNA here is from genome assembly GCA_944472135.2 of Trichobilharzia regenti. Taxonomy (NCBI): domain Eukaryota; kingdom Metazoa; phylum Platyhelminthes; class Trematoda; order Strigeidida; family Schistosomatidae; genus Trichobilharzia; species Trichobilharzia regenti. The sequence continues at coordinate 28,651,795 of OX235263.1, forward strand.
CACAACCGTACCCTACAGAGAATAGGAATAGAATAAGTCGAATCAAATTCATAAAGAGCTATGTAATGTTAGGTTTAATGGAATATAATGAGGATCAAGTAAAGACGTTATTAGAAAATAAGTGAGATGAGACATTGTGAAGTGGTATTTAAAGATCTCACAATGGATTGCGAGTTAATTTATAAGATGCCCCATTAATCTGCGCAGAGCCCACATGGTCGCATTTCAACAATAGGCTGAGTGAATGGTATATATTTAAAGGCAGAAAAATGATCTGTCAAGGCGTTCATTATTATCTTTTTCAAGAAAAAGATCTAAGCCATCATAAAAATCAGAAATATCTCGAGTCTTCAAGTTGCATATTGCTGTTCCTGCAGAATGTGGCGATTCACCTTAGTGACCGCCACCATATCTACTGATCAGCTAGCACCACCCTCCCTCCTTTTTTGATGTTAGGCTCTGAGAATATGATTATTATGGCTACCGCAAATATACTGCTTTGTACCAGACATGTTCGTACCTCATATTCCATCTCCCCAGCCTTCTTAATCAGAGCTTCCAATCGGTCTCCACGTACATCATTATGAACATAATATATACGTATGCATGCGTCCTAATGAAAAGATTACTTTACAAAAAGTTAAAACCTTAAAGAATAAACACAAAACGTTTTGTGAATAACGGAGCAAGATTCAGGAGAACAATATAGTTAGGGTTCAATGTAGGTTGTCAATGTAGTTGAAGATTGAACGATCAATTCATGGTTGTTTGCTCAAAACCAACTTCCCCAATTTTCGCGGAGGTATCAATACGACAGTCATCGTCTCATCGGTCGCTGTTCAGAAAGAAGTCAGCAGAAAACCGTCAGAAGTAATATTGTGATTTATTATTGTAATATTTGTTCACAGACCTTAGTTGTAACAGTGTTTATATGTTGGTGTAACAATAAAGAATCCTCGAGTCGCCAATTGGTGTTTTGCTTTTTGCGTCCGTTATTACTAAGCGTTTCTGAGAAACTTCAAGGAACAGCGTGAGCCCGAGTGCAACGAGAGCTGGGCATTAACGGTTTACGAGACGTGACTGACAGATTCTGACGGCTTGCAGTCAGTTTCGTACGGATTCAGACAGTTGGTGACAGCTTGGATAGTCACCGTTCATCTTTCCTGGTGCCGGTCAAGTCCTCTTTGAACAAGCAATATCTGGAACTGTTTTGGAATTTGGTCAAGTTCAACAATGCCTGGGTCAAAGAAGGGACAGAGTGTCTTGGATGCAAACAGGAAAGTAAGTCATGGTGACTTGTCTGTTAATTGTAACGATGTGTCTGATGTTAAGCATGACATGGTTGATGTTACTGTTTCGCCACTCAGGGATAAAAGGAATATCAAACTCCGTAAATTTGAACCACGGTGTTTCGATGGAAACCCAGCTGATTATTTGCAATTTGAAAAGGAGTTTGAGATCATGCTGAATAGTTTTCTATTAAGTGATGAATTGAAATTGATGTATTTGATGAGGTATTGCACTGGAGATGCTTCAAGAGCTATACAGTGCTGTAAGCCCACGCCCCCTACTGAGGGATACGCTGAAGCTATGAGCATATTACGTCAAAGGTTTGGAAGGCCTTCAATGATTGTAAGGAACGTATACGAAGCTGTCAAAAATAATGGCAGCCAACTTCGAGATGACTCCAAGGCACTTACTGAGTTTTTAGATAATCTTATGACTTATAAGAATACCTTGATTTCTATGAATTGCATGAGTGACCTCAACTCGAGCTCAGTCCTAGAGGTAATTGCGAGACGCCTACCTACTTGGCTGCAAAGGAAGTGGGTAAAATTAAGCTCTCGTATAGAGGAGGAGGGTATCGAGCCAAGGTTTGATGATATTCTTAGACTGGTGAAGGACAGTGTCAACCAGGCGATGGGCAAATTCGCCAGCATTTTGCATTCTAAGGTAGAACCTAAGGAACCAGTGAATATAAGGAAGGCATTTGTGGTGAAGTCTCAAGACACAACGAGAAAGGATGAGTGTATTGTCTGCCATAACATGCATCAATTGAGTGATTGTAATCGCTTTATCGCTATGTCACCCGTAGAAAGGTTAAAAATGGCAAAGCAGAAGCGGCTGTGTTTCAGTTGTTTAAAGATTGGGCATACAAAGTGGAATTGTAAGGCGACAAATAAAAGAAGTAGTGGTTTAACGGATATGCACCCACTTCTGAGAACAGTGAACGAACCCGGGAGTTCGGTTAATTGTAATAGTATCTCTAGACCCCTTGACATCCCACAAGTTTTCTTAGGGGTATTACCAGTTAAGGTGAAAGGACCGAAATCTTCAGTAGAGACTTATGCAATGTTGGATAATGGTTCAGACGTTACATTGATAGATGCTAAACTGGCTGGTTGCTTGGGTATTAAAGGCCCAAAGCAACCCTTGGTTGTAAATACTTTCAATTCTGCGAAAACAGTAGTATGTGAACGAGCGTCATTTCAGTTAGAATCCTTGGCTACTGGGGAAACCGTGGAAGTGGATACTGCTTACACTAGCTCCAGTATGAAACTTGGCGAAGCTATAGTACCTAGTCGTGAAACGGTTGTCGGTAAGCCATACCTGTGTGACATACCTCTTCCAACACTGCAAGATGGAAGAGTGAGAGTACTCATTGGATGTAGTGTGCCAGAAGCTCATAAGGTATTAGAAGAGAGATTCGGAGGTAGAGATGATCTGTTCGCGACGAAAACACCACTGGGATGGACAGTGAGAGGACCTATACCCATAGTCCACATATCATCATTAGTTGCAAACGATGGGGACAAACTAGAAACTATGATTAAAAATATGTATGACAAGGAGTTTTGTGACTGTGGTGTCCCAGAGAAGTGTCGTTCTGTAGAAGACTTAAGAGCGGTTAAAATAGCCGAGGAGTCTTGTAGATACGAAAACGGGCGTTTCAGCGTTGGCCTACCATGGAGATTCAAAGATAGACAGTTGGTTTGTAATAGGAAAGTTGCTCTTAAGAGACTAATGGGTTTACAGAAGAAATTTCTGTCAGATGTAGAACTCTGGTCCAATTATAAGGATGTCGTTGATAAACATATAATGAAGGTGTCAATGGAGTTGAAGATTGAACGATCAATTCTTGGTTGTTTGCTTAAAATCAACTTCCCCAATTTTCGCGGAAGCATCAATACGACAGTCATCGTCTCATCGGTCGCTGTTCAGAAAGAAGATTGAAACATCGTCAGAAGTAATACAGAGATTTGTTATTGTAATATTTGTTTTCAGACCTTAGTTTGCTTAGTTCGCTTATTCCTTTTATATGTTGGTGTAACAATACAGAAATATCAAACGGCAGATCGGTGTTTTGGTTTTTGCGTCCGTTATAACTAAGCGTTTCTGAAAACTTCAAGGAACAGCGTGGGCCCGAGCGTAGCGAGAGCTGGGCATTAACGGTTTATGAGACGTGACTGACAGTTTCTGACGATAGAAACAGACTTAGGCGGATTCAAACAGTTGGTGAAAGTTTGGATAGTTGCCGTTCATTTTTCCTGGTGCCGGTCAAGTCCTCTTTGAACAAGCAATATCTGGAACTGTTTTGGAATTTGGTCAAGTTCAACAATGCCTGGGTCAAAGAAGGGACAGAGCGTCTTGGATGCAAACAGGAAAGTAAGTCATGGTGACTTTTCTGTTAATTGTAACGATGTGTCTGATGTTAAGCATGACATGGTTGATGTTACTGTTTGGCCGTTCAGGGATAATAGGAACATCAAACTCCCTAAATTTCAACCACGGTGTTTTGATGGAAACCCGGCTGATTATTTACAGTTTGTTAAGGAGTTTGAGATCATGCTGAATAGTTTTCTATTAAGTGATGAATTGAAGTTAATGTATTTGATGAGATATTGCACTGGAGATGCTGCAAGAGCTATACAGTGTTGTAAGTTTATGAAGCCAAAGGAGGGCTACGATGAGGCTATGAGCATATTACGTCAAAGGTTTGGAAGACCTTCGATGATTGCAGGGAAATTATTCGAGGCTGTTAAGGGTAATGGTGGTCAATTACAGGATGACTCCAAGGCACTCACTGAGTTTTTAGATAATTTGCTGATATACAAGAGTGCATTGATTTCGATGAATTGCATGAGTGACCTCAACTCGAGTTTTATACTAGAAGTAATAGCAAGACGTCTACCTACTCGACTGCAAAGGAAGTGGGTGAAGATAAGCTCCCGTATGGAGGATGAGGGTATCGAGCCAAAGTTTGATGATATCCTGAAACTGGTAAATACTAGTGTCAATCAATCTATGAGCAAGTTCGCCAGTCTATTAGATCTCACCCCTAGAATAGAGCAGTCTGAGATCAAAATGCAATCATTGATGACGAGTAGGCCTCAGAGAGGTGGATATCGAGAAAGCTCCATGATGTCTAGTAATGCATATAGACCTAGTGAGTGTAACAGGTTTCGTAGTACATCCTCAACAGATAAGTTACAAGATACAAGACAAACACGGTTATGTTTGACACGTGTGCAAGAGGTGCATACAGAAGTGAACTGTGAACCAGTGAGCAAGTTCAGTGATAAGCTAAATGTAAATTCCAGGCCTGACTCCGAATTGTGTGACGATAACGGTGCGGTGAAGAAGTCTGTAGTTGCAACTGGTAAGCCGTTGCTAAATAGAGTGTCACAGAATAGAGTTACTGCTTCAGAGTGGAGTTCTGACTCCACAAGTTTACAAAGTATATCTAGTCAGAGTGAAGATATAAAACCTTTAATGATTTTTGAGGAGGAACCAAAATTGTCTACTTCTGTTATTAAAGAGTTTGAAAATGATGAACTTGACGGTAAATTGAATATTTGTGGTAATGATCATGATAGTGCTAAACCCGAACTAGTAGTGAAAGACAGCAGTGGTGGTAATCTTGCAGTTGGACAACTATCTGAAAGCCGAAAAAGAACAGCTTCTGATCCACCGCTAAGTTCATCACATTGTGTCACTCAGTCATCGTTGGTGCTGTCATCCACAATGAAACAGACACCCATCAACTCAAGTATCTTGTGCAATGACTATGGTAGTATCAGTTCGTTTGAAAGGACGAATATCAATGGTCAGTTTAGTGTGGATAAGCCAAGTGTAAAGGAGAGAGTTATTGTTAAATTGACTTGCATGAATAAAGGCATTTCTAGTTTCAAGTTACTAATTGAATGTTATTATCTTTGGTGTAAATTACTCTGTTTCTACACTTGGTTGATGAGATATGCCGTGTGTTTGTTGGTCATCTATATTCTACGATACAATGACATGGGCGTGTTACTGTTCAGATTTGAGGATTTAGCTCATAGAAGGAAGTCAGCAAATGAACTCTGCGAAGATTTTCCAACCTAGGGCGTCAACCTGAGAAGGGTTGTAGGCGTACTGGTGTAAGTCCTACAGTTCTTCAAAGGGTAGCGCATCAATGAGCAGTCCAATGTCCTTGGTGTATGATCATGTACATATGTTCATATTGTATATACTGAATTGATATCATCTGTCATCTAGCTGTTGGTAATTCTGTTTGTGTCCGGACGACTTCCACTTGGATCATCAACCTGAGAAGGAATGTAGGCGTACTGCTGTAAGTCCTACGGTTCTTCAAGGGTAGTTTGTCGAGTCAGAATCCACAACATTTGATGTGTTGATTGTACATATGTTTGTGTTAAATAATTGTGTGAGTTCCAATTGATGTAATTGTTGGTTATTCTGTTTGTGTCCGGACATTCCACAACTTAGAATCGTCAACCTGTGAAGGGTTGTAGGCGTACTGGTGTAAGTCCTGCGATTCTTCAAAGGAATTCCATCAAGACATGATCCGCGAGTTTGTTTGTACTGTTTGTATATACGTGTGGTGTCATATCAATTGGTGTTTTTGGATTCATTGTGTTTACTTCTTGTTTCCGTATCTTGTTGTTATTGCGTAATTTTGTTAACATTTTCGTCGTGATTATTTCTGAAGTTGTTTCTTGTCTTCTACATCCGTGAATGAATTGATTGATGTTAAGGACAGCAGATGGGTCGTATACACCGGGGAGGCTAGGCTATTGCTGAGAATGAAATGCACACGGAGATAATTGTTAGCTGCGGTCCGACACGCCGGGGAGCAAGAGTGTAAACGACTGAGGCTTGGGTACGTCACCAATACTATAACTGAGTCAGAATGAGTGACAAGCGATTGCAGTGGTAATTGGCAGTGAGTAGATACGAGGACGTGCGTGGAGTATCATGAGGTGGTTCCATGGTCATGTTGCATTCTGCAAGAGTCATTCTAGCAAGTGACGATTGTAATTCAAGATGTCAAGAGGAGGCCTTTATTTGGAGGCGCAGGTCGTCATCGATGTGTGAGATTGTGCTGTGGGTATGCTTGTGGTGTGTTGGCTTTTCTGTTTGTTTTCCATTTCAGCTCTGTCCGTGTGACCCAGGTTCTCGCCATGGCATCCAAGTCAACGTGTATTGGTCGTGAAGGAAAAAAGGGTTGGATCCGTATTTTGTCGGGCAGTGTCAATGGAGTTGAAGATTGAACGATCAATTCTTGGTTGTTTGCTTAAAATCAACTTCCCCAATTTTCGCGGAAGCATCAATACGACAGTCATCGTCTCATCGGTCGCTGTTCAGAAAGAAGATTGAAACATCGTCAGAAGTAATACAGAGATTTGTTATTGTAATATTTGTTTTCAGACCTTAGTTTGCTTAGTTCGCTTATTCCTTTTATATGTTGGTGTAACAATACAGAAATATCAAACGGCAGATCGGTGTTTTGGTTTTTGCGTCCGTTATAACTAAGCGTTTCTGAGAAATCTTCTAAGAACAGCGTGGGCCCGAGCGTAGCGAGAGCTGGGCATTAACGGTTTATGAGACTTGGCTGACAGAAGGGTTACGTTGAAATACTGGTTGATCAGAGTGAGCCAGGGAAGTGGTATTTGCCTCATCATCCCGTCTTTAACCCGAGGAAGCCAGGTAAACTCCGTGTGGTGTTTTATTGTTCTGCGAAACATGAAGGAGTCTCTTTAAATGATAATCTGTATAGTGGCCCAGATTGCGTGAGCTCATTAGTGGGACTGCTATTGAGATTCAGAAAGTTTACAGTTGCTGTCGCGGCGGATATTGAGGAAATGTTCCTACAGGTGAAGGTGCCAGAGAGTGACAGAGATCACTTGAGGTTTTTGTGGTTTGATGACGGTCCTTGTGGTAAGGTGTCAGAATATAGGATGACAGTGCATCCATTTGGTGCCACGTCCTCCCCGTTTTGTGCTAATTTTGCTCTACGAAAGGCAGTGTCCACATTTGGTTCTAATGATTTGCTGGACGTCATAGATTGTTGCTTCTACGTGGATGATTGTTTAGCCTCCTTCGATGATGATAAGTCTGCAGTTAGATTTGCAACAAGCATTACTGAAGTGTTAGCTAAGGCCGGCTTTCGTCTAACTAAGTGGGTCTCGAACAGCCTAGACGTTTTGAAGCATATAGATCCAGAAGACAGAGCACCTACCGTACGAGATTTGCCTGTTGATACTCTACCAGTTGAACGCACATTAGGTATGCGATGGGATGTGAACTCTGATACCTTTGGATTTAGTGTTGGTGATATTGATAAGCCAGTTACTCGGAGAGGTGTGCTCTCTGTGTTGTCGTCCGTGTTTGACCCACTTGGATTAGTAGCACCTTATCTACTTCCGGCTAGGAGGTTATTTCAAGAGACATGCAGGAAAGGGTTACAGTGGGATGAACCATTAAGTGAGAGGCAGAGAGAAGAGTGGAAGGGGTGGGTTAACAGTTTAAGAATGCTGAATCTACATTCCGTCTCACGTCCACTTAAGCCGTCGAGAAATCATGATATAATTGACTTCCATGTTTTTTCTGATGCCTCTGAGGTTGGATTTGGTGCAGCCGTATACATCAGAACCACCTTAAGGAATGATATAGATGTTAGCCTGGTGATGGGTAAATCTAGAGTTGCACCTCTAAAGACGGTTTCGATTCCGAGATTAGAACTTAATGCAGCCTTACTAGCTGCGCAGTTATTCACAACGGTGTGTAAAGAGTTGGATTACCCCAAGCATCCCGTAACGTTTTGGACTGATTCGATGTCTGTGATATATTATATACGCAACGAGTCAGCAAGATATGCATGTTTTGTAGCTAACAGAGTATCTCAAATTCGTGAACTAACAACTGTTGAGCAGTGGAGGTACGTACCGTCTGGAAAAAATCCAGCTGATCTAGCATCGCGAGGAGTTATTGATATGAATGTGGTTAAAAATAAGTGGTGGAAAGGTCCAGAGTTCTTGCTAAGGGCTGATAGTATGTGGCCTCGTAGAGAAGATGAACCACCGATAAACGAGTGTGCCTTGGAGTTGAAGACAAGTGTCAGTTTAACATCTACTCAAGAAAGACATTCAGGTTTACATCCACTTTTTAAATATTATTCTTCTTGGTACAAACTACTGAAAGCTGTTGCGTGGTTGACACGATATGTTACGTATTTAAAGGTCATGCATCTTGCGGGATACGAAAATATGAATGTGGGGCCTTTGAGAGTCGAAGATATTAGAAATGCAGAGTTAGCGATTTTGAGGGCTGCTCAGTGGGAAGCGTGGGGTGAGATTACCAAGGAGGATAGTCCCGATTTCGCAGATTTCAAGGTGCGGTTAGATAGATTATCTCCGATAGTTTCCGAAGGGATCGCTAGAGTTGGTGGACGTCTACAAATGTTAGAATCGTCATATGAGACCCGTCATCCGGCTTTATTACCTTGCTACCATCCAGTCACTGATCTCATTATAAGACACTACCATGTTCTTGAAGGTCATTTGGGTACTTCGCAAGTACTATCAAGTATTCGATGTAAGTTCTGGATAGTGAAGGGAGGTACTGCTGTCCGTAAAATAATTGATAAGTGCATGGAATGTAAACTCCGAAATGCTCGTCCAGTACAGCAGATGATGGCACCACTCCCAGCGTGGCAAGCTTCTGAAGGGAATTATCCATTTGAGTACGTTGGGGTGGATTTGTTCGGACCTTTTGTAGTGAAGAGAGGCAGAACCCTATGTAAAAGATATGGCTGTTTATTCACCTGTTTGAAAATGAGAGCTGTGCATATTGAGATGGTTCATACGCTAACTACTGATTCATTCGTGCTAGCATTACATAGATTTATAAATCGCCGGGGTGTACCGAAGATGATGTTCAGCGACAGAGGGACTAATTTTGTTGGCTGTCACGCCGAGCTTAAAGAGTACTTCGAAGGTCCTCAAACGAGAGTTCAGGAAGAGTTACTGAAAAGGAACATCGAGTGGCACTTCAATCCACCACATGCCAGCCATAGAGGTGGGCTATGGGAAAGACTTATAGGAATTATCAAGCGTATTTTAAGCTCCATAATTAAAAACCAGAGTTTGAATGACGAAACGCTGGAGACATTTTTTGTGAAGCTGAACGAATATTAAATGACCGGCCGTTATCACCTGTGAGGGACGACGTCAAGGATTTTGATGTGTTAACCCCAAACAAATTATTGTTATTGAGAGGCAACCCTGGCATAGAGGACTCAAGCGGGGAAGGAATACCTACGATTAAAAGATGGAAACAAGCCAGGCACATGAAAGATATATTTTGGAAAAGATGGTTAAAGGAGTATGTTCTAACACTGCAAACCAGAGACAAGTGGAAAAAGTTGTGCCGAAACTTAAAGGTTGGTGACATAGTATTAGTAGCAGATAAATGTGCCACAGGTAGGTGGCCTTTGGGAGTGGTAGTAAGGCTAATCTGTAGTGGTGATGGATTGGTGAGGACGGTTGAGGTGAGAACAAGTTGTGGCATGTTGGTGCGAGATATAAGAAAACTGTGTCTACTGGAAGGTGCTGAGAGTAGAGAGTCGAAGGAAGAAAACTAGACGATTTTCAAACCAAGAGCGTCAACCTGAGAAGGGTTGTAGGCGTATTCCTGTAAGTCCTACAATCCTTCAAGGTTACCTCGTCAAGCCAGAATCCACAACATTTGATGTGTTGATTGTAAATATGTTTGTGTTAAATATTTGTGTGAGTTCCAATTACTGTAATTGCTGCTTATTCTTGTTTGTGTCCGGACATTCCACAAATTAGAATCGTCAACCTGTGAAGGGTTGTAGGCGTACTGGTGTAAGTCCTGCGATTCTTCAAAGGAATTCCATCAAGACATGATCCGCGAGTTTGTTTGTACTGTTTGTATATATGTGTGGTGTGTCATATCAATTGGTGTTTTTTCGGATTCATTGTGTTTACTCGTTGTTTTCGTACCTCGCTATTATTACGTAATTTTGTTAAAATTTTCGTCGTGATTACTTCTGAAGTTGTTTCTTGTCTTCTACATCCGTGAATGAATTGATTGATGTTAGAGACAGCAGATGGGTCGTATACACCGGGGAGGCTATTGCTGAGAATGAAATGCATACGGAGATAATGATTAGGTGTGATCCCACACGCCGGGGAGCAAGAGTGTAAACGACTGAGGCTTGGGTACGTCACCATTACTATAACTGAGTCAGAATGAGTGACAAGCGATTGCAGTGGTAATTGGCAGTGAGTAGATACGAGGACGTGCGTGGAGTATCATGAGGTGGTTCCATGGTCATGTTGCATTCTGCAAGAGTCATTCTAGCAAGTGACGATTGTAATTCAAGATGTCAAGAGGAGGCCTTTATTTGGAGGCGCAGGTCGTCATCGATGTGTGAGATTGTGCTGTGGGCATGCTTGTGGTGTGTTGGCTTTTCTGTTTGTTTTCCATTTCAGCTCTGTCCGTGTGACCCAGGTTCTCGCCATGGCATCCAAGTCAACGTGTATTGGTCGTGATGAAAAAAAGGAATGGATCCCATTTTGCCGGGGAGTGTCAATGTAGTTGAAGATTGAACGATCAATTCATGGTTGTTTGCTCAAAACCAACTTCCCCAATTTTCGCGGAGGTATCAATATGACAGTCATCGTCTCATCGGTCGCTGTTCAGAAAGAAGTCAGCAGAAAACCGTCAGAAGTAATATTGTGATTTATTATTGTAATATTTGTTCACAGACCTTAGTTGTAACAGTGTTTATATGTTGGTGTAACAATAAAGAATCCTCGAGTCGCCAATTGGTGTTTTGCTTTTTGCGTCCGTTATTACTAAGCGTTTCTGAGAAACTTCAAGGAACAGCGTGAGCCCGAGTGCAGCAAGAGCTGGGCATTAACGGTTTATGAGACGTGGCTGACAACGTTCATGTTTTCATGGGGCCTACATTGTACTATCATCGTTTCGTTAAAAGTTTCGCCAGTATATCAGCCCACTTCATCGATTGACAGTAAAAGGAAGGAAATTCACTTGGACGGACGATTGCCAGATAGCCTTTGAAGATGGCTGACCTTTTCTCCTGTTCTATCATTTCCAGACACATCGGGCGACAGCGGCCCCGCCATCATCCAACCGCGAATACGATAACGTACTCAGCAACATATTTAGTTTTGTATCCAATCTTCCCTTCAGTTATAATATAATTGGAGGTGACTTCAGTTTGCCTGATATATCATGGCATACAATTCGTGGACCCTCGAGGTATGATAATGTTCTTAATTCCATCATTACAGGAGGATGGACGCAACACATAAATGTACACACTAGGTTCAATAACATTCTTGATCTTACATTCACGATCAACGTAGCACCATCTACAATTCATGTGGGACATGAATTCTCAGGTAGCGATCATAAAATAGTTGCATGTTCGTTTAACATTTCCCCAGAAACTATACACAGAAACGAAGTTAGTCGGACACCTATAAGACTATACACGCGGGTTGATTGGGACTTGTATCAGGACTTGATTAGATACTCTAATTGGGATTCCTACTTTACCAATGGCTCCTTAGAGGAAGTCCTTAAAAACTTCTATGACAATATACAGTCGGTTAATGATGTCATAGCGCCTGTGAAACTGATTAAATTCAAAATCCCTCAAGGTGATTTTATTCCAATATCAATAAGAAGAAGTTTGCGGAAGCATTCATTAAGTTACTATAGACATGACGACTTATCGTCGTTAATCGCTATCAAATCAATCCTCATTAGAATCCATGATTTAAAAAATCTAAGTCTTAGGAATAAAGAAACGCGGGCAATTCAGTCGCCACATAACACTGGAGAAATAGACAAACTCTTCAAAAGTAGGTTAACTAACTCCAAATCAACATATCCAAAAATAATACACCTTGGCGGCATTACTCACGAAAGTGCTGAGGATATATGTGAAGTGTTTAGCACGCACTTTGCCAAACTGTACACTCTAAAAAATGACCAGGATACAGATTCCCCTCGTAAAACAGAAAAGCGTTTAAGCGATGTAGTCTTAAACGCCCAAGAAATCGATAAAGCTATCACAACTCTTAAGCTTACTAATACTCCCAGCCCAGATGGAATGTCTTCCGTCCTCTTAAAAAATGGTGGAAATGACATGAATCTACTTCTTCTCAAGATATTTTCACCTTCGGTAAGGAGTGGAACATATCCAAATAGCTGGAAGAAATCCTACGTTGTACCCATTCACAAAACCGGACCTACAGCGGACATAGATAATTACCGCCCCATCAACATTACTTCCGTAGTTTCACGTGCGATGGAAAAGATTGTAAAGAAGCAAATTGTTCAGTATTTGCTCTCGAATGAATTAATATCCCCTTTCCAATACGGTTTCCTAAATAGAAGATCGTGCATTACTTGCCAGTTAGATTATTTCGACCACATTACTGAATGTGTAGACAAAGGTCGCTTGGCAGCAACATTATTTCTAGATGTTAGGAAAGCTTTTGATAGGGTCCCACATAACAGACTCATACTGAAACTCCTATCTTATGGAATAAGTGGAAGGCTTCTTGAGTGGATAACTTCCTTCCTTACAGGAAGAGAACAGTTAGTTAAAGTCAACCATCACTTATCAACATCCAAACCGATAACCAGCGGCGTGATACAATGTAGCGTTCTTGGCCCTACCCTATTCATTGTATTCATAAATGATATTGTCTCTATGATCAAGTATGGCAAGCCATACCTCTTTGCAGATGACCTTAAAGTTGTCTGTGATTTCGACTATAATGATATGAATATTGTTAGTAAAATCCAAGAAGACCTAAATAGTCTATGTAATTGGAGTGAAAAGTGGCAGTTAACGTTCAATCCAGCTAAATCTGTGATAATATACTTCGGACGTTGGAAACCTAGCATGTGTCTATACATGTACGGTGACCTTGTCTCAAACACAAGCACGGTCACAGATCTCGGGGTAACATACTCAGATCTTACCTTTACTGAACATGCAAATAAGGTGGTATCTGATTGTAAACGTCTAACCGGCTTTGTGCTACGCAACTTTTACACTCCAGAAGCCAGATTAGCCATATATAAAATATGCATTCGCCCCAAACTTGAATACTGTGCCTACTTATACAGTAGCTTTAAATCAGCAGACAGAAAAAAAGTTGAAAGTGTCCAAAGATTCCTCACGAAACGCATATTAGGCTATGGTCAGCAAATAGAATACCTTGACAGATGTATTCGACTGGACTTAGAACCCTTATGGTTAAGGAGAGTGAAGTGCAATTTATTTCTCTTATTCAAAGTTATAAGAAAGCACTGTAACAGTAACTCGTCCATAGCCTGGGCTAATCCTAAATCGTATGGACTACGCAGCCATAACTACCTTCTCAAGGTTAACACCCATAAACTCACCACTAGAGCTAACTTCTTTACCAATAAATATTGCAAACTTTGGAACCAACTACCCTCTGAGATTAGATCCTGTGAAAGGCCTGACAGTTTCAAAAGGAGCCTAGAAAAACATATTAACATGTCCACCCTAGCCCGCCTCAAAGATCTCAACTGCTGGTAGAGTGGAGAGACAATGGCATTTCAATATTTAACTACAGAATGTACACTAGTTCCCAGACTAACATAATAATACTTAGTAATTATGTAGGTTCAATACTTGAAATTAGATTGTCATTAGAATACTTAAAATGATTAAAATACTTACGCGGCAAATGTTCTCTTGGTTTACCACTCTTATTTCCCTTATAACACTCAGTTATTGAGCCTAATGTATTCTTTGATAATACGAATTATGACACTGACTATGCTCTTATTATACATAGATTGATTTACTTTACGACTACCTGTAGTACTAACTACCCTTCTGTAGTCTTGTCAACCAAATGCTGAAATTTTGTTGGTTCTATTAATACCTTTTTATAACATATGTGGACAGGATATTTTGCAATGTCAAATGTTTACTATATATAAGAATGTCACGTTAATTTAGTACACTGAGTCCTGCCAACCGACCTTACCTTCACTTCATACTACCTATGTCAGCCACGTTTCGTAAACCGTTAATGCCCAGCTCTTGCTGCACTCGGGCTCACGCTGTTCCTTGAAGTTTCTCAGAAACGCTTAGTAATAACGGACGCAAAAAGCAAAACACCAATTGGCGACTCGAGGATTCTTTATTGTTACACCAACATATAAACACTGTTACAACTAAGGTCTGTGAACAAATATTACAATAATAAATCACAATATTACTTCTGACGGTTTTCTGCTGACTTCTTTCTGAACAGCGACCGATGAGACGATGACTGTCATATTGATACCTCCGCGAAAATTGGGGAAGTTGGTTTTGAGCAAACAACCATGAATTGATCGTTCAATCTTCAACTACATTGACACTCCCCGGCAAAATGGGATCCATTCCTTTTTTTCATCACGACCAATACACGTTGACTTGGATGCCATGGCGAGAACCTGGGTCACACGGACAGAGCTGAAATGGAAAACAAACAGAAAAGCCAACACACCACAAGCATGCCCACAGCACAATCTCACACATCGATGACGACCTGCGCCTCCAAATAAAGGCCTCCTCTTGACATCTTGAATTACAATCGTCACTTGCTAGAATGACTCTTGCAGAATGCAACATGACCATGGAACCACCTCATGATACTCCACGCACGTCCTCGTATCTACTCACTGCCAATTACCACTGCAATCGCTTGTCACTCATTCTGACTCAGTTATAGTAATGGTGACGTACCCAAGCCTCAGTCGTTTACACTCTTGCTCCCCGGCGTGTGGGATCACACCTAATCATTATCTCCGTATGCATTTCATTCTCAGCAATAGCCTCCCCGGTGTATACGACCCATCTGCTGTCTCTAACATCAATCAATTCATTCACGGATGTAGAAGACAAGAAACAACTTCAGAAGTAATCACGACGAAAATTTTAACAAAATTACGTAATAATAGCGAGGTACGAAAACAACGAGTAAACACAATGAATCCGAAAAAACACCAATTGATATGACACACCACACATATATACAAACAGTACAAACAAACTCGCGGATCATGTCTTGATGGAATTCCTTTGAAGAATCGCAGGACTTACACCAGTACGCCTGCAACCCTTCACAGTTTGACACTCTAGGCTGAAAAGTCGTCGCAGAGTTCATTTGCCGACCTCCTTCTTTCAGCTATATCCTCAAATCTGAACGGTAACACGCTCATGTCATTGTATCGTAGAATATAGATGACGAACAATCATACGACGTATCTGGCCAACGAAGCTTGGGCACAGAGTAATTTACACCAAAGCTAATAACATTCAAATAGTAACTTGAAACTAGAAATGCCTTTATTCATGGAAGTCAATTTAACAATTACTCTCTCGTTTAAACCTGGCTTATTCTCACTAAACTGAGCAATATCTTTCGTCTTTTCAAATGCACCATTACTATCATAGTCATTGCACAAGACACTTGAGTTGATGGGCCTCTGTTTCATTGTGGACGACAACACCAAGGACAACTGATTGATACCAGTTGATGAATTTAGCAGTGGATCAGAAGCTGTTCTTGTTCGGCTTTCAGATAGTTGTCTAACTGCAAGATTACCACCGCTGCTGTCTTTCACTACTAGTTCGGGTTTAGCACTATCATCTGATGATAGGTGGGCTACACGCTGATCAATTACACTGACGGTTCACAAGTATCCATACCTTCTGGAACTGCATCTGCGTTCAATTCTACTTCACGTTGTCGTTGCACAGAACCTTTATTAAACTTAGCATTAGTAGGTATTCTCGAACATGCTGTAAATGAGTATTCATGATCTGAAATGAAGAAGCAACTGGTTTTCAAACAGTTTTCAAAATTTTACTCAACTTACGAATACAGTCCGCCATGCAGACACAAATGGCGCAAATATAGAATACTGGAATCAAGCTCGGCACCATTTGATGCAGTAAAACAACCCAACATGACCTTATCTAGTTTTCGCATCCATGATCAAGTTTCTTTCCTGTTATGAAACTACGATAAGACTGCTGAAATATGGAATAAATATATTACTGATCTCAACATAACATATCACAAAACTTTAGGCCAAGGGTGCTGTTCACAACAAAGTTATATAGGAGAATTGACTTCAAGCTTTATTTTTCCCAGATATTTGTACTAAATTCATTTGATGTCTGGTTTTTGTTAATGCGATGACAAAAATTCTATATCTCTTTATGTATAACGCAAACAGACTTTATAGCAGACTGTTCCGACTGACTCTAATGTCAGAAAAACTAACCAAACTGTAAATTCATCATACATGAAATTATGTGTAATTTATCTAATAATTGATCCATGCCTGTAAAAATGGAATGTTCCTGCATAAACACGAAGAAGTATATATATGTCTCAAACTCCTTAACAAAATGTAAATAATCAACCAGGTTTCCATCGAAACACCGTGGTTCAAATTTAGGGAGTTTGATATTCCTTTTATCCCTGAGCGGCGAAACAGTAACATCAACCATGTCATGCTTAACATCAGACACATCGTTACAATTAACAGACAAGTCACCATGACTTACTTTCCTGTTTGCATCCAAGACACTCTGTCCCTTCTTTGACCCAGGCATTGTTGAACTTGACCAAATTCCAAAACAGTTCCAGATATTGCTTGTTCAAAGAGGACTTGACCGGCACCAGGAAAGATGAACGGTGACTATCCAAACTGTCACCAACTGTCTGAATCCGTACGAAACTGACTGCAAGCCGTCAGAAACTGTCAGCCACGTCTCGTAAACCGTTAATGCCCAGCTCTCGCTGCACTCGGGCTCACGCTGTTCCTTGAAGTTTCTCAGAAACGCTTAGTAATAACGGACGCAAAAACCAAAACACCAATTGGTGACTCGGGGATTCTTTATTGTTACACCAACATATAAACACTGTTACAACTAAGGTCTGTGAACAAATATTACAATAATAAATCACAATATTACTTCTGACGGTTTTCTGCTGACTTCTTTCTGAACAGCGACCGATGAGACGATGACTGTCGTATTGATACCTCCGCGAAAATTGGGGAAGTTGGTTTTGAGCAAACAACCATGAATTGATCGTTCAATCTTCAACTACATTGACATTTCGTTTCTGTCTGTTCTCACCTCTTGTGGAGTAATCTCATGACCAATGAAAGTAACAGATTTCTGCGGGAAGTGGCACTTTGATGCTTTCAACTTGAGATTACTCTCGCGTAGACGTTGGAATACGGCTCGAAGGTTGGCATGGTGTTCTTCAAGGGGCTGCCTGAACACAATGATGTCATCCAGGTAAACTAGGCATTGTTTAGGGACTAACTCTGCAAGTACTGTTTGCATGAGTCGTTGAAACGTAGCAGGGGCATTAGACAAACCAAATGGCACGCTTTCAAATTCGTATAACTCCGTAGGCACAACAAACGCAGTTTTTGGTCGGTATTCCGGACGAATTTCGACTTGCCAATAGCTGGAAGCTAGGTCCAATGTGGAAAACCACTGTGCCCTGTCCAAAGCATCTAGGGTAGCGTCTATGCGGGGTAGTGGGAAGGAATCTCATTGAGTGATTGCGTTTAGACGGCGGTAGTTAACGCGAAGACGGAGGGAGCCATCTTTTTTCTTCACGAGCACGATAGGAGATGCCCATGATGACGCAGGCGAGTTAATCACTTTCTTTCGTAGCATATCTGTTATCATTGTGTCCAACTGTTGCGTCGGTGG
Organism: Trichobilharzia regenti; assembly: GCA_944472135.2. Lineage (NCBI taxonomy): Eukaryota > Metazoa > Platyhelminthes > Trematoda > Strigeidida > Schistosomatidae > Trichobilharzia > Trichobilharzia regenti. Next base: position 28,669,916 of record OX235263.1, read on the forward strand.
TATAGCGGTTAGGACTTTCGCCGACCATGCATATAGTCCGGGGTTCGACCCCGGGCCGGCGCACTCCTTTACTTCACTGAAGCAGAAATAATCCTGGTTAAGAGGAAAGGTTCGGCATGAGGCTAGCAACCCCATCCTGTAAAAATTAAACACTGCTACAGAAACTTCAAGCCACTAGCTTGGAGCCCTATGTTACAATGGGAACGTGAAGGAAAAATTATTTATTATTATTAACTGTTTCTGGTAATGAATGGGGACCCTTCGAGGTGGCATCCTAATGGGCAGGTTATCTCCCGTCTTAATCTCGTGTTGCGCAATACTAGTGCGCCCCATCATATTGTAACAACAGAAGACAAGGGCCAGGCAACACATCGTTTTATTACGAAAATCAACGCGTATTTATTTATATTTTATGTACATTAATAAGGCTTATGCAAGCATAAAAAGGCAGTCTCCTGATTGGTTGTTTTCGATATTTCTCGGAAAGTAGAGCCATTTATTTGCGAATCATATTTGCCCACATTTAAGTCTGCTGTGATTGGTTGTTGAATCAGCCTAGATTAATATCTACCAATCAGCGTCGATTAATGTCTACAGATTGGCTAGCAGCCTGCTCTCGCCACACTCGTACCCCCGTCAAATAGCTTCGTACGCAGACGTTCCGACCTTCTGGGTGCTACATCCTCCAGTTGAGGATCGTTACTGATCGGCTTGTCTCACTGTACCCATCGTTGGAGCTGACTGGCATTAACTCGTTTCTGTTTGTCACCTCTTCGGATGGTATATACTTGACCCCATCTTTTTGTGATTGTGTATGGTCCTTCCCACTTTGGAAGGAGTTTTCGTGAACCTGGCCCGCATCCAACTGTATATCTCCTGTCTCTACACTTCACTCGGTCCCCGACTGCAAAGGTAATGCACTGCGTCCTTTCTTTCATCTGAGACTTCGTGACATCACTCTCTGCTTTTAATTTCGTCGTACTCCACTTTTGGTGCATGGGCCAGGTCTCATTGTGTACCGGTAATCGTGGTTTTCTACCATACATCAGTTGGAAGGGTGACTTCTTCGTTGTTTCCTGAGTGGTAGCACGATGTGTTAGTAAAATCAGTGGAAGCTCCGTTTCCCAGTTCCCGCCCTTCGAGGCCAGCCACTCCTTCAGTGTACGGTTGTTTCTCTCCGTTAGGCCATTCGTTTGTGGATGGTATGGGGTCGTTCTGATCCTCTTGATGCCCAGCTGTTGCAAACGGGAAGTAAACTCTTCACTCTCGAAACAGGGACCTTGGTCTGTCAGTATTGTCTTCGGTACGCCGTGGTCTGCAACAATGTGTCTAACTACTGCATCTGTCACGGTTCTTGCACGTTGGTCTGGGATTGCTACGGCGTCTACCCATCGTGTCGCGTGTTCCGTCATCACCAAGAGGTACTGATTACCATTGGATGTCTGAGGAAATGGACCCATGACATCTACGGACCACAAGTCACCTATCGCGGTAACTGGAATCGACTGAAGTGGTGGTCGTATACACCGGTCACCTTTCATCAGCTGGCACCGTGGACATCCAAGTACGTATCTTGCTACGTCTTCTCTCATACCTGGCCAGTACATACTTTGTCTTAGGAGGTCGGTCGTTCTGGCCACGCCTGTATGCGCTAGCTGGTGACATTCTTCTATCATGTCGTGGCGCGACGATTGAGGTATGACAGCCAGCCAGCTTCCGTCGTTCTCTCGCCAGGTCAGAGTCCCGTAGGCATTCACTCTGAGTCGATCCCTCTGTCTGAGTAGTGTGGTTAGCTCCTTACTCGCCGTAGTTTGATCCACTTCTATTCCGTTGGTGATCACCTGTATTACTGTATTCAGCGTATCGTCCAACCTCTGCCTGCGTGCAAGTCTTAGTGGGTCTTGTTCTACTGCATGCACTCCGTAAGCGACCTCGGGCAACTCAGACTCATCTTCTGGTCTCGATAACAAATCTGCCAAGACATTTTCACTTCCAGGAACGTGTGAGATCGTAAAATCGTACTCCTGAAGACGCAACATCCACCGTGACAACTTCCCCCGTGGGTCTCTCGCTGTCTTCAAAAATTGTAGCGGCTTATGATCAGTTTCGATGTGGAACCGCCGGCCGAGTAAATAAGGTCTCCATTTGTCGACTGCCCATACCATTGCTAAACATTCTTTCTCTATCGTTGAATACTTTCTCTCTGTGAGTGTCAAAACCCTACTGGCATACTCAACGATTCCCTCGTCCTGTCTTAGGACCGCACCTATAGCGTAGTCACTGGCATCTGTGCACACTGTGAACTGTCTTCCTGGTACAGGTAGTTTTAGCGTCATTTGTTGGTGGTCGAGCAGCTGTTTAATTCTGTCGAATGTCCTCTGCGATTCTTCCGACCAAACAAACTTTGGCTCACCTAGTAGCCTGTATAGAGGGGCTGCTATCTCATTGAAGTTCTTCACGAAGCGACTATAAAACGCTGCTCTACCCAAGAATTGTCTCAGTTTTCTCTTTGAATTCGGGGCTGGAATCGTTTTAATCGTCAAAATTTTCTCCGGCAGTGGTTTAATCTCACCATTTCCCACTTTATGTCCCAACAGAGTAACATTCTTTTTGGCTATCTGGGACTTGGTTTTGTTGACGCGTAGTCCAAACTCTTCGATGCGTCGCAGCACGGCTTCTACATGGTTGACGTGATCGTTTTCGTTTTGACTGTATATGACGAGATCATCACCATAAACCTCCACGTTTTTCAAGTTCTTAAGTAATAGCTTCATCAGTCGTCTGAACGTAAACGGTGCACCTGCTAGTCCAAACGGCATGCGTTTAAATCGATATTGTGTCTGACCCACGATGAAAGCCGTCTTATCTCTATCACCTTGTTTTATCGGTATCTGCCAGTATCCTGAGCGAAGATCGAGAACCGAAAACACATTCGCACCTTGTAGGCGATCTAAAGTTTCTACCACTGTTGGCATGGCACACGGTCTTAACTCTGTCATACTGTTTAACTGTCGAAAATCAACACAGAATCTATACTTCCCATTCGCTTTTTTTACTAACAGCACTGGAGAGTTGTACGGGCTATCAGCTTCCTCAATAATATCGTCTTTTAACATCTCTTGCACTTGTCGCTCCACTTCGCCTTCCAGATGACATGGAACTCTTCGCGTTGTAAATGACCTTACTTTCGGATCACTTAACGGAATTTCATGATTCACCTTATCGCAATAACCGTATGGGTCGCCATCTCCAGTGAACAGATGATCGTATTTATTAATTAACTCTGTCACATTGTATACCGTCGACAGCTTAATCGCTGCTATCTCGCTGGTCTCATACATGTTGATATGCCCGTATTTCGTGATCACCACGTTCGCTTGCGTGTCGATTATTGCACCAATCTCACGCAGAAAATCCGCTCCTAATATCGTTCGCTGTAGTTCGGGTACAACAATGAAAGGAAACGTCACCTCGCAGCCACCAACAACGACCGTACAGTTCGATCTACCCGTGATACGCAACACATACCCGCCTACTGTTTGTACTGTCAATGAACACGGACTAACACTCTTACATAAATTCTTATCTATTAACGACACGGCCGCTCCTGTATCTACTAAACATACTACTTCTCGATCATTCACTCGCAACTTCGAATACACAGCCCCTTTCTCAATAGCCCCCACTAAATCTAGGTTCATACGAAAGAAAGAACAAGCATTATACCGTCTGAAATTTTTTCTTTTCCGCCTTTCTGGGCAGTATCTTCTCCAGTGTCCCGGCTTACCGCATTCAAAACATCGGTCTTTTCTATCAGCCAACTTTAACGCCGCCACTTCCCGCTGCAATGCTTCAATTTTCTGCTCATATTCGTTTGGTTTTGGCTGCTCTATAGCGGCTACAGTTGTGCTCAGCAGCTGTCTGGTCACCTTCGCTAGCTCACTAATATCCATCGGTTGCGTTGCGTTAACCAGTTTTAATTGCTGAGAAATGTGGTCTGGGACACTCTCGATGAATTGGGAAGATAGTAACTGCTCTTCTGATTCTTTATCCAACGTGGGAAGCGCCGGTCGAAGTAACTTCGTCAATGTCACCGCCAATACTAACGGGTCTCCATCAGGTCCCAGCTTCGTTGACCGAAACTGCTCCATCGCTAGCTGTCTGTCTGTTGCACTGTCAAACTCCGACACCAAACTTTCAACCAATTTCTTCCAAGACACTGTGCCATTTGACCTGTCTACGCTGTTATATGCCGCCTTCGCTCGGCCTCTCAACAGGGTCCCCAGAACGACTGTATTCGCCGCCTGCTCCTTGACACCCACCAGCTCAGCAACGGCCTCAAAGTCACGTGAGAAGCTCCGCATGTCTCATTCTTCAAACGCAGCTGGCCACGGGATCTTCATTTTTCTACAGGCAGCGAAACCAAATGTAACAACAGAAGACAAGGGCCAGGCAACACATCGTTTTATTACGAAAATCAACGCGTATTTATTTATATTTTATGTACATTAATAAGGCTTATGCAAGCATAAAAAGGCAGTCTCCTGATTGGTTGTTTTCGATATTTCTCGGAAAGTAGAGCCATTTATTTGCGAATCATATTTGCCCACGTTTAAGTCTGCTGTGATTGGTCGTTGAATCAGCCTAGATTAATATCTACCAATCAGCGTCGATTAATGTCTACAGATTGGCTAGCAGACTGCTCTCGCCACAATATGTCCGTCATCAAACATATCACTATAGTCTTGTAACAGGGCCAAAGTGTCAGCACGGTCTTTAAGACTGAGGTGGTGATTATCATGGACGTTCACTATTGTCATCTGTGGTAAAGCACAAGCATCAGCATACCGATTGCGGCTGGATGGTCGGCTAATTCCAAGGTTATGTGTCCCTAGCCGGATTCGAAGGCGACTTAGATCAATGATACCGTTTTGTCCGGTTAAGAAGTCCACGCCCAGTATGGCGTCCCATCGTATAACATCACGAATGACTAACGACTGGGCACAAGCAAAGCCTTGAAGTGTCACTGAAAGAGTGGCGGCATCCGTTACCTTAATAAGGGGCTCCATTGGCAGTAATTAGCTGGAGCTGATTGGGGAGAGGTTTAGGTTTGACCCCGAGTCTCTGAACCAATGCCGTGCCGCGCACAACACAGGACGATGCCCCAGTGTCAATCAGAAAAGTTGCGCCTGTGCCCTGAAGTTTACCCTCAAGGAAAAGGGAAGATTTCGAATATTTAGAGGATAGCTCACCTTGTGGTTTTCTGTTGTGTCCACATTTCCATGCTCGGCGCCCAAACCGGCGGCAGTAATAACACTTACTGGGGTCATCATGCTGCTTTGGAGGAACTGTTGTTGACATTGAAGGTTGATTGGGTGGTGGAGCATTGAACCGGCGTTGACGTGGTGCTGGGACGGTTGTAAGTGCAGCTGCAGATAATGCCGTTGGGATTGGGTAGAGGAAGCTGCTGGTTGATACTGTAGTATCTCGCTGAGTGCCCATAAATCGCAGAATGGTCCGTTGTAAGTCCATTGTGTTTGTGGGAGGGTGTCGCATCAGGCGTGTTCGGAGGTCACCGAGCAAGACCCTGTCGATACGGTGGTGGTCAATAAGGTGAATCAAACCATTCTGCAGGAACAGTAATATGCAATATGAAGGTTCGAGATATTTCCGATTTTTATGAGGGCTTAGATCTTTATCTTGAAAAAGATAATAATGAACGCCTTGACAGATCATGCTTCTACCTTTAAATATATACCAGTCGCTCAGCCTATTGTTGAGATGCGACCACGCGGGATCTGCACAGATTTATGGAGCATCTTATAAATTAACTTGCTATCCATCGTCAGATCTTTAAATACCACTTCACAATATCTTGTCTCACTTATTTTCTAATAACGTCTTTACTTGATCCTCATTATATTCCATTAAACCTAACATTACATAGCTCTTTATGAATTTGATTCGACTTATTCTATTCCTATTCTCTGGAGGGTACGGTTGTGCACCAAATAGACAAAAAAGCATGAAATAAAAACAACTGGCTTGAAAATAATTGTATTAAAGCCAAAAGTGGACATCATGATAGTACGAAATATATTGGTTTTATTATACATTGCGAACGAACGTTGTCGGCCTAAGGATTAATTACTTCCCCATTCTGTTTTCTATATAAATGTGTTTATTAATGATATATTTCACTCACTTAATCTATTACACCTTAATGTTTCACCTTATCACTTTAACTTTTCTAAAACAGCTTCCAATCCCTTGTAAACGTTGTACTTACCTCAATATTGGCTGGTTATCGTATGCCTACAACCACGGGATGGAAACGAAACGAAGTCGATTTTCCCGCTCAACCTGGAGGACAACTGTACAATTCAATAACTATACGGCCTGGTTCAGACAATGGGTGTATTTATATATGTATCAAATATTTAACTGTTGAAACATTATTAACTTGTAGACAATATAAGATTTGACATTATAACATACTTGATCGTGCCTGTAAAAATGGCATGCATTTTCATGTAAATTTATGTTTATATGAAAATAAAATTATTATTATTATTATAAAACGTGTCCGCACCATGGGGTCTCTGTATTCGGGGTCTGAGTTATTGTCCACACTAGCCGCCATTAGTTGTAAGGCATGGAAATAATCGAGGGGACTCTCGTCAGGCAGTTGTCTGCGATTGAAGAACTTTAGAAAGGCGTGTTCGTAGCCCAAATGGAGGTCAAAACAATTATCTAAAATTTTCCAATTTTCGACCATGGACTTTGTGCTGCTGAATGCGGCAGCATCGGCGCGTGCGAATGCATCTTCTGATAGGGCATTGAGGATATGAAGGAAGTGGTGGGCCGGTGGAGAAATGCTGAGGAATGCCTGAATCCGTTTCTTCCATCTGGGGTAATCTGATGACAATTGCGACGTTGGGGGACGAGGTAGCGCGGATACAATCGGCGTGGTGATTCCACTTTCTTCTGGAAACAGTTTGAGGAGATCATAATCTGATGAATTTTCCATGTTGAGCGCAGAAGAACTACCTCCGACACCAATTGTAATACTCAGAAACAACAGGCAAACCCAGTGAAGGAAGAAGACGAAGATGCGGAAGAAAAGGCTTTTATTCCACCACGCAAAGTTTTAATTACTCGGGTACAAGCTACGTATCGTCATTTATAACAAGCTTTGACAATCGGTCTTCTTCTTGCTCTAAAACAGCCAGGTCAGCCTTTTTTTCCGAAAAAGAGGAAATGAGAAATTCATTTAGTGGTATCATGCTAGTTTTTATCTCATTACGGTGGCACCGTATCGATTTCGTTTAAATGCCGAATACAGGTATTGCACAATGAACTGTCAGTAGAGCGTGATGTCCTGAGAAATATGCGTGAGGATAAAGAGTCTATACCACGTACTTCTTCTACTCTATTTCCACAGATCCTTTATAGGACAGAGGCCAACAATTTCTATCAGGTATCTGTGGAGTGAATTAACAATGCATTTATATGTAAAGGGAAAGCTATATGTGTTCCATTGAGTGAGAACTCTTCTAAAGCGGGTTATTTGAGGTACTGATATGATCAGAAGTGTCAAAGACAATTACACATATCCACCATGTTTGGTCATTGTACACTAGTAAACAGGACATTCAGGTAAGAGTGATCCTTATTACCAAACCCAAAAATCCTTGAACAATATGAGATGTCCGTAGGAGTGCAGCGCCTTAACAACATGGTCTGCTATGTCCACCAAAATGAAGTATACAAGATAGGAATCCAGGGAGACAGTAGTGTTACGATGGGGGGGAACATCCCAATTCATGGATTACAAGAATTTCTTTATCCACTGAACGACAAAAGGAAAGCTCTCCAGTTCAGGAGAACATATATTCCTCGTTTCACTGACCAGAAGAAGCAGGATAAATGATTGAATGACACAGAATTCGTGAAATGTCGAGGTCAGTGTGCTTGACACGAATGTGTGCAGTGTGATCAAGATGCAAGGTGGTAGGACGAATACTCGAGAGTTATGCTATCGTGATAAATCAATTCACGAAACACTGTCTTCACTTCGCTTGGTAGTCCGTATATATAATAAACATGGTACATTTGACTGAATTATCTTCGTGAGGACTAGGTTTGTGCCATTCTTCGTTGGACCGTGTGCATGAAGTCTTCTTTGTCATTTCTAAGGTGAAGTGGATTCCCTGGAAATATTCCCAATAGCCTGAAATACATTTAATATTGATAATAATATTTATTCTTGGATCAGAAACCAGCCACTTTTACTGGCATGAACATACGTACACTTATTAAAACTTATGGCATATATAATATGATTTGTTAATTTTGAAATAAGTTGAATACTGTTAAATGTGAGAGAAACATTTAAAATGAAGTGTACAAATAAGTTAATAGATATAGCGTCAAATCCAAACGGTGATTGAAAAAAATACTTGTCAATTCCACGCGGGAATTATAAATGATTGCGTTAGTTGTGGAAGGTAAGTAGCATTTTGTACAGGTGCTGGCGTGATACATAAGAAATGCAGAATAAACAATAATTATCAGTAAATGATTCATAAAGTGTTTTGAAGTCCATAAAACTTTAAATTTACCCGTAAGTACACCATATTTGTGACATTTCCAGTTGTATATGAGACCGACTTTGATCTTGTCAGCAGATTTTATAATATCAGTGATCCCGTTATTCACCAGATGGGCTAGCAATATCACGAATAAGTGGAGAATAGCAGCGCTGTGTCAGCACCTTCGTTGAAAGCAGTATCTTTGAAAAGAGAAGAAGACACAAGAAAACTGGCAGAGAGGTGCAGAAGTACATAAAAGCTGTTAATAAATCAAAATATGTAACAGGCATTGGGTTCATCATTTTTATTGTTTTTTTTTCAAGAAATATTATTTTCCCGATATTTTACAGTCTTTTCTGCGAACAATTAGTTTAAAGTGAAGGACAGGTGATAATTTTACCATTTACTTTCATTCGGGAGTTTGTATTTAAACTTCGGCTTTATGTCATTTTCAACCTCTTTTTCTTTTTTCATTATTTTTTATTTTTACTTTTTTATTTATTCTCATTTTGCAGAAGCCATCCGAACTCAGGAGACTTAGCAATAGAGTGCTGTCCCACAGATAAGGGTGGTTCTCATATGTCCCCACCATCATATCCGCTGACTAGCAATCACCACCCTACCATCCTTTTTCTGCAAGGCCCTGGCGGAATGCTTCATTTTATGAATTAATTTTTATTTTTTATTTTATTTTTTTAACTTCTTTTCCAATATGCCACAAACATTTTTTCTAAACATTTATTCGTCGACTCACTCAAAGTCATGGTATGAATGACTACTTCTAGAAGAACACCATTTATGTTTCATCTCTTACAGCATTTTGGAGAAGAAAAATGTAAGGAAAATAGAATATCGGAGTGTAGATTTTAGATTAAAAAAATGTAGTTTAGAAAATCAGGGGATGATCGTGCAGCATTAGGCAAATAAGCAGTGGTAAGTTATAATATGTTGTTCTGGAAAATTTGAATACAGAGGATTAAAGTAATATAATAGTACGATAAGATTCATTATGGTTAAGATTTTATTTTGATAAATCACACAGTGTTGTACAGTTATATTAACTGATGACGTTTCGAGCACAAACTATTGCTCATAATCATATCAAGTTACTCACACAACTTTGTTCTTTCATTTATATACATGTGTGGAATGGATTAGATATTGGATTAAAAATCAATGTGAGATAATGTACATTCAGAAATAATCGTACGAGTGTTGTTGATCAATTGCAATTAGATGGGAAAAATGGACGAGTGTTTTTTACAGTCATAATAAGCTACTTGTTAGAATGTAGTCATAATAAGTTTTTGTTAGAATGTTGTAATGTGTTTGAATTGAAATAGAATTTTAATATTATTTATTATCCTCTTCTGATTTGACCTGCGGTAGTAATATCTTCCATATCTCTGGTATTTGCATTGAGTCATTTTTGTTGCATGTGTTGGGTGTAGACTCGATAAATAAGGATTCCGTAATCAACCTTTCTCTCTACCTACCTATATTACTTTTTAGAATTTTAACCCTATCCCACCCTATTGTGTGGTTGTTTGTTATTGCATGAAGTGCAATAGCCGAGCCTTTTTCTAAATCACTTATCTTCTCGGGGTCAACCATTCTTACCTTAGCTAAATTCTTATGTTCTGTTAATCTGACTATCCCTGACCTACTAGTTTGACCTATGTAGTTGACCTCACAGTCATTGCAGGGTATTTTGTAAGTTATATTATTTTGTCTAATTGGATCCATCGGGTCTTTTAGCCCACAGAGCTTGTCTCTGAGTGAGTTTGTAGGTTGAATGCCACCGGTGGCATTCAAACCTACAAACTCACTCAGAGACAAGCTCTGTGGGCTAAAAGACCCGATGGATCCAATTAGACAAAATAATATAACTTACAAAATACCCTGCAATGACTGTGAGGTCAACTACATAGGTCAAACTAGTAGGTCAGGGATAGTCAGATTAACAGAACATAAGAATTTAGCTAAGGTAAGAATGGTTGACCCCGAGAAGATAAGTGATTTAGAAAAAGGCTCGGCTATTGCACTTCATGCAATAACAAACAACCACACAATAGGGTGGGATAGGGTTAAAATTCTAAAAAGTAATATAGGTAGGTAGAGAGAAAGGTTGATTACGGAATCCTTATTTATCGAGTCTACACCCAACACATGCAACAAAAATGACTCAATGCAAATACCAGAGATATGGAAGATATTACTACCGCAGGTCAAATCAGAAGAGGATAATAAATAATATTAAAATTCTATTTCAATTCAAACACATTACAACATTCTAACAAAAACTTATTATGACTACATTCTAACAAGTAGCTTATTATGACTGTAAAAAACACTCGTCCATTTTTCCCATCTAATTGCAATTGATCAACAACACTCGTACGATTATTTCTGAATGTACATTATCTCACATTGATTTTTAATCCAATATCTAATCCATTCCACACATGTATATAAATGAAAGAACAAAGTTGTGTGAGTAACTTGATATGATTATGAGCAATAGTTTGTGCTCGAAACGTCATCAGTTAATATAACTGTACAACACTGTGTGATTTATCAAAATAAAATCTTATCCATAATGAAGTCATACTCTACCACAGTGCTCAAGGTTTATACTTATATGATAAGATTTATTTTAGGTATAAACAAATTTAGCTTAAAAAATTGGGGAATAATCATGCAGCATTAGGCAAATACGTAGTGGTAAGTTATAATATGTTGTTCGTTTATTTGATTATTTAGACAACTACCATTTGGGCCTTCATTTTGCGTAGAGCTAGACAGTGCTTACGTAGGCAGGCAGAAATATCTTAATATCAGTCGTCTTCAGTTGATTTGCATCTGGATCTTGAGATTGAACCTTGGGATACTGAAATACTCATAATGCAATATTATGAGGGATATATGCGAAAATATTTGAAGAAAAAATATTTTAAAACTTAAGGCTGATTAAAAATAGGTGACTACGGTTGTGAAAAAAATCATAGTAAATGTAGTGTCAGACATAGAGTTTACAGATTCGCGAGCTAACAATGAGGGTCAGAGGAGTGCCGTATTCGATCTCTAATTATTAGTTTTTCGCATGCCCCTTATAACCAGCTGTTAATAAAATATTTGTTCAACAGAGATGAGAAAGTTTTTGGGGTAGGACTGTTTCGAATTTCAGTTGGAAGACGGTTCTAAATACAACGATATCTCACAGTGAAAGAGTTTGATCTGTATTTTGTGTGCATGAAGTCTTCTTTATCATATCTACAGTGAGGTGGATTCCCTGGAAATATTCCCAATAGCCTGAAATACATTTGCTTGCTAGTGTGACCAGTTACAGTGTGACAGAATTGAGTGTAAGACCAACAGTTATTTGATTCAATGCATAAAATCTTCAAGGTTAGATGACTTGGTTTAGAGTTTTTTAGACATGATGGTTGCCATAATCACAGTCTTATTAAGATAGCTGCTTATGGATTTTGATGATATTCATGAATACTGAAGCGGTGAGGATGTCTTTAAACCCTTGTTATTCTAGTTGTGATGGTTCATTCAAATTCGCCTGATTGTCGACCTCAGAGTTTAGCATCTCGACTACACACTGTATAATCAACGGAAATTTAAAATACAATTAGGGTTAAATCCGAAAACCTAATTCAACAAGATTCCACTATGTAAGAAATATGAATAGGCAAATACAATATACATAACGATGTCGCATGTATCTCAATAAACAATTACTAAGCTATGAGCCAAACGTTTTCTATTTCATAGGTTATCTGGATCCTAGAAATTGGTTTGAAATTGTGAAGATAAGACAGCAAGTAAAGCACCACATAATAAGGTGACAAGTTGGATTAAATGGAGTTTAACATTACACACAATATAATGAGTGAAACTAATAAAAACGACGGATGAAATAGACATCCGAGTAGTTTTGGAGCCGGAAGTTGGTTGAATGTTCAAGAATTCTGCTTTATATAACCTCCCTCGACCCACCCAAAGCCATAATGACAGTCGCTCCCGATTTTGCATGGAAAACACCCTCTGTCTGCTACCATAGTACCCCGCTATAGAAAAGTAGGTGAAACGAGGATTACGATGGATGGATCTCCTAAGATATGTTTTTTGTTTTTAAAATATTCTGAATATCCATACGCTCAATGAGTTATTTCACATATTACATATTATAATTCATCACGTCATATCTACAAAACTCTAAAACCAACTCATCTGACCTTGAAGATTTTATGCATTGAATCAAATAACTGTTCGTCTTACACTCTATTCTGTCAGATCATAACTGGTCACACTAACAAGAAAATGTATTTCAGGCTATTGGGAATATTTCCAGGGAATCCACTTCACCTTAGAAATGACAAAGAAGACTTCATGCACACGGTCCAACGAAGAATGGCACAAACCTAGTCCTCACGAAGATAATTCAGTCAAATGTACCATGTTTATTATATATACGGACTACCAAGCGAAGTGAAGACAGTGTTTCGTGAATTGATTTATCACGATAGCATAACTCTCGAGTATTCGTCCTACCACCTTGCATCTTGATCACACTGCACACATTCGTGTCAAGCACACTGACCTCGACATTTCACGAATTCTGTGTCATTCAATCATTTATCCTGCTTCTTCTGGTCAGTGAAACGAGGAATATATGTTCTCCTGAACTGGAGAGCTTTCCTTTTGTCGTTCAGTGGATAAAGAAATTCTTGTAATCCATGAATTGGGATGTTCCCCCCCATCGTAACACTACTGTCTCCCTGGATTCCTATCTTGTATACTTCATTTTGGTGGACATAGCAGACCATGTTGTTAAGGCGCTGCACTCCTACGGACATCTCATATTGTTCAAGGATTTTTGGGTTTGGTAATAAGGATCACTCTTACCTGAATGTCCTGTTTACTAGTGTACAATGACCAAACATGGTGGATATGTGTAATTGTCTTTGACACTTCTGATCATATCAGTACCTCAAATAACCCGCTTTAGAAGAGTTCTCACTCAATGGAACACATATAGCTTTCCCTTTACATATAAATGCATTGTTAATTCACTCCACAGATACCTGATAGAAATTGTTGGCCTCTGTCCTATAAAGGATCTGTGGAAATAGAGTAGAAGAAGTACGTGGTATAGACTCTTTATCCTCACGCATATTTCTCAGGACATCACGCTCTACTGACAGTTCATTGTGCAATACCTGTATTCGGCATTTAAACGAAATCGATACGGTGCCACCGTAATGAGATAAAAACTAGCATGATACCACTAAATGAATTTCTCATTTCCTCTTTTTCGGAAAAAAAGGCTGACCTGGCTGTTTTAGAGCAAGAAGAAGACCGATTGTCAAAGCTTGTTATAAATGACGATACGTAGCTTGTACCCGAGTAATTAAAACTTTGCGTGGTGGAATAAAAAGCCTTTTCTTCCGCATCTTCGTCTTCTTCCTTCACTGGGTTTGCCTGTTGTTTCTGAGTATTACAATTGGTGTCGGAGGTAGTTCTTCTGCGCTCAACATGGAAAATTCATCAGATTATGATCTCCTCAAACTGTTTCCAGAAGAAAGTGGAATCACCACGCCGATTGTATCCGCGCTACCTCGTCCCCCAACGTCGCAATTGTCATCAGATTACCCCAGATGGAAGAAACGGATTCAGGCATTCCTCAGCATTTCTCCACCGGCCCACCACTTCCTTCATATCCTCAATGCCCTATCAGAAGATGCATTCGCACGCGCCGATGCTGCCGCATTCAGCAGCACAAAGTCCATGGTCGAAAATTGGAAAATTTTAGATAATTGTTTTGACCTCCATTTGGGCTACGAACACGCCTTTCTAAAGTTCTTCAATCGCAGACAACTGCCTGACGAGAGTCCCCTCGATTATTTCCATGCCTTACAACTAATGGCGGCTAGTGTGGACAATAACTCAGACCCCGAATACAGAGACCCCATGGTGCGGACACGTTTTATAATAATAATAATAATTTTATTTTCATATAAACATAAATTTACATGAAAATGCATGCCATTTTTACAGGCACGATCAAGTATGTTATAATGTCAAATCTTATATTGTCTACAAGTTAATAATGTTTCAACAGTTAAATATTTGATACATATATAAATACACCCATTGTCTGAACCGGGCCGTATAGTTATTGAATTGTACAGTTGTCCTCCAGGTTGAGCGGGAAAATCGACTTCGTTTCGTTTCCATCCCGTGGTTGTAGGCATACGATAACCAGCCAATATTGAGGTAAGTACAACGTTTACAAGGGATTGGAAGCTGTTTTAGAAAAGTTAAAGTGATAAGGTGAAACATTAAGGTGTAATAGATTAAGTGAGTGAAATATATCATTAATAAACACATTTATATAGAAAACAGAATGGGGAAGTAATTAATCCTTAGGCCGACAACGTTCGTTCGCAATGTATAATAAAACCAATATATTTCGTACTATCATGATGTCCACTTTTGGCTTTAATACAATTATTTTCAAGCCAGTTGTTTTTATTTCATGCTTTTTTGTCTATTTGGTGCACAACCGTACCCTCCAGAGAATAGGAATAGAATAAGTCGAATCAAATTCATAAAGAGCTATGTAATGTTAGGTTTAATGGAATATAATGAGGATCAAGTAAAGACGTTATTAGAAAATAAGTGAGACAAGATATTGTGAAGTGGTATTTAAAGATCTGACGATGGATAGCAAGTTAATTTTGATATGTATCCACATATATATATTTATGTGTGTGTGTGCATGTTGGTCTCTCTTTCTGTTTGCTCGGTTAGTCTGTGACCACTTCACTTGTATGGACTTGTCTCCTTTAATAATGTGTATTCTCCTTATATTATATTATATATAATATGAGTGTTTGTTGACAGTCCGTTGCTTGGTGACATATATCCATATATGTTTGTTGGCATGTCTGCTATATTCGCTATGTATAATTGGATCGACACTCCATTATAATTAGCCATTCATGTTAAGACTGTCTAATGATTTTTCCCACGCTTGTCTGAATTATTTATATATATTCGCATTCACAATTTGTGTGAACTACTTTACTTTACAACTACTTTACTTACTTACCACTTTGGTGTGAGACCATTTATTTTCGTCTCCTTGTGTTTGGACAATAGAAGTATCATCGCAAACCTAGTGGTCTTCTGATTTCCGCCTTCTCGCGTCAGGACTATTAGTTTCTCGACCAGTCCATAACAATAATTTAGCGACGAGTACATAACAATTTGGCGACGGGGAAAACTACTATTAACCACACAGCAGCAACAACATAACAATTTACTATGGATCCTATTAAATTGGAATTATTGTTTGAACGACAAATGAAATTAATGGAAATGTTCGTCAACCAACAGACTGGTCCAGCTCCACCTTCAAGCAATCCCAATCATACCATGCTACCATCTGTCGACGGAATTGTGAACAGCATTTCACAGTTCAATTATGACCCAGAGGCTAATGTCACTTTTGACACATGGTATCAACGTTATGAGGATTTATTCACTGTTGATCTCGCCTCACAAGACGATGCCTGGAAGGTGCGAGTTTTGCTACGTAAATTGGGTCCGGCAGAATATGAACGGTACTGCAACCTAATTTTACCACAGAAACCACGTGACAATTGTTTCGATGATACAATAAAGTTGCTGCGTGAACATTTCGGAGACCACTCCTCATTATTCAGTATACGTTATCGTTGCCTCAAGCTGGCAATGAATGAAAATGATGATTTTCTTACTCACGTTGGCACAGTCAACCGAGAATGTGAGAGATTTCGACTCAGGTCCTTAACAGATGATCAGTTCAAAGCCTTGATTCTCATATGCAGTCTCCAATCTCCTCGTTTCACAGATATCCGAACTCGACTGCTCAATCAGCTAGAACAAAATCCCAAGTTAACATTACATGACATAGCTGATGAATATCAACGGCTGATTAATCTGCAGAAAGACACACACTTGGTCGAATCAACACCTCCGAGAAGCTCTGATATTCGTGCATTACGCAAGAGCAAAAATCTCTCATCAGCTACTCCTGACCCACCTACTTCTCCTAATGTTCCGCGGAAATCTACACATACTCGTCCAACTTCACAAAATACTGCAAAGAAGACCCCTCCATCACCATGCTGGCATTGTGGCGCGTGGCACTTTGTAAAGTCTTGTCCATACAAAAATCATCGTTGCAGCAAGTGCAAGATCATCGGTCACAAAAATGGTTTTTGTCAGCCACGCAAACCCAGATGTCAAAATCCAGCAAAAGCTCAACAAAATGTTGGTCCTAAATCCCCCAAAAAGTCATTGAGTCTACGCGCAACCCGTCAAGTCACAACACCAGCTATGCGGAAATATCTTGATCTTCAGATGAATGGTCATGATGCACGTCTGCAGCTAGATACCGCCTCTGATATTACTGTTATATCAGAGAAACTTTGGAATTATATTGGCAGACCACCTATCACCAATACTTCCCAGTCTCTTGTCAGCGCCTGTGGTGGGCGGCTCAAACTAATTGGTGAACTCAAATGTTCTGTTTCCTTCCGCAATACCAAATTCACAGGAATTTGTTACGTCACGAAGAATGATTTAAATGTTTTGGGACTTGATTGGTTCGATCGTTTGCATCTGGCTGATGTCCCACTAAATTCTCTACGCAATACAGTCAAGAAGCATAAAATGCTAGACAATTCCGGACGGAGCCGAAGCCGCAAACCCAACAATCAGACGAAACGACAGGCGTCAACAACAAGCCCAAAGGTCCCAGATAAACCCCCAGGTAAACATCCTACTAATCATCCATCTTCTCAAAAGGGGAGGTGATATGTATCCACATATATATATTTATGTGTGTGTGTGCATGTTGGTCTCTCTTTCTGTTTGCTCGGTTAGTCTGTGACCACTTCACTTGTATGGACTTGTCTCCTTTAATAATGTGTATTCTCCTTATATTATATTATATATAATATGAGTGTTTGTTGACAGTCCGTTGCTTGGTGACATATATCCATATATGTTTGTTGGCATGTCTGCTATATTCGCTATGTATAATTGGATCGACACTCCATTATAATTAGCCATTCATGTTAAGACTGTCTAATGATTTTTCCCACGCTTGTCTGAATTATTTATATATATTCGCATTCACAATTTGTGTGAACTACTTTACTTTACAACTACTTTACTTACTTACCACTTTGGTGTGAGACCATTTATTTTCGTCTCCTTGTGTTTGGACAATAGAAGTATCATCGCAAACCTAGTGGTCTTCTGATTTCCGCCTTCTCGCGTCAGGACTATTAGTTTCTCGACCAGTCCATAACAATAATTCAGCGACGAGTACATAACAAATTTATAAGCTGCTCCATAAATCTGTGCAGATCCCGCGTGGTCGCATCTCAGCAATAGGCTGAGCGACTGGTATATATTTAAAGGTGGAAGCATGATCTGTCAAGGCGTTCATTATTATCGTTTTCAAGATAAAGATCTAAGCTCTCATAAAAATCGGAAATATCTCGAACCTTCATATTGCATATTACTGTTCCTGCAGAATGGTTTGATTCACCTTATTGACCACCACCGTATCGACAGGGTCTTGCTCGGTGACCTCCGAACACGCCTGATGCGACACCCTCCCACAAACACAATGGACTTACAACGGACCATTCTGCGATTTATGGGCACTCAGCGAGATACTACAGTATCAACCAGCAGCTTCCTCTACCCAATCCCAACGGCATTATCTGCAGCTGCACTTACAACCGTCCCAGCACCACGTCAACGCCGGTTCAATGCTCCACCACCCAATCAACCTTCAATGTCAACAACAGTTCCTCCAAAGCAGCATGATGACCCCAGTAAGTGTTATTACTGCCGCCGGTTTGGGCGCCGAGCATGGAAATGTGGACACAACAGAAAACCACAAGGTGAGCTATCCTCTAAATATTCGAAATCTTCCCTTTTCCTTGAGGGTAAACTTCAGGGCACAGGCGCAACTTTTCTGATTGACACTGGGGCATCGTCCTGTGTTGTGCGCGGCACGGCATTGGTTCAGAGACTCGGGGTCAAACCTAAACCTCTCCCCAATCAGCTCCAGCTAATTACTGCCAATGGAGCCCCTTATTAAGGTAACGGATGCCGCCACTCTTTCAGTGACACTTCAAGGCTTTGCTTGTGCCCAGTCGTTAGTCATTCGTGATGTTATACGATGGGACGCCATACTGGGCGTGGACTTCTTAACCGGTCAAAACGGTATCATTGATCTAAGTCGCCTTCGAATCCGGCTAGGGACACATAACCTTGGAATTGGCCGACCATCCAGCCGCAATCGGTGTGCTGATGCTTGTGCTTTACCACAGATGACAATAGTGAACGTCCATGATAATCACCACCTCAGTCTTAAAGACCGTGCTGACACTTTGGCCCTGTTACAAGACTACAGTGATATGTTTGACGACGGACATATGATTGGGCGCACTAGTATTGTACAACACGAGATTAAGACGGGGTACAACCTGGCCATTATGATGCCAACTCGAATGGTCCCCATTCATAACCAGCAACAGTTGGACACAATGATAACAGATATGCTACGAAAGAAAGTGAATAACTCGTCTGCGTCACCATGGGCATCTCCTATCGTGCTCGTGAAGAAAAAAGATGGCTCCCTCCGTCTCTGCGTTAACTACCGCCGTCTAAACGCAATCACTCAATGAGATTCCTTCCCACTACCCCGCATAGACGCTACCCTAGATGCTTTGGGCAGGGCACAGTGGTTTTCCACATTGGACCTAGCTTCCAGCTATTGGCAAGTCGAAATTCGTCCGGAATACCGACCAAAAACTGCGTTTGTTGTGCCTACGGAGTTATACGAATTTGAAAGCGTGCCATTTGGTTTGTCTAATGCCCCTGCTACGTTTCAACGACTCATGCAAACAGTACTTGCAGAGTTAGTCCCTAAACAATGCCTAGTTTACCTGGATGACATCATTGTGTTCAGGCAGCCCCTTGAAGAACACCATGCCAACCTTCGAGCCGTATTCCAACGTCTACGCGAGAGTAATCTCAAGTTGAAAGCATCAAAGTGCCACTTCCCGCAGAAATCTGTTACTTTCATTGGTCATGAGATTACTCCACAAGAGGTGAGAACAGACAGAAACGAAATGTCAATGTAGTTGAAGATTGAACGATCAATTCATGGTTGTTTGCTCAAAACCAACTTCCCCAATTTTCGCGGAGGTATCAATACGACAGTCATCGTCTCATCGGTCGCTGTTCAGAAAGAAGTCAGCAGAAAACCGTCAGAAGTAATATTGTGATTTATTATTGTAATATTTGTTCACAGACCTTAGTTGTAACAGTGTTTATATGTTGGTGTAACAATAAAGAATCCTCGAGTCGCCAATTGGTGTTTTGCTTTTTGCGTCCGTTATTACTAAGCGTTTCTGAGAAACTTCAAGGAACAGCGTGAGCCCGAGTGCAGCAAGAGCTGGGCATTAACGGTTTACGAGACGTGGCTGACAGTTTCTGACGGCTTGCAGTCAGTTTCTTACGGATTCAGACAGCTGGTGACAGTTTGGATAGTCACCGTTCATCTTTCCTGGTGCCGGTCAAGTCCTCTATGAACAAGCAATATCTGGAACTGTTTTGGAATCGGGTCAAGTTCAACAATGCCTGGGTCAAAGAAGGGACAGAGTGTCTTGGATGCAAACAGGAAAGTAAGTCATGGTGACTAGTCTGTTAATTGTAACGATGTGTCTGATGTTAAGCATGACATGGTTGATGTTACTGTTTCGCCGCTCAGGGATAAAAGGAATATCAAACTCCCTAAATTTGAACCACGGTGTTTCGATGGAAACCCAGCTGATTATTTACAGTTTGTAAAGGAGTTTGAGATCATGCTGAGTAGTTTTCTATTAAGTGATGAATTGAAATTGATGTATTTGATGAGGTATTGCACTGGAGATGCTTCAAGAGCTATACAGTGCTGTAAGCTCACGCCCCCTAATGAGGGATACGCTGCAGCTATGAGCATATTACGTCAAAGGTTTGGAAGACCTTCAATGATTGTAAGGAACGTATACGAAGCTGTCAAATGTAACGGCAGTCAACTTCAAGATGACTCCAAGGCACTTACTGAGTTTTTAGATAATCTTATGACTTATAAGACTACCTTGATTTCTATGAATTGCATGAGTGATCTCAACTCGAGTTTTATGCTAGAAGTAATAGCAAGACGCCTACCCACTCGATCGCAAAGGAAGTGGGTGAAGATGAGCTCCCGTATGGAGGATGAGGGTATCGAGCCAAAGTTTGATGATATCCTGAAACTGGTAAATACTAGTGTCAATCAATCTATGAGCAAGTTTGCCAGTATATTGAATCTCACCCCTAGAATAGAGCAGTCTGAGGGTAAAACGCAATCATTGATGACGAATAGGCCACAGAGAGGTGGATATCGAGAAGGCTCCATGATGTCTAGTAACGTATATAGACCTAGGGAGTGTAACAGGTTTCGTAGCACATCCTCAACAGATAAGTTGCAAGATGCAAGACAAACACGGCTGTGTTTCACACGTTTGCAAGAGGTGCATACAGAAGTGAACTGTGAACCGGTGAGCAAGTTCAGTGATAAGCTAAATGTGAAATCAAGGTCTGACTCCGAACTGTGAGACGATAATAGCGTGGTGAAGAAGCCTGTAGTAGCAACTGATAAGCCGTTGTTGAATAGAGTGTCACAGCATAGTGTTACTGCTTCAGAGTGCAGTTCTGACTCCACAAGTTTACAAGGTATAACTAGTCAGAGTGAAGTTATAAAACATTTATTGATTTGTGAGGGGGAACCAAAATTGTCTACTTCTGTTATTAAAGAGTTTGAAAATGATGAAGTCGACCAGAAAGATTATAGTAAATTAAATATTTGTGATAATGATCATGATAGGGCAGATTTGTCTTTGGCTGATCATGAAGAAATGAGGGGAATACCTACTACTGCTAAGTTTAATAAAGGTTCTGTACAACTAAAACGTGAAGTAGAACTGAACGCAGATGCAGTTCCAGAAGGTATGGATACTGGTGAGACCGTCAGTGTAATTGATCAGCGTGTAGCCCACCTATCATCAGATGATAGTGCTAAACCCGAACTAGTAGTGAAAGACAGCAGTGGTGGTAATCTTGCAGTTAGACAACTATCTGAAAGCTGAAAAACAACAATATGCAATATGAAGGTTCGAGATATTTCCGATTTTTATGAGGGCTTAGATCTTTATCTTGAAAAAGGTAATAATGAACGCCTTGACAGATCATGCTTCTACCTTTAAATATATACCATTCGCTCAGCCTATTGTTGAGATGCGACCACGCGGGATCTGCACAGATTTATGGAGCATCTTATAAATTAACTTGCTATCCATCGTCAGATCTTTAAATACCACTTCACAATATCTTGTCTCACTTATTTTCTAATAACGTCTTTACTTGATCCTCATTATATTCCATTAAACCTAACATTACATAGCTCTTTATGAATTTGATTCGACTTATTCTATTCCTATTCTCTGGAGGGTACGGTTGTGCACCAAATAGACAAAAAAGCATGAAATAAAAACAACTGGCTTGAAAATAATTGTATTAAAGCCAAAAGTGGACATCATGATAGTACGAAATATATTGGTTTTATTATACATTGCGAACGAACGTTGTCGGCCTAAGGATTAATTACTTCCCCATTCTATTTTCTATATAAATGTGTTTATTAATGATATATTTCACTCACTTAATCTATTACACCTTAATGTTTCACCTTATCACTTTAACTTTTCTAAAACAGCTTCCAATCCCTTGTAAACGTTGTACTTACCTCAATATTGGCTGGTTATCGTATGCCTACAACCACGGGATGGAAACGAAACGAAGTCGATTTTCCCGCTCAACCTGGAGGACAACTGTACAATTCAATAACTATACGGCCTGGTTCAGACAATGGGTGTAATTATATATATGTATCAAATATTTAACTGTTGAAACATTATTAACTTGTAGACAATATAAGATTTGACATTATAACATACTTGATCGTGCCTGTAAAAATGGCATGCATTTTCATGTAAATTTATGTTTATATGGAAATAAAATTATTATTATTTTTTCTGATCCACCGGTATCAATCAGTTGTGATTTATATTGTCATCCACAATGAAATATACGCCCATCAACTCAAGTGTCTTGTGCAATGACTATGATAGTATTGGTGCATATGCAAAGACGAAAGATATTGCCCAGATTCGTGAGGACAAGGCAAGCCTAAACGAGAGGGTATTTCTTAAATTTACTTGCATGAAAAAAGACATTTCTAGCTTCAAGTTACTATTTGAATGTTATTATCTTTGGTGTAATTTACTCTCTACCCAAGCTTGGTTGATCAGATACGTCGTATGTTTGTTCGTCATCTAGATTCTACGATACAATGACATGGGCGTGTTACCGTTCAGATTTGAGGATATTGCTGATAGAAGGAAATCAGCAAATGAACTCTTCGACGATTTTCCAACCTAGGGCGTCAACCTGAGAAGGGTTGTAGGCGTACTGCTGTAAGTCCTACAGTTCTTCAAAGGGTAGCGCATCAATGAGCAGTCCAATGTGCTGGGTGTGTGATTTTGTACATATGTTCATATTGTATATACTGAATTGATATCATCTGTCATCTAGCTGTAGATAATTTTGTTTGTGTTTGGACGTCTTCCAGTTGTATCATCAACCTGAGAAGGAATGTAGGCGTAATGCTGTAAGTCCTACAGTTCTTCAAGGGTAGTTTGTCGTGCCAGAATCCACAACATTTGATGTGTTGATTGTACATATATTTGTGTATCGCGGTTCTTTCAACGTTTGCGTTACATTTTTACGTGATTCGTTACATAAAATTTATCTTGTTGTAATACTTGCACAAGTACTATACCACTTCCATACTTGTAACCACTAACTCTCATTTCTGATAGTTATGGTTAATCAAAGTAAAAGGCAACCGACCCAATCCCCTGTAAAACTGGTGTCTAATTTAACGTCTTTGATTGCTACATCAAGCAACACACCCCGCACAAACGGCTATAGTGAGTCACATAACTCACTTGTATGCCGTAAGCGTCGAGCTGGAACTGAGGATAAAAATGTACTGACAGCTAGTATTAGCACTACTCCTAAATATTCAGTACCCTCTGCTCACACAGAACTCCTCCCTTCCCCTTATGTGCTTATCGAACAACTCCAGCCATCAAGCTCTGTCAATGGAGTTGAAGATTGAACGATCAATTCTTGGTTGTTTGCTTAAAATCAACTTCCCCAATTTTCGCGGAGGCATCAATACGACAGTCATCGTCTCATCGGTCGCTGTTCAGAAAGAAGAGTGAAACATCGTCAGAAGTAATCTTATGATTTATTATTGTAATATTTGTTTTCAGACCTTAGTTCGCTTATTCCTATTATATGTTGGTGTAACAATAAACAAATCTAAAGCGGCAGATCAGTGTTTTGAATTTTGCGTCCGTTATAACTAAGCGTTTCTGGGAAATCTTCTAAGAACAGCGTGGGCCCGAGCGTAGCGAGAGCTGGGCATTAACGGTTTATGAGACGTGATTGACAGTTTCTGACGATAGAAACAGATCTGGCGGATTCAAACAGTTGGTGACAGTTTGGATAGTCGCCGTTCATTTTTCCTGGTGCCGGTCAAGTCCTCTTTGAACAAGCAATATCTGGAACTGTTTTGGAATTGGGTCAAGTTCAACAATGCCTGGGTCAAAGAAGGGACAGAGTGTCTTGGATGCAAACAGGAAAGTAAGTCATGGTGACTTGTCTGTTAATTGTAACGATGTGTCTGATGTTAAGCATGACATGGTTGATGTTACTGTTTCGCCGTTCAGGGATAAAAGGAATATCAAACTCCCTAAATTTGAACCACGGTGTTTTGATGGAAACCCAGCTGATTATTTACAATTTGTAAAAGAGTTTGGGATCACGTTGAGTGGTTTTTATTAAATGATGAATTGAAGTTAATGTACTTGATGAGATATTGCACTGGAGATGCTTCAAGAGCTATACAGTGTTGTAAGTTTATGAAGCCAAAGGAGGGCTACTACGAGGCTTTGAGCATATTACGTCAAAGGTTTGGAAGACCTTCGATGATTGCAGGGAAATTATTCGAGGCTGTTAAGGGTAATGGTGGTCAATTACAGGATGACTCCCAGGCACTCACTGAGTTTTTGGATAATTTGTTAATTTACAAGAATGGAATGATTTCGATGAATCGAATGAGTGACCTCAACTCGAGTTTTATACTAGAAGTAATAGCAAGACGTCTACCTACTCGACTGCAAAGGAAGTGGGTAAAGATAAGCTCCCGTATGGAGGATGAGGGTATCGAGCCAAAGTTTGATGATATCCTGAAACTGGTAAATACTAGTGTCAATCAATCTATGAGCAAGTTTGCCAGTATATTGAATCTCACCCCTAGAATAGAGCAGTCTGAGGGAAAAACGCACTCATTGATGAGGAATAAGCCTCAGAGAGGTGGATATGGAGAAGGCACCATGATGTCTAGTAATGCATATAAACTTAATGAGTGCAACAGGTTTCGTAATACATGCTCAACAGATAAGTTGCAAGATGCAAGACAAACACGGCTGTGTTTCACACGTTTGCAAGAGGTGCATACAGAAGTGAACTGTGAACCGGTGAGCAAGTTCAGTGATAAGCTAAATGTGAAATCAAGGTCTGACTCCGAACTGTGAGACGATAATAGCGTGGTGAAGAAGCCTGTAGTAGCAACTGATAAGCCGTTGTTGAATAGAGTGTCACAGCATAGTGTTACTGCTTCAGAGTGCAGTTCTGACTCCACAAGTTTACAAGGTATAACTAGTCAGAGTGAAGTTATAAAACATTTATTGATTTGTGAGGGGGAACCAAAATTGTCTACTTCTGTTATTAAAGAGTTTGAAAATGATGAAGTCGACCAGAAAGATTATAGTAAATTAAATATTTGTGATAATGATCATGATAGGGCAGATTTGTCTTTGGCTGATCATGAAGAAATGAGGGGAATACCTACTACTGCTAAGTTTAATAAAGGTTCTGTACAACTAAAACGTGAAGTAGAACTGAACGCAGATGCAGTTCCAGAAGGTATGGATACTGGTGAGACCGTCAGTGTAATTGATCAGCGTGTAGCCCACCTATCATCAGATGATAGTGCTAAACCCGAACTAGTAGTGAAAGACAGCAGTGGTGGTAATCTTGCAGTTAGACAACTATCTGAAAGCTGAAAAACAACAATATGCAATATGAAGGTTCGAGATATTTCCGATTTTTATGAGGGCTTAGATCTTTATCTTGAAAAAGGTAATAATGAACGCCTTGACAGATCATGCTTCTACCTTTAAATATATACCATTCGCTCAGCCTATTGTTGAGATGCGACCACGCGGGATCTGCACAGATTTATGGAGCATCTTATAAATTAACTTGCTATCCATCGTCAGATCTTTAAATACCACTTCACAATATCTTGTCTCACTTATTTTCTAATAACGTCTTTACTTGATCCTCATTATATTCCATTAAACCTAACATTACATAGCTCTTTATGAATTTGATTCGACTTATTCTATTCCTATTCTCTGGAGGGTACGGTTGTGCACCAAATAGACAAAAAAGCATGAAATAAAAACAACTGGCTTGAAAATAATTGTATTAAAGCCAAAAGTGGACATCATGATAGTACGAAATATATTGGTTTTATTATACATTGCGAACGAACGTTGTCGGCCTAAGGATTAATTACTTCCCCATTCTGTTTTCTATATAAATGTGTTTATTAATGATATATTTCACTCACTTAATCTATTACACCTTAATGTTTCACCTTATCACTT
This sequence comes from Trichobilharzia regenti, assembly GCA_944472135.2. NCBI lineage: Eukaryota > Metazoa > Platyhelminthes > Trematoda > Strigeidida > Schistosomatidae > Trichobilharzia > Trichobilharzia regenti. The sequence goes on from OX235263.1 coordinate 28,696,482, forward strand.
TAACTTTTCTAAAACAGCTTCCAATCCCTTGTAAACGTTGTACTTACCTCAATATTGGCTGGTTATCGTATGCCTACAACCACGGGATGGAAACGAAACGAAGTCGATTTTCCCGCTCAACCTGGAGGACAACTGTACAATTCAATAACTATACGGCCTGGTTCAGACAATGGGTGTAATTATATATATGTATCAAATATTTAACTGTTGAAACATTATTAACTTGTAGACAATATAAGATTTGACATTATAACATACTTGATCGTGCCTGTAAAAATGGCATGCATTTTCATGTAAATTTATGTTTATATGGAAATAAAATTATTATTATTTTTTCTGATCCACCGGTATCAATCAGTTGTGATTTATATTGTCATCCACAATGAAATATACGCCCATCAACTCAAGTGTCTTGTGCAATGACTATGATAGTATTGGTGCATATGCAAAGACGAAAGATATTGCCCAGATTCGTGAGGACAAGGCAAGCCTAAACGAGAGGGTATTTCTTAAATTTACTTGCATGAAAAAAGACATTTCTAGCTTCAAGTTACTATTTGAATGTTATTATCTTTGGTGTAATTTACTCTCTACCCAAGCTTGGTTGATCAGATACGTCGTATGTTTGTTCGTCATCTAGATTCTACGATACAATGACATGGGCGTGTTACCGTTCAGATTTGAGGATATTGCTGATAGAAGGAAATCAGCAAATGAACTCTTCGACGATTTTCCAACCTAGGGCGTCAACCTGAGAAGGGTTGTAGGCGTACTGCTGTAAGTCCTACAGTTCTTCAAAGGGTAGCGCATCAATGAGCAGTCCAATGTGCTGGGTGTGTGATTTTGTACATATGTTCATATTGTATATACTGAATTGATATCATCTGTCATCTAGCTGTAGATAATTTTGTTTGTGTTTGGACGTCTTCCAGTTGTATCATCAACCTGAGAAGGAATGTAGGCGTAATGCTGTAAGTCCTACAGTTCTTCAAGGGTAGTTTGTCGTGCCAGAATCCACAACATTTGATGTGTTGATTGTACATATATTTGTGTATCGCGGTTCTTTCAACGTTTGCGTTACATTTTTACGTGATTCGTTACATAAAATTTATCTTGTTGTAATACTTGCACAAGTACTATACCACTTCCATACTTGTAACCACTAACTCTCATTTCTGATAGTTATGGTTAATCAAAGTAAAAGGCAACCGACCCAATCCCCTGTAAAACTGGTGTCTAATTTAACGTCTTTGATTGCTACATCAAGCAACACACCCCGCACAAACGGCTATAGTGAGTCACATAACTCACTTGTATGCCGTAAGCGTCGAGCTGGAACTGAGGATAAAAATGTACTGACAGCTAGTATTAGCACTACTCCTAAATATTCAGTACCCTCTGCTCACACAGAACTCCTCCCTTCCCCTTATGTGCTTATCGAACAACTCCAGCCATCAAGCTCTGTCAATGGAGTTGAAGATTGAACGATCAATTCTTGGTTGTTTGCTTAAAATCAACTTCCCCAATTTTCGCGGAGGCATCAATACGACAGTCATCGTCTCATCGGTCGCTGTTCAGAAAGAAGAGTGAAACATCGTCAGAAGTAATCTTATGATTTATTATTGTAATATTTGTTTTCAGACCTTAGTTCGCTTATTCCTATTATATGTTGGTGTAACAATAAACAAATCTAAAGCGGCAGATCAGTGTTTTGAATTTTGCGTCCGTTATAACTAAGCGTTTCTGGGAAATCTTCTAAGAACAGCGTGGGCCCGAGCGTAGCGAGAGCTGGGCATTAACGGTTTATGAGACGTGATTGACAGTTTCTGACGATAGAAACAGATCTGGCGGATTCAAACAGTTGGTGACAGTTTGGATAGTCGCCGTTCATTTTTCCTGGTGCCGGTCAAGTCCTCTTTGAACAAGCAATATCTGGAACTGTTTTGGAATTGGGTCAAGTTCAACAATGCCTGGGTCAAAGAAGGGACAGAGTGTCTTGGATGCAAACAGGAAAGTAAGTCATGGTGACTTGTCTGTTAATTGTAACGATGTGTCTGATGTTAAGCATGACATGGTTGATGTTACTGTTTCGCCGTTCAGGGATAAAAGGAATATCAAACTCCCTAAATTTGAACCACGGTGTTTTGATGGAAACCCAGCTGATTATTTACAATTTGTAAAAGAGTTTGGGATCACGTTGAGTGGTTTTTATTAAATGATGAATTGAAGTTAATGTATTTGATGAGATATTGCACTGGAGATGCTTCAAGAGCTATACAGTGTTGTAAGTTTATGAAGCCAAAGGAGGGCTACTACGAGGCTTTGAGCATATTACGTCAAAGGTTTGGAAGACCTTCGATGATTGCAGGGAAATTATTCGAGGCTGTTAAGGGTAATGGTGGTCAATTACAGGATGACTCCCAGGCACTCACTGAGTTTTTGGATAATTTGTTAATTTACAAGAATGGAATGATTTCGATGAATCGAATGAGTGACCTCAACTCGAGTTTTATACTAGAAGTAATAGCAAGACGTCTACCTACTCGACTGCAAAGGAAGTGGGTAAAGATAAGCTCCCGTATGGAGGATGAGGGTATCGAGCCAAAGTTTGATGATATCCTGAAACTGGTAAATACTAGTGTCAATCAATCTATGAGCAAGTTCGCCAGTCTATTAGATCTCACCCCTAGAATAGAGCAGTCTGAGGGAAAAACGCACTCATTGATGAGGAATAAGCCTCAGAGAGGTGGATATGGAGAAGGCACCATGATGTCTAGTAATGCATATAAACTTAATGAGTGCAACAGGTTTCGTAATACATGCTCAACAGATAAGTTGCAAGATGCAAGACAAACACGGCTGTGTTTCACACGTTTGCAAGAGGTGCATACAGAAGTGAACTGTGAACCGGTGAGCAAGTTCAGTGATAAGCTAAATGTGAAATCAAGGTCTGACTCCGAACTGTGAGACGATAATAGCGTGGTGAAGAAGCCTGTAGTAGCAACTGATAAGCCGTTGTTGAATAGAGTGTCACAGCATAGTGTTACTGCTTCAGAGTGCAGTTCTGACTCCACAAGTTTACAAGGTATAACTAGTCAGAGTGAAGTTATAAAACCTTTTATGATTTGCGAGGATGAACCAAAATTGTCTACTTCTGTTATTAAAGAGTTTGAAAATGATGAAGTTGACGGTGAAGTGAATATTCTTGATAATGATCATGATACTTCACAGTTGTCTTTGGTTGATCATTATGAGATGAGGGATATGCCTACTACTGCTAAGTTTAATAAAGGTTCTGTACAACTACAACGTGAAGTAGAATTGAACGCAGATGCAGTTCCAAAAGGTGTGCATACTTGTGAGACCGTCAGTGTAATTGATCAGCATGTAGCCCACCTATCATCAGATGATAGTGCTAAACCCGAACTAGTAGTGAAAGACAGCAGTGGTGGTAATCTTGCAGTTGGACAACTATCTGAGAGCCGAACAAGAACAGCTTCTGATCCACCACTAAGTTCATCACATTGTGTCACTCAGTCATCGTTGGTGCTGTCATCCACAATGAAACAGACACCCATCAACTCAAGTATCTTGTGCAATGACTATGGTAGTATCAGTTCGTTTGAAAGGACGAATATCAATGGTCAGTTTAGTGTGGATAAGCCAAGTGTAAAGGAGAGAGTTATTGTTAAATTGACTTGCACGAATAAAGGCATTTCTAGTTTCAAGTTACTATTTGAATGTTATTATCTTTGGTGTAAATTACTCTGTTTCTATACTTGCTTCATGAGATATGTCGTGTGTTTGTTGGTCATCTATATTCTACGATACAATGACATGGGCGTGTTGCCGTTCAGATTTGAGGATATAGCTCATAGAAGGAAGTTAGCAAATGAACTCTTCGACGATTTTCCAACCTAGGGCGTCAACCTGAGAAGGGTTGTAGGCGTACTGGTGTAAGTCCTACGGTTCTTCAAGGGTAGTTTGTCGTGTCAGTATCCACAACATTTGATGTGTTGATTGTACATATGTTTGTGTTAAATAGTTGTGTGAGTTCCAATTGATGTAATTGTTGGTTAATCTTGTTTGTGTCTGGACATTCCACAACTTACAATCGTCAACATGAGAAGGGTTTTAGGCGTACTGGTGTAAGTCCTGCAATTCTTCAAAGGAATTCCACCAAGAGATGATCGGCGAGGTTGTTTGTACTATTTGTATATACGTGTGGTGTGTCATATCAATTGGTGTATTTTGGATTCATTGTGTTTACTTGTTGTTTTCGTGTCTTGTTGTTATTGCGTAATTCTGTTAAAATTTTCGTCGTGATTATTTCTGAAGTTGTTTCGAGTCTTCTACATCCATGAATGAAATAATTGATGTAAAGGACAGCAGATGGGTCGTATACGCCGGGGAGGCTAGGCTATTGCTGAGAATGAAATGCATGAAAAATGTTGTCCTATTCGTTTTCAGTTCGAAACACCGGCAGAGACCAGAAAATTCATTCACTCCCAACACACCCTATCGCAAGCCAGAAACTACAAACATATAAAGGTCGGGGTGGACAAAACAGTCATAGAAAGGCGCGCACACAACTACCTCACTAAGACTAATTGTGAAATAGGTAATAGGACATTGCAAGCAGCCATTATTCCCAACCCTGTGAAAGATACAGTAGACCCCACCGCATCACCCCTCTCAAAACACACAGAAATATCCCATCAGAGTGCAACACCAGCCGAAAGGCCACTAGACTGTAACCAAATAAATAATAAAACCATACCACCCATCACCGCAGAATCTAAAATGCCACTAAATAACCCCAGAAAAAAAGTTAAAACCCCCCGAAATTCGACTTTGTCCTCTCCTAGCTATAACTCCATTGGTAAAGATAAGGAAAATATGCCCCTAAATCATACCAACAAAAACAGTGGCAGCTTAAATAAACCCACACTTCCCACGGTCAATAGTATTAGCACTCACAACGTGCTAAATCGCACCATGGCACACACTAATATCCAATGTCACAACAATGTCACCCTAAATAGTACAAGTGGTAATAGTCAGAACTCGGCTACCAACAACTCAGGGTCTTCAGAGTATGGCACACAAACAAATTTCGACCGGATATATGGTACAAGTCTGCTGGGAACTAACCCAAAATGCAGTACACACGAAACCCACACAAGGACACAACTAGCATCAAACAATAGGTGGAATAATAAGCCATGGTCATCACAAGGATCCAATCATTTTTTATCCCCCGCGTCCCTGTCAGCGTTGAAAAAACAGCTGGTAGGGATGTTAACACTCCTAAACCACTAGTGCTGGCTCCCTCCTTGCATGAAAACAGGAACGGTCTAGTGCACCCGTATCCATTAGGCACACTTGACACTTGCACAAGTATAGGCCAAATAAAGAACCCTACCCACTTCTGTAACCTAACTAAAAATAAAAATTCCTTAGTCTATAGCAAATCCAGTACTCCAACTCCTAATTCTTCACCGAAAACAGCACACACCAACTCGATAGACATAGGTGAGCATGATGCTGAAACTCCTCTTAACATAGGATCGTCATGTCCAGCAGAACTACTGGGTGCTGAACCATATTCGGGGCTGACTAACGAACTTAAATACTTCAAATGCTACTTCAACTCTCATCTTTACCTAATCCTCATAAATGCTAGATCTGTTCTAAATAAATTGCCGATGCTCAGAGCACTCACAGTAATATACAAACCCCCTGTAATTGTCATCACTGAATCTTGGTGTCATTCGAACATCCTGGATGAAGAAATAAGCTTAGATAACTACACACACTTTCGGTGTGACAGGGAAGGTGGTAAGGGAGGGGGTTGTCTCATGTACTTTCTGAATGCACTTACTGTATCACAGCTAGAAAGTAGTACACTTAACATGCCTGAGACTCTATGGGTTAATGTACACTTAAATAACGTAACAGCATTAATTGGATGCACCTACAGAGCACCTGGCACCTTTAGTAATTACGAGACCCAACTTATTAATACTCTGGAGCAATTATCCGACTTACAATACGATCATAAGATCCTATGTGGGGACTTTAACTTACCTGAAATCAACTGGGATATACCCACAGGTCCAACTAAATTTGATAAGTTCTTAGACACACTGGATATACTTGGCTGGAAACAAACTGTCACTACTCCCACAAGAGGTAACAACGTACTAGACTTAATCTTCTGCCACAATATAAGCCCCCTTTCAACGCTAGTAGGTTCTGAGTTCCCAGGGAGCGACCACAAAACAGTAATGTGTGCACTGCCAATTCCGCTGAGTAGCAATGCATCTCATACCTCCACTTCACAACAAGTAATATATAGGAACTATAGTAAGGCAAACTGGGCCTTAGTTGAATCGATGCTAAGATCCTCCAAATGGGATGAATACTTCACTACTGATGACCTATCGAGAGCCCTAACCATCTTCTACCATAACTCTAACACATGCTTAGATGCTGTCATTCCACTCCAAACACTAAAGGTTTCCCCACACAGAAAGTCATTCATAAAACCAAAGGATCGTACGAAACTGAAGAGACTCTCAACAAGTTACTTCAAACACCACGACTTTGGCACTCTAGGTCTAATACTTAAAACCCTTAGCTCCATCTCACAAGCTCGGATTTCCGTATGAGAAAGGAAGAACGCATCGCAGTAGCCAGCCCTGCTAGAGTGTATGCACTCACAGAAATCTTAAGGAAGCGAATGAATCGCAAAAATCACAGCATTTCTCTCCTCATAGACAAAGGCAGGCTATGCACTAACTCTGCAGACATATGTGAACTATTCAACAAAACGTTTGCAGGTAACTACCTTAAGCCTTCAGTCCAGCTACTCGATATACACCCTGTTACTAAAATGGCACAAACTCCATCTCCACTCACACCAAACCAAATTAGCACTGTTGAACTCAATTACACTAATATTCACCAAACTATAAGAACCCCCAAAAGTTAAATATCACACCTATAGCATCAAGAATCATGGAGAGACTAGTCAAAGATAACTTAATCAAACATATGCTTAGCTGCAACATCATAAGTCCGAACCAACATGGATTCCTGAAATCCAGATCATGTTTAACATGTCACCTAGACTTCTTCAATTTTGTAATCAGCAGTCGTGACAGACGGCAACTAGTACTTGTCATCTACTTTGACATTTCTAAGGCATTTGACCGTGTTGACCATTTACTGCTAACAAATAAGCTGAACTCCTTAGGAATACGTGACCCATTATTGGGATGGCTTAAATCATTCCTTAACAATAGGTCTCAAATAGTTAAACTCGGGTCTGCAACCTCCAAACCTAGCCCTATCACTTCTGGTGTAGTACAAGGTAGTGTCATTCGCCCCTCCTATTTACACTATACATCAATGACATATGCGCTTGCTTCACGCACGGGAAACCATTCATCTTTGCAGATGACCTAAAAGTAGCTTATATATTCCAGTATGATGACTCAGGGTACTTCGAGAATGTAGTGCAGAAGGAACTAGATAAAATGACTGCTTGATCGTCCTTATGGCATCTCCAATTTAATCTGAACAAATGTGGCTGGATCTGCTTCGGCGCACCCTCAATTGACCTGAAATTAACGCTCCAATCTGCTAACCTAACAAGACTCCGAAGTGTCGTTGACTTAGGCCTGAGGTACTCCAGTGACTTGACATTCTCTGAGCAAGTAGCATCACAGACTAGAAAATCGAGGATGCTCTTAGGATGCATACTCAGGAACTTCCACGACAATGAAGCCAAGCTAATTCTGTACAAAACATGTGTCAGACCACTACTAGAATACTGTCCATTTATTATAAGCAGCACTCGCACACGCGACAAGCTAAGGATGGAAAGTATCCAACGATATTTTACCTCAAAACTACTTGGTTACGATTGTAAGAAAGACTACATCTCACGGTGCATGATCCTAAAGCTTGACCCACTTTGGACAAGGCGACTTATTATAAACCTAATATTCTTCTTTAAGGTCCTTCACAAAATATCTTTCTCAGGTAACAGGGACATACAATTCGCACAGGAAGGTTCCTACGATCTGCGTAACCAAACTTGCACAGTGACAGCTCATTCTTTTAGGTCAACACTCCGCGAAAACTTCTTCACAGTCATGTATTCTGAAATATGGAATAGCCTGCCCCTAGATTTCAGAACTTGCTCTTCGGTTACAAGCTTCAAACGCTCTCTATACAGACTGTTTCACTCTACTGATTACATTAATAAACTATTTACTCCTAGAACGAATCAATCACTAATCTATTACAGCACCTAAAAGACGCATTTCAACACCCTTAGCAACTAAAAACTATAAATAAACTAGCAGCATGGATGCATAAAGACTTAGTACGGAACATACAGGATTAGTTTACCCTTAGAAATAGGACCTGTTACTCTATTGTAACCTTCAAACGCTTGCTATATAAACTGTTTTATCCCAATGACTATCCCTACCAGAACCCATCACTTATTTCTAAAACGCATCAGTCATTAGAACACTAAAACGCTCAGACTTATTAATACACATTATGACACTAAATAAACTCTAAGACTTCGCATAAAAAGGTGAAAACAACTACAATATAGTTAAACCTTTACTAAAGTATAATATACAATTGACACAAACATTTATAAGTGCATAAAATATTAATGTCCTTTAAATGTTCACGTACTTCCTCTTTCTGGTATTCTGCTGCTCCCATTTATCTTCTGGTCGAGGTCGAACAACCCTGCATCTAAACTGAAATGAAGATTAATTCCAAACCATTCATCTCATGACCACTCAAATTCCAGGAACGATCCAATTCTACCATTTGAAGACGCTGGCGAACATGCTGTTAATGAGTATTCATGATCTGAAATGAAGAAGCAACTGGTTTTCAAACAGTTTTCAAAATTTTACTCAACTTACGAATACAGTCCGCCATGCAGACACAAATGGCGCAAATGGAGAATTCTGGAATCGACCTCGGCACCATTTGATGCAGTAAAACAACCCGGCATGACGTTATCTAGTTTTCGCATCCACGATCAAATTTCTTTCTTGTTTTAAACTACGATAAGACGGTGACCCTAAAGAATAGCGGCCCAAACCGAAGCGACCTTTTAACGCAAAAGAGACCTTGACAGGGACAACTTCGGCCAATGAGAAGGCTCAAAAAGAAAGGCGCATAATTGTAAAAAACGGTTTATATAAAAGTAATGCAGTCATAATAAACAGTTACAATGAGTGGCGCTCGCGTATATATTGCAAAAAAACCTCTCAGTTTCTCATGGGAGTCTTCACAGTTATATGAAACCAGTTTCTGCACATAAATTCTTCCAGGTAACTGTAAATCATGGGATTTCTCGATCCATTAACCGCTTTTATACGTCTTTTTATACGACTCCAAAAACTTTCAATGGAACTGGTGTGGGTTCCATCCAAAGGATTCCGGAAACCGTCCGTATGATTAACAACATGATGAATGTACCCATGATTCGATAATTGACGGTATCCGCTCCATTCATCTCTATGAATAATCGTCCATGGCAACACCAAACGCTTATTAATAGGCACTAATACTGCTGCACTGCGATTGGGAATCTCTTCTATATACCCTTTGCGCAGTGTCGTGTCGTAGATACCCAGTATCCACTGCTGGTTTGCTTGTAATCTCCCGCGGTTGTATTTCCTTTTTATAAGTACAGTCTCATCAATATGGACTATGCTGCCGACTCCTCCGAGAACTTGAGCCAGGGTGTTCATTTTCCAGGAGGAAACATCTCTGCAGTAGTTGTACCATTGCACTGCTGACACCTCTGAATTTTCTGTTTCATAATCTGTAGCGGTGACTGCTCTTTTCAGGACCTAGAAGTTACAGATCATTAAAATTTTCGTCAAAGGTAGTTTAGACCTTGAGAGAAAAGTTCCTAAGGCATCTGTTAACTAAAAAACAACGACAAACCTTCTCGAACCGATTTCCTCCTTCGGCACTCAATACATCTGTATACAAAGCCATCAATGGCCTCTGTGTATTTTTGTATATGCATAACTCCTCCGCATTGGCAAATTTTCGACTAAGCTTTCAGTCCGTTATCCAAACAGTAATCGAAAACATCCATGATTACTTCCGAAAATGATACAGTCAGCTGATTCCTTGCTCGAGGTCACTTTTTTGTTCGAGGGTCGTTTCGGTTTGGGCCGCTATTCTTTAGAGTCACCGATAAGACTGCTGAAAAAATGGAATAAATATATCACTGATCTCAACATATTACATCAATAAAATTTAAGTCAAGGGTGCTGTTCACAAAAACTTGATCGTGCCTGTAAAAAAGGGCATGCATTTTCATGTAAATTTTTAAATTTGTATCAAATACATTACATTATCAAAGTTATATAGGAGAATTGACTTCAAGCTTTATTTTTCCCAGATATTTGTACTAAATTCATTTGATGTCTGGTTTTTGTTAATGCGAAGACAAAAATTCTATATCTCTTTATGTGCTACACAAAAAGACTTTATAGCAGACTGTTCTGACTGACTCTAATGTCAGAAAAACTAACCAAACTGTAAATTCATCATACATCAAATTATGTGTAATTTATGTAATAAATTATCCATGCCTGTACAATTGGAATGTTCCTGCATAAACAGGAAGAAATATGTATATAAATAATTGTGTGAGTTCCAACTATTGTAATTGTTGGTTAATCTTGTTTGTGTCCGGACACTCCACAACTTACAATCGTCAACCTGAGAAGGGTTGCAGGCGCGCTCGTGTAAGTCCTGCAATTCTTCAAAGGAATTCCATCAAGACATGACCCGCGAGTTTGTTTGTACTTTTTGTGTATATGTGTGGTGTGTCATATCAATTGGTGTTTTTTTGGATTCATTGTGTTTACTCGTTGTTTTCGTACCTCGCTATTATTACGTAATTTTGTTAAAATTTTCGTCGTGATTATTTCTGAAGTTGTTTCTTGTCTTCTACATCCGTGAATGAATTGATTGATGTTAGAGACAGCAGATGGGTCGTATACGCCGGGAAGGCTATTGCTGAGAATGAAATGCATACGGAGATAATGATTAGCTGTGATCCCACACTCCGGGGAGCAAGAGTGTAAACGACTGAGGCTTGGGTACGTCACCATTACTATAACTGAGGCAGAACGAGTGACAAGCGATTGCAGTGGTAATTGGCAGTGAGTAGATACGAGGGCATGCGTGGAGTATCATGAGGTGGTTCCATGGTCACGTTGCATTCTGCAAGAGTCATTCTAGCAAGTGGCGATTGTAATTCAAGATGTCAAGAGGAGGCCTTTATTTGGAGGCACAGGTCGTCATCGATGTGTGAGATTGTGCTGTGGGTATGCTTGTGGTGTGTTGGCTTTTCTGTTTGTTTTCCATTTCAGCTCTGTCCGTGTGACCCAGGTTCTCGCCATGGCATCCAAGTCAACGTGTATTCGTCGTGATGGAAAAAAGGGATGGATCCCATTTTGCCGGGGAGTGTCAATGCGGTTGAAGATTGAACGATCAATTCATGGTTGTTTGCTCAAACCAACTTCCCCAATTTTCGCGGAGGCATCAATACGACAGTCATCGTCTCATCGGTCGCTGTTCAGAAAGAAGTCAGCAGTAAACCATCAGAAAACTTAGTGGAATTATATTTTATATGTTGGTATTACAATAAAGAATTCTAGAGCGGCCAATCGGTGTTTTTGTTTTTGTGTCCGTTATTACTAAGCGTTTCTGAAAAACTTCAAGGAACAGCGTGAGCCCGAGCGTAGCAAGTGCTGGGCATTAACGGTTTACGAGAGGTGACTGACAACGTGATCTACCAGCAGCTACGCGATGCATCTGCGATAAATTGGGCTTACTACGACTTATAGATGTTATCCTTTATATAGTGGCACCCAATGGCAACCCCCGACTCCTCGTCCCAATCGTCAAGGTACCTGAGCTTATTAGTCAAGTACATTAACAACTGGGGCACGCTGGCCAACAGAAAACGGAACACGCCATCCGTCAACGTTTCTGGTGGCCACTTATTCACCACGATGTTACGGAGTTTTGTCACATATGTGCGCAGATCAAGCAGCCGAAGCCAACCTCCAAGCGCCTTTAGTACCTATGTTGACCGAAGCCCCTAATTATCGGGTTGGGGTTGATATTATTGGGCCAGTATCAACATCGAGACGCGGTAATCTCTATAGTCGATCAAACTATGTCTACCTGATACAAAGGGTGAACCATAACCAACATACGAATGAAATATGAGAAAACAAGGTAGAAACTTACCGCAACACCACATGAAAAGATAAAAGTTACTTGAACATCATTCATAATCCACCAACTGGTCTCTCTCCCAAAATAATGCGGCGATGAATTATCCAAAATGGTGAGGAAATACATAAATCCACAGCAGCTGTTGTTAACACTCAGTGGGGTAGGAGCCAACAAAATAATCCTTTCAAAGCATATGTATACTTCAAATGGGCACGGAGACTCTGCAGAATACGTCTTAATCCAAATCACTGCCTATACAGCGCCAATAAACCTGGATATCTATGATATAACGAAAACATGCTGAAAGCTGCATCTCAGATCAAGTTGATTCATTCGATGGTAATGATCTACTCCTGCATGCCTTATTCGACATATTTAATGGAATGGTTCGCGGTTATTCTGATACCAGATCGAAAAGAATATAAAATTCACCGGTTGCTGAATCAAAATCAATCAAATTCCAGGAACGATCCAATTCTACCATTTGAAGACGCTGGCGAACATGCTGTTAATGAGTATTCATGATCTGAAATGAAGAAGCAACTGGTCCTCAAATAGTTTTTCAACGTTTTACCCAACTTACGAGTACAGTCCGCCATGCAGACACAAATGGCGCAAATGGAGAATTCTGGAATCGACCTCGGCACCATTTGATGCAGTAAAACAACTTAACATGACCTTATCTAGTTTTCGCATCCACGATCAAATTTCTTTCCTGTTATGAAACTGCGATAAGGCTGCCGAAAAATGGAATAAATATATCACTGGTCTCAACATAATACATCAATAATCTTTAAGCCAAGGGTGTTGCTCATAACAAAGTTATACAAGAGAATTGACTTCAAGCTTTTTTTCCCAGATATCCGTATTACATTCATCTGAAGTCTGGGTTTTTTTAATGCGAAGACAATATTTCTATATCTCTTTATGTGCTACACAGACTTTATAGCAGACTGTTCCGACTGACTCTCATGTCAGAGAGAACAACAAAACTGTAAATTCATCATACATCAAATTGTGTAATTTATATAATAACTTATCCATGACTGTACAATTGGTATGTTCCTGCGTAAACAGGAAGGAATATATTATTATTATTATTAAAACAATATTTATGCAAGCCTATACAATTGGTGTACCCTAAATTGCTAGGGAAAAAAATGTACCTTCTTATATTATCTTTACTAAATATGCTTATTAATATTATGTGTAAATTATCGAATTGATGATGCCTGTAAACTGGCGTCCCTCATGTAAAAAATGAGAATATATTATTATTATTATATCCTTGTCATGGTTGATTATTTCGCCAAGTGGTACGAAGCGGTTCCCTTGCAGCAACGAGATGCCTCGACGATACAACGAGCTTTCGTCGACAACTGGGTGTCCCGGTTCGGTGCCCCCCTTTATCTACACTCTGATCAAGGCGCCGCTTTCGAGAGTCTCCTTATCACTCACATCTGCAATGCTTTCGGTATTCGAAAGACATATACGACGCCGTATCATCCACAAGGTAATGAGCTGGTTGAACGCACCAACAGAACCATTAGGCAACTTCTTCATGCCTTTTTGCACAGTACACCAGAGGACACCTGGGACGATGTCCTACCCCAGTGCTTGCTTACGTACCGCTCCTCCGTACATTCGTCGACAGGATTTTCTCCGGCTTTGCTTCTGTTCGGGCGTGAACTTCGTCTTCCAGTCGAGATACGGACACCGTTGTTACCACAGGAGAAGATCGACTGTATTCCCTATGTCCGCAGTCTTCGCCACTACCTCGACATAGCATACAACCTCGCACTCCGTCATCTGCAGTCTTCCTCACAAAATCAAAGAAGCAATTATGACCGGTCTGCCCAAGGACCAACTTACTCCCCGGGTGACTACGTCTGGTTCCACCGTCCGTGCCCCAAATTCTACACTTCTTGGCAAGGTCCATATGAAATCGTACAACACCGACCTCCGACTACGTATGTCCTGCGGAACCTGCGACGTCCTCGAGAAAACCTCATCTCCGCGCATTACAACCAAATGAAACCACACTATCCAGCAGCCGTCAAAGATCCACCGACATCTTCACAACCACCACCCGCTACGACCTACCTCAAGGTGCTTACCGATGGGGTAGTGCCTACCCTATACCGCCGCCAGGCACTGAGGACAGTGCCTCCAGAGGGGAGGGAGCGATGTAATGAGATAAAAGCTAGCATGATACCACTAAATGAATTTCTCATTTCTTCTTTTTCAGAAAGAAAGGCTGGCCTGGCTGTTTTAGAGCAAGAAGAAGACCGATTGTCAAAGCTTGTTGTAAATGACGATTACACAGTTGACTTATCATCACTAAACTTACCATTGACTTTCGTCCTTTCAAACGAACTGATAATAGCACAGTCATAGCATAAGACACGCGAGTTCATGGATATCATTTTCATTGTGGATGACAACACCAACGACGACTGTGAGATACAATCTCATGAACTTAGCGGTGCATCAGAAGCTCTTGTTTTCTGACATTTACAAGGTTGTCTAACTGCAAGATTACCACCACTGCTGTCTTTTATTATTACCTCCAGTCTAGCATTAACATCTGTTGATAGGTGGGCTACACGCTGATCACTTACACTGACAGTCTCATGAGTATCCATACCTTCTGCAACCGCATCTGCTCTTAATTCTACTTCATGTTCAAGTTGTACAGAATCCTTGTTCAACTCAGCAGTAATAGGCATTCGTCTCATCCCATCATGATCAACCAAATATAAAAGTGCACTATCATGATCATTGTCACAAATATCCATTTTACCGCCGTTTGTATGATCGACTTCATCATTTTCAAACTCTAATAACAGAAGTAGACAATTTGGGTTCTTCCTCACAAATCCTTAAAGGTTTTATACCTTCACTCTGACTTGTAATGCGTTGAAAACTTGTGGAGTCAGAATCGGATTCTCCTGCACAAACTACGGTGTCGTCTGTGACCCTCTATTCAATAATGGCTTACCAGTTGCAACTACAGGCTTCTTCACCACACCGTTATCGTCACACAATTTGTAGTCAGGCCTGGAGTTTACATTTAGTTTATCACTGAACTTGCTCACTGGTTCACAGTTCACTTCTGTATGCACCTCTTGCAAACGTGTAAAACACAGCCGTGTTTGTCTTGCATCTTGTAACTTATCTGTTGAGGATATACTACGAATCCTTTTACACTCACTAGGTCTATATACGTTACTAGACATCATGGAGCCTTCTCGATATCCACCTCTCTGTGGCCTATTCGTCATCAATGATTGCGTTTTACCCTCAGACTGCTCTATTCTAGGGGTGAGATTCAATATACTGGCAAACTTGCTCATAGATTGATTGACGCTATCTTTTACCAGTTTCAGGATACCATCAAACTCTGTCTCGATGCCTTCATCCTCCATACGGGAGCTTATCTTCACCCACTTCCTTTGCGATCGAGTAGGTAGGCGTCTCGCTATTACCTCTAGGACTGAGCTCGAGTTGAGGTCACTCATGCAATTCATCGAAATCAATGCATTCTTGTAAGTCATCAGATTATCCAAAAACTCAGTGAGTGCCTTGGAGTCATCTTGTAATTGACTACCATTACCTTTAACAGCCTCGAATAATTTCTTTACAATCATCGAAGTTCTTCCGAATCTTTACCGTAGTATACTCATAGCCTCAGAGTATCCTTTGATAGGGGGCATGAACTTACAGCACTGTGTGGCTCTTTAAGCAACTCCAGTGCAGTACCTCATCAAATAGATCAACTTCATTTCATGATTCATCTAAAACGTTTTGTTAAACTCTGGATAGTAGGCTTGGCTTCCATCAAAGTACCGAGGCTCGAATTTAGGAAAATTTAAACCCTTACTATCCCCAAACGGCGAAGCCTGTGCAACAGTCATCATGCTGAGCATCATACACAGCATAACATTTAACAGGCAATACATCATTACTTACTTTCCTGCTTGCTTCCAAGACGCTTTGTCCCTTCTTTGACCCAAGCAACAGTGAACTCTTCCACTGAACAGCGAACGATGACTGCTGTATTGGTGACTCCCGCGAAAAATATGGAGGAGTTGGTTTCGAGCAAACAACCATGAATTGATCGTTCAATCTTCATCTGCATTAACAGCAGCCATAAATGTTATATCTTCCCTTCACTATTTGTGTCGGCCTTATGAGCTTTCCGGCCACCATGTTAGGTTGGCCAGGTTGAGGTGTCAGCAGGAAGTAGGTTAGAGTTCAATTCCAGCTGGATTAATAGCCCCACAGTAATCATGAACGTTATTTCTGGTTGAAGCCTACTAAAAACCAGTTCAAAATCACTAGAATAGACTAAATAATTGGTTTCCTCTACTCATATACACAATAAAATTTATTTTCGTTAACTTGTACAATCATCTTGTGCGGTCGGGTAACTTCATGTTACTCCATAAGCGAGGTATTTTTCCAATTCTCATTTCATTTGGTCCGAAGAGTTTTTATCTTGCTAAGCCTCTCAGTGACGCTAGTTTAATTGCCCCGGACGTATTTGGCCAACCATTGTGAATTAATGGATAACACTGTTTTGTTTTGACTCCATAGGACTCGCTAGCCAAAAAAACTTTTTTTAGCTGATTTTTAGTTCCGAATACTACTCTAATTCCTTCACTAGTTAGGATTTATTCGGCCTTACGTGAAGTATACAGTAGGAACGAGAAATATCAAAACCGATATTCCAAGTTATTTCTCTTCACATGATATGACTGGCTTTTAAAGTTTTCGAGTAAATAATACAGCTTCATCGCCGGATATATTCAAGTGGCAAAAGAATGTTGTTACTACTTGTAACTGTATTTTCAGCTAAATTAAAAGATTGACCAAAAGTATGGCTTTTTGAGGACTCTAATTTTTATCTTTTATCAATTTTTAATTATGTTTACTACTGTCCAGTTGTACAGGTAACAAATGAAGTTGTGTTTAAATCTATGAAGTGGTTAAATTGGCGCGGTGGCGGGTCCTCAATACAGGGCTTCGACCTTGGCAGGTACGAATAATGTCGATTGCTAACAGTGATGAACAGCAACATACGGAAGGTATGGCTTCTTGGATTTAAATAAAGTTTCAGATGTTACAACTGTTAGTCTTCCTGAAAAGCGTGTCAAGTTTCCCCTGTCTCGAATCAAGACAATCGTGAAGACAGTGCCATCCGTCAACCTTGTTAACTTTGAGGCGTTGGTGGCTATTGGATTTCTTTGTGAACAATTCGTGCAGGATTTTTGTGGTAGCGTTCGTGAAGTAACACTCCAAGATGGGAAAAAGACTATTTCCAAATTGCATGTACAGAATACTGTGAAGCTATTTCAGAAGTTTGAATTTTTAGATGGAATTATTGACTAGTAAACGGCTAAATAACACAAGACCTTTTACTCGGTACTCTTCGTACTTTCATTTTCGACGTTACGACTGATGGCCGTGTTTCCTGACCTAGCTTTTAACTGTTTCCAGATGCTTTTCTAAGAATTATATATTTGTATACAATAACTATGTTATATACAATAACTGTTATATATATATATATATATATATATATATATATATTATCATAGATGCTTCCAACTGTACCTAGCCTTTAATCATATTTTGGTGTATTCAGTTCCATTAAACATTAGATACTCGAATTACTTAAATCATTATCAAAAGCAAAGGATTCACAAAACACTGAATCATGACTTCTCTTTGTAAGATGGCTACAACCCCTTTAATTATTCAGCGAATTTGAGTGAACACCGAGATTTCCATAACATCTTAATACCAGTCTACTCACCTAGACCCAGCTTTTCTGGTAGAAGTATACTGTTTCTGTATCCAATATGATCTCTCAACTAAGGGACACTACTGCCTTATGTTTCATTTAGCAGACAGACCTATGCCTATTTTTCGTGCACATCGGCACTTGTAAGCATTTAGTGACAGTAGGCATCATGCATCCCAACTTTCGTTCACCTAGACCTTAACTGTAGTTAACTACCAAGAACATTAACATGCACATGGTTGTTGAGTAACACCATTTAAGTTTTTATTAACAAGGGTGTTTTTGTGTGTGTTTAAGATGAGTACAGTTAAAATAAAGCTCTCAGCTGTAATGTGTCTAACGTAAATTCTTTAGATACAAATCAGTGACCAATGTAAACGACGAAGCAGTCAGTTTTTGACACTTAGCAGATGTTGCTTTCAGCTGAAGTATGTCTAAACAGTTCTATCTTTTTTTGAGACTTTCATTCTTATACAGAAGGCAATCAACAAGAGACTTATCGTTATGAATATTATCCAATCGCTGTAAATATGCTTATGCATTTTATTTTTACTTTTTGCATCTGAAAAAACTGTCAAGCGTCGATATTTAGGTGGTAAACAATAAATTTAGAATATGAATTAATCGTACTGCGCGAATAAATTGTAGAATACTTTGTAGCATTGGAAGAGCAATTATTGTGTATTTTGAAGAACTCATATGCTACCCAAAATGCAGTTGTGTAGTTATTGCATCTTAATATGCATTTATCGCCTCCCAAACCACAGTTCGTGGAATGTATTCCGAAAATCGTATAGGGAGTATTTCCTATCCATATATGTATGATGATAAAAAAAGGGAATATCTGGATTTGAATATTTCTAAAATTACTTCGAAACACTTATACTTACGAATCCCGTAACCGTCACCAATAACACGAATTATATTTAGGTGACAAAAATTCAAAGGTAAATTCATTTTTTTCAAAATCATTAAAAATATGGGGTGAAAGTTTAAGAGTTCTGACAGTAGTAATAGATTAGTAAATTAAAAAGCATACATGAAAGACAGTTAGTATTCACAGATGTATATGGTAGTTTCAGAATGAAATGTCTTCCGGTTTAATTTCTCCAACCAACTGCTCGAATTTCAGTTCATCTTCGGCTTTGGGACTTTAACAATTTCTGGTTTATTGGAATACTCACGAAAAATATATAAAATCACAAGGGCAATAATCACCAAGTTCATAAGGAGTATTACTGTACAAACGCAGATGATGAAGAAAGTTGTGGATAATAATACAAAATGCTGTGTATTCTACCTAGAGTTGTTTGGATTTTTAGCGCTAAAGATGACCACAAATAGCGCTTGGATTCTAAAATAACGCGACCCTCCAAGATTGGTTGAACCTAGAGTAGGATTTAACCGAAATTAATATAGTTGTATGACAAATATTTAAAAATAGTATCTATTTAACGCGGCTACATTTTTGTGACTATAAAAGCCACAATGACTACGATTGTCTGAATAGTTTGTATGTCTTGTAGTATATGGGAAGAGTAAACGTACCTATCAACAATATTACATGTCACTCTCATGCCACATATTATCTAGAAACAGAGGATGACTACCTTATGCAGTTGATGAAATAAGGGCTGAATGAAAAACTTAAAACTCTGTACAAAAGTACATTAGTCCACTTATAAACTTAACAAAATACAAACCAACAAAAAGCCTAACGAACTAACTGTGGACAAAGACCTACAGCGAACAGAAGAATTAAACAAAGACCAATGGACATTTTCCGAATCTGTGAAGCAATACAAAGTGGATACACCGGCGTCACTATAAACGATTTAAGTTACTCGACGACCCCATCTACAAAGTCTGCACCCATGTGGGTCAGACTAGGACTTAACGGCTACGTTGATTGGTTTCATGTTTCCAACTTAGTGTTGTTTCAGCCAATGTCACTCGTTAAGTAGTAGAGTACATCAGCACCTACGGTTAAAGGCCGTTAATTCCTCCCCATGCATTTTTAGTGGTAATGTTTCACACCCGAAAGAATGTCTGCACATGACGCATCTACTTAGAAACATAGAATCTCAGTCAACCTAGCACTCCCATGTTTATTACAGGATAAGCTTCATATTAGTTTGTTTATCAGATGCATCACACAGTGAAACAGCATTATTTACTGGATGAGGTGTCGAAAAAAATTTATTGTTCATAATCATATCAACGTCATCCAGCAAGTAATACTGTTTCACTATGTGATACATCTAATAAACAAACTAAAATGGAATTACTTACTACTACAGTGCCCAAATTCTACACATATATTAATAGAATAAACTTCGATTTTTATAAACAGTGGTGACCAACCATTTACGCTTTTCTGATAGGGCAGAAAACTTAATTCAATTAGATTGACTGACTGACTGGTTTCAACATAGAACTTTGCACATACGTGCAGCAGTTCAAGTCGCCACACTTCAATCAGTACACAAAGCCGGGCAAGAAGAAGAAAGTTTTTAAAAAAATGCAAAATAAAGACAGTAAACAGAGATATGAAGCAAAGAGAATAACAATATAGTTTTATTGGAAATCATAAGTCACAAGGAGTGGATGCATCTGCACCAGCCATTGTGAACGATGCGTTTGAGCCATTTCAACCATTGTTTCCAACCCTTGGTTTTTACCGTCCCGAGGACCCCAACCAGTCAGGAAGTCTACACCTTCCTACGTGGCTGGCTTAAACTAACTGTTGTGGATTTCATTGACTGGTACCATGTTTTCGTTTGACCGCCGCTAGCTCTTTTCCAGCCTGAACCTATGTCAGCTAATATTGCCCGTCGAGGAAGGCGATGACTAGGCGTGCATACGTAACACATGTCCTAACCATCTCAGTCGATGTAATTTCACAGCCTCGTCGATTGATTTCCCCAGCTTAGCTAGAACTCGACGCCTAACCTAAATATTGCTCACCTTATTATACCACTTCACACGGGAGATAGAGCGCAGACACCTATGATCAAAGACAGCTAGTCTTTACATGTCATCCACTCTTAATGACATCGTCTTGCAGCCATAAAGGAAGACGGAGCAGTACACATATCAATAGCTAGCCAGAGATGGCGTAAACTGGTATATTAGATTTTGTCGGAGATCAACCGGTTGGGACTAGCTGATGCAACTTCCCAAATAAGTGAAGTGGTCAACACGCTCTACCACTTCACTCCCTAATTCTAAGCTAGAAGTTAATGTAGTCCAGTTCTGTAACATTATCTTGCATTTGCCAGGAGTGAATCACATGCCAAACATTCGAAGATTGCAACTCAAGGTGTCCATAAGACTCTACATTTCGTCAGCGTCTTCATCTGAAAGCAGGACTATATCATCTGCATACTCTAAGTCAACGAGATTATTCCCTGGTAACATGTCAATCCCTGAGTCGCTGAAGTGGGTCAGGGTTAAGTCCATCAGTACATCTATGATGAAATTGAATAGAAATGGGGATGGTGGGTATCCCTGTCGGACGTCACTAGTCGTCACCACTTCAAATGACAACTCGCCGTAAGCCCTCACCTGGCTGCAAGAGTTCGAGTAGAGTGCCTTAGTAAGTGCAATGTATTTTCTCGGCATTCCCTTCACAGCCGATTATCGCTAGAGTACCTCTCGGTCGACAGGACTTAATGCCGCCTTTAGGTCAAGAAATAAGACGATTTTAGATAGTTGGAGGCAATCGGCAGGAAGCCTTGGACCTGGGTTTCGTGCCAGTTGGCACTCATCAGGAGGTTAATCGCGAGCCCGAATAGCTCAGTGGTAACGTCTCTGACTGCAGCACTGGGTGACGCGGGTTCGAATCTCAAAAGGGACGTGAGTTCCTTCAGGGTTGCTGATGAGTGCTAACTAGCCACATTGCAAAACCTGACTGATGGAATTCAATCTGCACCAAAGAAAGGACTAGACACGTCACACTAGTTACTAGTGTCCAATCAAAATATGACGATTGTTGGACGCCGATAAGAATGCCTATGTTCCAGAATCTGTCGACGTGACTAACACACCTCCCTTGTCTAAAGCCTGCCTGGTTCTCGTCTTTGTTTCTCCTGTGGACCGCTTAGTCTACTCATTATTATTGAGCCTAGAACTCCAGATACCATATTAGTCAAGCTAATCCTCCTGTGATTATCACAGGAAGACTAGTCTCCCTTCTTGTATATGGGGATAATCAATGACTTGTACCAACCCGACGGGAGTTCCTCTGATTCCCAGACCCTGCCTAGTACCTCAGTTAACTCAGACAGTAAACTGTCTCTGCCATTCCTAAACACCTCTGCAGTCATTCCATCAGGTCCTCGTTTCAGACTAGCGATAACCATAGTAACCTCAGTCAAGGACGAAGGACCTGTGTTTATATCCCATTCAGGCAGGTGTTGGACGTTCGGTAAGCTGAGCGTGGTTGTAGGCCAATTGAACTGCTCCTCAAAGTATTCTTTCCAATGTTCTAGTCGTCTATCCTCAGAGCTAATTATGATGCCATTTTCTCAGAGATTGTCTCATTTATCATTTCCCTTTTACCACCTGTTTCCCTGATAAGCCTAAATAGTTTTCTGATGTTACCAATTGCCGATGCCTTTTCCATCTCTTTCGCTTTTGTCACCCGCCACTGTTCACGGTCGTTGCAAAGACTTCTTTTTAGTTTTCATTTGAGTAGCTTTCGCTCCTCATCATAATCGGAGTTCGCTGGAATCAGCCTTCTTGCGTCAATCAGTTCGGATGACGCGGTAGAAATCCAATGCCTCTTACTAACTTTTGGTGTTAGCTTACTAACAGCTTTTACAGCTGTGTCGACAGCTAACTGTATGTTGTGCCAGGCTGCCTCAGGGGAAGTCCTGCTGTCAACCTCAGACACTTGTTTCGCTATTTCTTCCTTAAAAATGGACTCAGAGTCTCGGTCTAGTTGGGGACGTAACTGTTTCACTGTCATCAATTTCTTATGCCCGTTTAGTCGTAAGCATAAACGTGTGCGAACCAGGGCGTGATCAGAGTCTACGCACGTGTTCCAGAAGGAGCAACAGTCTTCTACTGACCCTCGTCTACGATACCCTATCGCTATGTGGTCTATCTGAGTCCAGCGTTGATTTGGTGATGAAGGTCACCAGGTTACACAATGTCTTTCTTTGTGCCTAAAGTTAGTGGTGACTAGGAACAGATGATCATCTGAGCAAAAATGTAGAAAAGGATCACCGTTGTCGGTTCGTCGACAGGGAACTCCATACGTACCACCTACATACTTCTCAGTATGGCACAACTTCCCTACTTGGGCACTGAAGTCCCCTGCTAAAACAACTATATCTGAGCGTTTTGCTTTTTGCAGCAAATTAGACAGTTTCAGGTAGAAGTCATCCTTCAGTTCATCCGAACTGCAGTCTGTTGGGGCGTAAGTGGAGACCACGAAAAGACGACGACGAGTAGTGCTGTTTTCCCTTATTTTAACGAACCCATTCAGACGGGCCGCACATATACGACTATCTACTGCGACCCAGTCAATGAATCATTTTTCTGCCCAAAAACTCAATTCTATCCCTACACCTGCGAGTCCTCACGAACTAGCTGAGGGGTCTCCTGACACCCTTAAAGTGAATTTTGTAGATTCACCTTGTTGGCTGGGTGAGGTTAAGTGAATGACAAAACTCGGGTCTTGTATGAGTGTCTCCGAAACACAACATACAGCCATGGCTCGAGATGCCAGAGTTCTAGCTAGTGATGTCTGTAGTCCAATTTGGCAGAGGGTCCTGACGTTGAATGCTCCTATATGAAGTTGGTAACTTGGCTTTAGGAGGCTGTCGGGGATGATTCTATAGGTCTCATGTCTGTCTGTCTGTTTTCGACATACAACTTTGCAAAGATGTGCGGCAGTTCAAGTTGCCACACTCCATGTAACACACAAAGCAACAGAAGAAAGTACAAGAAATGCATAATAGCGTCAGTAAACAGAGGTGTGAGACAAAGGAATAGTAATAACAAAGAATGATATAGCTTCATTGGAAATCATAAATCACAAGGAGTGGATGCATCTGCACCAGCCATTGTGAACGATGCGTTTGAGCCATTTCAACCATTGTTTCCAACCCTTGGTTTTTACCGTCCCGAGGACCCCAACCAGTCAGGAAGTCTACACCTTCCTACGTGGCTGGCTTAAACTAACTGTTGTGGATTTCATTGACTGGTGCCAATTTTTTCTTTGACCGCCCCGCTAGCTCTTTTCCAGCCTGACCCTATATCCGCTAACATTGCTCGTCGCTACAACTCTCATCCTTGTTTGTTGTCACAGAGTGAAGATGACTAACTAGCCTGAAGAATAGTACCGACTGTAGTAGGAAAGTAAGGTGATGTGGGTAATGGAGAATGATGTCCAGGAAGGCTTCGTGTGCTTTTGGAAGTGTGTGGGCGGTTGTTACTTTCCGGTTGCCCACACCGTGGAAGTTTTGATTGATTATTCGGGTACCTGAAACAGAAAGAGGGTTAGTGTTGCGTGTCCGCAAAGCCCAGGGGACAACTGCTTGAGGCCCGTCACACACAGCCTGCATAAACTGGTTTCTTGGATTTTTTCCGTATTAGTAAGCTTACCGCCGGTTACGGACCACCGTAAGGTAGGTTGGGATGTACAATTGTTGATGGTCGGCCATTTCTAACCCCCTCCCTCCAGAGTGGAGAG
Organism: Trichobilharzia regenti; assembly: GCA_944472135.2. NCBI lineage: Eukaryota > Metazoa > Platyhelminthes > Trematoda > Strigeidida > Schistosomatidae > Trichobilharzia > Trichobilharzia regenti. The sequence goes on from OX235263.1 coordinate 28,721,312, forward strand.
ACAGCATAGCTGGCATGTTGGTCGTCTGAGGGGAACACCTTACTGCTGTTACATACCTGTTCCGCAGCAGTAGGACTTCGCCCACAGACCCCCAGCATAGTCTAAAGAAATTTTTACACTAAGCCGGTAACTGCTTTTAGTCTAATCACTATCCTAATGACATTCCTGACATGGTAGGACCTACAGGAACATTGGTTCCAGCCAATGTAGCTTGTTGGGTTATTGCGATATGCAAGCCCGACCACCACGTCAAGGTAGCAGCTATCGGTGAGGTTCGATTAAACCCCAGTGGATAGTTCCTTGTATGAATCTGAGATAGCTCCTGGTACTATATGTGCAACAAGGAGTTTACAAAATCAGTGGAATGTTTTGACATTTGTAAGGTGAGTTTTATGGATTTATGAGGTCAGTCTGGTGAGGATGGCGGTCGGGGGCTAGGCTGTTTAGTTTTGAATCCATACCTCTCACTTTAGTCACTATCAATGGTCGCAAACTTTACTGAGACTAGTACTAACAAAGGGAGAGAAAGATGAATACTATATATGACGACCAGACGGACTGTGTGTATGGAAGCTTATGGGTGGCAGTTACTTCATAGTTATCGAAAATGATTTCTTTGAGTGCCTGAAGCAGAGAAAGCATCAGTGCTGCGTAACTGCAGAGCTCAGGAGGCAAATGTTCGAGTTTGACAAAACACAAGCTTATTTGGAAAGTGAAGGATGTGAAATTTTCGGGTTGACTTTTTCTTACGCATTTTCAGCGACAAAGTGAAGAGATGAATGAGAATTCCCACCTGTAATCACTAGACTAATGGGGAGTTAACTTAGAAGAATTGGAAAGCCTTGCTTCTAAACCAATGATATATGAGTATTTAGGGTGATAAAAGAATGACAACGTTTCAGTCACCAGAAACTATGTCTTTGAGAGCGGTTCCATAAAGACAGCAATCTGCTTCAACATAGTAGTTTAGTCACTATTTCAACTCTCATATGAATATTGAAGGACAGTTTGATGGTTAGCTTTAAGTGATCTCTCCGTTGTCACAACCTATTGTACCTGCTTTTTTATCAGTCATTTAATTCCTTACCATCATATTCTTATTCATGTACATAAACTGTATCGTTTTATTTCTGTCATTGTTTACGTTTGTTAGTATCTTTACTTTTGTCAGCCGTTCACTAATGCCCATTGGTTCATTCCAGAGTAATAATATGCTGTATAGACAGCGCGTACATGAACCTCGTAGTCAAAGAACGCATGTGAGATGGAATCAGTAGCGGCATGTAGCAAAAGTCTAAGGCTGTTCCAGTTAATCAGAGCAATCAGTAGAAAGAAGCATAGTGTTAGGGAGACGGTCTGTTAGGCAGATAGCATGACGGTTAGCAGCCCTACAAAGACGACTTGGACGTTGGATAGAACACTTCGAAAAACACAGCCAGTTTTCAATATTTTAAATCTAATGCTCGTGCTAAACAGACTAACGTAAATAAAGCGATGTATCGATCAATACTAAAAAGCATCAAACTGAGATAGACTCAAGGCTAGTAGCTAACCTTCCAGGTACTCAAATACCATGAGGCACTCGGTCCAGAAAACTTGCCTTAGATCTTTTTGAAGATGGTAAGATTTTAATGAGAGAATTGATGGGGCTGTTTACGAAAGTTCAGCTAAATGAAAATATCCTATCAATGTAGAATGAAGCCAATGCTGTGCCTGTCTTTTGAAAAGCCCCAATTAATGCTAATTAGCTGTCTTTGATCATAGGTGTCTGCGCTCTATCTCCCGTGTGAAGTGGTATAATAAGGTGAGCAATATTTAGGTTAGGCGTCGAGTTCTAGCTAAGCTGGGGAAATCAATCGACGAGGCTGTGAAATTACATCGACTGAGATGGTTAGGACATGTGTTACGTATGCACGCCTAGTCATCGCCTTCCTCGACGGGCAATATTAGCTGACATAGGTTCAGGCTGGAAAAGAGCTAGCGGCGGTCAAACGAAAACATGGTACCAGTCAATGAAATCCACAACAGTTAGTTTAAGCCAGCCACGTAGGAAGGTGTAGACTTCCTGACTGGTTGGGGTCCTCGGGACGGTAAAAACCAAGGGTTGGAAACAATGGTTGAAATGGCTCAAACGCATCGTTCACAATGGCTGGTGCAGATGCATCCACTCCTTATTTTATTTTTATTTTTTTATTTTTTTTATTTTTGATTACAGCTTGATTCCACACTGTATATTTGGTACAAGTATGGAATTCTCAGCGTGTGACTTATGATTTCCAATAAAACTATATTGTTATTCTCTTTGCTTCATATCTCTGTTTACTGTCTTTATTTTGCATTTTTTTAAAAACTTTCTTCTTCTTGCCCGGCTTTGTGTACTGATTGAAGTGTGGCGACTTGAACTGCTGCACGTATGTGCAAAGTTCTATGTCGAAAACAGACAGACTGACAATGCATGCGATAATCATCGGAGAATTATTCTGTAACCAGATGTGTCTAAAATACTGGTTTTAATTGTTTTCTGAAAGCTTTGTGAACTCATGAAAGACTGACTCGTAAAGAGCAAGCTGGGTTTCATTTATGCCGTGAATGCATCGATCATAAGTACGGTTTTCGTCAGTTGTTAGAATCGAATCACCCATTAACAATCGTTCTCAATATTAGGTCTGCCTTCCATACGTTAGACACGCCTGATCTTTAGGACAGTGTATTAGAGAGAGACGTTCTTGAGAGGTTTATCAGTACCTTTTATAAAAACAATTCGGGTGGAATGAGGACATACATACATACGTACCAGCTATTATCATTGTTCTCAACAAGCAGTGCGGTTTTATCATCCAAGATATCCAGAAGCTTGTGTGTACTTGTCGTGTTGATCTCCGGGGAAAGAATATTCAAACGATATCGCTTTTTTGTATGTAACTAGGCTACACAAACTTGCTGGCCACAACCTTCTTTGCACTGTCTACATGTAAAGTGCTGTTGCAAGATTTTCAGGAGTCTTTACTCTTAACTGTCCTTGCAGGTGCACCGTTAATAGTCGAAAAGTTTATGCAGTAAGTTGCTATATGATGAGTGCAGATGACATTTTCAATCGTTTAGGGAAAGTCAAGGCGATATACAGCAGCATGGACTACCTCTGGCGTCATCGGGATATTAGTTCGGCCATTAAATATGAATTTCCAAAGACTTGATGTGCGCAGTCTCGCTGTACATCTATGCAACCTGATCTCTAAAATCTAACGACTCTGCGTATTTGGTCATCGCTGGCTCCGTAGGACTGCTTGCACAGGATGATGTCGCTATGTAAGTAATTCTGAGACCGCTTTTTAATTAGTGATATTATCTTGGGACACTGGATTTTGGTGACTTAGATGTGTGTTAAGAACGCCTTCATACTAATCATTCTTTGCTAGCTCTATAACTGAATGGACAAGAGAAGAGGTGGTCTATCCTCAACTATTTCCATTTTTTTTCCTTTGCTGTTGTCTTATTGCCTTGCATAGCACAACTTTTAGTCTTCATACTGTACCAAGTTTGTATCGTGAATAACAAAATCCTCTCAAGCACTTTACACAATACACACAAGTAGAAGTCTGTTTTTTTCACGACATGTACCAACCAACTTAAAATTCGGATATCTGGCTATTGTGTAAGCATACTTTTTTTTATGTTTCTTGTTCTTTTTACCACCTCTAGCACTAATCTTTCCTCATGAGACTATGGGCATAGGTCATTTAATAACCCTTTCCCAAAAATTATCTTCACATATATATGATCATGTTTGTATACACCAGTGCTGAAGATCACATTTAAATTTGACCAGTTATCCAATCTGAAATTAGGGATTATGCAGTGTTGTGTATCGTTTATTATCCATTATTTATTGTCCTGTAGGTAAATCAATGTCACCCCTAGTAATAGTCATATGATTAGCATTTAAAAATTCAAAAATTGTAAATAATCAACGCAATTGTTTGATAAAATAAAATTGTATCATATATAATAAAACGGCAGCTGACTAACCGTATCAAACTGGTAATTAGACGCCATTTCAATTTCCAACGGGATTTCCTCTTTCATTTTACCAATTATATACAATGGTGCAAAAAGAATATTGCTGATTGTTCGAACCTCATTAGAACGATAGGGTAAAGAGAACTGGTAAACACAAAGAATTATTTAAGAAGATAAATTAAACACTTAATCAAAACTGTTCGAACAAAAAAAGGAAGCTGCCTACTTTATAAGCACGCCCACCAGTTTTGTAAAAGTTGCAATTATCAGTAGCAGAATCCATTAGACTATAAATCTATGTATAAACATTCCAATAGAATTTAATATAAGTCTTTCTAGTAACCTTAAACTAGACTTTCACACAGATACACTTGTTCTTCATTTGACTGAGTCGCAAACCAACTCTTTCGCTGATTTACTAACCGATATCCATACGTTGAATCTAACCAAAAACAATGTTTGGCCGTAGGCTATGCATTGCAACTGTAGCATACGACTGTAAACTTGAGGTCGCACACACACACACACACATTAAAATTGACTGGCGTTAAATACAAACAACCGTAATTCACCTTAACATCGAACCTCTTCAACTGCTGCATTTTATAGAGTTTTATTATCTTCAATTATGTAAAGGTCATAAAATTGATGTTAACAGATCTTTTAAACCTATCTCTAAAACGTGTTTGGGGCGTATCCTAAAGTTTGTAGAAGCCCTAGCAATTAGAAAGTTCAAGCCACGTTTATGCGTTCAAAAACAATTTGTCATGACATTAAACCTTCCTTCGTCAATTTTGTTTTGATACCGTAGCAGATGTACTACTTATAACCTCTGCTATTTGGTTTAGTGGTCTTCATTTTTATTTTGACCTTGAATATGTCCTTTTAACTTGACCTAAGTCTATTTTTCTCACCTCTTACCTCTTTATTAATTATATATATATATATATATATATATATATATATATATATTCCTATGACAAGTCCGTGTGTGATCAGATTGTTCGAAATGTGTTGCGCAAATACATTACACGATTCAGACAAATTACGTCTTCTTATTGCTTCATCTAAATTCATAAAGGGAACTAATTGTTTTAAATCTTCAATTATATTACTTTTACCTCTTGATTCTTTATTCTTCCTACTTCATGTGTGAAAACACAATGGCTATCCATCTGTCTGACTTCAACATAAAACCTTGCACCGATGAGCACCAGTTCGAGTCGCCACACTTCACTCAGTATACAAAGCCAGAGAAGAAGGAGAAAGTAAAAAAAAGTGAAAAATAGAGACAGTAAACAGACATATCAAGCATAAAAGAATAGTAATATCAAAGAACAGAATAGTTTTTATTGCGTATTATAAGTCACAAGGAGTGGATGCATCTGTGCTAGTCATTGAGAACGATTCTAAGCCATGTCACCAATTGTCTCCAGCCATCGGTGTTTACCGTCCTGAGGATCCCAACCAGGAAGGCTACATCTTCCTACGTGGCATAAACTAAATACTGTGAATTTCACTGACTGATGAGGCTGTTTCGGTTTGACCACCAATGGCTCCTTTCCAACCTGATCCATCCTATGCCACCTAACATTGCGCGTTGTCGAGGTAGGGCGATGGCTAGGCGTGCATGCGTAACACATGTCGTAACCATCTCAGTCGATGAAACTTCACAACCCTCCTTCCCTAGCACTGACATGACAAGGGCTATGCAGCGACCTAGACTGCTATATAGTAATGATGGTTCTTATTGTTGGAAATGATGATCTACCCATTTATTCTACAAAACAAAACAAACTTGAAGGATATTTATAATTTCATTTGTAATAGTGAAACTCGTCAAATCAACAAAGAAGAACTAGGCTAGAAACAAAATAGATATATTTGAAGACTTCTCAAGTCAGCCAAAAGCAACCAATACTTATACACACGAACTAGAGAATCAATATATATATATATATATATATATATATATATATATATCCAGAAACAATAAATCACATTTCAGGTTACCAGAAGAGATGACTGGTAAACTCGTGAAGAATTCTAAAAGCTCACTTCAACTTGATGATGTATTCGCTGAAAATGTTGTCTGCAAAGAATATGAAACCTTCACAATTTAAATCATCCGGCGCAGAGAACACAAACACATCAATATTATCCATCTGAGCTATAAATCTTCTTTGTTATATGTATCTAGACCTGCCTAAGCAACCTAGATCATATGAGTAGAAAATTCGAATAAGCGTATAAAAAAACATAAGTCTCATGACATGTACTACTTACTAGTGTGTATTTAACTATAGAGGCTGGTTGCTGAGAATACAATTATAATTAATGTGTAAAAATTAAGCACAATGTCATAAATTGATTAAAACCGTCTACATGTGTTACTACAGTCTGTATATTTATTGACAAATGCAGATATACACACACGTGTAAAAGACTATACATATATATAAACAGTGATAAGTAACTGTACACTTTAGTCACAGTTCTTTTTTGTTTTACCTTTAGCATATATTATTATAAATCTACAGGATAATAAAATAAAAACCCAGTCCAATGGAGGTAATTTTTAAATGGTTATTATTTTCTATTGAATTAACATTAAATAGAGGTAGAGATAAAATGAACTTCGAGAAAGAATTCAATTTCAATATGCTAAATTGTACCTAACACTTAAACTATTAACATTCATTTTGCGGATATATTAAGAGGATAGAAATTAATATGATGTACAATAAGTTAAGAAGTCAGTATAGTCGAAAAAATTTGCAGATTGATTTAAATTGCCCTCCAATTTTGAACTGCTTTATTTAAACAAAGTCAGTTTCGATGTTATCTTGAGTACTAATTCTCGAGTGTATGAATATGGAGCATTTTTTTATGAGTATTTACGGATAAAGATAAATGAAAAGGAGATTTGTAGCGTAAAACAGTGAATTACCTAATTATGAGACTGTTATGCTTAAGCTTAATCACCCGGAACAGATTTTTCAGGTACTAGGCTAAAAGCCACACTTATCGTGTAAGGGCTGACAAGACTTCCCAGTTGCTCTTGCCTAAGTAGGTGAGGCAGGACTCGAATTTGTGATCCATTGACTGAAAACCTAGCGCTTATGTCAATAAGTGACAACCTCATAGTTATGAAATAGATACATCATCAACTACAGCTGTACAACGCATAATTATATTATTTTCACTTTATGATTCTTATTCCTCCTACTTGATGGGTAGACAAAAGGTGTAACAACTCGTACTGACAGAATTCAGTTTGCATCAAACGAAAGTCTAGACGCATGACATTGGTTACTTATTTTTATTATTATTATTCTTGCTCCCTTGGGTTCCTAGTGGAACATAGGGTTTCAACTGCACGTCTCCACTTACCACTTCTATCTTCCTTCTGCTGTACTTTTCACCTGCATCCATGTTAGTCCATACTCTTTCAACTCCTCTTCACACGATCTCCTCCATGTCACCCATGGACGTCCTACTCGCCGCTTCCCTTTCGGGTTCCACTCGAGGGCTTGACGCGCGATGTCACCCAACGGTCTCCTCAGCGAGTGTCCGATCCATCTCCCTTCTCTCCTGCATATTTGTTGGGTGATTGGTTCTTGTTTTGTTTCTTCCCATAGTTCCTTGTTGGTGATTCTTTCCAGCATGGCCATCTGATCTTCAGTATAGATCCAGTGAAGACAGTTGTTGATAAAGGTCTGGCCTGCAATAGCCTGTTGGAAATATTCTTTGTGACCCACCCGCCAAGTTTCTGATCCGTATAGAAGAACTGACTTGACGTTGTTTGTATACAAGATCCGAATTTTGTTGTTGATGCTGAAATGACGAAGATTTCCAGATTGGTTTCAGGTTGATGAATGTGTTTCTCGCCTTCCCGATTCCCGCTCGATTTGACATCTTCGTCCATTCCGACTGCCTGTAGTTGAGACAATGCTCCCTAGATAAGTGAATGAATTAACCTCTTTCAAATCCCTCCCGTTGATGGTGATTGACGCTGGATGTTGCTGCTGTTGTTGTTGGTTGGTTATTTTTCATCACCTCCGTCTTGTCTATGTTCACTTGGAGTCCTGTCAAGCCTGAATAGTTCGGTGGTAACATCTCTAACTGCAGCGCTGGGTAACGCGGGTTCGAGTCTCAAAAGGGTACACACGAGTTCTCATCAATGATTATAGATGCGCCTTGCTGATAAGTGCTAACAAGTACGAAACCTAGGTTCAGGGTTTCTCGCCAACTATCCAACATATCAACTGCTTCATCTTGTTCTTTTTCCTCTTGCTGACCTTTCTTTCAATGCATTTGTGTGAATTGTGATCATTTTAGTTAATTACAAATCTCTATATAAGGAGTTTATTTTTTTCTGTGACATCAAAATATAGTTTCAAGCAAAACAATGTGAAATAGAGTGATTCAGGAATTTTTAAATATAAGATTACTGATCTAAAAATGTCATTATACATTCGATTCTTCAGGATAAATTTAACCAAAAGCTATAAACACACCAGTTTTGATTTATGGAAATCACATGGTGTACTAATGATATAATGAGTGAATTGAACTGTCTTGGTTGATTATATCATACTACTTTCAAAGGGAATAAATGAATAAGGATTAGAATGGTAAAAGCGAAACTAAACTTGATAAAAGTAATATGTACCACTCCTCATGATATCAAGGTTAGTGATCACTGTGAGTTACACTCAAATATATCAAGGAACACTTATATTCTACATATAGTTTATTTACTCTAAAAGCTCTTTTAGTGAATTTCATCCTATATAATACTCGAAAACAGGGAAAGTCATCAAGCAACTTGTAGTGAATCCATAGTAGACAATTGACTGGACAGCATGTGATTATATAAAAAAGAAACACAAAAATCTAATAATGCATTTCAGTATTTGACTTTTTGTACAACTAGTACACATTCCATTTCACTTCACCTAAATCCATCTCATCAATCCTTTAGCTTATTGACAACACTTGGATAGCATTTTGATTCGTCTTTACCTTTCACAATATATGGTAAATATACATTCACGGAGAGCATAAAGTATTCCGACAAAAATGTTGTGACCAGTGGGGCACAGTAGATCAGGTGTAAGGACAAATGCTCATCGACGACATTGGCTAATGGTCGCGTTATTTCGTGAATTGGCAGAATCTGGATTCATGAGTTATTGGATCGAGTCCAAGTGGCTTAATCTAATGGTCTATGGACTCGCCTTGTAGCCGGACGGTGCTGGTTTCGAACCTAGGCGGGTGCGTACTAATGAAGAGTTCAAAACTAGGACGAAACAGCTGGCTGTCCAGTACTCCCAGGTTTTCCAATGGTTCTCTAACAAATGTCACCTCATGATGAAATCCTAAAACCGGGTTTTATCTTCCAGCCACATGTTTATACTTCATAACAGATACAGTGACAACACTATCAAGATATGTTATACAGTTTACTAATTGAATTGTATTCTGCAGATGCATATAACAGCTGATATCACATAATACTTGGAATCGCAAGTATGTCTAGTTCGCAATTTTATAAGCAAAAACGACACGAGGAAATAAGGGAACATTAGGATTTGTCTATAGAAACGGTCGACTGACGAAACTTTACAACCCCAACTGAAATAAATGTCCAGCATGATATGTGGATTAGAAATTATTGTCTAAATCGCAAAAAGAAACATTCGTTTCTCTACTAAAAAAAGATAGTCTGTGTGATTCTGGACTTCAAAAGTAAGAGCTTAAGGAGTATACTTTCAGAATCTCTTAGGAAAGCTTACCTTCGCTTTAACCCTTTATGCGTGGTATTCTACAGTCATTTAATGTTTTCTAGTGATCAAAACCACAAACGTCTCTATTTGATCACTCCTATGGAAACGTGTCAGTTTAGCTGCTACAGTAGAGTGATGTATATAAATTGTCCAATGTTTACTACTTCTAAATGTCTGTCTGTTTTCTACATAGAACTTTGCACAGATGTGCGGAAGTTCAAGTCACCACACTCCCTCCTTGTAGCACACAAAGCAAGAGAAGAAAGTACAAGAAATGCATAATAGAGACGGTAAACAGAAGTGTGAGACAAAGGAAAAGTAATAACGAAGAACAAAACACTCTCATTGGAAATCATAAGTCACAAGGAGTGGATGCATCTGCACCAGCCATTGTGAACGATGCGTTTGAGCCATTTCAACAATTGTTTCCAACCATTGGTTTTTACCGTCCCGAGGACCCCAACCAGTCAGGAAGTCTACACCTTCCTACGTGGCTGGCTTAAACTAACTGTTGTGGATTTCATTGACTGGTACCATGTTTTCGTTTGACCGCCGCTAGCTCTTTTCCAGCCTGAACCTATGTCAGCTAATATTGCCCATCGAGGAAGGCGATGACTAGGCGTGCATACGTAACACATGTCCTAACCATCTCAGTCGATGTAATTTCACAGCCTCGTCGATTGATTTCCCCAGCTTAGCTAGAACTCGACGCCTAACCTAAATATTGCTCACCTTATTATACCACTTCACACGGGAGATAGAGCGCAGACACCTATGATCAAAGACAGCTAATCTTTTCATGTCTCTCACTCTCAATGGCCACGTCTCGCAGCCATAAAGGAGGACGGAGCGAACTGATGAGCAGTACACCCGCCCTTTGGTCGATAGTCGGATATCTCGTCTACGCCACAGACGGCGTAAACTGGCATATGCGAAACTAGCCCTCTGTATTCGTGCTGAGATTTCGTCTGAGATCAACCCGTTGGTGTTGGCTGATGGTACTTCTCAAGTAAGTGAAGCGGTCAACGTGCTCTACCACTTCACTCCCTATTTCGAATCTAGGAGTCGATGTAGTTCAGTCCTGTAACATCATTTCGCATTTGGCGGGAGCGAATCACATGCCAAGCATTCGTAGAATATAGCTCAAGGTTCTCAGAAGACTCTTCATTATTTCAGCATCCTCGCCTAGGACTATATCGTCTGCATATTCTAAGTCAACGAAATTATTCCCTGTTAACATGTCAATCCCTGAGTCGCTGAAGTGAGTCAGGGTTAAGTCCATCAGTACATCTATGATGAAATTGAATAGAAATGGGGATGGTGGGCATCCCTGTCGGACGTCACTAGTCGTCACCACTTCAAGTGACAACTCGCCGTAAGCCCTCACCTGGCTGCATGAGTTCCAGTAGAGTGCCTTAGTAAGTGCAATGCATTTTCTCGGCATTCCCTTTACTGCTAAGCATCTCCAGAGAACCTCTCGCTCGACAGAATCCAATGCCACCTCTAGGTCAAGAAATATAATGATTGTTGGACGCCGGTATGAATGCCTATGTTCTAGAATCTGTCGGAAGGTGAAGGTATGATCAATACACCCTCTTCCTGGTCTAAAGCCTTCCTGGCTCTCTCGTGTTTGTGCCTCCCGAGCACCACTTAGTCTACGTATGATTGTTGAGGCTAGGACTTCTAAATGGGTTCAAAAACATTATGTTATTTCACTGTTAGTAACTGAATGGTTGGCCACTATTAACCATTTAGAGTAATTTACAAGATTTGAAGGGAAATACACTTAAAACAGTACATATCCAGCTCTTTTGTATAGCAGAAAAATAACATGATATTCAGAGAACGACCCGAAACGAAAGAAGAAAATTGTGAAATTTACCCTTAAACTAATTGTAGAGCAATTTATGGTTTATGTGAGTTTCAACTATTAGTACAAACAAAAATAAGTATTTACTAACACCACTGATAGAACAGTGAAGTCGTTATTGTTCAAAATAATTCAAATAGGAGAAAGTCTTTTCACAATATCTTTCATACATAAAAAAACTACTTTAAGTCGTAGACACGATCTGCATCATAATTGTTGTATGAGTGTGAGGGGAAGTTTAATATTTTACGTTGATAATTATAGAGAAAAACTGGTATCTTACTTTACATTGTATTCAAACTGAAATAAGGAGTGAAAAATACCAGTATGAAAGAACAACAGGAAGTTTTACTGGTCAAACTACGTGAACTTAAAGCAGCGACTTCACGGTTAAAACACAGCTCCATTGGCTCCAAACTGGACGAGTGGTTTGAATCGCAAGCACTTAAAAAGGACTTAAAAGCCAAGTCCAGTGAATTAAACAGACCTGCACTAGGCTAATGAGTTGCGTTATTCACACGTATATGTGACGAAAAACCACTAAAAACAACATATAGTTGTGTTAGGTACGTCGATGGTCCAGAGGTAGGACGCTCGCCAACCACTCAGGTGGTCCGGGATTTGATCCCTGGTCGGTCAATGCACTCCTACACATCACTAAGCTGGTAGTAACGGCAGTAAAGAGGGGTTTTAGGCTGGCTGGAAGCCACAACCACCCCCCCACCGCCGCGTAAAAATAAGACTATTGCTACCGGAACTTTAAAGCGCTCTGGCTTGAAGCCCTATGTTCCACTCGGGACGTAAAGGAATAAAAATTTTTTCAAATAGTTGTGCTGAATATTCAACTGAATAATGCGATGATATTTAGCTGTAAAGTTGAAAAAAATGAATGGACCAAACACTCGAAGGCATCTAATCATCACCAGCAATCTCTAATTAAATCATATTTTGAACTCATTCACACCAAACAGATCTATTTTATGCAGTTGGCAAGACATGGCTGATAGTACTACAAGTCATTCAGGCTGAAGTAGGTTAAGTGGAATTCAAATCCTGAGCTTAATGACTGGAAATTAAGTGGCAAAGCTAATGAGTTACATCTCCGCAATTATATCATATGAGAATTATTATTATTACTGATTAAAAGCCTTTACTTTTATAGCAAATATGTTATGCTGATGCTGAAGTGATGACCAGCATGTTTGATATTTTATGTAAAGATATGTAATACAAACATGGATAGCATACAAGTTAAAGTAAAAGCGAAAGGTATATATACAAACACAAAGAGCAATAATTTAAAACACTATGTGAAATTAGAAACTACTTGAACTAATTTATACAATTGATTGGATATATATAAGAATTAACAAAATGCCAGACTGTCAATTGTTGTCGTCTCACATCTAAGTTGATATATTTGGCTCACAGACTCAATGAATTTACTTATCCACCTGATATTAAGGCCACTGTAGTCAGGTTAGTGAAGTATGAAGACAATGTTAAGTAATTCTTTTTAGCTATTTAAATTGTTCAGCATCCGTTATACAGTCCACTAGTTACCAACGTCAACAGTACTCGTAGATGTTTTTGTTTTCAAAACCAACTTAATAGGTGAACCAAATACTATTTCAAATATGCTGATAATAAATACCAAAACAACTGTATTAATATGAGATGCAATTGTACGTCAGTGCCACAGTGGTTAGGACTCTCGCCGACCATGCACACGGTCCGGGGTTCGATCCCCTGCCGACGCCCACCTGATATCTATGGTCGGCCTGCAAAATTTGAGCTACCGATATCCATGCTGAAAATTCCATACTCGCACCAAAAATACAGTGTGGGATCAAGCTGTAATCAAATATAAAATAAATAAATAAAATAAATTTGTATGTTGGACTAATAAGAGTAAAATCGCTTTAGGAAAACAATTAAGTTATTGCTTAATGAATTTAATATGGATAGAATTTTATAAGAATGTGAGAAAACTCAACGTTTGAAATGTTTAGCTCCAACCCCAAAAGTACGTTGGAGGTGTGTGGAAGACGCATTCTCAGTACTTAAAGGCACAAGACATCAACAGGTTTCTCGAACACATCAAGTCAAAGGTAGACGTGATCTAATTCGTTTATGAGATGAAAAGTCATGAAAGGAAACTTTCAATGTTAGATTGTATCATAAAAGGGAAAACAGCAAAGGAAGTTGAACACTAGTGTTTACAGAAAACCCAAATCTAAATCGCTATTTGCATTTCGGTTCATCCCAAATCATGTCAGTAAAAAAGGGATTAGTGAAGTTTTTTCTGTCTGTCTGTCTGTCTGGATTCAACATAGAACTTGGCACCGAAGTGCACCAGTTCGAGTTGCCACATTCCAAATAGCACACAAAGGTAGACAAGGAGATGAGTGGAGAGAACTAGTAGGGTTTCACAAGTATAAGAGTGAAACAGAATAGGTAATGGTAGAAAGAAATATGAAAGATTACAGAGACTGAATACATTTGCGCTGGCCACTGACAACGATTTTGAGCCATGTCACCTATTGTCTCCAGCCATTGATTCTTATAGTCCCGAGGGCCCCAACCCGGAAGTCTGCATCTCCCTACCTGACTCAGCTTAAGTGTCAAGGATTTCATGGATTGATGCCATGTTTTTGTTTGGCCACCACTTACTCTTTTCCAACCTGCGCCTATATCAGCTAGTAATGCCCGTCGGGGGAGACGATGGTTAGGCATGCGCAGCACCTGACCTAGCCATCTCAATCTATGTAACTTTATAGCCTCGTCGATTGATTTTCCCTCTTTGCCCAACACTTCACGCCTAACTTCAACATCACTTACCTTATTAAACCACCTAACGTGAGAAGGAGATCGCAGACATCTGTGATCGAAAGCGGTCAACCTTTTCATGTCTTCAACTCGTATTGGCCATGTTTCAGAGCCATAGAGAAGGACGGAGCGAACTGATGAGCAGTACACACGTCCCTTGGTTGATAACCGGATGTCACGCCTACGCCAGAGATGGTGTAAGTCAGCGAAAGCAGCTCGAGCTTTTTGGATCCGTGCTGACATTTCGTCGCCAATCAGTCCGTTGGTGCTGATACAACTTCCCAAATAGATGAAGTGGTCAACATCTTCTATCACTTCACTCCCTATCACTAAGCTAGGAGTTGACGTTGTCCAGTCCTATAACGATCATCTTACATTTTACAGGGGCGAATCGCATGCCAAACATACGAAGATTGCCGGTCAAGGTGTTCAGAAGACTCTGCATTTTGTCACCATCCTCCCCTAACAGGACTATGTCATCTGCATATTCTAAGTCCATAAGACTATTCCCTGGTAACAAGTCGATTCCTAAGTCATTACGTTCAGTTAAGGATACTTCCATCAGCATATCTATGATGAAGTTAAACAGAAATGGGGAAAGTGGACATCCCTGTCGGACACCACTGGTTGTTATCAATTCAGATGACAATTCCCCATAAGCCCTTACACGACTACGTGAGTTTGAATAGAGTGCCTTGATTAGTGCAATGTACTTTCTTGGCACTCCCTTCACAGTCAGACATTGCCATAGTACCTTTCGATCCACGGAGTCGAAGGCCGCCTTCAAGTCAAGAAATATGACAATTGTTGGACGCCGAAAAGTGTGTCTATGTTCTAGAATCTGTCGAAGAGTGAAGATATGATCTATGCACCCTCTACCTGGTCTAAAGCCTGCTTGATTTTCCCTCGTCTGTTCCTCCCGAGTTCTGCTTAGTCTATGCATGATTACTGAGCCTAGGATTTTAGAGACTATGTTCGTTAGGCTGATCCCCCTATGATTATCACACGAGGACTTGTTTCCCTTCTTGAATATCGGTATAATAAGTGACTTACCCCAGTCTGATGGAACTGTCTCTGATTCCCAGACTTTGCCTAGTACCTCAGTTAATCTACAAACTAGTATGTCACCCCCATATTTAAACACCTCCGGAATAATTCCGTCGGGTCCTGCCGCTTTGCCTCGTTTCAAATTACTGATAGCTTTTGTGACCTCACTTACAGACGGCGGACCAGTGTCTATATCCCATTCGGGTGTGTGCTGGATGGCGGGGAGGTTCAGTGTGGCTGTAGGCAAGTTAAATTGTTCCTCAAAGTGTTCTTTCCAGCGTTCAAGGCGTCTATCCTGAGAGCTAATTAAGGAGCCATTTTTCTCAGAAATAGTCTCACTTATAATTTGCCTTCTCCCACCCGTTTCCCTGATGAGTCTAAAGAGTTGCCTAGTGTTGCCTATCGCCGATGCTTTTTCCATCTCTTGCCTTTGTCAGCCACCACTGTTCACGGTCCTTGCGGAGACTTTTAGTAAGTTTCCTTTTGTGCAGCTTTCGCTCCTCATTGAATTCGGAGCTCGCCGGAATAAGTCTTCTAGCATCTATCAGTTCGGATGAGGCAGTCGAAATCCAGTGGTTTTTACTCACCTTTGGATTTGCCTTATTCACAGCTTTTACAGCTGTATCTATGGCTGACTGAATATTCTTCCAGGCTTCTTCAGGGTGAGCACAGCTGTCGAACTTAGATATGTGTTTAGCTAGTTCTTCCTCAAATAGGGATTTAGTTTCCTGATCGAGCTGGGGACGTGATGGTTTTACCGCGAGCTGTTTCCTACGTCCGTTCAGTCGTAAGCACACACGAGCCCGGACCAGTGCGTGATCGGTATCTACACACGTGTTCCAGAAGGAGCGACAATCTCCTACCGACCCACGCCAACGATAGCTTATTGCTATGTGGTCTATTTGCCTCCAGCGTTGGTTTGATGAAGGGGGTCTCCAAGTCAAACAGTGTCTCTCCTTGTGTTTGAAGTTAGTGCTTAGAAGAAACAAATGATTATCTGAACAGAACTGTAGGAGACGGTCACCGTTGTCCGTTCGCCGGCACGCAACTCTATAGGTGCCACCGACATCCTTCTCAGATTGACACAATTTCCCTACTTGAGCATTAAAGTCACTGGCTAGAACGACTATATCTGAGCGTTTAGCCTTTGGCAGCAAACTATACATCTTTTGGTAGAACTCATCCTTCGTTCCATCCGAACTGCAGTCAGTGGGGGCGTAGGCGGAGATTACGAAAAGGCATCGGCGAGTAGTGCAGTCCTTTCTCCTTTTTACTGATACGTTCAGACGGACAGCACACATTCGGCTATCTACCGGGATCCAGTCAAGCAATGTCTTTTCCGCCATAGTACTCAAAGCTATCCCCACACCAGCTAATCCTCGTGAGCTAGCTGTGGCATCTGACACCCTCAAGGTGAATTTCGCAGATTCATCCTGTTGGCCAGGTGGGGTTAGGTGAATAACCACACTTGGGTCTTGTATGCGTGTTCCTGAAACACAACATACATCAATGGCTCGGGATGCCAGAGTCTTGGCTATTGATGCTTGTTTTTAGTAATAAGGCAGGAAAACTAAATAGTACTAGCAATAATTTAAGGCAGGAAGTGAGACATTTAATAGAAGCTTTGAAATTTAACTACTCCGATAAATTAGCCAGGAGGCACTCAAGAAGTTTCGAGAATAAAATTAATAACAGTAACGGGGAAGATATGCATGACAAACATACAAAGCAAGGTGACACCACCAACAATAGAGAACTGAAAACAGCAGTAGTGCTTCCTTACAAAGAGAGAACCCCTGAGACCTTACGTAGAATTCTTAACACAGCAAGGCAAGTGTTATTGGAAACCACAGACTCACTTAGAAACAAATTACGTCAGTTAAAGGATCCTGTGGAGCCCAATAAACAAAATAATGATAAAAGTTTATCTAATACTTTGTAACGACTGTGATGTCAAATACATAGGCCAAAGTAGTAGGACAAGGTTAACTAGATTACTGGGCCACCAAAACCCGGCAAAATAGAGATTAGTTGAGCCTCACAAGATAAAATATTCAGAAAACAGCTAGGCTAAAGTATTACGTACAAACATACAAAAGGATAAGACAAGATGACATTATTAAAATATAATGTACCAAAGTGAAGGGAGAGATTACTCATTGAAGCCTTATTTATCAAACCAACTGAGAATTCGTGTAACAGAAATGATCTAACATTTTTTCCAGACACGTGGAAAATTCTACTACGAAAAACGGGGAGGAGGAAAGAGAACTATAAAAATCAAGTGTTGGTTTGCAGGGATTTGATTGGCTACAGGGTTTTATCATCAGCTGACATCGGCTAGAGAACCACTCGAAAACCCGGGAGTACTTGACAGCTGTTCCGTCCCAGTTTGGGGCTCTTCATCAGTACTCACCCGCCGAGGTTCGAACCCAGGGATCAATCAACTTTCGGAGTTGTTTAATTATAATCAATGGGATTACCAACAATAAATTGTGTTCAAAATCTCGTCATGCAGTTAATAATACTGTTTCACTGTGGGACACAATAAACAAATTGACATGGAATTATATTCTCGCATAACAAAGTTAAACTTACAGGTTTTTTGAATCTTCCTACAAGAACATGGTCCTTGCCATAGAGTTCTAAAGTCATGATAGTCATACCTAATAAATAAAGAATAAACGTTAAAGATAATTAAAACAGATCAAGAAGTTACCAATAAGCTGTCTATATTGCATTTTAAAAGACGATTTCACTTGAAAAATAAATAACCCTAAATCATATTTTACATATAGCACACCACGTTAATACGGTTGTGAGCCGGCTGAACAGCATCGATTGAATCTCCTTGAAAAAATATATCACTATTCAGCACTAAAACCACATTACCACAGATTAAATATTATAATGAAGTCAATCAGTCAGTCAATGAAGACTTACGGAGAATTCATATGAATGGGAATTAGCTTATCCAAAATAGCTAGGGTTGTGCTTTGCTCCCGGATACTTGACATAACTAATAAACTAATACAGCTTAGTAAGTTCTGCACATTAAACGAGTGATTATTGAAATTGTATTCAAAGAACCACACACTTATAGACAATACTGTTTTAATTATTAGTGTTATTCGCCCACCAAGTCTACGGGGAAATTAAATATCAAATTCTAATCTCACACTAGTAAATGTCAAGTGCCCAGATAACTGAGGTTTAGGATAAAAGGGTGTCTTGAATTAAATAAGTATATCCTCATGTGGGTAATGCTAGGTTTTTGATTAACAAGGTCTTCGTGAGTCAAGAAATTGTATAGACTTTAAATCTCCAACATGCATTGTAGTGAGGCTACAAGAAATATGCATTTTAGCCTGTTATTCAGGATATCTAAAAATGAGGTCGGGTTGGTAGCAAAAATAGATGAAACAGTAAGATAAAGAACAGAGAATCCCTAGAAGTTCTATAGGTGTAAAAGTGACTGGTTCCTAATAGTTATTCAGCAACTTGTGTGATTTAGGAAGACGAATACCTATTTTAAGGGTTTAATTTACGTCAGCGTAAATATATAGTACTTCTGTATTTATGTTTGCACTCTAAATTCCATAGCTAGCATCTGAATTATGGCTCATTGAAATCGCTAATTTACCGTTAACATTTTCCAAACCCCTATAATCAAACAGTTGCTTTTATTTTTACAAGAACTTTTACTGGAGGTACATTTCGTAGTCGTTAGTAGTACGATTTCACCTTCAAACAAGCGACTGGTTTCCTTTAATCTACAGCCAGATTATTTGGATAATACACAATTTAATATAATGAAATTGAAGTGCGAGGGAAACATTACTTACCTGCAATTCGATTTTGAAAAGAATCTGGCAACCACATTTCCAATATGAGCATGTAAGGGTATTTAGGAGTTAATAACTACAAACATAATTTCTTTTAGAAAAAAGAACTAACGGACACTCCACCTTCTGAAATCGAAAAATTAGCACTAGGAAAGCTGCAAACATTGGAATACTCCATTTGAACGTTGCATTTTGTACTAAGACATTAAATTCGCAAATTAAGAAGAGAACGTACTCAAACACCAAGTCCAAATTTCTCTCCAATTTTACGGTAGGAATGAAAACGTGATACAGCAAGAAGAAGATTATCACGCCATATACGAGCGTGATCACCTCTACGAAGAAAAATAACAGAACGTAACGAATGGCTTTCCATGGCACTAACGACAACTGCCTAGCCTCGAGCTTGATTCGGTCGAGCATACGGCTAAAACAGACAAAATACTTTAATGAGGTAGCACTTTACATACTATGCCGGATTCTACGCAACTAAAATATGTGGGACTGTTTTGTGAAGTTAAGTGCTAATTAGTACGATTAATTGACAATATGGTCAAATGACGACTGCATACAAAAGCCAAACTTGGATAAAGTGAAAATCAGAAGAAAACGTTAACCAATACTGTCACCTTGAAGTAAATATATTACGTTGAACCCAAAACCATATTTACCTAAAATCCATAGTGTAACTATTTTATTTCGGAAATTCCAGATTACTGTAATTTCTCACGGCAAAATTTCATCCTATTTTTCAAAACCAACGAAGACTTATTACACTTGCATTTGGCTTTTTTTTAATTTCACTATGGAGTAAAACTAAATGAGCTATGCCTTGATACTATAAATTGGGATTAGATTTGAGCTGCTTACACCAATTTAACTTGTGTCCCAAAATTACAGTTGAACTCGGAAACGGCATTTCGAAACTCGAACACTAAATGACACTCGCAATTTAGCTTAGATTACTCCGTATATTAAGCCGTAGTTTTTGATATTACTGTAGGACTTTAGTCCGGCAATCGAAAATGATCATAACATCTCGAGATGTTATGTTGGTTGTTATTCACTATTCAATTTTTACAACTAGGGCGGTGTAAGTCTAATGTCGAAGCTTTTAGTCAAACTGTCTAGGTCAAACAGTTCACAAAATCTACTTTATAAACCCTGCTAAATGCTTGCGATGTTTATTTTTGAAGAGAAGCGCCTAGTTTTTCCCGGAAGACTACCTATATGTACATCACATTTAATTAGTAGAAATAATAGATTTCCTGAATCTCTAGTGACTGATCTACACAGAGCTCTGCACATATGATCATTACTTAAGTAGCAAACTCATTTTCAGGGTGCTGACTACCAAACGTCAATATTGGCTAGTATGGTTAAAAGAAATGCTGGTGTTTCCAAAAAAAATACACGCAAGCTTCTATTTACAGAAGAAAAAATCACGAAAAATACGCTCCCGCGAAAAACAAGTACTGCCACTACAACAAGCTTTACTATATTGAAAACAAGTTTCTTGCTTCGTCAAAGAGCTTTAAATGATATAAGCTTCCAAGCAATACAACGGAATGTAAAAGAAGAGTAAAAAACTGATAATTATTATTGGGTTATTGTCATTTTCACATGAAAAATATGAGAGATGCTGCATATAAAGTGACACGTTGAAACAGACAAGTGAAAAAATATTTTTTGTGACAGTACAAGAGCTTAAAAATAATTGTAAAACATTTCATTTCGATTTGTAGATGTCATCGCAACTGATATCCTGGTTTTAATCTAGGTCTCAGCAAGGGCCACAACTAGAAAGGAGGAATATAATCTTCATTTTCTGCCCTACTATTGTTGCCAGCTAATATAGTTCGATATCTCATCAATCAATATGAGGACATAAGGTTTGCATATGATAGCACACTATATAATGTACAAAATTCAGTACTTATAGTCAAATTAACTATATTGAACCGTATTCCTCTGTCACTTTGGAGTGTTATTATATATGCGGAGTGCTGTCAATCAAAAAACTTAGTCGTCAGTAAACTTGGTGTTTGAAAGTGTGACGACCTTGAATTACACCAAAGGTCAAAACTCCTTGTTTTAGGTCCAATTTCAGGCTAGGCTTATGACAGCCTGTCGACGGCCGTAATTTTGATTGACCTCGAATGAGACTAACAAGCGATTTGCTCGCTTGTGATTGGCCAGTTTGTCATTCGAGTTGAGGTAATTTCAAATATCATTTTGCTGCTTGGTTAAGTTCTGAATTTCCAGGAACGTTTTATCAAGTTGGATAGATAACTGACAACACAGACTATTACAGCTCAGGATAGAAATGATATACCAGTGTATTTATTTGCTGAATTCAACGAATTCATGCCATATCAATATGTAAGGACTTCTCAGGAGTGCCATATAATAACATTCATGTTATTATTATTGCTTTCAAGACCTATTATTTGTCATAAAGTCATTGTCATTTTTGCTAAAATATTTGTACAAGCCTTGAAAACTACTGCATAACTTGTCGTTAAATAATTTTATCATTTCATGATGCTTTGATGGACGTACTAGATATAGACCAACGATAAATCGCGAAGTCCCTTAAGTTTAGTGAAAACTATTCGGTTACTTATATATGTTGTTTGTAAAGTGATTACCTGTAAATGCTTTTCAGGAAATTTTTTTGTTCAGATCACACATGTAATACCCAAGTTAACTATGCTTTTCTTAAACCTTTTCAGACTAATGGAAAAACATATATGTGCCGTGTACGCAGATGGAACTTACTGACGGTAACAGAGGACTATTCATCTAAATTATCTGTACTTTTTAATCTGATTTTTGTTTAATAAACAATTTTTCAGTGAATCTGTATTCCCTCTGTTGTAATGCGATTGTGTTTCGGTAACATAAGTAACACGTGCTAAGTTAGGAGTTGAGGGTAAACTGTTAGGAGTAAATGCGGCGTCTGGAAAACTTTTGTTTACGTGATTATATGAGTAGATAGCAACGTATCGTGTCCCGTGGCCGAGAACACTAGGCATTCTGTTTTTAATTATTACGATAACCGTAGTTGCACTGAGTTACACATCTAACAGCATAGGTATAGTCTCTCCTCATGGTACATTGCGACATGCAGAAACCACAAGCAAACTATCCCAGGTAGATTTATGTTCACTTTGTGACTATGAATCACGAATCAGTATATGTATTCTGCTAACATGATAGATAACTCGAAACACTTTATAATCGCAATACCTCCTCTACAATTTAGACATATTTACTTTATTTCACTACAACATAATGTTTTACCAATAGGCTTCTCCGAATATCATAGTATTTAACTTTGTATTTCAAAGATAGCCTCATATACTCTACACCTCACAAATTACGCAAGGGCTGATATTCGGTCTTATCAAGTAGAATAAACAAACGAATAACGAGGAATACATTTATTAATGAATTAACATGTAATAAAAAATCGACAACAGTGCGAGCATCTTCTTCTTTATCATCCAAATCCATGAAATTCCCGAAAGTAGATATTATCTGAAAAAGAACGTAAGAATTATACAGATGTAATAATAATAATAATTTATTTTCATATAAACATAAATTTACATGAAAATGCATGCCATTTTTACAGGCACGATCAAGGATGATATAATGTCAAATCTTAAATTGTCTACAAGTTAATAATGTTTCAACAGTTAAATATTTGATATATATATAAATACACATTGTCTGAACTAGGCTGTATAGTTATTGAATTGTACAATTGTCCTCCAGGTTGAGCGGGAAAATCGACTTCGTTTCGTTTTCATCCCGTGGTTGTAGGCATACGATAATCAACCAATATTGAGGTAAGTACAACGTTTACAAGGAATTGGAAGCTGTTTTAGAAAAATTAAAGTGCTGTGGTGTAACATTAAAGTGTAATAGATTAAGTGAGTGAAATATATCATTAATAAACACATTTATATAGAAAACAGAATGGGGAAGTAATTAATCCTTAGGCCGACAACGTTCATTTGCAATGTATAATGAAACCAATATATTTTATACTATCATGCGTTCACTTTTGGCTTTAATACAATTATTTTCAAGCCAGTTGTCTTTATTTCATGTCTTTTTTTCTATTTGGTGCACAACCGTACCCTCCAGAGAATAGGAATAGAATAAGTCGAATCAAATTCATAAAGAGCTATAAAATGTTAGGTTTAATGGAATATAATGAGAATCAAGTAAAGACGTTATTAGAAAATAAGTGAGACAAGATATTGTGAAGTGGTATTTAAAGATCTGACAATGGATAGCAAGTTAATTCATAAGATGCCCCATAAATCTGTGCAGATCCCACGTGGTCGCATCTCAACAATAGGCTGAGCGAATGGTATATATTTAAAGGTAGAAGCATTATCTGTCAAGGCGTTCACTATTATCTTTTTCAAGATAAAGATCTAAGCCCTCATAAAAATCAGAAATATCTCGAGCCTTTAATTTGTATATTGCTGTTCCTGCAGAATGGGGCGATTCACCTTAGTGACCACCACCATATCTACTGATCAGCTAACGCCACCCTCCCTCCTTTTTTGATGTTAGGCTCTGAGACTATGATTATTATGGCTACCGCAAATATATTGCTTGGTACCAGACATGTTCGTACCCCATATTCCATCTCCCTAGCTTTCTTAATGAGTGCTTCCAATAGGTCTCCACGTACATCTTTACGAACATATTATATATGTGTGCATGCATCCTGATGAACAGATTACTTTATAAGAAGTTAAAACCTTAAAGAGTAAAACGAATAGGTATTGTGAATAGTGGAGCAAGATTTAGCAGAATACTATAGTTAAGGTTCAATTTAGGTAGTATGGACTGAAGGTAAGGTCGGTTGGCAGGACTTAGTGTACTAAATTTTCATGACAGTCTTATATATAGTAAACATCTGACATTGCAAAGTAACGTGTCTAGACATATTATAAAAAGATATTAACACAGAACCAACGAAATTTTGGCGTTTTTTAACAATACTGCAGTGTGTGTATACTGAAGAATGGTGGTTAGTCTACAGGGAGCCGTAGAGTAAATCAAACCATATATGATAAGAGTATAATCAATAATATAGTTCGTATATCAAATATTACACTAGGTTCAATAATTGAGTGTTATAAGGGAAACAAGCGTGGTAAAGCAAGAGAACATTTGATGCATAAATATTTTAAGTATTTTAATATCCATCTAATTTAAGAGTTGAACATGCATGATTAATAAGTATTATTATATTAGTATATACATATGTAAAACGTTAAAAGGTGTGGATGCTATTACAATTATTTCCAGTGTTACTTTCACCAACACAACTTAGTGAAAATTATAGAGAATAGAAATCAGTAAATTAGTTAACGTTCGCTGCGTGAGTATTAGAGTCGAGATATACGTATGTGACTATACTGAAGACTGGACTGGCCTTCAATTTCCGTTCTACCAACAGTTGTGGTCTTTTAGACGAGCTAGGGTGGACATGTTAAAGTGTCTTTCTAGGCTCCGTTTGAACCCATCAGGGTTTTCACAACATCTTATTTCAGGTGGTAGTTGGTTCCAAAGAGTGCAATATTTTATGGTGAAAAAGTTTGCCCTAATGGATTTTCTGTGGGTAGCCACCTTGACAAGGTAGTCGTGGTTTCGCAGCTGATATGATTTAATATTTTCCCAAGTTATGGATGAGTTACTGTAGCAGTGTTTCCTAATGACTTTGAAGAGTAGAAATAGGTTGCACTTCACTCTCCTTAACCACAGAGGCTCTAATTTCAGACGTACACACCTGTCAACATATTCCACTTGTTGGTCGAACCCTATTATGCGTTTCGTGAGGAATCTCTGGACACTTTCGATTTTTTTTCTGTCTACAGTCCTGAGGTTACTAAATAGGAGAGCACAATATTCAAGTTTGGGACGGATACATGTCCTATATATAGCTAATCTTGCTTCTTGGGTGTAGAAGTTACGCAGTACAAAGCCAGTAAGTCGTTTACAGTCAGATACAACCTTATTTGCGTGATCGGAAAAGGATAAATCTGAGTATGTTATCCCGAGGTCTGTGACTGTGTTCAGTTTTGACAGGAGCTTACCGTACATGTATAGGCACATTATCGGTTTCCAGCGTCCAAGGTGGGTTATACCGCACTTGTCTGGGTTGAAAGTCAGTTGCCACTTTTCGCTCCAATCGCCTAGATCATTTAAGTCTTGTTGGATCTTGCTTTCGACGCTCATATCACCGTACCCATAATCATATACTATCTTGAGATCATCTGCAAAAAGGTATGGCTTGCCATACTTGATTACAGAGACTATGTCATTTATAAATAAGAGGAATAGAATAGGGCCAAGAACACTACCTTGTATTACACCACTGGTTATCGGCTTTGAGGAAGACAACTGGTGGTTGATTTTGACTAATTGCTCTCTTTCTGTGAGAAAAGAACTTATCCATTTGTGAAGATTTCCGGTTATTCCGTAGGATTGGAGTTTTGTTAGGAGTCTGATATGTGGGACTTTATCGAAGGCCTTGCTAACGTCAAGAAACAATGTTGTTACCGAACGCCCATTATCAATGCTTTGTGTGATGTAGTCAAAATAATCTAAGTGGCAAGTAATGCACGACCTTCTACTTAAGAAACCGTATTGGGATGGGGATAGTAGGTCATTTGACAGCAAGTACTGAATGATTTGAGTCTTAACTATCTTTTCCATTACACGTGAAACTACAGACGTGATGTTGATGGGGCGGTAGTTGTTGATATCAGCTATAGGCCCGTATTTATGGATAGGTACAATATAAGACTTCTTCCAGCAGTTAGGGTATGTCCCATCGCTTAATGAAATTGAGTATAACTTGAGTAAGAGTAAACTCATGTCATTACCACCTTTTTTCAGCAGAACGGAAGATATACCGTCTGGGCCAGTAGTGTTACTAAGCTTAAGATTTGCGACAGCTTTATCGATCTCATGTGTGGTGAAAATTATGTCACTTAAACATTCGTCTGTTTTACGTGGGAAATCCACGACTTCATCGTTCTCTAAGGTGTATAATCTGGCGAAGTGCTTGCTAAACAGTTCACATATCGCCTCATTATTTTCGTAAGCAATGCCGTCTAAGTATATTATTTTCGGATAGGGTGTTTTGGAGTTCATCAACCTACTTTTAAAAAGTTTGGCTATTTCTCCTGAGTTATGCGGTGCATGAATGGCCTGCATTTCTTTGTTTCTGAGGCCTATATTTCTCAACTCTTCAATTCTACTGAGAAGGGACGTTATGGCAATTAATGACGATAAGTCATGATATCTGTAGTATTTTATTGAGTGCTTACGTAGACTTCTTCTAAACGATGTCGGAATATAATCACTTTGGGGGAATCTGAAGTTAAGAATCTTCTCGGGTGCAATGACGTCGTGAATTGAGTTAATATTCTGATAGAAGTTGTTAAGAATTGCATCTAAGGACTGGTTCGAAAAGTACGAGTCCCAATTAGAACATCTAATTAGGTGCTGATACAAGTCCCAGTCAGCATGTGTGTACAATCTCATAGGTATCTGGCCAGCTTCATCTCTGCGTTTTGTTTCAGGAAAGATGTCAAAAGAACAAACTACTATTCTATGGTCACTACCTGGAAATTCATGTCCAACATGTACGGTAGATGGCGTTATGTTGTTCGTGAAAATAAGGTCTAGGATATTTGCGGATCTAGTGGGTGAATTTATGTGTTGTGTCCACCCTCCTGTGACGATGGAATTTATGAGATTATCGTACCTTTGGGGTCCTCGGAGTGAAGACCATGATACTTCTGGCAAGTTGAAATCGCCTCCGATAATTTTATAACTGAAAGGAAGATTGGCTGTAACATTAAAGATATTGCTAAGCATATTATCATATTCCCTGCTGGATGAAGGGGGCCGGTACACACAACCCACAAGTATAGGTTTACTTCTGACAACTTTTATTTCGACCCAGATCGAGTCATTGAGTTGTGACAGAATTGGGTTACTAAACTGGGTTGCACACATGGATTGTTCACAGTAAATTAGTGTTCCACCCCCACGACCTGTCCGTCTGTCCCCGCGAAAAAGGTTGTATTTATCAATCCTTAGGCTGTCATTGGAGATTTCACTTGTGCACCAGGCTTCGGTGATCATAATCAATGACGGTCTGCATATAGAAGCTATTGTACTTAGTGCTAAATGTTTGCTTAGAACTGATCTCGTATTTACTAGGATAATAGATAAACACTGGCTATGTGGTTTCAGTGAGCGGACAACATCTTGGTAAAATAATCCGTGAGTATCCTCTATATACATGTTATCAGACTCATTTACCAATATCTTTGGATCGTAGGAAGACTTCAGGTAGATTTTTGAGGTGGTAGTCAGGGATGGGCTTACGTTTGGATATGGTATGCAGTGAGAGACACCTGTGTGATAATCAGATATTAATATTTTAGAGATATTAGTATCCGCGTTTGGTGTCGACACTGTGTCAGCTATCTCCCGGGAAATATGCCTTGCCCTAGCTGTAGACTGTTCGCTATGCCAGCAAGGAATTGATCCGATATCATGCGTGCTATATGCATGATTCCAGGTGTTTCTGTTAACTGACGCTGGTGAAAATCCTGCCCTAAGGTATAACCGATATGTGTATTCGGTAATTTGTTGCCAGTATAAGAATGAAGTGTTGGTATCTGTTTCTGGTATTCATCAGACCATGGCAAGTTTTGTGCAGAAATCGGCACATGCTCCCCACTAGACACATAAGATATATGAATGGGTTCTGTTGGCTTGCTAAATGTGGTCTGTGGCCGATGTTTGGGGTATTTTCTATAACTTTCAGTAGACAGAATATTAGAAGTGGGCTGGTTGACAAGGGGTTTACGTAGTGGATGTGCAGAACAATACCTACTACTTTGCTGTGCTGTTTGTCTAGAATTAGGGATTCGATAAAATTGGCTTTCCACTTGGCACCAATTAGGCCTACCCCTAGGAGCTTCGTCTACCATATTTGACTTTCTCTTACAAAGAAGGCCTACAGGTGCTTTCGTCTCTTTCTTATCAAAGAGCTTTCTTGCTCCGGGTTTAGTATTTAATTTATTTACTTCTTTTTCCCCTATCTTATGATTATCTGGCTGATGATGGCTAACAGGGCAGTCAGCACATGCTATGTAGGGTTTCTGTGGCTTGAACACCTCATGAGCTTTAGTTTTCTTAATGGAAATGGGACGTTTGTCATAACGCCTAGAAAACTTGCCAACTTGGGTGGCTACATTCGACTGGTGCTTTACAGAGTGTGGATTGTCAGACAGAGGAGTAACTGACTTATAAGGCAATGGTTGGACCACCAGTGGGATGGGTTTTGATGGTTTCGGTGTCTTGACTTTTGCGTCAGTGTGAAAACGATGTATTTCAACATTATTTCCCGTTGACTCATCTATGTCCACCATTTCAGTGTCTGCATCAATATCGTTATATAATGCTTGGCTAACATTAGCCACTACCTGCGAAAATGTCTGTTGCATGCCGTGATCAGATATTTCAATAGACGGAATAACGCACGGAACATCATCTACAGTTATCCTATTAGAGTTATCAGGGTTCACTGTTCCTGAGCGGCATCGCCTTTGGCATGGTGTTAAATCAGGTGCAACCCTAATGTTAGTGTATGGTGTTGAAGAGCCTATTTTCTTACCCGATTTCAGAAAATTCCTGGCTTCTTCGGTAGACCTAAACTTGAAAAGCACAGGACACGGGTGGTTTGCAGATTTCTTACGAAGACGCAAGACATTGTTATCAGTGTAAACACAATAATTAACCGTGAAATATGTTTGAAATGACGAAATAATTACATGGAGGATTTGATCATGAGCTGACATCAGTTAGAGAACCACTGGAAAACCTGGGAGTACTGGACAGCTGTTTTCCAGTGGTTCTCTAACTGATGTCAGCTCATGATCAAATCCTCCATGCAATCAAACAAAATCCCTACAACAAACCAATACGAAATAATTAGTTGAATTGTACATAATTACGTCAGTCAACATTTTTCAATAATACAAAGTCGATATTGCATCTGCCTGCTAACATCAAGTTTATGCCATAAAATAAGGAAATATTGTGTTTATATAATTTTTAAGTATTTCTGCAGATTTTTCTTAAAGAAATACATGTGAAGGAGCCTTGTTAGCATTTAGGCAAAGTACACAACAAAGTAAATGAAATAATTACCAAAAAGAGCCATCCCACCTTATAATGTCCATGTGTAATCCATTAAAATGCAAAGAAAAATCACAAAAGGTCGTTATAACATGTGTCTTTAGGTATTTTGACATTTTCTGAACGGAAAAGTACGTTTCTTCAACAAACTGTAATCTGCCTGTAACCTACGTCCGGATAAGGACACCATCATATCCTCTCTCTGCTAAATAGGTCGTATTTCATCAACTTTTAGCAGGGATATAAGTAAAAAAAGTGTGTAATACAACGAAAAATGACCGAACCTTGACGTTTTTCCAATAAATAACGCCAATATCCATCAGCTAATCAAATGACCTACGGCCGTCTACAGGCTCCCTAGGCTTATCAGGCACGTTGGTTGAAATTTCGCTCAATAAATTTTTTTGTCAAAACTTTTAATAATAATATATATTCTCATTTTTTACATGAGAGACGCCAGTTTACAGGCATCATCAATTCTATAAGTTACACATAATATTAATAAGCATATTTAGTAAAGATAATATAATAAGGTATATTTTTTTCCTAGCTATGTAGGGTACACCAATTGTATAGGCATGCATAAATATTGTTTTATTAATAATAATATATTTCTCCCTGTTTATGCAGGAACATACCTATTGTACAGGCATGGATAAGTTGTTATATAAATTACACATAATTTGATGTATAATGGATTTACAGTTTGGTGGTTCTTTCTGTCATTAGAGTCAGTCGGAACAGTCTGCTATAAAGTCTTTTTGTGTAGCACATAAAGAGATATATAAATATTGTCTTCGCATTAACAAAAAACCCAGACATCAGATGAATGTAGTACAAATATCTGGGAAAAATAAAGCTTGAAGTCAATTCTCCTATATAACTTTGTTGTGAACAGCACCGTTGGCCTAAAGATTATTGATGTATTATGTTGAGATCAGTGATATATTTATTCCATTTTTTCAGTAGTCTTATCGCAGTTTTATAACAGGAAAGAAATTTGATCGTGGATGCGAAAACTAGATAAGGTCATGTTGGGTTGTTTTACTGCATCAAATGGTGCCGAGGTTGATTCCAGAATTCTCTATTTGCGCCATTTGTGTCTGCATGACGGACTGTATTCGTAAGTTGAGTAAAATGTTAAAAAACTGTTTGAAAACCAGTTGCTTCTTCATTTCAGATCATGAATACTCATTTACAGCATGTTCGCCAGCGTCTTCAAATGGTAGAATTGGATCGTTCCTGGAATTTGAGTGGTTATGAGATAAATGGTTT
This sequence comes from Trichobilharzia regenti, assembly GCA_944472135.2. Taxonomy (NCBI): domain Eukaryota; kingdom Metazoa; phylum Platyhelminthes; class Trematoda; order Strigeidida; family Schistosomatidae; genus Trichobilharzia; species Trichobilharzia regenti. The sequence goes on from OX235263.1 coordinate 28,752,244, forward strand.
GGAATTAATCATAGCAGTTAGAATACAGTTAAACATGCAGAGAAGTACTTTTGATTTAGCAACCGGTGAATTTTTTATTCTTTTCGATCTAGTACCAGAATATGTGTGATATGTTTTTAGGAATGATAGGAATTCTCATTTCCTGGCTAGTTTCTGTTGGAGTCCGTGTCATTTGATCTGACTGCGACACACTCTTAGCATATTTGTTGCAATGATCAGTGTTTCAGGCGGACTGTGTCAAAATATCGCCATAATGAGGAAGATGGGATAGCTTGAGGGTAATGTCATCTACACAAATAGTTTACTTCATGTAGAAGCTGCAGATTTCAGCATCGTATCATTCAATGAAGACTTCACGTCTCAGGATATCAGTGTGGTTATTTTCCTGTGAAGAACAGTGCATGGAAATCACCTGTAAACGCTAACAGAACCTTCTGTGGGAACAGAAGTTATGATGTAGATGTGTCTTTCACCTTATCTGTGTTTGGACAGGAATTATCGTGAGTTGAAAGGTTATCTTTAAGTGGATTAAATATATATATGCACTGATTGGTGCGGTGCCATATGAGTTATGTGGATTTAATGTATAAAAAGATCTCTACATCACTAATATTTTGCCATTGTCTGTTAAGCTGACAAGTGAAGTGGAGAACGTAATTACTCGTTTAATTTTCCTCACTGTTTCACTTAATGCATAATAATAATAATGTGTACTCTAATATAAACATATAAATTTACATGAAAATGCAGGCCACTTTTACAGGCACGATCAACTATGATATAATATCAAATCGTAGATTGTTTACAAGTGAATAGTGTTTCAACAGTTAAATATTTGATATATATATATATAATTACACTCATTGTATGGACTAGGCCGTATAGTTATTGAGTTGTACAGTTGTCATCCAGGTTGGGCGGGAAAATCGACTTCGTTTCGTTTTCATCCCGTGGTTGTAGGCATACGATAACCAACCAATATTGAGGTAAGTACAACGTTTACTAAGGATTGAAAGCTGTTTTAGAAAAGTAAAAGTGCCAAGGTGAATCAATAAAGTGTAATGAAATAGGTAAGTGCAAGTATCATTAATAATTCAGTGTATATTATTATTATACACATTGATTGTGTTGACTATGAGAACTGAATCTAGCCAGCCGTATTATCACCAATTTACTGCCCGTCATATATTCCCACTGACACTGTATACATATTGCTGCAATATTTTTGATCACCAATAGTGGAGATGAATTTCTCCTGAAATTTCCATTAACACGAAGCAGCACAGATGCAGTATTACGACTGAATGTCTAGGTCGCATTGTATAACACAGTCATCCTGACCAACACAACAGGTCTGTGTATCTTACTTTATTTTGAAGTGTTTCTGTATGCTGTTAACACAGTGCACAGCTGTTTAGAGTTGAGGCATGTTCAGCTTATATTTGATGGCTATAGTCTCCTAAATGTGAGAACACAATTCCTGTAGGATTCACAGGATTATGTTCACTAGACATTGAGATTGTGGATTACTTTCTAAATTATATATTTGCAATATTCGCTTTAATGTAAACGTATATAGTGTGAATTTGATCCTCAAGTAGTCTTAGTGAGAGAATGACGTCTCAATAGTATGGGTGTTTCAGAGATTGTGTTAAAATTTGCGTATAATCCTCTAATACTGGAAAGTATATGAGGTCCATTTATGCATATAAAAACCAGCTGTGGAATACAAATACTTTCATTTGCATGGGAATTTTACTTAGCATTAATGGAATCAGTGTATCCACTGTGCATAATTATATTTAAAATTTTTTACAACTTGTTGTACTGGTCCTTACATATGCCTTATTTTTTCTAGGTATATGGAGGTTGTCACATATGAAATCAGTGAAAAAGTCGATCGGTCAGACTAACGCGAACACACTTCATCGGAACTTTATTTTGTAAATCAATGAAATGTTTAATATACTCATCATTTCTACTTCTGGACTTATTCAGGGCGTCGCTATACTATGGGCTCTTGTAAAATGTGAATTCGGATTAGCACATATTAAGCTTAGTTAGTGGGATCGAGATTTACTGCAGTATGAGGCTGTTACTTAAGTCATTCATAGGATCTTCAGTCTGCTTCCATTCAATAGCACATAGTAAAAACTAAAAAGGATTTAGCAAGATGAATAATAATTCCGTAATGTTCGATACGCCTTATTTAGCTACTTGTGTAATGCTAAACACCAAGTCTGTAGTGCAAATAAATGTAGTAACTTAGGGTTGATAGCTGCTTCATTAATCTGTCAATATGCAGTGACATCATCGAATCGACTGTTTACTTGACAATGAACTAGGAAACAATTTTTATTTATTTCGAATATGCCGTTGAACCACGTGACGGTATCTAATATTCATCATTTTTATGATCAACAACTGCAGTATTTGTATATCTTCTTGGTGGATATTAAATAACTTACGCCTTTATTAATCTAATTATCTCCAGTACTACAGCGGTATTTCCTATTCATTTGGTGTGTGTACTCTAAACAAGTCTTTCATACATTCTCCCACAAACGCCAAGTGATAATGAAACCTGCTTCCCTGGTTTCAATACAAATGATGTTCTAAAATGCCTTCAGTCACTGAACCCCTCTTGTAGCCTAGAACCAAATGGTTGACTGGAACGTGTATTAAATTTAGACCTTTTGCTATTACCTCTACTTTTCTGAAAACTATGGAAAAGTTGCTCTTACTCAATCTTGAACCCTAAATTAAAGCCTCAAACTACCCTAAACAATTCGCCTGTAAATCAACACTACGCGAAAACTTCTTCACAGTCATGTGCTCTAAATTGTGGAACAGCCTGCCTCCAGAAATTGGAACTTGCACCTCGGCCATAAGTTTCAAACTCTCTATACGACTGTTTCACTCTATTGATTACATTAACAAACTATTCATTCCTAGAATGAATCATTTTTTAGTTTACTGCAGTGCCTTAAAAACCCGCATAAATTCCCCTATTACTCTATAAACGATAAGTAGACTAGTCGCATAAATGCATGAAAAGATTGAGTAAAAATAAATATATATCAAATAAACATATAAATAAATCAAATATATATATATGCCTGTAAAACTGGTGCTTCCTACATATATAGGAATAAATATATCGTTATTAAACATAGCAGAAGTACTTTAGATGCAGCTGCGGTCTTGCATCATAGCATTGTCTGAAGTTTATATTAGGGGGGAAATTTGTTTGCTGCATCTTCCAGGACTGCACATCTGCTTTCGACTCATCTTATTCCTTCACGTTCCCAATGGAACATAGGGCCTCAAGCTGGTGGCTTGAAGTTTCTGCAGCAGCGTTTAATTTTACAGGATGCAACTGCTAGCCTCATGCCCAGCCTTTCCACTTTACCAGCATTATTTCTGGCTTGGCATGGTAAAAGAGTGCACCGGCCGGGGACCGAAACCCGGAATATGTGCATGGTTGGCAAGCGTCCTAACTGCTGTTCCACCGAAGCACATTTAGACTCAGTACCTAGATATATTTTTAAATAAGCTTGCTGAAACTCAAATTGAGTGATAGGTTGTCAAACGGCATCATTCTTATTTCTCAGGAAGAAGGCTGTCAATGTAGTTGAAGACTGAACTATCAATTCATGGTTGTTTGCTCATACCCAACTTCCCCATATTTTTTGCGGAGTAACCAATCCATCAGTCATCGTCTAATCGGTCGCCGTTCAGAAGGAAGATTAAAAAACTATCAGAAGTAATATCGTGATTTATTGTTATAACATTTGTTCCTGGACCTCTGTAATAACAGTATTGGTTATATGTTGGAGTTAGAATAAAGGATTCTTCAGTCGCCAAACAGTGTTTTGCTTTTCGCATCGGTTAATACTAAGAGTTTCTAAAGTTCTTCGAGGGACAGCATGAGGCCCAGCGTGGCAAGAGCTGGAAACTGACGGTTTATGAGACTTGACTGACAAAGGCAGTACACAGTACACCAATTGCAGGCATATCTTATTTTTTTATTTTTGATTACAGCTTTGTTCCACACCGTATTTTGGTACAAGCATGGAATTTTCAGCGTGGATATCGGTAGCCCAAATCTCGTAGGTTGACCATAGATATCAGGTGTGCATCGGCGAGGGCTCGAACCCCGGTCCATGTGCGTGCTCGGCGAGAGTCCTAACCACTGTGCCGCCGACTTTATCTATGATGAGCTCGGTATGCAAATCAGTGTAAACGTTTGCACGGTACATTCGTTATTTACAGGAATAACTAATATAGCTCTAGCTAGTACCTTTGTGAGCAACTAAACGCTATCTATGAATCACAGAGTAAAAATGGAATTCTTGACCACCTTCTTGGTAAAAAGATCGTCTCCTAGTCGAAAAACGTAAATATATACTAATCTCCACAAAGGCATTTAGAGGTATTGTGGTGATTGACTGTTTCTATCTCTGTATTGTTTAAATACTTACTGTTGACTGTTAATATGTTTATTATATGAATTGCATTAGAATTCCGCTAAATACAAATTTCTGGATTCCGCCCTCTCTGTGTTTTGGTTGGATTCGTGTAATTCGGTCATCTCGAAATACTAATACTACGATTACAATAAATTACTACAAATTGGTGTCGCGAGCGGGATGTAAATAACCCGGGAAAATTTCCTATAAATGGTTCACCAAAGGAGATTGCTGATTATTTTGAATGCTTCGATGCGTGGTACATTTCCAAGAATGTTCGGGATGACAAAATTCCAGCATATTTCATTACTGCTATTGGGCTAGATGCGTATAGCCTAGTGAAGACTCTGTTGTTTCCAGATAAACCAATTTCTCTGCCATATTATAAACTCCGTGAACTTCTTATAGATCACTTCCATATAACTACTTTTGAGACGCGAGAGAGGGCAGAATTAAGCAAACTGGTTCGTGCTCCCAACCAGAAGATTTGAGAGTTCATTCTTCAAATTCAAATTCAAGCTTCAAAGTGTAACTTTGGAGATCAGCTGCATACTCAACTACGTGATCGTCTAATTGCTGGAATCAATATTCCTAAATTAGAGAAAGAGTTAATTCAGATTCCTTCTTGTACCTTTCAAACTGCTAAAGATTTATGTATTACATATGAAGATGTCAATAGTGAATACTCTGCTCCCACTACGTCAGTATCTGATGTCACGTTGTCCAAAGTCGAAAATACAAGTGGTCATGGAAAGCAATCCAAACTGTCGTCCACAGGTAATAGAATGCAGCCAGAGATCAAAAACATTAAACCGTGTTTATCCTGTGGAAAGTTACATCTACGAAGCACTTGCCGTTTTCGGGGTGCTAAGTGTCAAAAATGTGGTAAAGTTGGACACATCAAGACTGTTTGCAGAAGTTCGAATACTTATGTTACTCAGAATCCTGATAATTCTTCCAATTTATCTGGTAAAATGCAGTCGATGTCTCTTTCAACTTTTCCCAATACTCAATCTCATCTAATGAGAACCTTCACTACAAGTTCAGGCAAGTCCCATTGTTTTATAATTGATACTGGGAGTACTGAATCTATAATTTCTAAGAAAGATTTACAATCGATTTGTAAGAATGTCCAGATAGACCCTACTACTAGTTCAATTACAGGCATAACTGGTCATAAATTACCTCTTATCGGTGCTACTAACATTTCTTTGAAATCAGACAGTGGTAATTTTGTAAATATTCCCTTTCTTGTTAGTGAATATGGTCCATCTTTATTGGGATTAAAAGCCCTTAGATTGTTAAATGTCGAAATCTCACTTTGTACTGAGTTGTTTGATGAATCTTTGTTCAGAGAATTACTTCTCCAATGTTCAAAGAGTGTAGGTGGTATGAAGATTCAGCCCATCCATCTTGAAATAGAGGGTGATCCTATCTTCCTGAAACGCCGATTAATTCCATATGGATTGCGAGATGCAGTTAAGAAAGAGTTAGACAAGTTGGTTGAGCAAGGCATACTTATGCCAGTTGAGTCTTCAAATTGGGCTACTCCTATTGTTACGCCACTAAAGGCTGATGGAAAAACACCTAGAATTTGTGGTGACTACCGCCTTACACTCAATAGTCGTCTACTACAGCAAAGTTGCACTACTCTAGAAACTGAAGACATTCTCTACAAGCTACATGGCTCAAGATACTTTTCCAAAATAGATCTAAAAGATGCCTATTTGCAAATTCCTCTTGATGAGGCGTCTAGTGCATTAACAACCATTAATACTCCATTTGGATTGTTCAAGTATAAGTTCTTGCCTTTTGGTTTAAAGGTTTCACCCGCAATATTTCAAAATGTAATAAATCAGATGATAGATGGATTAGATGGTGTTGAGTCATACCAAGACGACATTATAGTTCATGGTCCTAATATCGAATTGCATAATGAACGTCTTTTAAAACTGTTCAGGCGTTTATGTGAGAATAATGTTCTTGTTAATCCATCTAAATGTCATTTCACTTTGTCGTCTGTATCATGCTTGGGATACACAGTAGACTCCGAAGGTTTCAGACCTGATGCTAGTCGTTTGGCACCTCTAATTCAAGCACCGTCACCTAATAATATGTCATCGTTGAGATCATGGATAGGTACTCTTCAGTTTTACTCCAGATTCATTCCCAACTTCACTCAACGGTTATCTCCACTTTTTGAGATTGTCTCCAGTAAACAGTTTAAGTGGGAACAACAACATGAGAATATCTTGCGAAAAACTTTGGAGTTTCTTAATAAACAAGCTTTCCTAAGACCTTTTTTGTCGAAAGATAAGTCTGTTCTCACTACAGATGCTTCTCCTATGGGTATAGCTGCAGTACTTGAGCAAAATGGACAACCTGTTATTTGTATTTCAAGACGTCTAAGTAAGAGTGAACAAGGGTACTCACAAACCCAGAAAGAAGCTCTAGCAGTTGTATGGGCAATAAGACGCTTGCACAAGTATCTCTTTGGTACTAAGTTTCACATAGTTACTGATCATCAAGCTTTGAAATTCATTTACAATCCAGAAAAATCTTTGAATAAATCATCTGCTGCTATGGTTCAAAGATGGAGTTTAGAACTAAGTGCATATGATTACACTATTGAACATAGATCGGCAAAGGATATACCTCATGCAGACTTCTTATCTCGTTATTCATTATTTGAAAATGCTGCTAATGATACTGATTGCTTATTAGTCCAGCCGTTACCGGTGGATCGAGTTCGACTTATAAATGATACTCGGAAATATTACGGATGCGTTATAAATGCAACAAAAAGAGGTTGGAATGTTCAGTGTAAGCGAAGATTTCCAGACTTTTATAAGCGAAGAGATGAGATTTCAGTCCATCCTGAAGGATTTCTATGTCTGAATGACAGAATTATTATTCCTCCAACATTAAGATCTGCGATTTTGGATGATCTACATTCTGCTCATCTAGGAGCTGATAAGATGAAATCATTAGCACGCCTAACATGCTGGTGGCCGGAAATTGATGCTGACATTAACAAAAGATCAAAGAGCTGTTCTAGCTGTTTACATAAAATGTCCTATGGGAAGTCATCGTGGACACCGTGGCCTGCATCTTGTGAGGTTTGGCAGCGTATTCATGCAGATTACTGTGGTCCATTCTTAAATTCATATTATGCTTTAGTTATTGTGGATTCTTATTCTAGATGGCCAGAAGTCATCATTACAGATAGTCCTAATGCTAAATTCACGCTGACGAAATGCAGTCTTCTGAAAACCTTGAGCTATAATCTACGAATGCTTGGCATGTGATTCGCTCCCGCCAAATGCGAAATGATGTTACAGGACTGAACTACATCGACTCCTAGATTCGAAATAGGGAGTGAAGTGGTAGAGCACGTTGACCGCTTCACTTACTTGAGAAGTACCATCAGCCAACACCAACAGGTTGATCTCAGACGAAATCTCAGCACGAATACAGAGGGCTAGTTTCGCATATGCCAGTTTACGCCGTCTGTGGCGTAGACGAGATATCCGACTATCGACCAAAGGGCGGGTGTACTGCTCATCAGTTCGCTCCGTCCTCCTTTATGGCTGCGAGACGTGGCCATTGAGAGTGAGAGACATGAAAAGATTAGCTGTCTTTGATCATAGGTGTCTGCGCTCTATCTCCCGTGTGAAGTGGTATAATAAGGTGAGCAATATTGAGGTTAGGTGTCGAATTCTAGGTAGGTGGGAGGGGAAATCAATCAAAAAAGTGCTTAACGACAAACTACAAGAGTTTGCAAACGATAGTAGTCCTAGTTCCTATCTGAGAGCCTCCGAAATTATAGGTCCATTGAATGTATAACCTTAAATGCTACACCTGTTGTTTTTTGCCTATATTTATAATTTTAGATAAAACATTAACGATTAAGATACTTACCCTCAAACAGACAAGAAGTTTCGTTTGTAAAACTTCTACCCAACACAATAAGTGGAATAAAATGGACATAAACCGACAACATGAAAAAGATATAACTCACCACAACATCACATGGACAGATGTACCCTCGTCGGGCATCTTATATACCTCACCAACCACAACCCAACTTTCCTAAGATAATGTGATGAACTTATATCCGTAATGTTGCTGAGCAGTTAATATCCACAACTCCTGTCGGAACAACTAAAATTCAAAAACCCTCCTCATGAGAAGTAAATACCCACAAGCAGTAGAAATCCGTAGGTTTGAGTTTCTAGGGACATTGTGAATATTTTAAGCAGCAGTAGAGGAATGTCAGGGCCACCATATTTGTAGACATAAGATGATATACCGTCGGTACCGAAACCTTTTGAACTTTTGAGGCTTCTTATAGTTTAGTTAATATTAGTGTAAGTGAATTCAACAGTGCTAATTTGGTTTGGTGTGAGTGGAGATGGAGTTTGTACCATATTAGTAATAGGGTGTATATCGAGTAGCTGGACTGAAGGCTTAAGGTAGTTACCTGCAAACGTTTTGTTGAATAGTTCACATATGTCTGCAGAGTTAGTGCATAGCCTACCTTTGTCTATGAGGAGAGAAATGCTGTGAATTTTGCGATTCATTTGCTTCCTTAAGATTTCTGTGAGTGCATACACTCTAGCAGGACTGGCTACTGCGATGCGTTCTTCCTTTCTCATATGGAAATCTCGAGCTTGTGAGATGGAGCTAAGGGTGTTAAGTATCAAACCTAGAGTGCCAAAGTCGTGGTGTTTGAAGTAACTTGTTGAGAGTCCCTTCAGTTTCGTATGATCCCTTGGTTTTATGAACGACTTTCTGTGTGGGGAGAACTTTAGTGTTTGGAGTGGAATGACAGCATCTAAGCATGTGTTTGAATTATGGCAGAAGATGGTTAGAGCTCTCGATAGGTCATCAGTAGTGAAGTATTCATCCCATTCGGAGGATCTTAGCATAGATTCTACTAAGGCCAAGTTTGCCTTACCATAGTTCCTATATATTACTTGTTGTGAAGTGGAGGTATGAGGCGCACAGCTACTCAGCGGATGGATACAGCGAAACAACCAGGAAAACAATAAGAGGTGACGCATGTGAGTGAAGTCAGATTTTTGGATGGCCTACGCCTGAAACTGTTTCCCGTTGTGATGAGCATGTCGTGTGGCACCGATAAGGACTATTAGCAGTATGTAGGCTCAGATTCATACGAAGTAGCCAAAATTAAAAACGTTTTCAGTCAGTGACAAAATTAGAGGTGTTTGTTTCTCGAGTCTGAATGTTCACTACTTTGAGGTGAGGAAATAATCCCTAGGTTTAATCTTCGGAACTCTAACAAGCATTCAAAGCAGGTTTAACTTTCACAAAATTAACAACCAAGTGGAGCTAATTGTCATAATAAACGAAATTTCGTTACGAGGTTTAGCCTTCAGATCATCAGCATCTTATCAAAAAAGATTATTATCCGCTGACAAAGCCAGCATTAAATGCGACTGAAAATGTATAAAGATGGTGAAATCTTCTCCAGTAAAAATGTCCGTTACCAAGCCTCTTGCAATCTCCCTTTTAACCACTGCAATTTCCCTAATTAGAAAAAGAAATTTTTAGTTTGGACCATTTTTATAGGTAACAAAAACATGCCTTCACACGTGTGATGGATAGGATGAAGATGTATAGCAACCCACAACTCCTAAAGTCATGTAGAAATTTTTGATATGCATATGATGTCACTCATTTGAAAAGAGGCCACAGACGCTCCGAAGCATCACACCTACAACATCTTTCTCTAGCATCTACGCCTTCCTGAACTTTTTGAAGAAGTTTTGGAATTCCAGGCTGACATTTTCAGCATGCACTTGTGGAAGCCATCTGACATTCGAAGACATTCTCAGTTGTCTATGGGGACTTCCCACTATGTCACTGATGGTATCTCCTAGAGTTAGTACGGAGCCTTCAATTGCTGTTTATTCTCCAAACGATATTTTATGTACTGGCTGATGCGACTATGTAGCCCGTTTGTCATTCAGGAAAAAGAATAGAAAATTTAACATACTACTGCTTTATGGGCTGGCAGAAGTGGGTCTTCAAAACCTGATTCTCGGTCCAGGCATAGGCTTTCAATCCTGCGTAAAATTAACTTACCTTATGCGGAAACGAATACATAGGCGGAGAGAGCAAGGTACAAAATCAGCTTTCCAGTGAGTTAATTACGCAGCCGAAATTTCCGGTTGCAAACAATCCATCACGAATGTAACTGCAGCAGAATCACTCTCCATGAATACTAACATGAATCTCAAAAAATCTATTTTATACTGTTTCTTAGTCCAGATGCGCGAATTCGCTGATAAGAAAAAGTTTAAAATGAGGAATATCTAGATTTTTACTAGTACACATGAACTTCCCTTTATTTAGGTTGCATACAGAATCAGTTCTGCAACATCTATTAATACTGTTCCTTTGCGTTCTGAGTGGAACATAGGGCTGCAGCAACACAACACTTTGTTTCGTTTTCTGCCATCCTCTTCAGCTGGGTCCACGGTTGCCCAGACTGCCTCATCTCCTCCTAGCCACACGATTTCCTCAATGTCATCCTCTCAGATACGATTCACTCGTAGCTTTCCATTCGGATTCCTCTCAAGGGATGGTTTGCCGAACAAGGTCATTCGACAGACTGCTCAGGGTACACCTGATCCATCGCCATTTTCTTCTGCATATCTGTTGGGCAATCGGTTCTTCGTTGGCTTGTTGACAAAGTTTTTTGTCACTAATTCTTTCTGGTCAGCAACTTGATTTCAGTGTGGAGCGAGCAAAAATGGCAGCTGTTGATGAAGGTCTGCAACCTGTTGGAAATTCTTTTCCGTGACACATAGCGTATAGAAGGACCGGCTCCACATTTCTGTTGAAAATCCGAACCTTCTTGATCTAAAATGGAGAAGTTTTCTAAACTGGTTTCAGGTTGATGACGGCGTATCTTGCCTTTTTGATATAGGCTGCGTTTGACATCTTCATCTATTCTACCCGCGGTTAAAGCTGTGCTTCCTAGCCGGGTAAGGGAAATGAGTAACTCCTGTCGAATCTCTCCTATTTAGGGTGATTGGTGTCGGTTGGTTATCTCCATCATCTCCGTCTTCCGTACGTTTACATGCAGTCCTGTCTTCATCGCCTCTTCGCCAGCAAGCCTTCGAGTTTGTGTGACATATATCGTCCACACACGAAACCCAGATCTCCTGGAATCTTCTTATCGGTGGTGCAGCGTATTGCTGACTCCTCGCATCCAACGGTCTGACGGACGATTCAGTCCGCCCCAATTAGGAATGTCGTCAGTGATAATGGGCAGTCATCCTTGTCTTACTCCCATATGCACTTCGAATGCCTCGCCAAGTTCCACGTTGTGGATCACCTGACATTTGGCACTGTCGTATAGTCAGTTACCGAAAGAGATCGACAAAGATTTGGGCGCTGAATGTTTAGTGTTGAAGTGGCTTCCATATTAATTCTCGGGCAACGCTGTCGAAGTCGGTGAAATTGAGGTAGATGTTTGACTGCCATTCTATGGTTCGTTTTCTGCTGACGATGCGTAGAGTTGCGATTTGATCCGCGCATGATTTGCCTTTCGTGAATCCAGCTTGTTCCTGTGGCGTGGAATTCTGTATCCAGTTCATCCTTTGTTCTCTCCAGAATGACGCGACTTAATTCCAATTTGGAATTATACTCTTCCACGTTGCACAAGTTCTATTCTTGTACAGTGATTAGACTTACTATTTTACTTGACGTAAACAGGAGAATGATTCCACTCCAATTCTTGAACAGGCCTAAGTCGCCCTTCTTTGGCAACTTGACGATGTAGTCTTTCTTCCAATCGGTAGGTACCTCTCCTTCTTTCTAAACCTTTTGCAGTAATGGCGTGAGCACATCTGCTGCAGCCTCGTGTTAGTTTTCCCTACTTCGTGGTAGGGGAAGTCCATCTGGGTCTGCTGCCTTTCTTGACTTCAGAAGCTGGTTTGCATTCAGTATTTCAACTTTCGTTGGAGGACTGGTGTCCACTAGCACTTCCGTGCGTGTCGTTGGTGGTATTTCTGGACGAGTTGCAGGTGGTGGTCTTTTCAAGGGTTCCTTACAGTCTGCAACATCTGGATTCTCCCAATATAGCTGGTGGCGCATCCCCTTACCAATGAAGTACTGCTGTCTTCACTTGAGTAAAACTATCCTATCTTTTCGTTCCATCCCAGGGACCCCCGAAACTCATGCCGGCTTTACATCCCTAAAACGCCACAATGGAAAGCCGAAATACCTTGAGTGACCTCAAATCGAATGCTTCTTACATCAACTGAAGATGATATTTTGTGGAATTTTAGTTCACGTGCTCAACAAGTATGTCCATTAGTGGCAACCCCAAGATTCAGACTTCGGGTGCAGATAATTGAATTCTTAGATTTTCGCTACAAACAGACATGAGTTAGAGATATCCTTGAAAATCGCGCAGCACTGAACAACTGTTTACTAACACTTTGAAACTCTTTGGCAGTGCAAACCCACTAATTTACTGGAGATTGAACCATGGACCTTCAAGTAACGAGAGCGAAATAGAAATTATTGAAGCGTTCAGAAGAATAATTGGATCAGCTGCAAGTACACTGTTACTCGAAACGTGGATTTCTCGAGATTCACTAACCAGCATTTATTAACTTACTGCTGGTGGTTTAATACTTCAAATAAGGCCTAGAAAGCTTTACAAATGCTGCGATTCAGTCTGCTGTTTGAACATAACCTCTTCCGAAACGTGCGTTTACTATGATTCAGTAATAACAACCTCGAAACAAACACCATGAAATCAGCGTTTGAACAGTTTCTACTATGTTACTCGCTACATATTCTCGAGGATCACAAAAGTGTATTAAAGGTCATAAAATGAACAGCCGTGGATTAACTACTATTTATGTGGCACATACGAACATGTCGCAAGAGTAATTTTATATCGTATGTTAAGGACCTAGATACACGCGTCCACTAATAAATCATTCTCAGAAACCTTTTTACATCTAGGTAAAATTCCGAGTGAAGTAATTCATCTGCAGCCATTATACTCCGTTCATCCCCTAATCACAGCTACATAATCAGTCTGGCATCAATCTGAAGTACGCTCACAAAACTCTAAGAAATTTGTTGGAATTTCGTCGTTAATACTATCACATTTGCTGATCGCAACTGCTAGTCTTAAGGCCAAATGTTCAGACTCCTGTTAGAGATGAAATCAATACCGCTTGCGCTAAATATTTATCAAAATTCCAGCGTCGGATATATTACTGATTTTCTGCTTTCGAGTATATGTTACCGTCTGCTTTCTCATGATTCGTGCAAATCCAACTTTACCATCATTTTGTTGTACCGTAAAGCGCACTAGATTTACCATTTGTTTAATCGTCTTTTTCACAACTAAGATTTATTTTGTCATTCACAGTCAGCATACACCGTTTTGGCATTTTCAGTAATTCAAAATTAGTATGCGGTGCAGGATTCATCCACATTGTGAACACATTCGTTGAAACATTTGAATAACGAAGAGAGTGTCCTTACAAACATTAACGTGACTGTGCACTGAAATAAATATCGTTTTGCTTATCATTCCACTTTAATAATTCCAGCCGTTACCTTCTGTTTGTTATATAGTCGTGTTTTAAATCAGTGTGCCAATACGTTTCAAGAAATAAATACACAAATGAATTCAAACCAGACTTATAAGTAATATCATCAAGATTAAAACAGATTCCGGAAATTAGGTTGATGTGATGGTTTTGTCTAATGTATTGGATGAAGACAGTCAGGCTTGCTCGAAAACGCCAAAACAAGTATTAGTCTCACTATTAAAGGACTGCGTGTAATGACTCTAAAAGACAGTTTCAGAACTTCCATAGTAACTAGGAGTATAGATGCTGATTCATGCTATGAATCAGTACTTATACTTGGCAATTCAGTCGAAAATCCTGATATATGAACCTAGCTATGTAATTCTTACTATAATTCGCTTGCCAAAAAACGCCAAATCTTCATCCCTCTAATGAAGTTTAGCAGAATGGAAACAGTCGGATTTCACTGTTGCCTTTCTTTAAGTCTCCCTCTTTATTTTTGAGGGTGACCCGAAAAAATGTGCTGGAAAACATTTTAAATGTACTATTTTGTTTTAGTGTAACAAGTGTTTAGGTTGCTCCTATGAGATTATTTGTTCCTCTTTTAAAATCACATGAATATCTTATGTTTTTGCTGCAGATCATATCGTTCTAAGCTCGCCTCCGATTCTCAGTCAAAATACGCTAACGGACACCTGGATGTATCTCCATGGTACTGTTTGAAATGATTTCCAGAAACTAAATTTTTTTATACCATAGGGGTGAGAAATCTAACTTAGACCCGAAGAACTTCATCATCATTGACAAGCCAGGTGGAGTTTTTGGCAGAATTCCAGGTGAAATAAATGGGCAGCAGTTCTTGATACAGAACTGCAAGGTAATAGGAAATATTACTTAAACTACTGGTAGAACTCTTACATATATCTGCTGGATCACTCAGTAACAGTAACTGTCGATGATTGTATAAATTGCACTATTGTGACAGGGCCCATAAAAACTAGGTAAGGCTGCGCTTGCTTTGCAAGCTTCTCAGCTTTTTTGTTAGGGACTGTAGACAATGTACGATTGTAACTGCCTGTCAACAATTCCGGTCAAGGGACTGTCATGAAATGCTTGTATTTTTAGCATGCACAACAGAACCAATAATTGAGTCATGCACAAAGTTCACCTTTGGCCCGTATCAATGCAGCTACCCAGGTTTGGAAGGTACGAATTTATATTCACTTTTGTAACACAGTACCTTCTTTCGTAACACATAATCCAATTACCAATATTCTAGTCAGTTCATTCTATTGTGCATGGTATTTTTGTTTGCGGTATATCAATGAAACTATGAAGAATTATTTCGTGCTCACATTTAACCACTTATAGCGAATATGAATCTCTAGAAGAGTTTATTGCTTTATAATGTTTCTTCTTTACATTGAATCAGGTAACTTTCACTATCTTCTTAGTAACGCAAAACTATCGGCTTTAATATGATGGGTAGAAGCAAAGCAATCCCTTAAAAACATCAATACAGCGTTAGTATCACTTGAAAATTCAAGAGCAGGTCAATAGTTGATCTTTGGGTAAATATAAGCTATAAATAAAACTTATTACTCGAAAATTACACAGTTGAGGGTAAAGATCTGATATAATTTCCTTCAAAAAAGCAACACATTCCAAATACAGCATGTGATCTTCTTGTTATTATCAACCGATCCAACCCCAAGCACAATTACGAAATATACTACTGCTGGATATGAACAGTTAAGAACTAGTCATGTCGGTTGCCATTGCTTGCTAGTTATAGAACCGTTTAGCTATTTTAGTGGTGAGTTCAGAATGGCTGGTCATCTCACAGCACCCAGTGACTTTCATATTGTTTTCAGTATCCATATTAATCAGTATTGTCCGCCATCTTACACATTGACGTGTAATAAATTTATGTTGACATTTTTTACATTCTGTTGAACTAGAGTAACGGATTATCGTGAACAGCCGTCTTAATTCACAGTAACTTGACACAGAAATTCACAACCAGTGTGGATGATATACTAATAAATTTCGGCAATATGGTGTAGATAGTTTACTAAACTTTGACTTATTTAGCTTGATCAGACTGTTTTCAAAATATTGTATGTTAGTGATTGAAATCTGAGTTAAATTTATTACTGTAGATGTCTGACGAAGATGGTTAACTTTGAAGCTCCCATTTGTAACTTTCAAAGTAAATTATTACTGCTAAACTGCTCTACTATCCATATATTTATTTTCTACCGTTTATCATTTTAGGATCGAGTTTTGTATGCGAGGAATTGAACTTATATTGTAACTAGGAGTATAGATACTGGTTCGTGCTATGATTTCCGGTAGATAGATAAAGAGGATCAAAATTACACCTTATACTTGGCAATTCAGTTGAAAATTCTGTTTGTTAACGCGTATCCAGAAAGCTCTGAAACTATTAATTTTGTTTTAATTCGTATCACCTGAACATATTCTAAGTCATATTTTTATTTTCTATCTAAACTCAGACCATTTTAATTCGGCTGGCCTTAGTATATTTAACTGCAATTGGTCAGATATTTACGATTTCACAATGGATGAGAATACAGACAGCGTCCATGTCTCGCTTTTAGAAAAATGTAATGAGATAGAAAAACTAATCTCAACACCTAAGACAGCTTTAGAATGCGAATTGGAAAATAGCGAACTTAAAAATGGTAATTTACATTTTATTTTTATGTATTAAATATTATTTTTAGATATTTTTCTATGTAGTGTGCATATCTATCACCCCAAAGTCTTGTTTTATTGTTTGTCACTACCATCTAATGACTGATATTCTACACATTCTAAATGTATCAGTCGTATGTAGATTTGATCAGTTCTGTATCCGTTTTAAACGTATTGTACAGGATTGGAATAACCTACTCTCATCACCTTGAGACAGTCTATTAAAGTAAATATTTAAATTTACTGGTAACTAAATAACATTGTGAAAGGAAACAGAAGTAAATATTAAGTAATCTGTCATGCACTGAATCACTTTTTTGGGTTGATTTGCACACGGAATTGTTGATTAGCTGGCTACAGTCTTGACTGTATTAGAAGTTAATTTATACATTGTTCAGTGGCAAGGCAAAATAAATAATAATTAAATAAAATTATCGTTTTCTCGTTTCAACAGTAATTTTGACCATCTAATTATTTGTCCTTCTCATTTTATTCTGATCGTTCGTTTTACTATGTTTCCGCTCCGAATGCTTAGGTTTCTCTGTACTCCTGTAAACTGTAGCAAAATAAACAGGAAAATTCTGCTTTGATAATTTCGTTATCCTTTAATCATTCAATGTACAAGACTCACGTTGTCAGTCTAGACTTCATTTTCAGATTGCGTTCATGAAGAAACGAACACGGTGATTTATGGAGCAAGTAATTACTGATCTTTTAAACTACAGTCTTCGTTTCCACTCTGACGGTGGTGATTTTCACTAAAGACAGATTATATTCTATTTATCTTTAATAGTTTTAACATCGTTTGATTTTTGATTGAACGTGCAGCTGCACACTTTAGTCGTCTTCAAAGTAACTCATAGTCTTTGTTAAAATAAGGCAGCGTTGTGTTCTAAATGTATATTATCCTTGTTTAAAATAATGATAAAAACAAGTTCTTAAATCGTTTGAATAAATTGTGAGGTGGTTTACCTATGACATCAGCTAGAAGTAAATTTGATTAATTTTATGGGGTCAATTATTTTAGTAGACTTATACAACTCTCAGACTTCTTAGCCTAACCCATCCTAAGTTTGAAGTTAATTGGTGGATGGTGACTAGCAGTGGAATCCAGGATGAGCATTTTGTCTTATTTGGGACACCCCAAGTTTTTATTTCTAGGCTAAACTTAATACTACCCAACCAATAATGGGAGAATACTGTGTTTATTTAGATAAAGGAAATGCTGTGAAATTTGTGAAACAAACGCCAACCGCACAGCGCGATTACCGGTTTCCCACGGTATCTTCTTTCTTTGAACTTCAATCGTATATGTGAACAAATTGAACAAGAAAGATGAATAAAACGAAGCTTCTATGGTTCATAGAATTCCTTCAATACCCCTACAATACCAAAATATAGAATAATTTGAAGTTAGCTTTTAAAGAATCAAAATACCAGATATCAAACAGATACTGTCCAGATGTCCCACCTTGGTCGAAATCCTTCTCACTAATGAATATTACTGAACACTTTTTTGACATTTTACTTAGTTCACCTAGCAATTTAGTAATCAGCAAGATTTACTTTCTTCCAGCTGAATATGCTCTGAAGATATAAATTCCCTATAAAAATAACTTGAGCTCATATGTTCCATGACTTATAAAGAGTCACTATTGACTTTTAATCCCCTAGAGTTGATTTCTAATTTCTTGCATTGGCTTAAAGATATTGGTAATCATATATGTAGATGCCATGAAAGATTTTAGGGTATACCAACAGTTTAGAGTGTTGATTAGATAGATTCAAAGTAAAAGTAATTTCTCAAACCTTACCAATTTTCAGTAACTATTTACCTGTTGTCAGCAAACATTTTTAAGTACGAGAATTCGAATGAATGAAACTAGGTATTCTACGAGAGATTTATATATATCAGTACACATCATATTCACTAACATCATTGATACAAGCATGTTAGTGAAGATGAGTTAATGAATAATTCATGTATAATGATTCTATCTTATGAATTCTTAGGAAATAATTGGATTAAATCGGTTAGCTTTCGACTGTTTTCGTTTATCTGAGTAACTAAATATCTTCATTTGAATGGTTTAAATCAGCTAGCCACCTTATTAACAAGGACTAACAAATTCTAAATAATAAACCAAAACATTCTACTGACTCTTTTCAGTTGTGTGACATATTATTAAAGTATTTATAAATATTGCATAAATGTCATAGGAGTTCATCTTCTTACTGTTTCTTTTCATGTTAAACTTCGCTTGAAAATAGAATACTTCAGCCTGAAGATTGGTTTATGATTCACCGATAAATCTAGTCTCATAGATCCCTAATAAAGTTGTATAAAAATGGAATGTAAAGTATGTTATAAGGGGATAAATAAAAATAAATTGGTTTTAAAAAAAAAAAAGGAATAAAATAGCAGATTATAGCCTTGAAGATGATAAATAAGGGTCTCATCCATGCCATTCCTAGAAACCGTTAGTCATAGAATAGACAGTTTTTAGTTCCAAACGAATAATTCGCATGAATGAGGAAAACAGTTAGAAAATTCATTGATCTACACTGTGTTTTGTGAGGAATAGAAGACTCGATGGTGACACTAGGCAAAGATACCAAAATAATACTTAACAGGTGGTTATTTTAGATCCTGATTTCTAACTATTGCGAAACATATATGCCTTGTTGGGAAAGATAACTCCACATAGATTAATTGATTCAGTGCACAAAACTCAACTCAGTCTTATAAATAAAATTAATTTATTAAACTGATAAAATCTACTACTTTGAGCCCTTTTTTAAAATCCCTTTTGAATGAATTCGTTTGTATAAGCTTGCATACCTAATTATTTATGTAAGGTTAAAATTGTATTTTGTACAATTTTAATTCAATTAAATTCATTTTGCTATTCTTCCGTTTATTTTCATAATCAATTCATTTAGTTAATTCAAACAGAAGTTGCTGGATTTTTTCAAATAACTGTTTTAGTTACTATAGTAATGACAACAATAGAAAAAACATAAAGTCTTGCTTTTATCGCCTATTTTACTACTTTTGTTTATTTACTTGATTGGGAAGTGTATTTCAAACATTTTGTTTTTCTTCGCCTCACTTTTAAATCTCATCACCTTGACTACTTATTATTGTGAATTATAAGGGTAGAAAAACATGTATTCGATATATATATATAAGTAGCACTCGGCAGTATGGGTCTCTTTAGCAACGCTGATACACCTTCTACTGGGGAATTATACTCACGGTTGGCTGTGCGTAGGTAGCACAGCGGTTAGGACTCTCGCCGATCATGCACATGGTCCGGAGTTCAATCTTCTGCCGACGCACATCTGATATCTATGGTCAGTCTGCAAAATTTGGCCTAACGATATCCATGCTGAAAATTCCATACTTGTACCAAAAATACTGTGTGTGGAATCAAGCTGTAATCAAAACTTTAAAACTTTAGCATGTTTTATTTTGAATTTGCTTTCATTTGTCCCCTGGATCATCTTTCTGACCAATCTGCGAAATAGCCTATGAAATCCCACACCAGAAGCAAAAAAAATATCTGAGGCTCCCTTGGTGATTTGAGTTTTTAAAAATTCGAGCTGTTTGTGGATTCACTTAATAAACGATTGATATATATATATATATATATATATATATATATATATATATATATATATATATATATATATATATATATAATTAAAAACTGTCTGACAACAGTAAGTCCTTGAGTTCTAATCCAAAATGTAAAGTGAATTCTTAACTACATGTAAAAAGTTGCCAGAAAAAAGGGAAATTTTAACGATTTTGACTACTGTCACTACATTTAGAAATAGTTCTTAGCTTATTAGATGGTTGGAGGCAATCAGCAGGAAGGCTTGGACCTAGGTTTCGTTCCGATTGCCTCCAGCCATCTAATACCATCAAATCAATGTGCACCATAATGTTCAGCTACCTAGAATGGTGGCCATATTGCAAACCTGACTGATAAAATTCAGTCTGCACCAGGGAAAGGACTAGAAACGTCACACTAGTTACTAGTGTCCAATCAAAGTTCTTAGCTTAACTAAATTTCTATCAGTTATACAACTCGCTGGAATTTGGTTACTCTTTTCTGTCTTTGGAAAATAGTTATATTTCAAAAAAAAATAGTTTTCTTTCGTAAGTAATTCCTGAAGGCCACAGTGATAATACAGTTTTATTTATTCCGGTAGTAAAAAGAAGTATGATTTAGAAGAGTCATGACTTTTAAGTTTAACCAGAGTGTATTGAGCCCAAAGGACACACACTATGTGGTAATACGAATAAAGTCAAATCACTGGCTTTATGAAATTTTATTGAAAAAGTGTATTTTTTGTTTAGACATTAAAGTGTACCGCAAACATCTACTAAAATTAGAAATGAGTATTACTAAGGTGGTTATACTTAAAGTGTATAGAGTTATCAGACATCAAATACTTATATATATTGACGACGGATTTAATCAGAAAGAAATCCGTTTAGAACAAGTTGGACTTAAAGTGAAATAGAACTTATGTTTCCTTGAATAGGTGAATCCCAGTCAGTCAAAATTTCGCCACCGAACTATTTAGATCATGACTGATTTACGTCATTCAGAAGAAGTAGAATATAAGTATTTTTAAAAGGAGATCATACCCGCTAAGTACTTTCACAAAAATAACACCTTTGTATACATTGTAGTTTTCAAATCACCACTGTAATATTTCAATGTCATCGATGATAATTCAGAAGAATATACATTTCATCACTAAATACAATTTAAAATTCCAGCTGGAAGTAGAATCAAGTGTTTAATAAACTGATACACTAAAACAAAACATCAGTTACACACCCATTCATAATAATATGGAGAGGGCTGAAATTAAATAGTGGTATTTTCACCTGAAAAATAGTGAAATAAAACAAGAAGGTTCTGCACAAGAATTATTAACAACATATCTGTCTGTCTGTTTTCGACATAGAACTTTGCACATATGTGAGCGGTTCAAGTCGACACACTGCCTCCATGTACCACAAAAACCAACAGAAGAAAGTAGAAGAAATGCATATTAGAGACAGTAAACAGAGATGTCAGACAAAGGAATAGTAGTAACGAAGAACAAAACAGTTTCATTGGAAATCATAAGCCACAAGGAGTGGATGCATCTGCGCCAGCCATTGAGAACGATTTTGAGCCATGTCACCAATTGTTTCCAACCATTGATTTTTACCGTCCCGAGGACCCCAAACAGTCAGGAAGTCTACACCTTCCTACGTGGCTGGCTTAAACCAACTGTCGTGGATTTCATTAACTGGTGCCATGTTTTGGTTTGAACACCGCTAGCTCTTTCCCAGCCTGACCCTGTGACACGGCAGCAGGAAGCGCGGTCGTTGTTAATCCAGGCCACGGCAGATCCCGCATGAAATTTTGTGATTTTCTATGTATCATAATGATGGATTGGGTAGCTGCTTTTTGTTTAGCCGCTATCCAAACAACCTTTCCGGCATGGTAAGACCTCAAGAGACATAAGTCTCAGCCAGTATAGCTTGATTAGGTCATTGCGGTGTTCAAGCCCGACCACCACGTCAAGGTAGCAGCTTTCAGTCGGAATTTACAACATATTCCAAACATTGCTTTCCAGGGATACAAATAACAATCGGTTTTTTGTAACACTTTTGGGGGAAATCGATAAAATATGTTGGTTTTTTATAATTTTTCCCTAATGGTACTTATTCTGTGTAGGTTATACAAAGCCTTTGTATTAATAAAATACCAAAATATCTACTGCCTTTAACCTATAAATGTTTTGTGGATATGTAACATGTTAACTGAAGCATTTGACTTTAAGCTGATAAATGTTTTAGTGCAGCCGATCTACTTCAGCTTGGTTGATTGCATTGTATCATGCTCTATCAAATATCAGTCATTGTTCACAAGCTGTTACATGAAACACATGCTATTTGTTTTGTTAAGTATTCTTAATACGTCAGCAGCAAGTTTATGATTGTAATGAGAAATGCAAAGAACGCTAACACAGTCTATCTAAAAACAAGTGTTCAGACAAAAATGCGACAAAAGAGCCCGATTTGGAAAGTGCTTAAATGATCTAAGATGTATGGCTTAAATTTTCGATAGGCGATACAAATAGTGAAATAAAAATTAGTGAAAAGGCAACTCATAACAATTAAAATTCGCACTGAAATATTTAAATTTCCACTATTCCCCAGAAAGGCCAGTTAGTAGCAATATGTTTGGCATAAGGATATTCACTGCATCAAAATTGGCGGCCCTTTTACATAATGCATATTGATTAAACTTATTCAAGAGATGTCTCTTCATTCAACTTTGCCGGATAAATATATCATTTCCTCAAATGTGAGTATGCATCAGAAACAGTCGATAAGTTTCTAAAGTCACTTAGGATGGGTTTGTTTCATAAATCTTATAAGATTTCGTTTTCTGTTATGTAATCCACCAATGAGACTTTAGTGAAATTAACAAAATCACCAGCGAAAAAGCTGGGACTAGAGTTAATCTAAATAACTGTTCACTTTTACGAACAGAATATCTATAGTGTTTAAGCATTCTAATATGTAGGGAGCAAGCAGATAGGAATACGCTGGACCACCGATAAGAGGACTCTAGAAGATCTAGATTTCGTGTGTGGATGAAATATGTTTAATGTCACAAAACTCCACCATTTGCAGGCGAAAACCAACATACCAGCTGAAGAAGCAGATGGCGAAGACAGGACTCTAAGTGAACATAGAGAAGACGGAGGTGATGAAGATGAACAACCAACAGCAACAACAACAACAACCAGTCACCATCAACCGAAGAGATTTGACACAGGTTACTTTCTCCTCTTATCTAGGAGGCACGGTTTCAATCACGGTGGACAGCAGGGATGGAGATGTCAAAGCCAGTCAGGATCAGAAAGGCTAGATACGCCTTCTTCAACCTGAAACCAGTTTGTGAATCTTCAGCACTAATTCAGCCAGCATAAAGAACAATATTGGGGTTTTCAACACAAATTTGGAGTCAGTCAGTTCTTTTATACGGGTTAGAAAATTGGCCAGCGTTTCACGAGAAGCATTTCCAACAGGTTGCAAATTTTTATCAACAGCTGCCCACTCCTCTGGCTCCATACTGAAGGTCAAATGGTTGGCCAGAAAGAATTGGTAGCAAGAAACTCTGGCAACAAACCAACCAAGAGCCGATTGCTCAACAAATATGTCGGACAAAATGGAGATGCATCGGGCATACGTTGGGAAGGCCGTCGAATGACATTGCGCTGAATGCAGGCCATCGCTCGAGTGGAATCCCAATGGAAGCGTTGTTCCAGTGGTGACATGGAGAAGATCGTGTGGGGAAAAATGAGAGATTATGGGCAGTCGTGGACCCAGCTGAATAGGACGACAGAAAGCAGAACAAAGTGCAGATGTGTTGTTGAAGCCCCTTGTTACACTCGGAAGGCAAGGGAATAATTATAATTTAAAGCGTATTCACTTTCTCAAAAAAGTGATCTCTTTATCTACTGATTCGGGGCTACAGACTGTAGTCACAAGAGATTTTTAGGTTCCACTTGCGATCGATGGATACCCAACTGTAAAGGTTTGTCAGCTGGCCGTTCCACGCAGGCTTTCGATATATTGATCTCTTCAGAGTCCCATTAATCTTCCTTGTAAGTCGGATGTCCAGAAATGAGATTGTCTCTCCATTTGTTGTTATAAGACATAAAACCAACCGTGAAATTCATGTTCATGAAATCTGACCGAAGATCACTTCCGAAAATGAATGTGGCTGGTATATATTGATGCTTCACAAAATTAATAATACAGACAATTAACTGAACTCTACGTGTTGCCTCCTCAATATTTTTGTTGGTAAAATTGGTCTACTGATTTAACATCAGTAGTATGCATCATTTGGAAAAATTATGTACATATAAAAAGGTTACATATGCTCACGATCAGAAATAACATAAAAATATCTCTAAGCCTACACTCTGAAAACTCAGGAAGATAGTGTAATAATGCAACTAAGAAACTTCAACTCAGCTGTTACCTATCACGTCCTTTTAAAATCCAGGGGAGATTTTATCAGGAACCAACACCGTTGGAAAACTACAGAAAAAAGAGCACCAAATATCTATTTCGTCCTAGTTTGTAACTTTCCTACAGTGCACACCTACTACTGAACCAAATACTTCCACCTTGTGAAGTGTACTGTCACGCTATTGGAGGGTTGAAAGCTAGAAAGAAACAGGTGTTCAGTTTTATGTAGTCTTCCGTGATGTTCTAACAATGTTGGTTTATGACTGAATCTACGTTGAAATTAATTAAACATTCAGTCATCCAGTATATAAATCTTTCAGAAGTCGTTAAGATCACATAGGTATATTTGTGAATGATACTTATAGATGAGGAAGAACACTGTATTTCATCTACTTTCTATCACAGTAACTCACTATTTTCTCAACCAAGTTGATTTCGTTTCACAAAGTAAGTATTAAAAAATGTTTTTATCGTAGAGTATTATGCATTTGTACTATGTCACACCTTTTTATTTGAAGGCAACTAGGTGGTCACACTATGGTATCAGTGTGCGTCAACGAAGACATTACTGAATGGTGTGTGATTGGTGGCCATGGAGATCAACCCTGTAGTGTCTGACAGCTAAAGTAAAATTACTTAAACATAATTTGCTCGATTGAGGCCGAGCTCCTCGGTAGTGTAACGGACTTGATTAAGTATAATTTCTTAATAACAAATTCAGCTCTACTTATTACTAGTTCCATCAAGTATCTGTCCAGATTTTGAGTGGCTTAGGATGAATCTACCCATTAAGTGTTGTCGGTCTGGACACACCGCCGATAAGCTTGGTCCCTAATATTCTAAATGACTTTCTGAAGTTTAAGATAGATCAAGCTAGCTAGCTAGCAAACACGACTAGTTGATGTGAACAGTTTCCAGTTATTCACATCAATAGACAGTGTGTATAATGCTTTACATAATACTGCCTTTATTGGTGCCATTTCCGATGTCAAGCAGATTACATTTTGTGCTACAAATATTCTACGTTTTCAAAGGAATATTCGTCCCGAAGTGTGTAATTTGCTAATAATGGGTTTTGTAATTTTCCCATGAAATGATTCACCTCCTATAATTTCCTCCAGTAATCAACATCTCTTCACCGACAATATTTTAAAAAGGAAATATCAACCTTCTCACTGAGTTCTGGTAACCTTATAAGCCATTCCCTATCACAAGAACTTCAGGCATTATACTTTTTTAGTAAGCCACAAAATAAACTAGGAGAAAATTAATGAGAAAATTCTTTTATCATATAATTATTCTTTGTCATCCCTACATAAAACACTTCACCATGGGCGTAGTTTAGTTTGCAGAGAGCAATATGTAGTTACACTGAATAAATTGTGTTCTCTGACCGGTTTGATTTAATTGCGAAGCTTTTGTTGTCCTTCTAGGCAACATCTTCAGTGAAGGTTTTTAATATAAAATGGACTTATTTAAATTTTCCATGAATGATGTAATTGTATCTCTTGGCAACCACTGTCGTGACTTGATGGTGATTTACGTCTCTGTTGGTCATTCTGTACGAGTATAAATTTTATTATACACCATATAGGATAAATAATAGCACAGAATGGTTTGTCTTAAGTTTAAAAAACACCATCAGGTAGTTGTATAAATCCCCTTAAAAATCAGAATCCATTTAACAAGCAGTCGGAAAAGACATCAGAAGACTGTTACATTTTAATACGTAAAAAAATCTTAAAAAAACAAGAGAAAATGAGAATAATGTAATAATAAATATCAGAGCCACTTAGGGGGTGTAAACTGCCTGGTATATGCCTTTGAGATGCTAAGAATCCATGTCTGTCTGTTTTCGACATAGAACTTTGCACATATGTGAGCGGTTCAAGTCGACACACTCCCTCCATGTACCACACAAACCAACAGAAGAAAGTAGAAGAAATGCATAATAGAAACAGTAAACAGAGATGTCAGACAAAGGAATAGTAGTAACGAAGAACAAAACAGTTTCATTGGAAATCATAAGTCACAAGGAGTGGATGCATCTGCACCAGCCATTGAGAACGATCTCTTTGAGCCATGTCACCAATTGTTTCCAACCATTGATTTTTACCGTCCCGAGGACCCCAACCAGTCAGGAAGTCTACACTTTCCTACGTGGCTTAGACTAACTGTTGTATATTTCATTGACTGGCGCCATGCTAGCTTTTTCCCAGCCTGACCCTATATCCACCAACATTGCTCGTCGAGGAAGGCGATGACTAGGCATACGTAACACATGTCTTAACAATCTCAGTCTTTGTAACTTCGCAACTTCGTCGATTGATTTCCCCTCCCACCTACCTAGAACTCGACGCTTAACCTCAATATTGCTCACCTTATTATACCACTTCATACGGGAGATAGAACGCAGGCACCTATGATCAATGACAGGTAATCTTTTCATGTCTTCCACTCTCAATGGCCAGGTCTCACTGACAGCCATAAAGGAGGACGGAGCGGACTGATGAGCAGTACACCCGCCCTTTGGTCAATAGTCGGATATCTCGTCTACGCCACAGACGGCGTAAACTGGCAAATGCTAAACTAGCCCCCTGTATCCGTTCTGAGATTTCGTCAGAGATCAACCCGTTGGCACTGGCTAATGGTACTTCCCAAATAAGTGAAACGGTCAACATGCTCTACCACTTCACTCCCTATTTCTAATCTTGGAGTCGGTGTAGTCCAGTCCATACTTGGAGACTGTTGTTGATGTGGCTCAAAATAGCCTTGAATGGCCTAGGGGCATTCACTTATTGCGACCTTCCAGATTCATTCTTCGTGTGTAATTATTCTTTCTTCTACACATTTTCGTTTATTATAGTTTCACTGAGCCTCTTTTCTCAGTCTTTATGTGAGCTTCTATTGAAGTGCAACAGCTTAAACTATTCTACATTCGGGTAAAGTTCTGAGTTAAGAATTCAATTCAATTTAAGGTATGAATGTTTTTTTTATCCTAATAGTTTATATTCTATCTTTCTATCTTTAAATTGTTTTTTGCAGATGATGATTCCATTGCACTTTTACAGCCTTTAATGTCGATACCGTTGTCTTTTTCATCGGATAATTCTGTTGTCCCATTAACTATTGGCAATAAATCACAAGTTAGTACATTCATTCAATCGAATAATCTAATAACTGAAAATCACTTCAATAAATCTGCACTCATTACAGTATTTCCACATGAAACAGCTATTCAATCAGCTAAATTAATATGTGATTATTTGAGGAAACTTAATTCTGTAAGTGATTACTATTAATATTGGCATTTTGTAACTACAAAACTTCATTTGATTTTATTATTTATTAAAACAATCTTTGTTAAGATCATTATTTGTAAAATTTCTATGTGAATTTCTGCATTGACCTAACTGCCAATCTGATCAATAGTTGTTCTTTTTTGGGCTGTGCAAAGCAAATATAAAAGGACTAAACCAAAGATGGGAATCTTTGGGTAACGTTCAATTAAACCAATATGGGACTAACACTTATTCAAGACAATAACTCCCTCTCTGAAATCGGCTGCTTAGAATTATAAAATTGTGAAATTCATTTTTAATGAGTTAAACCATCAAAGATGTACTTACTTATCATCATCCGGAATATTTTCATTCATCTGCACCAAATTATTTCCTCTCTCTCTCTCCTTCTCTCCTGTAATACTTTTGTTTCTTTGTTCTAATAGTGTTCTCTTCTTTTCTTTCTATTTCCTTTTTGGGAAAGTAGGACAACTTAAACAATTACGTTTACATTCAGTGTTCAACTATGATACTTCATCCAGTATGTTAACTTAGGGTTATTTATACTTCATCAACTAGATGTTATACTTTGTTGAAATAAGCTGCGCATACTTCAATACTTTACATAATTCTCTTCAAATTATATCGTTCGAATTTGGAGTCAATGCTAAGCATTTGTTGTTGGGAATAAATCAGTCGACACTGATATGTGTCGCTTGAAGTATACATACAATAAGAAGTTAAACATTAAACCTGTATGTAATACTTGATCATTTGAAAGAGCACGGAGATGGTGAGTCATTCAATTTGGTGACCAGGTAGCTAACTTGATTGGTAGAATTCGGTCAGAAATAAGGACTAAGTAGATAAAACTGGTCACACCCTAGTGACCGATTGATGCATTAGAAACATGTACTACACTTGAAGCTTTGGAATTATTACTTTGCATAGATAAATGACTTTCAAGTCAATACATACTCTCTGTAGAATCATTATGTTGTATCTACTTGGAAAGATTTTTTACTAACTGATATCTTCGTGAAATAACCGATTTGTGAAATGGAACAGGTGGAGGCATCTCTTCAGAAAGGAGATGTCATCACCAGCGATAAGTCCGAAGAGTATGAACGGGAAATTTGAGAGTGTTGAAAGAATACAGAATAAAGGGTATAAATTATAATATGCAAAGAAAATTAAAAAGGATCAAAGGAAAGGGACTCTTGGAGAAGAAAAAAATTGTAATTCAAGATCGGTTACTGTAGGAACAGTGCATAAACCTGTTCTTTTTGAATACAAGTTCCAGTTAAGTCGATCCTATTGCGACATCTTCAGCTATATGTGCAGGACGTAAGCGAACTTTGACAATGACTTCGGAATGTGGTATATAACCCTAAAGGCTAATTTAGAGTCGATATGATGTCCTGTATCCCCTGCCGACGCACACCTGGTATCTATGGTCGGCCTGCAAAATTTGGGCTACCGATATCCATGCTGAAAATTCCATACTTGTACCAAAAATACAGTGTGGAATCAAGCTGTAATAAAAAAGTAAAAAGTAAGTAAAGTATCGATCAAGTGTGATAGAATCGAACTTTTTTTATGCATTTGATTTCCCTGCCACCGAAGCAAGCTGGCAAATGTTCATGAATCTGTAGACAAAACTGCTTAATTTTAAGCCCTATATAGCTTGAACCGCAGGAACAGTTGAAACGGTATATACATGAGGAAGAGCTAAGATTAGTTACCCGGCCGACAACTGCTACCTTGCCGTGGTGGTCGGGCTTGAACACCGCAGTGACCCAACAAGCTAAACTGGGTGGGACTCATATCCCTGCAGGTCCTACCATGTCAGGAAGGTTGTTTGGACAGCGGTTAAACTAAAAGCAGTTACCATGGGGTACATGGGCTCCAGTATCCAATCGGATCAAATGGTGTATGAACCCATATGGGACGCCGGCAACCATGGGAATGCAGCTCCCGACGCTACTCCACTGCCTTGGGGATTAGACTCCAAGTCAAAGCCTTGGGGTGGGGTGGTCCCTTAATAAAACCACCTGCTTCGATCTGGGCGCCGGATAGTATCTCAGCCCTCACACAATGAATGAAATAAAACAACGAACTATCGCTGAAAATCACCGAGCTCTCGTAAAAAATGATTTCAAGTAATAATTATGCCTCAAGCAAATTATGTCCTTCCAACCTTACTTTTATTTTTCTACATAGATTCCTGTATTTTACCTTTGCTAAACTTGACTTCTTAGCCTTCGACAGCCTTTCGCCTTTGTCTGGATTCCCAGTCTATCTGTGTCGTCTCGAGATGTTAGTGGGTAACTTTCAAAATGGTTGTCCCCAATGTGACATCTAACACAGATATCCTAAAACCGCCTGCCGCGTTCAAGCTGACCACCTACAATGTTCGGACGCTGATGCAAATTGGACAACAAGCAGGGTTGGTAAGAACATTGGAAAGCCTCGCTGTGGTTGTCTGCTGCATTTCCGAGACTCGCATTCAAGATCCCAGTGAAGTGCTTCGATTATCCTCTTCATGTGGAAGTTCTAGTAGTATGTACCACCTGCGCTTGTCCAGGGACCCTGTGGCGTCGGCATCCGGTGTAGCTGGTATCGGTGTCGCACTGAGCGCTAGAGCCGAAGCTGCATTGCTCGGCTGGATTTCCATTAACAGTCGTTTATGTGCTGTGAGGCTGGAAAGTAACACGAAAGTAAGGAGTAATAGCCCAGATAGGCGGTGTCCATTTGTTGTCTCTGCCTATGCGCCGACGGATTGCAGCCCGGATGCAATGAAGGATGAGTTCTACTATCAACTGAGCGATCTCTTGAAACAGGCGGGTCGAAAGAATATCATAGTGCTAGCTGGGGACTTGAATGCACAGGTCGGGCGTCTAAGCTCAGAGGAGTATTGTCTAGGTGGTCAGTGGGGTCTACATGGTCGCAGGTCAGATAATGGGAACCGTCTTCTGCAGCTTTGCGCGAACCAAAACCTATTTCTAGCCAGTACCAACTTCCGGCATAGCCATCTCCGTAGCGCTGCCGGGTGTTCTCCCTCTGTGAATCGAACTTGGACTCAGATTGGTCATACTGCTGTCAGTTTCCGGTGGCGAGGATGCATACAAGACTATCGCTCCTTTTGGAGCACATGCCTGGACTCCGATCATGCGTTAGTGTGTGCCAAGTTCCTCCTGCGATTTTGTGGGGTTCATCGTCGTCTAAACGTTGATGTGAGCAAACTAGTAGCACCTGCTACTTCTTTAAAATATCAGAATGAGTTGCACTCAATGCCTGCCAGCAACCCCCCAAGCAGTATAGATGAACATTGGCTTCATCTGCAAGGTTCCATGCAAAAGGCGAGTGTAGCCGTTTGCGGCTTGAAAGAATGCTCCGCTAAAAACCACTGGGTTTCTGAGAGTTCCCTGCAACTCCTGGATGAACGCCGGTCCATTCCGGCTGGCAGCGAATACAGCAATAAGCGAAAGGCGCTCACGCGTAAGATAAGACAGTGTTTACGTAAGGACCGCGAAGCCTGGTGGTCAGAACGTGCGTGTGAGATGGAGTTAGCTACTGCATCTTGCAACAGTCGGAAGCTGTTCCAACTCATCCGAGCCACCGGCAGCAAGAAACAAGGTGTCAGCGAGACGGTCTGTGAGGCAGATGGCACGCCAATTACCAGCTTAGAAAGACGCCTGGAACGCTAGGAAGAGCACTTCGGGAAACAGTTTAGTTGGCCACCAGCTTCAGTGTCTTCTGCCATTAGCTGTCCGCGAAATAGTTCGAATCGATGGCTCGAAACGTTACCGGATATGGCCAAGAATCGTAATCAATGGGAAAGGTGTTGCAATTTCCTTCTTTCTTACCTTCCCGATGATAGTTAACGAATACTGTTTGAACTTGTTAAGCATGATTGGTTTCCTTCCAGATGAAGTTCTTTATCCGTTCTCTACTTATATTTTTTTACTTTTGATCTATGTTGTTTTATTATTATTGTGTGGCACATCTTTCTTGGTGCCATATTTTACCAAGTTTTTTCTGCGTTTAAATAAATAAATAGATAAGATTAATTAAGACGTCTTTCAGTTTCTGGGTGAACAACTGACAGCTGCTGAAAGATAGGAACAGGTGTGTAGAGTAGAAAGTCTTTTTTATCGCTCTCGTTAGACGTCCCCTACATATAGCTGGATCTGTTGCAATAAAATCGACTAAACTGGAGCTTGGATTACAATTTTTTCTCTTCTTCAAGAGTCCCTTTCCTTTCATCCTTTTTTTCATTTTCTCTGTATCGGTGGGATAGCGGTTATGATTCTCACCGATCATGCACATGGTTCGGGTTTCGATCCCCTGCCGACGCACACCTGATATCTATGGTCAGCCTGCAAAATTTGGACTACCGATATCACATGCTGAAAATTCCATACTTGTACCAAAAAATACAGTGTGGAATTAAGCTGTAATCAAAAATAAAAATAAGTAGATAAACATTATAACTTATACCCTTTATTCTGGTATTCTTTCAATACTCTCAAATTTCCCGTTCATACTCTTCGAACTCATCGTTGGCGATGATATCTCTTTTCTCAAGATATGTCTCCACCCGTATCATTTCACATATTGGTTGTTTCATGATGAACTAGTCAGTGCAGTCATATCATCTCCTCTTTATTGCATACTATTTTCTACTAGCCACTCATATGACACTAAATAATATGACATATAGGACTTTTTCTACTGAAAAAGAAACCAGTAAATATTTGAATTAAAGTTTAAAATTAGTCATTTGAAGATTACACAGTTTGAGGTGGAAATTCACTAAGGTTTCCTATAGAAATTCAAAACATTTAAGTCACTATAAGTTATTTGGTTGACACCATAACTTTCAGAAAAGGGTGAGAAAGTGAGATAACATGAAGTCATATGCACTTGATTAGTATGCGTAGTTAACAACCCCTTATATCAGCCAGTTATACCTGCTAGCTAGATCAAGGTAACTTCAACACTAGGTGTTTGTCCCCCTTGTTCTGGGCTGAGATCAAATAACTATCCATAATTCGGGGTGGGTTTAATGATTTGATCCTCCTAACCGATTCTAATCTTGTCCACCAGAGGCAAATACGAATTCAAATGAGTTAAACTATTGTCCACTGTTTAAATCGCCTCAGTCTAGGTGGCTGACCAACCACTAACATCAGTCATCGGTACATAACATCATGGATTAAAGTTTATGGATAAAAATGATCTGCAAGTGAACAAATGTAAACTGAAGTGATATTTCATACTTGACACAGTTATTTGAGGTAGCCTTAGGTCTGCATAATTGGTTTGGATGTAATGGAAGATGCATAGGTTACTGTTCAGTCATCACTCAAAACATCAATATTCAATGACTGAACTCTGCTTTATATATTGATTCATTTATGTGAAAATAGATATACTAGAATATAAAAAATGTCTTTCATCACTTAATAGTCTTATCATCAGCTTACGACGACCCGAGAAAAGCGAGATAATAGTCGTAAGCTTTTTTTTTGTTGACTTGAAACTTCCCATTCTAACCGAACAGTTGGATGGGAAAGTGTTCATTACCACACACATGAACATCAGGAATTTTGGTTATCATTGATTCTGTTCGTATTGACTACCAACTTACTGGTCGCTTCAAAAGTTAGAACTGTTTGGTTTGTTGGTGATTCTTGATTCGATATATATATATATATATATATATATATATATATATATATATATATATATTAACTTTAATATTATATTATAACGACCTACTCACTTACTATCTCTTCTATTTTACTAGTGTGCTATTGTCCGAACTCGCTGTTCTCAATTTTCTGAGCATGAGATTGAACAAATCTTCAAGTACAGTTCTAATTCAAAAGTGTGGAAATCAGGTAAGTCGGTTGGTTATTAATTTTTAAATATTGTTATATAATAAAATATTTTTTACTTCACAGTTTTGTTAAAATTTATTTCATTATCGCTATTGCATCGATTTTTTTTCTGTTAAATGATACGAGTAGTCAGTTGTCCACTGATGATCTAGTCATAATTTATCCAGTGTACACTGGCAGTGGTTTATTCAAACAGTTTTCATCCTATGTAATGCCAATAGTTGTTATAAAGATTACTGTCTTCACTGCCTGATTGATAAAAGGTAATTTTGTAGATGAAGTGTAATTGAAATGTAACATCCGTATTTGGTTTTCTGGTTGATTTTAAGGGAGAAATTTATCCTTATTGATGATGACTTCTTAGTTCATAATAACGGAGTCATGGTTAAATGCAAACCTCCACCCCTTTTTGACTTATACTTCAGCTAAAGCTTTGAAGTTTTGATAGCAGTGATTTTATTTTTAACAGGCTGGGGTTACTAGCTTCAGGTCCAATCTTTCCTCTTCACCAACACTATTACCGGCCTAGCAAGGTTTAGGAGTGTGTCGCCCGGGCATCCAACCCTTGGCCACATTCGCGGTTGGCGAGTGTGCTAGCGACCCATAAAACATAATGCTTAGTCTATGTAAACATATTTCTTGTATCTAAGGATGTGCTGCCATCTCTCTATTTGCTAAAGCGAAATTTCTCTCGGTTATTCACTTGTACCACGGATTTATTTCAAATTTAGATATGATAGAGAAGATTTGTAGCTCAGGGGGATGATTTTGATGTGGTTTTGTTCTCTGAGCTGGATGGTTAATTTGCGAAGCTTTCATCATCCTATTGGGTGACATCTTCAGCGCATACTTCAAAAAAAAATCTAAAAGCTCACTTCAAATTGAAGTATGCGCTGATGATGTCACCCAGTAGGGTGATGAAAGCTTCGCAAATTAACCATCCAGCTCAGAGAACAAAACCACATCAAAATTATTTCAAATTATTGCTTATCACTGAAAGAAACATTATGTAAAAATGCTAAAAATTAGACGTTATTCGATAGTTTCTTGACTATAATAAATAATGACCATAAAAAAATACTTACAGGTTTAAATATAAATGTAATAACGTGTGACATTGACCACCAGTCACCGCCAAGTTCTATGTTGAATCCAGACAGACAGACAGACCAGTCACCACAGAGATGTGGAAGTAAAATTAGGTTGAACTTCACTTATGACAGTAACCGTTGTATCTTGTGCGTCAGCGGTTAGGAGGCTCACCGATCATGCACATGGTGCGCGGTTCGATCTCCTGCCAAAGCACACCTGATATCAATGGTCAGCCAACAAAATTTGGACTACCGATATCACATAGTGAGAATTCCATACCTCTACCGAAAGTATTGTGTGGAATCAAGCTATAATCAAGAATTTGAAGCTTCAAAAGTTTGTTAAGATAAGTATGGTTACTTAAATACTTTTCAGTAGTTAAATTCGAAAAGGTGATTTAAACTGAATATTATCTCGTAATACAATTGTTCGATTCTCAGAAAAGTTAAGATTTATTTTCGAGGCGATTCTTCTACTGTACCAGAAAGTTTGAAAGTTTTATCTTGTTTAATCTGACTAAGGCCCAAGAAGCGATATGTTCTTAAACAGACAGCTTACTTAAAAGTATATGTTTCTAGATAAACCCTTCGTAAAACTTCGAAACCGATATCGATCAGTTACTTGATAGTACCTCCCCCTTATTACAACGATTATTATTATTCTTCTCAGCCTGATTTGTTCCCGCTTCTCCCACTTGTCATTCTAAATCCAAAATAATAATTTTTTGTTTATACAATATTGAATTCTATCGTATCAAATTTTACACCATATTATGTAACATTTTTATATTTGCCTACTAATCATATAATTATGTACCCCTTTCCAATATCGATACACCTTATGTATTATTCTACATATGACAATAATTGTTTTTCCACTTGACATTTAACTATGATTATAATCACAAATATTTTAATTGCATTTCATACTACTAACACTGTTGTTATTTCATGTG
This sequence comes from Trichobilharzia regenti, assembly GCA_944472135.2. NCBI lineage: Eukaryota > Metazoa > Platyhelminthes > Trematoda > Strigeidida > Schistosomatidae > Trichobilharzia > Trichobilharzia regenti. The sequence continues at coordinate 28,788,332 of OX235263.1, forward strand.
TTCACACTTTTGATCTAATTCTCTCACCGGACATAATTTCTTAGAAACCATATATATATATATATATATATATATATATATACACGATTGTACAGCTTGATAATAACATCTATGTTTAGTGAAGATCCAGACATTAAAGATTAGGACAGATCCCTTTCTTTGAAGCTTAAAATAGAAGACAGTTATTTTTAAACATATTCAGTTTACTTAAGGACCAATTTAAAATATTGGAAAAACTTTATGCCATTGCAACTCAAACGCCTTTCTCACCTCACTTGCCCAGAAGCATACCGTTAAAGCATACTATCACCTTTCCCGTAAAATTGTTATATCTCTGGGATAACTGAAAGATGAGTGTGAAGACATGAAATGTTCTAAAGTAAAATAAACATCAGTTATTATTATTTTATCCTTTAATTCCTAGAGGAACATAGGGCTTCAGCTGCGCACCTGCATTGCCTTCTGTTTTCTGCCAGCCTTTTCATCCCGCCCGAAGTCTCCCCACATGCTTTCATCTCCTCTTTACATCACCTCCTCCAATTCATCCTCCAATGATGACCAACTCGCCGCTGTCCTTTCGGGTTTCACTCGAGCGATAGCTTGTCTAGTGATGTCACTTGATGGTTTCCCCAGCGTATGGAAAGCCAATCCATCTCCATTTCTTCCTTCCTATTTGTTCCACATTCGATTCCTGGTCAGTCTGCTCCCAGAGATCCCTGTTGCTGATCTTTTCTGGCCAGCCATCTGATCTTGAATATTGAGCGAAGACAACTGTTAATGAAGGTCTGTAGTTTGTTTGAGATGCTCTTTATGACGCGCTGGTCAAGTCTCTGATCCGTATGGTGAGTAGCACTGACTGACTTCACATTGGAGTTGAAAATCCGGATGTTATTTTTGATTCTGAGTGCTGTTGACCTCCATGCACACTTGAGAGTAATGAAAGCTTGTCTTGCTTTTCTGATTCTGGCTTTGATGTCCTCGTCAGTTCCGTTCGCCTGTAGTTGAAACGATGCTTCCCAGGTAGGTAGGTTAATGAAGGAGGTTGTTTCTTTCAGGTTCGTCCCATTTATTCTGGCTGATTGCTGTCTGTTGTTGTTGTTGCTGTTGGTGTTGGCCAGAAATCTTCATCACCTCTGTTTTCTCTATGTTCACCTGAATTGAAGTCCTATCTTTGATGCTTCTTCTGCCAGCTTGTTGCTTTTTACACATCAGTTATGGGTATATAATCTACCATATGAATAACTGTCATTTAGAAACTGATTACTTCAAGTCTCCGTACTTCTTGTTATTCACGTGATCTATTCAAAACTATGCCAGCATTATATACATATAAACATTTACCAGTATTTCGTGTCCAACGCGAAAGCCTGTATAACTCTGAACCCTTATGTGCACTCAACAATAATGTGGAAGTGCAATAAAAGCGTTTCCCAATCTTGTTCTTTCAACCAACCTAGAGAGTTTTGATTTCAAAATACACCTGCAAAATAAAACTCCCATATTTTTTGCAATGAGATAAGAAATAACACTCATAAATTTGTATGCGTATGTCAAAGCAGAAAAAAAAATAAGTGAATAAAGCCATAAACTTTTTGTTTTTCAAATATGACCTGAAATTTAAACAGAATGGCAAACATTTGTTCAACCCTTTTTATTTCCTTCTTATACAGTTTATATTATTCTCTCGTCTAAGTCTTCAGAAATTCATCTCTCTACTCTCAGTTGATGTATGTGTGTGTGTGTTTACCCCCTTTGTTCAGCAGGATCAACTCCCCATCTCCCTCTCACACTCTCTGCACATACACACAATATCCAACATACTTGTATACATACACATGTGTATATGCAGATGAATAAGCGCGAAAGACACGAAGGAGGAAAGCCGCCCTTATATTTTAAATTAAACAAAACGAATGTGATTTTTACAAACTAGTTAGTAACTTCAAACTTTATGACATTTTTTATTATCTCTTCTTTCTATATTTCTTTTTGGTTTTTTCACCTAAAGACTAGGCATATAAATTTTTCAAGTTATTCTGATAGATCAGAACGCCTTGTTCTTTGTTTTCATATATTAATAAAGGTCATTCTGTTCAATGATCAATGTTGTGATTGGTTCAGTCTACTGTATTTATAAAATGTTTGTACAACACTATGAATATAAACAAAGCACCGGAAATTCATTCTCTATGCTTGTTGCTTAGTGTAGATCTATTTGCATGTGTATGTGTATAAGTTTGATAGAATGTGAATGAAGTATGCGAGATTCAGAATTCGAGTTACTGAGACAAAATCTGTGTAGCAGAGTAAAATAATGCAAATACAAACAGTTGGTAAACTACAATTGCACAAAAACGTCAGTTGTTTTGTCAGTGTACATAAACAACACAATCATAATAGCATAATTTTCATTCATTAAGACAGTTAAGTGTCATTCAAGTGAATACATGTCAGATTAGTTTGACTATGGCTCATTGTGTCTAAGATAAATAAGCACCCAGCTTAGCTATATAGAATTTGCATATTTATATACGTGTTTGTATTAGTTAGTAAAACTCCTGAACTTCGAATGAGTTTTCATGTATACTGAAGTAATTTTTTTTAAAAAGTCCACTGGATGTGATTCCAATACCATTCGGGTTTTCTGATGAGCTCAGACCCAAACGAACGAAACGGCCGTTCAGCGTTTTGATCACTTTGATCTAATTAGTAATCCCCACTGGTTGAAGTGAGCGGTATCAAACTACTGATATCATTCAATCAATACACAGTATAGTACTTGCTGTTTGTTGGTTGAGGCCATGAGGAACCCATCTGATATATATTAATTTCGATGATGAGCAGCATACTACTTATCAGTAACACGTAAGTATGTACTAAAAATTAGTACATTTTGCTTAGGAATGGGATTTTACATATTTTATAGTTTATGCATGCATATTCAGAATTCTACTTTGTTATAACTTTATAAGAGATTAAGGATACCTTATGTTACCTGATACATCTGTTGTCAAAGGGACGAATTCTGTCTTGTATTACTGCTAGTATTAGTTTCTTGTGTTCCAAATGAAATGGAGGTCACTACATCTCCACTACAAGCAACGTTCTCTACAGTCATTTTCAGCTGATAAAAGACTGCCCATAAGCTTTCATTTCCTCACCATATGATCTTCTCCATAGCACTCTAGTAGTCTCGACTTATCACATTCCATTCGGGGACATTTGAATGTCACCTCAGTGTATGTCCAGTTCTTCTCCATTTCCTTTTGCATATCTGTTGGACAAGAGGTCTTTGACTGATTCAATGCACTCCCAGAGTCCACTGCTGTGTAACTCTTTCTGGTCATTCATCTGGTCTTCAGTATCGAACCAGAGTAGGTAACTGTTGATGCAAGTCAATAGATTGTTGGTTGTTGGTTGGGCATATTTATCACGTCTGTCTTCTCTGTGATGACATGAAGTTACGTCTTCATTGCCTCTTATGCAAACTTGCTGGTTTTCGCTGGCATATCCCTGAGTTTTTGGCACATGAAAAGCTGACCATTCTCAAAATTCAGAACTTCTAGGGTTATCTTGTCAGTCCAATGTCTGCTCTTCTTCCCAGTTCTTGTAGCCTGCTTCATAATCGAGCCCACCTCAGTCAAGAATATCATCGGTGGTGGTAGGCGGTCTTGTCTTACTTCTGTCTTCACTCCAAAGGCTTCAACAGGCTATCCGTTGTGAATTACTTTGCACGTGGCACTACTACACAGCTGTTGAATGGGGTTAAATAAGACACTCCATTGTGCTGAAGCAGGTACCAAATTGCATTTTGGTAGATGCCTTTGATGGATTCCGGAAATTCGATGAAGTTGAGGTAGAGAATTGACTGTCGTTCTAAGTTCTATTCGACCATGATGTGTAGTGTGATCCATGGGAAGAACCAGTATGCTCATAATGATTTTTAGCTACCTAATACCTTAGGAGTAACATTTGGACATCACGGTATAATACATAGTTTCCGCAACGACAATGAACACTGTTCGGTGGTGAATGCAAAAAATGGAAATGGTATACGTATTAGGTAATTTCCGTCAACTATTTGTGCTTATTAAAGAAGAATATCTTATCTATAATGGAATTATACTCTACCACAGTGCCCAAGTTTTATACTTATATCAAGAATATCTTAAATAAGTCATTGTAAGGGAAAAATCACTGAGATGGATAGGATTGTGATAACTTTCAACAGTGACTGTCGGAACGCCATTCTTTTTCCATACTGAAGGCATTTTTAAAAAATTTGGTAACTTAAAATAGTGTACTTCCGTATAACATTCTGCACTAATACACCAGTCTTCAGTCAGTCAGCCATTTTATCACAGACAAATGTCGATTAGAAGACTACCTTGTGATTTGTTTAAGGTAAGCATCCGAAACCTAATTTAGGGTAGAATCTAGGACTTCTAGGTCTCTTTACAAAGCGTTTTTCAATTATCCAGATCTCGGAGATCCTGGACCTACCGCTGGTTTCAGACGAATAAGCCTAATACACAGAACACTATGCACTGTAACCGAGACAAAACAATAGAAAACGGTTGAGTAATACGACTGTTTATCCTTCAAGTGATGACGAAACAAATTTACAAAATCTGTAAATAAAAGTTAACATAATGTACAACAATACTTCTGATCGTATTTCTGTGATTTTCTGCCAACCAGTAACCGATTGAAAAACGAAAGCCTTCTTATCTCCCGCCGATCGAGACGAGTTCGGATAAATAAACTATTCACTAATCACCAGCATCGACAGTATTTGTTATCACAGATTGTGTAACACTGATCGTATCCATGCTCCAACCTGCATGCATGTTATACAACTGATATAAGTATAAAACTTGGGCACTGTGGTAGAGTATAATTCCATTATAGATAAGATTTTATTTTGATAAATCACACAGTGTTGTGCAGTTTTATTAACCGATGACCACGTTTCGAGCACAAACTATTGCTCATAAGCATATCCGGTTACTCACACAACTTTTTTCCTTCATTTATATACATGTGTGGAATTGACCAGATATTGGATTAAAAGTCAATGTTAGATAATGTACATTCAGAAATAATGGTACGAGTGTTGTTGATCAATTGCAGTTAGATGGGAAAAATGGACGAGTGTTTTAATAATCATAATAAGCTACTTGTTAGAATGTTGTGTTTGAATGTGTTTGAATTGAAATAGAATTTTGAGATTGTTTATTATCCTTTTCTGATTTGACTAGCGGTAATAATATCTTCCATATTTCTGGTATTTGGTTTGAGTCATTTCTGTTGCATGTGTAGTGTTGGGTATAGACTTGATGAATAAGGATTCCGTAATCAACCTCTCTCTCCACCCACCTAGATTACCTTTTAGAATTTTAACCCTATTCCACCCTATTGTTTGGTTGTTTGTTAATGCGTGAAGTGCAGTAGCTGAGCCTTTTTTCTAAATTACTTATCTCAGCGTCAACTATTCTTACCTTAGCCAAATTCTCATGTTTCGCCAATCTGATTACCCCCGATCTAGTAGTTTGACCTCATAGTCATTGCAGGGTATTTTGTAAATTATATTATTTTGTTTAATTGGGTCCACCAACAGGGTCTTTTAGCCTATAGAGCTTGTCCTGACTGAGTGAGTTTGTAGGTTTGAATGTCACCCTAATTTCTGTTTTATTAAGAATCCTACGTAGGGTCTCAGATGTCCCCTCCTTATATTGTATAACAGTGGTAGACTTGTATTCTCTCTTATTATGTTATCATTACTAGTTTCACAATTATTTTAAATTTGCTTCGCTGTTATACAACTACTGAAATATCATTAAGCGTGTTTAAATTTTAGGATTTTAAGGAAATAAACTTTGAATATTTATCATAAATGATTTCTGTTTAATTGTTATCCAAATCAGTAGGAGTATTTTTTTTAAAATATAATAATAACAGCTCTGTTCCAAACAGTATTTTTCGTACAGGTATGGAATTTTCAGCGTGCATTACAATATATTGTATCTAATTACCTCATAAATTTTAGATTTTTAAAATCAAAAATGAATAAATAAATAAATACAAAAACCAACGCCAAAAAAATAAAAGATAAATAAAAATTTAAAAAAAACAGCGTAGCGTTTACATTTCAAACAATGCACCACAGGATATGAAATGTAAAGTTGATGTATAATAGAAGATGAGAACAACAGTGTAGTAGTAACGAGGAAAAGAAAACAAAAACTAACGGGAACTATTTGTTTGAGTGCCGCAGCAAGTTGATCGTGTCATACATAACGGATTTCTCATCACATAACAGCTGTGCCAGATATGATATTGCGGAGTTTTGTACGTGGTAGTCCTAGCATATAGCCAGCCTCCTGTAGCTGGTTCTAGTTTTACCATATGAAATGCAAGGAGACAGCTGCATATAGAGAGGATGCTCGGGGTCTGACAATATTGTATTCGCTAGTTTCTTACATGACATAATATGTCTATCCACAATAGTGTTAACCAGTTGGTTTAACGATATCCCACATGCCCTACTAACGGCTTTCAGTGCCCTTCTCAGCAAAGCAAAGTCTTTCTTAAGTAGTCCAGGAAAGATTAATGGGGAGCAGTAAAGAGGGATGGGTAGAATACAAAAATTGACAAACTGAGAAAGCAAAGACTGCTTTATGCCAGACTGCCTAAATTTCCTAATGTAGAACGTTAAGCGAAACATCTTTCTAGTAACTAGCAAGATGTGGGAGGACCAGGAAAGATCGGTGGAAAAACTCAGCGCAAGTTATGTGAGATTAGATGTAATTTCAACTTCTTTGCTGTCATTGATAGTGGGGCCATGTGAGCTAACTAGTTGCTGTAGGTCACGTTTACGTCTGAAAGTGAAATAGTACCTGACATTAAGACGGATTAAGCTTAAGTCCGTTTGAAGAGGACCACTGCCTAAATTCTGACAGAAAGTTATTTAATTTGGAACAATGTAATTATATTTCATGAAATTTCCTAATAAACCTACTCTGGTACGATAAATAAGATATCGGCTGTTGTGAGAAATTTTAGCTTCATTACTACATTTGTAAGTGCACGCCTCCCCCCCCCTACCCACTGAATGTTCGAGTAATTCACATATCTTCATTCACCTGTCGATGGCACAGCGGTCAGGATGCTCTCCGACAATACACGTCGTCTGGGGTTCAATCCTGGGCCGACGCACACCCGATATCAATGATCGGCGTGCAAAATTTAGGCTACCGATATCACATGCTGAAAATTTCATATTATTATTATTATATCCTTTAATTCCTAGAGGAACATAGGGCTTCAGCTGCGCGTCTCCATTGCCTTCTGTTTGCTGCCAACTTTTTCACTCCGTTCCAAGCCTGTCCACATGCTTTCATCTCCTCCTCACATGACCTACTTCATGTCACCTTTGTATTGACGACCAACTCGCCGCCCGCTTCCCTTTCGGTCGGGTTCCACTCGAGCAATGGCTTGTCTAGTGATGCCACTTGATGGTTTCTTCAGAGTATGGTCAGCCAATCCATCTCCATTTCTTCCATTTCATACTTGTATCAAAAGTACTACATGGAGTCAATAAAATAAAAAAATAAAAAACTTGATCGTTTCTCAGCCATCACTGTGTATTTGACTTTTCACAATCACAACTAATTCAACTTTCTCTATTATATCTATCTAGTCAATCATTCCAGTAGTCTGCTCATATAGTAAGTAGATAATCAGATTGACAAGTCGCTTGTGGTATATAAAACACTTCACTGATTTCTGTTTTTATCTTCTTTACCTCTCTCTCTCTCTCTGTCTTTTTTTTCAAAGCGAATTTTGTTTCATATGAATAAATCTACTAATATAATATGTACACCATAGTGTTCACCTCTAAAAGATGACATATGGAAGGGAAATAGATTACTTTTGAAAAAAAATTCTCTTCTCTTGTATATCTACTCTTCATAAAAACCGGTTAGTCGGTAGAACAGATGTTGTTAATTAGTAGTTATTTGACTGCCATTACCAATTATAATAATTAATAATAATCCTCTTAATGCTGTTTTGCATATACATGACTTGAATGTATGTCTACAAGTTTACTTTAATTAACTCAATCTATTGACTTATTATTGACTTACTTTTTGATCAGTTATCATAGTGTATATAATAAGATTAAATTAGTTTGTATGTCCTACAGTATACTACTTACTAATCGGTATGTTAGTAGTTTATCTGACTTGAGGTTCTAGTGTCATTCTGTTAAAAAATAACAGAATGGTGAATCGCATATTTACGTTGCTGGTAAATAAAATAATGATAATAATTTCGAGAAGCTACCTGATGACTACTCACTGTGTGTGTATATGTGTGTATGCAGAAGAGATGTCAGAATGAGCTTCAGCAGAATTACTCATTAATCACTTATTTAAAGATTATCTAGTCAATTGAGATACTTATTTTCTGTTCATTAAGAATCAGAAGAAGATTTAGTATATTTGTATTCAGTTGTACTTCTTTCCTTGTATTCCTGATTTGTATGACAAATTCATTAATTCCTCTGTCAATATTGACTTTATAGTTTGTGTTTATTTTTGTGGATCTTTGTTTATTCTCTCTCATTCTTTGTGTACTTCTGTTGTACCACTGACCATTTTGAGTATAACAGAATTCCTACAGTTAACTAATTTCATAAATGAGCTTATATCAGTTAGAGAACCATTGGAAAACCAGCTGGGAGTACTGGACAACCAGCTGTTTCATCCTAGTTTGGGACTCTTCAGCAGTACGCACCCACCACAAGGGTTCGAACCTAGGACCTTCTGCGTACAAGGCGAGCTAGCTCGTAGACCATTAAGCCACTGGGACCCGATCCAATAGCAACCCCATGAATTCTAACCTCTGCCAATTCACGATATAGCGCAACCGCTAGCCAATGTCTTCGGTGGCGAGTATTTGTCCTCACTTGAACAATTTCATAAAATTTGAACTATTCATCTCTATCAGTCTACTTCTTGAATTATATAACTACTCATTACTTTGGATGTAAACAAGTTAAATGGTTATTCTGTTATTCAATAGAGTAAACTTTACTGATTACTAACTATTCACTTTACTCGGTTATATATTGTCGACTTTTTGACCGAATGATCTGAAAGTAAGAAAGTATTGGTTTTGTAGTAACTAATACATCACATTGATGGTACTATAAACTAGGATATAAGCTGAACTAAAAGCATTTATTTCAACTTAAATAAATGTATGTAAGCATCAGATTCTATAAATTTTAGAGAAACAATTATTTATATATATCCAAACCAAGTTCACTTTTAACGGTTTGAAAAAATTTGGGCATTGGGTATATGACCTCATACTGACGAACGATAATCAAGTATTTCACATTCTACACTTAGTTTGGTTACCTTTACCTATTCTCGAACTTGACAACCAAAAATGACCCCAGATTAACGAACGATGATCAAGTTAGTAAACTTTATTTTGATATAATAACAGATATACTATTAGTTAGAGAACCATTGAAAACCAGGGAGTACTGGACAGCTGCTGTTTCATCCTAGTTTGGGAATCATCGGCAGTACGCACCCACTGGGTTTCGAACCAGGACCTTCCATGTATTTGGGTTTCTGAAGAAGAATTACAGTTAGCAGCTCATTTGCAAAAATCTTTGTGATTGGCGCACAATACCTTCCTCATTGGCTGATAAATAGCTGCATTTTGCTGTGAAATATTATATATATATCTCAGCGAGAATATGGGCTTTCGATCTTGTCTGCCTCTGTACTCGTCGAAACCCAGTGGGTGCGTACTGCCGATGATTCCCAAACTAGGATGAAACAGCAGCTGTCCAGTACTCCTGGTTTTCAATGGTTCTCTAACTGATATCAATCGTGATCAACTCGTAAAACATAACTAATCCTTACAACCAAACTATAGAAAGTTAATCTGATGCTCGCTAGTGACTTGCTACAGGTTGGAGTTTCCTGAGTTCTAGTGAGAAGTCGTGACCAGTGAGGTCCAATTAGATGTCACGTGTGTGGATGGATGTCCCACCAACGACAATGGTTGGGGTCGCGCTAAATCACGAATTGGTAGAAGTTAGAATTCACGAGCCATTGAATCGGTTCCCAGTGGCTGAATGGTATACGAGCTTGCCTTGTAACCGGAAGGTCCTGGGTTCGAAACCCAGTGGGTGCGTACTGCCGATGATTCCCAAACTAGGATGAAACAGCAGCTGTCCAGTACTCCCTGGTTTTCAATGGTTCTCTAACTGATATCAATCCGTGATCAACTCGTAAAACATAACTAATCCTTACAAACCAAACTATAGAAAGTTAATCTGATGCTCGCTAGTGACTTGCTACAGGTTGGAGTTTCCTGAGTTCTAGTGAGAAGTCGTGACCAGTGAGGTCCAATTAGATGTCACGTGTGTGGATGGATGTCCCACCAACGACAATGGTTGGGGTCGCGCTAAATCACGAATTGGTAGAAGTTAGAATTCACGAGCCATTGAATCGGTTCCCAGTGGCTGAATGGTATACGAGCTTGCCTTGTAACCGGAAGGTCCTGGGTTCGAAACCCAGTGGGTGCGTACTGCCGATGATTCCCAAACTAGGATGAAACAGCAGCTGTCCAGTACTCCCTGGTTTTCAATGGTTCTCTAACTGATATCAATCCGTGATCAACTCGTAAAACATAACTAATCCTTACAAACCAAACTATAGAAAGTTAATCTGATGCTCGCTAGTGACTTGCTACAGGTTGGAGTTTCCTGAGTTCTAGTGAGAAGTCGTGACCAGTGAGGTCCAATTAGATGTCACGTGTGTGGATGGATGTCCCACCAACGACAATGGTTGGGGTCGCGCTAAATCACGAATTGGTAGAAGTTAGAATTCACGAGCCATTGAATCGGTTCCCAGTGGCTGAATGGTATACGAGCTTGCCTTGTAACCGGAAGGTCCTGGTTCGAAACCCAGTGGGTGCGTACTGCCGATGATTCCCAAACTAGGATGAAACAGCAGCTGTCCAGTACTCCCTGGTTTTCAATGGTTCTCTAACTGATATCAATCCGTGATCAACTCGTAAAACATAACTAATCCTTACAAACCAAACTATAGAAAGTTAATCTGATGCTCGCTAGTGACTTGCTACAGGTTGGAGTTTCCTGAGTTCTAGTGAGAAGTCGTGACCAGTGAGGTCCAATTAGATGTCACGTGTGTGGATGGATGTCCCACCAACGACAATGGTTGGGGTCGCGCTAAATCACGAATTGGTAGAAGTTAGAATTCACGAGCCATTGAATCGGTTCCCAGTGGCTGAATGGTATACGAGCTTGCCTTGTAACCGGAAGGTCCTGGGTTCGAAACCCAGTGGGTGCGTACTGCCGATGATTCCCAAACTAGGATGAAACAGCAGCTGTCCAGTACTCCCTGGTTTTCAATGGTTCTCTAACTGATATCAATCCGTGATCAACTCGTAAAACATAACTAATCCTTACAAACCAAACTATAGAAAGTTAATCTGATGCTCGCTAGTGACTTGCTACAGGTTGGAGTTTCCTGAGTTCTAGTGAGAAGTCGTGACCAGTGAGGTCCAATTAGATGTCACGTGTGTGGATGGATGTCCCACCAACGACAATGGTTGGGGTCGCGCTAAATCACGAATTGGTAGAAGTTAGAATTCACGAGCCATTGAATCGGTTCCCAGTGGCTGAATGGTATACGAGCTTGCCTTGTAACCGGAAGGTCCTGGGTTCGAAACCCAGTGGGTGCGTACTGCCGATGATTCCCAAACAGGATGAAACAGCAGCTGTCCAGTACTCCCTGGTTTTCAATGGTTCTCTAACTGATATCAATCCGTGATCAACTCGTAAAACATAACTAATCCTTACAAACAAACTATAGAAAGTTAATCTGATGCTCGCTAGTGACTTGCTACAGGTTGGAGTTTCCTGAGTTCTAGTGAGAAGTCGTGACCAGTGAGGTCCAATTAGATGTCACGTGTGTGGATGGATGTCCCACCAACGACAATGGTTGGGGTCGCGCTAAATCACGAATTGGTAGAAGTTAGAATTCACGAGCCATTGAATCGGTTCCCAGTGGCTGAATGGTATACGAGCTTGCCTTGTAACCGGAAGGTCCTGGGTTCGAAACCCAGTGGGTGCGTACTGCCGATGATTCCCAAACTAGGATGAAACAGCAGCTGTCCAGTACTCCCTGGTTTTCAATGGTTCTCTAACTGATATCAATCCGTGATCAACTCGTAAAACATAACTAATCCTTACAAACCAAACTATAGAAAGTTAATCTGATGCTCGCTAGTGACTTGCTACAGGTTGGAGTTTCCTGAGTTCTAGTGAGAAGTCGTGACCAGTGAGGTCCAATTAGATGTCACGTGTGTGGATGGATGTCCCACCAACGACAATGGTTGGGGTCGCGCTAAATCACGAATTGGTAGAAGTTAGAATTCACGAGCCATTGAATCGGTTCCCAGTGGCTGAATGGTATACGAGCTTGCCTTGTAACCGGAAGGTCCTGGGTTCGAAACCCAGTGGGTGCGTACTGCCGATGATTCCCAAACTAGGATGAAACAGCAGCTGTCCAGTACTCCCTGGTTTTCAATGGTTCTCTAACTGATATCAATCCGTGATCAACTCGTAAAACATAACTAATCCTTACAAACCAAACTATAGAAAGTTAATCTGATGCTCGCTAGTGACTTGCTACAGGTTGGAGTTTCCTGAGTTCTAGTGAGAAGTCGTGACCAGTGAGGTCCAATTAGATGTCACGTGTGTGGATGGATGTCCACCAACGACAATGGTTGGGGTCGCGCTAAATCACGAATTGGTAGAAGTTAGAATTCACGAGCCATTGAATCGGTTCCCAGTGGCTGAATGGTATACGAGCTTGCCTTGTAACCGGAAGGTCCTGGGTTCGAAACCCAGTGGGTGCGTACTGCCGATGATTCCCAAACTAGGATGAAACAGCAGCTGTCCAGTACTCCCTGGTTTTCAATGGTTCTCTAACTGATATCAATCCGTGATCAACTCGTAAAACATAACTAATCCTTACAAACCAAACTATAGAAAGTTAATCTGATGCTCGCTAGTGACTTGCTACAGGTTGGAGTTTCCTGAGTTCTAGTGAGAAGTCGTGACCAGTGAGGTCCAATTAGATGTCACGTGTGTGGATGGATGTCCCACCAACGACAATGGTTGGGGTCGCGCTAAATCACGAATTGGTAGAAGTTAGAATTCACGAGCCATTGAATCGGTTCCCAGTGGCTGAATGGTATACGAGCTTGCCTTGTAACCGGAAGGTCCTGGGTTCGAAACCCAGTGGGTGCGTACTGCCGATGATTCCCAAACTAGGATGAAACAGCAGCTGTCCAGTACTCCCTGGTTTTCAATGGTTCTCTAACTGATATCAATCCGTGATCAACTCGTAAAACATAACTAATCCTTACAAATGGATGTCCCACCAACGACAATGGTTGGGGTCGCGCTAAATCACGAATTGGTAGAAGTTAGAATTCACGAGCCATTGAATCGGTTCCCATGGCTGAATGGTATACGAGCTTGCCTTGTAACCGGAAGGTCCTGGGTTCGAAACCCAGTGGGTGCGTACTGCCGATGATTCCCAAACTAGGATGAAACAGCAGCTGTCCAGTACTCCCTGGTTTTCAATGGTTCTCTAACTGATATCAATCCGTGATCAACTCGTAAACATAACTAATCCTTACAAACCAAACTATAGAAAGTTAATCTGATGCTCGCTAGTGACTTGCTACAGGTTGGAGTTTCCTGAGTTCTAGTGAGAAGTCGTGACCAGTGAGGTCCAATTAGATGTCACGTGTGTGGATGGATGTCCCACCAACGACAATGGTTGGGGTCGCGCTAAATCACGAATTGGTAGAAGTTAGAATTCACGAGCCATTGAATCGGTTCCCAGTGGCTGAATGGTATACGAGCTTGCCTTGTAACCGGAAGGTCCTGGGTTCGAAACCCAGTGGGTGCGTACTGCCGATGATTCCCAAACTAGGATGAAACAGCAGCTGTCCAGTACTCCCTGGTTTTCAATGGTTCTCTAACTGATATCAATCCGTGATCAACTCGTAAAACATAACTAATCCTTACAAACCAAACTATAGAAAGTTAATCTGATGCTCGCTAGTGACTTGCTACAGGTTGGAGTTTCCTGAGTTCTAGTGAGAAGTCGTGACCAGTGAGGTCCAATTAGATGTCACGTGTGTGGATGGATGTCCCACCAACGACAATGGTTGGGGTCGCGCTAAATCACGAATTGGTAGAAGTTAGAATTCACGAGCCATTGAATCGGTTCCCAGTGGCTGAATGGTATACGAGCTTGCCTTGTAACCGGAAGGTCCTGGGTTCGAAACCCAGTGGGTGCGTACTGCCGATGATTCCCAAACTAGGATGAAACAGCAGCTGTCCAGTACTCCCTGGTTTTCAATGGTTCTCTAACTGATATCAATCCGTGATCAACTCGTAAAACATAACTAATCCTTACAAACCAAACTATAGAAAGTTAATCTGATGCTCGCTAGTGACTTGCTACAGGTTGGAGTTTCCTGAGTTCTAGTGAGAAGTCGTGACCAGTGAGGTCCAATTAGATGTCACGTGTGTGGATGGATGTCCCACCAACGACAATGGTTGGGGTCGCGCTAAATCACGAATTGGTAGAAGTTAGAATTCACGAGCCATTGAATCGGTTCCCAGTGGCTGAATGGTATACGAGCTTGCCTTGTAACCGGAAGGTCCTGGGTTCGAAACCCAGTGGGTGCGTACTGCCGATGATTCCCAAACTAGGATGAAACAGCAGCTGTCCAGTACTCCTGGTTTTCAATGGTTCTCTAACTGATATCAATCCGTGATCAACTCGTAAAACATAACTAATCCTTACAAACCAAACTATAGAAAGTTAATCTGATGCTCGCTAGTGACTTGCTACAGGTTGGAGTTTCCTGAGTTCTAGTGAGAAGTCGTGACCAGTGAGGTCCAATTAGATGTCACGTGTGTGGATGGATGTCCCACCAACGACAATGGTTGGGGTCGCGCTAAATCACGAATTGGTAGAAGTTAGAATTCACGAGCCATTGAATCGGTTCCAGTGGCTGAATGGTATACGAGCTTGCCTTGTAACCGGAAGGTCCTGGGTTCGAAACCCAGTGGGTGCGTACTGCCGATGATTCCCAAACTAGGATGAAACAGCAGCTGTCCAGTACTCCCTGGTTTTCAATGGTTCTCTAACTGATATCAATCCGTGATCAACTCGTAAAACATAACTAATCCTTACAAACCAAACTATAGAAAGTTAATCTGATGCTCGCTAGTGACTTGCTACAGGTTGGAGTTTCCTGAGTTCTAGTGAGAAGTCGTGACCAGTGAGGTCCAATTAGATGTCACGTGTGTGGATGGATGTCCCACCAACGACAATGGTTGGGGTCGCGCTAAATCACGAATTGGTAGAAGTTAGAATTCACGAGCCATTGAATCGGTTCCCAGTGGCTGAATGGTATACGAGCTTGCCTTGTAACCGGAAGGTCCTGGTTCGAAACCAGTGGGTGCGTACTGCGATGATTCCCAAACTAGGATGAAACAGCAGCTGTCCAGTACTCCCTGGTTTTCAATGGTTCTCTAACTGATATCAATCCGTGATCAACTCGTAAAACATAACTAATCCTTACAAACCAAACTATAGAAAGTTAATCTGATGCTCGCTAGTGACTTGCTACAGGTTGGAGTTTCCTGAGTTCTAGTGAGAAGTCGTGACCAGTGAGGTCCAATTAGATGTCACGTGTGTGGATGGATGTCCCACCAACGACAATGGTTGGGGTCGCGCTAAATCACGAATTGGTAGAAGTTAGAATTCACGAGCCATTGAATCGGTTCCCAGTGGCTGAATGGTATACGAGCTTGCCTTGTAACCGGAAGGTCCTGGGTTCGAAACCCAGTGGGTGCGTACTGCCGATGATTCCCAAACTAGGATGAAACAGCAGCTGTCCAGTACTCCCTGGTTTTCAATGGTTCTCTAACTGATATCAATCCGTGATCAACTCGTAAAACATAACTAATCCTTACAAACCAAACTATAGAAAGTTAATCTGATGCTCGCTAGTGACTTGCTACAGGTTGGAGTTTCCTGAGTTCTAGTGAGAAGTCGTGACCAGTGAGGTCCAATTAGATGTCACGTGTGTGGATGGATGTCCCACCAACGACAATGGTTGGGGTCGCGCTAAATCACGAATTGGTAGAAGTTAGAATTCACGAGCCATTGAATCGGTTCCCAGTGGCTGAATGGTATACGAGCTTGCCTTGTAACCGGAAGGTCCTGGGTTCGAAACCCAGTGGGTGCGTACTGCCGATGATTCCCAAACTAGGATGAAACAGCAGCTGTCCAGTACTCCCTGGTTTTCAATGGTTCTCTAACTGATATCAATCCGTGATCAACTCGTAAAACATAACTAATCCTTACAAACCAAACTATAGAAAGTTAATCTGATGCTCGCTAGTGACTTGCTACAGGTTGGAGTTTCCTGAGTTCTAGTGAGAAGTCGTGACAGTGAGGTCCAATTAGATGTCACGTGTGTGGATGGATGTCCCACCAACGACAATGGTTGGGGTCGCGCTAAATCACGAATTGGTAGAAGTTAGAATTCACGAGCCATTGAATCGGTTCCCAGTGGCTGAATGGTATACGAGCTTGCCTTGTAACCGGAAGGTCCTGGGTTCGAAACCCAGTGGGTGCGTACTGCCGATGATTCCAAACTAGGATGAAACAGCAGCTGTCCAGTACTCCTGGTTTTCAATGGTTCTCTAACTGATATCAATCCGTGATCAACTCGTAAAACATAACTAATCCTTA
The DNA here is from genome assembly GCA_944472135.2 of Trichobilharzia regenti. Lineage (NCBI taxonomy): Eukaryota > Metazoa > Platyhelminthes > Trematoda > Strigeidida > Schistosomatidae > Trichobilharzia > Trichobilharzia regenti. The sequence continues at coordinate 28,805,242 of OX235263.1, forward strand.
CAAACCAAACTATAGAAAGATATACTATTACCTTTGATATTTGGTTTGAACGATCTTCATTGTTATTGAATTGAATTTTTGATTTTCCCGTCGATTGTATACTGATCTTCATTGTTATTTTGACTTTCAATATGTCCTTTTAAGTTGAACTAAGTCTATATTTTTCTCACCCCCTAATTCTTTGTTATATATATGCTGAGATTTTGTAAATTCCGGTTTAATAATACTTTGAGAAAGCTATTAGCGTTAAATAGCGAAACGCCAGTAAAAACAATCTCGTTTTGTTTTTTCATTCATTGGGAAATACAAAAACCTCTATTATAAAACAATTATTTAAGTTAAGGTTAATTTGCATTTCCCGTTGGCTAATTATGTTCAGCTGAAATGCTCAATCGCTGTTGACATGTCAGCACCTAGTAAGCGGCTTCAACAATGTCTAAGGTTTAATATGAAGTTATTTTCTTTGATGGCGTGTCCCGGTGGAATCCTATTTGGGATTCATCATCTGAATGTACCTACATTCCCAGCGAGTAATAGTGTTCCCAATGAGACTTGAACCCTGTAACCATCTTTTAAAACACCAAAGTATAGATAGTGCTGTGGAATCTAAGAGGCACATTTCTAGTCTCTAGTCTGAGAACATTATCCACCGAGAATGCAGATACAACCAGATGATGAGCCTCAAGTAAGACGAAGTGTATATCCCGGATACCAACAAGGAAAATAATCTACAGGAGCAAATCTAACTATATCGTTATAAAAATTCAAATTTAAGAGATTATCCCCGTATATTTAAATCGAATCGGTTTGTCGAAGACATGGGGACGTAATGCAGAGGAATTCTGTTTGGATTTTCCTACCTAATTTTAGTTTTTGATTACAGCTTCATTCTACACTGTATTTTTGGTGCAAGTATGGAATTTTTAGCAGGTGATATCGGTAGCCCAAATTTTGCAGGCCGACCATAGATATCAGGTGTGCGTCTGCGGGGGATCGAATCTTGGACCATGTGCATAGTCGGCGAGAGTCCTAACCACTGTGCCAACGACTTTTTTCATCGTACTCTGTTTGCACAATATAATTATAATGAATGATTAATCCCGATAATTAAAGTAGAGAAACAGTCTGCATGGAACATGTGTTCATTATGTGTCTGTTCGTATCTCTACCAACCAAACAACAGTTACCATAAGAATATTTCACTAGGTCAGACCACATCATATATATATATATATAAATATGATTTGGGTGTTGTTCACCTGCCTAGACATCTGTTCTTCTGGTTGAATGACTCATCAATTCACAAAATCCACCAATTTTCATGAACAGATTGTACTGACTGTATGTCACACATTTAAAAAAAAAGAAAAACCTTCACTCAAAGTCTAAAATTTCAAAATGTTTTATTATAATTCCATGTTGCCATCCTAATTACAACCATCAGAAAGGAGAAGTACACTGTCAGCATATTCTTCTTCTTCTTTATGTGTGTGTGTGTATGTGAAAGTGGGTATTAAAGTCTGTGTGCAAGAGATGAAAGCATGCATTGTTCTCCCAGGTTTTCATCTATCCCCCATTATTATCCCTATCTAGTGACCTTAAAAATTGGTTTGATCATTGAAACACAAAAGAAGAGGAGGTTCGTTGATCCGATTTCATGTGCTTCTATGTGTGTGTGTGTGTGTTTGGGTGCAAATAAATTTACCTGCAGCTTGCTTGCTTTCAGAGTATACACACACACATATCTCTGTGTGTGCATCCGTGTGTATGTGTGTGTGAGTGAGTGACTGAATGACTATGAAGAGGTGTATGAATTAGTAGATACTTAAATCAGGTCAATGTTCAAATCAGCATGAGGGTTGTTACCCCTTTTCAATCAATTTAATACCACCTTCCTTGAAAGGAGATTTGTGAAGTATAAACAAAACAACAACAAAAAGAAAGAAGGAAAAGAGGAGTGTAGACGTTTCCTTTCATTTCTTCTTCTTCACTATCTTACAGAACAGGATATTGTGATAAGCAACGGGAGAGCTTCATTTTTCCAACAACTATAGGTAGATAGATAGTTGAACAAAAATTTAAGCAAACAATAAATAAACACTTAAACTTCTTGATGGGAAAATATGAGAAATTAGAACAAAATGAAATTTTGTTTGAAGTCAACATCTCTTTGTCTTCTGAGGTGGAAATTTTCCTACAATCTGATCTTAATGTTTTAATGATTATATTCTCCAGCTTTTATTTATACGGAAATTGCGTGTAATCATTCTAATTTTTTTTTTAATATGTATATATTGACAGGAAACTTTTGAAAGTTCTTTATTAATTAAGTTTGAATACATTTGTGCAGGCTGAACTCAGTATATCACACACACACACAGACATATACACACACAAGGATTGAGAAAAAGGTGTGTTAATAAATTTTCCCCGAGCTCTTCACATATCTACTTTATGAAATAGTTCAATTTTCAGATAATCAGTTTGTGAGGGGAGAAATATTAACAAGCATAGAATGTTAGAGAACTATTTCATACCAGATGGGAATATTTTGTAAATCTAAGCCAAAAACAGACTGACAACGTCTTGAACCCTGGACATTGAGTTGCCAGAAAAATACACTGCATTTCGGTTGCATCAATCCATCATCAATGGACTAATTGTTAACAAAATCTTAGCACATATATACAAAAGACTCATGTGGCACTTGTCAGCCTACGCCATCTATGGTGTGTATACTGCTCCGTAGTTCACTCTGTCCTCCTGTGAGACATGGCCAATGAAAGTAGAAGATATGAAAAGGCTGTCTTTGAGCCCACTGGTTTGCTTCCTTTCTCTAGTGTTAAGTGGTATATTGCGGTGAATAATACTGAAGGTAGGCATAGATTATTACGTAAGGAGGGCAAGTCAGTCGAAGAAGTTGTGAGGTTACATCGACTGAGAATACAAGGGCACTTGCTACGCACACGGAACCGTCAGCTTCTTCGACGAATAATGTTAGCTAACATAGGATTAAGTTGGAAAAGAGTTAAGGGTGATCAAATCACAGCCTGGCATCAATCCATGGCTACTGGTTTGAGCCAATCAAATATGGAGGTGTATACTGCCTGGTCCTTGTGATTCTAAGGACCAATAACTGAAGACTGTTAATAATATACCTCAAAATCGTCCTCAGTGGCTTAGATTTATTCACCCTTTGCAATCTCCCGGATCCCTTAAACCCTTAAGTTTTCCATGTTACTACTCTTCTCCTGTATATTTCTGCCCATTATAGAACAAGTAAATAACATTTCTTTTCAAGTTTTACACTTTCGACAGACCTCAAGGTAGGTTTCTTCATGAGGCGAAATAAGTTAGAGAACCACCGAAGCACCGAAAGTGTAGAAAGTGCATCCCAACCAACCCGGCGGCTGAATACTAACGTAGTCACTTCGTGAAGTGACTGTCTTAAATTTGATCACTGATGAGATCATGGGTGTGTGCTACTGGAGAATCCCGAAATAGGTGGAACTATATGGAACCAGTGTTCTCTGGTTTTCTTTGGTTCTTTAATTAACCTCACTTTGTGACGAAATCTATCTTTTTATTTTTAATGTTATACTACTTAATGCTATATTCTTTTCCCTATTGATCATATTCAATTTAATATAATCCAGCTATTGAATTTGTCATGGTAATTAATGATTTTGATCAAAGAAAGGACAGCAAAAACATTAATTTCAACTCATTTCTATGGCTTATGGATCCTCTTTCTTTAACAAATCCTGAGAATTACACGTTCTAATGTTGAACAGACTCTATTATACACTTCATGATGGTGTAATTTAAAATGGCGATTAGAACAGGGTTCAATGTTCAATTATTATAGTTAATTCTTTAAAAGCTATGTAGTGATGGAAACGTTTTCAATTATTTAGTAAGTGTATCGTACTGCTGCGTACTCATTCACTGAAAGCTTTCAACCTTTATTTCTAAATACAAAGTGCTTTCAAAATCAACTTCCTAAAGTGTTTATGGGGAGTTCATAGTGGTGTTATCTCTAAAACTAGCTATTAAAAGCATTCACTTGAAATAATGAAGAAAATTTATACCTCAAACGGATGACTCTGAAGTGCTGAAGGGGTTCAATAGAAGAAGGACAATAGAAGTTTCTCGGTTAAATCACCAATTTATTTTAAGCTAGCAAGTGATAGTGGTTGATATGAGTGATCTGCAATTACTCATACCATTCAAGAGTATTATATCACTGTTAAATCATTCATCTTAGAGAATATGACAATACCACCCACCAACCAAAAAAAGTGGTCATCTTTACCCTCCTTGTAAACCTAAAATTATTATTATTTTGACTAATTATGCCTTAGTAAAAGTATTGTTTAAAGTCAAACGTTTACTTTTTAGATAGTCTACCTGTTTTATACATAGAACTTTGCACCGATGTGCGGAAGTTCAAGTCGCCCCACCTCCCCCTTGTAGCACACAAAGCAAGAGAACAAAGTACAGGAAATGCATAATAGAGACAGTAAACAGAGGTGTCAGACAAAGGAATAGTAGTAACGAAGAACAAAACAGTTTCATTGGAAATCATAAGACACAAGAAGTGGATGCATCAGCACCAGCCATTGTGAACGATCTCTTTGAGCCATGTCACCAATTGTTTCCAACCATTGGCTTTTACCGTCCCGGGGACCCCAACCAGACAGGAAGTCTACACCTTCCCACGTGGCTGGCTTAAACTAACTGTTGTGGATTTCATTGACTGGTTCCAAGTTTTTGTTTGACCCCAGGTAGCGCTTTTCCAGCCTGACCCTGTATCCGCTAACATTGCCCATTGTCGAGGGAGGCGATGACTAGGCGTGCATACGTAACACATGTCCTAACCATCTCAATCTTTGTAACTTCACAACTTCATCGATTGATTTCCCCTCCTTACCTAGCACTCGACGCCTAACCTCAATATTGCTCACCTTATTATGCCACTTCACACGAGAGATAAAATTCAGGCACCTATGATTAAAGATAGCTAATCTTTCCATGTCTTCCACTCTCAGTGGCCAGGTCTCACAGCCATAAAGGAGGATGGAGCAGACTACCAAGCAGTACACACGTCTTTTGGCTGACAGCTAGCCGGATATCACGTCTACGCCAGAGACGGCGTAAACTGGCATATGCGAAACTAGCCCCCTGTATCCGTGCTGAGATTTCGTCAGAGATTAACCCGTTGGCACTGGCTGATGGAACTTCCCAAATAAGTGAAGCGGTCAACGTGCTCTACCACTCCACTTCCTATTTCGAATCTAGGAGTCGGTGTAGTCCAATCCTGTAACATCATCTTCCATTTGGCGGGAGCGAATCGCATGCCAAACATTCGTAGATTGCAGATCAAGGTGTTCCGAAGACTCTGCATGTCGTCAGCGTCTTCATCTAAAAGCAGGACTATATCATCTCCATATTCTAAGTCAACGAGATTATTCCCTGGTAACATGTCAATCCCTGAGTCGCTGAAGTGGGTCAGGGTTAAGTCCATCAGTACATCTATGATGAAATTGAATAGAAAAGGGGATAATGGCCATCCTTGACGGACACCATTAGTCGTCACCACTTCAGATGACAACTCGCCGTAAGCCCTCACCTGGCTGCATGAGTTCCAGTAGAGTTTCTTAATCAGTGCAATATATTTTCTCGGCATTCCCTTTACTGCCAAGCATCACCAGAGAACCTCTCAGTCTACAGAATCGAATTCCGCCTCTAGGTCAAGAAATATAATGATTGTTGGACGCCGGTATGAATGCCTATGTTCTAGAATCTGTCGGAGGGTGAAGGTGTGATCAATACACCCTCTTCCTGGTCTAAAGCCTTCCTGGCTCTCTCGTGTTTGTGCCTCCTGAGCACCACTTAGTATATGCATGATTACTGAGCCTAGGACTTTAGATACTATATTAGTCAAGCTAATCCCTCTGTGATTATCACAAGAAGACTTGTCTCCCTTCTTGTATATGGGGATAATCAGTGGCTTGCACCAACTCGATGGGACTTCTTCTGATTCCCAGACGCTGCCTAGAACCTCAGTTAATGCAGATAGTTGGAAGCGATCGGCAGGAAGCCTTGGATCTAGGTTTCGTACTCGTTGTCACTTGTCAACAAGGCTTATTTGTAATCTTGAAGGAACATTGGTTACTACCTGGTGTCCAATTAAAGTACCTCATACAGTCCTACAGGAGGTCAACTGTGAGTCTGATTGCAGCACTGGGGGACACGGGTTCCGATCTCAGGGAGGATATTACTCCTTAAAGATTATAGATTGCTGACGAATGCCAACAAGCACAAAACCTAGGTCTAAGGCTTCCTGCCGCTTGTTTCCAATTATCTAATAACAACATTTCAAAGTGGAATGTAATGGCGAGGCACCTAGTGACATGGTCGCTACATCGAAAACTTGACTGATATAATTCAGTCTAAACCAAGAGGAGGACCATACGAATGACATTACTCACTGCCTAGTGTCCAATCAAAGTAATTATTTACTTCAAGTGTTGATTTGTAGGGATTTGATTGGTTTCAGGATTTCATCATGAGCTGACATTAGTTAGAGTCCCAGTGGCTTAATGGTATACGAGCTAGCTCGTCTTGTGACCAGAACGTCCTGGGTTCGAATACCGGTGGGTGCGTACTGATGAAGAGTCCCAAACTAGGACGAAACGGCTAGCTGTTCAGTACCCCCAGGTTGTTCAATGGTTCTCTAACTAATGTCAGCTCATGATGAAATCCTAATTATTTATTTGTTATAAACATAACTCAGTAAGCCCTACTTAGAATAGATTACTAGACTTATTACTACTAAAAGCGATGCAATCGACGTCAGAGTCAAATAATTTCTATCAGTTGAGGAAAATGAAGTAATTATTATAAAAGACGATTGCATGTCTTCAGTGTGTGAGCACTACTCAATTTATGTGTGTCCTAAAACAACAGTTCACTTTTCACTCATAGTGAAAGTACATACGTAGTAGAAAATATATTTTTTTACAATGTTGTATCATAATAATCCTGGTTATTTCACTATTTTTAAATGTGTTTATGGATATGTTTGTGGGTACACACATGCACACACACACTTTATAAGTTATTCTATGGTATCACTCCACTTTCTTGATTGCTAATCAATGAGTATTAATCACTACTAAGTTTTATTATTGTTTTCAAAGATAAAATTGAGGCGGGGATAAAATTTACTCCCGGTTACATCAAGATGAAAACAACTCACTTATTTTACGGTCCATATGATGACAACATAGAAACATGCATTACAAAATTGACTTCTATTGCAATTATGTAATCCGCTTAGTTGTTATGCTGAAAATGTTGGGTAATTAAAGGCAAACAAAAAAAGGAATTGACGGTTTATTGTTGATAACATATATATTATGAATGAAATATTGTATAAAGGAGAAAGGAGCTGACCATTATAATCAAGCCAAGCCAAGCCTAGAAACAGAGAATTCATTGACAATAATTAAATGCCAGCGTATAATTATTGTTATTAAGTGTGTGTGTGAACAAAACAGGCAGTCAACTATAACACGTGTAAAACCAGTATAAATCATTTATCCGATTAAATAATGTCGTATCACCAGGTTAAAGAATGTTCGGTGTATGTCAGCTTACTTTAGTGTTCCTCTTTAACCCATTAACGTTCTAATAATTGTAATAATGAATTTGAAAGCAGCAGGCTAATCAATAGCATATAGATAGGTAGAGTAACTTCTCATGTGAGCACGAAGTATCATAAGATATCTTCTGTACATTGTCCTGTCATCGTTTGCGGTGGGCTGCAGTTCAGATAGTACTATGAAATTGGAAAGCTTCGATTGTAATTCAGTTACTCACATTGCAGAGGAAGTCACCGGCAGTAGATCTCACAAACACTTGCTATCATTGCCATGAGTGAAATGCTTATCTCCGAACTGGAGCACTTTTTACCCAGGTTGCTTAGTAAATGGTGAACAACAATCGTGTAATTCAACGATTTTACCACTTTCAATTGTTAAAACAACATAAACATCAGTATCCAGTGTCGAAGGACAATGCTGCAGTAGGCTAGTATTGACTTCTTTAGTCATATAACTGTTTTACAAAAACCCATACAACAATCAGTATACCCTTTAATTGAATTTTAGATTTTCCCGTCAATTGATTGGACCGAAGTGCTCGGTCGCAGGGTTGACATATCGGCTTCTTGTGCAGATACTTCGACGATGTCTGGACATGTAATCAGAAGTTAACTGGTGGATGGTAAGAGTGAGCACTTCGGTCCAATCAATCGACGGGAAAATCTCAAATTAAATTAAATTAATATGACCCGTTGCACAGGAGGTGGCTCTCGTGGCCCAAGTGGTCTAGTGGATAACGCTTTGGCGTTTGAAACTATGGACACTGGGTTCGAGCCTCGGTGGGAGCATCATCACTCACTGGGGAATGCAGGTACATCCAGATGATGAGTCCCAAATAGGACGAAATGCGCGTTATCCTGGATTTCACTGGTAGTCACCATCCACAAACCTACCTACCTGCCATTGATTCTTAATGATGTCTGTCGATAATGCTTTAATAATTAGCAATATTACTCGGTAAGAAAAGTGCGCTTCATATGCAGACTGAAACTTAAACGACAATTAAATGCTTCCCGATTTTCAGTGTTTTACTATCATTTCTAAAGAGGTTTCCATATTTGATATCATTTCAAGCTAGTCACTGAAATCGCTGCAATCCATTAAAAACATACTGCATTAAGACAATAATAGTTAACATGCAGATATGTGGTTCAGCTAATTAAGTACTTGACTTACAACCAATGGTTCCTGAATTCTAATCCTTGAACTTACTTCAGCCTGGATGACTTAGTAGTATCATAAGTTCTCACGCACTGAATTTGGCTTACAGATTGGTACACAAGAAATATATTCCGGGTAACCGATTTCTAGAAGCTAACTTATCATGAAAACCGAAATAATAATAATGGGTGCTTTAGAAGAAATACTGATCAGCTTAGTCACACAAATTGCGTAGATCTCGTTAAATCAGGCCATAAAGAGCAATTTTAAAGCTATTATTACTGGTTCCTAATTTGTTTTCAGAAATCGTAACTTACTCAGATGTAGTAGATTGATTCAGTTAATCTACGCCGAAACAGAGAAAAATGGTCTTGAATGTCTCCGTTAGTCGTTAATCGTTAAGTAACTTGAGTGTCTTTTATATTCCTAACAATTGTGTAAGACCACAAGCGTAAGACTTGTCCTAACTGTTTAATGTAACATTTTCCTGCAAATGCAATCATGATTAGTATTATTATTATTGAATTATTATTAGTTCCTTTAATTCCCAGAGGAACATAGGGCTTCAGCTGCACGTCTCCATTGCGTTCGGTTCTCTGCTAAAGTTTTCACCTGGCTCCACGTCTCCCCACATGCTTTCATCTCCTCCTCGCATCACCCTTGCACTGACGACCAACTCGCCGCCCGCTTCCCTTTCGGCCGGGTTCCACTCGAACAATGGCTTGTCTAGTGATGTCACTTGATGGTTTCCTCAGAGTATGGCCAGCCAATCCATCTCCATTTCTTCCTGCCTATTTGTTTCACAGTCGGCTCCTGCTGTGTTGGTTCGCTCATTGCCAGAGATTCCTGTCGCTGATCTTTTCTGGCCAGCCATCTGATCTTGAGTATTGAGCAAAGACAACTGTTAATGAAGGTCTGTAGTTTGTTGGAAATGCTCTTTTTGACGCGCTGGTCAAGTCTCTGATCCGTATAGTGAGTAGCACTGCCTTCACATTGGAGTTCAAAATCCGGATCTTACTTTCATTTTGATAGTGAGTGCTGTTCATCTCCTCCACACAGACTTGAGAAAAATGAAAGCTTGTCTTGCTTTCCCGATTCTGGCTTTGATATCCTCGTCAGTTCCGTCGGCCTGTAGTTGAAACGATGCTTCCCAGGTAGGGAAGCTATCAGGCTAAATGATAATCAGAGTTTGCACAAATCATGTCATAAATGTTTATAAACACTGTAAAAATGTCCTGGATATATTTATATAATATGAAAAAAAGGTTATTCAGAAAAATTCATCTGCACACATTGTTTAAATAAAGCGCATTATTTCTTGTTCTCTATCTAGCCTTAACGGTCAATTTGTAATAATGGTGTGTATCGTCTGTAATAAATCTTCTTTTTATTTCTAGGTAGGTTGGTGAAGGAGGTTGTTTTTTGTTTCAGGTTCGTCCCATTTATGCTGGCTGATTGTTGTCTGTTGTTGTCGCTGTGGCTGTTGTTGCTATTGGTGTTGGCCAGGAATCTTCATCATCTCTGTTTTATCTGTGTTCACCTGAATTGAAGTCCTATCTTTGATGGTTGTTCAGCCAACTCGTTGCTTCTCACTTGCATATCTTCCAGTTTGTGGGAAATCAGACATATGTACGTCATCGGCGAAGTCCAGATCCTCCAAGTCTCTTTTTGTGTGAGTCCATTTTATGCCTGTTTCCTCGCTACCCGCTGTCTGTCGCATTATCTAATCTACTGCAATCGGGAAAATCATTGGAGATAGTAGGCAGCCTTGTCTCACTCCTGTCCTCACTTCGAAGGATTTCGTAAGTTTCCCGTTGTGGATTACTCGGAATGCAGCGTTATCGTACAATTGTTAGATGAGATGTATAATTGTCGGCGTAACCCCTTTGGTAGTAGTAGTCGCGAATTAGTTTCCAAATGACCTCTCGATCGACGCTGCGCTGTCGAAGGCCTTTTCAAAGTCGATGAAGTTGAGTGGAGTAGAGAGGTGACTACCATTCCAAGTTATGTTCAATGATGATCCGTAGTGTGGCGATTTGATCAATACATAACTTGTTTCTCCTGAATCCAGCCTGTTCCGGTCGAAGTTTTTCATCCGTGGTGGCGTGTTTGATTCTCTCCAGGATGATGCGGCCTAGTATTTTGCTTGGGATGGACAGGAGCATAATGCCGCACCAGTAATAGTATGGGGAAATCAATTTTCTGAAATCTGATCATTATGTTTCACAGAAAGAACAATAAATAAACTAATTTGAAACAGTTAGAAATTGTTTTGGTAATCATACCTTGAAGAAATTTAACATCATCCATTGTCGAAATTGCATTTCTTTTAAAAAAAAGTATTGTCAGAGTAAAAGTTCATACCATTTCCTGTTGTGTTATCTCACATATCATGTTGTGTCATGAATTCTTCAAGTATTGTTTACCAATATCAAATTATGTGTGTCAAATAATAAAACCATTTTAATAATAATAATAATAATAATAATAATAGGGTATAATTTGTAAAAACCAAACATGTACTAACCAGCTGCCTAACTTCAAAAGAATTGTTAGATTAAAACAATAAGAGAAAGAGCAAAAGATTAAAATGAGCTGTTACATTGTAAATGTTTAGCTCATTTTAAATTTGATTAGTAAAAAAAGTAATAGTTGTAAATCAAAGCAGTCCTTTTAGATGAGTAATAGGATTGAATTATGGATTAATCCTGTTATTATCATCTCTACTATAATTTATGATTATTATTATTGTGCCCTTGGATTCCTAGTGGAACATAGGGCTTCAACTGCACGTCTCCACTTGCCACTTCTGTCTTCCTTCTGCTGTATTTTTCACTTGCATCTATCCATGTTAGTCCATACTGTTTCAACTCACCTTTTCACATAATCTCCTCCATGTCATCCTTGCACTGATGTCCCACACGCCGCTTCCCTTTCGGCTTCCACTCGAGGGCTTGACGCGCGATGTCACCCAGCGGTCTCCTCAGCGAGTGTCCAATCCATCTCCACTTTCTCCTGCATATTTGCTGGATGATTGGTTCTTGTTTTGTTTGTTCACATAGTTCCTTGTTGGTGATTCTTTCCGGCCATCTGATCTTTAGTATAGAGCGAAGCCAGTTACTAACCTGTAGTTAACCCAGAAAAGAAGGAAAGTTGGTCATGAGGCTAGCAACTGTACACGGTAAAAACAACACCACCGTTATTGAAACTCCAAAGTTGAAGTCCTGTATTCCAGTATGGAAAAAAATATTTGTGTGTATTAAAAGTGTAACTAAACCTACGGTGAAGTATATATATATACACTATAAAATATTAAAAAGTTACTAGTACTTTTTGTTATATATATCAAAAGTGCAATTATCATATAGAAAGCTGTTTCACACTCAACAGGCTGTTCATGTCAGTATGAGTCATCATCGATAGGTTTACGATCAATAACAGATATTTAATGTTATATTTTATTGCATTTTAAAAACAGATTTCTAATCGTTAATGTGTGGATCGGTAAATTTCATATATATATATATATATATAAATTTTAATTATATTTAGGCCGGTTAACTGTTGTTCAGGATATCAGTTATCTCATAAAATTACATTACATTCGAAGCAGTCTTTGCTAGCATCAAATTATGGTTATTTTGTTTAAGTCAAATTCCTTTTCCCCGTTAAACGATTGAACGGAAATGTTTGGCTTCTCTTGATATGTCAGCTACTAGTACAGACACTTCAGCGGTATATAAGGATTAACACTTATGTTATTTGATGGATAGTGACCAGTAGTGGAATCCAGGATGCACATTTCGTTCTATTTGAGACTCGTCAACTGGATGTTATAGTTGTATTTTACATTTAAATAAAGCTATGGCAAGGAAACTGAACTGACAATATATTTTCAAATCGAAAACTACAAACTAGCGAATATCACAGACTGGTTTGTAACTGTTACGAAAATCTAGGCGTTAAACTTTGTTTCATCAGCTTACTAAGTGGTAAGATAATCAGATGTATGGAGGAAATTCCTCGCTTTACTAGGCAGATTTCACCAGAGAGACGGCGGTAAAGGCCCAGAAAAACTCTGTTATTACATATTGTTTATTCCATATTAATAAACACCAATATAATATGTATCACTAATCAGCAATCCCTACATCAAATAGGCGAACGGAATTGACTACACACCATACAAAATATTTATATCTTTCACAGCAAATATACACCTGGAAAACTGGATGATGATCTAATAATCCGAGTGTCTAAATCTATAAAGTTGTCAGACAAATGAGAATACCGTTCACCATACTATTAACATTAGTGATCATAAATCATAAATACTCGAACAAAAGCTGAAGAAATCGATAGGTCACATCGATCTACTGGTATGTACTTTTAAGGTGTTTGTCGTTAATATTTAATTTGTTAAAATATTTCGCAATCCTGGAATATACAGTCTATAGATTATGATTATCTTCGTGAACTTATACTCTGAGGCTAAGAAGGGAGATCTTTGACTGTGCTAGTCACTTCACTTTTATGTAACACTGGATCAAACCTAAACGACATGCTGGCTTGTTTTGCCTGCTGGTATCATATCTTATGCAGGCCTAATATCATGCTGACCACCAAAAGGTTTTTTTTACTGAGCAGTAGTTTCCCCTCTTCTACTTTACTACCACATGGTATGACACTTGAAAGTAGATTTGGAAAGATTAAAAGTGTTTGGTCATCGGTGCATTAGTTCAGTTGTTCAGACTTGATGAAGCCATATGATAAGTGGTAGCAAGCTCAAGGTGGATTGTTAGGTAAGGAGGGTATGCTGAAAGATTAAGCTGTGAAACGGAATGTTTCAGAAATGCCTGACCAGGAAATAAAGTAGGGTTAGGTTGAAGAATAGTTAGAGGTAGTCATACCACACAACATAACATCATTCCTTGAAGTCATTAATACAATTGGTCGAAGTTATATGTCTTGGTACGAAAGCATTAGGTCTCCTGGTTATCGCATATTCTGAGAATTCTTAGCAATCTTTATTTTGCCCACCGCACCCATATTCATCTATTGCAGTGTTATTCAACTTTTGTCTCACAAGTTTTCAAAATGTGCTGACTTTAAGTGATGAATTATCATGCAAAGTTTCACGTTGACTTGTCAGTCTCTCAGCTACAAATTGATCTAAAGAACTTCACTTCAACTGTGTTAGTGATGTGTTCTAGCTTGTGTTGAGAAAAGTGAATAATAGAATTTGGCGGAGATATTCGTAAATTAACCCAAATAATTTACCCAGTGTAGTTTTTCATAAAACCACTGGGCATATTCAAAAACTTTCAAAAGTGGCATGTTGAATTGCAACTAATTTGGCTGGGATAAAATATGGAATTGAAAATATATCAGAAAACTGAAGACCGTCAACAGCGAATCATAGATCTACTTTTTATACTTATAGATACTTATCAAGAAGGTATGATTAGTGTTGGTATATGAGATGTTTCCTTAAAGAACGAAATCCGCATCATCTATTGCTGTCGTCTTTCTTCGAAACGAAGTAAGATGGAGCCATTTAATTAGTATATTTGAAGCACCCCTTCAGGAGGTCAACTTAGCTGTTAGCTAACTGTTAACATCAATAACTATGAGAGAGAGGGATGAGATATTTGACAGTTAACCTCATTTATGTGTAGAAGTAAAGACCGAGTATGGTTTCCCATTTCCAATATCCAAGTAAATAATAACTGACAAATTTCCTAGTTTGCTGTAGTTAACATTGAAGAGTAGTTTACTCTAGCCTAGTGTTCACAGAAATGGAGTACTACCATCATATGGTTAAATATTGCCCGGTTAGTATTAAAATTCACTTATAGCTATATACTTATTAGTGACCAATACCGAGATCCACTGTTAACACAGTGAGGGATAACAATACTACTGTATCCACTAAACAGACCTTGACCTTGAAGAGCCGGTGATTTCTAAGCAATCAATCTTTATGTCAAACGACTAAGTCATGAAGAATGACTATGACACCAATCTGTCTTTGGCAACTGTGGGTTTCAATCACACGATAAAATTGTGGCAACCAAATACGGGAATATGCATCCAAGGTTTCCAACATAACGAGTCCCAAGTAAACGCCTTAGCATTTTCGCGCGATGGGCACTATCTCGCTGCTGCTGGCTATGGGAGAGTTCGCGTTTATGATGTTCAGGGTCCTGGAACACCTTTCGTAACGGTCTCAGACTTTACGAAAAGTGTAAACACTGTTGGATCTAATGACACAGGAAACTGGATGTTTGCAGGTGCAGAAGATCGTGTAGAAAAGATTATAGATTGGTGAGCGGGTGGGAATATATGCATATCTCATATTTCTCAGGCATCTTCGAGTATTAATACCATGTTGCTTCATCGTAACCAGCATGAAATTATTATAGGTACAAACAAAGGGGAAGTTATAATATGGGATCTACGTAACAATGCTGCTAAATCTATATCTAATAATACCTGGAATGAACCTATTCATAGTCTTTCTATTGATCAAGATGTAATTTCTTTAGCCGCCGTTAACTCAGATGGCCATCCAGTTGTGTGGTCTCTAACTGGTGATTCTGCTTGGAATCCTTTAGAAAAGCATCGGCAGAAAGTACATCCTTCATTTGCTGTGAAAGTTCAATTTTCGCCAGATGGTACCTTGATAGCTACTGGAGGTGGTGATGGAAAGTTTAATATCCTGAAAACAGCTGATTTCAGTGTGGTTACAAGCAAAAAAGGCAGTGTATCTGGTCATCATTGGACATGGGATTGTGCATTCTCTGCTGATTCTCGTTTTTTAATTACGGCCACATCAGATGGAATCGCTCGTCTATGGAATTTAGACACCAATGAAGTACCAATCGAATACAAAGGACATCAAAGAGCAATTACTTGTATGGCCTTCCGTGACAATTCTTTGCGTGATTTGATTTTTGTTTTTTTTTAATATTCACTGATATTTTCTGGACATAAATTTAGAGATATTGATTAGGATCGAAAGCACTTTTGCTGTACATGTATATATTTTCTTTACTTTAATAATTTTTGTTTGTCTAGTGGAAAGAAGGACAATCGACAGTATCATTTGTTTAAAAATTATTTCACCTACTTCTCTTGTACTTTTCTTTGTTCTGTTAATCTAAAATTCCCTTCTTGGTAAGTATCATTTTTCAATCGCTATGTCATTTTGTTTACTACTTTATGGGGCGTCGGTGGCACAGCGAATAGGACTCTCACCGACCATCCACATGGTCCGGGGTTCTATCCCCTGCCGACTCTCATCTAATACCCATGGTCGGCCTGCAAAATTTGGGCTACCGATATCATATGCTGAAAATTTCATACTTGTATCAAAAATATGGCCTGGAATCAAGCTATAATCAAAACAAAAAAAATAAATAAATGGGAATATTTTTGTATATTATTAGAGAAGATAGTTTATATGTGAGTCGTTTAATAATACCAAATAATTAACAGGAACAGGATACAATATTGACAATGAAAAATAAGATCTAGTTTGATATTTTAACAAAACGTGTTTTTCAAAGTTTAATTGTGGTCTGTAATACTTATCTGAGTGGTACTGTTTGGTGAATAATGTGCAAAACTAAACCAGTAATATAGAAAGGTATCATGATCTGTTTTACTGACAGTTAACTTCAAGTATAAATGATACTCTATGGTGTATGCAGTCAACCTGTCTGACTTAGGTTAACTAGGATAAATGATAATTTTGTAATTAAAAGTATCAAACCGATATAAAGAATAAATACAACAGTCCACTGTGATAATCTGAACTCATTCATAATTGTTTAAGGCCTGGCATAGTTTGAAAAATGGGAAATTATTTTCATGATCATCGATATCAATAATAAACCCAGTGGCTTAATGGTATACGGGCTCACTAGCCTTGTAACTAGAAGGTCCTGGGTTCGAATCCCGGCGGGTGCGCACCGATGAAGAGTCCCAAACTAGGACGAAACAGTTGGATGTCCAGTACTCCCCGCAGGTTTCCCAATGGTTCTCTAACTAATGTCAGCTCATGATGAAATCCTGTAAACCAATCAACCAAATCCCTACAAACCAACACTTGAAAAATGATAATAAGTGAAAATAAACAGAGAAAAAGACAATACAATAAACTACATTGACCATCGTTAAAATGAACTGGTTTTTTCCAAGTGTTTATCTGTCATTTTTATTTGTGAGCCACCCAATTAAGAGTACATTTTATAACCTTAATAGTGACCAGTTCCGATATCTCCAACTCTAATTTAAAGTAGTGTAAATGCTAAAAAAATATTATTTCACTAATGTATGAACTCACTCACACTATAATTTTCACGTATTAATTTGTAGGAATATGATTAGTTTCAAAGTAGACACCAGTTATAGAACAGCTGAAAACCAGAAAGCATAAAACAGCTCTTTCGTCCCGATTTTGGACTCTTCAATGGTATTCACCCAGAACAGATACTGGCTGATGGCATTGCATGGTGAAGGTGCTATCTATGTCTTGCAAATCTATGAGAAGTTGGCATTCATGGTTCAATGGATTTTGAATTGGTGCAGTAGTTGAATAGTAATGTGGTCGCCTTGTAATCCTAAGGTCCAAGGGTTGATCACTGGTTGGTTTGTTGATGCGTACAGTTGTAGAGTCTTAAACACTACAGAAAAACAACAGTCCATTGCTCAATGGTTTTCAGTGACTTTCTAGCTTGATATCGATTCATGACAAAGTCTGTCTGAGAATTCATTCGAAGTGTACTCAGAAGCATTCAATTTATATGCCTCAGTTGTTCTTATCAATCAATGTTTAATAAAACCTTTAGATAGTCATAACTAGTATCAAACTACTTATGACTATCAGTAGTATATTGTATTTAGAAATTGCCAGTCGTTGTTTATTTTCTGATCTACAATATCTACATAGGCACAACATAACTAACACAATACAGCACGATGACTTCGAATGGTTGGTCAAAAAAAAAGAAGAATGCTTACATTCATTTATGCATAAATTATTTTAAAGTCTCACCAATCCTTCAGGTCATTCAACTGTTGTACTGATGAGTTGGAAGGAAGAAAAAAAAGGAATTATTCTAAACAGATGTGATATTTATGCATATTTACATAATAATAATGAAAACAAAAAAATACACATCAAAATTAATAATCCCAATAACATTTCAACTATTTGTAGTATGCTTGCTGATATCGTTTCATGATAGAATGAAGCAGATTAGACTAGGAAAAGCTAATTGTCATTCTCCTCTTAGATGATCATCATTTATGGCAATGAAATAGGAAGAATTATTCTGCTTAATTTGTATTCGAATGGATGACTGACAGTTGAAGATCTGCTGAAAGCTCAGGATCCTTAATTAGTCGTTTTTGCCCAACTCATCTCAACTTTATACATACATTTGTGACATGATTAAAATTGTTCGTATTGACTGTTTGACTTGATAGAGTGCAGACTTTTTGAAAAAGTTAGGAATGAACATGGTTGATAACTGATGAACTAAAATGAAGTAATTATCCCCTTTCCATTGGATCATAGTTATTTTCTATCAAGTTTTGGCCAAATAGTTTTCAGAACAAATAAAAGCTTATGAAAAATTTACTTTTATAGAAGTTTAATGAACAAAACAAGAGGTGTCCAATCAAACTACCCACTACAGTCCTACAGGAGGTCAATCGCGAGTCCGAATAGCTCAATGGTAACGTCTCTGAGTGCAGCACTGAGTGACTCGGGTTCGAATCTCAGAAGGAGGGACATGAGTACCTTCAAGGTTGCAGATATGCCTTACTGACTGGTGAATGCCGACTAGCACGAAACCTAGGTCCAAGACTGGGCTTCCTGTGGCCGAATGCCTCCAACCATCGAATATCATCAAGAGGTGTCCTTATTGGAGTTTTAATGTCTATCAAGAAAAATAATTGCACAAAGTTTCATCGAATAGTTTACCATTTCAAGTGTTGGTTTGTGGGGATTTGATTGGTTTACAGGATTTCTTCATGAGCTGACATCAGTTAGAGAACCATTGGAAAACCAGCTGGGAGTACTGAACAACCAGCTGTTTCGTCCTAGTTTGGGACTCTTCATCAGTACGCACACACCGACAGGGTTCGAACCCAGGACCTTCTGGTCACAAGGTGAGCTAGCTCGTAGACCATCAAGCCACTGGGACCCGATCCAATGGCCAGCCCATGAATTCTAACCTCTGCCAATTCACGATATAACGTGACCCCTAGCCAATGTCTTCTGTGGCGAGTATTTGTCCTAACACCCGACCAGCTGCACCCTACTGGTCACGACTTCTCACTGGAACCCCCGATAACTACCTACGTGAATAAGGCCAGTCGCCAGTGAGCATCTCATTGGTAGGATGCAGCAGGCCGGGTGTGAGAACAAATACTCGCCAACGATGACAGTGGCTAGCGGTTGCGCTATATCGTGAATTGGCAGAGGTTAGAATTCATGGGCTGGCCATTGGATCGGGTCCCAGTGGCTTGATGGTCTACGAGCTAGCTCACCTTGTGACCAGAAGGTCCTGGGTTCGAACCCTGTCGGTGTGTGCGTACTGATGAAGAGTCCCAAACTAGGACGAAACAGCTGGTTGTCCAGTACTCCCAGCTGGTTTTCCAATGGTTCTCTAACTGATGTCAGCTCATGAAGAAATCCTGTAACCAATCAACCAAATCCCTACAAACCAATACTTGATTAACAGTTATTATTATTATTACTACTACGATTGATTTCTTAAATAGACAGTAACATAGTCTAGATTATATTTACGTTAGTTTCCTTATTTATCGATTAGATTATAAAGATGATGTCACCTTCAGTGACCACACTTTTCACATTCTTACCTTGTCAACTAACCCACCCTGGAAAAATAATCACTACTGAATCTAGGGAAATGTATATATACTTCAGCTACTTAAATTACATAGATCTTTAGGTAGATTAAATCAATTTTATATTGTCCCAGTAACAGACTAACAGTTTAACTTGTTCACATTTTCCTTTTTTTTATCTGATAATATCTTACTCAAGTTTCACCTTTGATAAAATAAATACGGGAATGTTTATTTAACACAGATAATCATTTCGATCTTTGTTATCTACGTGAAAAAAAAAGTGAACAAATGTTTACTGTGCAGAGGAGGAGGAGGAGGAGGGACGATGTGCTGACTTTGCAACAAGTGAACAATGCTATTAGTCGGTGTGGAAGCGATAAAATCAAGGATTAGAAACACCGGTGTTACCTAGATATTATGCATGAATATATGTGCTAGTGGGTGTGTCAGTGTGTGTGTGTGTGTGTGTGCATTAATCGAATTCCCAGTCATGATGTAATAATATCATGGTATGATGAATAGTTGTCATATGTTGTCATCATTAAACAAGCAACTATGGATTAACAACTAGCTTAAATATAATCCCATAATTGATCAGTGAAAGTGAAGTTAAATCTAAGCTAACGATAGAATTTCAATCAATTGCCTTAGGGTACTAAAGTAGGTCAAGTCACCAACTGAACTGCTCATCTGAGGTATTTGTAGTTCAGCCTATGATACGCAATAAAGTGAAGCTACTCTTAGATCAACTGCACTTTTAGCAATCAATAACTAAGGATGTTAATCATATTTCTGAGGGGGAAAATTATTTCCAAGTTTATCTTAAGATGCAGGGAAAATTTAATCATAAACTTTTTAACTTGTGGATTGTTTGATGGAAATATGAATTTGGAAAATAAAATGAATTTCACAAAAAAATTTCAAGAATCCTTTACTGATGAGTATTAACTAATGCGACATCCGTAATCATGGATTCTTGCCTATTAATTCCTCTTGAAATCTCATATCACCTTACAGTTTATCACTCCAGTTTCCCATTTTTGGTTACAGAAGACTACAATCATAGGTGTCCGCTGTTATCTGTGTTGCTAGAAAGAACACCTAAATGATACTTTTTGGTTCCAATTCGATTTTATTTAGTTGACAGTAAACAGCTACGATATTCTAGCGATGAGTCATGAACGCGAAGAACACGTGCACCCCGAATTTGACTACCGTTCATCACTTGTAAAATAATATCAAATTTTCGTTTTGATCACGAGTTGATATCAATTAGAGAACCATTGAAAACCACGGAGTACTGGACAGCTACTGTTTCATCCTAGTTTGGGGATCATCGGCAATACACACCCACTGGGATTCGAACCCAGGACCTTCCTGCTACAAGGCAAGCTCGTATACCATTCAGCCACTGGGACCCGATTCAATGGCTCATGAATTCTAACTAGGATGAAACAGCAGCTGTCCAGTACTCCCCGGTTTTCAATGGTTCTCAAACTGATATCAATCCGTGACCAACTCGTAAAAACATAACAAACTCTTACAAACCAAACTATAGAAAATATCAAATTTAGACTGAAAATATCATCCAGGAGTTCCTTCTAGGAGCCCATTACGTAAGAAAAAAGACTAACTACCTTCCAGTAAAGCAAATAGAAGGGTGTTTCAAGTCTTAACAAGGATACTAATTGTTCTTTAGGATTTTTTTTTCTTATCTAGGACTTTGTAAAGAGTCAAGTGAAGAAAATTACTTTCTTAGTAATTTGTTTTCAGCAGGAGAGTGTTTGAAAATCAGAGTACACTGTAGAACTATTAAAAGTGTAGTTTGGAACCAATGGACAGTGTTTATTTACTATCCCATACGACAGTGTTCTACAAAACGTTTCCAGATCTTTCTTTTGCAAATGCTATTATATCCTGTAATTTTGTGATAATCATTTCACGTCATATCTTTTTATTTAATTAATTAACTAATGAATAGGATTTGAAATGATTTTTAATCAGTATCCTGTTTTGTAAGTCTTGCTTTGTACAAGACTAATGACTGACTGACTAACTCACTGGTTAGTCAGTCAATGTATACAACGTTTGTAAGGACATCGAATGATTTCATTTGTGATAGAAGGTTTAGTATAAGCCACGCAAATAGTTAAATTGTAGTTTCACTGCCTTCCCCATTTCATTCTTGAACGCCTAACTACTGGTCGCTTTTCATCTGATTTCCAGTCGAGGGTCTGCCTGATGGATGATATCATTCCAGTAGTCTCAGCGTATATCCAATTTATTTCCGTGTGTACCTTTATCAAGGGAGTGGGATAGGTTGTTAGTTGGTTGGTTGCCCTTTGTGGTCCTTTGTGGTGGATGGCAACTGTTGATATGAGGATTAACCGCCGCTTAGAAATGCTTTACATAACGACACATGCGTCACATCTTCCGAACAATATTGAAAACACTAACGCACTTGGCGTTGGCATTGAAAATTCGTATCTGATTCCTTATACACATAATACAGTAGGTGATTTCTGCACTGATTTCAAAGTATGTAGAGTGTGTGTTTTGTCTTTACGATCCAGGTTGGCTTTAATATCCTCATTGAAGTGTAGTAGTATTTATCTATTCTTTTTTCAATGAAATGATTTTGCTTTTCTAACTTCTGTGATTTCATCTGATGATGATTTGGTATGTTGTCAGCTAGACTAATTCTTGAGTATTATTTGGGTTATGTTCTCTTACACAGCCTCCTGCTTCAATAAGTAGTAGCTTGTCAGTTGATTTCTTCAATGACTAATGTCTAGACTGGTTAGAGTCATTATTTGGTTTCAGTATATAGTGCGTCGTCTCTGGTTCAGTGTTGAGTGGCAGAATACTCACGAATGACACACACACCTGACAATGGTGGTAGAACTTTGAAATCTCACTTAGCCAGGTCAGCAGTAGTAAGCTCTGAAAAATAGGAAAGACTGAACGTGTGAGGCTGGCGATCTCAGCCCGTAGAAAAAAGAAGTCATCACTACTGAAGCTTCAAGCTTTAGAGCACAGTGGTTAGGAGGACGCTAGCCGATCATGCACATGGTCTGGGGTTCAATCCCCCTGCTGACGTACACCCGATATCAATGGTCGGCCTGCTAAATTTGGGCTACCGATATCACATGCTGAAAATTCCATACTTGTATCAAAAATACTGTGTGGAGTCAAGCTATAGTAAAATTAAATTAAATATGAAAGTATTGCTTTTTGTCTGATATTTACAACTTTTGTGCAGCCGCTAACAGGACAACCGACTATGCATATGTGATTGTAGACAGAGTCATCTAAGATCACCATATGTATAATTATTTTCTTATCACTTATCTTCAATCAGGTTAGCTCACTGATAAAAGTTAGAACCAGGAGAAGTTAATTAGTTTCTTCCGCAAAAGTAACAATCAATATAGAACGTTATTTGGTATGAGAACAAAATCTATCCAAGTCAGCCGGGTTCTCAACTCATACTCCTAGAAGCAAGCTGACTGAGCAATGAAAAACCACAAAGAGATGTTTAAACTGAGAGATTCTTGTGATTTTAATTCATCAATGAAAATCTCTATGAAGTATTGATGGATACACATGGCCTGTTGATGACATCAATTATTTATAGACAAGATGCTCAAGAAAAACTAAACGAATGTTATAATCATACTGAGCTAAAAGCTCATCCAATCTCTTTCAAAATGCTACAGAGATATCACTCAAGTAGTCTATCGGTAGCTCTGAAGAAGCCTACTCAATTTATTGTCTTAACTAGGAAAATTTTGCAGGAAAGAATTACGGCTAGTATAATTATCTGATAAATTAAGAGCTACTTATATACGAAAAAAGGGAGAATCACCGATTTTGTGAGAGGTGTCATTGTATTATTATTATTACACCCTTGGGTTCCAACTGGAATCTAGTACTTCAACAGCATACCTTCACTTCAGCCTGTTTTCTTCAGTCGTATTTAACTGACTCCAAGACCTCTCATAAACTTTCATTTCCTCCTAACAAGATCTTCTCCATGTCACTCTCGGATCCATCCATACTCATGTCATTATTTCCCATTTGGGTCTGACGCAAGGGCTTGGAGTGTAATGTAACTCAACGGCATGTTCTCAGCATGTATCGGATCCATTTCTATTTCCTTCTGCATATTATTTAGACAATAGGTTCTTGGTTGATGACTTCCCAGAGTTCCTTGTGACTTATCGCTTATGGTAACCTGGTTTTCAGTAATAAGCAGAGGTAGACAATTGTTGACGAAAGTTCGCAGTAGCCTGTTGGGAATGCTTTTGGTGATGTGTCAAGTCTCTGGAATATATATAAGAAGTGACTTCGGTATTGAAAAGGCGAATAGTTTTCGTTATACTGAGTGCAGAAAATTTCCACACTGATTTCAGATCTGTCTTGCCCTTCCTATCCTGGTTGGTTTTGACATCTTCATTCGTGCCACCTGTAGTTGAAACAACACTGCCGCCTAGATAAGTGACTTGAAAGAGGTGACGTTCGGATATCCTCCGTTGATAGTGACTGGTACTTGTTGTTGGTTGGTTAGGTATCTTCATCACTTATATCTTCTTTATGTTCATCTGAAGTCTGTTATGTCTTCTCTGCTTCTTCTGACATTTTTGTGCTTTCCATCCATAGGCATGGATATATGTATTCCGCGAAGTTCATATTTTCTAAAGTCTTCTTGTCTATCCATTTATGATAGACCGTAACCATAAACTGAAGGCTTATGGAGAGAGTGCGTCGGTGGCACAGTGGTTAGGACTCTCGCCGACCATGCACATGGTCCGGGGTTCGAGCCCGCACCGACGCACATCTGATATCTATGGTTGGCCTGCAAAATTTGGGCTGCCGATATCCATGCTGAAAATTCCATACTTGTACCAAAAATACGGTGTGGAATCAAGCTGTAAATCGAAAAAAAAAAAAGTATTTTATTTGAAGCTATCACCAGAGATAGTGCTACTGTTTAGCCTCGTCTTAGATGTAGTGATGAGGGTTGTTCTTTGAATGACATCACTAAGGGGGAAAGAAGATAATTGGTTTAAAGTATACAAACAATTCAGCGTTTATCGTCTTCAGGCTTATGAACGTTGTCCTTAAGCTTGACACAATAATTCTCTTTCTTCTCGTGATGTTTCTCCACTGTAGTACTGTTTTATCCTTTTACACTTCCTCTTCATGCGCTGTTTGGAAAGATAGTGATTTCAATTAATGCATTTCTCTACCAAGTTCTAACCTATTCTCTTGCATCGAAAATGAACGGTCAGTAGCCATCAAATAGGAATAGTTCTTGTTACTTCACAGTATGTTCACAATCTCCCTGACATCTCATCGAATCATTGCGGAGCATATTTGTATGATTTGCATTCCAACCTAGAATGCCACCTATATTCAACAAGACCCATTTTTTTAGTAACAAAAACTGCTAACAAACTATTAACAATATCGTGTCTAAACAGGTAATAACTTGTCAAGGTTAAATATGTGCCAATGAAATAAAATGCACTGTGGTATAGTAATGGAAAGGAAAAAAATTTGTGACATTTTCTTGTTTCATGGACTATTACAATTTCCGGCTTATCGTTATGCCTATTGGATATTGAAAAATATACATTTATAGAAAGTTTAAACTAAATATTCACCTTCAGAAGTTGGATTGACAGAGATCTGATTAGTTTCAGATATCATCCAAAGAGCAATAGAATACCATGGGAAATTGGATGGTTGTTTTCAAATAGCTCGGGATTCTTATGTAGTGCTCACCAGTGACTTCACTGGGAACTGAATCTAGAATGCGAAGGGTGACGAGGTTACAATCTAATATTGAGTGAGTTTCAACTGTTGTGTAGTGCCACTACCAGTTAATGTCATCACTAGATAACTGTATTTACACTAGGTCTTTTAGATTCATATCATGTCATCTTATCAGGACATCATGAATTTACATTTGGATATTATGATCGGCAAGCATATATATATATATATAAGTTGCCTCACTGGGAAGTTTCCTCATAAAAATAACACCCTGAATGACACTAACATGTCTCATTTGAACACTCATACTTATTATTATGTTACTACTCCTTTGACTTATGAGTGGAACATGGAGCTTCAGAAACACATCTCCACTTTCTTCGACTTTCTGCTGTCTTCTTCATCTGGGTTCACGAGTGACTATAATCTCTCCTCTGCTGTCACGATCTCCCCCATGTCACCTATGGACTACCCACTCGTTTCCCATTCGGGTTCTACTTGAGGGTTTGGAGAGCGATGCCATTCTACCGTCTCTTCAGCATAAGCCCAATCCATCTCCATTTCCTTATACATATTTGTCGAGCAATAGGTTCTTGGTTGGTTTGTTCCCATAGTTTCTTGTTGCTAATTCTTTCTGGCCGGATATTTGACCTTCAGGATGGAGCCAGAGAACACAGTTGTTGATAAAAGTCTGTAATCTGTTGGAAATGCTTTTTGTGACATGAGTATCAAGTTTCTGACTTCTACAAAAGAATTGACTAACTTCATATTTGTGTTTTAAATCCGAATATTGTTCTTTATGTTGACTGAGTGCAGAAGATTTCTTAACTGAATTCCATTGATGGTGGTGAACCTTGCCTTTCCGATTCCGGTCTGCCTTGGCATTTCTATCCCTCCCGTCCGCCTGTGGTTGAAACAATGTTTCGTAGATAAATGAAAGAAGTGACCTCTTTCAAATTTCTTCCGTTGATATTGATTGATACTCGTGGTTGTTGGCTGGTTATCTTCATCACCTCCGTCTTCTTCTCTATATTCGCCTGGAGTCCTGTCTTCACTGGCTGTTGCTTCAGCCAGTCTTTTGTTTTTCCCCTGTAGATCTTCGAGCTTGTGTGACATTAGACATTAGTCGTCTACGAAATTCAGATTTGCTACTAGAGTCTTCTTATCTGTCAGCGCAGCGTATTCCTGTCTTCTAACTGCTCACAGTCTGATGTATAATCCAGTCCACCACAATTAAGAATATCAATGGTGATAATAGACATTCTTGTCTTACTCCTGTATTCACTTCAAACGCTTCGATGAGTTTACCGTTTTGGACCACTTGACACATGACGTCGTCATATAACTGTTGAATGGGGTTGATAAAGATTTTGGCACTGAACACTGTAGCGTTAAAGTAGTTTCCAAATTACTTCTCGATCAATGCTGTTGAAGGCCTTCTCAACTTCGATGAAGTTGAAGTAGAGGTTTGACTGCCATTCTGTGCCCTGTTCGATCATGATGTGTAGCGTTGCAATTTGATCAGTACATGATTTGCCCTTCCTGCATTCAGATTGTTCCGGTTTGGCGGAGTTCTGTATCCGCTGCATCCTTTATTCTCTCTGCTATGAAAAGACTTCGTTTCCTGTTTGCTGTGGATAAGAGCATGATTCCACTCCAGTTCTTGTAGGGTAACGATAGTATCAAGACATCCACAACAAATATGAATATGTAATCTGCTGAGAATTCATTGTACATCGCATAACACTAGTCTTTACAGATAGACTATTTACCATCGAATGGCTAACTCCTGTTCTAAAGAAGGTCGATTATTTGAGTAGTATAGTAGTCTACTTTAATTCACTAGCAGATCATGAGTCTTTTTACTTGTTCGCTTGAATTGAAAAAGTATAATGGTTTGTATGGGCGTCTACGTGATATAATTTTACATCTATTCTGCTCTAAATTAGTAGACAGGCTGTCGTGGAAAGATATTTCTCGGTAAAAAGAATTAAGAGAAATGACAGGAACACAGTACACTCATCAGTCTCTTCAAATTACAGTTTTACCCCAACTCTCTTCTATGACTTCAGCTGATGTAGCGTGAATCTCATGAAAATGAAATGAATCTCTTTTACCTCCAATAGTATTATTATTGATTTTAAGATCACATGTGACCTGCTGGAATTCCCTTTCCCATCTCTAATGCTGCAGATACGCCCCACTGACTAGTGTCCCCACGCACACAATCTAAGTTAATATCAGTTTCATGCTGACTGATTTCTGTATAGTTTTTAATGCAACTAAACTATCTGCTTACTTCTTGAAATCGATCATATGACAGAGATTATGTAACACAACAGGATAATTCAAACAAAGTAAGAAAGTGGGTAAATTATACAAATCGAAATGTTCAATAAACTTGTCACAGTGACTATGAAAAGCGAATACACTAAAATTTTATCACAGACAATCTGTGATTAATTCGACACCGTGATTGTTAATCGCTTAAATTAGGGGAAATCGCACGACGATACATTCTGCTAACTAATATAAGTAGTTTGATGCTGATTTAACTTGTATTAAGGACTATTCATGTCTGCACGTTCTAAATACTGGGTGACAGTTCCGCACTTTTTGGTGCTAAGGTCATCAACAGCATTTCGTATATCTTTCAAACCTCTGGAATTCTATCTTGCTCCTTAAACGAAATGATACTCTGGAGGATTTCATCTTGAGCTGACGTCAGTTAGAGAACCACTGGAAAAACTGGGAGTACTGGACAGGTTGAAGATTTGGCGGTAACTCATCGGAGAAGACATTGCGAAATGGTCGCGCTATGTCGTGAATTGACAGAAGTTAGAATTCATGGACCATTAAATCGGGTCCCAGTGTCTCGATGGTCTACGAGCTCGCCTTGTAACCAGGAGGCCCTGGGTTCGAACCCCGGCGAGCGAGTACTGATGAAGATTCCCAAACTAGGACGAAACAGCTTTCCAGTACTCCCAGGGTTTCCAGTGGTTCTCTAACTGATTTCGGCTCAAGATGAAATCCTCGATCCAATCAAACAGAATCTCTACAAAAACAATACTTGAAATTATAATATATGGAATAAATGTCATCTTTTAAGAATCGCATAGTACATGGTGAAAATTCACTACGGTTGGAAAGGCAGGGTAAATACCAAGGTGTTCTACAATCAAAAAATACACATATACACACACACTCACTAAACGTCTGACATATACTTCAGGAACAGAAACCAAAGGACCACTTTTTGCAAATATATCGGTTTTGCCGTGACGAATAATTGTAAATCATTGCACATAGCTGTTTTCAGTAACTTTCAAAGACTTTTATAACAACTGTAAAATAAGCATTAAATCCTCCATACAATCAAACCAAATCCCTACAAAACCAACAAATAAGCATAATGTTGATACCATTCAAGGATCACACTGTCTCAAATATTTTTTTCTAAATGCTATAAAGTCCACATATATTCTCCATTGATTTCGACATCAATTTTATTTATGGGCAATTCTTTACCTAACTACGTTAGAACGAACCAATTTCATCTATTTGTATTTGAAATACCTTTGATCTTTGTTAATGTGATAGAAATTAGAGTTAAAATAAAAGAACGTACTGTTGTTGTTGTTGTTGTATTGAGCACTTTATGCGATTAAGCCACTGGCTACCTCATTCAATTTCAAGAAGGCAATGGCATTGTATCATGAGAATTTGAAAAATTTAAAATTCATGTCCCATTTTATTCCGACTGACATAGAAACCAGCCACATAACCTGAAGGTCCTAGGTTCGATCCCTGATAGGATCATGAGTGTGTACTGAAGAAAATTCCCAAACTAGAACCAAACAGCTGTCGAATTCTCCTCGGTTTTCACTGATTCTCTAAAATGATGTAAATTCATGACGGGATCTACGTTGATATCAATATCGACTACCTACAAACTTTAGAAGAATAACCCAGAGCATTATTCAAATTATCAAGTTAGACTATCTATTGTATTACATTGAAATTACAAAATGCATCCTTTCTGACTGGTTAATGCGACAGACAACGGGTAGCGAGGAAACAGGCATAAAATGGACTCACACAAAAAGAGACTTGGAGGATCTGGACTTCGCCGATGACATATATATGTCTGATTTCCAACAAACTGGAAGATATGCAAGTGAGAAGCAACGAGTTGGCTGAAGAAGCATCAAAGATAGGACTTCAATTCAGGTGAACACAGATAAAACAGAGGTGATGAAGATTCCTGGCCAACACCAATAGCAACAACAGCCACAGCGACAACAACAGACAACAATCAGCCAGCATAAATGGGAGGAACCTGAAAGAAACAACCTCCTTCACCAACCTACCTAGAAATAAAAAGAAGATTTATTACAGACGATACACACCATTATTACAAATTGACCGTTAAGGCTAGATAGAGAACAAGAAATAATGCGCTTTATTTAAACAATGTGTGCAGATGAATTTTTCTGAATAACCTTTTTTCATATTATATAAATATATCCAGGACATCTTTACAGTGTTTATAAACATTTATTACATGATTTGTGCAAACTCTGATTATCATTTAGCCTGATAGCTTCCCTACCTGGGAAGCATCGTTTCAACTACAGGCCGACGGAACTGACGAGGATATCAAAGCCAGAATCGGAAAAGCAAGACAAGCTTTCATTACTCTCAAGTCTGTGTGGAGATGAACAGTACTCACTATCAAAATGAAAGTAAGATCCGGATTTTGAACTCCAATGTGAAGGCAGTGCTACTCACTGTACGGATCAGAGACTTGACCAGCGCGTCATAAAGAGCATCTCAAACAAACTTCACACCTTCATCAACAGTTGTCTTCGCTCAATACTCAAGATCAGATGGCTGGCCAAAAAAATCAGCAACAGGGATCTCTGGCAATGAGCGAACCAACACAGCAGGAACCGACTGTGAAACAAATAGGCAGGAAGAAATGGAGATGGATTGGCTGGCCATACTCTGAGGAAACCATCAAGTGACATCACTAGACAAGCCATTACTCGAGTGGAACCCGACCGAAAGGGAAGCAGGCGGCGAGTTGGTCGTCAGTGCAAGGGTGGGGTGACTTGGAGGAGGTGATGTGAAGAGGAGATGAAAGCATGTGGGCAGACTTGGAGCGGGGTGAAAACGCTGGCGGAGAACCGAAGGCAATGGAGACGTGCAGCTGAAGCCCTATGTTCCTCTAGGAATTAAAGGATATAATAATAATAATCCTTTCTGAGGAAACTAGATAAGATTTTTAGATTAATCTGAAGTTGTTGTTTGTTTTTTTCTTACTAAGTTAATGGGCGTTAGATAAACAAACAAACAAGTAAAATTAACAGCTTAAAACATGTACACATAAGTTTTTCACCTTGTGTTACTTTTACGCAAGCTATGCTGAATTCTTGTTTATTGAGTGAGTGAGTATTTCATATTGCTACGTCCTTTTGTTTTATTTTTTGATAAAGAACTTGTTTTCACTTCGTAAATAAGAATGTAATCACTTTTAAACAAGCATATGATAGCAACAGTTTAATATACTTCTTACTATGGATCAGATTACTAGTGCATGTGTGATCAAGTGTAGGAGAGAGATATTCAGAAAGAGTAGCTAACCCCATAGGGTACAATACAAACAGGCGCAAATGGTCATAGCTTCAAATGCGAAAAGGTGTGTATGCGTGTATGTATGTATGAATGTATGTGTTCGTACGTACGTGTTCTTTGAACAGTTTATAGGAAGGATCATCCTTCATATCATTGACATATTCAAAGTATTTCAGCAGGTTAAAACTTGTCGTGAAACTCTTAACTTCAATAGGTAATAGTAATAGTAAACCTTTATTTTTTGTTGACAGAAAGTGATCCTTGTTTCCAATTCACTTAGATACTGTTTTCACATTACAAGTTGAAATCAGTGTACTAAAGTTTACAATTCTTTATTATTATTATTGTTGCTCCCTTGGGTTCCTAGTGTAACATAGGGCTTCAACTGCACGTCTCCACTTGCCACTTCTGTCTTCCTTCTGCTGTACTTTTCACCGGAATCCATCCATGTTAGTCCATACTGTTTCAACTCCTCTTCACACGATCTCCTTCATGTTACCCTTGCACCGACGACCCACACGCCGCTTTGCTTTCGGCTTCCACTCGAGGGATTGACGCGTGATGTCACCCAGTGGTCTCCTCAAAGAGTGTCCAATCCATCTCCACTTCTCCTGCATATTTGTTGGGCGATTAGTTCTTGCTTTGTTTGTTCCCATAGTTCCTTATTGGTGATTCTTTCCGGCCCGGCCATCTGATCTTCAGTATAGATCCAGCAAAGACAGTTGTTAATAAAGGTCCGCAACTTTTTGGAAATATTCTTTGTGACCCACCCGCCAGGATTCTGATCCGTATAGAAGAACCGACTGACTTTACGTTTGTATTGAAAATCAGACTGAATTTTGCTGTTGATGTGGCTGAGTGACGAAGATTTCCAGATTGGTTTCAGGTTGATGAGTGTGTGTGTTTCTCACCTTCCCGATTCTCACTCGATTTGACATCCTCAACCGTTCTGACATCCTGTAGTTGAGACAATGCTCAGTGCTGGATAAGTGAATGAAGTAACCTCTTTCAAATCCCTCCCGTTGATGGTGATTGACGCTTGATGTTGCCGCCGTTGTTGTTGTTGGTTGGTTGGTTATTTTCATCACCTCCTTCTTGTCTATGTTCACTTGGAGTCCTGTCTTCGCCGGCTGCTTCTTCGACCAGTTTGTCGGTCGGTTTTCGCTTGTAAGTCTTCGATTTTGTGACAGTGACATCAAACATAAATCATCCACGCGCGAAATTCAGGTCTTCTAGGTTCTTCACGCCGGTCCAGGACATTCCTGTCTTCTGGTTTCACACTGTCTGACACATAATCCAGTCCACCCCAATTAGGAATATCATTGGTGATAGTAAGCACCCTTGTCTGACTCCTGTGTTTAATCCAAACGCCTTGCTGAGTTTTCCGTTGTGGATCACTGGACATGTGCCGTTGTCGTACATTACCAAATCGCTACAGAAATTTCAACGAATAAATATATTACAATTGTTTAGTGCAATTTAAAATTTGAATAAAAGTAAAGAAAATCATGTAAGGATGTTGTAAGTCATGACCGTATTACGAATATTGTATCACTGTTTAGCTGGGTGATCAATCTGTAGTGGTGTGAATTCTTTGAATGTGGTCCTGTAGCTAATATATATATCAGTATCTCGAAACTCTTGGTGATAACGCAAAGGATTCGTTTATATTTTTATCATTCCTTAAATTCTGAAAGTTGTCAATCCTTTCCTGTACTTACGGGCATGTAATGTGGTATAATTTTACTTGTGTTCACCTAGTCTATGTTTAGGACTTTGAGTTTTTCATTTTTTCGATGTCATGAACTTTCATGATGTTGCCTATACTCCTCAATCATCCTTCACTCCCTGAAAAGTTGGTTGTTACCTTTACTTGTTAGCATAGGTATGATATCCGCAGTAATTCATTCTATCCAACTTTATAAATGTAACACAGGACAGCTGAAAGTGAAGGTTTTCCATCACTGTCTATCGGTTTGCATTGTGTAGGACAGTAAGATCTTTTTAAGCTTAGGCAGACTTTAGAGGGCATGTCTCAAAATAAACAAAGCTAAGTGATTATCAGTTACATTTAACATTCTGACCAGGAACCAAATACCGTAACTTCGTTATGTGTCTTTCTCTTAAACCACATATGTCTTGCTTATTTAAATATCCTACTTATTCTGTTAACTTATCACTTATATTGTTTTAGGCACTGTTTTGTTTGTCTTTGTTACATTACACATTGATGAGTTCTTGACCTAAAGGCGGCTATCGATTCTGTCGACCCAGAGGTTCTCTGGTGATGCTTGGCAGTAGAGGGAATGCCGAGAAAATACATTGCACTGATTAAGAAACTCTACTCGAACTCATGCAGCCAGCCAGGTGAGGGCCTACGGCGAGCTGTCATCTGAAGTGGTGACGACTAGTGGTGTCCTTCAAGGATGGCCATTATCCCCTTTTCTATTCAATTTCATCATAGATGTACAAATGGACTTAACCCTAAGTGACTTCAGCGACTCAGGAATTGACTTGCTACCAGGGAATAATCTCATTGACTTGGAATATGCAGACGATATAGTCCCTCTAGGCGAGGACGCTGACGAAATGCAGAGTCTTCGGAACACCTTGAGGTGCAATCTACGAATGTTTGGCATGCGATTCGCTCCCGCCAAATGGAAGATGATGTTACAGGACTGAACTACACCGACTCCTAGATTCGAAATAGGGAGTGAAGTGGTAGAGCACGTTGACCGCTTCACTTACTTGAGAAGTACCATCAGCCAGTGCCAACGAGTTGGTCTCTGATGAAATCTCAGCACGGATACAGAGGACTAGTTTCGCATATGACAGTTTACGCCGACTCTGGCGTAGACGTGATATCAGGCTAGCTGTCAGCCGAAAGATGTGTGTACTGCTTGGTAGTCTGCTCCATCCTCCTTTATGGCTGTGAGACCTGGCCACTGAGAGTGGAAGACATGGAAAGATTAGCTATCTTTAATCATAGGTGCCTGAATTTTATTTCTCGTGTGAAGTGGCATAATAAGGTGAGCAATATTGAGGTTAGGCGTCGAGTTCTAGGTAAGGAGGGGAAATCAATCGATGAAGTTGTGAAGTTACAAAGACTGAGATGGTTAGGACATGTGTTACGTATGCACGCCTAGTCGTCGCCTTCCTGGACGAGCAATGTTAGCTGATATAGGGTCAGGCTGGAAAAGAGCTAGCGGCGGTCAAACCAAAACATGGCACCAGTCAATGAAATCCACAACAGTTAGTTTAAGCCAGCCACGTGGGAAGGTGTAGACTTCCTGACTGGTTGGGGTCCTCGGGACGGTAAAAATCAATGGTTGGAAACAATTGATGACATGGCTCAAAGAGATCGTTCTCAATGGCTGGTGCAGATGCATCCACCCCTTGTGACTTATGATTTCCAATGAAACTGTTTTGTTCCTCGTTGTTACTATTCCTCTGTCTGACACCTCTGTTCACTGTCTCTATTATGCATTTCTTCTAGTTTCTTCTCTTGCTTTGTGTGCTACAAGGGGGAGGTGGGGCGACTTGAACTTCCGCACATCGGTGCAAAGTTCTATGTCGAAAACAGACAGACATACATATATGAACGACAACTGAACGTCACAGTCTTATCTCTTTTCAAGTGTACTCTAAGCACTCTTGAACTAAGGTGAAAAAGAGCCTTTCTGTTTCTTGTAACTGTATCCATTCTCGAATAAAGATCGTATTCGTATTTGTTTAAAATTAAGTCGCTACTTCAGAATATTTAATAAATTTAATAACTCAGTAATCATAGTGGGATACGGTGCGAAACACATATTTCGTCTTCTAAGGAACTCATCTTCCTAAGGAGAGAAAAATCGAATATATATATATATATTTGTGACGAATATCTATGACTACGTAGTCAAGATTACAATCTCCCGCTGTTTAATTTATTAACTTCATTCTCATGCAGTATATGCTATAATTGGACACCAGTAACTAGTGTGATGTGTTTAGTCCTCTGATTGGTGCAGACTGAATTGTATATATATGCGATTGTACAGCTCAGTGAATGAATTCGCCGAAAAGAGTCTCTTCGCTGAACGCCTTCTTTTCTTTTATAAGACTGAATTCTATCAGTCAGGTTTGCAGTGTGGCCACTATTCTAAGTAGCTCGCCATCATGGTGTACATTGATTTGATGATTTTAGATGGTTGGAGGCAATCGGCTGGAAGCCTTGAACCTAGGTTTTGTGTTAGTTGGTACTCTTCAGCAAATCAAATCAATGTACACCGTGCTGGCGAGCTACCTAGAATGGTGGCCACATTACAAACCTGACTGATAGAATTCAGTCTGCACCAAAGAAAGGACTGGGCATATTACACTAGTTAATAGTGTCCAATCAAAATACCCACTACAGTCCTACAGGAGGTCAATCGCGAGTCAGAATAGCTCAGTGGTAACTTTTTGACTGCAGCACTGAGTGACGCAGATTCGAATCTCAGAAGGAGGGACATGAGTCTCTTCAAGGTTGTAGATACG
Source organism: Trichobilharzia regenti (assembly GCA_944472135.2). NCBI lineage: Eukaryota > Metazoa > Platyhelminthes > Trematoda > Strigeidida > Schistosomatidae > Trichobilharzia > Trichobilharzia regenti. Next base: position 28,840,902 of record OX235263.1, read on the forward strand.
CCTTGCTGACTGGTGAGTGCCAACTAGCACGAAACCTAGGTCCAAGACTAGGCTTCCTGTGGCTGATCGCTTCCAACCACCTAATAGTATATGCTAATTGAAAAATACGTTTTGATATCATGCAAAGTTTAATTTCTATATTATTTTCATGCTCATAGCTAATAATGTTTGTCAGCTTCTCAAATCGAGGAAGTCTAAGGTATTTTGATTACAGTTAAACTTAGCATACAACTGTCTATATCATAATGCCTACTCAGAGCCTCTCTCCGTCGACTCCACACACACACACATACATACATACATAAGCTTAGATACACTTACACACGTATCCAATGTATTAGAATATTTTGTCATCATCTGTCCAGATTAGTATACCCTGATGATAGAGATGAAAAAGTTGGCCGTTGGCCAGTTTTTTTTTAATCCACATCTGCTCAGCTTAACAGTAAACATTTACAATGGAGAGAAAGAGAGAGAGTGTGTGTGTGAGACACAAGAACCATTATTCTATTTACTCATTCTGATTGTCTCTATTTAACTTGGCAACAAAATATCCAGTGAATGTTTTACTAGCTTAACTGGATGAAAACCACTACTAAAACAAAAAATAAAAATTTATGTATGAATAAAATAATAATAATAATAATAAACCCATATTGTCAAATCACCCAGGTAGTAAGAACTAGGCTGAACATATGACTCTAAGCTTCCCAGAATTTCATCTTGAGGATGATAATTTACACAAAAGAAATTTCATAAATATGATCGATTGTGGGTGTTGTTGGTGTATTTTTCAAAAAGGAGGATATAGATGGAAAACGTCAACCGGAACAAGGATGGATTCAGGAGAAACAAGTCATGTATTGATCAAATCGCCACACTACGGATCATCATTGAACATAACTTGGAATGGAAGTCACCTCTCTACTCCACTCAACTTCATCGACTTTGAAAAGACATTCGACAGCGCAGCGTCGATCGAGAGGTCATTTGGAAACTAATTCGCTACTACTACTACTAATACTACTACTGCCAAAGGGGTTACGCCGACAATTATACATCTCATCCAACAGTTGTACGACAATGCTGCATGCCAAGTAATCCACAACGCGAAACTTACGAATCCTTCGAAGTGAGGACAGGAGTGAGACAAGGCTGCCTACTATCTCCAATGATTTTCCCGATTGCAGTAGATTATGTAATGCGACAGACAACGGGTAGCGAGGAAACAGGCATAAAATGGACTCACACAAAAAGAGACTTGGAGGATCTGGACTTCGCCGATGACGTACATATGTCTGATTTCCCACAAACTGGAAGATATGCAAGTGAAAAGCGACAAGTTGGCTGAACAACCATCAAAGATAGGACTTCAATTCAGGTGAACACAGATAAAACAGAGGTGATGAAGATTCCTGGCCAACACCAATAGCAACAACAGCCACAGCGACAACAACAGACAACAATCAGCCAGCATAAATGGAACGAACCTGAAACAAAAAACAACCTCCTTCACCAACCTACCTACCTGGGAAGCATCGTTTCAACTACAGGCCAGCGGAACTGACGAGGATATCAAAGCAAGGATCGGGAAAGCAAGACAAGCCTTCATTTTTCTCAAGTCTGTGTGGAGGAGATGAACAGCACTCAGAATCAAAATGAAAGTAAGATCCGGATTTTGAACTCCAATGTGAAGGCAGTGCTACTCACTATACGGATCAGAGACTTGGCCAGCGCGTCATAAAGAGCATCTCAAACAAACTACAGACCTTCATTAACAGTTGTCTTTGCTCAATACTCAAGATCAGATGGCTGGCCAAAAAAATCAGCAACAGGGATCTCTGGCAATGAGCGAACCAACACAGCAGGAACCGACTGTGAAACAAATAGGCAGGAAGAAATGGAGATGGATTGGCTGGCCATACTCTGAGGAAACCATCAAGTGACATCACTAGACAAGCCATTACTCGAGTGGAACCCGACCGAAAGGGAAGCGGGCGGCGAGTTGGTCGTCAGTGCAAGGGTGGGGTGACTTGGAGGAGGTGATGTGAAGAGGAGATGAAAGCATGTGGGCAGACTTGGAGTGGAGTGAAAACGCTGGCGGAGGACCGAACACAGTGGTGACTCGTGGCTGAAGCCCTATATTCCTCCAGGAATTACAGGACATAATAACGATAATAAATATGGATCTAAGATGCACTGGTGAAATTTGCTTGTACATTATTTTACGTGTATATTTTCCATTCGAATGACTGAGAAAACAAGCTAGATCATGTGTTGACATCAGTCAGGGAATACCTCAAAAACTGCGAACTACTAGAAACTAGAACGCTGTTCAAGTCTATTGAGCAGTACATACTCATAACTCTACAAGGAATTTAACCCAAGATATTCAGGTTACACGGCAGACCTGTTGACCAATCAGCTGTGCGTTCTAATATCTTCCAACTAACAACATTAGGTGCAATCGCTAGGCATTTATCATTGGTGACTTATTCAAGCCAGTTGGTAAGATTTCTTGTGCAGTCATGGGTCCGTACTGCTGAAAAGCGTTCCACTGAGGAGAAGAAGAAGAATAAACTTTCCGGTAGACCTTTAAATCATCTCAGATTGCTACCTAACTTGAAACTAATGAAATCCCTGAAAACTAAAACAGTTTACTTAGTATTTCACTAATTAGTAGATATGTGAGTATTTTTAGTCTCCAACATCACATAGAACTACTATCCATTATATTGTGATTTTCGCTATTTCTATATTTCATATTGATTGCTGAACGAATTCCTGCATTGATAATCATTGGTCACTTTCAAGATGAGTATTTTAATAATCTTTTAAAAAGTTCTAACCGCTGTTATTGATCATATCACCTGCTGAAATCACTCCTTTGGTTGGTTACTTTATCTGTTTTTTACTTCACGTTCCCCAGTGGAACATGGGGCTTCAAGCTATTGGCTTGAAGTTTCTGTATCAGTGTTTATTTTACAGGATGAGGTTGCTAGCCTCATGTCCAACCTTTCCTATTTACCACGATTATTTTTAGCTCAGCGAGGTAAAAGAGTTCGTTCAGTGGCCGGGGATCGGACCCCGGACCATGTGCATGGTCGGCGAGTGTCCTAACCGCTATGCCACCGACGCGCGGTCTGGTTGCTTTATACTGATGAATAAATCAAACGTCTAAAACTGACGTACCATTTTATCATGACCAAATCAAATAATTTCCCATGTTTACATGAGCACATACATGCATACATATAGGAATGTTCGTGATTACATAGACAGGCATATCCAGCAGCAGTGTTTTGAAACTATTTTTAAACTATTTTTCGAATTGATGTCTGTGTGTAGATTAAGCTTACAAATATGCCCATGATATATCGATACAAAAATTCAAACATTTTCCCTTTCTTTCTTTCTTTCTTTGATCGTTTTATAATGATAAAATTATATTTTTGTAAATTTATTGTCTAGTCAAATAAAATAATAATAATTTATTATACATAGGGAATGCTGGTGATGACATCATCATCGTCATTACTACACTGACCCGTATGTATAGTTTGTACATGATTAATTCTACTTATGGTGTATCCAGACAACTATCTTTTGGACATATATCCTGTAGCTTAAATTGACGAAACTCGCACACACACACACACACACACACACCGCAGACAATCATACGTAGACACAAACAACTGAACAAACATTGCGGACGTGCTCATCTGACTTTTGCATAGCTTATGTGACAATTTATACAACCAGATGTTGATGTCAAAGAGTCTATACAATCTACTTTTTGTTGTTGTTGTTGTTTCTAATGTTCACTGTTACAAGCATACTGAAAATTGAATCAAACAAATACTCAAGACAATGTTGATCTAATGTACATACACATACACACACACACACACACTGTGTTTATTGTGTACAATCATTTTGACAACAACAAAAAACAACACGGGATCCCAGTGAAATATTGTTGTTGTCTTCATTTTCCCGGTATTAGAATGTTGTCTTTGCTCTGAGAAAATCTTCACATATTCAGGACAAATTTATTCATATGTTAACGGTTAATTAAGTCCTGGATAAATACACAACTGGTTTTCCAAGTGTTGGTTTGTAGGGGGATTTGGTTGATTGGTTTACAGGATTTCATCATGAGCTGACATTAGTTAAAGAACCATTGGTAAACCAGCTGGGAGTACTGAACAGCTGTCCAATGGTTCGCTAACTAATGTCATCTCATGATGAAATCCTGACACAGCTGGTTTACTGACTTTATTTTTTATAAATGTATATCTGTGCGACAATAACTGAATAATTCAATTTGATAAAGTGTATTTGCTTGACTTATGTATCAACACTACATTCAAATTGATAGACAATATGTATGCAATTGTACAAACATGTATTTTTATTTATTAAGAAATCTATAAAATCGGTTAGTAATAATAACAATTAATAATTATCAATAATGATAATAATAATAATAATAAACCTTTGAGTTGTTCAGTCAATCAAACGCAGGTGGATACAATAAAATATAAATAATTAGTATGATAAATTAAAATTTAAATACAATATTCAGTCTGTTGAACGTAAATCATTCCCCCTGTAGAGTAGAATGTGGTATGCAGTTACTATTCACCAATGAATGAACCAAACGGCTTCTTTTGTTTTGACAAAAAAAAATTCATTTCAATTATTGAAATGAAACGAGGTTGGAGACAGCTGTGAGCAGATTCACTGATAACCGAGATCACCTTAGCTTCAACTTACCTCATATAAACATACTATGTGATAGAGTTTAATTAGTTTCTCAACATGAACTGACTACTCCTTTTGATTGATAATTCAACTAACTGAATTCGTTCCTTCTATCCTAAATATCAAAATGGCTGGCAAGAAAAGGATTAGTACACAAGGAATTTTGAAGTACAATAAACTAACCAAGAAGGTATTAATTACCCAACAAATATGCTTAAGGAAATGGAGGTGGATAGAATACACACTGAGGAGATCATTGAATGACATTAGGTACCAACCATGTTCTTGAGGGGAGCCTGAATGGGAAATGGTGAACTGGGCGTTCGAGAATGACACACTGGAGATAATATAAAGAGGAAATGGGCAAGTCTTAGGGCATTTAAAAGGGACTCCGCTCCAAGTTTGCCCACATGCTTTCATCTCCTCTTCACATCACCTCCTCCAAGTCACCCCACCCTTGCACTGACGACCAACTCGCCGCCCGCTTCCCTTTCGGTCGGGTTCCACTCGAGTAATGGCTTGTCTAGTGATGTCACTTGATGGTTTCCTCAGAGTATGGCCAGCCAATCCATCTCCATTTCTTCCTGCCTATTTGTTTCACAGTCGGTTCCTGCTGTGTTGGTTCGCTCATTGCCAGAGATCCCTGTTGCTGATCTTTTCTGGCTGGCCATCTGATCTTGAGTATTGAGCAAAGACAACTGTTAATGAAGGTCTGTAGTTTGTTTGAGATGCTCTTTATGACGCGCTGGCCAAGTCTCTGATCCGTACAGTGAGTAGCACTGCCTTCACATTGGAGTTCAAAATCCGGATCTTACTTTCATTTTGATTCTGAGTGCTGTTCATCTCCTCCACACAGACTTGAGAAAAATGAAAGCTTGTCTTGCTTTCCCGATCCTTGCTTTGATATCCTCGTCAGTTCCGCTGGCCTGTAGTTGAAACGATGCTTCCCAGGTAGGTAGGTTGGTGAAGGAGGTTGTTTTTTGTTTCAGGTTCGTTCCATTTATGCTGGCTGATTGTTGTCTGTTGTTGTCGCTGTGGCTGTTGTTGCTATTGGTGTTGGCCAGGAATCTTCATCACCTCTGTTTTATCTGTGTTCACCTGAATTGAAGTCCTATCTTTGATGCTTCTTCAGCCAACTTGTCGCTTTTCACTTGCATATCTTCCAGTTTGTGGGAAATCAGACATATGTACGTCATCGGCGAAGTCCAGATCCTGCAAGTCTCTTTTTGTGTGAGTCCATTTTATGCCTGTTTCCTCGCTACCCGTTGTCTGTCGCATTACATAATCTACTGCAATCGGGAAAATCATTGGAGATAGTAGGGAGCCTTGTCTCACTCCTGTCCTCACTTCGAAGGATTCCGTAAGTTTCCCGTTGTGGATTACTTGGCATGCAGCATTGTCGTACAACTGTTGGATGAGATGTATAATTGTCGGCGTAACCCCTTTGGTAGTAGTAGTAGCGAATTAGTTTCCAAATGACCTCTCGATCGACGCTGCGCTGTCGAATGTCTTTTCAAAGTCGATGAAGTTGAGTGGAGTAGAGAGGTGACTTCCATTCCAAGTTATGTTCAATGATGATCCGTAGTGTGGCGATTTGATCAATACATGACTTGTTTCTCCTGAATCCATCCTTGTTCCGGTTGACGTTTTTCATCCGCTGTGGCGTGTTTGATTCTCTCCAGGATGATGCGGCTCAATATTTTGCTTGGGATGGAGAGGAGAATAATTCTGCACCAGATTTTTCATTGACCTAAGTGTCTGAACTTAGGTCTTAAGTTTTAAATATGTAAACTGCAAATTTGAAGGTAGAGAAATGGGTTATTGATTTTCATCCCTTTAGCTGAGTCGTTTACATGCTTACTGTCAAACCTCATAGTTCTACTCTTCATCCTGATTTAAGCTAAATATGTGCACTATTGTTAAGTCACAAAGTAGGACAAAATATTTAATCAGTATCTTTAGAATCATTAATTTATTTAGCTTAACGGTGACAATAACTTTGCAGAGAAAAGACACAAACTATATAACTTTTAGATTCTCTAATTATTTTACGTTTTCAAGTGTTGAGTTTTATAAAAGTGATAGATTTAAGTTAGATTTCACTACGAACAGACGTCACTTACGGAAACACTGAAAACTAAGATGTTTCGTCTTAGTTTGGAGCTCCTCAGAAGTGTGCCTCCTTGACATCATCAGGGATCATACCCAGGATCTTCAGGTAACAAAATGAGCTGATTACATAGTCTTATTTAGCTGTGCAATCTCAGTAAGATATCATTTCTTATTTGTCTTTGATCCCTACAAAAACGAAATCGATTCTTTTATTCATCAACAATAAATATTCACGATTATTCATTGATCAGATATGGTCTAATGGGCCTAGTAACAATGGCAACCAAGATCTTCCATCTTCTCTCATGATGTAGTAATACTCTGATAATCTACAGTTAAGTGACCAATGAATATTGTACGTTGAATTGTCGTTGATGGTTCTGAAATAAGATAAAATGTCTCTTCAGGGTTGCTTGGTTATTTGTAGCTGATATCGATTTACGGCAGATGAAACACCAGTTTCTAACTACCCTTCAATCAGTTAAAAGCAGTTAACAATCAAAAATCTATTCACTGGAATGTCGTAGATGGGTATTGTTGTAATTCCTGCATAAGGTTGAAACCGACATCGAATACTGCCTTGCTTTCAATGGTTGCCCAACGAATACTGCTACATGATAAAATCTGACTTGAGTTTGAATAACCTTTGAAATTCGTGATGTTTATTCTTTTTTGTTTTTCGTCGTTTGAACTTTATTCAGTCTGAAATTATTTCTCAACTACAAAGTCTAATCCACTTGTATGTAATAATAATAATGATGATGAGCAAAGTGTTACCGTTGACCTACTTTGTACCGTTTTATTCTGCACAAACTGTTGTTGTTTTCACTTTATTTAGACTCGGTTTGGGGTTTTCTCATTTTATTTTCATGGATGTATAAGCAGGCTAAGTAGAAGTTGACTTAATTTCTAAATATTTGGCCTTATATTACGAATTTACAGGCAGTGATCTGTTCTACTGGTCTGAAGTTGAATATCAATACAAATTGATGTCAACATTGTATAAAACTGTTTATTCTTACTCTCAGCATCATTCATTGTACAGTAGAAAATAACCACTTCATATAACAGCGAGGTCAACATTTTCACATGTTTACATTAAGAAGAGAAAAAGAGTAACAAGATTGGAACAGCTACACAATTTGACTTCTTTTTTCACTCTCCAGTGGTTTTATTGTCTGACAGGAAGTAAGTAACCTTAAGAAATAATCAATATCTTATGATTTGCATGACAAATCGACATTAATTATACACTTGATAGCAAAGATGTGGTTCACTGACTTAAGGACTAGGCTTTTAATTAATGAATGATGGATTCCAGTGCCTCTGTACTTACTTCAGCCTGGAAAACTGGGTAGAATCAGTCGTCTACATGTGATAAATGTGACTCTTAGCTTAATACATGAAAGACCTGTTTCTGGTATCTGATCTCAGTCTCATAATATGAAAAAAAAAACAAGTCAACTTTTATAATCCACTGGTCTCTAATGGATCGTAGTTTCTAACTTCTACATACTGGTCGAGTGTGAGGACGAATATTCAATGGTAACATTGGCTGGCGATTTGGGAGGAGTTAGAATTCATCGGCCTTTATATCAAATCCTAGTATCTAAATAGTCAACGTGTTCACCTTATAATCTGACGGTCTTCAACTCAATCGATGAGGTTGTGCGTCAGTGGCACTGTGGTTAAGACTCTCGCCGACCATACAAATGGTCCGGGGTTCGATCCACTGCCGATGCACACTTGATGTCTATGGTCAGCCTGCAAAATTTGGGCTCCATACCTGTACCAAGAATACGGTGTGAAGTCAAGCTGTAATCAAAAAAATAAAATATCATTTGAGATAATTAGGCCATGTGTTATGCATGCACGCCAAGGCATCACCTTCAATGTTATCTGACATAGGATTGATTTGGTTCGAAAAGAGGGAGTGGTAGTCAAACCGAAACATGGCATCAGTAAGTGAAATCCACTACAGTTAGTTTAAGCCAATCACATAGAGAATGGTGTAGACTTCTTGTTTTGGGGTCCTCAGGATAGTAAAAACCAATTACTGGAGGCAATCGGTGATATGGTTTGAAATAGTTCTCAATGGTGTAGATACATCCACTTCTTGTGATTTATAATATCCAATTAAACTACATTGTTCTTCCATATTGCCTTACATCTCTGCTTATTATTTCTGTTTTGAATCTCTGTTTACTCTCTTCTCTTGCTTTGTGTGTAAAGTAAAGTATGACAGCTCAAACTGCTGCACATTTGTTCAAATTTCCGAGTCGAAACCAGTCAGTCAGTCTTAGGCTCTGTCCTCCGGTGAGTTTGTGGGTGCTTGCTGCCGAAGAGTACTAAACCAAGACGAAACAACTGTGGAGTATTCCCTAATTCTCACTGGATCTCTAAGTGATCAAAGTTCGTTATTTGACCCACAAGAATTTAAGTTACATACTTTGTCTGTTGATTTTATCCAACTCACGAGAGCCTTTAATATATTTTTTCAAGTATTGGTTTGTAGGGATTTGGTTGATTGGTTACAGGATTTCATCATGAGCTGAAATTGGTTAGAGAACCATTGGAAAACCAGCTGGGAGTACTGGACAGCCAGCTGTTTCGTCCTAGTTTGGGACTCTTCATCAGTACGCACACACCGACAGGGTTCGAACCCAGGACCTTCTGGTCACAAGGTGAGCTAGCTCGTAGACCATCAAGCCACTGGGACCCGATCCAATGGCCAGCCCATGAATTCTAACCTCTGCCAATTCACGATATAGCGCAACCGCTAGCCACTGTCATCGTTGGCGAGTATTTGTCCTCAGACCCGACCTGCTGTCCTGTAACCAATCAACCGAATCCCTACAAGCCAGTACTTGAATATCAATAAGGTGCTCACTGGTGACTGGCCCTGTTCAGGTAGGCAGTTACCTGGGGTTCCAGTGAGAAGTCGTGACCAGTAGGGTGCAGCTGGTCGAATGTGAGGACAAATACTCGCCACAGAAGACACTGGCTAGCGGTTGCACTATATAGTGAATTGACAGATGTTAGAATTCATGGGGTGGCTATTGGAACGGGTCCCAGTGGCCTAATGGTCTACTAGCTAGCTTGACTTGTAACTAGAAGGTCCCGTGTTCGAACCCTGTCGGTGTGTGCGTACTGATGAAGAGTCCCAAACTAGGACGAAACAGCTGGCTGTCCAGTACTCCCAGCTGGTTTTCCAATGGTTCTCTAACCGATGTCAGCTCATGATAAAATCCTGTAGCCAATTTTTTATTTATTTTATATTTTGATTTTAGCTTGAAATCACACAGTACATTTGGTACAAGTATGAAATTTTCAGCATGTGATACCGGTAGCCCAAATTTTGCAGGCCGACCATTGATATCAAGTGTGCGTCGGCAGTGGATCGAACCCCGGACAATTTGTAGGGTCGGCGAGAATCCTAACCACTGTGCCACCAACGCACACAAGGTATTTAAAATGATAATGAATAGTAATAGGTTTACCCCGAGGTGAAGTTTTTTATAGATATCTAATGCAATGCAGCAAAACCAGACGTGACTGTTCAGTAATCTAAACTTTTGTACATCATAGCAACATGAGAAACTTAAGGAAATAAATAGAACTTAGTGGTATGGTATTTATGTAAATAAGAAAAAGAAATAAATTCAGCCAAGAAGATATGCGAATTAATGTGACACTTTGTTTAGTAAGTCTTGCGTGTAAAATTCTTCAAAATATCTTCAAAAATCTTCAAAATATCCAATGGTTCTCTAACTAATGTCAGCTCATGATGAAATCCTGAAAATATCTCTTCTTATCCACAGAAAGAATTTGCGTATTAAACAGTCTACAGTTTTCGAAAACAAGGGTTATTTAAACTGACTGAATCACTTTCAACCTCCGAATGAATTATTATTGTTATTATTTATATTTCACAATATGTACACTGCAGTGGGAATTAGGCATAACGCACTACTTAGAATATCATGTGTGAAATGCATTTATAATAACTGAAAATTCGCATATCTGTTGATTTACTCCAAACTAGATTGTTTCATTCTACAAGCTTGTTTTTTACAAGTGCGTAACTAGGATATATATATTTTCAAACTAGGAAAACGAATGTTATTCCAACCTTTTTAAAAATCTATATATTTCACTAAGCGTCAGTGGCATAGGGGTTAGGACGCTCGCCGAGCATGCACATGGTCTGCGGTTCGATCCCCGGCCACTGGAGGAACTCCTTTACCTCGCTAAACCAGAAATAATCCTGGTAAAGAGGAAAGGTTGGGCATGAGTCTAGCAACCCCATCCTGTAAAAGTAAACGCTGCTACAGAAACTTCAAGCCACTAGCTTGGAGCCCTATGTTCCAGTGGGGAACGTGAAGGAAAAAAAAATATATTTCACTAAAACTCTTATTAAATGATAAGGAACAGAGATTTGTGAAACCAAATCCCATGGATTAGCTGTTTGTATATTCGGGTATATGATTTTTAAGAAAAAAAATTTTGTCAACGGTTTTTCTTTCATCTATGAGATGAAAAGTAAAAGCACACCGATTTTACTTCGTTATTTTCTCTCTCTCTTCTTCCTGTCTAGCTTTATGTCATATCTCCCTGGGGTATATTTACACACATACACATATACTAAACAAACGTGCTTAATTGTTCCCTCTCTCTGTCTCTCGTTCTTACATGCACCCTACAAAGATTGTGAATAATTATCATTGTGAACATCACATCAATATCATCATTATCTCTGAAGATGCTGTGTAATTGTTATGGTCTGTAGAAGTATATATCAGTGATAAAGCTTATTCTACTACAGATAACTTATGCATATACAGTGAAAAGAGAAATAATGCTAATTACCTTTCTTTTTGGGTGTTTGAGACGTAGTATATATACCACTGTTTTCGTTTTGCTTTTCGTGATCTCACACACACTCACTCACATACCCGGTCGTCTACATATATATATATATATATATATATATATATGATGCAAGATTTTCTTCTTGAATCTCTCGAAGGTCAGGTGGAAAAATACATAAATTCGAATTGTACATGTAATTATAAAGTTTAGAAAATCAAAACAAGTGATTCAGCGAAGAGACTCTTTTCAACGAATTTATCATCAAGCTGTACAGTCGTATATATATGGTTTATCAGAAGTTATATCCGGTGAGGGAATTGAATCTTAGGTGTGAATGCACAAAATAATAATAATAATAATCATATGAAGTTCAATTAAAACTAAAATGTTTGTGATTATAATCGTAGTTAAATGTCAAGTGGCAAAGCAGATTAATGTCATATATAGAATAATTCATAGGAGGGATAGAACTTGAAAAAGGATGTGCAATTATAGGATTAGTAGGCAAATCGAATAAAACAAAAACGTTACGTAATATTGTGTGAAATTTAATAGCATAGAATTTATCGTTGTAAAAAAGAATTGATTTAAAATGACAAGTGGAACAAGTGAAATAATACCGGGGACAGTTCAAAGTGAGAATAGTAATAATAACAATTGACTTAATAAGGAAGAGTATACAAATTGAATAGACAAAATGAAAAATGAAAAATTGGTAGAGCTAAAATATGATTGGGGATTATCATATTTTAGCATAGAGGGATTAAGACCATGAAAGTTGGAGGGGTTGAACGAACTTTTTCTGTACACAGAGATCTGGCTTTTCTGTTTCGATAGCCAAAGCTTCAGCAATACAGATGAGTCGGGTACGTAGGGATTTAGGTAAATTGCTCTTTGCCTTGTAGATGACTTTAAAGGCGGAGGCTATAGAGATAGGGTGATCATTTTCGACCAGATGTTCTATGATCGCGCTTCTTATTGCTCCACTTCCACCTTTTCGTAGCCATGCAGGATAATGTTCTTGCACCCTCTTGGACAAAACTCGAGTCGAACGACCGATATACCTAGCTCCACAAGAGCAGGTGAATTGATAAACGCACATAGAGTTGGTCAACATTGGGATCTTGTCCTTCAGGTTATTGAACAATAATGGTCGGCTAGTAAAAGCTATTCTCAGGGAGGCAGCAGGGAATGTTCTTTTCAGGGACTGTGATATCCTTCGTTTCATGATATCGGAAGCTAAGTCCCCTTTGAATTCTAAGCTCATGTAAAGTATTTTCTTGGGAGCGGTTGATAAGTCACGTTTTGTAGGCTTTGAATGTATATTCTTATCTATAAAACGTGGTGGAAATCCATTTTCCATTAGGATTTTCCTCAAAGTGCATATCTCATCTTCCACAGTATCAGTGCTACAAATGCGCCGAATACGAGTGGCAAGCGACCGGACCAGGTTTCGTTTTCGACCAATAGGTACCCAGCTATAGAAATTTGTCAGTTGACCATTCCATAACAGCCTACGATAAATCGATCTCTTCAGAGTTCCATCGGTCCTTCTTGATAAGTTCACATCGAGGAAATGAATGCTAGACTCGTTCTCCATTTCGAGTGTGAATTTTATCGCAGGATGGCACTCATTAAATACATTTAATATATTATTCAGGTTACAATCAATATTACAAATAATAAAGGTGTCATCTACATACCTTTTATATATTTGAAAGCTTTGGATCATAGGCTTCAGGGAACCATTTTCTAGACTGGACATAAAAACGTCTGCAAGGAGAGGACCCAAGGGAGAACCCATCGCAATACCATCCTTCTGCCTGTAGATTGTTTCATTGAAAGTAAACTGTACATTCAATGTACATCTCAAAAGTAGTTCTTTAAGATCTGTAGTAGGTATCCCTATGTTCAATTTGTTGTCTTCAATATATTTGCATATAAAACATATGGTCTCTGTCAGTGGAACGTTCGTAAATAAGGATTCTACATCCAAAGACAACATTTGTTTATTCGACGCATTTATATCCTGTATACATTCAACAAATTGGAAGGTGTCCCGAAGGGAATGATTAGATAGTTGCCCCCTGACTGGTTCGAGGATTTCAGCTAACCACCCAGCTACTGGATGATAGGGCGATCCAGACATATCCAAGATAGGGCGAAGTGGAACTCCAGCTTTGTGTATTTTCGGTAGACCATATAGTCTTGGTATTAGAGATCCTGTTGGTCTGATCTTTTCGTATAATTCTTCACGAATGAGATGATTGTTCTTCATTCTCTTTAAAGTATCGGTAAGTTGTTTCTCAATTAATTCCGTCTTGTTTTTCTCGTTCGGTTTCGAGAATTTACTGCTGTCTGAAAGTAGACATGACATTTTATCGATATAATCTTTGCGATCCATAATAACAACACCTGTACCCTTGTCAGGGCGTGTTAATAGTATATCGCTGTTATGCGTCAAAAGTTTAAGTTCTTCTTTGTGCTGTTTAGTAAGAAGACTTTGCATTTTTGGTCTAGCATTAAGGTATTGATTGCAGGAGTCCGTAATGGTAGATTTGAAGCATTGGAAATCCTGGTCTGACGATGGTGTGAGATCATAGGTTTGACTGAGTAAATTCTCAAACTGGACATGAGTATGTAGCTTGTTGATATTGAGATTAACATCGCAAAACTTCGAGCCCATAGACAAGGCTTCCATTTGTAATTTCGATAAAGATATAGAGGAGTGGTTGAACACGTATCTCTCAGAATTCTCAGGAAATTTTCGAAGACGTTCGATAGGTTTTAGGCTATTGGATAGCTTTGAATTAAAAGACATAGTTTGTTTGTTGGTGACCACATTGACATAATCATTAAACGTCTGACGTTCATCAACCGATAAGTCATATAGAGCAGAAGATCTTTGTGATATATTCCTTTCTAGCTCAGGGATACGTGAACTGATAGAATCAATGTGATTTAATGCGTGTCTCTTGAGAGATTTTGCATTAGGATATATGTGATTGCGTCGGAGCACTTTCCAATACCATTTCGGATACTCATGATTATTGATGCATTCATTAAGAAAACAAATCTCTGCATTCACCACGGCAAGTTTGACAGAATAACGCAGGAACCCGTTGAGTTCCTTTACTGTCGAGGGATCTTTGCTATTTTTTAACTCATGGAAAATTCCCATTGTAACATTTAGAAAATCAAAACAAGTGATTCAGCGAAGAGACTCTTTTCAACGAATTTATCATCAAGCTGTACAGTCGTATATATATGGTTTATCAGAAGTTATATCCGGTGAGGGAATTGAATCTTAGGTGTGAATGCACAAAATAATAATAATAATAATCATATGAAGTTCAATTAAAACTAAAATGTTTGTGATTATAATCGTAGTTAAATGTCAAGTGGCAAAGCAGATTAATGTCATATATAGAATAATTCATAGGAGGGGTAGAACTTGAAAAAGGATGTGCAATTATAGGATTAGTAGGCAAATCGAATAAAACAAAAACGTTACGTAATATTGTGTGAAATTTAATAGCATAGAATTTATCGTTGTAAAAAAGAATTGATTTAAAATGACAAGTGGAACAAGTGAAATAATACCGGGGACAGTTCAAAGTGAGAATAGTAATAATAACAATTGACTTAATAAGGAAGAGTATACAAATTGAATAGACAAAATGAAAAATGGAAAATTGGTAGAGCTAAAATATGATTGGGGATTATCATATTTTAGCATAGAGGGATTAAGACCATGAAAGTTGGAGGGGTTGAACGAACTTTTTCTGTACACAGAGATCTGGCTTTTCTGTTTCGATAGCCAAAGCTTCAGCAATACAGATGAGTCGGGTACGTAGGGATTTAGGTAAATTGCTCTTTGCCTTGTAGATGACTTTAAAGGCGGAGGCTATAGAGATAGGGTGATCATTTTCGACCAGATGTTCTATGATCGCGCTTCTTATTGCTCCACTTCCACCTTTTCGTAGCCATGCAGGATAATGTTCTTGCACCCTCTTGGACAAAACTCGAGTCGAACGACCGATATACCTAGCTCCACAAGAGCAAGTGAATTGATAAACGCACATAGAGTTGGTCAACATTGGGATCTTGTCCTTCAGGTTATTGAACAATAATGGTCGGCTAGTAAAGGCTATTCTCAGGGAGGCAGCAGGGAATGTTCTTTTCAGGGACTGTGATATCCTTCGTTTCATGATATCGGAAGCTAAGTCCCCTTTGAATTCTAAGCTCATGTAAAGTGTTTTCTTGGGAGCGGTTGATAAGTCACGTTTTGTAGGCTTTGAATGTATATTCTTATCTATAAAACGTGGTGGAAATCCATTTTCCATTAGGATTTTCCTCAAAGTGCATATCTCATCTTCCACAGTATCAGTGCTACAAATGCGCCGAATACGAGTGGCAAGCGACCGGACCAGGTTTCGTTTTCGACCAATAGGTACCCAGCTATAGAAATTTGTCAGTTGACCATTCCATAACAGCCTACGATAAATCGATCTCTTCAGAGTTCCATCAGTCCTTCTTGATAAGTTCACATCGAGGAAATGAATGCTAGACTCGTTCTCCATTTCGAGTGTGAATTTTATCGCAGGATGGCACTCATTAAATACATTTAATATATTATTCAGGTTACAATCAATATTACAAATAATAAAGGTGTCATCTACATACCTTTTATATATTTGAAAGCTTTGGATCATAGGCTTCAGGGAACCATTTTCTAGACTGGACATAAAAACGTCTGCAAGGAGAGGACCCAAGGGAGAACCCATCGCAATACCATCCTTCTGCCTGTAGATTGTTTCATTGAAAGTAAACTGTACATTCAATGTACATCTCAAAAGTAGTTCTTTAAGATCTGTAGTAGGTATCCCTATGTTAAATTTGTTGTCTTCAATATATTTGCATATAAAACATATGGTCTCTGTCAGTGGAACGTTCGTAAATAAGGATTCTACATCCAAAGACAACATTTGTTTATTTGACGCATTTATATCCTGTATACATTCAACAAATTGGAAGGTGTCCCGAAGGGAATGATTAGATAGTTGCCCCCTGACTGGTTCGAGGATTTCAGCTAACCACCCAGCTACTGGATGATAGGGCGATCCAGACATATCCAAGATAGGGCGAAGTGGAACTCCAGCTTTGTGTATTTTCGGTAGACCATATAGTCTTGGTATTAGAGATCCTGTTGGTCTGATCTTTTCGTATAATTCTTCACGAATGAGATGATTGTTCTTCATTCTCTTTAAAGTATCGGTAAGTTGTTTCTCAATTAATTCCGTCTTGTTTTTCTCGTTCGGTTTCGAGAATTTACTGCTGTCTGAAAGTAGACATGACATTTTATCGATATAGTCTTTGCGATCCATAATAACAACACCTGTACCCTTGTCAGGGCGTGTTAATAGTATATCGCTGTTATGCGTCAAAAGTTTAAGTTCTTCTTTGTGCTGTTTAGTAAGAAGACTTTGCATTTTTGGTCTAGCATTAAGGTATTGATTGCAGGAGTCCGTAATGGTAGATTTGAAGCATTGGAAATCCTGGTCTGACGATGGTGTGAGATCATAGGTTTGACTGAGTAAATTCTCAAACTGGACATGAGTATGTAGCTTGTTGGTATTGAGATTAACATCGCAAAACTTCGAGCCCATAGACAAGGCTTCCATTTGTAATTTCGATAAAGATATAGAGGAGTGGTTGAACACGTATCTCTCAGAATTCTCAGGAAATTTTCGAAGACGTTCGATAGGTTTTAGGCTATTGGATAGCTTTGAATTAAAAGACATAGTTTGTTTGTTGGTGACCACATTGACATAATCATTAAACGTCTGACGTTCATCAACCGATAAGTCATATAGAGCAGAAGATCTTTGTGATATATTCCTTTCTAGCTCAGGGATACGTGAACTGATAGAATCAATGTGATTTAATGCGTGTCTCTTGAGAGATTTTGCATTAGGATATATGTGATTGCGTCGGAGCACTTTCCAATACCATTTCGGATACTCATGATTATTGATGCATTCATTAAGAAAACAAATCTCTGCATTCACCACGGCAAGTTTGACAGAATAACGCAGGAACCCGTTGAGTTCCTTTACTGTCGAGGGATCTTTGCTATTTTTTAAATCATGGAAAATTCCCATTGTAACATTTAGAAAATCAAAACAAGTGATTCAGCGAAGAGACTCTTTTCAACGAATTTATCATCAAGCTGTACAGTCGTATATATATGGTTTATCAGAAGTTATATCCGGTGAGGGAATTGAATCTTAGGTGTGAATGCACAAAATAATAATAATAATAATCATATGAAGTTCAATTAAAACTAGAATGTTTGTGATTATAATCGTAGTTAAATGTCAAGTGGCAAAGCAGATTAATGTCATATATAGAATAATTCATAGGAGGGGTAGAACTTGAAAAAGGATGTGCAATTATAGGATTAGTAGGCAAATCGAATAAAACAAAAACGTTACGTAATATATAAAGTGTATACATCCTCAACTATTGTTGTTTTTTTTGGCTTACGGATTATAGTCAGTTGTCCCGCCTGATTAATCATCTTTTTTTCTGTTTTCTACCTCACTGTGTCATGCATCATTTATTCTTAAATGAATAGATTGAAGATAGTAAGAGGTGTGGTTGAATGCACTATTATCCGCGTGGCTGTATGTATGTATGTAGTGTGTATGTATGTATGTGTGTGTGTGTGTGTGCGTAAAGGTGAAGAAAATGTTCATTGATGCAATCTATTTACTCCGTAGATTTAACCAAGTTGAATAAATTAAACGTACATACATTAAAAATGTAGGCATAAGTGTATGTGAGTGTGAATTTGATTGTGTCACAGTGAATTACGCGATTTATTTATTTACTACCATATGAACAGTTGTTTATTTGAATTGCCTCTATATGTTCAAGGTTGAGCAGTGTTCACTATGATATAGACTATAAGACACCAATGAGTTTCACTCAAGATCGTTGTGAATAGGTTCTCCACATTTAATTATAAATCATGGATTCGAATACTGCCACAGATATTGTGGTTCAAACAAATAGGTGATATTTTTACGAGTTGATCACGGATTGATATCAGTTAGAGAACCATTGAAAACCAGGGAGTACTGGACAGCTACTGTTTCATCCTAGTTTGAAAATCATCGGCAGTACGCACCCACTGGGATTCGAACTAGGATGAAACAGCAGCTGTCCAGTACTCCCTGGTTTTCAATGGTTCTCTAACTGATATCAATCCGTGATCAACTCGTAAAAACATAACAAACCCTTACAAACCAAACTATAGAAAATAGGTGATATCATTAACTTACAACATACGTCTAGCTGCCAAGTACTTGTAATTACATTTGATAGTTAAATAGCATTTTTATTTTCATTCCAGAAAACCTTAAACAGGCATAGAAGTAGGGTTTCATACAACCAGTCCCCTTGATTATTTTGAACAAAGAGAGAAAGAACATAGGATGAAATGGAGCTCACTTTTTTATTTCACGGCTTTTCATCAGCCTACGTACATCTGAAAAATTATAAGTATAAAAATGTATTACATCATCAATATTTCATTTCAAAGGGAATAGTCGTGGAATGGGAAACACGAATAAACATACTGTTAATAATCCTAAAGCCAGCGTTTATTTAAACAATATTGTGATAGAACACTGGAGAGGAGAGGGTGGGAGTGAAAAGAAATGGTAAAAATCATTACGCAAACAAACAATTCAGTAAGTTGGATAGTTAATAATGGGTTCACTTCAGTGAGTTGTGATCAAAAAGAAGTTGTGACTCAACAAAAACACACAAACAAACAAACAAAGAGACATCCAGTTAGATTGTTAACTATCTATTATCCATATGTCTTATTCCACAACAATACCTTTTAATTTGAAATAATTTTGAACCATCTTATGTATTTTCGAACTTTTTTTAGGATGTTAGCAGCTGATGAAAAGCCGTGTATTAAAAAATCATCTGTTACCTTACAAATATATTCATTCTGTCTTTGTTCAGAGAATTAGGGTTTATTTGAATTAGTTATCTATAAATTACCACTTTTAATAGTCTGGACAAGAATTGATCACAATTTATTTCAGATAAAAAATAAATAAATAACAACGAAGGCCTAATTCTCATGTGAAGCCATGAGTGTTAGGAACTAAGTCGTATATGATGACAATTACTCATCGACGATATTAACAGGTGATAGTAGTATTAGATGGTTGGAGGCCTTAGACTTGGGTTTCGTGCTAGTTGGCACACACCAGTCAGCAAGGCGTATCTCCAACCTTGAAGCGACTCATGTCCCTTCCAAGATTCGAACCCGCGTCACCCAGTGCTGCAGTCAGAGACGTTACCACTGAGCGTTTCGGGCCCGTGATTGACCTCCTGTAGGACTGTAGTGGATATTTTGATTTGGCACTAGTAACTGGTGTGATACGTCTAGTCCTCTGATTGGTATAGACTGAATTCTATCAGTCAGATTTGTAATGTGACCACCATTCTAGGTAGCTCACCATCACGGTGCACATTGATTTGATGGTATTAGATGGTTGGAGGCAATCGGCAGGAAGCCTTGGACCTAGGTGATAATAGTACTGGCATACAACGAACTGCCATTAAGCTAGAAATCAGACACCATCAGATTCCGATTGATTCAAAGCTGTATGAAATGTATTCATAAGTACTGATAAGGGTACAACACGTTTGCCCATATCCTGCATTAAATACAGTTTTCCCATTACATCATCACCCACAACCGTAGCGCTGTGGAAAACTTAGTCGACAAGAGCTAGTTAACGCAACAGGGTAGATCGTATGGTATTCTATGCTAGTTTTTTTAAATTTGTGTCACCATGTACATAATACGATTGAACAGCATGCTATGGTGATAAAGTTTACAAGTGAAACCACTAACACTGTAATTTCACTTCACTCACTGACAAATTGACTGTTTGATGAAATACCCCTACCAGGAGATTTAGATTTTTCATTAACACTCAACCGTTAAATAGACTGGGATTGACGTTCGACAAGGAACAGCATCATAAATATCTCTACTGTTTTTCATAGCATAGTAATGTTAATTAATACACATAAGATCTGTAATTAATTCAAATAAACCGATCAATAAATTACTCTAATCTGCAGGTGCTAACATATGTACTATGTGTTGTACATATTAGGCAAATACAAAGAAAGAGATTTGGTTGGTGGTGTAGTGCTACTGTCTGTAGTCAACTAGTATATATATATATATATATATATATATATATATATATATATATGTATATTCTCCATTCTAATTAGTTTGAATCCGTCTCATCATCCATACTAAACGTACTCACAGGATCATAGATGTAGATAGATCATTCCCCCTCCTATTTCATTGTGGTTTAGCCATAATGAACAGAAGTATCTTGACTGTTGTATTTATCAGGTGAATAGAAATATGAAAAAAAAGGAGGGAACTTAGTTCTCCTGCAAGATGCTGTGCTTTTTCCACCATGCTGATACAAATATGCCATAGTAACCAGACATTTGATCGTATCTCCAGAGATGAATTGTATAAATGAATGATAGATAGGTAGATAAGAGAAATATGAGAATGTGAATAAATTTAGTAAACACACAGATATGGGGATCAGAAGCTAGACAAATAATAAAGATAATAATAATTATTATTCTTATCATTATAATAATAGTTATGATGCGTATGGTTACTCAGAATGTTTGTATATATACGTGTGTTTGTAAGGCGTCTACATTGTTTATTTGTTTATATAAATAGTACATTGCGGTCTCATTTTAGCCCCAGACACATCAATAGCTAATGAAAAATACATAAAATCAAATAGATAAATATTTTCATGTATTTAATTGGAAGAAAATTACTAAATCAACAGAATAGAACAATAGTAACTATTGTCTGGAATTTATTTGAAAATGAAGAAGATAAGGGTTCAATTAGTCCTTGATTGGGTTATAATTGAGGCGAGGGTTATAGCACGTCCTAGTGTGAAGTTTTGAATAATACTGCGTACTGATGTCTGTTTACCTGTGGTTCTTCACTTGATTCGCGTCAATGATGACAGACATCTTCAACAAAGATCCATACTTACAATTTGTTTGTTTGCCACATTTAGGTTATGCTTTCTTTTGTTGGGATTTGGATTAGTTTCAATGTAGATTTCGTCATCCATATCCCTACAAAAAAACGCATAATCTAAGTATCAGTCTTCAGCTCACTAATGGCTATTGGACGAATGTCCTGTAGCTATATTGAAAATCACTGACCAGTGAAGTTCTCTGTGTCAAGGTGAAATGGGTGCTCATCGAAGGTGTTGGTTGATGGTAGAGCTTTATTGTGAATTGACAAAATTAGAATTTACGAGTCACTGGATTCCGGCCTAAGTGGTTGAATTGTCGACGAAATTGGTTTTGTAAGCTGAAAGTCCTGGTTTGGTCCTTGGTGGGGTCGAAGGTGTCCACTGCCGAAGAGTCCCAGATAGAGGCGAAATGGTTGTCTATGATTTTTAGCAACCTAAAACTGATGCTGGTTAGCAAAGACATCTGTCACTTGTTTGTTTCTCATTAAATGTTTAAAGGAAACGGATTTGAATGAGTTTTACTTAATGACAGTTGCCACTACCTATTAGTCAATCAGTATTTAATTATTTTATTTTTGATTACAGCTTGATCCCACACTGTGTTTTCGGTACAAGTATGGAATTTTCAGCATGGATATCAGTAGCCCGAATTTCGCAGGCCGACCATAGATATCAGGTGTACGTCGGCGTGGGCTCGAACCTCGGACCATGTGCATGGTCAGCGAGAGTCCTAACCACTGACTGTGCCACCGACGCACTTTATATCGGGTGTATTCCTATGCATACAGGCATTTGTGTTACTGAGACATTATTCTCTACACAACACTGTAGTACAAATGTTGAGTAAGATGACATACATCAACTCAGGACAATTTATCACCTGTCAAGGAAAGCCTTTCCAACAGGCCTCAGCATTCGTCAACAGCTATTCACTCTCACTCATTTCTGAAGATCAGATCTTGCAGGCCAGAAAGGATAAGCAATAAAGAACTCTGACAGGCAACGAACCAACCAAGAACCTATCGCCCAACAAATATGCAGAAGAAATGTAGGTGGATTATTCATATGCTGAGGATACCATTGAGTTACATCACGCCCCAGGCAGTCGAGTAGAACTTGAATGCAAAGGGGTGAAATGGACGCCCAAGGATGATGTATCGAAGATCGTGTGAGGGGAAGACGCGAGTTTATGGGCAACTGGAAATTCAGCTAAAAGGGAATGCACAGAATAGAATGAAATGTCAATGTGTTGCTGAAACTCACTCTATATTCCACTCGGAACCCAAGGGAATAATTATAATACATAATTTAGTTCTATAGGGATTAATTGATTAGTTGAGTAGCTTTTAGGGAAGCATGTGATTTGAATATTCGTTGATGTCTATTCTAACCCTTATTCAAGTAGGAGTTACCTGAAAAGTCTTGATTATGAATGCTAGGAATAATGAAATAACAGCAACAACTGGGCATTAATTTCTTCTTTGACTTACTTCTAGTATCTAACATTTACTTTTACCATGGGGAATGCTAAGAGTATTGTGTTAAATTATGATGGTCTGTATACCAATAAACTTACCACGATATGATGTTAAACTTTAAAATCACAATGAAGGGCTACGAGATTTAAAGTGAAATTCTGATGAAATTTGTCCATTCCCTTCTCCCACATTAACCTTAGCTCTCAGTCTCTCTGATCAATCATTTCCTCATTGTATTCTCTAAACCTTCAGTTTTTGGGTGTGAGATTATAACTGCCTGAACTCACTTATAAGATCTGTATGTGACCTGGAGTGGCGAAATTTCCTTTGAACACAATAACTGTACTTTGATAGGACACTAGGTAATAACTAACGTTATGAGTGTAGTTTTTGGTTTGGTGCAGACTGAATTCTATCAGTCATTTTTGCTATGTGGCTGCCTGGATCACCATTATGGTGGAATCTAAATTGATGTTAGGTTGTTGGAAGTAATTGTTAGGATGCCGTGAACCTAGGTTTTGTGCTTGCTTGGATTCGTCAGGAAGGTGTGTCTGTAATTTTGAAGGAACTTATTTCCCCTCTGAGATCCAAATCCTAGTCATCCAGTGCTCTAGTCAGAGATGATGCGATTTGAGTTATTCACTCTGGCGGTTGACATCCTGTTGAATTGTAATGGATACTTTGACCAAACGTCTTGCTGAGGAGTGATAACAAACTGGAGACCTAAATCCGAAGCTTCCTGCTGAATGCCGCCATCCATCTAATTTCATAAGTATGCTTATCTGTTTTATTTTATTACTCCCCAACTATTTTATCTCTTAGAGAACCACTGGAAAACCTGGGAGTACTGGATAGTTGTTTCGTCCTAGTTTGGGCCTCTTCATCAGTACGCACTCACCGGGTTTCGAACCCAGGTTTTCCAGTGGTTTTCTAACTGATGTCAGCTCATGATGAAATCCTCCATGTAATCAAACAAAAATCTCTACAAAACCCATACCTGAATATTTTATTTCTCTTTTCATCATATTGTTACTAAAAAAGCCACGGTTGTCGTTCAGCTGACTAAGTTATTTACGGATCGATAATTTCTAAATCGATTTATTCTTAGATCAGTACTGCATGCATAGATCCTGTTTTTTACTACGCCAAAATATAGTGTTTCCAGCTTCAACTATTTTTTGGATGTATGTCTGTGCATCCGTTCATCAATACCTGACAAGTTCTAACTGGTTTAGATAGGCTATCATGAGTTATGCAGTACACGTAATTCGTATAGACATTTTTTACCCTATGGACAGTTAATAATGAAGACTAGGTGAGAAAAAAATGTAATAATATCTCTACCTAAAAAAATAAAGATGGAATATTATTGATGAAAATTTTTCAACTGGAATGAATCATCACAGTTCAATTTGAAAGAAACATCTATAAGCTACAAGTTAAATGACAGTTGGATCAGTTACTAAAACGTCTTACTGATGAAATCTACCTTTGGTATAATGGTAATTTCTATTCATATATTGCCATCATTTGACTCTAACAGTAACTATGACAGTTTCTTTTGATCATTGAAGATTATCTTCGTGGTAATACACATTGCGTTCAAAACTTGGGCACTGTGGTGTTAGAGTATAACTCTATTACGGATAAGATTTTATTTCGATAAATCACACACAGTGTTGTACAGTAATATTAACTGATGACCACGTTTCGAGCACAAACTATTGCTTAAAATCATATCAAGTTACTGTATAACAGTGTGTGATTTATCGAAATAATATCTTATCCATAATGGAGTTATAGATTTGTACAGATTGCATATTGTTATTAAGGATGAACATACAGGGCTTCTTGAAGAAGGATAAAATCAGAGATAGATGATCCGTAGAGTTATCACCTTTGCAGACATTATGCTGTATATGATTCACATTCCAGATGATGGGAAAATTTAGGATGAATGGTTTGGGTGGTGTTGATAAGAGCAAGGGAGATACCATCATATCATTTCTCGTATATATTGCTTTTTTTTGCGTTCCGGATGGAACATAGAGCTTCAAGCTTTGAAGTTTTAGTATTAGTGGTATTATGTTTTTACTGATGGAGTTGCTGACATCTCGCCCAACCTTTCCTCTTTCGCAGGCTAACTACTGGCTAGTAAACCGGCTGGGGTGTTTTAGGAATGGTTGAACCACGTGCGTGGTTGGACAGCATTTTACTGCTGAACCATAGACGCACATTATTATGTGATGCTACACATGGTGTAGGAAAAACTGGAAGTAATATAAGAATATCCCTAAAGGCTTGAGTTCTCGACTATGTACCTTTGGCTGGTTAGTCAGCTGGCTTAAGCGGTGAAGGTCATCACTCAGCAATGATGATGAAGATCACACTGAATTATTAACCGTTACGAACTAAACAACAAATGTATGTAACATTATTGATATAAGTATAAAACTTGGGCACTGTGGTAGAGTATAACTCCATTGTGGATAAGATTTTGTTTTGATAAACCACACAGTGTTGTACAGTTATATTAACTGATGACATTTCCACACATGTATATAAATGAAAGAATAAAGTTGTGTTACTAACTTGATATGATTATGAGCAGTAGTTTGTGCTCGAAACGTCATCAGTTAATATAACTTTACAACACTGTGTGATTTATCAAAATAAAATCTTATCCATAATGGAGAAATGTATGTAACACATGACTATATTATGATTTTTTAAATCCAACTCAACATATTTCATGTCAGAAGTTTGAGGGTAAGCCAGCAATGAAAGAAAGAATAAATGTAGAGTTATGAAAACTGAATCAATGCATCATACAACTGGCGAAGGATAATAGGCATTGGTGCAAGTGATACTGAATTTAGTAACTGAAAGGAATCGTAAGTAGATTGTTTGCTTAAATCTGTTTCGTATTTATCACAGCTCATCAGAAATTTTTTTCCTTCACGTTCCCCAGTGGAACATAAGGCTTCAAGCTAGTGGCTTGAAGTTTCTGTAGCAGTGTTTAAATTTTACAGGATGAGGTGGTTAGCCTCATGCCCAACCTTTCCTCTTTACCAGCATTATTTCTGGTTTAGCGAGGTAAAGGAGTTCGTCCAGTGGCCGGGGATCGAACTGCAGACCATTTGCATGGTCGGTGAGCGTCCTAACCGCTGTGCCACCGACGCACCCATCAGGAATGGTTGTCCTTAATTCTAAGGCAACGTTATATTAAGTATATTACCTCACCACGTGGTTGGTGAGTTATTCTGATCCGTTGTAAGACTGAGTTCCTATTGTATGGCATATATTTCTTTAGTGACTGTCTACTTGACATTCAGTTTGTAATGAAAGCAGTCATTACAGTCAGTTAACTGTAACGGTGATATTGTTAAAGGTGGGTATTAATTATCCTCTAGCGTATTATATCATTGCTAACTTTCTCGCTAACATCATGTTTAATTTTTGCCACCGTATAGTGATAACACGTTTTATCGTCTCAAACGATGAATTAATGTAAAGTAATAATGGATTGTGTGTATGAAATACTGAGTTATCGGTGTACTATTTATGCGACTTAGTAATAATACTAGTAATAATAATAACAATAATAATAATAATAAAGGTGACGAAAACTTGATCATAAACACATCTTGTTTATTTACAAAGACTGAGTCATCTCCATTTAAAACTAACCCACAAGGAGTGTTCTGTGTTCTTTCAAGTATATTTATGTTCGTTGTATTTAGTCATGTTTATGTTGACAGTTGACAGAGTGGAGGTTTTGTGTATATGTGCGTATGTATACACATTTGTATGGGTTTTTTCATGTTGGATCTGATAAATTCCGTTAGTCGTGTGTGTACGTGCACGCGTTATAGCACACACACACACACACACTATACTAACACATCTTCACTGAGATATACACAACATATTAACCCACATATGAAGCATGTTGTCTGTTTAACAAAACCCCTTCTTTCTACGTTCTATTCTATGGAGTGTGTTTAAATGTTGATTCTAGTTTTTATCTTATGTATACAGATGTTTTTAGTGTAAATACTCTATGCTTCAGTTCACTTGACCCTGTTCTTATTTTGGAAGACATTTTCTTATAATAAGTAGAATATTGGAAGATTTTTCTTCTGCACTTCTCTGTCGAGCAGATGGTAACTGTTATACATTAACAACTATTCTTATTATGGTTTTATTTTCCCCCGTTAATGCGTGCAGCATCGGTGATACAATCAACTTTATATAACCAATGTTAAGTTTCATCAAAATAATTATTCTGGATAGTTTCGATAATACTATTATTATATAGGATTCCTGGCTTTCACCTAGGCGGCCCGGGTTCGACTCCCGGCGCGGGAGCGCTTGTGCGTCGGTGGCACAGTCAGTGGTTAGGACTCTCGCTGACCATGCACATGGTCCGAGGTTCGAGCCCACGCCGACTCACACCTGATATCTATGGTCGGCCTGCAAAATTTGGGCTACCGATATCCATGCTGAAAATTCCATACTTGTACCAAAAATACAGTGTGGAATCAAGCTGTAATAAAAAATGAAAAAAATAAATAAAATAAGTAACGCGTAAACACATCCATCCAGGGATCCGAGCTCAGCTGCTGATTTATTTACGACAGTTAAAATAAATAAATAGATAACACACTTAGCCTTCATAAAACAAGCGTATTTTATGCTACAGTGGCATTCTTGATAGGTTTGACTTGTGATGCAATATTTATGATTTTATTCCTTTGCATTCAAGCTTCACCTTCGTAGTTTTGGTAGCAGTGGTTTTAGTTTTACGAAGTGATGTTGCTGACCTCATGCCCAACCTTCACTCTTTACTGAGATTACTAACAGCCTAGCGAAGTTTAGGAGTGCGTCAGTCGGAAATCGAACCCGGGATCTCGCACATGAGTGGAGAGAATTCTCTGCCACCAAACCGCGACGTAATATGAATACAATAAAAGAGGCACGGCAGATATAAACATATGCACAAATATACTGTTAACACTGAAGACAAAGCAATATAATAATAATGATTTACTTTATTCCAAAAACAGTACTTGTGATACAGAATGGAATTTTCAGCATTAATCACAATATTGCATCTAATTTCCTCAAATTATAAATAAAAATTAATCACACAGAAAATTTTTCACATTTACAATAGGGTTCATGTCAAAAACATGCAGCATATAAAATGGAAATAATAATAATGATAACAGCTAGGGTAATAATAATAGGAATACAAGTGAAAATTGCCGTTGGCTTGTGCCACACAGTATTGGCAATGTGGTATAGAAATCCTAACATGTTTAAAAATATTGAATATAATGTTCTCTTTACATGATATGGTGAGGGGAAAAACAAAGATTACAGCCGTCATGGAGATAAGTTGGTGTTTGCAATTATGAGAGTAAAACAGAGAATTAACAGGACCATAAATATAATAGAAGTAATAAAAGTAAAACTTGAAGGTATGTAAGGATGGATGGAGGAAATTGTTTATTTACTAGATGAAAAAAGGTTAGTTAATTCTTGCCTGACACTATTTTCATCACATAAAATACGTGCCAAGTATGGTATCATAGAATTCTTATACTTAGACGTGCGAGCATACAGTTTTCTGAAGTTACTCCTTGTTCTACCTGAGGAGATGCAAGGTGAAAGCTGAGGGTAAAGCGGATGCTCCAAGTCAGACAAAATCCCTTTAGCAAATTTATTGCACGAAGTCAAGTGCCTATCGACAACGACGTTAACTATGTGGTCCACTGGGACACCACTCACCCTACTGACAGTCTTCAGTATTCTACGAATTGTGACATAGTCTTTTTTAAGCAAACCAGGAAAGAATAAGGGTGAACAATAAAGAAGAATAGGTAGGATGCAAGAGTTTATGAACTGTAAGAGGAAGGGTTGAGTTATACCCGAGTGTCTTAACTTCTTAATGTAAAATGTCAGGCGGAATATTTTACTGGAGATTGCTAAGACATGGGAAGACCAGGAGAGATCAGAAGAGAGAATGAGTCCAAGATACTTAATTTCTGATTTGATTCCTATATCATTGTCGTCAATTTTACAAGTGTCATGAGAATCGATGACTTCTTTTAACTGTCGTTTACATCTTAAGCTGAAATCAACAGTTTGACACTTAGAAGGATTCAGTTTAAGACCGTTAGACTCAGACCATTTGCTGACTTCCGATAGAAAGCTATTTATTTTAGTACAATCTAGCTGGGAGTTAACAGCCATTGAAACCGTTAAATCATCAGCGTACTTCACAAAGTTTATTTCATCAGAGTGAGGCAAGTCATGCAAGAAGAAAGAAAAAAGAAAAGGAGAAAGAACAGCACCTTGAGGGACACCAGCTTCAGTAGGCAATGAAGTGGAAGACTTCCCTTTATATACGGTGTACTGCTTTCTATCTGAGAAATAGGAATGTAACCAGTTAACAGCCCAACATTCTGTTTGACTAGCAGCCGAGTCGAAAGCAGATGTATAGTCTAGGAAGGCACAACGAACAAATTTAGCCCCCTTGTCTAGACTGGAAGCAATGTTATGATATAAGACGGCAGCTGCATCTAAAGTGCTTCTACTGTGCTTATAGGCAGATTGTTTAGGGTCATTAAAGGATTTAAGCGAAGGTAAAAGACTAAGTAAAAGTAATTTCTCCGTAATTTTCAAAAAAGGAGAGGTAATAGCAATGGGTCTAAATTTGACACATGCTCCAGTAGATGATTTAGGTATGGGTACAACTTTAATATCCTTCCAAACGGCAGGCACAACATTATTGGAAAAAGATTTATTAAATAGATCAGTGAGAGAGTGACACAGAATATCAGAACATTTTTAAAAAATAATACTAGGTACATAATCTGGACCTAAGCTCTAGGAGATTGTTAAGGGAGCAGATCGAGCACTTATTGAACAGGTAATCTTAATCCATTAAGCACTATTAATAGCCTTAATTCATTTTTACTCAAATAGCGTTATATATATATATATATATATATATATATATATATATATATATATGATAAAAGCAATAGTAGTTTGTGGAACATATGAACCTTAGAAACTGGGTTCCAACTGAATTTATAAACTCCATTTCGCAGTATGAATCGTTGCGATACTTAAACCAATCTAAGAGTTACTTAAGTCTGACTTCTATGTATGCTTGATCTCGACAGGAAGCAACATCAACAGACAATGATTACTCTTCTAACTACTGATATCTTTGAGATGTATGTGTCATCGAAGTTATTGTTAGTTGAAGAAGTTAGGATAAATAAATTATTGAGCAAAGTTACATTACGATGACTAGTTTTTATGTTGGCACCTCTATAACCTCTTATCACCTATTAATATTATTATTATTACCGAATTATCATGGAATTAACTCTTGTCTTTATCGATCAATGATTAAATGTCAATTGAATTCATACTCGAATGGATGACATGCATAAAGATGTGTGGTTTGTAAGATTGATAAAAGAATAAAAAAAATCAATTTAATTTATGTATGAACATCTGATGACCAGATGTAGTATTGACATATACAAATCAATTATGTCAATATATAGCTTACTGTTTTACATACATAGGCAAAATGCTTCATACTATACACAAAGGGAAATCGAGCATATTAATCATATGCAAATGGGTGAGATTAAGAATTATATTTAAGCTTATTTAATAACTAGTGGATTTTCAATATCATTTTCAAGGCTGCTTCTATTTTTTTTTCTTGATTCGTTTGGTATTAGTATAAAGTAGGAAAATTGAGATCTGGTCAACTGATTCAAGTCAAGTTATTGTAGTCAAATGATTTAACTTTTTCTTATGAAAACTGAGTCAGTTAATCAGGTGGACCATACACGGTTTACTGTACATATTCTCTGTTTAACAAATAATCATATTGATTTAGTGAAGATTCATAATATAAAATGCTTGTCAAAAAATGCACATTGATACAAAGAGGTTATGATTGAGACTGAGAGAAATACATGGATTATTAAAAGGCATAAACAACTGAAGTACAGATTACTTGTTAAATTCTGTGTCATCTGAACTACTTGCTGATCATGCCTCAGTCTGACATTAGTGAACAAGAGTTTTACTCAGATTTATTGTGAGACCTTGACATATAAATGGTTGTTGAGTATCATTGAATCAACTGTCCGATTTAACTTTCTTATGAAATGATCTAGAAAGTATGCTTGAAGACTCTTTATTCTTTTGAGTATCACAGTTCGTTAAACTTTACAACTGGTTTCGTCGAATTCTATCGGCTAACTCAATTATCTTGTCAGATATAACTTACTATTTATTCTACCATTTGAAGTTGTTTTCTCAACAAGAGAATTCGAATATCTCTGTCGACAACACTAGACACTAGATGAGATTAGCTAATTTAAAACTTTTGTGTTTTTGAATTGTTTGCTTAGGAATAATCTCTCTCTCTATCTCCGGATTCATTTTTGATTTTATTTCCTGGGTGGGTAGTAATTAACACTCGCATTCACTATGAGTGTTTCTGCCCATTTTGAACTCATCAGTTTGCGAGTTCCATCAGGATAGAATATTCCGTCTGTCTGTCTGTTTTCGACATAGAACTTTGCACATATGTGCGGAAGTTCAAGTCACCACACTCCCTCCTTGTAGCACACAAAGCAAGAGAACAAAGTACAAGAAATGCATAATAGAGACAGTAAACAGAGGTGTGAGACAAAGGAATAGTAGTAACGAAGAACAAAACAGTTTCATTGGAAATCATAAGTCACAAGGAGTGGATGCATCAGCACCAGCCATTGAGAACGATCTCTTTGAACCATGTCACCAATTGTTTCCAATCATTGATTTTTACCGTCCCGAAGACCCCAACCAGTCAGAAAGTCTACACCTTCCTACGTGGCTGGCTTAAACTAACTGTTGTGGATTTCATTAACTGGTACCATGTTTTGGTTTGACCGCCGCTAGCTCTTTTCCAGCCTGACCCTATATCAGCTAACATTGCTCGTCCAGGAAGGTGATGACTAGTTGTGCATGCGTAACACATGTCCTAACCATCTCAGTCGATGTTAACCACCAATAAAGTAGATAATAAATAAGCGCTTAACAAATGCACATATAAACATGCTTTTTTCTTCCCCTATTCTTTTTAGGTAGTGTAATAACTATTGAAGTGATTGCTTCGTCAACGGCTCTAGATACAATCTGTGAAGAGATTATCGTTAAAACAAATATTCCAGGATCAAGTAAACCGTATATTCAAATTGTCGCCGATCAAACAGAAGCAGTACAGAGAATAAATCTGTTAAGTGGCCTGCACAAAATGCATATGAATACATAATCTGGAGTAACTGTTACACTTTTGTATTTACCATTGTATCATGTTGTTGGATCCTCCTCACGCGTGTGTGTGTGCGCGCACTTGGTTTTACCATATACATTTTTTTTTGTGTATTCAAAATTATTATTTGTTTGTTTTCCTTCTTTCCACCTGTGCTACACAGTTGTTTTACACAAAAAAAGGCGTCAAAAACTATCTTATTCATAAACTTTTGAAGATAAAAGTTTTTATTCCCTTTAGTATACTTATGGATGTGATCGTCTCTTGTATTTAAATCTTGAATAACACTGGTTGATAACTAAGCGAATGAGTTATCAGTCAGTTACTAGACTGGAAATGACCGAATTTAGAAAGAAATGTAAGTCAATTGACCATAAGCCGTATAGTAGTGTGCTATGCGTTCACTACTTCATTAAGCAATAAATTATTATTATTATATCCTTTAATTCCTAGAGAAACATAGGGCTTCAGCCGCGCGTCACCATTGCCTTCTGTTTGCTGCCAACTTTTTCACGCCGCTCCAAGTCTGCCCACATGCTTTCATCTCCTCCCCACATGACCTCTTCCAAGTCACCCTCGCACTGACGACGAACTCGCCGCTTCTCTTTCGGGTTCTACTCGAGCAATGGCTTGTCTAGTGATGTCACTTGATGGTTTCCTCAGAGTATGGCCAGCCAATCCATCTCCATTTCTTCCTGCCTATTTGTTTCACAGTCGGTTCCTGCTGTGTTGGTTCGCTCATTGCCAGAGATCCCGGTTGCTGATCTTTTCTGGCTGGCCATCTGATCTTGAGTATTGAGCGAAGACAACTGTTAATGAAGGCCTGGAGTTTGTTGGAGATGCTCTTTATGACGCACTGGTCAAGTCTCTGATCCTTTTAGTTGCGCTGACTGACTTCACATTTGAGGAGAAAATCCGGATGTTATTTTTGATTCTGAGTGCTGTTAACCTCCACACAGACTTGAGAGCAGTGAAAGCCTGTCTTGCTTTTCCGATTCTGGCTTTGATGTCCTCGTCAGTTCCGCTGGCCTGTAGTTGAAACGATGCTTCCCAGGTAGTTAGGTTGGTGAAGGAGGTTGTTTCTTTCAGGTTCGTCCTATTTATTCTGGCTGATTGTTGTCTGTTGTTGTCGCTGTGGCTGTTGGTGTTGGCCAGGAATCTTCATCACCTCTGTTTTATCTATGTTCACCTGAATTGAAGTCCCATCTTTGATGCTTCTTCAGCGAACTTGTTGCTTTTGACTTGCATATCTTCCAGTTTATCGGAAATCAGACAATAAGCAAACTAAAGTATTCTATAATGACAGCAAAACAATTCTCTAGTGTCCTTTTGGTTTTCAATGGATATTTTGATTTAGTTACCGGTGGAAACTAAGGAGGAGAAACATTATTATATCAGTCAGCAAAAGTTAGTGTTGAACGCAAGTACAAAGGACTTCTTCAATCCAGTCATTAAAGGATAACTTGGCGACATTAAGCGATGTCACTAAGTAAACCTGCGTGGAAGGATGTCGGCACGATGTGAAAGCGACATGGAAGGAAGTGATAATAGTCGTCTTAAGAGGAAAGATAGGGTAGCGAAGATCGGAGGACTTTAGGTGAACATAGAGAAGACAGGTAACAGGTGATGAAGATACCCAACAGAAACATTTCCAAAAGTTTGCTGCAAACTTCCATTTAAACCTGCATCCACTGATTCGATACTGAAGATTATTACTGAAGATGGCTGGCTGAAAGGGATAAACAACAAGAAACCCTGACGAGTAGGACACATTCAAGTGACACTGTATACCAGACCTTCAAATAGAACCCGAATAGGAAGTGATGGGTGGGCATCTGAGGGTGACACAGAGATCATGTGAACAGCAAATGAAGGCTTGTGGACTATCGTGAAGGTAGTTGGAAGTGGTGGTACAGAACCAAGTGAAATGGAGATGTTCTGTCTAAGCCCTTTATTACACTCGTAAAGGACAGTAATAATAGTAATGTATTGATGGAATAATCGCTAGTGAAGTAGTAAAAACAAGTTGTGACGTAATATTTCACGACGAAAAAGAAGGGGCACTAATGGATTCTTCACTTCAAAGAATGGACCCATTTTTTGATGTATGTAAGCGTAAAATGAGAAATAAAAAATAATACTGAACGAAAGTGAAATATATGAGAGTTCTTATAAAACAAATATCTGAGATTATATTATAAGTTTCATTATACATTCAACCTCTTCTCTATTGCAGCTAATATATTTGCCGAATTTAATACACTTCTAAACGCGAAGATTGGTTTAATTTACCGGTAAAAAGTGTGTTAGTTACTAGAAGAGGGGACAACTAACTACCTTATAAAAGTACTTATCAGTGAGAAAAAAAAAACAACATCTATAGATATGACGAAGTGGTACTGTGACCCCCAATTTCATCCTATGCATGTTCTTTGAGACCATTAGCAGAGAATATAGACTTCGAGAACTTCTAGCAACAAGAACTTTAGTGTTTTGAAATTTCGACGTAATGAATGTTGATGATTGTTTCAAAAATAGATTGTAGGGACCCAGTTTATTACTCATTTTGGGTAGTATACTTTCACTATGTAATTGGACTTTGATTTGTTTATCACTCTAAATATCGTGTGTTAACAATTGATACTTTTGTACTCGCTCAGTTTCTGAATTTTGATTATTGAGACAATACACGTTTGGTACCCCCTCTCAAGTGCCTTTTTATTTACGTTGTGAACGTTGTGCAAACACAACGTTAGGACACAATAATAAAGGAGAAGAAGTACTAGGATATATGTGTACGCAAGTTTGGTCAAATAAAACACCACAACAAGATTAGTTCACTAGTTTATTCTACTGCTGACTAATTGGCACTATTACGCTATTGATAGCGCTAATTTCCGGTATCTATGCTGTCAAAAAACAATCCAGTAGCATACTCATTTGACTCCTTAGGAATAATGTTTCGACATGTGACACTGTATGAAATCTTAAACTCACTGCATTACGTAACTTGTTAGCTAAGAAAGATGATGGGACTGGTATATCTGTCTTATTGTTTCAAGCAAAGAAGACATCACTCACGTTCATTTTTTATCGACCGTTCCTATAAAAGATCCAGGAGTAGTTTGATGCTTGTCAACGAATCCCACAGATTCTTATCCTCCATATAAGAGTGAGATGAAAGAGCTTACAGAAGGATTTACTGAAGTTGTGAAAGTTGTCAGTGAAGAGTTGCTGTGGGGAAATGAATGCTGACTATGTGCAGCTTATCTGGTTTAATGAACTTGCCACATTGTGTAGTCGAGATTATCTCTGAATGTGATCTTTCTCAATAAGATTCATAATTGTTTTTTTTTTCAATCAGAGACCCTTTTCGCTTGTTCGCAACCCTTAGAAAATAGATAAAGCATTGTTTTAGGAAATTTGTTAATTAACGAGTCACTGACTTACTCAGCGGATAATTACTGAGCCACATCGAAAAGTATGACTTACTGATGTAGGAACAACACCGGAGATCATGTTTAGTAGGGGAATGGGTAAAGACTGCTGGCTTGGAGTTTATTAGCTGTAGTGAGGTGCTTGATAAAGTGTGTAAATCAGAAAATAGCCTAGACTGTTTAACTCACCGTTGTTACTGTTTACAGATAGCCCAAAGAAGGTTATTTATGATAATGAATATGGGTTTGCTTCAAAACGGCTTAAGTAAATTGACTGAATACTCTATACACTGGAGTCTGGAGATCAAAGTGAAACGCTGCAAGTTGGATGATAAACTTCCACTTTTTACACCGTCAGTGATTAGTCATTACCCTGAGTTAGGGGATAAAATAACCCACAAGTTCTCTTGGCCACAATTCGAAGACAATATCATCATGTAAAACATCTGAGATTGGAGAATTCTAAGTAATTTGATGAATTTATAGAACAGTCAGATGTACTGATGAAGATCTATTTAGGATGTAGCATAATGCCTTAGTGAAAATTCATCCAGAACACTAACCGTTCTTTCAGAAAAGATCTCTAAAATAAGTACAAAATGTTGGTTCTAAATGAGTGACAGGAATGTTGCACACCGCCAAGAGAAACTTGAAAACAATCAATCTTTCCCCATTATTGTATGATAAAAGGAGGGGGCAATCTAACTGCAGAGTACCGTATTATTATTGTTGTTGTTCGCTTGAGTTCCTAGTGGAACACAGTGCGCCAGTAGCAAATCGCTGTTTTACTGTGTTCTCTGCACTGCCTCCATGATTGCCCATAAGGTTTCACTTCCTTCTCACACAGTTTCCTCCATTCTACTTTAAGACCCATGTACAACTGGTTGTTTCTCATTATGTTTCTACTCGATAAACTGCCTGACATGGCCTCCTCAATGTATGTGAAATCCATCTGCACTATGTTTTTCATAATTTTCGGGTGACGGCTTCATGGCTAGTTCATTATCAAAGTTCCTTATTACTCGTCTTTTCAGGCCATCTAATCTCCAGTATTGAGGGAAGTTGGACACCAACTGATCAAAGTCCGTAGCCTGTTAGAATGTACGCTGAATACGTATTAGAGTGTTAATCGCCCTAAATGTTTTTCTCCATCATCTGAGGTCCAGACTGGGAGTCAAGTTTTCGGCTGAAGTCAGAAGGCCTTGAGCTTATTTTAGTTTTCCTTGTTAAGCATCAGCGCTTCTCTACTCCTTTTGAACGAAGCAATCGAGAGCACAGGTAGCACTACTTCTGGGAGTCGGCCACAAGAGTTGAATGAATTAGGGTGACTTCCAGTATATCAGTGAGACATAAACTGAAAAGACAACAAGTAACCCGTCGGCGTCATTTTCATAGACTTCAGAGAATTTTTTAACAAATGACCTACCCCAAGACTGCCTAAAAATTGAGAATTTTGAAATCAAAGGTGTCTTTGTAAAGTGGACAAGGGAATTCTTGATAGGTACGAGGCAGAGAGTCAGGATTAGCTCAGAACTGTCCTCCTGGACGACTGTAGGTAGCGGGCCCCCTTTTTATTTATCCTGTTTATCAACGAATTACCTGGGATCACTGATTTCCCTATGGTTCTCTACGCAAATGACTCAGAAATTTGAAGAAAACTAAGGGGCTATAATAAAATGTTCACATTGCAAGATCTCAAAAAGTCGTTAGATTGGTACTAAGAATAATTGCTAACAGTCAGCGAAACGTGTAGCCATGTACATCGGGCACGAAATCGTTAGCTGATACTAACTACAGACAATAACACTCCTATCAGTTCAGACTCACATAGATCTAGGTGTCATAGTGAGTTATGAAACGAAAAGTACAGTATACTGTCATGCAGTGACAGTTAGACATTTTCGATCTTTACGGACAGCGCTCAAAGCATATACTAAAGTAAACAGTGATGTGTCCACTTCTTTATATAGATCTCTGATGATTTCCGTCCAGTCATTGTTTTAAGGGGGATTACTACATTCTAGAAAGGATGCAAACAATTATGATTCTTTTTATGACCAATTCAGCCTACGAGGAAAAACTAAACAGTTTGAATTTCTCCATCCTATCATACCGTGGGCGAAGGGGAGATCTCATTACAGTTTTTAAAATTCTAAGAAATGACCATGAACCTGACCTATCTTCTCTCTTCCTTCACACAAGGTTGAAACATCGCAAAGGACATAGCAGGAGGGTTCAAAAGCCAGGGAGGAACTATATGAGGTGCTGGTTCCCCCACAAAGTCATACACTCTTGGAACCGAATTGCGGAAGAAGTGATGTCAGCATCCACAACTGACTCACTCAGGGAGGGTTTAGACAAGCACAGAAACTTATCAGAAAAGGATTGACATAGACTTGATGCCTTATTTTTTCAGTCAATAAATCTGAATCTGATAATTAACCCTTAGCCTTTCAACTCTTGCGCTATGTCATCTGAGATTTTAATTATGGAAAAAAACACAGAAGATAATTCAGGGTCACAGTCATTTCTCAGAAATGACAACGCTGTCATTAGCAGACCTCTCTGTCCATGGTCTGATAAGGTGAATATATTCAAACCGTTTTGTTGCTCATCGTATGGAAACTCGGTCATATCGAGGATCATACGCGTAACCTTCATTTGAACTCTTCACAATATGCATTAGGTATCATTTATCTAAAGACTAGTTGTTTAGATGCAGTATTCTAGTTTGCATCTTGTCAGAGATGTATATAAAGTATGGAATACATTACCTGTGTTCCTAGTAAAGGTCTTACATAGCGCTCAAATAGTTCTAAAGTCTCAAGATGCACCTCAGAGACAGTAAGTCATAGTTTTTAAGAGCTAACTTACTATGACATCTAGGTCCATTTGCCCCTGAAATATAGTGAGGGGTGTTTTCTCTGTGTGGTAGTACTTACAGCTGAGTGTCTGATGTGCATGGTCGCCTGTGTAACTACAATGATAGGAAGCACTCATCCATTTGGTCAACCTAGGAAAGTTCTGAGGTCTGCTTGCAGTGTGGGTGTGTCTCTGATCTCCTTCAGTTCTCTCATCGGAATAAGGGACCATGGCAGATTCATTGAGTCCAGGATAATGTAAGGCAAGACTGAGTGTGGTACTTTGTGGCACAGTGCTTCATGCTGTCATTCGTGAATAGATTCTGAAGTGGATTCTTACTTATGGCTTCTACTAATAAGCAATTTTTGCTGCAAGTCAACAGGCAGTCTCTGATTCCGGGACCTCTTGTTTCCTTTAAAATCTAATTTTATGCATTTTATGAAATGCCTCACTAAAATTTGTGGGGATGGCATCGACAGGTTACTTGTTTCCTCCTATCTGGCAAGGCTTTCTCTTACCACGCAATGGTATGTCAAGTAGAAAAAATACCCCAAAATCCACACCGTGCACTGGACAACAAATTATCGTCTTTAAGTTGAGCTACAACAACTTATTAACTGTTCTTTTCTGCATCCTAATTAAGATGCTAGCGATATAAACTGGCCTTTTATTCTGAAGTATAACACTTCAAAATAGACAAGAATAAGTGTTGTATCCTTCATGCAAAGCAGTGAGACTCTCTTAATGGGGAATATCCAGAAGATAGCAGTCATTGGAACTGGTACGTGACATTTTAGCTTATAGAAAAACTTTGCATGAGATTCATCTAGTCCCACTCCATCTAATCCTTTCAAGATTTTGGACACAGCGTTTTAGTACGTTTGGTCCGGACCTGTATCTTTTTTGGTAGTGAGGCGGGGAATTGTTGCTATAGGCAGTAGAGCAGGGTATAGACCCCATCGAAGTAATCCTGCTCTGCCTTGGTCTTTCTGAATTGACTGAGGTACATCTGTGTGAATTTAGGGGTTGGGGATTGTGTAATGTGTTTTCTTCTTAGAGCTTGTTCGTGAAAATGCTTTCTTGCGAAACTCTCTCGCAATCTGTCAGATATACTCTAGAACTTGTGTCAACCTGGCGAAAATTCGGGTTATTTCAGGGACTGTGGATTTGTAATAAACTACGGAAGCACCAGCATAATTTCAAACAGTATTCCAAGTTTTTGAACTTTCTTTGAATTTGGCGTTTTCAGAATATTTAAAGGGAAGAAGAGACTCTTTTAGAGTGCTAGG
This sequence comes from Trichobilharzia regenti, assembly GCA_944472135.2. Classification (NCBI taxonomy): domain Eukaryota; kingdom Metazoa; phylum Platyhelminthes; class Trematoda; order Strigeidida; family Schistosomatidae; genus Trichobilharzia; species Trichobilharzia regenti. Next base: position 28,881,225 of record OX235263.1, read on the forward strand.
AATAACACAGGTTACATTTTTTAGCTCCGGAGATGGCAACGAATTAGATCGGTCTATGACTTCTACTATCTCTAACAAAAGAAATTGGAAGAGTAGCATATATGAAAACTATTGGCTTTAAACTATCACGTATTTGTCCACAAAAGAGGTCTGAAGATAAAACTTGTGTGCCTAATATCTAGACTTAGAAATTTGGTCAAGAATCTCCGCCCTGTTGGTCTGACTATCTCTGCCGTCAAACTGCCAGGGGTGTACAGGTTTATCCGTGACACTGTTGTTCAGTATGTTTAGAGCGATAGATTCTTAGACGTGAAATAATATGGTTTTAGGGTTTGCTTGATCAACCTTCTTTTTGTACCAGAAAGTTAGGCAAATCCAATCAGTGTTAATTCACCAGCGGACTCAGTTTCCATAGACTGTCGACTGACTTTCCTTCCTAACTCTAATGACAAATTTAGGTATTTTAAGGCTTGGTAAAGTGGTAGAAGACCTGATTTGGAACCTTCTCAAGGTTAAGAAACAGAGAATGAATGCATACAGTGTCTTCTTATCATGATAACTGGTGAAGATTGATGTAACTCACGGTATCATTCTAGACCCTGTTTCTTTTTTACTTTGTGTGGGGGAGGGATATCGCCGGCAGTTGGGTCGTCTTATCTAATGCTAGCTGACGACGTTGACCCTTTCGAGGCTTTACAAATTGGCAGCCATTTATTTGCATTGCAGGAAATCTTCGAGTTTACTAGTGTATCCATTAGTTTTAGGAAATGAATGCAGGCCAGCGTCTAGTTTTGCATACTGGTCACAATGATATGCACAACTACTGAATAAATAACCTTACTCTGTCTAGATTAACTGATAAGAATTCTCGAGTAGCTGGAAAACTTTGAAGGGTTTTCGAAAATTCCGTACTCTACAGATGGCATTTGTAAGACTTGGTGTTGGCTTATTGTGTACATTAGCTTCAAACCATATCTCACCTCATTCGGAATACGGGATCCACGCAGTAGACCAATGTTTCACATACGAAGCAAAGATATCACAAGGTTGAGAAAACTGGAGACTAAACGTATGCTTCAAGTAAGGGATTATCAAATCTCTTAGGGAAGGACAGGCCGAATCTCCTAGATTTTTTTCACTGTCATATCACCAGCTTAGGGACCGCTTTAGATCAGCATTCCGGATAGTGCGAGTGGCAATTTATCCAAATTACTCCTCCTACTAGAATCATTTACTTGTAAAGACATAAACTTTAAACTCAAAAAATTGCCAACCATCTACATTGAGAAATTCCTTTTTTCACATTGAATTCTAGAATTCTATGCTGATACTTGTTGTTACAGCACCTTTATCGGTTAGATGTCTACTGAACAGCACGTAAAAAGGATTAGAATAGCCTGTAGTACCCCTATACCAACTGTAAACATGCTTTTTAATCTAATTTGTATACTTGCATTATATGTGTATACAGACCGATTTTATATATACTTCGCAATTATTTGTCCATTGACTGTTGATGATTACCTTGACACAATTTCGAATTTGACTACTGCTTCAATACATATTCGTATTCTTCACAAGTGCCTTTTGATTTACGTTGTGGGCGTCGAGTAGCCACAACGTCTGCGCACATCAATAAGAACGAAGAAATACATAGAATATATGTGTACAGCAGTTTAGTCAGAAAACGCACGCAACAAGCCTTCGATCCTACGGCCGTTGCAGTGTGTAAATTTTCAGTGATTCTCGTTCATGAAGCAATAACCCTCGGTTTTAACATAAGCATCCAAAATAGGCGAAGTTATGAGCTGTGTTATAAAATTACCACCACAACTGACTTTGTAAAGGACTACTTTATGTACGCCAACCCAACACTGGATCGTAAGTATTATAGTCGTTTAGGCACTGAAGTTGATGTCTGCAGGCTAGATGTACTGAGAGTGGGTATCACCTTTCCGCTGCACAAAAATTATAGGCCAGTCTACCACATATCTGATGATGAGAGTATGTGTATCTGGCCAACTGTATCGCTGGTTTTTCAGCTTGTCAGAATGCTGGTTTACACTGAAAATGGCCACTGATGCTGTTCATTGAGGCAGATAGAGTGTTTATAACGTAAAACTCAAAAATAATTGTCAAGAAAAATAAAATTGCCCCCGAAATGCTTCAAGTTGAGATCATAGTTATTTTTCCAAAGTGCAATATTATTCAAAATACACGGACTTCAATGAACGTTAGGTATCACAAGAATGTGATGTGACAAGATTTTGTACATACAAAACTACTGGTAACCTTCTACAATAATGTCGATCTACAACCTGCTGCATTTTTGTTATATCACAAATTGAAATGTAAACTGTATACAGTTCGACTAATTAATAAAGTGTACGCTGGTCGTTTTGATCTTCCTTACCTAAACTTAGTAAAAATCAGGATTTCGATGGATAAAAGTCATTTTTTAATGGCAAACAAGACTGGTGAACGTGTGCGCAGTAACGAATTACAATGTTCATAATTGAGGCTTGAAACTCAAATGTGATTCGTCAAATCACATCAGCTGTTGAAGTTCAAGGTCATCCATGACTTTTTGATTGGTTGAGGGTTTCGTATAAATCTTGTTGCAGATGAGCGCGCAGATGATTTTCGATTTGTTTGTGCCTACGCGTGGGTTATATGTTTAGCTTTGGAAATTACCCTAAAGATAAACTTATGAATAAAGGTGTTTTGTCAAGCGATACCCCAGTCACCCGTCTTTCCAAAATACTTTCCGAGGCTAATTTCCTTGACACTTCTAAGAAGACAGAACTAAAACGTGAGTATCACTTTCAATTCTCATCTGGGTTTAAATAGTGAGTCAAATTTCAAAAATCGTACCTGCAGATATAGATGAGAGGTATGCATAAATTATTGCAACATTATTGTTTTCAGTGCAAACCAAGAACCTCCCACAGCGTCATCATGGCCTGAAACTCAAGAATTCTTAGTTCGTGAAGGTTCCAACAGTTGCTCATCGGGTTACTACAGTAATGCCACAACTCACTCTGCCCCAGCTTCTTGCATATGTGAACGCGTAAGTCTATAAAAGCTAACTTGTGATGTTACTGAATTTATAGGTTTGTGAAACAAATGCGTTTGAAAATGATCAGCCTGTTTCTACAATTGAAAGTGCCTACTGTTTTTCGGAATACTTGACACCTGCTGAGAGCAAACTTCGCAGAGCTCACTCCTGCTCAAGTCGGGGATGGCTTGCCAAACGACAACGTCGGCAGCAGTGGCCACGGATATCTGGTATATGTAAAGTGAAAGGGGCTTCGAATTCCTCCATTTTGAATGTTGACACTAATTCATGTCCCGCTGTCATAAGTCACGATAATCAGTCAATGATGAGGCGTTATTCTTTACCACCAGTTGGCGAAGTGGGATCATCTGGGACTTCAGATGACTCGCCAGTAAAGTCAAATATCATGAGTTTTCTATCATCCAAAAGTCCCAGCCCAAGAAAACAAGTAGACTTATCAAACAGTTCAGTGTGCCCTGTGATCAAAAAGCAACGTTTTGACTCTCCCACGAAGTCTAATCTGGACGTTACACTACCATCAGAGGATGTGAATGATGTTTCAGACCATGAAATTGCTGGAAACTTATTTCCAAATTCAAATCATATGCCAAGACCATTTTTTGATCTTCTGCGACATCATTCAACTCCTATGCCATCTTCTTATTCATACAAACCTTGCCCAAGATCCCCTGTAGAAGTCATTGCTGAAGGAGATTTACACAAACCAGTTATGTCTAAATGTGTTTCCGAATTACCTTCAATTTCATACGATAGAGTACGTTCCTAATGTGTTATTGCTTAACATATATTATCTGTAGCTTGTAGCTCTTAAAATATGTAGTGATGATGCGTCGAGACAGTAATTTTATATAAGTATATATAATTTTCAATCACTGTATATATAGTGATGTAGTTCTATCTTACCTGTGTTGATACTCATCAGATATTCCTTCCTTAAGAGGTATCCTTGCAGTTTGTTTGACTTTAGCACGTGACTTTTTGGTTACTATTTCATAACCTGCTTGTTCGTGTGTGATTACGCGAAACTGTTTTTCAGGAATCCTTACATATGTGTATTACATCGTTGAGATTCTTGGTCCGTTATAGTATTTAGGTTAAATTCTACTTGGTTGAAATAAATGTCTGCTTTTGTGTTACACATAACAATTACTATCATGGATTATTATTTCAGCAGTTCACACCGGTTTGCATTATTGTTATATGACAGTTGAAATGGCCGACACTTTTCTACAAATGGGATATGTTGTCACCAGTCTTGATACTCGTTTCCCGCCTATGGGGAAGTTCAGACCTGCATATAAAAATCAACCATATACACCCAGTTTTTTTTTAAAGAAATCATCTCTATGTGCAGTTACTTCGTTCCAATATCCAATACTGTTTTTACCAGCTGGTGTAAACCGATTTGATTTTTTGTGCTTCTTAACTGTGAGGTAAAGGTTCCTGGCCTTGGATAAACTTCTGCGTAGTTCGTCTCGCCACTTGTCTGCCGTAGCTTTGGCTGACTCCAAAAGGAGTAGTACTAATATAATATAATAATATATAATTTTTGTAGGTTATTTTGACTAAAAGACAAAAGAAATAGAGAAAACGTAAAAACCGAGTTTATTAAATTTGAAGTCGATATATATATATATATATATATATATATATATATATCAGTAATAATAAGTGTAAGTGTAGCAGTTGGATTACTCAGGAGAGAATATAAAGAAGTGAATCGATGAATTTGGATGTCTACCCATTAATGGCGTATGGGATTTGACGGGATAGGCGATTTAAACTCAGTCCTTGTGTGGCCGCATGATTGTCCAGTCCTCGCTTAAAGTTGTCCACAGATGGTGCTGTAGCTGCACCTACCGGTTAGGAGTTCCACGGACGATGAACACGCAGTGAGAAGAAGTGGGAGCGTACTTGAGTCTTTGCCTTCTGGGATTTTTACGACGAGGCACATGCCTACTTAATAGCAGAACACCTTTGGGTGATCCTGGTCATTTGCGACCCTATAAGCAGTAATCAAATCCCCACCTAAGCTGACGGTGTAGCTTTTTTAACATGAATTTAATAGTGGTGAAACAGAACTAAGTTATAACGGTTTTACAGTCGTACATGATTTAGTTGCAGCTATGAATAAACATATCTTTTCTCAAATTTCACGTATATTAACAATTAATTGACACTCCCCTTTAATATTTTTAACTTTTTATCAATAGATTGCAAAGTGTATCGGCTCTCTGAGCAGTCACAGTTTGTGCAGCGATGGAAGGCGGTCACGTGCATTGCGTGTTGTGGATAGGACTGGCTCCGGTTTACACTGTGTGTCAACCGAAACGGTTGCTGATTTGGTGTCGGGCAACAACAAACGAAATGTGAATTTTGTCATTGTAGACTGCCGCTTTCCGTACGAGTATGAAGGTGGACATATTAAAGGTGCAATCAATATCTTCACCCACAGCGATCTTGTTCAAGAAATTTTCAATCGTGTACCAGCACAGCGGCCTCCTGGTACGTCTGGACCCCCACGATATCTTGGTCAAGAATTAGGTCGAAGATTAGCAGTAACACAGCGAGAACCACTATCCGCACCATGTGAGCTTCTTTCTGATGATGAAGATGACTTGGAAATTTTTGGAAATACGACTTCAGATGTTTCTGACTCTGATCTACCATGTGCCGATGATAATGGTATAACGGAGACAAATCTACTTGGTGATAGTTCGAAATCAGAGCCAGATCTCAGTTATATCAGCAGTAGTACAGCGAATTCCGGTGACTCAAACACTCAAGACCCTCCATTTGTTGTCATTTTTCACTGTGAATTTTCCTCTCAGCGTGCACCTGCCTTGTAAGTATACTTAAATTCTTGGTGAACTAATATTTTATGAATGTTACTATTTAACTTTTACAATAACTTCTCAATTGTTTGTGTGCATTTATTTCTTCACTGGACCAGTTAGGATGTTGTCAAGTTAGTATTTTAACATTACCCAGTGTTTCATAATTGCTGTTAGGATATTACTTGTTCCTTGGTTTCCAGGTAGGACATGGGACCCGACCGAAAGCTGCTAAGTTGACGTGGTGGTCGGGCTTGCACATCGCAATGACCAAACGAGCTACACTGGCTGGAACTTATGTTCCTGCAGGTCCTACCATGCCAGGAAAGTTGTTTAAATAGCGGTTAGACTAAAAGCAGTTACTGTCATATTGTAAGTTGTGTGCACAATGTAAGGTGTTTGTGGCGAAACAGGGATCTGACGACAGTTAGCCGACCAGCACATCAGCAATGCTCCCAACTCTCTAGACAGTACAGGGCATTAACAGCTGTCGGCCCTGAAAATCGTACATCCCGACTTATTTCGCAGCGGACCTCAGCCGGTGGTTAGATCTTAATACGGGTGCAACTCCAAAAATCACCTTGAGCAGTTTGTGGCTTGTTGACTGTCTTGTTGCGCTTACTCTTTCCGGTCAGCCATCTAATTTTCAGTATGGAATCAGTGAGAGTTACTAATGCACTTCCGCAGGCTGTTGGAAATTCCTCTTGTGAAACTCCATGTTTCTGAATCATATGGAACCGCTGGCTTGACATTAGTGCTGTAAAGTTCTGTAAATCTTCACAGAGTTCCTGATCCTGGCTTTGATTCTCGTCATTCGTACCACCTGACTTCAGGTAAGTGAAGGGGATTATTGATATAAGTATAAAACTTGGGCGCTATGGTAGAGTACAAGTCTCTAATAGATAAGATGAATTACACAGTGTTGACATTAATGTTAACTGATGACGTTTCGAGCACAAAGTATTGTGTGAGTGACTTCATATGATTTTGAGCAATAATTTGTACTCGAAACGTTAACACTGTGTGATTTATCAGAATAAAATCTCATCCATAATGAAGTGGAGGTGACTTCCTTTTCATTCATCCCGTTGATGGTGGTTGGTGCTTGTTGTTTTGTTGGCTATAGTGTTATCTCCGCCTATGCTCTTATGCAAACTTGTTAGTTTTCGAGTTTTTTCTGCATGAGACATAAGTCAATGACGTTCAAATCTTCCCAGGTCGTTCCATCGTTCCAATATATGCTACACTTCTCACTTTCAACAGTCTGAAGCATAGTCCAGTCTGTCATAGTCAAAAAGATGATCGGTGATATTATTCAACTGGTAAAAGGCTTCGGCAAGTTTAGCATACGGCATCATCATGTAGCTGTTGAATGAGGCTAATAACCTAATCTAATTTGTTAGCTGGTTCTAAGTCTGGAAAAGGAAGTTGGTTTTGAGGCTAGCATCTGCACCCCTTACAATGCTACCAGTTTCTAGTGAAACTCAAAGCACAGGAGGATATGGAATCGGTAGGACAACAAACGTATTAGAAATTTATAGATGTACACCTGGGCTTTTGCCGGAAATCTGCTTAGTTTACTCTATGAAACAAGACTGAATAGTATTTTTGTTTTTATTCTTTGTATTCACTGAATATTAATTGAGTACCTTTCACTCACTATTTTAATGTTATTTATGAAAATTCAGGGCTGCATTCCTACGAAGTGTTGATCGTGTGTCAAATTACCACCGCTATCCGTTTCTCTATTTTCCGGAGATCTATGTTATGAAAGGTGGATACTCTGCATTTTATAAAAAATTCTCTGTGAGTTTACATAGATTTCAGTTTTGTTCTTAGCCCAATTTGAAATAGAGAAGTAAGTAAACTAACTTTATTTGTTCATTTAGCATTTGTGTACGCCGCAAGAATATGTGAAAATGTTCCATCGAGACCATAGAAATGATTTGCGTTTGTACAAGCGTCTCACACGTCGTGTAAGTTCTGCCTGTTTGGCATGTATTAAACCACAACCAAACGAAAACAAAAAGCCAGATATACCATTGTGTGAAGTCGACAGTTTTTGTCAGCTTCCTCGACTGAAGAAACCTGATGACATTCCACTGCAACTTCAATTTCCTTCGAAGCATGCATTCCATATCGGGGACGAAAGCGATGTTTCCTGTAACATGCAGGTTGAGAATAAGGAAAACTGTGTACCAGCAGGTAAGTATTTCGTTTGGTTGCTTTCTCTTTACTGACTGACTGACCGACTGGTTTCAACATAGAACTTTGCCCCGATATGCAGCAGTTCGAGTCACCACACTCCACACCCGACCGAAAGCTGCTACCTTGACGTGGTGGTCGGGCTTGAACACCGCAATGACCTAATCAAGCTATACTGGCTGAGACTTATGTCTCTTGAGGTTCTACCATGCCAGGCAGGTTGTTTGGATAGCGGTTAAACAAAAAGCAGCTACCCCATCCAATACCATGATTCAAACAAATTCACAAAATTTCATGCCGGATCGGCCGTGGCCTGGATTAACAACGACCGCGCTTCCTGCTGCCGTGTCACAGGGCAGGAGCGATAAGTATGCTACTGAGACACACCAAACAAAAGACAGACAATACAAGAGAAGAGAGTAAAATGCAAAATAGAGACGGTAAACAGGGACATGGGGCAAAAAGAACGGTAATATCGAAAAACTACCAGAAATTGCATCACAGTAGAAAATTCAATTGTTTGAATGGCTGCTACCCTGCCGTGGTGGATGCGCTTACTCATCGTAATGATCCAGTCCAGTGGTGTTGGCAGAAAAGCTCATTTCTACCATGTCAAAAAAGACTAGTTGGTGGGCGTTGAGACTTAAAGCAACTGATAGCAAAATATTGTACATGTGCAGTGAACACAACTGATTATTTTATTGCATGGGTAATAGAAGTCAGGTTTGTAGGGTCGGGTGGTTCTCAAGCCCCCAAAAAATTAGTTGTGCTCTAAGTCACTGATGATTTAAACTAATTGCCGTATAAACAAAAGTATCGTAAACTGTCAAATAAACCATGTATCCAGTCTACAAGAGAGATGACTCAGGGTTATGTTAAGGTGGTTACACGGCAACCATCCATTCTGTGGCACATACGTGAATCTGTACTTAGCATTCGCATTTGGATACAGTTCTGAACTTATTATTATGAAGTAAAAGTATTTGACGGAGTAAGCGATTCTCAGTCTGCTGTATAAAACTGGCAGACTGTTTTCGAACATCAGAAAGCTAACAGCTAGAGAATATACCCAATTGTTGTAGAATCAGTAGATGAATAGATGAACTGACTTTCAGGCTCCTGAAGTAAGTCGATTGTAAACTCAGTAATTCTGTGTAGTGCCTCTGATTCCTGGCGGGTAGTGAAAAGTAAGTATGCGAAAAAGGCAGTGACGATAGGTACCGATACATTGCTTTAAGCTTATAAGAGTGGCTAGGTTTATTATTGCATCAATAAGTTATCAAAGTGAGTAAACGGTGGTATGTACTCCTTGGATAATGCATGTACCAATTCACCTTCAGTAGCCTGAGTGGGTCGTTAACTTAAAACACCTGAGGCTTATATAGGTTGAGGAAACAGTTGAGCCGATTTCAATAGTCTGAGGTTAAAGACATCTAGTTGTGTGCGGCAATTCCCGAAATATGTTGACACTAATTGACCAGGGTTATTGAGGTGGAGTGGTAATTTTGATGTTCTGCAATTGTAGACTACATTTTCTGTGTTAGGAATCCTGTGTGTATGTTACTGCGAATTTTACTGAGGTTTGGAATGTATGTTCATTTTATAGTATATCTCATGCCCATATTGCAGTACTCATCTTTCACTTTCTTTTATTCAGACGTTTGCAGCCATTCACAAAATACCTCTACTCATTCTTCAAGTAATGAGAAGCCTGATGTGACTTCTCCTTCTGTAGCACCTTGTAGTTCTGAAAGACTATCGTCGAGTATGGTAGATAGTCCTCTTGGTTTGGCAGAGGTGGTTGTCAGGGTTGGTCGTCGAGTGATTGCAGCCACGTTGGGTGGTGCTGGCGCAAAGTCTACTGAAGTTGCTCGCGTTTTAAATCAAGTAAAACAACCTGAATCGGTTCAACCAGTTAATGTTGTACAAAGGAGGCCACAGGCGCGTTTTGCACTGAAACGTGCTCTTACTACTAGTGCCTTGGATACTCCTTGTCAAATGTTACGTCCAAGTGATCACAATCCTTTCTGTGATGGTGGTAGTTATTTACAAAATACACCAGCGATTAGGAAAGCTCGGCCTAATAATGATACATTTGATTTAGCAGCAATGGCAACAGACAATAATAATAATAGTTGTTTAACAATATCAAACTCTTCAGTTGATTCGAATCATAATATTGAGGTTCAGTCTTCACCAGAAAAAGGACTTTTGTCTTACCACAGTCTTTCAACATATAGTGAGTGAATATATTCTAATATTTCTAATCTTTGTTCCATTTGTTCCCTTTAATATTGATCATCCCTCAGTGTTCTCAGGTTAAGTGGGGTGTTTTTGTTTTCAACATAACCTGTATATATAAATATTTATTTCGAAGTATGCAACTGTAATAGTTTCTTTTCAATAGCGCGATGATGAATGATGTTGTTTCTACTTGCAATATTTATACTTTTGTTTTTGATAGTAACCTTTTTTATCTTTTGATACGCATGTACTACTTTGTGTGCATTTATTCAATTTTTCCTAGGAGTATTATATTGCTTATTTATTTTTTAATTTTTTAATCAATTAGACATTTTGTACAGTCTTTTCGGATTTCTTTTATTATGTCACATGGGTAATAATGCATGCATCCATGGAATGTGAACCACTTGGTGAGCGTCTGCTGCTCATTATTGTCTTTATTATTATTATTATAAATTATCTTCCTTCGACAAGTGTCATCCATATATGTATGGATATATGTTGTATAGACACTTGTATTAATGGCATTTATATCGTCCTATTGTTTATATGTTTCTATTCATCAGTGTGTATTACAAAACAGGCATGCGCCAATTGTTCCATTTATATGTGATCAAGTGCATTATGCAGAAAATTATGAAAATGACTATGCTAAGTGAATGATAATATCTCATAATATACATACATATATACACAAATATATGGAATTTTTATACTGTTGTCACATCTTTACCTAGTGGCAACCAAGTAGTGACCAACTTATAAGCATACAATTCACATTTTATTTTATCTCGAAACGTTTCCCGTATAAATCCTTGGTGAATTTGTCATCTTATACAGTGGGTGTTTTTCATAATAATTCGCCTTTTTTTATTCAAATACATTGCACTGATTAAGGCACTCTACTCGTACTCATACAGCCAGGTGAGGGCCTACGGCGAGTTGTCATCTGAAGTGGTAACGACTAGTAGTGTCCGTCAAGGATGCCCATTATCCCCATTTCTATTCAACTTCATCATAGATGTACTAATGGACTTAACCCTAACTAACTTCAGCGACTCAGGGATTGACTTGCTACCAGGGAATAATCTCGTTGACTTAGAATATGGAGATGATATAGTCCTGCTAGATGAAGATGCTGACGACATGCAGAGTCTTCGGAACACCTTGAGGTGCAATCTACGAATGTTTGGCATGCGATTCGCTCCCGCCAAATGGAAGATGATTTTACAGGACTGAACTACACCGACTCCTAGATTCGAAATAGGGAGTGAAGTGATAGAGCACGTTGACCGCTTCACTTATTTGGGAAGTTCCATCAGCCAGTGCCAACGGGTTGATCTCTGACGAAATCTCAGCACGGATACAGAGGACTAGTTTCGCATATGTCAGTTTACGCCGTCTCTGGTGTAGACGTGATATCCGGCTAGCTGTCAGCCAAAAAACGTGTGTACTGCGCAGCAGTCCGCTCCATCCTCCTTTATGGCTGTGAGACCTGGCCATTGAGAGTGGAAGACATGATAAGATTATCTGTCTTTGATCATAGGTGACTGCGTTCTATCTCCCGTGTTAAGTGATATAATAGGGTGAGCAATACTAAGTTTAGGCGTCGAACGCTAGGTAAGGAGGGGAAACCAATCGACGAGGCTGTGAAATTACATCGATTGAGATGGTTAGGACGTGTGTTACGCATGCACGCCTAGTCGTCGCCTTCCTCGACAATGGGCAATGTTAGAGGATAAAGGGTCAGGCTGGAAAGGAGCTAGCGGCGGTCAAATCAAAACATGGCCTCACCAGTCAATGAAATCCACAACAGTTAGTTTAAGCCAGCCACATAGGAAGGTGTAGACTTCCTGTCTGGTTGGGATCCCCGGGACGGTAAAAACCAATGGTTGGAAACAATTGTTGAAATGGCTCAAACGCATCGTTCACAATGGCTGGTGCAGATGCATCCACTCCTTGTGACTTATGATTTCCAATGAAACTGTTTTGTTCTTCGTTATTACTATTCCTTTGTCTCACACCTCTATTTACTGTCTCTATTATGCATTTCTTCTACTTTGTTCTCTTGCTTTGTGTGCTACAAGGAGGGAGTGTGGCGACTTGAACTGGCGCACATATGTGCAAAGTTCTATGTCGACAACACAGACTTTTTTATTCGGTCTACTCTGTTGAGCAGAAGTAACACTTTTTCATCTCCTAATTACTTTTGAGGTTTACTTTCTTGCCGAAAAAAATAACTAGGATAAATTATTGTGTAGTGTGTAGAGGTACACTGCTTGAGTTCACGTGTGTTCACATCATAGGGTCCGTATTGTTCTTCTTCAGGCTTGTCTGCTGTTTGTAGTTAGAAGGCAGAAGAACATATTGTTCACGTAATCTTTGTTCACTGGATAGAAAAAAAGCGTGGTACAGACCTAAGGAAGCTTCTTTTGCTGATTTTGTCTTACTTTGACACCATCTCTGGCGTAAGTGTGACATCTGGCTATCAAACAAGGGACGTGTGTACTGCTCAGCAGTTCGTTCGGTCCTTCTCTATAGCTCTGAAACATGGCCAATACGAGTTGAAGACATGAAAAGGTTGACTGCTTTCGATCATAGATGTCTACGATTGGAACGTGGCAACTCGAACTGCTGCACTTCGGTGCCAAGTTCTATGTTGAATCCAGACAGACTCTGTCTTACTACAAAGGATATGTGATGATATCGTTAACTCTGCACTCAAGGCAAATGAAATGGTTCAGGTATATACAGTTCAATAAGTCAGTTTCAGGATCGTAGGTTTTATAACAAACCTATTTTGTGTCAGTTACTTCCCTTAAGTTTCTAATTATGATTATATGTGCACACTTCAATTTGAAATATGCTCTGAATATGTCGTGTAGAAAAAATCAACGAAAACTTCGCAACTAAACCACCGGGCTCAGAAGATACAACTAAATGAAAATCATCTTGAGCTACAAATCATCTCTAACATTTAAATTGTTTCAGTCCCGTTTTTTACAGTAGTTTTTAGTGTTACAACATTTTCATTGTTTCAATTTTACGTCGATGAATAACTTGATAAATCGATTGAGTATATTAGATTAATTAATATTGCTCGGTGAAATTAATATAAGGAAATTTCGGCTAGAAAGAATGTAGCTATTTGCTTCTATGCATTTGCTAACAAGTGTTCAGTGTTTCGCGGTTATTATTATCATCATTGAATCGATACTACTTCTTATGCTTTGTCGTTTAATGTAAATTCGTTTTCGGCTGAATATATGAATAGAATGTGGCGGGGGCATAATTATATCATAAAAGTACAGTGATCCAGTATTATTTACTGTTGATGTTTCGAACACAATTTATTGCTCATAATCATATCAAGATACTGACATAACTTTCAAACTTTGTTTTCACTATTTCTTACCTTTTAATTTTCTTGGCCGTAATATGCTCCATAACTCTGTTATTGGTATTGTGTAATTCCTGTTGCATGTGTTGGGTTGGGTGTAGTTGACTGAATCTTCATTCATCAACTCTACACCTAACATGTGTGATTAGAATGATGCAATACCAATAGGAGAGATATAGAACATATTACTTCTAATAAAATTTAAAAATTGTGAGTATCTTGATATGTTATAATAGAAATTAATTCTATCACAGTGCCTAAGTTCTATCCTAAACTTAAGCGACAAAGTAAAAGGACGGTATATATTATAAGGAGTTGAGAACTAGTTTCGATTGAGTAATAAACACCAACATAAAACACTGAAAACTTGTGTGCAAATGTATCGAAGCAAATAGTTAGATTCTTTTTAGATGAAATCGATTGATATTATATGATTGTGGGCAATAAATTATCCTGTGTATTTACCAAACAAATTATTCTGTTTCACATGACGGGCAATGTTAGCTGACACAGGGTCAGGTTGGAAAAGAGCCAGTGGTGGTCCAACCAGAACACAGTTTCATCAGTCAATGAAATCTTTGACAGTTAGTTTAAGACACGTAGGAAGACGTAGACTTCCTGGTTGGGGGTCCTCGGGACAGCAAAAACCAATGAAAGCTGGAGACGATTGGTGGTATGGCTCAAAATCGATCTCAGTGACTAGCGCAGGTAAATCCACTGCTTGCGACTTATAATACCCAATATAAACTATATTCTTTTTCGATATTACTATTCCTTTTTGCCTCATATATCTGTTTACTATCTCTATTTTGTGTTTCTTTTCACTTTCTCTCTTTCTTCTCTGGCTTTGTGTGCTGAGTGAAGTGTGGCGACTCAAACTGCTGTGCATCGGTGCAAAGTCCTATGTTAAAACCAGTGAATCGGTGCAAAATTTTAACTCTAGCAGAATTCGGCTTAGACTACTAGGTATCTTTTTTAGCGTTTAAAGTATTATGCTGGGTGTACTGTTACATTCACTAGATTGAGGTAAATTATACTTTCCTCGTTGTGACGAGTTTGAATAGAGAGGAATAGCTAGTTAATTTTCTTCATACTGCTGAATAATTCTATTTGATTTGCCTCACTCTCACTTCATTTGTTGTGTGAACGCTTTTCATCTGCTGAATGTCAAACGTTATATTATAATATAGCTTGTCATAATTTCATTTTATACGAAATAACACATAGTTGCTAAGGCTCATCGTATGGTGATTTGCATTAATCATGGCTTTAAAACTGCACTTCACTATGTGAAGTGTTTGGTTCAAACTCTAATCTACTCATGTCATCCAATCACTAAATTCTACAATGTTGTGTGTGTGTTAACTATACACTTTCTACGTGAATAATCTTTCTATGTTAATTGCATTGTCCTAATATTTACTTTTTGCATAAACTAGGTTAATCAGGACTTTAGTATCTCTGTAACAAACAACATTGTTTTTGCATAAGTTAAATAAAGCCTTCGTTGATTTCATTTTCGGATTCAATTTACCATGTGAAAATATCAGACCTGTTAGTTTCATGCCTTTAGCATTTCGAGGTAGTGACATGTTTTCTTTCTTTGTACATCAGTCTGTCTATCTATCTATCCATCCACTGTTGTTGTTGTATTCCTAAATACAAAGATGTGGGTATAGTTTAGGGTATTAGTCATTGTGTTGTACACGCGACCATTTCATTTAACGCCTGTTTTGCGCGCGTATACACGCGCTGCTCGGAATATACTACACAGTAGTTTTCCCTGGGATCAAATATTATAGAAATTAGAAAAAATTGGCCTAAAACTATATGGAAATGTTGTAAACCCGGATATAATTTCTTTTTTTTTCTATACTGACAATTCCATTGGTTAATATTTATAAACTAGCTAGAACCAGCAGAACAAGTCACCATCTATCTATCTGCCTTGGTCGTATCATAAAAATAAGTCTTCATTAGATTAGATGATTCATTATTTTCCCAAGGTTATAATGCTTTTGTGTCTGTCTAACGCTCGATAAGGTCAGATTAAGGATTTCCCATCCCAGATGGTTCATTAGACCTGAGTGTGAACCTTTGTTTGTTCGGTTTTCAGGACAAAAGAGCCTTTTTTCTAAAAAAGGCTGATTTCATCTGCTAGGATAAAATTTAAAAGACACACATGACCTGAACATTAACACATTTTCGGATAGATTTCTGCCCTATACCACCTGACTATCTGTTATTACCAACACAATTATATCATACGTTGTAGGTTGATTTTCGCTTTAGGATCTTTCAGTTACGAAAGGATAAATAGCGTGGTCTATATTGTCCATTATGATTATGAAATGTTGTGAATAAACTAGGCGATATATGTGAACCCGTGTTACATCATTTAGATCCACTTGTTCACAGTAATTCTGTGCCAATCACAGTATGACATTTTTGACCGCCATTAATTCATGCTTACACTATGCTCAATGTAATATAGAGTAGCGTAGTGTACTCACTTTAGGCGTTTATCTGTCAGACATTCACAGACCCGAATTCCCTGCAGTAATACTAATTTTTTCACTTAACAAAGAGACTGAAGTGTAAAAAATAATAAAAATAACAGCTTTATTCCAAACAGTATTTGTGGTACAGGTATGGAATTTTCAGCGTGCATTGCAATATTGCATCTGATTACCTCATAAATTTTATAAGATTTTAAAATCAAAAAGCAACAACCAGAAAAAAATAGATAAATAAAAAGAAATAAAAAAAACAGCGTTGCGTTTGCATTTTAAACAATTCACTACAGGTTATGAAATATAAAATTAGTGTGTAATAGAAGATGCGAACAACAATATAATAGTAACGAAGGTAGGAAAACAAAAACTAATGGGAACTATTTGTTTGACTGCCACAGCAAGTTGATCGTGTCATGCCTAACGGACTTCTCATCACATAACAGCTGTGCCAGTTAAGGTATTGTGGAGTTCTTGTATTTGGTAGTCCTAGCATATAGCCTCCTATAGCCGCTTCTGGTTCTACCAGATGAAATGCAAAGAGAGCTGCATATAGAGAGGATACTCGGGGTCTGACAATATTGTATTCGCTAGTTTCTTACATGACATAATATGTGTATCCACAATAGTGTTAACCAGTTGGTTTTAACGATATCCCACTTGCCCTACTAACGGCTTTCAGTACCCTTCTCAGCAAAGCAAAGTCTTTCTTAAGTAGTCCAGGAAAGATTAATGGGGAGCAGTAAAGGGGGATGGGTAGAATACAAGAATTGACAAACTGAGAAAGCAAAGATTGCTTTATACCAGACTGCCTAAATTTCCTAACGTAGAACGTTAAGTGAAACATCTTTCTAGTAACTAGCAAGATGTGGGAGGACCAGGAAAGGTCGGTGGAAAAACTCAGCCCAAGTTACGTGAGATTAGATGTATTTTCAACCTCTGTGCCGTGAATGATAGTGGGGCCATGTGAGCTAGCTAGTTGTTGTAGGTCACGTTTACGTCTGAAAGTGAAATTGACTACCTGATTTATTAGGGCAAAGTTAAACTGTCCTAGCCAAAACCGCAGTGACTGAACAACCAATCAGAATTCAGATTGAAAAAAGTCGCATAATCGTTGAGAAATACAATAGGAAACAACATATCACACTGTATAATTATAGCTTATGGGTTGTAAGAATATCTTCCAATTACTACACAGTTGATCTATGGAAAGATCGTAACATATACGATATATCTATCCATCCAGGTGACATTAGGTCATGGTATTTTTGAGATCCATTGATATTTCTGATACTGTTCTTCGATCTAATCCTAACTTTAACTGTAATTCTAGCCGTAACCCTACATAGGAGTATAGATTTGCAGAATAAGTACTCAGTAAATAAGTAGAATACTGTATTTACCCTCTCCAAGTCCAAAAAGACAGGCATGATTTGATTTGGAGAGACATTTCATAGTATTACCTGTATCTGATCGGTTCTTGAAGGTCAACTTTTGAAAGACCTTGACTTTGGCTGTGGTACTTTAACTTCACCCTCATTACATTCAGTGGTAGTACTACTGCGTAGTATTTTTGAATACGTGAGTAAAATTTTCACCCAGATTTGTCTAAGTCAATTTGTATCACTCAAAAACTACTTTCTTTGCATGTTATGTTAAGTTCAAATCATTTAGGTATAGATTGACCTGTGTGTGTATCTTGACTTTGATGAATTATCTCCGTACTTGCAAATGGTGCTTAGTTGTGATAACAAATTACCTTGGATAATTTGAAAGAATAAAAGTAGTTTTAAAAACAAATCCAAATGTCATGTGAGTGATGGGCAACATTTTTAACAGGTTTGCACTTATCTAAACTGACATCATAGTGATATTGGTGACCTTTTTAAAGTAATGTACTTCGTACAGTGTAAATTAAAATTGATTTAGTGTTTACATGTAATAAAGTCCGACCTAAATTAGTAGTTGTGAAGTTGAAAGTATCTGTAACCGTTCAGATCTCATGTTTTACTCAATACAATATCGGATAAGTATCAGTTTATTGGTAAATTGAAACTTACTTCTGATTGTGTGTTACGTTTGAAGTTAATCTGCTGAAGTCAATTCCTAGGTAGGATTAAACAAGGACATCTATCAATAGAATACGAAATTCCGAAGATAATAATAATAATAGCAATAACGTCTGTTGCATGGTGTGCTGTTCCCTTGACTCAGTGGGCAAAACTTGGAAGTTTGAATGGATATATGCTCGGTTTCAGCCTGCCCATGTGTGAAATATCTGTACTTCCTGCTGAGACAAGTCGAAAATGACCCCTTAGATTCTGCTGAATAATATCATGTTGACCCGAAGGCATCGTCGAAGCGTCCGTAAAAGTAGCTGATATGTCAATAAAGACTAAGGTTTTCTGTTCATGAAAATCAACCAATAGTCATTTCAAATAACGATTGCAACAAATGTGAACACGACCTACTTTGTGTTTATTTCAAACTAAAATAAGGTGTTTTGAAACATTTGAGTTCAACAGAGAAGAAGGCGTAAATAATTTTCCAGTTAATTCATTTTATTAGAACATCACACAAAATCTCATGGTTTACATGACGGCTCAGACACTAGCCGGACTCCCATTTCGAAGCAGATGGCTGTCTTAAGAAGCCATCCACGAGCCTTTGATGAGGTGTCTAATCTACGAGGCGGTGGGGCTGCATACCCATTGTAGCCAGCGACCAAAATGGGTTCATATGTCATTTGATCTTCTAGGATACTGGAGCATGTATGCACCTTGAATTTGGAGTTGGGGTTTTCTGTCTCCCCTAGGTAGATCTGCATGTCCACAGGTCCAGTGGTAAGCTCCAATCGTTCGAATTTACCCTTTTCCTTTTGAGAGGATTACTCCCACTGGGCAAAGCTGTGAACAGAACTTATCTGGAAGAGACTGTCAATGCGTAGCATATATATATAATCTGTAACGGATATTTTTTTAAACCTCGCTACTTAACAGTTAATATTTTCAGTAAACAATAATTAAAACTCTACGTACGAAGTAATTCAGTAGCCTATATGGGCTTAAGTAGTAGAGGGGTACAGGTACCTGCTTGTTAGCCCAAAATACATTGATCACACGGCATGGAATAACATAGAGATTAAATAAGTTCTTTTTCAAGAATTAGTTTGTAGGGATCGTATTTGTTTCAGGTAAGACCATGGATTGATATCAGACAAACCAGGAAGTACTGGACAGCTGTTTCGTCCTAGTTTTGAACTCACCGGAAGTCCGCACCCTGTGGGTTTCGAACCCAGGAATTTCCGATTACAAGGTAAGCCCGTATACCATATAGCCACTGGGATTAGTAGGTAATTTAGCTGATCAACTATCTATCGGTGTGTTACATGGTTGAAACTTACTCGACACGCAAGCTTATGACTGCCTAGAAACATAATGAGTCCTCAGTACGAAGCATCTAGTTAGTAAGTGAGTTAATTCACCATTCTGACCCTTTAACCTTTTTAATCTACATAACCTACCATCTTCAAATGACATTGATTTTGTCAAATATGCTGATGACCTAACTGTATCTTTACCTGTCAAATGTCAAAGTGACTGCTCTAAACTAAATGGCTTTTTATCGAAAATCAGCCAATGGTCCAAGGAAAACGGTCTCACCTTAAACCCCTCCAAATGCCAAACAGTCAATTTCACCTAAACAAACTGGTTAGCACTCACATGAGGTGTGCAACATAGATGGCACTGAAATAGAAACCAAGTCGGAAATTAAATACCTAGGCATCATTCTACCTGCTGATCTTTCCTGGTCGTCTCATATCTTGATGATTTCTGAGAAAATATTCCGTCTTACCTTCTACATCAAGAAGTCAGAACATTCTGGAACAAGTCAACCTAACCCTTACTCCTAGAATTCGTTAACTCCCGTATTCTGCCTATTATTCTCTATTGTTCCCCCTTAGGTTTTCCAGGTCTGGTTACTGAAGAAAGACTATACCTTATTACGCAGGATGTTGAAGGTTGTCAGCAGGGTAAGCCACAGGGTGCCACTTAACCAGCTTGTTAATATTCTGGTTGACAGGCACATGGACTCATGTGAAAAATGGGCAAAATCCATTCTATATCTACCTCACAACACCCTCTTCATTCAAAACTCCCCCCTTGTATCTATCTCATCACGCAGAACCAGAAGCCTGTATAGAAAACTATATGCTCGCACTAGCAACTACAAAAACTCAACCATACCCTACTTGGCTCGTGTTCTGTGCGATAAAGAAAGCACTAGGCGTGAAACCTCTAACTTATTAAATAGTCAGTAGAACAACTGGATCTCGTCTTTCCAACTCATATCATTTATAGGTACAACGATTTTTTTCTTTTCCTTTTCTCTCTCTCTCTTTTTCTTTCTCTGTTACGTCTCCTTTGTTTCTTTCTTCTGCTTACGTCAGTAAATATGCTACCATCTACTTCTCCATCACCTTCTAACACTCTGTTTAATTTTGGATTTGCTACCGACATGGCAATATGTTGTTGTCATAATGAACTGAGATTACCTTAATCTATGTAGAATTTTATTTATTGATAATGTACTAACTGGATGCAATACTGTAGTAAAATGCTGAGAGTTCCATTCTGTATCGCAAGTACTGTTTTGGAATAAAGCTATTATTATTATTAATCACAAGTATACTTTTCTAATTTCATATTGATTTGCATAATTTATCATTGTGTAGTATCAGTATTTGGTTTACTGTCCCTGAAGAAGTTACGACAAAATATACTTGCTCATAAATTTCCTAAGAACTGCAAAATTAAATTGTAGCTGAATGCTTGCTAGTCAATGACTCTGAAACTTACTTCCAGAAT
Source organism: Trichobilharzia regenti (assembly GCA_944472135.2). Classification (NCBI taxonomy): domain Eukaryota; kingdom Metazoa; phylum Platyhelminthes; class Trematoda; order Strigeidida; family Schistosomatidae; genus Trichobilharzia; species Trichobilharzia regenti. The sequence goes on from OX235263.1 coordinate 28,902,368, forward strand.
ATCAAATGAATAATCGCGATCGTTCTGAATCCATCAACTGGTTACTCACAGATATAAGTGTATTGATAGAATCTAAGAAGTGCAGTTTGTCCTACTTCAGTTCATCGGTTCAATATTAACGCGAATTATGATGGTTCTAGTGTCTATTCCAACTGTATTCATCTATGTGCATTACTGTTTAGTTCAGGCGGATATCGATATGCGAAAATAAAATATTTTAAATTCAAACCATGCCTTATAGAACATTTAGTCGACTAGGTATTCAGAGTATTGTTCGACTGATGTCTTTTCGCTTCATTATTTTTATTGTTTTTATTATTATTATTATTGCTCCTTTGGGTTCCTAGTGGAACATAGGGCTTCAACTGCACGTCTCCATTTTCTTCTGTCTCCTGCTATACTTTTCGCCTGCATCCATGTTAATCCATATTCTTTCAACTCCTCTTCACACGATCTCCTCCATGTCATCCTTGCACTGACGTCCCACACGCCGCTTCGCTTTCGGGTTCCACTCGAGGGCTTGGCGCGCTATGTCACCCAGCGGTCTCATCAGCGAGTGTCCGATCCTTCTCCACTTTCTCCTGCATATTTGTTGGGCGATTGGTTCTTGCTTTGTTTGTTCCCATAATTCCTTGTTGGTGATTCTTTCCGGCCCGGCCATCTGATCTTGAGTATAGAGCGAAGACAGTTGTTAATAAAGGTCTGCAACAAGCTGTTGGAACTATTCTTTGTGACCCGTCCGCCAAGTTTCTGATCTGTATAGAAAAACTGACTGACTTGACGTTTGTATTGAAAATCCGACTGAATTTTGTTGTTGATGCTGACTGAGTGTCGAAGATTTCCAGATTGATTTCAGGCTGATGAATGTGTTTCTCGCCTTCCCTTGTACATATTTCAGTTAAGCTCTTATTCAGGTTAAAATCGAAGTTTGAGGAACAGAATTCCACTCAAATGTTACTCATACACATAATAATGAGTCGAGACGATAACTACATTTATGATTCCCGACGTAACCGACTTGTTGTACAACAACTAAGCAGACTGATTATGTTCACCTTACCCCAGTGTTCAGGATCCTAGGAGATGACTACTGGCTTGGTTTCTCTTTTCTTCTTCATCATAACAGAATATTTTAGATGACATAGCAAATGATTTGAACAGTTAAAAAGGAATTATATCGCTTTGGACTAGTGGTTGTCGTCCAGAGTCATTAACTGCTGGTGGTATCTGTAGCTTCAAATGCTTCGTCCACTATTGGACTCTGCTAGTGTGAAGTCAAAGTCAAGGTTCATCGACAGTTGACTTTTAAAAACCTGTGAGATATACGGGACTTTAACGAGATGTCACTCTAAATTAAATCATGCTTGTCTTTATGGAATACGTCCGGGTAGGTACAGTATTCTACTTTTTCCCTAGTTACTTTTTTGTAAATTGTTACTGTTAGGTAGGATTAGGATTCTTAGGATTAAGGTTACGATTCAGGGTAAGGGTGATCTCAAAGTCCCACGATCTATAGCCACCAGCGTGGTATGATTTGTGTATGGATTATCCTTGAAGTAACTGAGATACACTCTGAAAACACACAAAAAGCAAGTATCTGGAGCAATACTATGTTTACAATGTTTATTCATGCATTTTCTAAGGATTATGATACTTTCTTTGCATCCGAATTCAAAGTTACTGAGATTTTTGTTATGGTTGTTTAACTTCTCCGGAAAAGGATTAACTTAAGATCGAAACCTTCTATTCTTCATTTAAAATCTGAACGAATTTAGTACTTATTTAACTTTTGCCAGAAAACTAAGAAATAGGCAATGACAATCAATCTGACCGCGAGGTTGATAGAGTATTGATTGATTTCGAATTAGTGTTTAGTAAAACATGTAAATAAACATCGGTTATTACATATGAGCTCTCACCAAGTGTCTTAAAACATAATGTTTGTGATTAACAGAACTGCACACTCAACATACTGTAGGAAAATTTACAAGGATGTGGTGTTTGGCAAAAAAAAGTAGCATAGATGTAAGCTGTTCAAATTTAATGTCAATGAAGGGGATGAGATGGAAATATTCTGGAGAAGATAACGAGAGATATAAAGCGTTTGTCAACTAGTTTTTTTTCTTTTTCAAATGATTAAGGTCATTGATTGTGCAAGGATGACCAAATGACAGATTTTAGTTAACTTGTGTAATAAGGTGAACAAAACTCACCCCCCCCCCCAAAAAAAAATAGATATCGGAACAGTTAAGAAAAGAAGTGAGAACAAAGAGAGGAGCTCATTAGGTTACGTAACTAGTACTTTAAAGAATTATTGTTACCGAGGTGATACATAATTAGTGATGTGGAGAATTAAATCTTGCTTGAAGTAGTATAGAATAATAGAAAGGGATTTAACTTAATTTATCACTCTTCTGTCCAGTATTAATTTAATCTCAAACTGCCTTATTGATTAATACCAGTTAGGTTTTGCATCTCGAAATTTTCAACACATGCTTTCAAATCCAGTTAAGAATTAGTCATCTAATGTAAGAAAATGTCTGCCTACAAGAGAATTGATGGACACAGTTGCATGTATCACGAGAGAGATGAACTCGTTTATTGCTGAATTATTGCCGTTAACAGTTCACCTAAGACACCAACAGTATGCTAATCTTGATAAATTCATTGTAAACGATCGCCTCTCAAGTTATGTGGTTCTCACTAGAGTCTTTAGTCAAAACTTCAGATCAGTGAGGATCATGCATTCTTGTCAAGTTTGTGGTAGTTCGTTTTCATTTCACAGATTTGTAAGCAGTTGATCAGAATTCATGAAAAGAATAATAATATGATCTATTTTTGAACATAATGTAACTTTACGTATTAAAGGTTTGAGGCATTATGATACGAAACAATATTTGTCAGCACTTTGTGGTTATTACACCTTTTACAAAATGTTAATGACATCCTTACTTGGTAGCGGGATTCGATCTAGAAGCCCTAGGGTTAACCAGTCCTGCATTTTATTGAATCACCTACAAACTTCTTATCAAATCTTAGGGTCCCCTCCTGTGGTTGTATTAATAAATCTTATCACAAGTATATTAATATTAATAATTTTTCCTTCACGCTCCCAGTGGAACATAGGGCCTCAAGCTAGTAGCCTGAAGTTTCTGTGGCAGTTTATTTTACAGGATGGGGTTGCTAGCCTCATGCCCAACCTTTCCTCTTTACCAGTATTATTTTTGGCTTAGCGAGGTAAAGGAATTCGTCCAGTGGCCGGGGATCGAATCGCAGACCATATGTATGGTCGGCAAGCGTCCTAACCGGTATACCACCGACGCTTATCATAAGTATATTGACTGAGCAATTTCTGCTGCCACTGAATGCCTTTTTTTCCGTGATATAAATACGACTGTACAGCTTGAAAAGGAAGTCGTTGAAAACAGATATTTCTTCGCTGAACTAATAGGTATATTTTGTGGTAATAATATTTAATATTTTCTCACCAGTCCAGTCGAGACCACTGTATCTAGCCACCTATGTCTTTTCTTTTCACTTAATGTGATACTAAATTATAAAGGTCTAGAAGTTCATTGATCTGTTTTAGGTGATCTTATTTTTGGTGCTGTATATCTTTCTGAATTCATCAATAAGAAATATTATTTTAATGTTTTAGTTTCTGACAGATAGTAAAGCATCAAATGTGTGATACTATGCATCAATGTCAGACTGGTTTTCATCGCTGAACTTTGTCACACACATATGTGAATTTTAACAGATTTGAAACTATAAAAAAAAACGGTGTTCTATTGATGAATAAAAACCAAAGTGGAAAAATTTGTGTGTGTGTGACAAAAAAAATGCATGTTTTATTCTGGTGATTGATTGAAATGCACCTTGTAGTTTTATGTTTTGAATAGAAGACGTACTGGATTTGTGTTTTCTGTCCAATCTACCAGAGTGCTCTGTCTTGTCTAGCTTAGGTAATCCATATTTATGCATTAAACAGATGACTTTTTTTGTCTAGAGGTCAGATTACTTGATTTTGCTAGGTTCTACTACATTAGGTATGCGTCATGTATTAATGGTATATTGTGTGCTTTCTCCTCTTTTAGGTTATGTAAGTATAATACCATACTTAAAATGATGCATTACATTGCCGAAATGTGATGAGTCATGACGACTGGTCCCAAAATCACTCCTTCATTTTTGATATTGGTGGGGTGGAGGCTAAAGTTCTAATCTAAGCATAATCATGTCTTCGAATTCATAGCTAACGGATAATGGTTTAAAATAATGTCACCATTCAGTCTATCGCTGTGTGTGACCCTTTGTATGACTGAATTAGAACTATGGATAGTTTATAATGAGGTTACAAAGGTTGACTGTAATTTGAGGCGATGAAAAGCAGTAGGACCTCATAGACGGACTTCAGAGGTGTTTTTAAGAATGGTGGTGACCAATATTTCTGAGGTATTAGGCGACGTCCGGGAATAAGAGATGGTCACTTTGGATTGGTATACGTCGCTGATTATACCAGTATATAAGAAGAGAGACAAGTCTTCCCATGACGATCATAGGGAGATTAGATTGATTAATATGGTGTCTAAAGTTCCAGCCTCAATAATCCTGAGTAGATTAAGTAGTGTTCAGGAAAACAAACCCAAGAAAATCAGGTAGGCTTTATTCAAGGAAGAGTTTGTATTGAACATAACTTCACTTTTCGACAGATTTAAGGAACATGGGGATATTTACCGACGTCCAACAATCGTCATATTTCTTGATCTAAAGGCGCTATTCGACCCGCCGAGCAAGAGTTACTACAAATGTGTTTGGCCGTGAAGGGAACACTGAGAATATACATCTCACTGGTCAAGGCACTCTACTCTAACTCATGCAGTTAAGTAAGAGCCTACACAGAGTTGACATCTGAAGTGATAACAACCACTGGTGTCCATCAGGGATCTCCACTGTCTACATTTCTGTTTGATTTCATCGTAGATGTACTACTGAACTTAACCCTAACTGAGTTCAGAGACTCAGGGATTGACTTGTTACCAGGAAATAATCTCGTTAACTTAGACTATGCAGATGATGTGGTCCTCCTAGGTGGAGATGCTGACAAAATACAGAGTCTACTAAACATCTTGAGCAGCAATCGTTGAATGTTTGACATGAAATTCGCTACTATCAGCTGTAAGTTGGCGCTACAGGACTGGACTAAATCGACTCTTAGCTTAGAAATAGGGAGTGAGGTGTTAGAGCATGTTGACCACTTCACTTATTTGAGAAGTTGGATCAGCCAGCTCCAGCGGGTTGATCGCTGATGAAATTTCAGCTCTGAGACAGAAGGTTTGTTAGGCAAGCACCACCATACATCACCAATCGTCTCCAGCCTTCATTGGTTTTTACCGTCCCGAAGACTCCAACGGGGAAGTCTACATCTTCCTACATGGCTTAAAGTAACTGTTGTGGATTTCACTGGCTGATGCTATACCTTCGTTTGACCACCACTAGCACCTCTCCAGCCTGATCCATCCTATGTCAGCCAAAACTGCCCGTCGAGGAAGGCGAGGGTTAGGCATGCGTAACACATATCCTAGTCATCTCGATCAATGTACCTTAACAACCTCATCGATCTCTCCCCTTACCTAAAACTCGAAGCCTAACCTCAATATTGCTCACGCTATTATACCACCTAACACGGGGAATAGAGCGCAGGCACCAATGATCAACGACAGCCAGTCTTTCTTCCACTTTCAATGGCCACGTCTCACAGACATAAAGGAAGTCGAAGCGAACTGCTGAACAATACACACGTTTTTTGATCGATAGCCGTCTACTCCAAAGATGGAGTAAGTTGGTGTATGCCGAACAAGCCTTCTGTCTCAGAGCTGAAATTTCATCAGCGATCAACCCGCTGGAGCTGGCTGATCCAACTTCTCAAATAAGTGAAGTGGTCAACATGCTCTAACACCTCACTCCCTATTTCTAAGCTAAGAGTCGATTTAGTCCAGTCCTGTAGCGCCAACTTACAGCTGATAGTAGCGAATTTCATGTCAAACATTCAACGATTGCTGCTCAAGATGTTTAGTAGACTCTGTATTTTGTCAGCATCTCCACCTAGGAGGACCACATCATCTGCATAGTCTAAGTTAACGAGATTATTTCCTGGTAACAAGTCAATCCCTGAGTCTCTGAACTCAGTTAGGGTTAAGTTCAGTAGTACATCTATGATGAAATGGAATAGAATCAACTGATGTCTTCTCAGACATTCGATTAAGCATCAAACAATGCCGACAGAATTCAATCAGGTGCTGTTTTAATCTTTGAATACAGCTCCAAGAACAGATTTATCATGTGGAAGGCACAGTTGTTATGTGAGAACTGATGATACAACTCAGCTGGCCTGACTGAATTAGGTGCAGTAAAATTCAAACCTGTGGCCTGTTGGCTGAAAATCGATTGTCTTAGCCAATAAGAGTATTCAGTCACCATCAACTGTGAGGAGTAGACACATGACAGTGTGTACTCTCTAGTGACGGATTAGTCTATTCGCTGTTTACCTTTACCGATACTGTTGGTGTGCATATATGTTACTACTGCTTATTCGTGAGTATGTTTTTCAGTGTTTTTCACAGCTTATTTTAAGGCATTTTATTCGGTTTCAGTATAAATGAAGTAAATCATTCAGCGCATTTCAGAAAGACTTATCAACAAGTAGTACATATTTCAATTAATATAAGCTAAGAAGAACTTTTTAATTGGTTTCTTCAAACCATGAAAGTTGTCGACTAATTATTCTGTATTCTTGATAGCATATTTTCATATTATGTATAATGCACACTAAACGTTTTCACTACTGGCAACATAATCGTCATCACTAATGTCACCTATACACCCTGTTGCATCGAAATAATTGAGCCAGTTTAGAATAGTATTGCATAATAAGTACGACTATATGATTAGTTGGATGTCAGAATAATTATTGTATCAAATGGTGAGTTTATCAATCAATAAACAACTGTACTTTTCTTCATGAACATGAACACATACATGCACGATGGGTACACAAATATGAACAGATATGAACCAGGATCAGACTAACACATGCACGCACATGTTTAAGATCATATCGGTAGTAGAATGTCTGTTGTTGTGATTTGCACAATTAAAAGGTCAGGTTCAGAATGAAAATGATTATGACCTTTGTATAGATTTGAAAATTTGTATTGGTTAGAACATATGGTTAAATAGGATATCAGTAACCTTCATTGTCTGTGAAAATCAATATTCAACGACAGAAATAAGCTTTATCAAAGAATTCGGCTTTTTTGATCCTATAATTTACCTAATTTTGACTGGCAACTATAAGGATAAAACGGTTACATAAGTATGTTAGAATACACTTAGAATTTATACAACTAAGTTGTTGACTGTTCAAAGACTAATGATAGTACGCTGTAATCTGTGCTAAAGTATAGTGGGAATAAGAAAAAGTGGAAGAACTTATGGCTTAAGTTTATGCCTTCGGGAAGACAGTCAATTGACTTGTCTTCTTTAGATGAAAGTAAAAGTAAGCCTAGAGACACAGAATGTCCACACTATGTTTGAGTCTGACAAGATTGCCTGAATCTCAAAATAAGAAGGTGCGTTTTAAAAGTGTTAGGAATGCATGACAACAGGTTGAATAGAAGTGAATTCTCGAGATTGTTAACTGAAGAGTCAATAATCTACTCCAGTTGCCCACAAGCATACTTAGCTAGTGGTCATCATGATATCACCAACACCATAGGAGGTTCCCGTGCACTGGGAAACAATCTCTTCCAGATTCGTGACAGCAAGATTCAATTCGAAATGAAGTGAAGTTACAGTTATTCAGTGCTACGTACTTACAAACAGCTCAGGCCAAGAGAAGAAGGAGTAATTCTCTAGATAACGCCAAGTGGTAAAGAACGAAATCCCGAATGGTGATATCAAAATCCCAGTGAGTGGTATGATTGCCAAGAGAACTCTAATCGGAAAACACAGGGCAAGGAATCCTCATAGGTTGGAGTCGGTCAGAGGAATAGATGATAACGCAGAACCCTTCGCAGATCTCTGGATCCTTATTGTTTTGGTAATTGGAGGCAGCCTGTACAACCCCAGGGATATACGCAAAGAGACAAGAATCTCACGAGATGGGCACACCAAAAATCAGATAGGTTTTATCTCAGTCTGAAAATAGAGAAGTCGTCTGCAGGAAATAAAGTCTAGAAGAGGAGAATATTTGGGCTCAGACCATCATTTAGTGCAAAGAACCTTCAAGGCCAAGTTGAAAGGCTTCAGAGAAGTGAGAGATTGACCAAAATTCAATTTCGACATCTAGAAACTGAAAAATGAAGCAAAGGGCCCCTTCCCTAAAGTTATTAGGACAAAGTTAGAAACACTGTATAGCATAACTGATGAAATCTATGTGAAAAACCACTGGGACTGTCTATAAGCATCGTGGAAGGAAATCTGTATATGCATTTCAGGGAGGGAGAAGATGTGAGAAGAGTAAGGGTACACTATCAGCATCCAGAATCTAAGAAAGGAAAAGAAGGTCGTGTAGGAGAAAGTTAACGAATGCAAGGATAAACAGAGACGAAAGAACCTGAATATAGTCTACAGTACACAGAAAAAAGGAAAAGGATAGCTAGGAAAGACGAAAGACGCTTTTGTAATGAACATTTGAGAAGGAACAGGCCGCATGTTAGGGGAAATTCGTAAACGCATATAAAATAACTAGCCGGCTATCCTTGAAGATGTCAACACAGATGAAATGAGTGAATCATAGTGAAGGAAACCAGACTACCAAAAAGGTGGGACAAAATGAAACGATCACTTCAATCGACCAACAAAAGCAACTAATCCAGATGCACCACCAGTGAACATCGAAGTTTTGAAGGCCATCAAGTTACTAATAGCCTGAAGAACATCAAGACCACGTGGAATCCACCCAGAAGCACTGAAAACGGACCCATACATCTCAGCAGACTTGCTCACGCTATCATTGCAGCAGATGTAGGAGAAAGGAATGGAGCCCACCGCCTTCGAGAGTGGTTACCTTGTGAAACTTCCAAAAAGGGTAGGTCAATCCTTTAAAAAAACTGAACGGAATCGTGCTTCCCTCCACGTCAGACCAAATACTAGGCGGTGTCATCCTGGAAAGCCCAAAAGATGCTCTGGATAGACGACTTCTCCAGAAACATAGATACAGGAAGAACATGTCATGCATAGGACAAATTGCAACTCTGTACATCATCTTCATCGAATACAGCATAGAAAGGCAGTGAACTCATCAATTCAACTTCAAAGACTTTGTAAAGGTCTTCGATAGCAGTGATAGTGGGGTAATTTCCCCATTACTTCACTACTACGGAGCTCAGTTCTCTAAACGTCTATAAGCCGTATTCAACAGCTACATGATGATTCCTCATGCATAATAGTTCATAGGAAAAATCTTAGGGTGCCCTTTGAAGTGAGGATAGGGGTGAGACAAGACTGTTTACCAACACTGATGATGCTCCTCACTGTGGTGGACTAGATAATGCTGCAGATAGCGAGCGGACATACTTTGACACAAACAAATGTCATCAGAAGAGTCAGTGAAGACTACAAGCACTTCAAGTGAACATATAGAAGACAAATATAATGGAGGTACCCATCAAATAACAACAGGCGTCAATCTTCATCAGTTAGAGAAATTTCAAAAAGCCACCTCCTTTACTTAACTAGGTAGCTTCATTTCAAATACAGGTAACGTGAATGAAGATTTGAAAGCTATCAGGATGGGGTGTGCAATGAAACAGAGGTTTTTATTAATATAAAGCCGAGATCTACAGCACTAAGCGCTAAGAAAAGTCATAGAATTCTTTTCACTTATGTCAAGTCAGTCATTGCTTCAGTATGGTTTAGAGGATTGGACATATTCTCAGGAAACATTTGAGTGACATCACACACCAGGCCTTCGAGTGAAACCCGAATAGGAAGCGACAAGTAGGGCTTCTGAGGATGACGTGAGGATCATGTGAGGGGGGGGAAATGAAATCTTGTGGGCAGTCGTAGAGTTATTTGTAAGTGATGGCCGATAACTAAGGAGGAACATAAATGTGGTGCTGATACCCTACGTTCTACTAGGAATGCAAAGAAATGAACAGTGTATATTACTGAATGTAACTCAATGCTTAATCGGCCAATAACTAGGTAAATAAAGTTAAGAGAAAATAATCATTTTAAATACCCACATGCAAAAGTATGTATTTCAAGAATCATAGTTATTGAGGGTGTATATTAACAGAAACCTCGCCTAGATTACTAGCTCGCTAGTTTTCTAGCAGGTCCCAAGCCCGGATAAAGAGGGAGGGTTGGGGCGTGGTGCTAGCAACTCCACCTCCAAAACGTAACCGAATCGCTACGGAAACTTCAACGCACAAATATATTAAAAATTCTAAAAATATAAAAATATAAACCTTATTTTTCGCTGGAATTGGGGAAGTGAAATGATGGAGGCTGGTGAAAGCCTTCGGGAAGCCAGTCAGCCGATATGCCTTTTTTCGATGAAAGTAAAAATAAAGATGGGGAAGGCGAGAAACACATTCATCAACCAGAAACCAATCTGGAAATCTTCGTCACTCAGCATCAGCAACAAAATTCGGTAGGATTTTCAATACAAACGTCAAGTCAGTCAGTTCTTCTATACGGATCAGAAACTTGGCGGACGGGTCACAAAGAATATTTCCAACAGCTTGTTGCAAACCTTTATTAACAACTGTCTTCGCTCTATACTCAAGATCAGATGGCCGGGCCGGAAAGAATCACCAACAGGAAACAAGAAACTATGGGAAGAAACAAACAAAACAAGAACCAATCGCCCAACAAATATGCAGGAGAAAGTGGATGGAGATGAATTGGACACTCGCTGAGGAGACCGCTGGGTGACATCGCGCGTCAGGCCATTACTCGAGTGGAACCCAAAAGGTGAGTGAGACGTCAGTGCAAGGGTGACATGGAAGAGATCGTGTGAAGAGGAGTTGAAACAGTATGGACTATAATGGATGCAGGTGAAAAGTACAGCAGAAGACAGAAGCAAGTGGAGACGTGCAGTTGAAGCCCTATATTCCACTTGGAACCCAAGGGAATAATAATAATATTAACAGAAATTTATCTTATTAGAGCACTGTGATGAATGGTGTAAATACTCTATCAGTTAAGTGCGCCTAAATCAGGACAGTAAGTAGTCGATATCGAAAATTCATTGAGCTTACATCTGATGATTCTATAAAGTTATTCTCCCTTTTATACGGTTTGTAATTTCATTATTAAATTGCTGAAATTAACATAGGAGCTAATCTGCTAGTTAATCATAATTACAATATATTATACTTTCAGATAAAGAAATGTAGGATAATTCGAAAAAAAGTGAAGTGAACGATGTTTGCTCTATGTTCACTGATCTTACAGCATGTACGTTCCATCCCCATGTGAGTTGATTTTTATGTACCTTATATCGCTGGTTGTAATTTAGCCTGAATACTTATACAATTTAGAATATGCTTCATTTCTAGGTTGATTTTATCTGTTAAAGAGCTGTTGGAAGTCAAGATTAACCAACCCTAACCGTTATTTCATCTTAATTGAATGCTATTGGGTATCACCTCATGTGTTAAAAAAATAACTGTGTAGTGGTTCAAGCCAAGTACACTATTTTTTGTTTATGTAGTCGAAATCCATTGGCGCATAATTTTCGCCATCTTCTAGGTAGTAGCACATGTAGCACAACCTACGTAATCTAATATCACTGATGGGTGAATCTGTTGCCTGCCATAACTACAGGGGTTAAGTTTCAGAGTTCATCAGCAATGAATACTCGATTTTCTCTTCATGGATGATTAATATTATAAGTGTTCAATTTTTAAGTGTCAGTTTCTAGGGATTTGATTTGTCTAAAGTTTGATCACAGACTAATATCAGTTGAAGAGCCATTAAAAACCTGGGAGCATTGGGCAGTTGTTTCGGCTTAACCTGAGTCTCTTCAAGAATTCACACCCACGACCCCGCCAAAGATCAAACCGAGGACCTTCGGGTTAGGAGACCAAGCTCATTGACAAATTTAGAATTCATGGGTCATTGAACTCAGGCAAAAGTGGCTGAATGGTCAGCAAGCTGGACCTTGTACCCTGAAGATTTTGGGTTCGGTCCATGGTGGGGTCATGCGTGTGTACTGATGAAGAGTCCTAAGCTATAACAAAATAGCTGTTCAGTGCTCCTTGGTTTTGAATAATCTATAACTGTTACTGTTTAAGTGATGAAATATACTTTACAGTTTATCCAAATTCCTACAAAACGGTATAATCTCAATTTTATTTTCTCTTGTCGATCTTTAATATAACTGCTCTGCATGATATCAATAAAAAGTATTCACAAGTGAACCCGATATCATAGAATGGATGACGTCACTCAAAATGAGATCACAAAAAATATATTGAATGATTATAAAGAATAATGATGAATAGGCATGAACTCATGACCTATATGACCTGGATCGATAAATCAAATAACCAATCAGATCCTAACAAATTTTTTTGAGATTGAGTTCAATGCTTACTTTCTTACCTACCTAAGATTTTGTTGTGTTAAAACTGAGTAAATAATTTTACAAAATTGATTCTGAATTATTATTTCATTTTATAGTTCCACTAAAACTGTTTTCAGTTGCTGGCTTTGTAAGGAAGTGATGGATTTCTAGGTAGATTTCATCCCAAATCGATATTAATTAACGCGTTCCTGAAATTCGAGGCGTACTGAACCGTTGTTTCAACTTAGCCTGGTCTACCTCGTCAGTATGCATCTATGACTCCATCAGTAACAAACCCTATGGCTGCCAGCTCATGACCCAAGCACGTTTAGTACTGCAGAGTAGTTTGCAATAAATTCAAGGATTGAATGAAAGATTTCATCATGAGCTGACATCAGTTAGAGAACCACTGGAAAGCTTGGGAGTACTGGACAGCTGTTTCATCCTAGTTTGGGACTCTTCGTAGATGCGTACTGACGAGGAGTCCCAAACTAGGACGAAACAGTTGTCCAGCACTCCCAAGCTTTCCAGTGGTTCTCTAACTGATGTCAGCTCATGATGAAACCCTCCATTCAATCAAACAAAATCCCTACAAAACCAATACTTGAAAATTCAAGGCTATTGAGTTTCTTTGAGTTAATAGGTTGTCAGTTCTCCTGACTTAATCATTCTGATAATGTATATAAAGGCATATACAAAGGAAGGCTGTCTTGGAAATTATCCCTCTTATTCAGTACAGTTCTTCCATCTGATTTAAAGACAAGCTTATTTTGGAAAACCAGTGTTAAAGTGATGTGATGATAAATGAAAGAAAATTAAAAGCACTGGTCATGAAAGGATTCTTATTAATGGGCTCCACATAGTAACCCAGTGTTCTTCTACTAAGGAAACTCAGAAATATTAGTGCTTAAAAGTTTCAGGTTCGTGTCTCATGCTCTGTTTAGCATTAGTATTTGGTGGAATATCTGATACGATACCTGAAATGACGATAGCTCTGCCTAAATATTAGGACTGTTTTTGCATGCAAACTATTTGCTTTTTCACAGTCTGACTGACTAACACTAAGTAATCAACATGCAGCTTGCCACTGAACTGTATCAGTTCAAGATACCACATTTTTAGAAAAAAAAAGGAAAGTGTGATATAAAAGAAAAGGCGTTCAGTAAAGAGTTACTTATTTCGGCGATATCATTCTCAAGTTCTACAACCATAGATAAATATAGTAAGTTGTCTTAGCAACAAAAAGAATACTTCAGAGTATGGTGTCACTAGAATTGTAAATTTCGTTAACTGATAAGAGACTAAAATAAGGTTAACTAAGCAAGCTAAGTAACGTAATCCAGTTGACCGGATTGAGTAGAGCTCAACCAAAATTAAAACTGAGCGAAAGTCAAGTTAGCAACAGTGGAAATAAGGCATGGGGGTTGGGAAATAATACTATTAAGAAACAAACAAGCAAGAAAAATATGAAACAGAAATTACGTATATGCTGTTAAGATAGGTCAGGTCTATTGTAGATTTAATAACAGAACAAACTTCTTTCGTATGCAGAGTTCAGGGTTTAACATGTGAAGTGCCATTGCTTCCGTGGTTTGAATAAGTTTGATTCGTACTCCTTTAGGAAGATTCCAGTGTATTCTCTAGATATTTTTGAAGTTGTTTTGAGGGTCTGCTTGGTGTCCGAATTCGATCAGGTGTTCCAGAATAGAGATTCGTAGGGACCTTTTTTCTAAAACCATGAGGATAAGTGTTCGATGATACGTTTGGATAGCGAACGCTGAATACGGCCGATATGTCTAGCTCTACACAAGCAGGTGAATTGGTAGTTGCACATTGTTGAGGCCAACAGAGGTGGCTTATCCTTCACGTCCATGAGAAACTTTGATCTCGTAGTGAAGGTTAGTCAAGGTTCAGCCACGAAGAAGGTTTTCTTCAGTGAGCGGGACAGCAGGTTTCTCATTATTTCTGCCGATGACTCTCCACTGAATTGTAGAATCAGGTAGAGAATTTTTTTGGAAGCAGAATGTCTTGGTGGAAAATATGATAATAGACCAGAAGTATGTCACTGTGCTGGAGAAATAACTTACACTGTGTACTACACTGCTTAGTAGCCTGAGGAAATAGGTGAAGTATTCCATGCCACAGGACCTGCGTTATTTTCGTTATCAATATTCATTCCCTACTTTCCGAGTGGGACACAGGGCTTCAGCTGCACATCTCCACTACAGTCGTTTTTTTGTAATCATTTTCATCTAGTGACTTCCCAAAAGATTTAATTCCCTCTACATATGATCTTCTCTATGATCAAGAGGTGAGTGCACTACTCATCAGTCTACTGTATTGCACTTTACATCTGTGAAATACGGTAGATGATATTAAGGAGTTATCAGCTTTTGATGGTATTCATTGGCATTCCTATCGTTTAAATCTGATAAAGATACAAAGTTAGCAATGTTAGCTGCCAAGTAGGCAAGACAGTTTGTTCAACAGGCTTATGATTCCTTAGTGACTATGGTGCACACCATAAATGCTGACGGACAGGTTTCCAGGAACATTCATATAACTGTGCAGCTGAGTTATTAAGCCAAGTAAATGGTTGTTAAGTTGTTTTTTTTTTTAAGTTTACTGACTAGAGGTTTTCAGTTATATGGTATTATATACACAGTCCCGTTTTAAACTTGTTCACTCACTAATTTTGAAGTTTTTGATCTGGATGATTTGAATGTAAAATCTCTTACTCTAACAATGACCTAGGCAATACCACTAACCCTAACACAATAGATGTGACTAGGTAACAGTGAAACAAATACTTGAGGTTTAAAGGAATCTACTTGAGGAAGTTTTTCAAATTATTGATTTTCAGAGTAGTGTAAACCTGTTTTAATTTCCCTATCCTATCGTTGACATAGTCGTCCGTGCCACCTGTCAGTAGTTGAAACGATGTTTCCCGAGTTAGGTGAGTGAAGGAGATGATTTCCTTGAGATTTCTGCTGTTGATGATGATTGATGTTTGTTCTTGGTGTTCGGGTATCTTCGCCACTTTTGCTTTCTTTATGTTTACCTGAAGTTGTGTCTTCTCTGTCTCTGGTGACAGCCTTTTGGTATCTTGCACATCTTCGAGTTTTTTTCGATATGTTACATAAATCGCCCACAAAATTCAGATCTTGTGATGACATTTCTTCAATCCACTGTATGTTCGTCTTCTCACTCCTCACTGACTGTCACATGGTCTAGTCTACCACAATCAGGAAGGTCACCAGTGTTAGTATACAGACTTGTCTCATTCCTGTTTTCATTGCAAATGCTTCGGCATACTACCGTTGTGACTTGACTGATGTGTGACATAATCATATAAGTGTCGAACAAAATTTGTAATTGTTTGAAGAACTACTTTGCGTAGTTTTGAAGCAGTTTACAAATTACTTCACTACTGACGCTGTGAATCGCCTTTCCAGTGACAATCAAGCTGAGGTAGAGAGTTGACTACGACCCTAGGTTTTGATCGATAGTGTTACTATTTGGTTTGTGCATTGCTTGTTTTCCCTGAATTCATATGTTTCTGAAGAAGCCTTCTATCCAGAGTACCTTTTAGTCTTCCCATAGTGATGCAGCATAATATTTTACTTGGGGTGGACAGGAGAACGATTCCGCACAAGTTCTTGCAAAAGCTCCTCTTCGAAAGTCCCACGAGGTATTCATCCTTCCAAGCGGTGGATACATTTCTCTCCTTCCACATCTGCGTTAATGGCACGAGCTGACTCTTCAGGGTAGGTTTTCAGGTATTCCGGGTGTATTCATGGCGCTCAAGAACTCTATGTTTGTTGGTAGGTTGGTGTTCACTGGTAGTCCTGCGTCCGGTTGTGGTGGTAAAAATTTTTTAGATGAGTTGTCGGTAGTGGTCGACTGAAGAGTCATTTGAACTGATCACTCCAGTATTCACTTTCTTTCACCTTTTTGGTAATCGGGTTTCCCTCACTATCATTCACTGACTTCACCTGCGTTAACATCTTCCTGGATAGCTAGTGGTGAGACTAATTGATACAGTATTATTACGTATCTTTTACCTTCAGCCTTTCACATTTCAACAGCCATTTCGTCGTGAAAGCGTTTTTTGTCTTTCCTAGCACTCTTTCTTCTCTGTTCATCATTTTTTTGCAATACCTTGTAGGTCTTTCTTAGTTGCTCATCTTTGGACTGATTCATCTTCCGGTATATCGACCTTCTCTCCTCTATCAGATTCCAGATATCCATCATGAGCCATGCCTCAGCTCCTTGCCTAAGATATCCATACTTGTCTCTTTCCATGTTGCTTCCAGAGAGTTCTAGTGCTCTTCCACGCAGGTTTCCTGGGTGATTTTGCTTAATGTTTCGAACTTTTTTCTGGTTAATACTGTGTTGGTGTCCTATGTAAATGTATCCTACGCTTTTAAATCTATTAATGGGAATGTTGAATTTTGAAAACATAATACACATTTAGTATAGTGTCGTATGTATATATTTCTCTAGTACATTATTATTATTATTACTTTGAGTTCTGAGTAGAACATACAGCTTCAATAACACATCACCACTTTGTCCTATCTTCTGCCGTCCTCTTCAGCTTTGGCCACGATAGACCACAATCTCTCATCACCTTCTCGCCACACGATCTTTTCCATGTCACCCTAGGACGACCCACTCGTCGCTTGCCTTTGGGATTCCACTCAAGTAATGGCCTGCATTCCGCGTGGTGTCATTCGACGGTTTCCTCAATGTATCCCCGATCAGTCTCTATTTTCTCCTACATGTTTGTTGAGCGATCGAATCTCGTCTGTTAATTTTTTCTCAGCCAGAATTTTTTACTACTGATTGCTTCAGTCCATTTGATCTTCATTATGGAGCCAGAGAAGGAGGCGACTGTTGATTAAGGTCCACAACCTGTTAGAAATCCCCTTCGTGACGCGCAATGCAATTTTTTGACCTGTATAGCAGGAGTGAGTTGACATTGGTGTTGGAAATCAGAATCTTATTCCTTATGCTGAGTACAGAAGATTTTCAAATTGGTTTCAGATTGATGAAGGTGCATCTTGCCTTTCCGATTCTGACTTTGACATCTTTGTCCGTTCCTCTTCTAGTTGAAACGATGTTTCCTAGATAAGTGAAGAAGCTAACCTCTGTTAGGTCTCTCTCATTGATGGTAATGGTCAATGGTGGTGGTCATCTTCATCACCTCCGTCTTTTTTATGTTCACTTGGAGTTCTGTCTTCTCTGCTTCTTCAGACAGTTTGTTGTTTTTTGCCTATTAGTCTGCGAGTTTATGTGACATTAGATACATATCGTCCACACGCGAAAGCCAGATCTTCTACAGTCTTCTTATCGATGGTTTAGTGTACTCCTGTCTTCACACCCCTAACTCACAGTCTGACGCATAATCCAGTCCACCACAATTAAGAATATCATCGGTGATAATGGGCAGCTGTCTTTTTCTTACTCCCGTATGCACTTAGAACGCTAAGTTAGTTTTCCGTTGTGGATCACTTGATACGCGGCACTGTCACATAGCCAGTATTTGAAAGAGGTCGATAGAGATTTGGGCACTGAATGCTGTAGTGTTGAAGCGGTCTTCAAATTACTTCTCCGACAACGCTGTCAATAGTCTTTTCGAAGTCCATGAAGTTGAGGTGGAGGACTGACTACCATTCTATGCCTTGTTCTGTGATGATAATGCGTAGAGTTGCAATTTCATCGGCACATGATTTGCCTTTCTTGAATCCAGATTGTTCCGTGCTGGTGGATTTCTGTATCCAGTGCGTCTTTTATTCTCTCCAGGATGACGCGACTTAGTATCTAACTTTACGTGGACAAGACCATTATTCCAGTTTTTGCACAGGCCCAGGTTTCCCTTCTTTTGCAGCTTGACTAGGTAGCCAGCCTTTCTTCCAATCGGTAGGTACCTTTCTTATGCAATAATGGCGTGAGAACATCTGCCGCAGTCCCTGGGTCCATTTTAAGTGCTTTGGCGTGGGGGAATTCCATCTGATCCTGATGCCTTCCCGACTGGACTTCAGCAGCTTGATCGCATTCTGAATTTCTACATTCGTTGGAGGATTGGTGTCTATTGTCAGGCAGTTTTGTGAGTGTTGTTGGTGGTGGTGTATTTCTGGGAGAGTTGTAGGTGATGATTGACTCGACAGTCCTTTAAAGTCATCACCCTATTCATTGTTTTATTTGTTTCTCCTCCTTGGTAATCGGGTTCCCATGAACATCTTTTGTCGGTTTTATCATCTGCGTTGATCTCTTTCCGGATGGAGAATTGGTTACCTGATAAAATGCCCTGAGATCGCTTTTGCTTGCGGCTTCTTCTGCTTCAGTTACCAGCTAGTGTGTCGTAAAATTGTCTTTTGTCTCTCCTTGCACTCGTCTTCACTTCTTTATTCAGTGCAGTGTACAATGAACTCAGCTTCTCTTTCTGTTTCCCATCTTTCATTGAGTCCTCTTCTCTTTCATGATCCTCTTCTCCTGTCTTCTATTGGCTTCCGGGTAGGTGTCCGCTGACAATCATTCTTTGTCTTGTCTCTTATTTCTCTCTGGGACAGTTTTACACGTTTCCTTGAACATCACTTTCAGAGAGTTTCAACGTTCTTCCATGCAGGTTTCCTCAGTGATGCCACGTAGTGTCTTCAACGTTGCTCTGATGGATGCAGTGAAGGTATCCTTATAGTTTTGTCCTTCAGTCCAGTTTCTGAATTAAAAACTGAAATTATAAATGAATTAAAGTGGCCTGTCTGCAGTTGTTCCGAAGGATTTCATCTTCATCCTGAAGGTTTCTTGAACTAGATGATAGTCTGAGCCCACAACTACTCTCCTTCTCGACTTTTTGTCCACAAAACTGGCTGCGTCTCTACTTCCTTGAGCAACATTCAGGTGAAATCTATCTGGTTTGCGGTATGTTCGTCAGGCGAAATCCATTTCCTTGGCCTTGTGTATATTCCTGTGCTTGTACACGCTGCCTCCATTTACCAAACCATTGAAAGTGCAGAAATCTGCGAACAATACTCCATTCTCATTCATTTCTCCGAGAGCCTCTTGACCCTTGATGAGTTATCTTCCTGTATTATCTGCACCCAGTTTGGCTTCCATTCATATCGCCCATGGGGATTTTTATGTCACTATTTGGGATGTTGTCCATTACTGTTTGTAGTTGTTTGTAAAACTCTTCCTTCTTGTGTCGTTTCGCGTTGTTTGTAGCATTGTGCGTAGCACTGAATAATTGTTACCTTATTTCCTTTGAGTTGAATCTTGTTGTCAAGATCTTGTATGAAATTGGTTCCCACTGCATTAGGGCTTTGACTGACACTAGTGACATCATGATAGCGACTCACTGACTCAGGGTGTTCGTGGTTGACGTCTGGGTAGATTACTGACTTTCCAGTTGATACTTTTGATAATCCACATCCGTTTCATCTGCTGTCGCAGTTACCCGGCACTCGTGTGCAATATCTTTGCATTTCGTTGTCTATCTGTGCAGCCTTCCCAGTCTGATGCAGTGGCCGGACATCTCACGTCCCATTTCATCGAGAGAAGACGCATCGGCTGACTGGCTTCCCGAAGGCTTTAACCAGCCCGCTGTGTCATTTCGCCTCTCCAATTCCAGGGAAGAATGAGATTGTTATTTCAATTTTTTGTATTTTTAATGTATTTTCTGTGCACTGAAGCTTCTCTGGCGGTTTGATAGGTTTAATGGTGTGGGTTTGCTAGACCCGCGTCCAACCCACCACCTTTATTCGGACTTGGGACCGGCTAGAAAACTAGCCAGCTAGTTAACTAGTCAGGGTTTTAGTATATTATAAATAGTTAAATTTTAAGTTTTCATAATAGTCTAATTTGATAAAATTTGTATTCACTAATGAATTCAGTTAATCTCAGATTGAAACTTTGAGGATTGAAGTTATTTTGGAAAACTCCTTTCCCTGCAGTATTTCTATATAGTAACTTCGTTATAACAAATGCAGTATTTGTTAATTTGAATTTTTTGAGCTTTACTTATCATAGTGACTGAGGTTTCTGTTTCAGTTACAGGAACTGTCAGAATAATTAATACATAAATTGGCTAATTGGATCTTTCGTAATTAAAGTGAAATTAAAACGTAGTCATTAGCTTGATATGTGGAGCACCGAACTGGTCACCCGAAGGTTATTTACTTGAAATATAAGGTTCATGTATGCAATAATTTCTCTTAACTTGATTGAAGCCATTTTAGATAGTTTAATCAACATGGAAAAGGTTTCTGTTGTGTGCTCATTATTCCCCGTAGTAATAGTTGCAAAAGCTCTGTAGCGGTATGCAATTCTCCGAAACTGGATGCTGACTTACAATGTTTAGGTAGACTCGTTAAGCTGAAGTTTAATGGTCAAACATCCACACCCTTTGGCACACTGTCGCGTTACTTACTTACGTACTTGCTTTATTCCTTCACGTTCCCAGTAGAACATAGGGCTTCAAGCTGGAGGCTTCAAGTTCTTGTAGCAGTGTTTATTTTTTACAGGATGGGATTGCTAGCCTCATGCCCAACCTCTCCTTTTTACCAGCTTTTATTAGTCACTTAGCGAGGTAAAGGAGTGCGTCCAGTGGCCGGGGATCGAACCCCGGACCATGTTCATGGTTGGTGAGCGTCCTAACTGCTATGCCACCACTACGCACAAGATTTCAGTCAATAAAGAAAAGAATTAGTGCTAACACTCCAGTGACGTTGATCACTGTTATCCGTTTAGCGAAATCGTTCAGATCAGTTAGTCACAGAGGTTTTTTCACGAAAGAATGTAATTAAAACTTTTCTTTCCACTATCATGCAAAATAGTTTGTTGTTTTTGTTAACAGAAAATATATTTCATGATAAAGGAATTATATAAAAATAAAACATTTTCTATAGGTTGGTTGATATTCTATAAATATAAACATTAAATAAACGAAAAGGTGAAGAGAAATGTGAATATGAAACAGATGTTCAGTTCACATTGAAGTCTGCCTTTTTACTACTATGTAAATAAATATTCAGCTTTTATAATGTTACCATGACAACTCCATTTTATTGTTACTTATATGAACAATTGTTTTAACTGTTTGTGTTTTTAGCATTAACTGATGCGTTTATTACTAACTCTACTAAATTAGAAGTTTCATAAGTCAAAATTTGATTTCCTTCATGCAGTTATATTTTTCATAGCAATTGGAAGAAGGTAGTAGTAGTAGTAGTAGTAGCAGTAGGGAAAATGTTTATCTTAGATTAGGGACAGTAATTTCTTCATCTTCTCCACACTGTAATATATCACTGTGAACGCGTTATCAATACTTGCTTCAAAGATGAAAAGACACCTACAAGGTATCTGTTCTATCCTAGTTGAAAATCACAGATCAACACGGATCAACCTATCCAGATAGCAGTAATTTACTATGTACCAATTGGCAACTGTAAGATATAGTCACATAAAGCAAGAGTTTACGTTTTTTTGTATTAGGAGTGATTAAAACACAAATCGAAAAATCAATTCATAAAGTCTCTCGCTGCTAATATGAACTATGCCTGGTGATCTAAGTTGCTTCACTGAAACCCTGGGATATTAGAAATCACAAATTAGATACTCTTGAAAAAAAGTAACTTAACAACGTTCACAACAGCGCAGATATATTTACTTTGTTGTGTCTTCGAGATTTTGGATGCACTATTTTGTGTATACTCATAACATCTGACATCCGTTTATTTCGTTTTTGCATTCTGTTTCGCGTTATGGCAACTTGAAATAATAAGTATGTACGCAACGTTTTATACTGATCTATCTTCAGAGCTATTATTATCAAGGTGTACATGTTAGCGCGTCGGTGGCATAGCGGTTAGGACGCTCACTGACCATGAACATGGTCCGGGGTTCGATCCCCAGCCATTGGACGCACTCCTTTACCTCGCTAAGCCGGAAATAATGCTGGTAAAGAGGAAAGGTAGGGCATGAGGTTAGCAACCCTATCCTATAAAATAAACACTACAGACTTGGAGCGGGGTGAAAAAGTTGGCAGAAAACCGAAGGCAGTGGAGATGTGCAGCTGAAGCCCTATGTTCCTCTAGGAATTAAAGGATATAATAATAAATATAATAATAAGTAGTGAGACAATGACCTTCATACTATTTCTACAATATTTTTATCATCTTTCCTCATACTTAGGATCGAATTTTCCGTGTTAATCGCTAAAACATTCATGTTTATACTATGTACGAACAGCTGAATCATTGTTAATACTACGAGTTGTGTTAGTTGAAACAGCAGGCAGACTTAGGGTGTTGTCCATATTTGTGTTTGTTTGTTTGCTTTTTCCGGCATTCGACTTGATGTGAACTGCCCATGCATATGTGACTATGACATAATCGCGTTAATGGTGATCCTTTATTCGCTCTTTATCGCTTTGTGTATGTGTGTGTGCACTCCGTTGTTTTGCCTTTATCTCTCTTTGTTGGATTACGTCATTGGGTCAGGTCTTATTTCAACATGTTCACAAAACTGTTTATACATATATATATGTATATGTATATATATATATATATATATATGGCAGTGAGGGCAGTACAGTGATTGGATTCAAAATAGTAGTCACTATTTCGATCAGTTTATCGCTACAAATTACATAAAATTAAAATAAAACTCAGTAATTGTAAATTGTAGAGTTGATTTTTCTAATACCAAATTATATGAATAGTGTTTCCTGATAAAAAATAAATAGTTTGTAAATTGAATTTGACGTATACACATACGTATGCGTAAGCTTTATCAACATGAATAAGCCAAGTGAATTGACTTCCTCTCAAATAGAAGGAAATCAATACCGAGAATTAACTACAGATTACGCTGTTTTCACGGGTAACTTTTCAGCGACTTGGCTTGTTTCGAATTTGACCAATGAATGATATCACTTAAAGAACCATTGAAAACCAGGGAGTACTGGACAGTTGCTTTGTCCCAGTTTAAAACTCATCGGTGGTACATACACGTTTACATCACTCAGTCACTGGCACCCGATTCAATGGTCCATCAATTTCAACTTCTACCAGTTCATGATTTTAGTCCGACCGCCAGTCAACGTCGGCGAATATTTGTCCTCTCTACCGACTGGGTGAACCCCACTGGTCATGGCTTACCATCAGAACTCTAGACTCCTTCGTTCTGTAGCCTGTCACCAGAGGGTGTCAGATTGAGGGATTTGATTTGTTTCAGATTTGACCACAGATTGATATCGATTAGAGAACCATTGAAAATCAAGGTGTACTTCGTGATAAATAGTTGGCTAACAGGAATTGACAGTTTGAAGGATCTTGTATTCATGGGATCGTGACTGTTGACTGAATGACTGAATAGCAATGTACTTGTCTGGCAACCTAATTGTCATAGGTTCGAATTCTCGTGCAGTGACGGATGAGTGCTACTGAAGAATGACAAGCCAGGACGAAACAATGGTAGTCTAAATGATGTTGAACAAAACTTGGAACAGCAGTTTGGAAGAAAAGTATTTAAAAATTGCTAAGTTAACTAAAATATGCATTAAACAAGCTCGTCACTTTTGTCTGTAACGTTATGTTAATGACTCATTCTCATCAATACATTTATAAAGAAGACAGTACCTTCCTTTTTCTTTTCAAAATGATTCATGTATGAGGTTTTAGTGAATTGAAACTGCACTTTGATGTTTATAGTTTTCATTTTCCAATCTTATAAAATCTACAGAAATGAAGTGATCTATTCATTAGTATATGATTCATACAAAAAAATGTTTTGAGATCGGTTCATGACAATTTAATTTTTGTGATTGATTGTTTCAACTATCAGTAGAATGACAAAATCAATATTATACTAAAACTTGCTCTGTTGGTGAATTGTAAAGAACATGAAATGTTTATGTCAAACTGTTTTACCAAATGTAAGACATGACACCTATTGAATGAAGTTTTCCAATTTGCTATTTTTACTTAGTACATGTATCCCACATATCAAGATTTCTGATGAAAGATGAATACACTTTGAAGGATTCTAATGACTAGTCAAAATGAGATATGAGGTACAGACAGCAGTAGGAAACTATTCAACCCAATAAACACATCAATCTGATTACTAGGTGGATGCAAAATGTGCCTTTTTGACATTGGTTCCCTTGTAGTGACCAACAAACATACCTACAAGTCTACAAGAGGTCAGTCTTGGAAGTTATCACAGACGTTTGAATCTTCGAGGGTCTGTCATTTTGTACAAGGTTACACATACCCCATGTTGATGAGGACAAATAAGCACTAAATCTGAGTCAGCAGCTTCTTGTCGATTGCCTTCAACTAACTAACATTAATTTTGAATACTATTTATACATAGAATGACTTATTAACTGTTATGCTAAATGTACCTTGATAAATGCCGAGGTAAATGCACGAAGAAATGCAACTTACTTCCATTCAGTCAACCTGCTCTAACTACAGTTATTGAATGTATGTTTCACATTTCTGTTGTTGAATGAATCAAAGAATTTAGCAACACTGACGATGAATAATTGAACACAGAATATAGGAAAACCATGGGAAACAAAACAGCTGTTTTGCCTCACTGTATTGAAAGTGAACACATAATTGTTTGTAAGATTGAGTCTGTTGCCTCTGTATCACTAGTAGTGAAAATAAACGGCAATGATTTCTGAATTCTGCCGGTTTATAATACAGTGAAATCGCCTTTACATCATTTAAGATAATAATAGCTTTATTCCAAAACAGTACTTGTGACACAGAATGGAATTCTCAGCATTTTACTACAGTACATTAGGAAAACAACATATTGGTATGTCGGTAGCAAATCCAAATTTCAACAGAGTGTTTGAAGGTGTTAGAAAAGTAGATGGTAGCATATTTACTGACGTAAGCAGAAGAAAGAAACAAAGGAGCACGTAACAGAGAAAAAGAGATAGAGAGAAAAGGAAAAGAAAGAAATCGTTGTACCTATAAATGATATGAATTGGAAAGACGAGATCCAGTTGTTCTACTGACTATTTAATAAGTTAAAGGTTTCACGCCTAGCGCTTTCTTTATCGCACAGAACACGAGCTAAGTAGGGTATGGTTGAGTTTTTGTACTTACTAGTGCAAGCATATAGTTTTCTATATAGACTTCTGGTTCTGCGTGATGAGATAGATACAAGGGGAGAGTTTTGAATGAAGAGGGTGTTGTGAGTTAGATATAGAATGGATTTCGCCCATTTTTCACATGAGTCCATGTGCCTGCCAACCAGAATATTAACAAGCTGGTTAAGTGGCACCCTGTGGCTTTCCCTGCTGACAACCTTCAACATCCTGCGTAATAAGGTATAGTCTTTCTTCAGTAACCAGACCTGGAAAAACTAAGGGGGAACAATAGAGAATAATAGGCAGAATGCGGTAATTAACGAATCGTAAGAGTAAGGGTTAGGTTGACTTGTTCGACAATGTCTTGACTTCTTGATGTAGAAGGTAAGACGGAATATTTTCTCAGAAATCATCAAGATTTGAGACAACCAGGAAAGATCAGCAGGTAGAATGACGCCTAGGTATTTAATTTCCGACTTGGTTTCTATTTCAGTGCCATCTATGTTGCACACCTCATGTGAGTGCTAACCAGTTTGTTTAGGTTAGATTTGTGCGTAAAGATGAAATTGACTGTTTGGCATTTGGAGGGGTTTAAGGTGAGACCGTTTTCCTTGGACCATTGGCTGATTTTCGATAAAAAGCCATTTAGTTTAGAGCAGTCACTCTGACATTTGATAGGCAAAGATACAGTCAGGTTGTCAGCATATTTGACAAAATTAATGTCATTTGAAGATGGTAAGTCATGTAGAAAGAAAGAAAGAAAGAAAAGAGAAGTGGGGAGAGTACAGCACCTTGGTGGGTGGACACCAGCTTCAGTGAGCACAGCACAGGAGGATTTTCCTTTGTATACGGTAAACTGCATTCTGTTTAAAAAGTAGGAATGCAACCAGTTAGTGATCCAGGACTCAGTTTGTGTAATCGAGAGCTTATTTAGCAAGAGACATCTAGGTACAGAGTCAAAAGCAGAAGTGAAGTCGAGAAACGTGCAGCGGATGTATTTGGCACCTTTATCTAATGATTAGACGATACTGTTGTGTAAGACGGCTGCAGCGTCCAAAGTACACCTACCCTGTCTGTGGGCAAATTGTGAGTATTTGTACTGACACTTTACAACACTAAAAAAAATAATTTTCCCCTCCCCTCACATATTAGACAGGATTTCTCACAAGAACATTGGAATACGTATCTCAAAGTGCGTCACTAATCAGTGCTAAATTTAGTTTAAAGGGTAGAATTTAGAAACCAAGACCTTCAAAAATCCATAGACTTGAAGTGAATCCCACTCAATATAGTGACTTCATTCTTTTAAACAGTTTTAGACTGAAGGTGAACCAGCTGACTTACTAGTGCTCTACAATCTTCACTTAAAGGGTAAAGCAACACTGAAATATGGTTTTCGTGTATTCTTATACCTTTCATCGTATGGGAATGGGTCACTAAACAACAATATATATATATATATATATATATATATATATATATATATATATACTACCATCAGCTGAATATACAATACAGTCATCATACTCAATGATGCAACACTGCTGCACCCTTTTGTCCACTGAAATTTGAAATGAGATGTTCTGCAGATATACTGACAGAATGTGAACAACGTGTGTGGGACTGTGTTGGATATTGTCAGATGACTATGCAGTGTACAGGGGATCAGTCATAGGTAGCATTAATATCTTCGTGGTGAGGTTTTCGATTTCAGTACAGAGTGAAACAGATTTAAATTGAGTTGGAGGTATGAGTTTCATCACGGCGGCATTTACACCTTACCGATGAGTATCAGTGAGTACGGAACTCAAATTCAGAATTTCTTTTCGACCACTTTTTCCCCAATATACAAAGGAGAAATTAAATCTAGCCGAAGGGCGTCGGTGGTATAGCGGTTAGGACGCTCGCCGACCATGAACATGGTTCGGGGTTCGATCCCCGGCCACTGGACGCACTCCTTTACACCTTGCTAAGCCAGAAATAAAAAAGCTGGTAAAGAGGAAAGGTTGGAAATGAGGCTAGCGACCCGATCCTGTGAAATAAACACTTGTACAGAAACTTCAAGCCACCATCTTGAAGCCTTATGTTCCACCGGGAACGTGAAGGAAAAAAAATCAAGCCGAATATTTGTTTTCTTCTAAACTGGGACTATTTAACATAAAATCATACATGATCAAGCTTATCCTAGTTAGGTGTACATATTACCATTTAATGAGTTGATCACTTCCTACTTTATTACTTTTATAGACCATCATTTCTAACCAAAACTTGTGAGTATGCATTTCATTATCAGTATTTAATGAGCACTGAATTAGTGAGGTATACAATGAATTAACAAATTTCAAGGTTGTTATCGTTATAGATTGTTATCACTCTGAGTTATCGACTCAGTCATTACGTGCTAACTGAAATCTGATCACCCTATATTTAATCACGTATTAGGTTGTAGGTAAATATTATTGCGTGATATCGAGGAGGTATCAAGTCACTATCTCATGATCCCTTGGTTTAAACAGTGTTTTTATAAACAGCGCTTATTTATGCGAAGAAAACCGTCCCTTAATTTAATCCTTGGTATACATTATCTGTTCTTTTCATTCATCTCTCTTTTAACAATACAGAAAACATAAAACCAGAGGCAAGGCAAGAAACTTTCGGCTAATCACATGATCTATAGTCATTAAGTTTCTCAAATAGTGAATACATGACATATGCAATGAATGACCTTAAATAATAATTATAATAATTACAGTAATAAATTACTATAATCATTTGTTCGGTGCATGTATGTGACCGGCCAATTGAATTTCAATATTATTATTACTATTACTACCATTATTATTAGTAATAGTAAAAATAGGATTTTTTAATTGTTAAGAGGTGAACAAGGAGGAATGAATAAGTTGTATGACTCATGACCCTGATGGTTCATTTGAATGGATTTTACAATATGGCAGTACAGAATAGTAAAATGACACTGTCTTCTTCATTCACTGCCTTTTTTATTGACTAAACATAATTGTTCTTTGAAAAAGTTAATTATTTTCCCAACTGTTCTCCTATGTCTTTCTGTCTCACTATCCTGTTCTTCCACTCTGTGTTAAGTCCTATACAGTGAATTAGAAAGAATGTTTATGCAGTTGTAAGATTAATTGGTACTAAGTGTTTATTTATTTATTTTTTTTGAATTAAATAGGTCATGTTATGAATGGTAAGTGATTTTACAATGTACAATTGTTGTGTTTTGTATTTGTTAGTTCAAAGTCAGCGGTTTAATCTTTCTTCTAGTTAGTTTGGATATATAATAATTTAGTGAATCATTTGTAACAAAATGGAGAAAGACTGGATACTGAACAAATAGTACTCTTTTCGATAAATTTATCATCAGGCTCTACATTTATACATACATTATAGTGAATGAATGAGTTAGTGTTATGAACGATATTAATGTTGTTTAAATAACATCAAATCAATAATATTGATAGATTACAGCTGAATCGCATCAGCATAGAATAAGCTGAATGTCAGAAACATTAAGAGAGATAATAGTACAAATTCATGAGTTTATAGTTTCTACCGAAGGCCAGGGCAGTAGTAGGGGCTGGACTTGCTTGTTTTGGACACAGGGTGCTGGTTGTTTGAAGCGAATCGCAATAGCCTCTGCTGTTTGGAGCCTGCAGTGCTTCGATGTTTTTGGCAGTTTATTTGGCACCCGGTATAAAATAGAGAAGAATTCATCTACGCTGGCTTTGTGTCCTGTTTGCACCAGATGTTCCAATACCGAGTTGTTAATAGTTTTCACTACACCTTTACTTAGCCAGGCGCTTGTGGAGCCAGTTATATTGGCTTTTGCTCTAGGAACTTGATTTTTCGTGCTCACTCGAGAACATCTCCCAGCATGGCTAAGTAAATGTGTAGTGAAAACTATTAACAACTCGGTATTGGAACATCTGGTGCAAACAGGACACAAAGCCAGCGTAGATGAATTCTTCTCTATTTTATACCGGGTGCCAAATAAACTGCCAAAAACATCGAAGCACTGCAGGCTCCAAACAGCAGAGGCTATTGCGATTCGCTTCAAACAACCAGCACCCTGTGTCCAAAACAAGCAAGTCCAGCCCCTACTACTGCCCTGGCCTTCGGTAGAAACTATAAACTCATGAATTTGTACTATTATCTCTCTTAATGTTTCTGACATTCAGCTTATTCTATGCTGATGCGATTCAGCTGTAATCTATCAATATTATTGATTTGATGTTATTTAAACAACATTAATATCGTTCATAACACTAACTCATTCATTCACTATAATGTATGTATAAATGTAGAGCCTGATGATAAATTTATCGAAAAGAGTACTCTTTGTTCAGTATCCAGTCTTGTGAAAATTTTAATGGGCATTTTTATTCAGTTAAAATGGAGAAAACATGAAAATCCAAGGTAAATTTCTATGGAATTTCGTTTCACTTTCATTTATGGGGAGAGACAGAGAGAGAGTAGTTGGAAAGATTTTGTTTTAATACTGGTAATGAGGATTTCAAAGGTATAAGAATAAAACTTAGGCGCCGTCATGGGGTATAATTCTATCATAGAGTAAATTTATTTTCGTAAAACCTCATAGTCCTAATAGTATTATTTACTGATAATAATAAGTAGTACTGTGTAACAGACTATTTTCACGTATCTAGACAGCATTGTTTCAACCATAGACGGAACGAATAAAGATGTCAGAGTCAGAATCGGCAAATCCTTCTCTTCTGTGCTCACTGAAGCTGGTGTCCACCCACCAAGGTGCTGTACTCTCCCCACTTCTCTTTTCTTTCTTTCTTTCTTTCTACATGACTTACCATCTTCAAATGACATTAATTTTGTCAAATATGCTGACAACCTGACTGTATCTTTGCCTATCAAATGTCAGAGTGACTGCTCTAAACTAAATGGCTTTTTATCGAAAATCAGCCAATGGTCCAAGGAAAACGGTCTCACCTTAAACCCCTCCAAATGCCAAACAGTCAATTTCATCTTTACGCACAAATCTAACCTAAACAAACTGGTTAGCACTCACATGAGGTGTGCAACATAGATGGCACTGAAATAGAAACCAAGTCGGAAATTAAATACCTAGGCGTCATTCTACCTGCTGATCTTTCCTGGTTGTCTCAAATCTTGATGATTTCTGAGAAAATATTCCGTCTTACCTTCTACATCAAGAAGTCAAGACATTGTCGAACAAGTCAACCTAACCCTTACTCCTAGAATTCGTTAACTCCCGTATTCTGCCTATTATTCTCTATTGTTCCCCCTTAGTTTTTCCAGGTCTGGCTACTGAAGAAAGACTATACCTTATTACGCAGGATGTTGAAGGTTGTCAGCAGGGTAAGCCACAGGGCGGCACTTAACCAGCGTGTTAATATTCTGGTTGGCAGGCACATGGACTCATGTGAAACATGGGCAAAATCCATTCTATATCTACCTCACAACACCCTCTTCATTCAAAACTCTCCCCTTGTATCTATCTCATCACGCAGAACCAGAAGTCTATATAGAAAACTATATGCTCGCACTAGTAAGTACAGAAACTCAACCATACCCTACTTGGCTCGTGTTCTGTGCGATAAAGAAAGCATTAGGCGTGAAACCTCTAACTTATTAAATAGTCAGTAGAACAACTGGATCTCGTCTTTCCAACTCATATCACTTATAGATACAACGTTTTTCTTCCTTTCTTTTCCTTTTCTCCGTCTCTCATTTTCTTTCTCTGTTATGGGCTCTTTGTTTCTTTCTTCTGCTTACGTCAGTAAATATGCTACCATCTACTTCTCCAACACCTTCTAACACTCTGTTTAATTTTGGCTTTGCTATCGACATACCAATATGTTGTTGTCAAAACTAACTGAGACAACCTTAATCTATGTGGAACTTTATATATTGTTAATGTACTAACTGGATGCAATACTGTAGTAAAATGCTGAGAATTCCATTCTGTGTCACTAGTACTGTTTTGGAATAAAGTAAAATATTAATTATTGAAGTCAACGTACACCTTCATCAATCGGAAAGCAGTTAGGAAATCTTTTGAAGTCAGCATAAAGAACAAGAATCAGATTTTCAACGCAAATGTCAAGTCGGTTGATTTTTTTTATATTTTTGATTTTGATTTTTGATTTACAGCTTAATTCCACACTGTATTTTTGATACAAGTATGGAATTTTCAGCATGGATATCGGTAGCCCAAATTTTGCAGGCCGACCATAGATATCAGGTGTGCGCCGGCATGGGCTCGAACCCCGGACCATGTGGATGGTCGGCGAGAGTCCTAACCACTGTGCCACCGACGCACTATGTGTGAGAAACCTGATTCTAATGTCACAAACGGCATTCCCAACAGGCTAGTGTAAAGTCTTATCAATAGCTACCTTCGCTGGTTCCATATCGAAGATCAAGTGGCAGGTTGGAAACAATTAGTAACAAGAGGCTAAGAACTTTTCCTCCAAAAAATATTTAGGAGAAAGCGGAGGTGGATTGGGCACACATCGAAAAGACTGTCGAATGACATTGCTCACCAGGCTATCGCTCGAGTGTAACTCTAATGAGTAATGACGTCTGGGTCGTGATATGGAGGAGATCATGAGAATAAAAGATGAGAGATTATAGGCAGTCTTGGGTCCAGTTGGAGAGTAGAGTAGATAATAGAACAAATTGGAGATGTTTTGTTGAAGCTACATGTTCCCATCGGAATCCAAGGGAACAATAATAATATTAATGATACTGTGTAACACTTTGAGAATTTATCAAATAAATTTATTGTATGATGGAAGAATTCCCAAGGGTTTATTACAATTCTTTCATAGTGGATAGATTCACCTTAAAAATTTTACTTACCTTGCGAGTAAACCTATTAACTAATCGGCCCATATGGATTTAACGACATGTATACGGAATTCTTATACGGAATAAGCCATTTTCCCACGACAAATAAAGGTCAAAACAATTATTCCTTCTTAACTTATATCATATACTGGTCAGATAACTATTTCGTCTATCTGTCAATTAAGCGATCGGTTCATCTTCTATAGTTTGGTTTGCAAGGGTTAGTAATGTTTCTACGAGTTGATCACGGATTGATATCAGTTAGAGAGTCACTGAAAACCAGGGAGTACTGGACAGCTGCTGTTTCATCCTAGTTTGGGAATCATCGGAAGTACGCACCCACCACAATGGGGTTCGAACCCAGGACCTTCCGGTTACAAGGCAAGCTCCCTAGTTTTCAATAGTTCTCTAACTGGTATCAATCCGTGATCAACTCGTGAAAACAGAACTAACCCTTACAAACTAAACTATAGAAAATTAATCTGATGCTCCCTAATGACTTGCTACAGGATGGAGTTTCCTGGAGTTCTAGTGAGAAGTCGTGACCAATGAGGTCCATCCAGATGTCACATGTGAGAATGGGTTTCCCCCCGACGACATTGGTTGGAGTTGCGCTAAATCACAAACTGGCAGAAGTTAGAATTCATGCACTGGCCATTGAATCGGGTCCCAGTGACTGAATAGTATACGAGCTTGCCTTGTAACCGGAAGGTCTTGGGTTCGAATCTCAGTGGGTGCGTATTGCCGATGATTCCCAAACTAGGATGAAACAGCTTTCCAGTACTCCCTGGTTTTCAATGGCTCTCTAACTGATATAAATCCGTGATCAACTCGTAAAAATCGGTTTATCATTTACTATGATGATTTAGATGAGCATTGCATAAGTAAGTAGTTATTAGGATACTCGTCGTTGTCTCGCAAAGCTATGAATGACACCACTATCCATTTTTGGTTTCCTAATACGTAGGATGAGGTAACAACGAAGGGAATCATCTTCTCATATGTGTTCAGCTTTATATCGCTCAAAGGGTCTTGCATCTTGTGACCAATAGCCGGAAAAAATGAATTACAGAAGTTTTTAAACACAAATCTGTATGAATTCACAAAAGCGCTGAATGACAAAATGATTCCGATGAGCAGAAGTCAACTGTGTTAATAAAAGGGAAAAATATTTACACTAGATATTCTAAAAAGCTAACTGCATCAACAACCTTTATCAAAAGACAATCTTTAGGGAATTGATCACCAAAGTGCCAGCTTACACTAATTAGTATAAGAATTTCTATCTCGTATGTTAAGGATCTCTCATAAACAGTACTACCAAAATTATCCGCAGTTATTTGTGCAATGTTAAAGACCGTGTGCTATACGGAGACAGTTCAACTGGAATTTACAGACACAGCTACAAGAACTTTATCAGTAGAGTTAGGTAACTTTGTAATATAATGCATATGGATATTGGGAATATCTTTAGAGTGTCGTGATTTGAAATAAATGGTCCTATTATGAGTTAATATATATGATCCTGGCTGCGACTCAGAAACCGTCAAATATTGAAATCTACCAACTCGAAAATCTCAAAGGATTTATCAAATACATCAAATCCAGATAAAGAAACAGTTAACGGATCAGGTCAAAAGTCAATGTCTTCATAGACTGGTGTTATTTATGGTCTGATCATTCCTAACTGTTTCCACTTTACCCCTTTTCCATTAAGTTAATTTATATTTCCTCTTGAAATCGAAATCCTCTTGGAATTAAATGCTCTACCTCTTATAACCTGTAAGATCCCAGTACGGACACTTCCAAGTGTCACGATGTTAACATGATGGCTAGCAGTGGAATCCAGGGTGAACATCGAGTCTTGGTGAGAACATCATCACTCACTGATGATGCAGATACATCCAGATGACGAGTTAGAAATAGGACGAAATGTATATCCCGAATTCCAGTGATAGCCACCAGCAACTCAAATGTCATTATTCTTATTTCAGTTGATTTTCCTTGTAGATGTAGGCAGCGGCTCGGCATATGGAAAATATATCCCAGTCATAGTAATCAGGTAGAACGTTGAACTTTCGTCGATTGACTCACTCTGCCTATTTGGTATCCTGGAAGTTATCTAATCACTAATTATTACTTCTCACCATCCAGTAAAAGTCATTAAACTTAGGATCCTCTGACAAAAATCTCCAATCCATGAATATTTTCTACTTTCACTGGCCATATCAATTATATGAAAAGGGAATACAGCGAACTGCTATGAAATACACACACCACTTGATGGGCAATTAGATATCGTGCCACAGCAAAGGTGACACTAAAGAAACTTTTTGCATCTATGAAAAGATTCCACCTGCAATTTGAAATATTTTTCAGTACATATCACTTCTCTAGTATCACCTTATATTTTTCAGAGATCACAATAACATTGTAATTTTTCAGCGTCTGCTCTAAGTTGAGGAGACTCTTACTTAACAGAACGTAAATTACCAAATGTCAGAGTCAAACGGATTCATATTCATTGTTAAATTTATAATAAGATGATATATGGACACTGGAATTAAGTATCCATGATGGATACTACTGTTGGTTATAATTTCAGATTACAGCTATCTAACCTACTTACTCTCACATGGTTTTATACTTTTCAACAGAGTGTACCGGTTAACTTAATATACATTTCCAACACTGCCATCAGAAGCATACTGTCAAAACACCTCTCCATCCTCCTTCATGTCAGGGCACGTAGCAGGTTTCTGATGCTACAGCCTGTAGATCAGTTCGGATTCGGTTAAGCAGTCTGCACCCGGATTACAAATCTGCCTTGTTTTATTGAGTTTATTTTTTCCGAATTCTACTTCGTCGTCTTATACCTAGAGAATCGATATTGATCAAGCTGATTCTCTTTTGACTATTACATGAAGATTTGTCCCGTTTTTTATAAACTAGAGTGACGAATTATGTAAGGCAGTCTGATGTAGGTATATTGAATGTAGACATGATAACTATAACTGTCATATGGAGACAGTCACACTGGGGTTCAGTGAGCAGGCTAGATTTGGATAATGATCAGTTGCAGTGCAGATGTAAGTCAGCTGAACTGCTCTATGAAGTATTTTGCTCCATATTTTAGACATCTGTTAAGCAAAGTAATCTTCTATTCTTACCCTAGGTAATTTTACTTAAGGCAGTTAGGGTTGCATCGTATAAAATTCTGAGGATCCCAACCATGCAGTCTACATCTTCCTATGGAGTACCAAACCAACAATCAAATAATTCAAGTATTGTTTCGTAGGGATTTGGTTGATTGGTTACAGGATTTCATCATGAGTTGATATTGGTTAGAGAACCATTGGAAAACCCACCTGGGAGTACTGGACAGCCGTTTCGTTGTAGTTCGGGACTCCTCATCAGTACGCACTCACCGGGGTTCGAACCCAGGACCTTCTGGTCACAAGGCGAGCTAGCTCTTAGACCATTAAGCCACTGGAGTCCCAAACTAGGACAAAACAGCTGGCTGTCTAGTACTCCCAGGTTTTCCAATGGTTCTCTAACCAATGTCAACTCATGATGAAATCCTATAACCAATCAAATAATTCATGGATTGATGCCAAGTTGTGGTCTGACCGCCTCTTACCTTTTTGCAACTTGATCCCATATCAGCTGATGTTGCTCGATGAGTAAAATTACAGCTTGTCGTTCGTAACACTTGTTCTAACCATCTCAGTAGATACACCTTCACAACTACATCGATTCATATTCTCTCCTAGCTCTAATACTAATCATTTAAGCTCAATATTACTCACCATATTATACCGTTTAAAATAGAAGACAGATTGAAAACACACACCTATAATCAAAGACTATTACTCTCCTCATATTTTCATTCTCAACGACCAGGTCTCATAGTTATTCTGCAACAAACTAGATTTTGTGTCAGGGTTCCTTTGGTTTAGTATTGCCTCGAACTGCTGTACAACATACACATTCTTCGACTGACACCTTCATTCATAGTTGTTCAATAACTATTTTCATGGTAAAAATGTTTAAAGCTGTTTCAGGTGTCCTAGTAATGAACTTCACAACATCTAACAATGATACATAATGCAATACAACACAATACCATATTGTTTGATGGAGTATATATATTTCACATCTGGACAACACTAAGATCCTAACACAATCATTTTTAACAGATAAGAGAATATAGGAGGTAAAATTACAACTGGTAGAGTATATCACCTTTGAATAAAGAAAGATACAAGCAAATAAACAGTCTTTCGTTGTAATAAGTACAAAATTTTTCCAGATAACACATTCAATATCACGAAACTAGATGAAGTAAAAACAAAAGAAGTGAAGAAAGAACAGTATTTTAATGCTGGTATAACACATTTGAACAAAACAGTTTATTGTTTACGTCAAAAGTAAAAACAGTGTACTAGTGCTATTGAAATTGATTTTGAACCCAGTGTATGGATGACTAATATTCAATGTTTCATTGTTCCCCAGTTTTGTTTATTCAGTTGTTTCCCGCTATTATTCACATAATCACAAGTCTAATGCACATTTATTATTATTAATATTATTATTATTATTATTAGTAGTAGTAGGTGTAGTAGAAAACAACTGTCATTTTAAAAGAAAAGAATGAATAGTAAGTATACCTCAGTTAGCGATTACTGTATGATAAACACTGAACTGACAGTGAAGTAAATTTAGAACTAACAAATTTAAAGTTTCAGTATTGTTAGTATGATGACTACCAGATGTTTACCACCAGTAAAAAGCACAATACCCTCGATTTTGAAGTATAAAGTTGAGTGTGTTAAACAGATAGGCAGTAGAGAGTTTATGGAACACTGATCAAAAAGATTAGATAAGATTGTGTTCAAAAGAAAATAATAATAATAATAGTAATAATACAGGATAGGAAATATGACAGTTTTTCTTTTAAAATGAAATGTCCTTTCATCAGATATCAACAATGACAGTAATTAGGAAGATTAAGAAAGCGTTTGAAATCCATCACCTTATCAATATATATATATATATATATATATATATATATATAAATTATTGTGTGCACCCATATAAGTGAATAACGAGTAGGACAATACCCTTGGGGCAAACAGGATAGGAAGTTCTATGTCTCTTTGTGTCTCTCTCTGTCTCAAAAGGATTTAAAAATTGCGTACCCGGATTTCAATCGGATTCTTTGTCTATATACGATGCATACATGCGATAAACTTTTATTCAAACGTTATAATTTACATTGAAACATCTATCCATCAATCCACCTTTTAAGCATGGTTAGTGTTACTAGGGTTAAATTTTTACGCATTATTTTTTGTTTTTATAATCATAGGGTGTCATTAGATTTGTATTTCTATGTATATGTATGGTGTGTGTGTGTGTGTAGTTGCGGTTTAAGTCTTAGGGTGTGTGACGGTTATCTCTAGCACACTGGTAACATGCTTGTGTGTGTGTGTGTTTGTATGTGTGTGAAATCACTTATCGATGAAGTGAATGTTTTATCTAGTAAGTATTTCGAACTGAGAACAGATAGAGAGAGAGAGAAAGATGGAAAAATTGGAAAAATGGGGGAATTTAATATTTTAAATGATAATTTTATTTCCCTTATCAACATACTTTTATCGTAATTGCTACTATAATAGAGAAAGAAATTGAAGTAGGGGGAATAGAAGGACCAGTAGATTGGATGATATCGTAAATGTCCTAGACGGCGGCCTGCTTGAACATAGGGCTACCAAAAATTCCACCTTACAACATTTTGCAAAATTGCTTTGGTTTGCTCTTTTAATTTTGTTTTAATTTATCAATAATGTGTCCTAATCGTATTATATATAATCGCGCATTTTTAAAATCATTACAACCTACCGCGTTGTGTCATCCACAAAAATTGAGAAAAAAGCATCACTGTGGCTGGCAGCGTGCACTGAAACGTACACAAATTAATCAAATGACTGTTCCTGAACTCGTTAGCACTAATTGTAGATCCCTGTCCAACAAAATGGATTACCTTCAATCCCTAATGTATTCCAATGTTTATCGAAATGCTGGCGTTTTAGCAATACAAGAGACTTGGCTGCACCAGCATTATGATGATAATCTAATTTCAATAAATGGATATAAAGTTTTTCGCCAAGATAGAAATAGTTCCAAGAAAAAATATGGAGGAGGGGTAGCCACATATATAAACACAAATTGGTCTACATCAAATCACGTTTGCTTCAATTATTCTAATGACAATATAGATTGCATAACCGTCAGGTGTCGCCCAAAACACTTAAGTAAATATTCTTATATATACATAACAAATATTTACATAACACCCAATTGTAGCCTTTCTAATATAGTTATGTTTGCAGATGAGTTTACTGAATTCGCTGCTCCTGCATTCGGAAACTCGTTGTCTATAGTCTGTGGTGATTTTAATTTATGTGATCACAGCTTTCTTACTTCGCTTGGTCATGAGAATCTAGTCAAGTTTAATACACGTCTGGACAAATCACTAGACCTGGTTTTCATAAATGACCGTGATGTATATGAAACCCGAAGGAGAGCTCCTTTGCTAAATTCTGACCACTGCATTATTCGTATTTTACCGAAAGTGTACGGCAAGTTACAACGAAAATTGTTTAGTCATTTAACAAAGAAGATACATGAACGTTCATATTCCCATGACAACATTCTAGCATTAAGAAGCATGTTGCATGATACCAACTGGGAACTGTTTACTGACGATAAGTTGGATGCTACTGTCTCTAATATAACCGATTATCTGAAGTTTTGTTTGGATATTTGCTGTCCTTATGAAACACTGTTTTCGAGATTTGACAGAATCTCTTCTGTGCAACTGAAAAAACTTAGAAGACAAAAAGAGAAGTTGTATAAGAATTGTGATAATACTGGTGTCCGTAAAATAAACACCCTTATAAAAATTGAAATAGAAAGGTTGAACAGACTATATAATGAAAAATTTTTATCATGTAAAAATCCTTCAAACATTTGGAAACTTTTCAATAAACTAACAAGTAAAAAACAAATGTCCGTTGATGCTTATTCTGATGTTAATGCTTTAAACAAATCATTTATCAAGAAACAAATTAATATGGTTGTACCTGATGTACCTAGTCAAGAAAATGGTCATTTTCAGGGTTTTGAAGAAAAGGATGTACTATTATGTTTGAAGTCATTAAATCCAACACACAGCCTTGGTCCAGATGGTGTACCAAGCATTCTTCTCCAAAAGTGTGCAGACATCTTGTGTCATCCTCTTACTCAAATCTTTAACGCATCATTTAAGAGGGAAACGGTACCTGCTGACTGGAAAGAAATCAAGGTTGTACCTGTACAGAAATCATCTTCTGGAGCAGGTATAAAATTTAGACCAGTCGCTATAACATCTCCTTTTTTGAAAACTATGGAGAAACTTCTTTTGAATATTCTTAAACCTTCTTTAAAAGCTTTTAGTGACCCTAAGCAGTTTGCTTATAAGTGTGGAAGAAGTACATTAGATGCAGCCATTGTACTACACCACAATATTGTTTCCTGCCTTGATAAGGGCGCTAAGTTCGTTCGAACAGCTTTCTTAGACTATACTGCAGCTTTCGACTCTGTTCCTAGGACACTTTTATTAGGAAAGATGATTTCAGCACAAACAGAGTCCTGGGCAACTAGATGGCTGTCTTCTTATTTTAAGGATAGGAAACAGCATACTGTTTTGGCTGGAAAGCGCTCCACTTCCCAGCTAACTGAAAGTGGTGTGCCTCAAGGTGCAGTACTTTCTCCATTTCTTTTCTCTTTCTTTCTGCATGACCTTCCGAACTCACCCAAAGTTAACTTCATTAAGTATGCTGATGACCTGACCGTTTCTGTCCCTGTAGTTTCCACATCGGATTGTTCCTATATGAATGGCTTCCTAGCTGAAGTTAAGGATTGGTCTGGCTCAAATGGTCTTAAACTAAATCCAACTAAATGTAACACTGTTGATTTCAGCTTGAGAAGTGAAAAAGACATGCATGGATTGATTCAATCTCATGATTGTTGTAATATTGATGGTACCATGATTGAGAGTAAGTCAAGTGTTTCTTATCTTGGCATTAGTTTCTCGTCAAATCTTTGCTGGTCGTCTCATATTCTTATAGTTTCTAAGAAAGTTTTCCGTCTGACTTATTACATAAAGAAGTTGAGACACTCAGGTATAACTCAATCTCTTATCATACAATTTATTAATTCATGTGTTTTGCCCATCATTCTTTATTGTTCTCCATTATTCTTCCCTGGGCTACTCAAGAAAGATCATATAATACTACGAAGAACATTGAGGGCTGTAAGTAGGGTCAGTGCTATCCCTTTGACTGAACTAAATGACACTGTTGTCAATAGGCATATGAATTCTTGTAAACACTTAGCTAAAGTTATCTTATCTGATAGTGAACATCCTCTTTATTCACAATTGTTTCCTTGTATCTCTTCGGGTAAGACCAGAAGAAATTTTATAAACATTTATGCTCGTACTACAAAATATAAAAATTCGACCGTTCCATATTTGGCACGAGTATTGTGTGAAGAGACAAATATCAGAAAAGAACTTTTACAACTTTTGAATCAGTAACTAAACTATAAAATGTAATGATGCATATTAATGCAAGTGTTATTTGTTATATTATTTATTTATTATTCACTATGACCTAGAAATGGTATGATTTTGTTGGGTTTTTTATTTTTATTTATTTTTTTATTATTTTTTCCTATTAACTATCAATATTTTAACATTTTATATATTTATATAATTATAAACAGAGCTAAACCATTGCAATATGTAAAAGAAACGCTGAAAATTCCATGCTGTAAATTGTTATTGTTGTGGAATAAAGTGATTATTATTATTATTATTATTATTATTATTATTATTACAAGGACATTTGTGCCAACTATTTATGTATACTCTTTAATTACAGGTTGTATTTGGTACTGTCAAAGATTGAGTGTATTCACTCCTACAGGCTATTTGAATACATTTTAGAATTGAGAGATTTCAGCCTAAGAATTGACAGCTATACATCGATTCACTCCTGGCAAATTCAAGATCATTCAGCAAAAATAGAACTGTTTCAAATATTCCGGTGTCAGTTTGCAGGGGCTTGATTGGTTTCAAGACTGATCACGAAGTGACTTCATTTAGAGAACCATTGAAAATCTGGGAGTAGTGAACAACTGTCTGTTCACAAGCGACTTGCCCTGTTCAGGTCGGTAGTTACCTGGAGTTCTAGTCAGAAGTCGTGACTGGTAGGGTGCAGCAGGTCGGGTGTGAGGACAAATACTCGCCGAAGACATTGGCTACTGGTAGCGCTATGTCGTGAATTGTCAGATGTTAGAATTCATAGGCTGGCCATTGGGTCGGGTCCCAGTGGCTTAATGGTCTGCGAACTCACCTTGTAATCATAGGGTCTTGGGTTCGAAACCCAGTGTGTGCGCACTGTGAAGAGTCTCGAGCTAGGACGAAACAAATGTCTAGTACTTCCAGGTATTCCTTAAACTGCTGTTTTGTTCCAGTTTATGGCTCTTCAGCTAAATGTATCCATGACTCCACCAGTGACTTTGAACCAGGACCTTCAGGTTACAAGGCAAATTGGTTGACCATTTGATCATTAGAGCAGAATCCAATGAGTCGTCAGTTCTAATATCTACCGTATTAGTTTGTTTATTAAATGTATCACACAGTGAAACAGTATTGTATACTGGATGACGTTTCTAACAAACAAACTAATATGGAATTACTTACTACCACAGTGCCCAAGTTTTACACATATATTAACTAACATCTACCGGTTCGCGATATATAACGCGACCGCTGGCCACTGTGATTTGTGAGTATCTGTCCTCGCGCTCAGCATGGTATAAGTCAGTGATCACAGATTTTCACTAAAACTTCAAGCAATTTCAGCCCATAGTTGGTCACTAATATTTTAATCCGATGAATGTTTACGCTTTATTTTGATTCCAACAAAATAACTTTGTATTGTATTCCATTTCTCACTTAAAAGAAGAATATATTTATTCAAGTGTTGGTTTGTAGGGATTTGATTAATTTCAAGATTTCATCATGAGCTGACATTGGTTAAAGAACCATTGGAAAATCTGGGGGTATTGCACAACTGTTTCCTCCTGATTTGTGACTCTTCATCAGTACGCACCCACCACTAAGGTTCGAACCCAGGACCTTCCGGTTACAAGGCGAGCTTGTATACCATTAAGCCACTGGGACCCGTTCCAATGGTCCTTGAATTCTAACTTCTGCCAGTTCACGACATAGCGCGACCACTAGCCAATGTCTTCGGCGAGTATTTGTCCTCACACCTGACCCGCTG
Source organism: Trichobilharzia regenti (assembly GCA_944472135.2). Lineage (NCBI taxonomy): Eukaryota > Metazoa > Platyhelminthes > Trematoda > Strigeidida > Schistosomatidae > Trichobilharzia > Trichobilharzia regenti. The sequence goes on from OX235263.1 coordinate 28,945,335, forward strand.
CACCCTACCAGTCACGACTTCCCACTGGAACCCAGGTAACTGCCTACCTGAATAGGGCCAGTCACCAGTGAGCATCTCATTGGTATCCAAGTGTTGGTTTGTAGGGATTTGATTGGTTTCAGGATTTCATCATGAGCTGACATTGGTTAGAGAACCATTGGAAAACCAGCTGGGAGTACTGGACAGCTGTTTTGTCCTAGTTTGGGACTCCAGTGGCTTAATGGTCTACGAGCTAGCTCGCCTTGTAACCAGAAGGTTCTGGGTTCGAACCCATGTGGGTGCGTACTGATGAAGAGTCCCAAACTAGGACGAAACAGCTGGCTGTCCAGTACTCCCAGGTGGGTTTTCCAATGGTTCTCTAACTAATGTCAGCTCATGATGAAATCCTGAAATATATTTATTGTTCTCACAGACATTTCATTATTTCAAAGGGTAACTGTTTATTTTTTTAAAGTCTTCTAGGGGAGTATTTGGAGAAATGTATATGCATATTCTATGTACATATCGTAAAACTGATTTCTTATAAGTCTAAACAAAGGCAGTAAATTGTAAATATTAGTAATATAGGATATCATGCTTCACAAAAGTACTTGTTATAAATTCGTTGCTAGTCAACTAAGGGGTTGCTGACAATACTGATTCATGCGAAAGAAGCTTCGAATGTAAACTGATTTCAATTATGAAAACATAGAAATCAGTAGTAACAATGCTTTCGTTTATTTTTGCACTTCTCATCCGTCCAAATTCTTAACTTTCTATGAATTCTTACCCACTTCAACCTTTTGGGCATTAGTGACTTCATATCATCTTATGGACACTGTTTTGGAGATTTTAATAGTCCAAATATTTTGTGTTTTGACAAAAACATGTTCTAGTGTGATCACACTAGAGTAGCGTGAATAAGCGACTACTCGTATTCAAATTAGTGGCTTAAATGCTTTTGTAACACTTGTAATGCCATGTATACTTAAGCAGTGAAAATAAAGACCCTCTTAGAATTCGTTCACATCAGATGGTGGATAACTATTGGTCATCAGGAGTTCAGACTCAATAAGCTATGAGATATACTTAGAGAAAGTTTAGACTTATTTACACTTGGCATTAAAACATATTTACAGGATCAAAAATATCAAAATTCCTCTTAGAATTTAGATCTGGGTCACTCGATGATGAAGTTATACTTTTCAACTATTGGTTTTTTACGGATTTTGTTTGATTGCATAGAGGATTTCATCATGAGCTAACACCAGTGGTTCTCTAACTGATGTCAACTCCATGTCAACTCCTCCATACAATCAAAGTTATAGTTTTACTAATGAACCACTCATGCTACGTTATGTAGTTATTATCAGAGAATGGTGCTGGCTGGAGGCTTGAAGATTCTGTAGCAGTGCTTAATTTTAGAGGATGAGGTTCCCAGCCACATGCCCAACCTTCGATCTTTACCGGTCTTATTACTGAATAAGTGAAGTGAAGGAGTGCGTCCAGTGGCCGGGGATCGAACCCCGGACCATGTGCATGGTCAACGAGCATGCTAACCGCTGTGCCACCAACACACTCGCTGGCTGATTAGTAATAGTTAATCAGCGACGAATGGGCAAAATTTTTCACTTTTGCCAACTAATTAAGATGCAGAGAATCACCTATATCTATGGTCGGCCTGCGAAATTTGGGCTACCGATATCCATGCTGAAAATTCCATACTTGTACCGAAAATACAGTGTGGAATCAAGCTGTAATCAAAAATATCAAAAACAAAATATTAAAATATATATTTAGATTTATATCAGCACTGCAAGTTTCATAAACTGATAATTAGCTTTATTTTCACATAAACTGACTCAGTTTTCTGTGTGTTTGGTATTCTCTGGAAATTTTGGATTTTTCTGGAGGTTTATTGATCAATTTGGAATATTTAGAAGGGGAAATTACAGCATCGCATTCAGATATTTAAAAATCATCTTCATTATTTACATTTTGTGACTCTTAACCTGCTTCATTTAACTCAAGCTAACCTTACAGAACAGCTATTTTCGCCATTCCGAAGCTTTTATAATGTTCCAGAGATAAATTTGTTGGGTTGTGCTTATTTTTGACTTTATCATGTGTTTTTTCATTTATTGGGGTAATATTTAGATGCTAGTTTACTATTCTCCCTGACGCGCCTTTCTGTTAATTCTGAGTTCATTAGGCGTGAATTATTACAAGTTTTCGTGAATTAACTAAATTTGCATTCAGACTACTGAATGATTTTGAGTAATTAAGTTCACTTACTAGAAGACCTATCTTGTTATGGCCTATTTTATTCTAAATAATACACAAAATTTCACAATCGGCTGTGCTCAATCAAGGTCACAGTTAAACTATGCAGAATGTTGACTTAAACTGTCATCTCCACCAACTGACTGCATTTCGGGTGAAATAAAATACGGGTTTTATCAGAAACTGTTTAGTTTGCTTGTTACAGCGAAATGCTCAGATATAGTCATCTAAGTGAGTGATTTTATGCCAGTCTGAAAAGTCTATTGGGGATATCTATGGAGTCCCATTCGGCCAACTGAAGAAACGGTATTTTTTTCACAGTTCTGTTGAGTTAACCAACTGTTCCCAACCAACATCAGTTTCAAAAATAAGGAGAGATATGGTTTTGCCTAGTAACCGCTAATATCAAACCAACAATGGACACAAACAAAGCATCAATTCAAAAGGTCGGTAGATGACTGTCACTCCTTCTGGTACACCTGCACTGACTCTGGTCATGTACTGGCCCGTCCACGTGTATGCATAGGACTAAACGGACGTACAAGACAAGTACATACAAAATCACTCCTTGCTCAGGACTTTTGATGAGAACATGAAATCTGTGTTTATGGGTGAGTTAGCCGAGTACTTATTTGGGTATGACAGCAATATTCATCCTGAGGAAGCCTGGTTTCATATTCAAACTTTGGTAAAATCAGTAGCAAAGACTGTTGATAACCGGCTGCCAAAGGTTGGTAAATATCAATGGATTTTTGTAGTTTAATGCGAATTGATACATGCAAGCACAGAGAGGAGGAATACTTCTCAAATACAGACTGACTATAAGTCTTCACAAAGACTGTAGATGGTGATAGATAACGAAGGCGAAAGAAGTGGAAGAGGCATAGGCAGCAAGTGATATCCACCAACTATTTGTTCTCATCAGGGTAACGGGTTGTAAGAAAGATATGGTAAGTGAAATGATCCCGGGGAAAGATGGAATCTTAAAAATTTCTCAGGGAAGGTAGTTACAAGGTTAGATAGGACATTTTGAGAAGCAGTTAGACTGGTCCATAGCTACAATACTGCCGCCCATCTTTAAGTCTTCACGTGAAAGAAATGTAGACATTAGTCCTTCAAGTGTAGCGGAGGTCGCTAAAGCTGTCTTTAATTCAAAAGGAAGCAAGTTAGCCTGACCAGATGGTATGGGGCCAGTAGTTTTTAGGGATGTTCGGGGATGAGACATTAACTGAATTAACTAAGGCTAGAGTCTGGGATTGTGTGACAGTCTTAATGAATTGGTGTATTTTGATGGTCATTCCAGTTTATAAGAAGGGAGGCAGATCTTCCAGTGATAATCACAGATCGATTCTAGATTCAGTATTCCCGCAAATACTACTCAGGGCTGTAAAAAAATCGACCAGAGAAAACTAGGTGGGACGCATGTGCTCTGACTATATATTCATTCTTCATCAGGTTCCAGAACACAGGTGACCATATTTCTTGGTCTGAAAGAGGCATTCGACTGCATTGATAGATGACATGGCAATTTTTGGCTATAAATGGAATGAGGAGAAAGTGCTAATCAAGGCAGTCTTCTTGAACTCATACAATTATCTTGAGGAGGAGTCATTGTCTTAAACGATGACATCTGTTGATATCCGTGAGGAATATCCTCTGTTAATATCATTTCATTATTGTTTTACCAATGGGAATGATCCTAATTGATTTCACTGTTTCAGGGATTGACATTTTAGCAGGTAAAAGGGTTATTGACTTAGGATACTGAGATGTTATGGTTCTTTTGATTAAATAGGCCAACAAAGTACAGAGTCTTCTGAAGATCTTGCGAAGAAGTCTAAGTCTATTTGATATGCTACTCAGTCCTGTCAGATTGGAATAATTGAATATATTGACTTCACTAATGTAGTCAGTCTATGCGACTTGAGTGATCCATCATTTGAGAAGGCTGGGGTAAGTGTTACGAATGTGAAAAAAAAACTACAGATGGTCAGGCGAAAAAACACGGTACCAATTCATGAAGTCATTGACTATTATTGGTTTAATCCATCTAGGGACGTGTTGGTCACCCGGTTATAGTCCCAAGGACGCTAAGAGTCAAAGACTCGAGAATGTTAGTGATATGACCCAAAATTCTTTATCATCATCCATATTCTGAAATAAAACCCTCACTGATCTTTACCTAATTATTCCCTCTCCCATACATCTTGATCCACTGTAGTTTTTAAAAAATCTTTTTCTTCTGCACTTCTGTGTGCTTTTTTGAAGTGTGGTAACTAGGACTGATTCACTTCAACGTGGATAAACCAATCCATTTGGTCAGTCAATCAATAATTCGCTTATTAATCAATACAGGTTACAGGTTAGAGGTCAGTAGTCTAAATCTCTTAAAACTAAACACTAAAACACTTCTGTATTCATGGGAAAGTCAGTGTCTGCAACCATGAGGGAATTCGCATACCTTCGAGGTATGCATATTTATTAATAAGTACTTAAGTTACAAATTAACCTTAAACTTAACTATGAGGTTGTAAACAGTATAGTACTACTAACGTGATAAATTCATATATGCTGATTATTATTTGCATTGTCATGTTTATTTTACGATAACATGATTCAGGCACACGACAGATCTGATTATTGTTCTACATCTTTCAGTTGAATGTCAAAGTATTTATCGTCGTCGTCATCATCATCATCATCAACAAATGGTATACCATTAGTCATACATAATAAAGTCATCATTTATTCTGACTGTTTGATAAAATAATCTAATTTCTGATGATAAGAAATGAAACAAAGCAAACACTAACTAATGATAGATAAGCGTGTTGGTATTACAAAGAGATGGAAATAGTTCGTTAGAGAATGGAGTCGTTTAATCTTATCTGTTATGGTATTTTAATTTAACTAGTTCTATGTGACTGTTCAATGAGTCATCATTACCTTGAAAAAAAATTCAACTTTTGAGGTGAATGGCCTCTTTGTTAGGACAATGTAAGTACTTCATATTCATTGGAAGAATCTAGTCCTTTTGGATGTCGTTGGTCGTCAGTGGACCATGTATCGTCAGTTAGTATTACAGATGGAAGCAGTTAATCCCTTTGATAAACTTAAAATATTGTATTCAGGAGACAACTGTTACGAGATGATATCATTGTGACGTAGTTGTAGAGAAACCACGAAATGATAATGTACTGCAGTACTTTTCTTCCTTCTGAATAACCTATCTAAACTTTATGTTTACATCCACTAAGTAAAACAGTCATTCAATCTTCCATTTATACATTGGCCCTACAAATAATATATTACGATTAATGGTCTACTTGGAGGATCAAGATTTCGCCGATAACATATATATGTCTGATTTCCCACAAACTGGAAGATATGCAAGTGAGAAGCAACGAGTTGGCTGAAGAACCATCAAAGATAGGACTTCAATTCAGGTGAACACAGATAAAACAGAGATGATGAAAATTCCTGGCCAACACCAATAGCAACAACAGCCACAGCGACAACAACAGACAACAATCAGCCAGCATAAATGGGACGAACCTGAAACAAAAAACAACCTCCTTCACCAACCTACCTAAAATAAAAAGAAGATTTATTACAGACGATACACACCATTATTACAAATTGACCGTTAAGGCTAGATAGTGAACAAGAAATAATGAGCTTTATTTAAACAATGTGTGCAGATGAATTTTTCTGAATAACCTTTTTTTCATATTATATAAATATATCCAGGACATTTTTACAGTGTTTATAAACATTTATTACATGATTTGTGCAAACTCTGATTATCATTTAGCCTGATAGCTTCCCTACCTGGGAAGCATCGTTTCAACTACAGGCCGACGGAACTGACGAGGATATCAAAGCCAGAATCGGAAAAGCAAGACAAGCTTTCATTACTCTTAGGTCTGTGTGGAGGTCAACAGCACTCAACATCAAAAATAAGATCAGGATTTTCAACTCCAATGTCAGGTCAGTCAGTGCAACTATACGGATCAGAGACTTGACGCGTCATAAAGAGTACCTCAAACTAACTACAGACATTCATCAACAGCTGTCTTCGCCCAGTACTATGTTCAAGATCAGATGGCCTGAGAAGGTCAACAACAGGGATCTCTGCGAGCGAACCAACCAGGAACCGATTGTGATACAAATAGGCAGGAAGAAATGGAGATGGATTGGCTGGCCATACTCTAAGGAAACCATCAAGTGACATCACTAGACAAGCCATAGCTCGAGTAGAACCCGAAAGGGAAGCGGCGAGGTGGTCGTCAGTGCAAGAGTGGGGTGACTTGGAGGAGGTGATGTGAAGAGGAGATGAAAGCATGTGGTCAGGCTTGGAGCGGAGTGAAAAAGTTAGCAGAAAACCGAACTCAGCGGAGACGCGCGGCTGAAGCCCTATGTTCCTCTAGGAATTAAAGGACATAATAATAATGGTCTACTAAATCGTAATGTGAATAACTCTCTCATGAGGCATCAATGAAAATGGGATCTAGACTAACACTGAAACCTATCGCTTGGAAGTTCGAAATTTGGAGGGTAACAAAACGACTGAAGCATTTATAACATAATAATCATTATATTTTTATTCAGCTCTTGGATTCCTAGTAGAACATAGGACTTCAGGAGCCCATTTCCATTCTACTTTGTTCTTTGCAGTCTTGCATCTTTGTCTGCAGCAATGGATGACCGTGGTTATAATCTCAGTGGGGAGATAAGTTCCTTGCGGATGATAGCAAGCACGGAGACTAGGTCCAAGACTTCCTACCGTACTGCGTTGATGAGCTACCTAGCATGGTGGACACATTGCAAACCTAATTGATAGATTTCAGTCTGCAATAACACCAAAGACTGAACTCACGACATTAATTACTACCTAGTGTAGACTTATCAAGTACATTCAAAGAAAATTTCGTTACTCTAGATCATATGCAGATCTTTTCAATGGGCTCAGCCAGTAATGATCTCAAGCCGATTCAAACCCAGAACTGAATATAACCAAAAATTGAAGGTTAACAGAGTAGAATGATGAAATGATTATTAAAAGAGACTGGGAATTAAGATGAAGGTAGACTCTCATAATTCTTAGTTGGGATTATGAAATTTATAATCATATTGCAGCAAATTCAATGATTTTAAAACCACTATAACTCAAGACAATACTTTTAGGCTTTAGTATCTTATATGGTAGCTCTTAAAAGTAAATTCTAGATATTAGAAGCCAGTCACTAGGATAACTGATGCCTAGTTATGCTTTTATTATCTACATACATCTTTTCAAGTGAGTTTTATTTCAATAAAGGCTGTAATCAGTGTCACCGAATGCTCAAGTCACATTTCTTTCCAAGTTATTTAGCTAATGAATAAAGCCTCATAGAACTAATTTATTTATTATTAATATTCCCTAGAGTTCTAAGTGGAATATAAGGCGTAAGAAGCACATCAGAGTTGTAGTCTTTTCTTTGCTATCATTATCAACCGGGTGCACAAATCCCCAGAAGCTTCCATCTTCTCTTCAGTTATTTTCATCCATATTACCCTTGGATGCCCAACTCGTCAATTCCCATTTAAGTTCCACCTGAAGACCTGGAGTGTGGTGTTAATCAGCTGTCTCTTCAGAGTATGCCCAATCCATCCCCATTAATTTTTTGTATATCTTTTGGGCGATAGGTTATTAGTTGGTTCTTTCCCAGAGTTCTATGTTGTCTATTGTTTCTTGTTAGTCATCTGATCTTCACTACTAAATGAAATCACAAGGCGTAGCTGAAAGTCTGAAGGCTTTGGAAACACCTTCCGTGATGTACGAGCCAATTCTGTGAACCATATAGAGGTTGCGGATGACTTGATATCAGCGCTGAAAATTTTAATCTTGTCCTTTGTATTGAGTCCAGTAGACTTCCCCACTGATTCCATAGTAATGAAGATCTGTCTTGCCTTCCTCATCACATGCTGGCTGGTTTTGAAATCATCCGTGTCGCCACCTACATACAGTTGAAAGGATACTGCTCAGGTGAGTGAAGAAGACTACTTCCTTCAGATTTCTTCAGCTGATGGTGGCTGGCATCTGCTTTTGTTGGTCGTATATCTTCATTACCTGTCACCTGTCTTCTATATACTCACTTGAAGTCCTATCTTCGACGCCTCTTCTGCCAACCTCTTGATTTTTGTTTTTATATGTTCAATTTTGTGCGATGTGGGACTAATCATCTGTGAAATCTGGATCTTCCGGCGTGTTTTGTCAATCTAAGGCATGCGTGTCTTTTCACTTCTCACATTCTGTTGCATGATCCAATTCACCACCATCAGGAAATGTTAACTTATGTATCCAATAAGTTAGTCCTCTTAATATAAGTTCAAAATCAATCCATTTGTTCTACATGTCGATGGATAAGACGAGATATCTTAAAATTAGTATAATTGTGAAAATAGAGATAACTGTCTACATCATGTTGTATTTCAAATATGAGACGAATCTACTCTCGCTTCAAGTGTAGGTTTGCGGGGATTTGGCTGGTTACAGGACTTCATTATGAGTTGACTTACGTTAGAGAACCACTGGGAAACCTGGGAGTAGTCGATGGCTGTTTCATCCCAATGGCTTAATGGTTTACGAGCTGTCCTTGTAACCGGAGAGTCCTCTGTACGAACCGTTGCAGTGAGTGCGTACCACTGAAAAGAGTCTTCACACAGAACGAAATATCTTTCCGGTACTCCTAGGTTATTCACTAGTTCTCTAACCGATGTCAGCTTATGAAAGAATCCTGTATCTATTCTTGTTTCACTATACTGCGTGTATTTATACGTTTTATGATTCTATCCACATATGAGTGAAATCATGTTTAGTTATTTGAAGAGTACACAGTTTCACTACGGCTTCCTTTGTAAGCCTAAAGTTTTTGATTACATTGTGACCTAAATAATACTGAAAATAATGTAAATAAAACAAGTGAAAATGTAACACTTTAAATACCATTAGTTGAATTGAAACATTTAGAAAATATTCACTACAAATACTGCCTGTTGTCAATCAGTAGTTTGTATCGCATTACGCTTTTCATTTCGTCTTAAAATCATTACTATCTCAAGGGGGTCACATTTCGTCATATAAATTTAAAAACCTCCACTGAATGTCGGAATCGGCGTATAGCACAGTACGTAGCCAGAAGCTTCATAAGTGATGTGCTGTAGTCTGTTTTTGCTGTTTGTAGCCACCTTGAGAAAAAAAAGGCAAGTGGTTGCCATCAGTCTCTGACTGTTTGTCGCAGAATTGCACCTATCTCAGTGTCGAAAGCATCAACTGAGATATTTAAGGGTGCCATTGAATCCTGGTATATAAGTAAGTTGGCATCTGTGATGGCTTTTTTTACCTGAACGAAAGCATTCTTATTGGACGCACCAACACCGATGCACTTGTTATCTCCTCTAAGCAGTTTTGTTAGAGGCTGAATATAGAGGGCACAGTTGGGGATGAACCATCGGTAATAACTTACCAAGCCATTAAAATTCCGAAGACTTTTCACAGTCTCTGGCCCAGAAAGTTTGAAACTGCCTCGACTTTACTGGCCAGTGGGCGGATATCCTTGCAGTCAGTGGTGTTGCCAAGAAAATCCAAAGATTCTATTCTTATTTGACACTTTTGGGTACTGATAGTAATACCATGTCAGCATAAACTATCGAATGCTAAGTTCAAGTTTTGAAAGTGAGTTTCTTTTTTGGGGGCTTGCAATGAGGTAGTCGTTTAAGTGTGCGTATGCGAAGTCAAGACCACGGGAAACCTTGTTAGTGAAGCACTTAAATTTTTGTGTAGCATTCCTGAGAACGAAGGTCATGCCTAGGAATTCAAACAGTGCAAAAGGAGTGATAGTTTTCCGAATGTCTTCTGGTTCCATTAGAATTTGGTTGTACTCCTTAACTAATTCTATTTTCAAAAAAATAGTCACACCAGATAATGCTGCCGTTAAGTCGTGTATGTGTGGCAATGAATAGTATTCTGGGATAGTTTTAACGTTCAGTCGTTGCTAATGAGTGGTGTGTCGCCACTCGTAACCATCTTTTTTCGGCACCCTTTAAAGTGTGGGTGCCCACGGGCTTTTAGACCAGTGAATAATGCAAAGAGTGAGCATATGGTCAAATCCATTTTTCGCTAGTCATAGTTTGTCAGGAAAGCAAATCGTCGTGCTTTGGAGGTCACAAGTTGTCCTGTTGTTGTGATATGCTGCCTAACATTGCTGTTTATGCACGGTAAATCTATTTTAGGGGCAATTAAACTCCGGGTACTTATCGGTAGTCGGCTAAACTACTATCTGCATTCTCTGTTACTAATTATCTAAGTACTTGGATATATTTCCGATGCTATGAACTGGTTCACATCGTCAGAAAAAATCGAGTGTTCTACTGTTGAGAGTTACTCCAGATATGTGCAGAGATCCTATGTTTTTGAGATTATATTGATATAGCCGACAAGTACAACTAGTCAGTCTAAATAGCTTTTAGGTAACAATATCAGTCTTTATTGTGAACTGTATTTACTAGGATCGAATGCAACACATAATGGATCACTATTGATGTGAAATATACAGCAATGTTACCACAGGGTTAGTGATGACTGACTAGGTATTTTATTCTATGAAGACGCTATCACCCAAACGAGTACCTAACGCCCTTAGCCTCAATTTCTCTGGCATTATATTTTGAGAAATTAGGTTACTGAGTTAACTGGTAGGCAAACAACAGAATTATGAAGCTGAAGGAATTATTATGGCGTGTCATGAAGCAACTTGCATACGAACAGAGTTTATTTGTTCTTATTAAGTAAGCAGTGAGGAATTATAATTTCAAGCAGAAAATGTTGATATTATTTCTGAATTCAAAGTAATAGAGACCTGGCTTCACTTGCGTCAAAGACAACTTAGACTGGGTAAAAATCGCGTCCATTTTGAAATTCTTTGGCAAAATCGTATCTTTAACAGCCTTTATCAGTAATAGTTTGCAGTACCGTTTATCTACTGAATAATTGTCAGTAGTTAGACTTAAAGGAATTAAATTTATTGGTTGGAGGATTTCATTATGAGGTGACATCAGCTAGAGAACCGTTAGAAAACCAACTTGGAGTACCGGACATCTGTTTCGTCACAGCTTGGGAATCTTCACATTATGTCCCCACCGAGGTTTGAACGTAGGACCTTCTGGTTACAAGATGAGCCAGCTCGTAGACCATTAGGCCACTGAGACTAGATCCCGTGGCCCATGAATTCTAACTTCCGCCAATTCATGACATAGTTGAAGACGAGGCAGTAACTCAGCGAAGGAGACATTAGGAATTGGTCGCGCTACGTCATGAATTGGCAGAAGTTAGAATTCATGGGCCAATGGATCGGGGCCCAGTGGCTTAACCGTCTATAAGTCAGCTTACTTTGTAACCAGAAGATCCTACGTTCAATCCACGAGGGTGCGTAATGTGAAGAGTCCCAAGCTGTTACGAAACAGTTGTCAAGTATTCCCTGGTTCTCAATGGTTCTGTAACTGATGTCAGCTGCTGATGAAATCCTTCAACCAATCAGACAAAGTCGCTACAGAAGCAACACTTGAAAGTTAGTTTTAACCGAAGACTTTTATGGAACTTCAAAAGACAGTCGTTGAAGTTGAGTCACATATCTCACAAATTTGAAATGTTGATTAATAATCAAGAGAAAGACGTTACATGAGATTATTAGGCGGAACGTGAGCGGATAGTAAATGTAAGTCATTCATTGTGTCGTGATATAAGGCGTCAACCTCAATAAGTAGCATAGAAATTCTAAATCACTCATAAAAGTATGATTTGGTTGAAAGCCTATGCTTTTGAACGAAGAGGACAGATGATCTTTTGGAATAAAGTAAATCATTATTATTATATTCAATGTCTACCGGTTTTTCAAAGTTTAGTTAAACCCTTCAGAGAGAGCTGGTTCAATTTACACAGAAATTTTACCGCTATATGATTTATTCCTTGTGTGTAGAAGAAGAGCATTAAATCAATTTTAGAGATTTGGTTAGACAAAGGATTATCTCTTGTAAAACAAAAATGGGGTAGTGATTTCCATTAGGTGGGTCTTTTTAGTTTCACTACGAAGTAATCTGCAAGCGACTGGCGTAATGGTAATCCCGTAGCTATACCATTCTTTATCTATATATTTCATAATTGAAAGAACACTGAGCATTTAGGGTGCATCACAGCAGGAGTTTCTTCAAATAATCACTAGGTATTCCAATGGTAAATCCTTGGGGGCCAATATGTTCGCAGGTTTAACATGCTGTCTCAGTGAATGAGACGTTTGTAGACATTGAGAGCATAATTTTATTAGAAACGTTAACGTCTTTAATGGAATTGACAAAGAGAAAGGAAACTTGCCATATGATTGGTTCTAGCAGGTCTACTAACCATTTGAGAATGAGATCATAAGGAGAGTTGGTCATCTCAAGGATAAGTCGAAGATGTGTGCCTTTCTTATATAATTTCGGTAATCCATACATTTGTTTATATTTGATCCAGATGGTCTGTGAGATTCAAAGCTTTGGGTGTCGATGAATGATTCAACCTTCAGCTTTTGGAGGATGTCCGTTAGTTTTCGTTCGGTCTGCTTCACCACCTCATTTTTAGTGTTTGGTTGATAAATTTGGATTCTTTCAATAGGATGGTTAGCATTTCACTGAAAAGAATTATCTGGTGAAACGCTTTAGAAGAACTTGGTGAACAACTAATTATGGCGTCGAGATGAAGAGTGAACATCAGGTGCAGAAAGCAGTTTAACACCAGACATGTAAGCAGACTATCAAGAATGTGCATGTTGAATAGTAATACTAATTATTGAGGAGGTTATCATTCGACTGGCGGCTCCTAGCAGTGGGATCCAGGACACACTTTCCATTCTAACGACGTCTCATCAGCCAAGTGTACCCGCATCCACGGTGAGTGACTCGAATTCAACTTCTGTCGTTTCCATGTTATCCATAAGGACACTATAACATCACAATCACTCATTGAGTCATGGAGGTAAATATTTAGATGAGGAGTCTTAAATGAGATGAAATGTGTGCCACGGATCCCACTGCTAGCCACCTTCAACTAAATAACACCATGTTAACATTAAGGCATCCATGTTAGGAGTCAGCATGCCAACAGAGACCGAACATTTCATTCTAACGGGAAGCAAAATGATTAACTTGAACAAATATCAATCCCTTTGTTACATCACAGTTGTGTCACATTGGATTTTAATAACGAATTGTGCATCGCGACCAACTGATCAGTAGATTTCAATCATGTGTGCTATTGATTATCATTCAGTGAACGATTCCTGTATCATTCATTGAATGAGAATGCCAGCGAAATAATTGGCTTTATTGCTACATTTTCCTTCATAGAAATTCTTCAGTTCATAGAATAAAACTAGGTGTTTCCAAAATACACAGTTCTAGGTGGAATTTCTCCACAGTTCCCCCTGAAACCCCTTAAAAACTGAGTCAGACGACTCAGTTAGTAGGATGAATTGTGTTGTCTATTCAGATCGCTTGTTCAATGGAATTTGCATTGCCAAGGAGGTCACTCACAGTATAGCAATAATAAGTTGTGGTTCAGTTTTAAGTCCATTTACTCACAGTACAGAGTTTTACGGCTAAAGGGAAATAGGATGATTTATAAGTTATCACTTTGCGAAATCTCAACATCAAAATTCATATGAGGTATGAGATACAAATATTATACACTTGTAGAATCACATGATGGATGGAAGAAGCTACACAATTTAACGAATCTTGTGCTTGTTTATACGTTTAGTTATTGATGTTGAGAAAATCCCAGAGACGAAATGACCTTGCCTACACGTCATCTTTCTTTTGAGTATTATCAAACACGTCACTACTAAAACAAAACCAAGTGCATTTCACTAGAAATTAAATTTTGGCCTATTTACCAACTACACAGTTTATACCATTCTCCACAGATTACGATTGTGATTTGATTAGTCTGTATACATTCTGTTTTATGAGTACAAGAAATACTTATTGAAAAACCTTCCATTCAGTGGTCTTCAACTTTGTCTTCTTACAGGAATTTAAACTTAGGTCGTACTCTTTGAACAAACAAGTGTCGGGTGTAATGCATCCTCTGTGAATCAGTGAAAACAAGTAGAAACCATTTTAGTGATGAATTTATCTAGTTTCTATTCTAGCCAAAGCATCCATGAATGCACAAACTTCAGTTTATTTTTAATCTCACTTTATTCACTCCTCTCTCTAAGTCACAGATATTCAAGAAATTCAATAATGGCTGTGAATTTTAACGAGTCCATTCCAAGTTTTAGTCTCGTCTTCACCGCCTACTTCTTCAACCAGTCTGTTGGTTTCCACCTGCAAGTCTTCGAGTCTGTGTGACATAAAACACAAATCGTCAGCAAAATCCAGATCTTCTCGAGCCCTCTCGCCGTTCCAACGTATTTCTGTTTTCTCACTCCTCACAATTCGACGCCTAATCCAGTTCACCACGATTAGAAATATCATCAGCGATAATAGGGAGCCAGATTGTTTTACTCCTGCATTTCCCTTCTCACGCTTTGCTGAGTTTTCCGTTGTGGATCGCCTGACACCTGGCATTTTCATATAGCTATCCTTCGGTTTCTGAACGTCGAACTTGAATTACAGTGGCCTGTCTCCAGTTGTTCTGAAGGGTTTCAGTTTCACCTTGAAGGTTCCTTGAACTAGACGATGATCTGAAATCGCCCACATCTGCTTCCCTCCTCGACTTTGTGTCCAACAGACTGGCTGCCTCTCCATTTCCTTGAGCAGTATTAAGATGAAGTCTATCTGGTTTGTGGTGTGTCCATCAGGCGAAATCCGTGTCACTGGCCTTGTGTATATCTTTGTGCTTGTACACGCTGCCTGCATTCTTTCATTTTCACACAAAGGCCAAAATGATCTTTCACGCCTTTAAATGCCTTACATTATTTCCATTGTGCTGCAGAAATTCTTGACTATTTATATCAATTTTAGGGTCTGTGTTACATTATTAAGCGAAGAGGTTTTTCTTGTATTCTTCTAACAGTGATAACAGATAACTTCCAACATCTTGTTAGAAAAGAATGCATTAGGTTCCTTTTCTACTTTCATGGATTTTGGATTACGAATACTTTTTGAAGAGGTATTTAAAAGCTTGGGTTACTCTAATTAAAATGTCTCGATAAAATACAGCTTTTTATGTGTTCATTAAGCGAAGTAATGAGATATTGTTGCATTGTGTAATAGTTCATTAGTAGTTCATTAATTGGAAATCACCCTAAGATCGGGGAAGTAGAATATAGTTCCCCTTTGCATTGCCTTAATGGTTCTTCTTCTACCTCGCTTACAAAATCCGGTGTTCCACAAGGTGCTGTCCTCTCTCTTTTTCTTTTTTCTTTCTTCCTACATGACCTGCCTCATTCAAACGAAACTAACTTTGTCAAATATGCAGATGATCTGACTGTATCACTGCCTGTCACTGTGTAAATTGAACCAGCTGTCTCTGAAGTGTTTCACTAAACTTTGAGAAACCGGTAGGCATTGAATATGGTAGGATCACGTATGTGGTCGTCTAACAGTAACTCAACTGCAACTTTTGAGAGTAACAATTGATGATGTCATAAAGGATGAGGTATATTAATTAGTCGGTCAAGCTATATCAGATCTTATGACTAGGTGTCTAGCAATCACACTCCAAGAATTATAGACACACACAACTCTGAAAACCCTACTAGAAGTCATGACTGGAAAGCAGGACAGGCACTTTGAAAACAATTTCTCAAAGTTATAAACATTAAATTTCATCTGGAATACAACGGAGTCAACAATATTGTCATTCAAGTTTTGGTTTGTAGGTATTTGATTAATTGGTTACAGGGTGAAGTTCAACAATAGCGTCTCAAGAGTGCGAACGCTGCAGTGACCTTGAACGCATGCTAGTCGTTGGTTAATGGCACCTGTCATTATCATAGCTGAAATATCAACGCTGTTCACCAACTTAGCAGCGAATTTCACCGAGATCACATTTTTAAGTACTGTTTGGAAAATGTGTTAATAGCTCGTTAGAGTTAAGGTTAAGGTAATGTTGAGGTCAGGGTTAGGATCAAGGTCATAATTAGGATTAGGGTTAGGTTTACGTTTAGGACAAGGGTTGTAATTAGGGTCAGGATTAAGGCTAGGGTTACGATTATGGATAGATTTAGAGTTAATGACATTCATTTCAATATGTTTTCTTATCCACATTTTCCTAGTAAGAAGACGTTTATCCTTTAACTGCGAACCATAGTAATTCAACCGACGGCTTTTGGGGCAGACTGTACAACAAGACAAGAGAGATAGACGATTCACAAAACAACTCATCTGTAGTCATCTCGGTGAAACTAGTCTAACTTAGCAACTGATACTCCTCATTATAACTGGGACGTATATTTAAGTCATGTCAAAGAAACGTAACCTGTTTAATATGTTTTCATGAATGTTTTTGTAAATGTACGTCACATTTTGTGTAAAAATGCCTCAATTTTATGACTGTTCGGCTCAAGGTCACTCGTGCGTTCGCATCCCTTGGGATGTTTTGTTGAACTTTCCCGGTTACAGGATTACGCCATGAGTTGACATCGGTTAGAGAACCATTGGAAAACCTGGGAGTGCCGGACAGCTGTTTCGTCATAGTTCGTGACTCTTCACAGTATGTGCCCATCGACAGGGGTTCAAACCCAGGACCTCCTGGTTACAAGGCGAGCTCATAGACCACTAGGCGACTGGGCCCCGACCTAGTATTGTTTTATTACGCCAAATATTTAACAATAAATATAAGAATTTAATTGACTCATTTATTCAGACTACAGTGAAGTTGACAAAACTGTAGACATCTAAAATAAATAAACATGAATTTAAAACTGACAGGTTTGTTCATTCTTATGATGACTTTATTTCCTGTTATCAACACTTTTCACCTTTCTCTCTCTCTCTCTCTTTGTCCCATTATCTCACCTACTCGTTCGCTTAATCACTTGACTCATTTCATAAATAAGTAGAACTTGGCAACAATAAGAAATGCTATAATTGAATAATGATGATGCGTTGATCATCCTGAAAGGTAGTAGTGCTTGACTGGTTCTTAAGAATTTTAATTCTGCATATGATGTTTGCATATTTGGAGTTAGCCGTGAGACAGCTTTAACCCATTCGACCTCAGTCTTCACTCAACGACAATAACTAGTTGGTGGCGTGCTTGAATCATTGGGATACCTGGGTTGCCATCCAATACAATGTATCATATTTTCCCTAGTTCTTATTGTTTTAACCACTCACTTATGTTTTTGAGTCGTGAAATATACTCCCACACAGTTTTGATTAACTTTGAAAATACCAGTGCGCGCTTTCTAGGAGATGAAGAAAGAATGTCATGAGGGATTAGTCTGTGCTTAAAATATAACAGTGGTGTATCGCATGATATACTGTAGACTGCTAGGTCACCTGGATATCCTGGATGAGTAGGAGAATGTTGTGCAGAAAAATTACCCAGAATTCTGTATATTGTGTGGAGATTTTGTCCAAAATAAACTTATTATTCTTATTATAATAATATTGTGAATAGTCCCAGTGTTAAAAATAGGAATAATTACAATCACCGATCTGTAGTAACCACATGTAATCTTCCACCTGCTTTTTAATTCGGTATATACTTCAGTTGGCTGCTTTGTTGGAGGCGGTCTAGTTATAAAATGCTTCTCATCATCAGCCTACTTAATTAACTTAAGGAATAATTTTAGGCAAACTTGTAATCAGCTTCATATATTATCTCAGTCTGGAGCTCATCAGTAGTACATAGTTACGCTCTCCATTGGAAACAATAACATAACTGCCACGTTTTGTAGCAAAGAGTTTAGCATTAAGCTATCATATCAGAACTTAGTAATTTATCCTCCTCCTAACTATCATTTATTGGTAGAGACTGATATTCGTATAATCCAGCTGATATGGCTCTGAGCGAGAAATTCGACTCGAATCACCAATGATGAATGTTAGTGTTCAAGTTTGTGCCATAAGAAGTTCAATAGCATATCACGCAGCTATGTCAAACCACAATGGTTAAGTTCCATTCTATTTTGATTTGTCACTAATAACTAGTGTGATGTGTCTAGTTCTTATTTTGGTGCTGACTAAATTCTACCAGTCAGGTTGTAATGTGGCCACCTTCCGAGGTAGCTGGCCATCACGGTGCACACTTATTTCATGATATTAGATGGTTTGAGGAAATCTGTAGGAATCCTTGTCTGACGAGTACCAACCAGCACGAAACGTAGGTCCAAGGCTTCCTGTCGATTACCTCCCACCATCTAATATCATCAAGTTCCATTCTTTTATTAATTCACAATATGATCTCACCGACATATAGTTGAGCCAGTAAATGTTGTCACAGCCCAAATTGTTGGCCCCTCATATATTTACCTCTCATTAGCATTTGAAGAAATCCATGTCGAAAGAGACCCCTAAATAATTGGTAAAAGTCTATTGAGTAAGGAAATGATTTCATTTTGGATTTCGTCACTAGGTGACATCAAATTTTGTGGTGAGAAAATTACCGTATGTAGGATACGAAGTTAATTTTGAAATCAAACACTAAAAATCCTGCTTTCTGTCTTTTTCCGTCATCAAAAGGTGACTACCTTCTCTTTTTTGAACAGGCATCTGTGACTGTTGAATCAGACAAGAATTTGGTTCACATACAACGGCATGGATTCTCAAAAACTGTCATCACACGGGAAGTTTATGATGATTTATTGATAACGATGAGTTTCGACTGTCTATTTTTTTTCTTTGCTCAATACTTGAATTAATGTAAAGTCACATCTTGAAAACAATGTAGAGTTTCCAACTACCAGGAATACCATCATCAAACCCTCGGTGATTGTACGGCCACCTCATGGTCATCCAGGCTAAAATTACCTTGGCTTAGAATATAAACCTAGTCGAAATAAACTTTGAAAAGCGATATGGTTTCCTCCTGAATAATTGCCTGTTTCATTTTTCACGTTTAAGAAAAATGAGATATCAAACATTTCCTAAATTATCTAAGATTATTTTCAAACATATTTGAGATCAGCTATCTTTAAGAAGTTTGTTTACATAAAACGAGCAATACACTTTGCAAGTCGCTGTAGTCTGTTCTAACTTTCTAACTGATTTATAGGGCTTCCCTACAAAAGCAAACCTAAGTAAGCATTTATCATTTTCTAAAGCGTATGTAACAGGATAATAATTTGTTGCTTTCTGCTTTCTGTACACTTATTTCCTTATAAAACTTTTCGGTGATCATCTCCTTTTGTTAATTCAGACAATAAAAAATCAGAATCAGACTGCAACAATTAAATATCAACGCGTTTAATTCGACTCAACAAATACGGATCAAACGGAAATGTGTAACTAATTCTAGGGGAATCCGTAAAGGCTCACATGTACAATTGATTCAAACTGTTTTTCATTCGCAGGAGAAATCTGTAAAATTTTGTTAACATTTTTAGAAATTTTTTAATGTATTTACCGTGTATTCCTAAATATATGGTCTCATGCAACACCCATATTTTTCATTTCCTGCATATGGCTGTTGTTGTACTATGTTGGTGGAATTATCAATTTAGTTTATCTAATACGCTGCCTGAGATGATTGTCAGGTGAAATACACAGGTCAAAATAGTAGAACAGGGGCAGTCAGACAAGCGAAACATAAAAGCCAGGAAAATCTAGATTAGTTGACCCGAATAAGATAAGAAATCTGGAGAATAGTTCACCTACAGCACATCACGCAATTACACACAACCATGCAATTGGATGGATGGGATAAGATGACAGTTTCAAGATCTACTGTAACAGTGTGGAGAGGGATCTTGATAACGGATGCTTTGTCTATTAAATCAATTGCAAACACGTGTAATAAGAATGATTCAACACCTGTCCACGCTGACATCTGGAAAACTCTACTACCCCAGCGACGACAAATACGAGAGAACAAAGAAAACTATAAAAGTCAAGGTTCGAAGTTGTGTGATCATTACTAATACAATTATGAATAGCAATAAATTGTGTTTGAAACTTTGTCATCCAGTAAATCATACTGTTTCACTGTGTGATATATTTGATAGACAAACTAATATGGAATTACTTACTTACTCAGTGCCCGAGATCTACATATGTATTACGAAGTCTCACCACCTTGCAGAGAAACTAAAGAGATTACAATAAACCACATGATTATTATTTATTAATTTATGCTATGTAGACGGTTACGGTTTGGTTCCTGACTGACTCACTTTCAAACCACCTAGTTTCGTGTGTCGATGGTTCAGGAGTAGAATGCCAGCAAGTCATGCATGTGATCCGGGTTCAATTCTCGGTCGACTCGCTCCTAAACCTCGGCTATCTGTTAGTGAGTTCATTTAAGAGGAAAGTTTCAGTATGAGGCTAGCAACACCGTCCCGTAAAAAATGATACAAGCGCTATTGAAACTTCAAAGATCATCCTTGAAGCCTTATTTTTACTAGGAGTTCAAAAGGAATGGAAACATATTTCAGGTGTTGGTTGGGTCAGAGGATGAAATTTACTGAAATTTGAGGACTAATCGACAAAGGTCTTTCAAAGAAGTACCAATCCATTCATATGAAGATTATTGGTATATCTTTGCGAATAGCAGTAAACATTCAATATTCTGCGTTTTTTTCCAAGCTGATGAAAATCCCCGTCACCATTTAATTATTATATAATGATTAATAAACAATCAACAGTACAATCTGTATGAGCCGCCGGAATCTATGTGATTACTGAAGACTGCATTCGTAAACCGTATTTCTCAAGAAGAGATAAAAATGCACATTGAGGAGAATTGAGTCAACAATTTTGTTCCATGACCAGTTAATATTAGTTGTAATGTAGCGAATAAATCTTCTCTCTCGTGATACTAAACGAAGCCACTCTGGTTTGTTATGAGTTCCATTTTTCACTTGTAGGCAATCACTCCATCTATTAGCATCAGATTTTTCTGGAAAATATTTCTACATAAGATTTCTTCAGTCTAAGAGTGAACTTCACTTAAACTTTACATTGTCTGGTTTATCTTCACGTCTAAGGTAACATTACTTTTTACTTTCTACGAAGCCAGTCCATATTTTCATTTTCTTTCCCTTCTATGACAGTATATAATTTGATTTTTGCGAAAGAATTCGCAAATCAATTCTTCTATTTTAGAAATATTTGGCTATCTACCTGTCATTACAAGATGTGCAAATGATTATTGACAGATATAAAAATACAAATTCGGCATTGTGATAAATTATAATTCTATTATTGGAAAAAATATATTTCGATGAAGTTTCAAAGTGTTTTACCGTAATATTTACTGATGACATTTCGAGCAAAACTTATTGCTCATAATCATATCAAACCAATTATACAACTTTCTCACGTCACTTACATAATTCCATTACTTTTCACCTCTTGATTTGATTGGTAGTAGTATTTCCCATATCTCTGATATTGAAGCTAATTCACTCCTACTGCGTGTGTTTGGTGTAGACTTGATGAACCAGGATTCAGTAATCAATCTCTCTCTCCAATTATCTATATTACATTTTAGAACTTTGACCGTGTTTCCCCCTATAGTGTGGTTGTGTGTTAATTCATACAGTGTAATTGCTGAATTTTTCCTAAATTACTTTGTGTGATAAATCATTCTTACCTTAGCTAAGTGATGACATGAAACAGATAGAAGAAGCGTTGATGTTAAATAACTAACTATCGTATACAATCCATTAGGGAGATCAAAAACGGTCAAAATAAAATTACGGTGAAACTGATATTGATAACATAAGAAAGAATACAAGACATCTGCAGGTTTACCATTTGAGGAAGGGGACATCTGAGTCCCTACATAAGATTCTCAGTGAACCGGGAATTCGGGTGGCATTCAAATCTAAAAACTCACTCATAGACAAACTTTGTGGATTAAACGACCCCGTTGCTGGACCCAATCAAACAAAATAATATAATAATTTTCAAAATACTTTAGAGGTTGACGGAATCTCTTATACAGCAACTTCTAACTTATTAATTCTCGCGTATCAAAAGCAAAGCAAAAGCCAATATTTGATCGTCCAAACTACGTGATATATTTCGGGACCAAAACAAGCCGTCAGACGAACGCTTAGCTGGCTAGTGATCGTGCACGCACGTGATACGACGGGTCACCAAATGGCGGGGATGCTTTACCAGAAACCTTCAGCTAAACAAGTCGACTGAAACAGTGGTGGTCAGCATCCAATGATGAGTGATTTCTGTGGTCAATAATTTTGGGGAATTATTTACCGCTACAATACCTTGCAATGACTCTGAAATCAACTACATAGGTCAAACTAGTAGATCAGAAGTGGTGAGATTATCAGGACATAAGAATTCAGCTAAAACTAGAATGATTGATCACACAAAGTAATTTAGGAAAAATTCAGCAATTACACTGCATGCACTAACACACAACCACACTATAGGGGGAAACACGGTCAAAGTTCTAAAACGTAACATAGGTAGGTGGAGAGAGAGATTGATTACTGAATCCTGGTTCATCAAGTCTACACCAAACACATGCAGTAGGAATGAATTAGTTGCAATATCAGAGATATGGGAAATACTACTACCAATCAAATCAAGAGGTGAAAAGTAATGGAATTATGTAAGTGACATGAGAAAGTTGTATGATTGGTTTGATATGATTATGAGCAATAAGTTTTGATCGAAATTTCATCAGTAAACATTTCTGTATAACACTTCCTGAACAATGAACAACTGAAAGGCTTTCAAATTTTCCCCGACATAGAATAAATGATAAATAATGATATCGTTATCGATTAACAGTCGAGTAAAATGGAATTAAGCAAAAATTTTATTAAACAGATATGAGAACGCATAAACAGTTACATTACCGATGAAATAAAATGACTACTAATATCTTAACTACACACCAGAAAGTGAATACGGCTGAAAACTGTGCCATGCATAAATAGACAGTAAAATAAAATTGACGGATGACCATAATCATATAAACTAATTCGAATGAATACTGTCCCGATTTCTAGTCATCATTTCGTCATGAGAATTCATTTGAAACAAGAATATCAGCATTGAATAATTTGAACTCATCATTCCAACTAACATTTACAAGTCTCATAAACTTGTTCCAACAAGAAAATACAGAAACATTTAAATATTCTAAATGAACGGAATAGATTAAATACCTTGATTACTTTTTCGTAATTAGTATTGGTAAGTCAAGTATATAAATAAACCACTTTTTTGAACTGTACTGACCGTACCTACACAAGGACAGATTCAGAAAGGATGAAGAGGATTTATGGCTCATGTGGATAACATTGGTGTAAATATGTTCTCTGAATTAGATGATTTTTTTATTCTGAAGCTTGCATTGTCTTTTATGCTGGTGTCTACTTTCAAGGTTTTGTGAAGAAAGTCAAATGGAAGCTACACAGTAATACTGTCTAGCTTAGATTATACTACTCCCTCAATAAGGATAAATTTTCAAGGGTCAGTTTATACGGATTTGAGTGATATCACTTAGAGGAGGGACCATTGAAAACCAAAGAGTACTGCATAGCTGTTTAATCCTAGTCCAGGAATCATCCTGAAGAATGTACTCAGGACCGGAATGTTACGAGGTGAGCTCGCCTATCATTCAACCACTGGGATGGGATTCAATTCTCCATGAATTTTAACTTCTATCGATTTGCGATTTTTAGCGCCACCGCGTTCCAATATCACTCAGAAGTATTTGTCCTCACACTCGACCTGTTTAACCCCGATGGTCAAAGAGCTCGCCTCGCAAACTGAATGTTCTAGTTTCAACTTCAGACAGAGTCATGAATACGTGTTTCTGAAAAGTTCCAAACTATGACGGAATGCCTTTCCAGTACTCCTCAGTTTTCAAGGGATCTCTAACTAATATCAAACTTAGAAGATATATTTTCTCAACTTTCCCCTTTATGAGTAGTTCAGATTCTCATTATGCTAATAATATGAAATTGGAACCTAATGTGTTATTTAGTAGAACATTAAAAACTTCTCACTTACACTTTCCTGTTCAGAGAAATTCACCTACAGTTGAAATGAGTTTATATTGGTCTACATCACTAGGCAAAACATTTGTAGAATTGTAAATTCAGAAAATAATAATTATTACCAGAAAATAAACAGAAATTAAACAATATTTTAGACGAACTAAGCTGCATAAAGCTCAGATTAATCCCGAATTTAAAATGAATTTGATACGACTACTACTGAGGTATAGCGAATCTTGTAAAGAAAAGCAAGTTTCATGTAATTTGACAAATGTTGGTTGGTGGTGGAACCTCGAACGTGCATTTCGTCCTTCTTGAGACTCTGCAGTAGGATACACCTGGATCCTGAATGAATGATGTTGTTCCAACTGAGACTATTATCCAGAATCCATTGTTCTAAACACCGGTAATCGGATGAATGACACTCACAAGTTTCAAACAGGACAAAGAGTGGGTCTTGATCCCCACAGCCAGATAACATCAACCGAATAACACCTTGTTGACTTTCAGAAATGGTGTAGAGTTCTGTAATATATGACAGCATGTCTACAAAGACTGAGAATTTCAATCCAACAGATGTCAGTAAATGGGAAATACAAAATAACAGACAAGTAACAAGTGTAATGATTTGAATGTCAAGCGAAACAGAAAATTAATATATCGTCTATTTCACGAAATTCGAAAAGTTTTGTTCCTTTTTAAAGTGTAGTTTCGCGCTGGGAAAACATTTCCTTAGTAACACATGCTCCTATGGACTCACTTCTCATTGATATAAAACTAATAAATACTTACATACCGACAGTATATAACTCAATGTCTACTCTTTCCAACGAATTCCCCATCTCCCACATATCAAAACAAATTCTCTCAGTTATTCACTCTATGTTAGAATTTTTCAATCATGGTCACTATTCTTCCTGGATAACTCCCTGAATAAGTGTTTCCTATCCAAAATTATTTGTATGTATGTCTAGATGAAGAAATAACATTACAGTTGATGCATCATTCAGTAGCATTACTAGTATCTGTCTTATATTATTGAAGCTCAGAAAATCAAGTTCATTATCAATTACATTTCAAGTTTCAAACTCAACTCACCAGCAGACTTCTTCTTCATTTGTTAATTATGCATAGTTCATCATATTCTTCCTTAAGTGAGTTTCGCCTTCCAGTCTGATACTTTCTACATTCCTTTATCCGATCTTTGTAATCATTTGTGTATATTTAAATAACTACGGGTTCTGCTTTAGGTGTTTTACTGCCATTTCACAACAATATACATCAAACACTCTTCAGTGGAAACTGACAAAGCAGATGAAATGTGGACTTCGTCTTTTTCTACTGGTAGCACTCAAACAATGTTAAATATTCCTGCTTTATGGCACACGTTCATTATGCAGTATCAGTCACTTTTTAAACAAATAAATTAAAATTAAATAGTTCACAGAATTTACCATTGAACAAACAGATAGTACAGTATTCCCATAGTCTTTGCCAGTACAAACTAGCCTGACCATGGAATCCGAGTAGAATAAGTTTATAACATTAAATCACTACTGCAACAACAAATTAGAAACATCAGCGATTTATGCAGTAGGATTTAGGATTCACAGATTTAGACAAAATTGAAGAAGAGATACAGAAGTTAATAAAATTCTTTAAAAGTCAACTGAATTACAGCATGAACTGTATTTCTACGGTTTTTATAAAAGGCTTTCTTAAAAGCTTTCATAATTTTATTTAAGAAAACTTGATATTTTGTGCTATTCAATTAATTTAATCTCAAAAGACATAACTCAACTCTAGAAATATTTACAAGTAGTTATTTTGCAAACTTTCTACAAATATTGCCATTCTAACGGCTAATTCGATTTGACTTAATTTGTACAAACCTTGTACGCTGAAGAATGCATAGTGTGTATTTTATCACACAAACTTAGTTCCCGTTGCATAAAAAGTACACAAATATACTTAGCCTGTAGTCGTAAAGTTCATTCTGCTATCTAGTCAGTATACAGCATTTCGTACAAGAGCTTTCGAAAAGTGCATCAGTTTTCTTAAGAATATTAATAGTAATAATTCTGACACTTATGTACTTAATGTACTTCACCTTTTCTGTTTGAATGATCATACCATCTACATTTTAATACTCTTCTTTATTAGTGAGTGTAATGTTGAACATACGGAAATACACATTAGATCCTGGGGAACTGTAATCTCAGGGAATCTTGAACGAAAAGACTGTTTCCTCACAATATCTGTTTTATGCTGTATACACCTGAGGAGACAGTTAAGGCATATCTAATAAATAATAACCAAGTGGAACATCTTTGAATCGTTTAGAATGACTATTAGGTCACCGAGTAAATCTTCTTATATTTTTAGGTCCAAAATGTTGAATAGTCGAAATAACCAATTATAGAATACTCAGTTTTGATGGAATTTCCGTAAAATCAGTCAGCTTTTCATCACTTTTCCAAATGATTGAACATTCTTGTTGAAGATAACGCTGCAAGTAATTTCATTCTGCATGTTTAATGTTAATGTTTATTGATAAATTATAAACAAAAACCAACCACGTTTAAATTCAACTCGTCCAGATTATTTATGTGTAATCCCGTAACGAATTTCCAAAAAGGCACCATATCTTTGTAAACACGTAAAAATACGCAGTCGACTAACAAATAGGCAGAAATAAATGTAAACGGATGTGATGCATGCTGAGAAGACTGTTGAGTGATATTGCACTCCAAGCCCTCCAGTGAAATCCGAATGGGAAATTCTGAGTTTGGCGACCAAGGGTGACTTGTAGGAGATCGTGTGAGGAGGGGATGAAAAGCTATGAATAGTCGTGGAGACAACGAAAATAGACTTTAGAGGAGTGAGTGAAATGGCCACGTACTGATGATGTCATATGCTCTACTCCGCACTCAAGGGGATAATAATATATACGTAATAATATATGACGCTTATCTGCTAAAAATATTTTAATTAAAGAAAATTTTTCCTTCTTCCCTTTACTTCAGTCGTTACCACATTAAAAAGAAATAATAATAAATTTTTATATAGTTTATTCCAAATCTATTAACTCGAAATTATGAAAGGTTCATGAATAAGACAAAGGATGAACTGAACATAATCCAGAATCTGTTATTATCACGGCACAGTTTTCTTCATAGGCGTTCAAATATTTGAACGCCTTCCACATCATCCATAGAGACATTCTAGGAAACAAATATTTTAAAGTGATAAAATATTTTTAAGTATTCATTAAAACAAAATCCATAAAAGATACATTTAATAAGGACATTAGAAAGTTGTTGAGTTATTTTTAAAAAATTACTTTATCACCTGAATATATTAGTCAAGAATATTTACTGTTAAATAATGATTACATTACAATTATACCCCTGGGTTCCTAGTGGGACATAAAGTGTAAACAACACGTCTCAACTTTGTCCTATCTTCTGCCGTCCTCTTCAGCTTGGGCCACGACTGCCAAAAGTCTTTCATTTCCTCCTCACATGATCTCTTCGATGTCACCCTAGCACCAATGACTCACTCGTCGCTTCCTATTTGGATTCCATTTGAGTGATGGCCTGGAGTGCGATGTCATTTGACGGTCTCCTCAGTGTGTGTCCGATCAATCTCCATTTTCTCCTACATATTTGTGGAGCGATTGACTCTCGTCCGTTGGTTTGTTTTCAGTCAGAGTTTTTTTTATTAACTGTTTATGGCCATTCGATCTTTAGTATGGAGTTAACGAAGGCACCTGCTGATAAAAGTCTGCAACCCGTTTGAAATCGCCTTTGTGACACCCAGTGCAACTTTTTGACCCGCACAGAAGCAGTGACTGACTTTATATTGTTGTTGAAAACCCGAATTTTGTTCCTTATGCTGGCCGAGTACAGAAGATCTCGAAACTGGTTTCAGGTTGACGAAGGGGAATCTTGCCTTTTTGATTCTCGCTATCTTTGACAATATTATCCATTCCACCTATGGTTCCAAATATGCTTCCTAGATGAGTGAAGGAAGTAACCTATGTCAAATCTCTCCCTTTAGTGGTAGCTGATGCAGGGTGTTGCTGTTGTTGCAGTTCGTTGTTTATCTTTACCACCGCCGTCTTCCTTATGTTCACTTGGAGTCCTGTCTTCGCCACCTGCCTCTTCAGCCAGATACGTTTCTGTAACAGTTTAACCGGTCTCGGGGCCGGCTAGAAAACTAGAGAGCTAGTAAACTAGGTGAGGTTGTTAAGTAATGACAATTATCAAACATCATCTTTCCAATTTTGGGTCTGTGAAGATTTATTTGATTTCAAAGTAGATTCTATCACAAACCAACATCAGTTAATCTACATAGGAACAATAATTTTAATAAGTTCAGTCACAAGGCATCTGGCTCACTACAAGCTTTACTGCTGCCAGCATAAGGGCTTTTTCAAACTGCCAGCAGATGATGGACTAGAGTAGTACTCAATTATAGAAGCTTTTATTATTCCAGTTGGGATACCAGTATCCTTCACACAAAAATGAGTGGCATTCACTATGGTAGCATTTTGCTACGTCTTCATTCTATCTACATTCTTTCCTTTACATTTCTTCTGCTCTTTGTACTCTTTTTGCACTATTTTCTGCATTCAACGAAAACGTGATTTCAGAGTGATTGGAAATAGTCAGGTGCACTGGTCAGCGTACCTGAAATCTGGAAGGAATTGATGTCCTCTTGGAGATTCAAGATTGTGTCACTCACTACCACAGCTGAGACGTCACTACTAAGCTCACAAATAATCTGTTACAGGATTGAAATGGATACATTTATAGGTCGCTGGTAAGTAACCACTGTCATGGGCTTGGTTATTAGTGTTGGCGCTGACTGAATTCCGTCATTCTGTGTTTATCGTTATTATAACAGCCAGTAACATTGACACACATGATTATTAGAATATGTAATAATTTTTTATTTGGCGCTAAATAGTTCAGTTTTAATCCATGTAAAAATTTTCGCTTGACTAGTATACTTGTACTGTGATAAAATTAAACGTGAGTTACAAGTAATGTCAGTATAAACACATTATGTATTGTAGTAGTGAAATAATTAATACTTACCACTGTCATTTTATCACCTTCTACAGTGCGAAGAACCTTGACAATACCAGTTGAGTGTTGTTGAGTTTGTTCAATAGCATTTTCAGACAACTTTCTAATTACTGTCTTTTATTTTGAAAAACAGAAGACAAAAGGTAAGGAATAAGTATTAATACTTAGAATAGAATGAAGACGATGTTTTTAGAGTGTGACACTTTGATTCAGCATCAAATAATGACTTAGATGACACTACTCACTACAGCCATTAGTACTAGAAGTAATACCATTTTATTTATTCCTCTTGATTTTAAACATTAAAGTACTGGCGCTTAGCTTACAATGTCGATATACTTGTCAACCTCCTTTTCCATTTTAAAACATCATGTCACTTCTTTGTAATTTAATTATAATTAAAGTAAAGACTGTCTCACTGGAAAATAGTTTTCTGGACAGTAGCCAGCAAAGTCTCCACATTCTTAGTGCTTATCGTATTCTCAAGATTAGGTCTGCAAAGTGAAAGTACACTATGAATAACTGGGTTTTTCCGTATAAGTCGCTCTCTTTAACCTTATTTATGTGTATTTATATGTCAAGGACATAAGAGATGGCTGTTGCTGATCATCGGTCCAGCGGATGATGAGTTTGAGCTACAGTGGGTTTAAAATACCAAGAAACATACTTACCGAATTCGAGTATCAGCCACCTACAAGCAAATTCTCTCAAGCGTTTAAATTAGTGTCACCATTATAAAACAAAGATTCTGCTACATACTAAACTGTATAGAGATAACTACTAAAGATTAGAGGCTAAATGATATCAGTTGAAATCTCTAGGTGAGAAACTTTGTTAAGATGTTTCGCACACAACCATCTTCGATAAAAATGAATTTGGTGCTTAGCTATGATACCTATTAACTGACTCTAAAAACATCATTTCAAACTTATTCCTCTCTGTCTGTAAATGCTGTAATATTACAAAGATTAAATTGTCGGCTACTTATTCTCTCACCAAATCATTAGTCAAAGAAAAAAGAAACTTCTATTCTTTAATAAATTTTAAAGTTTGTCATTGTAACCTTTTGGAGTCACATATAAATGTCATAATAGGCGATTGGTGAACAGACAGTACAGAGGTTTTAGTATATTTAGTGCCAAAATATTTCGTCTTTGTACAGGATTTACATGTAAAGTAGTAATCTGAAGTATATAGCGTGAGGCAGTGTTTTTTCTTCATATGCAGAGAGAACGAATTATGCATACTTTTGCCTCATTTCCCTCAAGAATCTCACAGCGTTTTGTTGAAAGCTAATTAAATTTGTGCGCCAGTTCATGTAGTGATCATCTAATATAATTGAATGATTCAAACAACAAGAGATAAATAAGAGTCTAGGCATTTTGATGAATTGGAATTCTAGTAAGTAATTCAGTTATTTAAGCAGGCCTCCGTGGATGGCATCAGATAATGTCAAAGCTCAGCTCAATGGAAGATTATCTGAACCATTGTGCATAATAGATGACCAGTGGAGTGGTCATAAATAGCCTGCTGAATAAGGACTTCCTAAAATCTATAACAGATACTTTTCTATAAATAGATATGTATGATCTATTTTTTAGTGAACATTCGTAATGAGTTACTAAGTAACTTTAATCAGATGGTCTAAGAGAATTGAATAAAGCCAGGAGTGAATCATTTCTGGACCTCTAAATACGTTGAAACTAGTCCGCAGAATACCATCCTTAACTATCACTGAAAAATGACAAAATACCCATTCAATATTCCGTTATATTATTTCTCTGTTCATACAGTCAGACTGCCTTCAAGTTCTTAAGAAAAACCACTGGTTTACTAATCCGATTATTATGATGGGATCCCTTGAACAGAGGCTACACAATATGAAGTTACCAATATCTAGCAGATGAATTAACTGATGCCCAATTATATAATCTCAACCTCTTATTAAACATATTACAAAAATACAAATTTTGAATGGAAATCAAACAATACCTTTGGTGTTGAAAGGAATCCTGTATCTTGTGTGAATTCTACACCATACTTGAAGGTCATCACATTTGCTCCCATTTCTGATTCAGTCTTTATTTCCATACCATCATTTCCTATTAGTCTATAGGTTACTTTTGGTCTGTGGTTCATAATTGCTTGTCTTATCCTTTCGTCAACATCTAAAAGATATTAAGCGATCAATTATCAAAATGGAACTCAACTAAAGTTTATCTAACGCATAGAAAACCATTTTTTACGATTGTTTCACTTACAAACTTTATCAAGAAGTGCTTTGAAATTCGTCATCTCCACCAGCTTCCAACTTCCAACAAACGTTGACATGGTTTTCTTTCTTCTCTCTATTTAATCAGAGACAATTATATCCATTTATATACAAATTAATAGTAGAATGAAATATCGTATTCTTACTGGTCATTAGTTATATACTTCAGTTCATTATTTAAAAAAAAATTGTTGCTTCACTCAATTAAAGTTTTTTAATCAATCTTACGTATAAGACAGAATACATTTCAACAATAATGCCTAATTAATGTTCGAAAAAAATATTCAAGTAAAATATTCCATATTTAAATGTGTGCGTCACTTTTCAATATAAGAATAAACAATATCTCGTAATATTTGCACTTTATAACTCGCTTTGATGTATACCTCAGTTTAAATCACATGGCTTAAACGTTTATTGATGAGAGATTGCATATTGATCAAATAGTTTAACAGAATGAATCCTTTTCATTCAACTTGTATTTTTCATCTTACAAATGCAAATAAACGCGAGTTTTCTGTAGGTTCTTTCAATATTTAGCGCTGTATATGAGGAACATGAGTTATCGAAACAATGATTAACTGGATGATATTTGTCCTCTACTGCTTCTCTCTTCATTTCCTTAAAATGTACTAAAAAATAAGAACTCTTGAGCAAAATAAGAAAATGGGGACATACAATAAACTGAGTTCATTGAGTCAACAGGTTAAATTCGAGAGGTCTGCAGGGATTGAATTAGTTTTCTGCTAGATCATGAGCTGATACCAGTTAGAATACTAGTGAAGACCAGAGAGCACTAGACTGACATATTGGTCTAGTTTAAGAAATGTTCCGAATCGACAGAAGTTAGAATTCATGGATCCATTGATCCCGTCACCGGGGCTTAATATCCTAGGTTCGATCCCCGGTGGATTCATGGGTGCGTTTTAATAAAGAATCCCAAACACGACAAAAATAGTCGTCCAGTACCCCTTATCTTTGAATGGTTGTCAAACTGATATGATCAGCTTTGAAACTTGAATTCCGTCACAGATATCTTGTGTAATATACTTTGAGTTTATCCGGAAAAGACAAAGGTGGTGAATACCTTCTAACTTCAGACTCCGATTAGTCAAATCTGCTTATACTAATTATTGAAAAATTAATAGAAATAAATCTATACAAATACTCATGAGACAGTCGCTGTCGCCGACAATTTCCAATGTCCTCACTGAATATGTATAATTCCTGGAATATCATCGAGACTTTGTTTAAAGCAACAATCACCTGGGAAATATTTCCAATTTAGTAGAGAGGAAATTTTTGAACTTTAGGAATAACTATGCTTAGTGATGGGGCAGTAAAACACGATGAACCTGAATTTAAAATTCTAGTCAGCATCTTAAGTAATCAATGTTTGTGTTTGTGTTTTTAAACAACTAGAATGTTACATATGTGCAATTAAACTCAATTTTTACCTGAATATAAACTTCCAAACATTGTGATGAATATTTGAACTGCTTTTTTGCATGGACTTACTTAATTTACTGTCGAATTGTTATTCTAGGAGTTCGGAAAATTCACTTCATCTTCAGTACGTCTGAATAATTGTTAATCTACACTATTTTCAGATGAACTGAAATTTTGAATTAAACTCACTTTAAGTTAAATTATAAACTGTCATCAGGGAACTATTTAATACCAAGAAGTAATAAATAGCTGTTTCGTTCTAGTTTAAGACTCTTTGGTACTATATACCCATGGCCTCTCTTGAGGTTGAACTCAAGAAATTTAAGTTAACCACTCAGTCACTGGAAGTTCAACCAATGAAACTCTTCTTTCTTACTTTACCCAAACATTTATTCAATGCATTTATAGTCATCATTTTCTTCGTATTTCAAAACCAATTTATCTTTTGTTAAACAAGCTCGTTGCGACATAAGCAGGGAGATGGATTAAGAAACTATTGCATTCTTACTTTTCTGACTTCAAGTAGTGTATTGTTTATAACAGGAGTCCTACACTGCTTCACTTACCCTAGTTGGTGTTCCTTAAGGTGCTGTGCTTTCTCCTCTTCCGTTTTCCTTCTTACACAATTTGCCTCGTTACAACGAAGCTAATTTTGTTAGGTATGCCAATGATCTGAATGTTTCCATCCCGGTTACTTCTCTGTCAGATTGTTCCAAAATGAATAACTTTTTATTAGTAATTAGTCAATGGTCCTTTTCAAATGGTCCTAACCTAAATCCCCTCAAATTTCAGGTTTTCAGTTTTATTTTTAGACCGAAGCTTCTTTACTTCCCCTTCCCCCCCCCGACCTTAATCGTTCCTGGTCTACTTAAAAGAGAATTTGTTACACTGAGATAGGCACTAAAAGCTGTTTGTGGGTCGAGTAGTGTGTCACTTAACCAAATTTTTAGTAATGTTGTAGATAGACACATAGACTCATGGAAGAAATAGGTGAATATTATCTTGTCAGACCCTGAGCATCCTCTCTACGCACAACTCTCTCCTTGCATCTCATTAGGTAGAAGTGGAAGCAACGACAGAAGACTTTGCGCTCAGACGAATAAGCATAAAAACTCAATGGTACCTTCTTTGGCACACATTTTATGTGAAGAGAAGAGTGTAAGGTGTGACACTGCTAACTTGCTAAGAAACATTAAGTAAACGGCTCTTTTTAATTCTTTCTTTCATTGTTTTATTGTTGTTAATATTTTTACTTTGATTTTAATTTTATATTGATATTTTTGTTTAACGTTATCAATGTAAATGCCCTGTGTATTTATTTCCTCTTTCACTCAGCATCAACAACAAAATTCGGTCGGATTTTCAACACAAACGTCAAGTCAGTCAGTTCTTCTATACGGATCACAAACTTGGCGGGAAGGGGTCACAAAGAATATTTCCAACGGCTGTGGCAGACCTTCACCAATAACTGTCTTCGCTCTATCCTGAAGATCAGATGCCCGGGCCGGAAAGAATCACCAACAAGAAACTATGATAACAAACAAAAAAAGAACCAATCCCCCAACAAATATGTAGGAGAAAGTGGAGATGGATCGGACACTCGCTGGGTGACATTGCGCGCGTCAGGCCATTGCTCGAGTAGAACCAGGCCGAAAGGGAAGTGGCGAGTGGGACGTCAGTGCAAGGGCGGGTGACGTGGAGGAGATCGTGTGAAGAGGAGTTGGTTGAAACAGTATGGACTAACATGGATGCAGGTGAAAAGCAAAGCAGAAGACAGAAGTGGCAAGTGGAGACGTGCATTTGAAGCCCTATGTTCCACCAGGAACCCAAGGGAACAATAATATAATGTAATAAGTAAATCAGACGCAGTATTTTACACATACTAAAAATTCCATGTTTGTATCAAAAGTATCGTTTGGAATAAAAGCTATTATTCCTGCTATCATGATTGCCTCATTGTGAAACTGGTTGAATAATTAGCCGTTGATGTTCTCTTCGCTTTCAGATGTGACTGTCAGCATTCAATCAATAGACTACCATACGACCATATGATTCGACTTCATAAAGTCAATACCTGTGAAAGACTCCACAAATATTTATGTCATCCTGAGCTATAAATCTCCTACATTATTTCAGTTTATTCTTAAGTCAGTATCTTGAATGATAAAAGAAGAAGTGTCGTTAAACTTCTAATTAAGATTTTTAATATGTTTACATATTCACCAATAAAACTGATCAAAACCTCAATGGCTAACAAAGACAGATTACCATACATCAAAATTTCTAACTTTCAGAAATAAATCGGAAGAACGTAGATGAAAATTTAAATCAAAGCTAAATGACATCATGGTACGTACTATTGATAGGTCTGAGGACCTAGAAACTATTCATTTCAAGAAGTAGTGTTCGCTTGCCAGACCAGAGTGAACCAAACACCGGATGGTCGTCTTGCCCATTTCAGACCAACCTCATCAGCTGGATATCGGGATTGAGTCATCTCAGAGTGTCGAATCATGATAAAGTGCAATCAGAGTAACACGCTTTTGTATGCGTTCTTTAGTGGCATTCTTGATATCAAGTAGGTCGCACACTGTGATCTGTGTAATTTTGGTTTCTCAATGGAAGCCGTAGAAATTTCTCATCTTACAATATCCCGTTTGAAACGATGAATTTGACAAATCAGACATAAAAGTGGAGTCCTTTGAGGTTCTGTAAAGTAACAAATGGTGAATATTAAATCAATTCTTGTCATCAAATGACGCCGATCAAAATGCACTTATCTTCATTGAATTGAAAATAATGACTAGAATATCACTGTTCTGTCTGCTGTCCAGCTGAGTAAACACTTTATTAAGTACAGGCATACCATAATTCACAGATACTCTTCACTGTGTAAAATTAATAAATGTAGTTAGAAGGCATGACAATGTATTCACAATGCTACTAATGACAATGATAATTAAATAGTGAAAGGAGACAATAAAAGAGACAAGAGGCAGACTGCATAATTAGTTATGTTTGTTTCAGTCAAACTTAAGCATTTGTATCACTAGCACATCTGTTATGAAGAAATGTGGTTTCTGTGACACTTTTTGACTGTTCGGCTTAATTTACATTAGATCTCTAAGAAAAACTCCAAAAAGGCAGAATGAGACTATCCCTGAGATTACAGTTCCCCAGGATCTAATGTGTATTTCCGTATGTTCAACATTACACTCACTAATAAAGAAGAGTATTAAAATGTAGATGGTATGATCACTCAAACAGAAAAGGTGAAGTACATTAAGTACGTAACTGTCAGAATTATTACTATTAATATTCTTAAGAAAACTGATGCACTTTTCGAAAGCTCTTGTACGAAATGCTGTATACTGACTAGATAGCAGAATGAACTTTACGAATACAAGCTAAGTATATTTGTGTACTTTTTATGCAACGGGAACTAAGTTTGTGTGATAAAATACACACTATGCATTCTTCAGCGTACAAGGTTTGTACAAATTAAGTCAAATCGAAATCGCCGTTAGAATGGCAATATTTGTAGAAAGTTTGTAAAATAATTACTTGTAAATATTTCTAGAGTTGAGTTGTGTCTTTTGAGATTAAATTAATTGAATACCACAAAAAATGAGGTTTTCTCAAATAAAATTACGAAAGCTTTTAAGAAAGCCTTTTATAAAAACTGTAAAAATAGAGTTCATTCTATAAATCAGTTTACTTTTAAAGAATTTTATTAACTTCTGTATCTTTTCTTCAATTTTATCTAAATCTGTGAATCCTAAATCCTACTGCATAAATCGCTGATGTTTCTAATTTGTTGTTGCAGTAGTGATTTAATGTTATAAATTTATTCTACTCGGATTCCATGGTCAGGCTAGTTTGTACTGGCAAAGACTATGGGAATATTCTACTGTCTCTTTGTTCAATGGTAAATTCTGTGAACTACTTAATTTGAACAAGGCATTAAGAAGACAAATTTCGCGAGATGATATCATTTCGTAGTTTCTTTACAACCGCTTTACAACTAACATGGTTAACAATGATAAAATAAAGTTCATGAAAATTACTCAGTTAAATAAAAACAAAAGTACATACTAATGACCAATCATATTAAGATAGGTCATGCAGTCCAGGGTAGGCGAAGATTGAAGTCTATTGATTTTTGTACACACAGTTTAGGCTGTATGTGATTAATCCAAAGTGCTTCCATCACCTTCAATAACCTTGAATTAGAGTTATGTGAAATAATTGTGAAACAGTCATTAATATTTATTTTGTGACCAGACATTAATAAGTGTTTTGCAATGGATGATGCTGGATTTCTATTAAGATTAATCGCGTTGGGATTTTCGATATGGTTTACTAGCCATTTTGGAATATGTTCTTTTCGACGACATTGGAACATTCTGTTAGTTCTACCTATATAGGTGTCACCGCAGCTGCAGGTGAACTTGTAGATACAGTTTGAAGTAGAGTCCACAGAATTTCGTCCTTTAATCGTAGGAACAGGGATCGAAAATGTTCGGCAAGTGAGAAAAAGAGATGCGGCGTAGAATGTGCGTTTGATGGCTGATCGAAGTCTTTGAGTTGTCAACTGCATAATCTGGTCGCCCTTGAATGGTAGATTAATAAAGATGGCTTTCTTTGGTACAGAAGCTGTCTTTTCGAGATGTGGTTTTTCTTTGCTGTGACAAGTGATAAAGCTCTCCGGATAACCATTAGCTAATAAAACTGAATGTACATGTCGAAGCTCATCCATCAGTGTGTCACTCGTGCATATTTTTCGGGCCCTTGAGAACAAACATTTCACTAGGGAACGTTTATACTGGATAGGAACAAAACTGGTAAAATGAAGATATTGTCCAGTCCATGTTTGTTTACGAAAAATAGAGCGCTGAATCGTTCCATCATTTCTCCTAGTCATAGTAATATCCAGGAAACCAAGTTTGTTATTCGATTCTAGTTCGGAAGTCACTCGAATATTTGGATGAATATGATTAAATAGAGTAATGAAGTTTTCAATAGATTCACTATTATTACCAATAATAAGAGTATCATCTACATAACGTTTATACAGCATAAATCCTCCAAGCATACCTTGCATTTGTTTCTCTAATTTCGACATAAATATATCTGCTAACAGGGGCCCCAGAGGGCTCCCCATCGCAACACCATCGATTTGTTTATATGCCTTTTCTTGGAATGTGAATCTAATATTTTCTGTACACATTAAGATTATGTCTTTGATGTAAGTGACGGGAATGGGTAAGTTTATGCCATTGCTTGTGATGTAATCGCAAATAAAATCAACAGTTTCATGAAGGGGAACATTGGTGAATAAAGATTCTATGTCAATTGAACACATAACCTTTTCCTTAATGTTCAAGGTGTCCAGCATTTCTGTAAGATCAAATGAACTTTTTACAGAATGATTTGATAATGAGTCTCTTACAGGCGTAAGGACCTCTGTAATCCATTTGGCGATTTTATGATAAGGAGAATTTGACATGTCTAACACATAACTCTAATTCAAGGTTATTGAAGGTGATGGAAGCACTTTGGATTAATCACATACAGCCTAAACTGTGTGTACAAAAATCAATAGACTTCAATCTTCGCCTACCCTGGACTGCATGACCTATCTTAATATGATTGGTCATTAGTATTTACTTTTGTTTTTATTTAACTGAGTAATTTTCATGAACTTTATTTTATCATTGTTAACCATGTTAGTTGTAAAGCGGTTGTAAAGAAACTACGAAATGATATCATCTCGCGAAATTTGTCTTCTTAATGCCTTGTTCAAATTTATCAAAGGGACTAATTGTTTTAATTTACTTAATTTTAATTTATTTGTTTAAAAAGTGACTGATACTGCATAATGAACGTGTGCCATAAAGCAGGAATATTTAACATTGTTTGAGTGCTACTAGTAGAAAAAGACTAAGTCTACATTTCATCTGCTTTGTCAGTTTCCCCTGAAATGTGAAATGGCAGTAAAACACCTAAAGCAGAACCCGTAGTTATTTAAATATACACAAATGATTACAAAGATCGGATGAAGGAATGTAGAAAGGATCAGACTGGAAGCCAAAACTCATCTAAGGAAGACTATGATGAATTGTGCAAATGAGAAAATATTTGCTGGTGTGTTGAGTTTGAAACTTGAGTTGCAAGTAATAATGGACAAATTTTCTGAACTTCAGTAATATAAGACAGATACCAGTAATAATATTGAAAAATACATCAAGTGTAGTGTTATTTCTTCTTCGGAAACACATAGCCATGATCCTGCCTGGAATCAAACCCTGAACTTCCAGGTCACGAGGCGAGATCGTTGATCATCGGGGTTAAACAGGTCGAGTGTGAGGACAAATACTTCTTAGTGATATTGGAAGGCGGTGGCGCCAAAAATCGCAAATCGATAGAAGTTAGAATTCATGGAGAATTGAATCCCATCCCAGTGGTTGAATGATAGGCGAGCTCACCTCGTAACATTCCGGTCCTGAGTACATTCTTCAGGATGATTCCTGGACTAGGATTAAACAGCTATGCAGTACTCTTTGGTTTTCAATGGTCCCTCCTCTAAGTGATATCACTCAAATCCGTATTAACTGACCCTTGAAAATTTATCCTTATTGAGAGAGTAGTATAATCTAAGCTAGACAGTATTACTGTGTAGCTTCCATTTGACTTTCTTCACAAAACCTTGAAAGTAGACACCAGCATAAAAGACAATGCAAGCTTCAGAATAAAAAAATCATCTAATTCAGAGAACATATTTACACCAATGTTATCCACATGAGCCATAAATCCTCTCCATCCTTTCTGAATCTGTCCTTGTGTAGGTACGGTCAGTACAGATCAAAAAAGTGGTTTATTTATATACTTGACTTACCAATACTAATTACGACAAAGTAATCAAAGTATTTAATCTATTTCGTTTATTTAGAATATTTAAGTAGTTTTGTATTTTCTGGTTGAAACAAGCTTGCGAAACTCGTAAATGTTAGTTGGAATGATGAGTTCAAATTATTCAATGCTGATATTCTTGTTTCAAATGAATTCTCATGACGAAATGATGACTAGAAATCGGGACAGTATTCATTCGAATTAGTTTATGCGATTATGGTCATCCGTCAATTTTATTTTACTGTCTATTTATGCATGGCACAGTTTTCAGCCGTATTCACTTTCTGTTATTTAGTTAAGATATAAGTAGTCATTTTATTTCATCGGTAATGTAACTGTTTATACGTTCTCATATCTGTTTATTAAAATTTTTGTTTAATTCCATTTTACTCGACTGTTAATCGATAACGATATCATTATTTATCATTTATTCTATGTCGGGGAAAATTTGAAAGCCTTTCAGTTATTCATTGTTCAGGAAGTGTTATACAGAAATGTTTACTGATGAAATTTCGAGTAAAACTTATTGCTCATAATCACATCAAGTCATTCATACAATTTTCTCACGTCACTTCCATAATTCCATTACTTTTCACCTCTTGATTTGATTGGTAGTAGTATTTCCCATATCTCTGATATTGAAGCTAATTCACTCCTACTGCGTGTGTTTGGTGTAGACTTGATGAACCAGGATTCAGTAATCAATCTCTCTCTCCAATTATCTATATTACATTTTAGAACTTTGACCGTGTTTCCCCCTATAGTGTGGTTTTGTGTTAATTCATACAGTGTAATTGCTGAATTTTTCCTAAATTACTTTGTGTGATAAATCATTCTTACCTTAGCTAAGTGATGACATGAAACAGATAGAAGAAGCGTTGATGTTAAATAACTAACTATCTTATACAATCCATTAGGGAGATCAAAAACGGTCAAAATAAAATTACGGTGAAACTGATATTGATAACATAAGAAAGAATATAAGACATCTACAGTTTTACCATTTGAGGAAGGGGACGTCTGAGTCCCTACATAGGATTCTCAATAAACCAGGATTTAGGGTGGCATTCAAATCTAAAACTCACTCATAGACAAACTCTGTAGGCCAAACGACGCAGTCGGTGGACCCAATCAAACCAAAATAATATGATTTTCAAAATACCTTGCAATGACTCTGAGATCAACTACATATGTCAAACCAGTAGATCAGAAGTTGTGAGATTATCAGGACATAAGAATTCAGCTTAGGTAAGACTGATCTTTGAAGATTCCGAAGCACTTGTATCGTTTTTACGGAATGGGTTTGCTAGCCTCATACTGAAACTTTCCTCTTAAATGAACTCACTAACAGATAGCCGAGGTTTAGGAGCGAGTCGACCGAGAATTGAACCCGGATCACATGCATGACTTGCTGGCATTCTACTCCTGAACCATCGACACACGAAACTAGGTGGTTTGAAAGTGAGTCAGTCAGGAACCAAACCGTAACCGTCTACATAGCATAAACTAATAAATAATAATCATGTGGTTTATTGTAATCTCTTTAGTTTCTCTGCAAGGTGGTAAGACTTCGTAATACATATGTAGATCTCGGGCACTGAGTAAGTAAGTAATTCCATATTAGTTTGTCTATCAGATATATCACACAGTGAAACAGTATGATTTACTGGATGACAAAGTTTCAAACACAATTTATTGCTATTCATAATTGTATTAGTAATGATCACACAACTTCGAACCTTGACTTTTATAGTTTTCTTTGTTCTCTCGTATTTGTCGTCGCTGGGGTAGTAGAGTTTTCCAGATGTCAGCGTGGACAGGTGTTGAATCATTCTTATTACACGTGTTTGCAATTGATTTAATAGACAAAGCATCCGTTATCAAGATCCCTCTCCACACTGTTACAGTAGATCTTGAAACTGTCATCTTATCCCATCCATCCTACTGCATGGTTGTGTGTAATTGCATGTAGTGCTGTAGGTGAACTATTCTCCAGATTTCTTATCTTATTCGGGTCAACTAATCTAGATTTTGCTTGGCCTTTATGTACAGCTAGTGTGACTGCTCCTGTTCTACTATTTTGACCTATGTATTTCACCTGACAATCATCTCAGGCAGCGTATTAGATAAACTAAATTGATAATTCCACCAACATAGTACAACAACAGCCATACGCAAGAAATGAAAAATATGGGTGTTGCATGAGACCATATATTTAGGAATACACGATAAATACATTTA
Source organism: Trichobilharzia regenti (assembly GCA_944472135.2). Lineage (NCBI taxonomy): Eukaryota > Metazoa > Platyhelminthes > Trematoda > Strigeidida > Schistosomatidae > Trichobilharzia > Trichobilharzia regenti. The sequence goes on from OX235263.1 coordinate 28,987,736, forward strand.
AAAATTTCTAAAAATGTTAACAAAGTTTTACAGATTTCTCCTGCGAATGAAAAACAGTTTGAATCAATTGTACATGTGAGCCTTTACGGATTCCCCCAGAATTAGTTACACATTTCCGTTTGATCCGTATTTGTTGAGTCGAATTAAACGCGTTGATATTTAATTGTTGCAGTCTGATTCTGATTTTTTATTGTCTGAATTAAGAAAAGGAGATGATCACCGAAAAGTTTTATAGGGAAATAAGTGTACAAAAAGGAGAAAGCAATAAATTAATATGCTGTTACATACGCTTTATAAAATGATAAATGCTTACTAAGATTTGCTTTTGTAGGGAAGCCCTGTCAATTAGTCAGAAAGTGCTAACACATACTTACTCTGTTCCTGTGTAAGATTTTTCTAATAACGAGAATTTAAAACTGTCATACTGGTGTACATTCAGTTCATCACTAGAACAATGGTTCTCACTCCACTTCATTTGTAGTATAGCCCAACTACAATGAGTTTTTATTTGTGGTGTGGGAATTTTACCAGTTACTCGGTTTATTTCACAGATCATGGTGGAAATTTTCAGTGGTTTGTTTGAATATAATAATAATAATTTTTCCTTCATGTTCTCAGTGGAACATAGGGCTTCAAGCTAGTGGCTTCGCTCTTTACCAGCATTATTTCTGGCTTAGCGAGGTAAAGGAATGCGCCGGCCGGTGGTCGAACCCCGGACCATGTGCATGGTCGGCAAGCGTCCTAACCTCTGTGCCACCGACGCGGTTTGTTTGAAAGTAGTAACTAATGAGTATTGATTTAGTGTCCGAAGGACTGATTTGTTTGTGCATTCATCTTATTTAACGACTTAAAATTCTTATTCTGTATTTCTGAGAAAATGTTTAAAGCTAGCACGAAATAGCAGTTTAGTTCTTCTTAGCCTGTACTGATTTTCTGAATGATCTCGTTCACTCATGTAACTCTTAAGAACATATGTTGACATTGCCAACTCTTTTTTCTATCCGAGCATGATTTTGTTTGAGTTTTCATTCCTGACGCAGTATAATTCCATTTTGTTTAGTGGACACATCATACAGTAAGACAATTTTATAACGTGCCTTGATTGGAAAACAGTAGAATGCTCGCCAACCATGCAGGTGGTTTGAGGTTCAGTTCACGGACAACACACCCTCCAAACCTTCATCAGCTAGTTATAAAACTGGTGAAGAGGGAAGGCTGGGCATGAGGCTATCAGCCACATCCGTAAAAATCAGAACCACTCCTAAACTAAACTTCAAGCCTCTAGTTTGAAGCCCTATTTTCCATTGGAATTGTAAAGGAAAGTAATTTATCGGTTTTACAGTGAGGTAACTATATCTCCACAAATCTTTACACAGCAGTTTCTGTTATCTTTGTTGTGTGAGTAGTAGTACAATTTTTCTTATAACTAACAATTACATTAGGTTATTTCTACTGTAGGCCTTTGATGTTTCTTTAATTGACAGAAAGACTTTATTAAACTTTCTTTCTTTACAGATAACCTGAGGAGTTTTCAGGTTTTTCATTCAACTCTATTCTATTGTGTGGTTTTAATTATAGTTTTAACGGAGGTTTCCTCTAAGTTCTTTGCTTCATATAGGTCCGTGATTCTTAATTTTGATGAAATCCTTTGCTGTGATAACTTAATAATTTGAAATAACTATCCTAATTCATGCCTTTAACCTCTCTACCTGTTCAAGAATCAGTGGACCACGAGCAGTTTCGCCTGGTTAACTGTGTATGACTCCTGAATCTACCAAGAATGTTTCGTAGGGGAGAGGCGGTAGGTTAAGAATTATATTTTCGTCACTGAAATGTTAAAATGCCTTTGTAATGTTTCAAAATTTTCTTTTATATAAGAACACATTTTGGAAGTTCTGACTTCCTAATTCTTGGTGCTGATGTTATCATTCAAATACGCGATATCTGTGCTACTAATACTTCAAATAATTTTCTGTAAACTTTTGAATATAGTGAACTGAATGAAATCCAAATGTAGAATAACAAAAAAACTTTTAGATCTGATATTATACAAGCAAAAACAAATTGTTGATATGCACAGGATGTGTGTCTCATATCGATAATAAAAGCTAACAAAGGTATCTGAAATGTAGGAGAAATCTTTACCTAACCACGAGAACTCATAACCACCCTCAATTGGTTATTACGTTAGGAATACTGTCTTAGGCTGCGAAGAGACCACAGCATCGTGCAAAATGTTTTATTCATTTTGAGTAAACAGACTCATGAAAAATAGCTGACGTTGTTCAACCTAAAATATTCAAAATAATTTTAGATAATTTAGGAAGTGTTTGATATTCCATTCTCATTAAGCCTGAAAACTAGAACAGACAATTTTTAAGGCGCAAACTATGTCGTTTGTCAAAGTTTATTTCAACTACTTTTTTATTCTAAGCCACAGTAAGCGTATTACCAAAAATTAAGTCAAAATGAACATCAGGTGGTCATAAGTAAGAGCATACAATTGCTGAGTATTTTATGTTGGTATTCTTCGTAGTTAGAAACCATGAAGTGTTTTCAGGATGTGAATTATATTGATTCAAGCAGTGAGCAAAGAAAAAAAAGAGACAGTCAAAACTCACCGTTATCAATATATCATCATAAACTTCCCGTGTAATGACTGTTTTTGAGAAACCATGTCTTTGTATGTGAACCAATTTCTTGTCCGATTCAACAGTCACATAAGCCTGTTCAAAAAAGTATAGGTAGTCGGATTATGATGACGAAAAAAGACATATGAAATATGATGCAAGTGTTGATGTTTCCCAGTGGCCTGGTGGATAACCTTTTGTCATCTGAATCGATGGGTACTGGTTTCGAGGGTCAGTAGTAATAACATCATTCGCTAGGGGTGCAAATATATCTTGATAGCGAGTTCCAGTTAGGTTGAAATACGCGTCTTGGATTTCACTGTTATCCATAATTCACAAAATGAAGGTGGATTCTTTCATCAACATATCTCGTTAAGTTAACAGTAATTTCACACCTTATCTATGGAAGCCAGAAGATAACCACACGCACACCGAAGGCGTGGCTATCATGATGTCACCAACGGCAACAAAGGACCTGATGCAATGGGAGGCGATCTCGTCAAGGATAACGACCGCCAGATTCAACTCAAAAGGAAGGAAAGTGTCAATTATACAATGTTATGCACCGACAAACAACGCAAACCTCGAAAAGAAAGAAGAATTCTACAGACAACTACAGGTAACAATGGACAGTACTCCAGCTGGTGACATTAAAATACTAGTGGCGGACATGAAAGCCAAACTGGGACCAGACAACACAGGAAGATTTGTCGCGTCATCAAGAGCATCTCAAACAAACTACAGGCCTTCATTAACAGTTGTCTTCGCTCAATACTCAAGATCAGATGGCCGGCCAGAAAAGATCAGGAATACGGATTTCTGGCGATGAGCGAACCAACCAGGAACCGAGTGTGATACAAATAGGCAGGAAGAAATGGAGATGGATTGGCTGGCCATACTCTAAGGAAACCATCAAGTGACATCACTAGACAAGCCATCGCTCGCGTGGAACCCGACTGAATGGGAAGCGGCGGGTTGGTTGTCAGTGCAAGGGTGACTTGGAGGAGGTCATGTGAAGAGGAGATGAAAGCATATGGACAAACTTGCAGCGGGGTGAAAAAGTTGGCAGAAAATCGAATGCAATGGAGATGGGCAGCTGAAGCCCTATGTTCCTCTAGGAATTAAAGGATATAATAATAATAATCTATGGAAGCCAACTCGTCATGAGAAGGACTGATGATAAAAAAATGTGGTGTGTTTTCTAGGTATGGAATGTCACAATATCGTGAAGCATAAAAAAAAGCGTTATAGGATATTCAGTCGGCTCATTTTTCAAAAATGAAACAACTCAAGTGTTATTCCGTTCACAACTTGTTTTAATCTAGAGGGAACATTTGTAAAATTTTATATGACTGGTTTTCAGCTAGTCTACAGAACGCTACTCTTATTCTAAACTACTCATATCAAACATTGTCTGTTGTCAGTAGTATGTGCCATACTGCATATTTTCTTTGCTTTCTTGAGGTCATACATGATGTCGAGCAGGTCATATAGTGTGATATCAGTATTTTGTATTTCTAAGGGAGACTGTGGCTAAATTTGATCTCAAACACCTGTTCACTTTGCAAATAGCTAGCTGAATTCTATGCATTATCACCAAATCATTAGTCAAAGAAAAAAGAAACTTCTATTCTTTAATAAATTTTAAAGTTTGTCATTGTAACCTTTTGGAGTCACATATAAATGTCATAATAGGCGATTGGTGAACAGACAGTACAGAGGTTTTAGTATATTTAGTGCCAAAATATTTCGTCTTTGTACAGGATTTACATGTAAAGTAGTAATCTGAAGTATATAGCGTGAGGCAGTGTTTTTTCTTCATATGCAGAGAGAACGAATTATGCATACTTTTGCCTCATTTCCCTCAAGAATCTCACAGCGTTTTGTTGAAAGCTAATTAAATTTGTGCGCCAGTTCATGTAGTGATCATCTAATATAATTGAATGATTCAAACAACAAGAGATAAATAAGAGTCTAGGCATTTTGATGAATTGGAATTCTAGTAAGTAATTCAGTTATTTAAGCAGGCCTCCGTGGATGGCATCAGATAATGTCAAAGCTCAGCTCAATGGAAGATTATCTGAACCATTGTGCATAATAGATGACCAGTGGAGTGGTCATAAATAGCCTGCTGAATAAGGACTTCCTAAAATCTATAACAGATACTTTTCTATAAATAGATATGTATGATCTATTTTTTAGTGAACATTCGTAATGAGTTACTAAGTAACTTTAATCAGATGGTCTAAGAGAATTGAATAAAGCCAGGAGTGAATCATTTCTGGACCTCTAAATACGTTGAAACTAGTCCGCAGAATACCATCCTTAACTATCACTGAAAAATGACAAAATACCCATTCAATATTCCGTTATATTATTTCTCTGTTCATACAGTCAGACTGCCTTCAAGTTCTTAAGAAAAACCACTGGTTTACTAATCCGATTATTATGATGGGATCCCTTGAACAGAGGCTACACAATATGAAGTTACCCATATCTAGCAGATGAATTAACTGATGCCCAATTATATAATCTCAACCTCTTATTAAACATATTACAAAAATACAAATTTTGAATGGAAATCAAACAATACCTTTGGTGTTGAAAGGAATCCTGTATCTTGTGTGAATTCTACACCATACTTGAAGGTCATCACATTTGCTCCCATTTCTGATTCAGTCTTTATTTCCATACCATCATTTCCTATTAGTCTATAGGTTACTTTTGGTCTGTGGTTCATAATTGCTTGTCTTATCCTTTCGTCAACATCTAAAAGATATTAAGCGATCAATTATCAAAATGGAACTCAACTAAAGTTTATCTAACGCATAGAAAACCATTTTTTACGATTGTTTCACTTACAAACTTTATCAAGAAGTGCTTTGAAATTCGTCATCTCCACCAGCTTCCAACTTCCAACAAACGCTGACATGGTTTTCTTTCTTCTCTCTATTTAATCAGAGACAATTATATCCATTTATATACAAATTAATAGTAGAATGAAATATCGTATTCTTACTGGTCATTAGTTATATACTTCAGTTCATTATTTAAAAAAAAATTGTTGCTTCACTCAATTAAAGTTTTTTAATCAATCTTACGTATAAGACAGAATACATTTCAACAATAATGCCTAATTAATGTTCGAAAAAAATATTCAAGTAAAATATTCCATATTTAAATGTGTGCGTCACTTTTCAATATAAGAATAAACAATATCTCGTAATATTTGCACTTTATAACTCGCTTTGATGTATACCTCAATTTAAATCACATGGCTTAAACGTTTATTGATGAGAGATTGCATATTGATCAAATAGTTTAACAGAATGAATCCTTTTCATTCAACTTGTATTTTTCATCTTACAAATGCAAATAAACGCGAGTTTTCTGTAGGTTCTTTCAATATTTAGCGCTGTATATGAGGAACATGAGTTATCGAAACAATGATTAACTGGATGATATTTGTCCTCTACTGCTTCTCTCTTCATTTCCTTAAAATGTACTAAAAAATAAGAACTCTTGAGCAAAATAAGAAAATGGGGACATACAATAAACTGAGTTCATTGAGTCAACAGGTTAAATTCGAGAGGTCTGCAGGGATTGAATTAGTTTTCTGCTAGATCATGAGCTGATACCAGTTAGAATACTAGTGAAGACCAGAGAGCACTAGACTGACATATTGGTCTAGTTTAAGAAATGTTCCGAATCGACAGAAGTTAGAATTCATGGATCCATTGATCCCGTCACCGGGGCTTAATATCCTAGGTTCGATCCCCGGTGGATTCATGGGTGCGTTTTAATAAAGAATCCCAAACCACGACAAAAATAGTCGTCCAGTACCCCTTATCTTTGAATGGTTGTCAAACTGATATGATCAGCTTTGAAACTTGAATTCCGTCACAGATATCTTGTGTAATATACTTTGAGTTTATCCGGAAAAGACAAAGGTGGTGAATACCTTCTAACTTCAGACTCCGATTAGTCAAATCTGCTTATACTAATTATTGAAAAATTAATAGAAATAAATCTATACAAATACTCATGAGACAGTCGCTGTCGCCGACAATTTCCAATGTCCTCACTGAATATGTATAATTCCTGGAATATCATCGAGACTTTGTTTAAAGCAACAATCACCTGGGAAATATTTCCAATTTAGTAGAGAGGAAATTTTTGAACTTTAGGAATAACTATGCTTAGTGATGGGGCAGTAAAACACGATGAACCTGAATTTAAAATTCTAGTCAGCATCTTAAGTAATCAATGTTTGTGTTTGTGTTTTTAAACAACTAGAATGTTACATATGTGCAATTAAACTCAATTTTTACCTGAATATAAACTTCCAAACATTGTGATGAATATTTGAACTGCTTTTTTGCATGGACTTACTTAATTTACTGTCGAATTGTTATTCTAGGAGTTCGGAAAATTCACTTCATCTTCAGTACGTCTGAATAATTGTTAATCTACACTATTTTCAGATGAACTGAAATTTTGAATTAAACTCACTTTAAGTTAAATTATAAACTGTCATCAGGGAACTATTTAATACCAAGAAGTAATAAATAGCTGTTTCGTTCTAGTTTAAGACTCTTTGGTACTATATACCCATGGCCTCTCTTGAGGTTGAACTCAAGAAATTTAAGTTAACCACTCAGTCACTGGAAGTTCAACCAATGAAACTCTTCTTTCTTACTTTACCCAAACATTTATTCAATGCATTTATAGTCATCATTTTCTTCGTATTTCAAAACCAATTTATCTTTTGTTAAACAAGCTCGTTGCGACATAAGCAGGGAGATGGATTAAGAAACTATTGCATTCTTACTTTTCTGACTTCAAGTAGTGTATTGTTTATAACAGGAGTCCTACACTGCTTCACTTACCCTAGTTGGTGTTCCTTAAGGTGCTGTGCTTTCTCCTCTTCCGTTTTCCTTCTTACACAATTTGCCTCGTTACAACGAAGCTAATTTTGTTAGGTATGCCAATGATCTGAATGTTTCCATCCCGGTTACTTCTCTGTCAGATTGTTCCAAAATGAATAACTTTTTATTAGTAATTAGTCAATGGTCCTTTTCAAATGGTCCTAACCTAAATCCCCTCAAATTTCAGGTTTTCAGTTTTATTTTTAGACCGAAGCTTCTTTACTTCCCCTTCCCCCCCCCGACCTTAATCGTTCCTGGTCTACTTAAAAGAGAATTTGTTACACTGAGATAGGCACTAAAAGCTGTTTGTGGGTCGAGTAGTGTGTCACTTAACCAAATTTTTAGTAATGTTGTAGATAGACACATAGACTCATGGAAGAAATAGGTGAATATTATCTTGTCAGACCCTGAGCATCCTCTCTACGCACAACTCTCTCCTTGCATCTCATTAGGTAGAAGTGGAAGCAACGACAGAAGACTTTGCGCTCAGACGAATAAGCATAAAAACTCAATGGTACCTTCTTTGGCACACATTTTATGTGAAGAGAAGAGTGTAAGGTGTGACACTGCTAACTTGCTAAGAAACATTAAGTAAACGGCTCTTTTTAATTCTTTCTTTCATTGTTTTATTGTTGTTAATATTTTTACTTTGATTTTAATTTTATATTGATATTTTTGTTTAACGTTATCAATGTAAATGCCCTGTGTATTTATTTCCTCTTTCACTCAGCATCAACAACAAAATTCGGTCGGATTTTCAACACAAACGTCAAGTCAGTCAGTTCTTCTATACGGATCACAAACTTGGCGGGAAGGGGTCACAAAGAATATTTCCAACGGCTGTGGCAGACCTTCACCAATAACTGTCTTCGCTCTATCCTGAAGATCAGATGCCCGGGCCGGAAAGAATCACCAACAAGAAACTATGATAACAAACAAAAAAAGAACCAATCCCCCAACAAATATGTAGGAGAAAGTGGAGATGGATCGGACACTCGCTGGGTGACATTGCGCGCGTCAGGCCATTGCTCGAGTAGAACCAGGCCGAAAGGGAAGTGGCGAGTGGGACGTCAGTGCAAGGGCGGGTGACGTGGAGGAGATCGTGTGAAGAGGAGTTGGTTGAAACAGTATGGACTAACATGGATGCAGGTGAAAAGCAAAGCAGAAGACAGAAGTGGCAAGTGGAGACGTGCATTTGAAGCCCTATGTTCCACCAGGAACCCAAGGGAACAATAATATAATGTAATAAGTAAATCAGACGCAGTATTTTACACATACTAAAAATTCCATGTTTGTATCAAAAGTATCGTTTGGAATAAAAGCTATTATTCCTGCTATCATGATTGCCTCATTGTGAAACTGGTTGAATAATTAGCCGTTGATGTTCTCTTCGCTTTCAGATGTGACTGTCAGCATTCAATCAATAGACTACCATACGACCATATGATTCGACTTCATAAAGTCAATACCTGTGAAAGACTCCACAAATATTTATGTCATCCTGAGCTATAAATCTCCTACATTATTTCAGTTTATTCTTAAGTCAGTATCTTGAATGATAAAAGAAGAAGTGTCGTTAAACTTCTAATTAAGATTTTTAATATGTTTACATATTCACCAATAAAACTGATCAAAACCTCAATGGCTAACAAAGACAGATTACCATACATCAAAATTTCTAACTTTCAGAAATAAATCGGAAGAACGTAGATGAAAATTTAAATCAAAGCTAAATGACATCATGGTACGTACTATTGATAGGTCTGAGGACCTAGAAACTATTCATTTCAAGAAGTAGTGTTCGCTTGCCAGACCAGAGTGAACCAAACACCGGATGGTCGTCTTGCCCATTTCAGACCAACCTCATCAGCTGGATATCGGGATTGAGTCATCTCAGAGTGTCGAATCATGATAAAGTGCAATCAGAGTAACACGCTTTTGTATGCGTTCTTTAGTGGCATTCTTGATATCAAGTAGGTCGCACACTGTGATCTGTGTAATTTTGGTTTCTCAATGGAAGCCGTAGAAATTTCTCATCTTACAATATCCCGTTTGAAACGATGAATTTGACAAATCAGACATAAAAGTGGAGTCCTTTGAGGTTCTGTAAAGTAACAAATGGTGAATATTAAATCAATTCTTGTCATCAAATGACGCCGATCAAAATGCACTTATCTTCATTGAATTGAAAATAATGACTAGAATATCACTGTTCTGTCTGCTGTCCAGCTGAGTAAACACTTTATTAAGTACAGGCATACCATAATTCACAGATACTCTTCACTGTGTAAAATTAATAAATGTAGTTAGAAGGCATGACAATGTATTCACAATGCTACTAATGACAATGATAATTAAATAGTGAAAGGAGACAATAAAAGAGACAAGAGGCAGACTGCATAATTAGTTATGTTTGTTTCAGTCAAACTTAAGCATTTGTATCACTAGCACATCTGTTATGAAGAAATGTGGTTTCTGTGACACTTTTTGACTGTTCGGCTTAATTTACATTAGATCTCTAAGAAAAACTCCAAAAAGGCAGAATGAGACTATCCCTGAGATTACAGTTCCCCAGGATCTAATGTGTATTTCCGTATGTTCAACATTACACTCACTAATAAAGAAGAGTATTAAAATGTAGATGGTATGATCACTCAAACAGAAAAGGTGAAGTACATTAAGTACGTAACTGTCAGAATTATTACTATTAATATTCTTAAGAAAACTGATGCACTTTTCGAAAGCTCTTGTACGAAATGCTGTATACTGACTAGATAGCAGAATGAACTTTACGAATACAAGCTAAGTATATTTGTGTACTTTTTATGCAACGGGAACTAAGTTTGTGTGATAAAATACACACTATGCATTCTTCAGCGTACAAGGTTTGTACAAATTAAGTCAAATCGAAATCGCCGTTAGAATGGCAATATTTGTAGAAAGTTTGTAAAATAATTACTTGTAAATATTTCTAGAGTTGAGTTGTGTCTTTTGAGATTAAATTAATTGAATACCACAAAAAATGAGGTTTTCTCAAATAAAATTACGAAAGCTTTTAAGAAAGCCTTTTATAAAAACTGTAAAAATAGAGTTCATTCTATAAATCAGTTTACTTTTAAAGAATTTTATTAACTTCTGTATCTTTTCTTCAATTTTATCTAAATCTGTGAATCCTAAATCCTACTGCATAAATCGCTGATGTTTCTAATTTGTTGTTGCAGTAGTGATTTAATGTTATAAATTTATTCTACTCGGATTCCATGGTCAGGCTAGTTTGTACTGGCAAAGACTATGGGAATATTCTACTGTCTCTTTGTTCAATGGTAAATTCTGTGAACTACTTAATTTGAACAAGGCATTAAGAAGACAAATTTCGCGAGATGATATCATTTCGTAGTTTCTTTACAACCGCTTTACAACTAACATGGTTAACAATGATAAAATAAAGTTCATGAAAATTACTCAGTTAAATAAAAACAAAAGTACATACTAATGACCAATCATATTAAGATAGGTCATGCAGTCCAGGGTAGGCGAAGATTGAAGTCTATTGATTTTTGTACACACAGTTTAGGCTGTATGTGATTAATCCAAAGTGCTTCCATCACCTTCAATAACCTTGAATTAGAGTTATGTGAAATAATTGTGAAACAGTCATTAATATTTATTTTGTGACCAGACATTAATAAGTGTTTTGCAATGGATGATGCTGGATTTCTATTAAGATTAATCGCGTTGGGATTTTCGATATGGTTTACTAGCCATTTTGGAATATGTTCTTTTCGACGACATTGGAACATTCTGTTAGTTCTACCTATATAGGTGTCACCGCAGCTGCAGGTGAACTTGTAGATACAGTTTGAAGTAGAGTCCACAGAATTTCGTCCTTTAATCGTAGGAACAGGGATCGAAAATGTTCGGCAAGTGAGAAAAAGAGATGCGGCGTAGAATGTGCGTTTGATGGCTGATCGAAGTCTTTGAGTTGTCAACTGCATAATCTGGTCGCCCTTGAATGGTAGATTAATAAAGATGGCTTTCTTTGGTACAGAAGCTGTCTTTTCGAGATGTGGTTTTTCTTTGCTGTGACAAGTGATAAAGCTCTCCGGATAACCATTAGCTAATAAAACTGAATGTACATGTCGAAGCTCATCCATCAGTGTGTCACTCGTGCATATTTTTCGGGCCCTTGAGAACAAACATTTCACTAGGGAACGTTTATACTGGATAGGAACAAAACTGGTAAAATGAAGATATTGTCCAGTCCATGTTTGTTTACGAAAAATAGAGCGCTGAATCGTTCCATCATTTCTCCTAGTCATAGTAATATCCAGGAAACCAAGTTTGTTATTCGATTCTAGTTCGGAAGTCACTCGAATATTTGGATGAATATGATTAAATAGAGTAATGAAGTTTTCAATAGATTCACTATTATTACCAATAATAAGAGTATCATCTACATAACGTTTATACAGCATAAATCCTCCAAGCATACCTTGCATTTGTTTCTCTAATTTCGACATAAATATATCTGCTAACAGGGGCCCCAGAGGGCTCCCCATCGCAACACCATCGATTTGTTTATATGCCTTTTCTTGGAATGTGAATCTAATATTTTCTGTACACATTAAGATTATGTCTTTGATGTAAGTGACGGGAATGGGTAAGTTTATGCCATTGCTTGTGATGTAATCGCAAATAAAATCAACAGTTTCATGAAGGGGAACATTGGTGAATAAAGATTCTATGTCAATTGAACACATAACCTTTTCCTTAATGTTCAAGGTGTCCAGCATTTCTGTAAGATCAAATGAACTTTTTACAGAATGATTTGATAATGAGTCTCTTACAGGCGTAAGGACCTCTGTAATCCATTTGGCGATTTTATGATAAGGAGAATTTGACATGTCTAACACATAACTCTAATTCAAGGTTATTGAAGGTGATGGAAGCACTTTGGATTAATCACATACAGCCTAAACTGTGTGTACAAAAATCAATAGACTTCAATCTTCGCCTACCCTGGACTGCATGACCTATCTTAATATGATTGGTCATTAGTATTTACTTTTGTTTTTATTTAACTGAGTAATTTTCATGAACTTTATTTTATCATTGTTAACCATGTTAGTTGTAAAGCGGTTGTAAAGAAACTACGAAATGATATCATCTCGCGAAATTTGTCTTCTTAATGCCTTGTTCAAATTTATCAAAGGGACTAATTGTTTTAATTTACTTAATTTTAATTTATTTGTTTAAAAAGTGACTGATACTGCATAATGAACGTGTGCCATAAAGCAGGAATATTTAACATTGTTTGAGTGCTACTAGTAGAAAAAGACTAAGTCTACATTTCATCTGCTTTGTCAGTTTCCCCTGAAATGTGAAATGGCAGTAAAACACCTAAAGCAGAACCCGTAGTTATTTAAATATACACAAATGATTACAAAGATCGGATGAAGGAATGTAGAAAGGATCAGACTGGAAGCCAAAACTCATCTAAGGAAGACTATGATGAATTGTGCAAATGAGAAAATATTTGCTGGTGTGTTGAGTTTGAAACTTGAGTTGCAAGTAATAATGGACAAATTTTCTGAACTTCAGTAATATAAGACAGATACCAGTAATATTATTGAAAAATACATCAAGTGTAGTGTTATTTCTTCTTCGGAAACACATAGCCATGATCCTGCCTGGAATCAAACCCTGAACTTCCAGGTCACGAGGCGAGATCGTTGATCATCGGGGTTAAACAGGTCGAGTGTGAGGACAAATACTTCTTAGTGATATTGGAAGGCGGTGGCGCCAAAAATCGCAAATCGATAGAAGTTAGAATTCATGGAGAATTGAATCCCATCCCAGTGGTTGAATGATAGGCGAGCTCACCTCGTAACATTCCGGTCCTGAGTACATTCTTCAGGATGATTCCTGGACTAGGATTAAACAGCTATGCAGTACTCTTTGGTTTTCAATGGTCCCTCCTCTAAGTGATATCACTCAAATCCGTATTAACTGACCTTGAAAATTTATCCTTATTGAGAGAGTAGTATAATCTAAGCTAGACAGTATTACTGTGTAGCTTCCATTTGACTTTCTTCACAAAACCTTGAAAGTAGACACCAGCATAAAAGACAATGCAAGCTTCAGAATAAAAAAATCATCTAATTCAGAGAACATATTTACACCAATGTTATCCACATGAGCCATAAATCCTCTCCATCCTTTCTGAATCTGTCCTTGTGTAGGTACGGTCAGTACAGATCAAAGAAGTGGTTTATTTATATACTTGACTTACCAATACTAATTACGACAAAGTAATCAAAGTATTTAATCTATTTCGTTTATTTAGAATATTTAAGTAGTTTTGTATTTTCTGGTTGAAACAAGCTTGCGAAACTCGTAAATGTTAGTTGGAATGATGAGTTCAAATTATTCAATGCTGATATTCTTGTTTCAAATGAATTCTCATGACGAAATGATGACTAGAAATCGGGACAGTATTCATTCGAATTAGTTTATGCGATTATGGTCATCCGTCAATTTTATTTTACTGTCTATTTATGCATGGCACAGTTTTCAGCCGTATTCACTTTCTGTTATTTAGTTAAGATATAAGTAGTCATTTTATTTCATCGGTAATGTAACTGTTTATGCATTCTCATATCTGTTTATTAAAATTTTTGTTTAATTCCATTTTACTCGACTGTTAATCGATAACGATATCATTATTTATCATTTATTCTATGTCGGGGAAAATTTGAAAGCCTTTCAGTTATTCATTGTTCAGGAAGTGTTATACAGAAATGTTTACTGATGAAATTTCGAGTAAAACTTATTGCTCATAATCACATCAAGTCATTCATACAATTTTCTCACGTCACTTCCATAATTCCATTACTTTTCACCTCTTGATTTGATTGGTAGTAGTATTTCCCATATCTCTGATATTGAAGCTAATTCACTCCTACTGCGTGTGTTTGGTGTAGACTTGATGAACCAGGATTCAGTAATCAATCTCTCTCTCCAATTATCTATATTACATTTTAGAACTTTGACCGTGTTTCCCCCTATAGTGTGGTTGTGTGTTAATTCATACAGTGTAATTGCTGAATTTTTCCTAAATTACTTTGTGTGATAAATCATTCTTACCTTAGCTAAGTGATGACATGAAACAGATAGAAGAAGCGTTGATGTTAAATAACTAACTATCTTATACAATCCATTAGGGAGATCAAAAACGGTCAAAATAAAATTACGGTGAAACTGATATTGATAACATAAGAAAGAATATAAGACATCTACAGTTTTACCATTTGAGGAAGGGGACGTCTGAGTCCCTACATAGGATTCTCAATAAACCAGGATTTAGGGTGGCATTCAAATCTAAAACTCACTCATAGACAAACTCTGTAGGCCAAACGACGCAGTCGGTGGACCCAATCAAACAAAATAATATGATTTTCAAAATACCTTGCAATGACTCTGAGATCAACTACATATGTCAAACCAGTAGATCAGAAGTTGTGAGATTATCAGGACATAAGAATTCAGCTTAGGTAAGACTGATCTTTGAAGATTCCGAAGCACTTGTATCGTTTTTACGGAATGGGTTTGCTAGCCTCATACTGAAACTTTCCTCTTAAATGAACTCACTAACAGATAGCCGAGGTTTAGGAGCGAGTCGACCGAGAATTGAACCCGGATCACATGCATGACTTGCTGGCATTCTACTCCTGAACCATCGACACACGAAACTAGGTGGTTTGAAAGTGAGTCAGTCAGGAACCAAACCGTAACCGTCTACATAGCATAAACTAATAAATAATAATCATGTGGTTTATTGTAATCTCTTTAGTTTCTCTGCAAGGTGGTAAGACTTCGTAATACATATGTAGATCTCGGGCACTGAGTAAGTAAGTAATTCCATATTAGTTTGTCTATCAGATATATCACACAGTGAAACAGTATGATTTACTGGATGACAAAGTTTCAAACACAATTTATTGCTATTCATAATTGTATTAGTAATGATCACACAACTTCGAACCTTGACTTTTATAGTTTTCTTTGTTCTCTCGTATTTGTCGTCGCTGGGGTAGTAGAGTTTTCCAGATGTCAGCGTGGACAGGTGTTGAATCATTCTTATTACACGTGTTTGCAATTGATTTAATAGACAAAGCATCCGTTATCAAGATCCCTCTCCACACTGTTACAGTAGATCTTGAAACTGTCATCTTATCCCATCCATCCTACTGCATGGTTGTGTGTAATTGCATGTAGTGCTGTAGGTGAACTATTCTCCAGATTTCTTATCTTATTCGGGTCAACTAATCTAGATTTTGCTTGGCCTTTATGTACAGCTAGTGTGACTGCTCCTGTTCTACTATTTTGACCTATGTATTTCACCTGACAATCATCTCAGGCAGCGTATTAGATAAACTAAATTGATAATTCCACCAACATAGTACAACAACAGCCATACGCAAGAAATGAAAAATATGGGTGTTGCATGAGACCATATATTTAGGAATACACGATAAATACATTTAAAAATTTCTAAAAATGTTAACAAAGTTTTACAGATTTCTCCTGCGAATGAAAAACAGTTTGAATCAATTGTACATGTGAGCCTTTACAGATTCCCCCAGAATTAGTTACACATTTCCGTTTGATCCGTATTTGTTGAGTCGAATTAAACGCGTTGATATTTAATTGTTGCAGTCTGATTCTGATTTTTTATTGTCTGAATTAAGAAAAGGAGATGATCACCGAAAAGTTTTATAGGGAAATAAGTGTACAAAAAGGAGAAAGCAATAAATTAATATGCTGTTACATACGCTTTATAAAATGATAAATGCTTACTAAGATTTGCTTTTGTAGGGAAGCCCTGTCAATTAGTCAGAAAGTGCTAACACATACTTACTCTGTTCCTGTGTAAGATTTTTCTAATAACGAGAATTTAAAACTGTCATACTGGTGTACATTCAGTTCATCACTAGAACAATGGTTCTCACTCCACTTCATTTGTAGTATAGCCCAACTACAATGAGTTTTTATTTGTGGTGTGGGAATTTTACCAGTTACTCGGTTTATTTCACAGATCATGGTGGAAATTTTCAGTGGTTTGTTTGAATATAATAATAATAATTTTTCCTTCATGTTCTCAGTGGAACATAGGGCTTCAAGCTAGTGGCTTCGCTCTTTACCAGCATTATTTCTGGCTTAGCGAGGTAAAGGAATGCGCCGGCCGGTGGTCGAACCCCGGACCATGTGCATGGTCGGCAAGCGTCCTAACCTCTGTGCCACCGACGCGGTTTGTTTGAAAGTAGTAACTAATGAGTATTGATTTAGTGTCCAAAGGACTGATTTGTTTGTGCATTCATCTTATTTAACGACTTAAAATTCTTATTCTGTATTTCTGAGAAAATGTTTAAAGCTAGCACGAAATAGCAGTTTAGTTCTTCTTAGCCTGTACTGATTTTCTGAATGATCTCGTTCACTCATGTAACTCTTAAGAACATATGTTGACATTGCCAACTCTTTTTTCTATCCGAGCATGATTTTGTTTGAGTTTTCATTCCTGACGGAGTATAATTCCATTTTGTTTAATGGACACATCATACAGTAAGACAATTTTATAACGTGCCTTGGTTGGAAAACAGTAGAATGCTCGCCAACCATGCAGGTGGTTTGAGGTTCAGTTCACGGCCAACACACCCTCCAAACCTTCATCAGCTAGTTATAAAACTGGTGAAGAGGGAAGGCTGGGCATGAGGCTATCAGCCACATCCGTAAAAATCAGAACCACTCCTAAACTAAACTTCAAGCCTCTAGTTTGAAGCCCTATTTTCCATTGGAATTGTAAAGGAAAGTAATTTATCGGTTTTACAGTGAGGTAACTATATCTCCACAAATCTTTACACAGCAGTTTCTGTTATCTTTGTTGTGTGAGTAGTAGTACAATTTTTCTTATAACTAACAATTACATTAGGTTATTTCTACTGTAGGCCTTTGATGTTTCTTTAATTGACAGAAAGACTTTATTAAACTTTCTTTCTTTACAGATAACCTGAGGAGTTTTCAGGTTTTTCATTCAACTCTATTCTATTGTGTGGTTTTAATTATAGTTTTAACGGAGGTTTCCTCTAAGTTCTTTGCTTCACATAGGTCTGTGATTCTAATTTTGATGAAATCCTTTGCTGTGATAACTTAATAATTTGAAATAACTATCCTAATTCATGCCTTTAACCTCTCTACCTGTTCAAGAATCAGTGGACCACGAGCAGTTTCGCCTGGTTAACTGTGTATGACTCCTGAATCTACCAAAATGTTTCGTAGGGGAGAGGCGGTAGGTTAAGAATTATATTTTCGTCACTGAAATGTTAAAATGCCTTTGTAATGTTTCAAAATTTTCTTTTATATAAGAACACATTTTGGAAGTTCTGACTTCCTAATTCTTGGTGCTGATGTTATCATTCAAATACGCGATATCTGTGCTACTAATACTTCAAATAATTTTCTGTAAACTTTTGAATATAGTGAACTGAATGAAATCCAAATGTAGAATAACAAAAAAACTTTTAGATCTGATATTATACAAGCAAAAACAAATTGTTGATATGCACAGGATGTGTGTCTCATATCGATAATAAAAGCTAACAAAGGTATCTGAAATGTAGGAGAAATCTTTACCTAACCACGAGAACTCATAACCACCCTCAATTGGTTATTACGTTAGGAATACTGTCTTAGGCTGCGAAGAGACCACAGCATCGTGCAAAATGTTTTATTCATTTTGAGTAAACAGACTCATGAAAAATAGCTGACGTTGTTCAACCTAAAATATTCAAAATAATTTTAGATAATTTAGGAAGTGTTTGATATTCCATTCTCATTAAGCCTGAAAACTAGAACAGACAATTTTTAAGGCGCAAACTATGTCGTTTGTCAAAGTTTATTTCAACTACTTTTTTATTCTAAGCCACAGTAAGCGTATTACCAAAAATTAAGTCAAAATGAACATCAGGTGGTCATAAGTAAGAGCATACAATTGCTGAGTATTTTATGTTGGTATTCTTCGTAGTTAGAAACCATGAAGTGTTTTCAGGATGTGAATTATATTGATTCAAGCAGTGAGCAAAGAAAAAAAAGAGACAGTCAAAACTCACCGTTATCAATATATCATCATAAACTTCCCGTGTAATGACTGTTTTTGAGAAACCATGTCTTTGTATGTGAACCAATTTCTTGTCCGATTCAACAGTCACATAAGCCTGTTCAAAAAAGTATAGGTAGTCGGATTATGATGACGAAAAAAGACATATGAAATATGATGCAAGTGTTGATGTTTCCCAGTGGCCTGGTGGATAACCTTTTGTCATCTGAATCGATGGGTACTGGTTTCGAGGGTCAGTAGTAATAACATCATTCGCTAGGGGTGCAAATATATCTTGATAGCGAGTTCCAGTTAGGTTGAAATACGCGTCTTGGATTTCACTGTTATCCATAATTCACAAAATGAAGGTGGATTCTTTCATCAACATATCTCGTTAAGTTAACAGTAATTTCACACCTTATCTATGGAAGCCAGAAGATAACCACACGCACACCGAAGGCGTGGCTATCATGATGTCACCAACGGCAACAAAGGACCTGATGCAATGGGAGGCGATCTCGTCAAGGATAACGACCGCCAGATTCAACTCAAAAGGAAGGAAAGTGTCAATTATACAATGTTATGCACCGACAAACAACGCAAACCTCGAAAAGAAAGAAGAATTCTACAGACAACTACAGGTAACAATGGACAGTACTCCAGCTGGTGACATTAAAATACTAGTGGCGGACATGAAAGCCAAACTGGGACCAGACAACACAGGAAGATTTGTCGCGTCATCAAGAGCATCTCAAACAAACTACAGGCCTTCATTAACAGTTGTCTTCGCT
Organism: Trichobilharzia regenti; assembly: GCA_944472135.2. Classification (NCBI taxonomy): domain Eukaryota; kingdom Metazoa; phylum Platyhelminthes; class Trematoda; order Strigeidida; family Schistosomatidae; genus Trichobilharzia; species Trichobilharzia regenti. Next base: position 29,007,237 of record OX235263.1, read on the forward strand.
CAATACTCAAGATCAGATGGCCGGCCAGAAAAGATCAGGAATACGGATTTCTGGCGATGAGCGAACCAACCAGGAACCGAGTGTGATACAAATAGGCAGGAAGAAATGGAGATGGATTGGCTGGCCATACTCTAAGGAAACCATCAAGTGACATCACTAGACAAGCCATCGCTCGCGTGGAACCCGACTGAATGGGAAGCGGCGGGTTGGTTGTCAGTGCAAGGGTGACTTGGAGGAGGTCATGTGAAGAGGAGATGAAAGCATATGGACAAACTTGCAGCGGGGTGAAAAAGTTGGCAGAAAATCGAATGCAATGGAGATGGGCAGCTGAAGCCCTATGTTCCTCTAGGAATTAAAGGATATAATAATAATAATCTATGGAAGCCAACTCGTCATGAGAAGGACTGATGATAAAAAAATGTGGTGTGTTTTCTAGGTATGGAATGTCACAATATCGTGAAGCATAAAAAAAAGCGTTATAGGATATTCAGTCGGCTCATTTTTCAAAAATGAAACAACTCAAGTGTTATTCCGTTCACAACTTGTTTTAATCTAGAGGGAACATTTGTAAAATTTTATATGACTGGTTTTCAGCTAGTCTACAGAACGCTACTCTTATTCTAAACTACTCATATCAAACATTGTCTGTTGTCAGTAGTATGTGCCATACTGCATATTTTCTTTGCTTTCTTGAGGTCATACATGATGTCGAGCAGGTCATATAGTGTGATATCAGTATTTTGTATTTCTAAGGGAGACTGTGGCTAAATTTGATCTCAAACACCTGTTCACTTTGCAAATAGCTAGCTGAATTCTATGCATTATCAGGAAGATACCTTGGTTCCTGTTGAAATGTATTTTTATGGCTGTCTAAGGTAAGTCTGTAAACAAATACAGCTTCTCAGCCTTGTCCAGAAAAGGAGAGCAGTGCTATAATCATATCGACCTGGTAGACAGGTCTTACTGGTTCGAATATGCAAATGAAGAGTGAATAACTAAAGTTATTAACTTGAATTCGACAGTTCTGAATGGTATGAAAAAGATGCATAAGATGTAATAAGTTCATTTTTTCTAGAAAGATAATGGGTACTAAAATTTACCAACATATTAACGGGTTTTATTAAATGCAAGCACTATTTCATTCAGAAAACAAATGACTATTTTCAGGGTTACCACGAACCGGGATTTTAGGGAGATTTTTTTTGAAATAAGTTAATTCCTCACATTCTGAACGGCATTTAAAATAATAATTTAAATAACAGTTTCCAGTGGAAATCCACCAGATGAAGACTGACGATAGGCTACATTTTTTTCTGATAAGTCTAATAGTTTATAACTATGTGCACAATCAGTCAGACAAATAAATTAGCCGTTGCTCTAGGAACTTAATTTTTCGTGCTCCAGAACATCTCCCAACATGGCTAAGCAAAGGTCTAGTTAAAAGCATCAACATTTCGATATTGAAGCATCTGGTGCGAACCGGCCACAAAGCTAGCATGGAAGAATCCTTCCCTATAATCTACGGGGTGCCTAAAAAATTACCAAAATCGTCGAAGCACTGCATGCTCCAAACAACAGAGGCTATTGCAATTCGCCTCAAACAACCAGTGCTCTGTGTTCTAAAGAAGCATATCCAGCACCTACTACCACCTTGGCCTTCAGTAGAGACTATAAATTCATGAGTTTGTGGCTCAGTGTTTAGGACTCTAGCCTATCATGCACATGGTCCGAGGTTCGATCTCCTGCCGACGAACACCTGATATCTATGTTCGGCCTGCGAAATTTGGGCTACCGATATCCATGCTGAAAATTTCATACTTGTACCAAAAATACAGTGTGGAGTCAAGCTGTAATAAAAAAAAAACTATCTTTCCCAATTTTTCTGACATTCAGCTTATTTTTTGTTGACGCTATTGAGCTGTAATCTATCAATATTATTGATTCAATGTTATTTAAATGACATTATTATTGTTCATAACACTAACTCATTCATTCACTATAATGTATGTATAACTGTGGAGCCTGATGATGAAGTTATCGAAAAGACTATTCTTTGTTCAATATCGATTCTTTTCAAAATTAAGAGATGCCAAGTATTGCATTACACAAAAACTAAAATAATTCAATACTCCGGTAAATAAAAGGTTTATGGAAGTGACAATCAAAGTCAGCTATAGTAGTCAGCATATCTCCAGGGAAAACTATCTAAAAAAAGACTAAACATGAAAGACATAACCTCCACTCATGTAGAATTCCAAAAGCTCAATCTCAAATGCAGATAGAGCTGAAGATGTCGTAACTAAATTGTCCAGCTCTAAAACCACAGCAGAGGCATAGCACCCCCTATACCAATAAACTTTCAATTTGTAGATTTGATAAGAACTCCACATTACTCAAGTATTTAGTTGCGCTACATTTACCTAGTTCTATCAGTCTACTTCACTCAACGGAAGCCATCTTACGAATTGTATGAGACTGAAAACTGCCAACGTCTTCCCGCTTGAGTGCTAACATCAGACGATTTCATTTTTATGTTCATCATCTCCACACATTGCAGAATCAAAAGCATTACCATACAGAGTAAGGTCAGTGTGATCCATCAAATGAAATCGTGTTAACACACAGCAAGCAGACTAGCATTCCCAAGTGTCAGAAATACGACAAGGGCACCTATTTTAGATTCACGCACTTCACAAGCCAAATAACGTCGAAATCAAACAAAGTTCTGTGGAACAAAGTTGGAAAGAATATGTATTTTGGTGAGTGGTTAAGATAATTTAAGCGATTCAGATGGAGGTAGCACTGATATCTACAATCTTGACCTTAAACATTAATAGCAGAAATGAAAACTTGAGTTTGGACAACTGTCACAATATGCTGATTTGTAATCAGGCGTATGAAATAAAGAATCGTTATACAGATAGGTACTTCTGTCCAAATCCATCTAGTGCCCTAAAAGTTGTGCCAGTTAAACTACTAGCATGACAGTGATCATCCCATCCACGCTAGTATTATTTAAAATGTTAGTGGAGAGAAACCTGATCAAATTTACACTGAATCTAATGGTTTTCAGAAGGTCTATCGTATTTAAAATGCATCACCCCACCTTTTAAAGTGTCTACCTGGTATAAGTACACTTTAGAAGAGAAATCAAGTCAAACTAAAGTGGACTGTTTTAGAGACAGACAAAAACCGAAATCTAATCACTAAACAAATTTCGAGGAAGAGGAGACAGGTGAAATTTGACTTTCTTTGCTTGAAAAAGTAATTTAACCAATTACTGTCCATTTTCCTCTGAGTAACCTGTCACTAAAAGTATCACACAAGTTCACTGGAATCAAATTGCATTACAATGTTTAATTCATGTACATACAAGAAATGCGTCGGTGGCAAAGCGGTTAGGGCACTTGTCGACCGGGGTTCGATCCCCGGCCACAAAACGCACTCCTTTACCTCGCTAAGCCAGGAATAAAAAGATGGTAACGAAGAAAGATTGGGCATGAAGCAATCTCATCTTATAAAAATAGACACTGCTACAGAAACTTCAAGCCTCTAGCTTGAAGCCGTATGTTCCAAAATAAAAATAAAAAAACATACAAGAAATAATCAATTGTTATTCTTACCAAAACAATTCGTCCATCCAGTGTTAATTCTTCAACTTCTTTACCTAATTCATAAGACTGTTCCGTTTCAATAGTGTTCGTAATCATTTTCATATGCAATTCATTATCGCCCAAACTAATAACCAATGTTGGTTTATATTCCAATGAAGCATGAAATACATCTTTCGGAGCTCCTTATATGTTTTCAAAAAAAGTTTCTTGATAATACACAGTAAGACATATTTACCTAATTCACTAAATAATTCATCCATATTAGAACTTTCAACAAATTTCCATGTTCCAACCAACTCAGCCATTTTAGAAAGAATTTAATAAAGTCAAAATATCTAACAAAATAACATTTATATCTAAACACAGCATTTTATTACTTATATGATGTTGTCTTGAAATGTGTTTTATTACAATTTATGACTTTGTTCGCATTAATTCGGTCAGTTATTGGAGACATATTAGAAGTAACCTTGACCGGTTTGTTTAAATTAACGACAAAAGATTATGGACAAAAATCGTATAAACATAAAGAGAGAGAGAGAGAGAGAGATGAAGAGTGGATTTATAATCTGTGTGGTTCATTTATACACTAAATCATCATTATGATCTGCTAAGATTATATGACATTGGTTTGAATTGGTGAACTGAAGTGGATTTAATGATTGTTGCGTAACTGTGAAATTAAAATCTGAATCGTAGATAAATTAGACAGAGAAGCCTCCAGATTTTCAACCCAAATCTCTACCAGCTCATCTATGGGACGCATATGCTAAGCAAGTCATAATTACACACAAGCAGATCACCGACATACTATGTATAATTAAAAATTCAGAAGAAACCTACAGCAACCAAAGTAATCTGCTTATAGTACAGCAAGGAGAAACAGAGCTTACTCCATTGGCAAAAAAGATATCATCTTCACACATCAAAAAAATTAAAATGACCAGTAGAGCTAACAAAAAGGTGGGATTAAGTCTAAAACTAACATATGACGGCTAAAATATGAATGAATCACAAACACGTTTAAAACATACAAGTGAGTTCATGGGTATGAAGCTTCGCCTTCAAATACAACTCGTTTTAAATCACGGAAAATACCCATTGAGCCATGAAGAAAATAAAAGACGGATTCAGCGAAGAAAATTTTCTTTATCGACGAAATCAGCGCCTCCGCCATACACAAAAGCCGGAACCTGACGCCTTTTGTACAATTTGGCTTCACTTTGTAGATGATGTTGAAAGACGACTCTGGTGGAGCTACGTGGCCTGAGTTCACCAAATGCTCGAGAATTGAGCTAGTAATTGTCTTGTATTGTCCCTTTGCTAACCATGCCGGATAATGTTCAGAGATGCGTTTGGAAAGCGTGCGCTTTGTGCGGCCAATATAACTTGCTCCACACGAGCATGTGAATTTATAAACACACATTGAGGTGGCCCAAAGCGGCAGCTTATCCTTTACACATCCGTTGATCATTCGTCGGCTGTAGAAATTGATACGTAGCTCAGCCATAAAGAAGGATTTCCTCAGTGATCTGCGTAAGCGATTCTTCAAGATCTCAGCTGCAGTATCACCTTTAAATTCAACACTCATAAAGAGCAGTTTCTTCGGCACAGTCTGAATTCTTTCGGGCTTTTCTCTTAGCTTCATGTTTTTCTCGATGAATCTTGGAGGATATCCATTCTCTAAGAGAACTTGTCTGAGTCGCTCCAATTCCCCATCGATTGTATCACTTGAACATATCCTCCTTATTCTTGAGGATAGGGAATGGATCAAATTTCTTTTTCTTCTTAAAGGGACCCAGCTATGGAAATTTGTGTACTGACCGTTCCATGTTGGTTTCCTGTAGATCGATCCTTGAAGAGAGCCATCAGATCTCCTCTTTAGAAAAACATCCAAAAAGTGGAATTCCGAGTTAATCTCTGATTCCGACGTGAATTTGATGGCATGATGGCAGCTGTTGAACTCATTAGTTATCAATTCGACGTCAGTATTGTCGTCACATATGATGAAGGTATCATCCATGTATCTTAGGTACAGATGGAAACTGTCGATAGTAGGCCATAAAATACTATTCTCCAAACTGGCCAAGAAGCAATCTGCAAGTAAAGGACCCAGTGGTGACCCCATTGCTACTCCATCTCTTTGTCTATATATCGTGTTGTTGAATTTGAATTGGACATTTAGAGTGCACCTCAAAAGTAGTTCCTTTAAGTAGTGTATCGGAACACATACGTCCAAATTATTATCTTCAATGAATTTGCATAAAAAGCAGATAGTTTCAGTGAGGGGAACGTTGGTGAAAAGCGAAGTAACATCCATAGATATCATTTTCTTCCCAGATACATTAGCATCATTTATTGAGTCGACGAATTCAAACGAATCAGAAACACTATGCTTGCAGAGATTATTTCTGATAGGTAGGAGGATTTCTGTGAGCCATTTGGCAGTAGCATGATATGGAGAATTTTTCATGTCCAGGATTGGACGTAGTGGCACGTTCTCTTTGTGCACTTTTGGCAGACCATATAAACGGGGAATCACGGAACCGGAGGGTCGTATTTGCTCGAATAATTCAGAGCTAATAATCGATTCGTTCTTCATATTCTTCGGCATTTGTGCTATCTTGCTTTCAATTTGTTCCGTTTGGTCTTTCTGGCTACTTTCTTTTGAAAATTTGTTTTCATCTGACAAGACTGATAACATTTTATCGATGTAGTCTTGGCGATCCATCAGGACAATGCCAGAACCTTTGTCGGGGCGTGTCACAACCAAGTCTTTGTTCTTTAGAATCTCACGCAATTGCTTTCTGTGCTCGGCTGAAATCAATCTTCTGGCTTTTGGTTGCGTGTTGATGTACTGATGGCAGCTATTTAATACTGTAGACTTGAATTGTTCATATGATTTGTTGGACGCTGCAGAAAGGTCATTTGTCTGTTGGATCAGTGCTTCAAATTGGACTTTGATATCCAAGTCACTCGAGTTTGTCGAAATATCGCAGAATTTTGGACCCAACGACAAGGCTTGCAATTGGACAGGAGTCAATGATATACTAGAGTAGTTGAAGACGTATTTTTCTGGTTTGGCAGGAAAGCAAGAGTAAGTGTCAGCGGCTTTAAGGCTATTCGCGAGTTTCAGGTTTACATCTTCACAGCGTCTTCTTGAAACTGACTCGATGTAGTCCATGAAACTTCTCTGCTCGTCTTCTGTCAGCTCATATAGAGCATGTGTTCTTAGTGAAATGTTTCTCTCTATCTCCGGTAGGCGAGATTTTATTTCATCGATGACGTTCAGTGTATGACGTTTCAAAGAGCGATGGTTTGGGTGAATATGATTGCGACGAAGACATTTCCAGAAGTGCTTGGGATATTCTTTCTTATCAATACAGCTCTTCAGAAAACTGATTCTCGCATTCGCTATGGCAAGCTTGACAGAAAACTTAAGAAACGTATCAAGTTCTTTCACTGTCACAGGGTTCTTGCTCTGTTTCAGATCACGGAAAATACCCATTGAGTCATGAAGAAAATAAAAGACGGATTCAGCGAAGAAAATTTTCTTTATCGACGAAATCATCTTCAGAGGCTGTACAGTCGTATTTATACTTAGAAGAATGTATAGTGGTCTATTATTGAATAATAGGGGGTGACATAACTGCTGTAATTAATCATAAGTGGCTTTAGAGGTGAAAATTAAAAGTTGTAAATTACATGGTACTTGACGGAACAAAGATAGAAGTTAGAAAAGGTTAAAATTGCTCTTGAGTGAGAATAAAGTTATTAGAGTGTCAATTTAACAAGTGTGAAGAAGGTGTGAAAATATATGAAATTGATAATAGTGAATTAATTATTAAAGCAAAAGCAAACTAAAAGTAAAATTAAAGATTAAGAACAAAATCAAAAATATTTTTTAACAGGGAAGGATAAGTGAAGAGGTTAAGACCAAGGTAGAATAAGAGACTGGACAAACTTTTTCTGTATACAGAGATCAGGGTTGTATTGATGTATTGCCAGCGCCTCCGCCATACACAAAAGCCGGAACCTGACGCCTTTTGTACAATTTGGCTTCACTTTGTAGATGATGTTGAAAGACGACTCTGGTGGAGCTACGTGGCCTGAGTTCACCAAATGCTCGAGAATTGAGCTAGTAATTGTCTTGTATTGTCCCTTTGCTAACCATGCCGGATAATGTTCAGAGATGCGTTTGGAAAGCGTGCGCTTTGTGCGGCCAATATAACTTGCTCCACACGAGCATGTGAATTTATAAACACACATTGAGGTGGCCCAAAGCGGCAGCTTATCCTTTACACATCCGTTGATCATTCGTCGGCTGTAGAAATTGATACGTAGCTCAGCCATAAAGAAGGATTTCCTCAGTGATCTGCGTAAGCGATTCTTCAAGATCTCAGCTGCAGTATCACCTTTAAATTCAACACTCATAAAGAGCAGTTTCTTCGGCACAGTCTGAATTCTTTCGGGCTTTTCTCTTAGCTTCATGTTTTTCTCGATGAATCTTGGAGGATATCCATTCTCTAAGAGAACTTGTCTGAGTCGCTCCAATTCCCCATCGATTGTATCACTTGAACATATCCTCCTTATTCTTGAGGATAGGGAATGGATCAAATTTCTTTTTCTTCTTAAAGGGACCCAGCTATGGAAATTTGTGTACTGACCGTTCCATGTTGGTTTCCTGTAGATCGATCCTTGAAGAGAGCCATCAGATCTCCTCTTTAGAAAAACATCCAAAAAGTGGAATTCCGAGTTAATCTCTGATTCCGACGTGAATTTGATGGCATGATGGCAGCTGTTGAACTCATTAGTTATCAATTCGACGTCAGTATTGTCGTCACATATGATGAAGGTATCATCCATGTATCTTAGGTACAGATGGAAACTGTCGATAGTAGGCCATAAAATACTATTCTCCAAACTGGCCAAGAAGCAATCTGCAAGTAAAGGACCCAGTGGTGACCTCATTGCTACTCCATCTCTTTGTCTATATATCGTGTTGTTGAATTTGAATTGGACATTTAGAGTGCACCTCAAAAGTAGTTCCTTTAAGTAGTGTATCGGAACACATACGTCCAAATTATTATCTTCAATGAATTTGCATAAAAAGCAGATAGTTTCAGTGAGGGGAACGTTGGTGAAAAGCGAAGTAACATCCATAGATATCATTTTCTTCCCAGATACATTAGCATCATTTATTGAGTCGACGAATTCAAACGAATCAGAAACACTATGCTTGCAGAGATTATTTCTGATAGGTAGGAGGATTTCTGTGAGCCATTTGGCAGTAGCATGATATGGAGAATTTTTCATGTCCAGGATTGGACGTAGTGGCACGTTCTCTTTGTGCACTTTTGGCAGACCATATAAACGGGGAATCACGGAACCGGAGGGTCGTATTTGCTCGAATAATTCAGAGCTAATAATCGATTCGTTCTTCATATTCTTCAGCATTTGTGCTATCTTGCTTTCAATTTGTTCCGTTTGGTCTTTCTGGCTACTTTCTTTTGAAAATTTGTTTTCATCTGACAAGACTGATAACATTTTATCGATGTAGTCTTGGCGATCCATCAGGACAATGCCAGAACCTTTGTCGGGGCGTGTCACAACCAAGTCTTTGTTCTTTAGAATCTCACGCAATTGCTTTCTGTGCTCGGCTGAAATCAATCTTCTGGCTTTTGGTTGCGTGTTGATGTACTGATGGCAGCTATTTAATACTGTAGACTTGAATTGTTCATATGATTTGTTGGACGCTGCAGAAAGGTCATTTGTCTGTTGGATCAGTGCTTCAAATTGGACTTTGATATCCAAGTCACTCGAGTTTGTCGAAATATCGCAGAATTTTGGACCCAACGACAAGGCTTGCAATTGGACAGGAGTCAATGATATACTAGAGTAGTTGAAGACGTATTTTTCTGGTTTGGCAGGAAAGCAAGAGTAAGTGTCAGCGGCTTTAAGGCTATTCGCGAGTTTCAGGTTTACATCTTCACAGCGTCTTCTTGAAACTGACTCGATGTAGTCCATGAAACTTCTCTGCTCGTCTTCTGTCAGCTCATATAGAGCATGTGTTCTTAGTGAAATGTTTCTCTCTATCTCCGGTAGGCGAGATTTTATTTCATCGATGACGTTCAGTGTATGACGTTTCAAAGAGCGATGGTTTGGGTGAATATGATTGCGACGAAGACATTTCCAGAAGTGCTTGGGATATTCTTTCTTATCAATACAGCTCTTCAGAAAACTGATTCTCGCATTCGCTATGGCAAGCTTGACAGAAAACTTAAGAAACGTATCAAGTTCTTTCACTGTCACAGGGTTCTTGCTCTGTTTCAGATCACGGAAAATACCCATTGAGTCATGAAGAAAATAAAAGACGGATTCAGCGAAGAAAATTTTCTTTATCGACGAAATCATCTTCAGAGGCTGTACAGTCGTATTTATACTTAGAAGAATGTATAGTGGTCTATTATTGAATAATAGGGGGTGACATAACTGCTGTAATTAATCATAAGTGGCTTTAGAGGTGAAAATTAAAAGTTGTAAATTACATGGTACTTGACGGAACAAAGATAGAAGTTAGAAAAGGTTAAAATTGCTCTTGAGTGAGAATAAAGTTATTAGAGTGTCAATTTAACAAGTGTGAAGAAGGTGTGAAAATATATGAAATTGATAATAGTGAATTAATTATTAAAGCAAAAGCAAACTAAAAGTAAAATTAAAGATTAAGAACAAAATCAAAAATATTTTTTAACAGGGAAGGATAAGTGAAGAGGTTAAGACCAAGGTAGAATAAGAGACTGGACAAACTTTTTCTGTATACAGAGATCAGGGTTGTATTGATGTATTGCCAGCGCCTCCGCCATACACAAAAGCCGGAACCTGACGCCTTTTGTACAATTTGGCTTCACTTTGTAGATGATGTTGAAAGACGACTCTGGTGGAGCTACGTGGCCTGAGTTCACCAAATGCTCGAGAATTGAGCTAGTAATTGTCTTGTATTGTCCCTTTGCTAACCATGCCGGATAATGTTCAGAGATGCGTTTGGAAAGCGTGCGCTTTGTGCGGCCAATATAACTTGCTCCACACGAGCATGTGAATTTATAAACACACATTGAGGTGGCCCAAAGCGGCAGCTTATCCTTTACACATCCGTTGATCATTCGTCGGCTGTAGAAATTGATACGTAGCTCAGCCATAAAGAAGGATTTCCTCAGTGATCTGCGTAAGCGATTCTTCAAGATCTCAGCTGCAGTATCACCTTTAAATTCAACACTCATAAAGAGCAGTTTCTTCGGCACAGTCTGAATTCTTTCGGGCTTTTCTCTTAGCTTCATGTTTTTCTCGATGAATCTTGGAGGATATCCATTCTCTAAGAGAACTTGTCTGAGTCGCTCCAATTCCCCATCGATTGTATCACTTGAACATATCCTCCTTATTCTTGAGGATAGGGAATGGATCAAATTTCTTTTTCTTCTTAAAGGGACCCAGCTATGGAAATTTGTGTACTGACCGTTCCATGTTGGTTTCCTGTAGATCGATCCTTGAAGAGAGCCATCAGATCTCCTCTTTAGAAAAACATCCAAAAAGTGGAATTCCGAGTTAATCTCTGATTCCGACGTGAATTTGATGGCATGATGGCAGCTGTTGAACTCATTAGTTATCAATTCGACGTCAGTATTGTCGTCACATATGATGAAGGTATCATCCATGTATCTTAGGTACAGATGGAAACTGTCGATAGTAGGCCATAAAATACTATTCTCCAAACTGGCCAAGAAGCAATCTGCAAGTAAAGGACCCAGTGGTGACCCCATTGCTACTCCATCTCTTTGTCTATATATCGTGTTGTTGAATTTGAATTGGACATTTAGAGTGCACCTCAAAAGTAGTTCCTTTAAGTAGTGTATCGGAACACATACGTCCAAATTATTATCTTCAATGAATTTGCATAAAAAGCAGATAGTTTCAGTGAGGGGAACGTTGGTGAAAAGCGAAGTAACATCCATAGATATCATTTTCTTCCCAGATACATTAGCATCATTTATTGAGTCGACGAATTCAAACGAATCAGAAACACTATGCTTGCAGAGATTATTTCTGATAGGTAGGAGGATTTCTGTGAGCCATTTGGCAGTAGCATGATATGGAGAATTTTTCATGTCCAGGATTGGACGTAGTGGCACGTTCTCTTTGTGCACTTTTGGCAGACCATATAAACGGGGAATCACGGAACCGGAGGGTCGTATTTGCTCGAATAATTCAGAGCTAATAATCGATTCGTTCTTCATATTCTTCAGCATTTGTGCTATCTTGCTTTCAATTTGTTCCGTTTGGTCTTTCTGGCTACTTTCTTTTGAAAATTTGTTTTCATCTGACAAGACTGATAACATTTTATCGATGTAGTCTTGGCGATCCATCAGGACAATGCCAGAACCTTTGTCGGGGCGTGTCACAACCAAGTCTTTGTTCTTTAGAATCTCACGCAATTGCTTTCTGTGCTCGGCTGAAATCAATCTTCTGGCTTTTGGTTGCGTGTTGATGTACTGATGGCAGCTATTTAATACTGTAGACTTGAATTGTTCATATGATTTGTTGGACGCTGCAGAAAGGTCATTTGTCTGTTGGATCAGTGCTTCAAATTGGACTTTGATATCCAAGTCACTCGAGTTTGTCGAAATATCGCAGAATTTTGGACCCAACGACAAGGCTTGCAATTGGACAGGAGTCAATGATATACTAGAGTAGTTGAAGACGTATTTTTCTGGTTTGGCAGGAAAGCAAGAGTAAGTGTCAGCGGCTTTAAGGCTATTCGCGAGTTTCAGGTTTACATCTTCACAGCGTCTTCTTGAAACTGACTCGATGTAGTCCATGAAACTTCTCTGCTCGTCTTCTGTCAGCTCATATAGAGCATGTGTTCTTAGTGAAATGTTTCTCTCTATCTCCGGTAGGCGAGATTTTATTTCATCGATGACGTTCAGTGTATGACGTTTCAAAGAGCGATGGTTTGGGTGAATATGATTGCGACGAAGACATTTCCAGAAGTGCTTGGGATATTCTTTCTTATCAATACAGCTCTTCAGAAAACTGATTCTCGCATTCGCTATGGCAAGCTTGACAGAAAACTTAAGAAACGTATCAAGTTCTTTCACTGTCACAGGGTTCTTGCTCTGTTTCAGATCACGGAAAATACCCATTGAGTCATGAAGAAAATAAAAGACGGATTCAGCGAAGAAAATTTTCTTTATCGACGAAATCATCTTCAGAGGCTGTACAGTCGTATTTATACTTAGAAGAATGTATAGTGGTCTATTATTGAATAATAGGGGGTGACATAACTGCTGTAATTAATCATAAGTGGCTTTAGAGGTGAAAATTAAAAGTTGTAAATTACATGGTACTTGACGGAACAAAGATAGAAGTTAGAAAAGGTTAAAATTGCTCTTGAGTGAGAATAAAGTTATTAGAGTGTCAATTTAACAAGTGTGAAGAAGGTGTGAAAATATATGAAATTGATAATAGTGAATTAATTATTAAAGCAAAAGCAAACTAAAAGTAAAATTAAAGATTAAGAACAAAATCAAAAATATTTTTTAACAGGGAAGGATAAGTGAAGAGGTTAAGACCAAGGTAGAATAAGAGACTGGACAAACTATTTCTGTATACTCGAGCATTTGGTGAACTCAGGCCACGTAGCTCCACCAGAGTCGTCTTTCAACATCATCTACAAAGTGAAGCCAAATTGTACAAAAGGCGTCAGGTTCCGGCTTTTGTGTATGGCGGAGGCGCTGGCAATACATCAATACAACCCTGATCTCTGTATACAGAAAAAGTTTGTCCAGTCTCTTATTCTACCTTGGTCTTAACCTCTTCACTTATCCTTCCCTGTTAAAAAATATTTTTGATTTTGTTCTTAATCTTTAATTTTACTTTTAGTTTGCTTTTGCTTTAATAATTAATTCACTATTATCAATTTCATATATTTTCACACCTTCTTCACACTTGTTAAATTGACACTCTAATAACTTTATTCTCACTCAAGAGCAATTTTAACCTTTTCTAACTTCTATCTTTGTTCCGTCAAGTACCATGTAATTTACAACTTTTAATTTTCACCTCTAAAGCCACTTATGATTAATTACAGCAATTATGTCACCCCCTATTATTCAATAATAGACCACTATACATTCTTCTAAGTATAAATACGACTGTACAGCCTCTGAAGATGATTTCGTCGATAAAGAAAATTTTCTTCGCTGAATCCGTCTTTTATTTTCTTCATGACTCAATGGGTATTTTCCGTGATTTGAAACAGAGCAAGAACCCTGTGACAGTGAAAGAACTTGATACGTTTCTTAAGTTTTCTGTCAAGCTTGCCATAGCGAATGCGAGAATCAGTTTTCTGAAGAGCTGTATTGATAAGAAAGAATATCCCAAGCACTTCTGGAAATGTCTTCGTCGCAATCATATTCACCCAAACCATCGCTCTTTGAAACGTCATACACTGAACGTCATCGATGAAATAAAATCTCGCCTACCGGAGATAGAGAGAAACATTTCACTAAGAACACATGCTCTATATGAGCTGACAGAAGACGAGCAGAGAAGTTTCATGGACTACATCGAGTCAGTTTCAAGAAGACGCTGTGAAGATGTAAACCTGAAACTCGCGAACAGCCTCAAAGCCGCTGACACTTACTCTTGTTTTCCTGCCAAACCAGAAAAATACGTCTTCAACTACTCTAGTATATCATTGACTCCTGTCCAATTGCAAGCCTTGTCGTTGGGTCCAAAATTCTGCGATATTTCGACAAACTCGAGTGACTTGGATATCAAAGTCCAATTTGAAGCACTGATCCAACAGACAAATGACCTTTCTGCAGCGTCCAACAAATCATATGAACAATTCAAGTCTACAGTATTAAATAGCTGCCATCAGTACATCAACACGCAACCAAAAGCCAGAAGATTGATTTCAGCCGAGCACAGAAAGCAATTGCGTGAGATTCTAAAGAACAAAGACTTGGTTGTGACACGCCCCGACAAAGGTTCTGGCATTGTCCTGATGGATCGCCAAGACTACATCGATAAAATGTTATCAGTCTTGTCAGATGAAAACAAATTTTCAAAAGAAAGTAGCCAGAAAGACCAAACGGAACAAATTGAAAGCAAGATAACACAAATGCTGAAGAATATGAAGAACGAATCGATTATTAGCTCTGAATTATTCGAGCAAATACGACCCTCCGGTTCCGTGATTCCCCGTTTATATGGTCTGCCAAAAGTGCACAAAGAGAACGTGCCACTACGTCCAATCCTGGACATGAAAAATTCTCCATATCATGCTACTGCCAAATGGCTCACAGAAATCCTCCTACCTATCAGAAATAATCTCTGCAAGCATAGTGTTTCTGATTCGTTTGAATTCGTCGACTCAATAAATGATGCTAATGTATCTGGGAAGAAAATGATATCTATGGATGTTACTTCGCTTTTCACCAACGTTCCCCTCACTGAAACTATCTGCTTTTTATGCAAATTCATTGAAGATAATAATGTGGACGTATGTGTTCCGATACACTACTTAAAGGAACTACTTTTGAGGTGCACTCTAAATGTCCAATTCAAATTCAACAACACGATATATAGACAAAGAGATGGAGTAGCAATGGGGTCACCACTGGGTCCTTTACTTGCAGATTGCTTCTTGGCCAGTTTGGAGAATAGTATTTTATGGCCTACTATCGACAGTTTCCATCTGTACCTAAGATACATGGATGATACCTTCATCATATGTGACGACAATACTGACGTCGAATTGATAACTAATGAGTTCAACAGCTGCCATCATGCCATCAAATTCACGTCGGAATCAGAGATTAACTCGGAATTCCACTTTTTGGATGTTTTTCTAAAGAGGAGATCTGATGGCTCTCTTCAAAGATCGATCTACAGGAAACCAACATGGAATGGTCAGTACACAAATTTCCATAGCTGGGTCCCTTTAAGAAGAAAGAGAAATTTGATCCATTCCCTATCCTCAAGAATAAGGAGGATATGTTCAAGTGATACAATCGATGGGGAATTGGAGCGACTCAGACAAGTTCTCTTAGAGAATGGATATCCTCCAAGATTCATCGAGAAAAACATGAAGCTAAGAGAAAAGCCCGAAAGAATTCAGACTGTGCCGAAGAAACTGCTCTTTATGAGTGTTGAATTTAAAGGTGATACTGCAGCTGAGATCTTGAAGAATCGCTTACGCAGATCACTGAGGAAAGCCTTCTTTATGGCTGAGCTACGTATCAATTTCTACAGCCGACGAATGATCAACGGATGTGTAAAGGATAAGCTGCCGCTTTGGGCCACCTCAATGTGTGTTTATAAATTCACATGCTCGTGTGGAGCAAGTTATATTGGCCGCACAAAGCGCACGCTTTCCAAACGCATCTCTGAACATTATCCGGCATGGTTAGCAAAGGGACAATACAAGACAATTACTAGCTCAATTCTCGAGCATTTGGTGAACTCAGGCCACGTAGCTCCACCAGAGTCGTCTTTCAACATCATCTACAAAGTGAAGCCAAATTGTACAAAAGGCGTCAGGTTCCGGCTTTTGTGTATGGCGGAGGCGCTGGCAATACATCAATACAACCCTGATCTCTGTATACAGAAAAAGTTTGTCCAGTCTCTTATTCTACCTTGGTCTTAACCTCTTCACTTATCCTTCCCTGTTAAAAAATATTTTTGATTTTGTTCTTAATCTTTAATTTTACTTTTAGTTTGCTTTTGCTTTAATAATTAATTCACTATTATCAATTTCATATATTTTCACACCTTCTTCACACTTGTTAAATTGACACTCTAATAACTTTATTCTCACTCAAGAGCAATTTTAACCTTTTCTAACTTCTATCTTTGTTCCGTCAAGTACCATGTAATTTACAACTTTTAATTTTCACCTCTAAAGCCACTTATGATTAATTACAGCAATTATGTCACCCCCTATTATTCAATAATAGACCACTATACATTCTTCTAAGTATAAATACGACTGTACAGCCTCTGAAGATGATTTCGTCGATAAAGAAAATTTTCTTCGCTGAATCCGTCTTTTATTTTCTTCACAACTCGTTTTAAAACGGAAGTAAATAAGTCCATCAGATTCACCACATTCTAAGTAAAACTGATTATACTGAACAATAACTAAACTAGTGTCTTAGTTCACATCCAGATAGGATAGTCTTCTTAAACTATAACTAAATTTTAGAAAATTCACTATTTTAATGAACAGCCAACTGAGTGAGTTAATGTGATTTCCTTTCAGTTCGTTGGTGCTTACCAACCGCGTAAAATCTGAGACGATTTTGTACATTAAGATACAACATATTCGCAAACTTTAATGAATCAGCTTGAAAGAGGAGGTCATTAAAGCTACGACTTTGAACAAGCGAAAAGTTGAAATGAAAAATTACCAGCTGACAAGAACCGACGAAATAAGGCAGTATTATACTGCTCTGCCTCTTTTGTTATCCATGCTTTGCTCATATTACAATTTCATTAAATTCCCTTACATCAGTGAATTTCAAGTGGTGCTGAGAAACCGAATAAATGGGAAATGCATATGGACTAGTAGAAGTAAAGTTTATCAACGCTTTTCATTGATTTGCTAGTGAGTATTTGCTAGTCGAAAGACTTATTGGCGAAAGAAGACAAGGTAAATGCAATTTTCAAAATCAGCTGTTCAGATTGTCCACAAAACTACACCAATCTTTCCGTGGCTAACTATCACAAATAATCTGCAAACATTATTACTTCACCTTCAAATGAAATGAAAAGTCAAACGGTCACAAAACGAGAGCCCCCTTCTCAATTGCAGCTAGACTAGAACAAAAATGGAAAATCCAAATATTCATTTTACTTGCAAGTAAGTCTCACTCACTGGTGTTGTAGGTTCTGAAGGTGTCTCCAAGTCTGGCAGTAAAATTTCCTCAGTCAAATAGCCAAACTAATCAATTTTCGAGATTCACTTCTTCCTTGGTAGAGTTTTCAACGTCATCTTTGGGTCTATTTCACAAAATACTCATTGCAAACTATAAATTATTGAGACCGTATTATGAAGCTACAGCGAGTATGAAATACACACTGATAATGAAAGCTGATTTGGGAGAATTTGAAGTGCCAAGCACCACTCACCGATGAAATCTGAAAAAAGTCTCCTCTTTCACTTATCTAGGTAGCATCATTTTGAACATTCGCAGCACTCTTGAGGACGTCAAAATCAGGATCTAAGTAGTAGGGAAGAACTTCATTAATCTGAAATTAGTGTGGAAATCTGCTACACTTAGCATGAGGAACAACATTTGGATTTTCAACACTGATTTCAAGTAAGTGCTTCTATAGCTGAGAGTTATGACACATGCGTAACTAAAAGCAGTTTCAACATGCTCCACACTTTTATCCTCAGCTATCATCTTCGTTTAGTACTGAGGAAGGGATAGTCAGAAAGGACTAGCAAAAGGGGACTCTGATGGTGGACCAATCAACAGCCTATCGCTCAACTGATATGTCTGAGGAGATGGAGATGGATTAGGCACAGACTGTGGAGACGAATCAGTGATATAACGTGTCAGACCCTCAGGTAGATCCTGAATGTGAGGCGGCAAATTGGGTGTGAGTCTGTTGCGTGCGTTGTCTGACTAAACTGCCGTACACATATATTCTAGTATTTCTTCGTTATTATTAATGTGCGCAGACGTTGTGGCTACTCGACGCCCACAACGTAAATCAAAAGGCACTTGCGAAGAGTACGAATGTGTATTGAAGCAGTAGTCAAATTTCGAAATTGTGTCAAGGTAATGTTCAACAGTAAATTGACAAATATTTGCGTAGTAAATGTAAAATTGGTCTGTATACACATATAATACAAGTATACAAATTAGATTAAAAAGCATGTTTACAGTTGGTATATGGGTACTACAAGTCCGAGGGAGAGCGAACATTTTCGGAGGAGATACGGACCTATGGGCAATCGTGGAGCTAGCTAAAGAGGACGACAGAGAACGGAATGAAATGAAGATGTGTTACCGAAGCCTTATGTTCCACTTGGAGCCCAAGGGAGTAATAATATAATAAAGTTGAATAACTACGAAAACAACCTTTGTTCTGTCATTAATACCGGTTTTCTTCCACTAAAGCATGTAATTTTTCTGTGCCAATCTATATTGCTTTCGTGCACTTGCTCACCATTCTGTTCTTACACGATTAGTTGATGGATTCCATTCGTTCTATTTCACATTCTGTCAACAAGGTAATACTTCTTCTAAATTCTGTGTTATCTAGTTCATTGATAAAAATAATTTTATAAAAAGTCTGTTTGCGAATTCACACTTTTTGAACAGCTACTGAATGTTTTAAAACACTGGTGGCACAGTGGTTAGGACTCTCCCCGACCATGCCCATGGTCCGAGGTTCGATCCCCTGCCGACCTTCACCTGATATCTATGGTCGACCTGCAAAGATTTGGGCCATCGATATCCATGCTGAAAATTTCATACTTGTACCAAAAATACAGTCTGGGATCAAGCTGTAATCAAAAATAAAAATAAAGTAAATGTTTTATACTACTTTTAAAGAGTTAAGTAGAATCTACTCTCAAAATTACACATTTAAACACTCACTCAGCTATAGAGGCATAAATAGAGGATACAGTAAAATCTTGGAGAAAGATGAAATAATTTAATTCGCTGAGCTTTGCTATAACACAAAAAGAGGAGGTCAACAAGAACAGCTTCAACTCTTCATATGTCCATGTTAAGCTAGTGTACCAAAATTTGTTAGTCATCGACTGTTAGCTTCACCATAGTTGATATTTATCATAAAAGTAAGCGAGTGTTTAACAATAACTGTTTTAGGCTTCTATATTTGTTAAGCTTACAGATTAAGGCTATCCATAAGATCACATTAGATTAGAAAGTAACCCATGGTATTTCTAAGATATTGGTTGTATTTTAGTAGCATGATTTTTTATTTTGTGATTTTCTGAAATTTCTTATACAAATCATTTAAAAACAAATAATTAAGAATAACAACCTTTAAAGGCCGAAACACTTATGCATTATGCTGTTTACTGTTGGTTTTTATCAGAGCTTGACACAATTTTAATGTACTTTAGTTCATTTCAGAGAAGTTTTTAGACCGGAAAACAGTAGTAAAGTCACATGATAATAGAGAAACAAAGACGGTGTATTGACTTTAAAACATTTCCTGTTATCTGAACTTATGAACGTGTATGATTTTACACATTCTAATTTTTATGAGTGAAATATATATGCCTAATAATTGTTTGGTGTATGCAGATTACTGTCATTTATAAGTATAATCTGTATATATATATGATGGTGTACAAGTAGGTGAAAGGAAAGTGACCAGGAACAATAATTTCACTGGATCTTATCTCTTATTCTATCTCAGAATTTATGGGAGGGATTGAATGAATGAGAAAAAGTGATTGACAGTGATTTCAGTGCCTGAAAATAATTGGTAGATTTTAACAAGATAGTTTCTTTTTATAATTTGTTGGAATTTATATTCCCTGAAAGATTTGAAACCGGCACTGGATATTGCTGAAATTGTCGAACTTATCAGTGAACTGAATGATGAGTGATTGCGATTCTGAATTCCGTATGTTCTATTCAAAACCCAAGGGAGTAATATGAATAAGAATTTAATTTTTCTATGTGAACATTTATGAAGCGACATACAACACTGTTTTAAACTGTATCTCACACTAATCCGGTTTTATGCGGGATTTAGTTATATGCGACATGTCAACATTTAATTTGGCGATGACATAATACTGTGATTTAGTAATTTTCCTCTTCCAACCGTGTAACGGCCTGCTTAAAACTTGGGCTACCAAAAACTTCTCTCTCTCTCTCTAATGCATATGTTTTCTCTTGTTTGGTTCATTTTAATCGATTCATGTATGACCTCTAATGGTCTTATCAACTCGTGTGTGTATTTAAAATGTTTACAAGCTCTTGGTTCGCAAGTTCCTAGTAAACTTGAGGAAAGGCCTGATTGTGGGTGGCAACGTGTTCCAATACATGAGATAACTGTTGTTCAATTAAGTCCTTGGATCTCAAAGTAGATCATGAATTTCTAAAAGAAGACAAAGCAGATATATCATAATGGAACGGTTTGTGCTTTAGCTGAGACACTATTTTGTCACAGGATATACTATTAGTTAGTATTTTACTTGAAGATACCATGCGAGAAACTTCTCTGAAAATTCCGTACATTTAATAATTACTCTTCAGAATAAAGATGCTATTATTATAACTTAAGAAAATAATTGAATACGTGAAATCCAAAAAAGGTAAAACATAATAGGCAAACACGAATGCCCCTTACTTTGGTCTCATGTGGAACTCTGAAGAATAATCTCAGTAGTGTTAATGTTCATGGCTGACAATGAACGAAGTCATCAGTAAACTAGAAACTTGTAACGTCATCCGTCAAAAGTGTTTTAATGTAATTCAGTAGCTTCATTGCATTTCATTCAAACAAAACTGCGATGAAGTGTAAAACAACCATCACGAGTTATTCATTTGAGAATATAATTGACGAAAAGCCTTTTGTGGATAGATGTTTCAGTCAATAATAATAATAACTCGACAGTGTTTACCAGTAGGATTGTTGATTTCGTGAGTAATACAATGATCGTTTGTTTTTTTAAATTCGTATGTTATATGTTCATTGTTCTGCTCACTGTAGAACACTAGGAATGGACAAACACCATGTTCTTCGGGTAGTTTACTTGGAACGGGGAAAGTTCTGATTGCTATTACTGTCTATACAGTCTATAGTTTACCTCAAGTAGGCTTTATATTCACATGGAGAATTGTCTGCCAACTGTCTCTCACTGTTAAAACATTCCTTGTGTAATTTTCGGAATTCTTTCTCATTTCCTTTACAAATAAAACAAAGTATGCTTAGCCAGTAGTAAAGGTAAAAAAACGGGATTAAATAAATTACCTTAGCTACCCAAATGTTAGTAACAAATGAGAACATGTTCTACGACATTAGTGTGGGCCAGTGATTCAATATTAGAATGTTCACCAGTCACATGTCAGATTTCGGTTTGATTCCCTGCTGACGCAGAACTAAACCCCCTACCCTGTAGCAAGCCGAGAGAATAGAGGAGGTTACGCTTGAGACTAGCAATCCCATTCTCTAGAGAAAACACTTACGCCACTGAAACTTCAAAGCTCAAACCTTGAAGTCCTATATTCTGCTCAGAAGACCAAGAAAGAAACAAAAAGAATACTGCACTAGCTTCAGATGAGCATTACAGCTCCATGGTGTATTTAGAAAACTAATGTCGAAAAACCATCACTAGATTACCAGAATACCTAACAAGCCTATTTTTGAAGATTTTCATCAGCAACATGTACATACTCCTTCGTTTTGCTTATATATGTGTTGATATGAATTTAAAGACGGTTGACGTCAAAAACAAATATACTTGTAGTACTGGCTGTTCAACCAGTAAACCACTTTTATCAATGAACGTATGATTGGGAATAAGCTGACCTACGGCAGTTTCCAGGACCACATCCATTGATATATCAGTATGCAAACCTTTTATGTAGAAACAGTCAACCTATTCTTTACTGTCATTCATCCTCAGATAATCCAGTTTCAGTCTTGCCAAATAGGAGTTAGGTAATCTGCCGTTTGAGGAATTTCAAATAAAAACTCCAGGTACTGGGATAATCATCATGAGGTAGGAGACTGTGGTATAATTTCAAACTTCCTTCTTACCAATTATTTTCTACTCCCGCCAACATTAAAATCAGTTAATAATGACAGCTGGTATGACACACAAATTCAAATGTATATTGGATGTAGGAAATAAGTCACTTATATTCAGATCTATTATTGATCACAAAGTATTTAGTGTAACTTCAAGTAACAAGAAGCAATTCTAACAAACATACATTTTATTTTCTCAATGATGAGTGAGTACCTTTATCACTCTGATTCGAAGGATGAATAAATTTTTGAGGAGGCTGATATTTCGTTTACCTAGACAGGTGGTATTTGATTTACAAAGAAATGCACAAATACATTGTAAATTTATCAAGGAAACCAGAATATTAGATTTCTGAATAGTTGAAAATATATATCCCAGTTTAAGCGTACAAAACAACAAATACAAAAAAACTGTTTATGTGACTGGGAGTAAGTTCTGAAACTATGAACTATAAGCCAAAAAGGATAGAGGCTTAATGCTGAGACAGTTCACTGTAGAAACCCCTATCCAAAAGTCTCCTTAAGTAAGGAAATGAAGGACGTAATATTCCCACTTATAAGCCTTTAACATCCCTCCTTCAAGAATCAGCAGTACAGTTCATATGCTGGCGAGTGAATATGATAGCTGCCAAATCTAGGCTGTGTTCTTCTTAAATACAGAAAATCAAAACAAGTGATTCAGCGAAGAGACTCTCTTCAACGAATTTATCATCAAGCTGTGCAGTCGTATATATATGGTTCTTTTTTAAAAGTTATATCCGGTGAGGGAATTGAATCTTAGGTGTGAATGCATAAAATAATAATAACAATATGAAGTTCAATTAAAAAACTAAAATGTTTGTCATTATAATCGTAGTCAAAATGTCAAGTGGCAAAGCAAATTAATGTCACATATAGAATAATTCATAGGATGGATAGAACTTGAAAAGGGGTGTGCAATTAGAGGATTAGTAGACAAATCGAATGAAACAAAAACGTTACGTAATATTGTGTGAAATTTAATAGCATAGAATTTATCGTTGTAAAAAAGAATTGATTTAGAGTGACAAGTGGAACAAGTGAAATAATACCGGGGACAATTCAAAGTGACAATAGTAATCATAACAATTGACCTAATATGGAAGAGTATACAAACTGAATAGACAAAATGAAAAAATGAAAAATTGGTAGAGCTAAAATATGATTGGGGATTACCATACTTTAGCGTACAGGGATTAAGACCATGAAAGTTGGAGGGTTGAACGAACTTTTTCTGTACACAGAGATCTGGCTTTTCTGTTTCGATAGCCAAAGATGGCTTCAGCAATACAGATAAGTCGGGTACATTGGGATTTGGGCAAATTACTCTTTGCCTTATAGATGACTTTAAAGGTGAAGACTATAGAGATAGGGTGATCATTATCGACCAGATGTTCAATGATCGCGCTTCTTATTGTTCCACTTCCACCTTTTCGTAACCATGCAGGTTAGTGTTCTTGCACCCTGTTGGACAAAACTCGAGTCGAACGACCGATTTACCTAGCTCCACACGAGCAGGTGAATTGATAAACGCACATAGAGTTGGTCAACAGCGGGATCTTATCCTTCAGGTTATTGAACAATAATGGTCGGCTAGTAAAAGCTATTCTCAGAGATGCAGCAGGGAATGTTCTTTTCAGGGACTGTGATATCCTTCGTTTCATGATATCGGAAGCTAAGTCCCCTTTGAATTCTAAGCTCATGAAAAGTATTTTCTTGGGAACGGTTGATAAGTCACGTTTTGTAGGCTTTGAATGTATATTCTTATCTATAAACATGGTGGAAATCCATTTTCCATTAGAATTTTCCTCAAAGTGTATAACTCATCTTCCTTCTTAAATACCTACAGTGATACAACAGTCAAGCTCCTATTTTAACCCTAAGTGCACGCAATCTGCGACCAAATAAAAAGCGACGAGTGCAGTGTACAAATTATGAAGATATAAATCATTACTGTGAGTATAGACATTTCAATGAAGTACATCACCATGCATGTTTATGACTAATAAATATTACTAGCAAAACACTTAACTACATAGAAGTGATTTTCAGAAAGTATCTGGATTATGACAGCGTAATGATATTACAAACTATTTAAAGATTTGCGGAAGACGTCAAAAGACATCTTGTATAAAGCGTCAAATGATTTAGACCTGTTTGTCCTACGTAGCAGATTCTTATTACCAGTGAAGTTACATGCTATATATTGGTGTACTGCAGTGTTACGTTGTCACTTGGAAGTGCAGTCAGAGCAGAAATATGTGAATGAGCTGATTCCATTGATGAAGATAAGAACATTTCTTTGACCTAACTGACCGCTTTCAAAAGATACTGGAATCTCTCGCAGTTTCCTCCCGGATCTCGTAGTCGACCAATGTCTACAGATGGCCACCAGGATGTCAGTGAAATACAAAGTTGTACTGACGTAAAAAAAAGACAGTGAAATATCTCTCACAGTCAAATCTGTCTACACAATGACTTCTGTCAGAAGAAACTCAAACAAAATGTTAAATTTATATTTAACGCAAAATATTTCTATCAGTATTACTGAAACTAGGAATTGCAAGTTACAGGTGACAAACAACATGAAGAAGCCTGGAGGATGACATGTACGTTGACTGGAAATGCCGTCTGAACAATGTATCTTCATTTCATTCATACTCCGCAGCAAACACGTTCGAACTTGAGATTCGCAGTTACATTTCCAACACTACATATCTGTAAGTACAAGAGAAAACAGTCGAAAGACCAATCACGATAGAAATTATCAAAACTGGAGATCAAAAAGTCATCATTCAGGTAAATGGACGGTTTGTCGCAAGCTGATCCATTTGAAGACTTTCTCTCACTGCAACCAAATACCGATGAGGCAAACAAGGAAAGAGGGATAACGAGAGAATATCATATCAACTACCTATGTCGAAATAACAAAGAAATGCTCAACACTAAGCATGCACAACACACATCTACCATTGGCACATACGATGAAACTGAGACGATGTCCTCAAAACTGATCGTTTACAGTTAGCGAGAAGAGTCGATTCACCGAAATAACATGGCCGTCATCAGATAACACCAGTGTCGGTCAAACATAGAGCTCAAGTATTTTGTCTTTCACACTTCAGGTATCTATACCAAAATATTTTCAATGATAATAGAGTTGAGAAATCTGACGTGAGAAGGAAGTAGCAGCCCTCGTATATCTGTGAATTATACACCCCCTATTAGTTTGTTTATTAGATATATCACACAGTGAAAAAGTATTATCTTCCGGATGACAGTTTCAAAATCTAATGTAACAGGGTGGAGATAGAGATTGATAACGGAAGCCTTGTTTATCGAATCAACTGCAAACACGTGTAATACAAATGATTCAAAACCTTTCCAACCTGACATTTGGAAAACTCTACTACCCCAGCGACGATAAATAGGAGAGAACAAAGAAAATCAGCAAAGTCAAGGTTTGAAGTCGTGTGATCATAACTGATACAATTATGAATAGCAATAAATTGTGTTTGAAACTTTGTCATCCAGTAAATCATACTGTTTCACTGTGTGATATATCTGATAGACAAACTAATATGGAATTACTTGCTAACACAGTGACCGAGATTCACACTTATATCATACACCTTCTACCTCTATTCATTTCACTGAGAAGTGAAATCCCAGATGTGTGTTATATTCTCCGCATATTATAAAATTGAAACCTCTGTATGTTGATTGGTGGAAGACTTTAAGAAGAGCATATAGGAGAGTGGACTCAAAATGTCAGGCAACACTTATATTCGACTAAAAATGTAAATTTCTTCACTGTGAGCAGTAGTCAGTGTGACACATTCGTTTACGTCATTCATGCATCACTTACATTATTCCCACTCAGTGATCGGTCGTCGGACATGAATTAATGTCTCAGTAGGTACTATCAGTAGAGATAGTGAATAATACACGCTACACTGAATAACTCATACGTTTGGCTCATATGGATAATATTCCATTAACGAATCTCATGAACAACGCCTCAAATATATATATATATATATTGCTTGTTTGAACTTTGTGTTGAGCAACTCTCACATCTCAATCAATTATCTGAGGCGTGAAGAAGACATGCAAGTATTTGGTATATATAAAGCATTCTCGACAGATTAATCTTCGCTAATTTAATTCACTCCTTAAAACAGAAGAAAAGAAACTGAAGAGACTTACTGTGTTCATTATATCTCCATGGACTTCACATGTAGAACAGACTTCTAGATTACCACCATCGATTTGCTTGTATGTGAGTTTCTCTGATTCGGCCGTCAGAAGAGTCTGTTGAATGGGAGGAATGTGATTAAGAAACGGAAACATACAAGGATAAGTATAACATACTGTAGATGTAGATTTCTTGCAGTATCAAAATTCAAATTAGCACCATAATGGTTAAGCGGAGAAAGCTGTAATCACAAAACCCGAAGGTCTTTATTAATGAATTCAACGACAACGTCTAACAAATCCACTTGTTACAAAGGAGAACAGTAATAAAATACAGGTATGCACTTGTACGAGCATGCAAATGCATCAGAATCATAATGTGTTTGACAGGGGTAATTTCGAGGAGTAAACTGGTGTGGCGTTTTTAAAACGTCATTGGAATTTCAACAGTGCCAACTATATTTCTTTCACACACAATCAAACTCACCATTAATTCGCTAACTTCAGCAGAAACAGGTCTGCGGTGTTAGTCATTCTGTTTACTAGCTTCCGTTCAATATCCCTCGAACGACTTTGGTCTATGCGAGTTGTCTTGACGATAATATTCACAATTCTCCACCCTCCCCTTATGATTTTTTCAGTCACCCGTCATTCAGCTATTCAACACCATCTAACACGTAGTGTGATCACTACCATTCGTCAGGGTTGTAATATAAGCAGTGAATATAATGAAAAGGCTTGACTGTTACTCACCTGTGACGTAAATCACTTCAATACTAGTAAATTCTCGAGTGGTAGATTGGATGAGAACGAAATATATCATAATTTTCTGAGTTCCCTTAAACTTACTGTACACATTTAGTTGCAACACAGTTATTACCTAGCTCTCTCAGTCTGCCTTCTCCAGTTCCGGCCATTTTACGAATTGTGTGAGGATCAAACCTGCCAACGTCTGTCCGTCTGCTCTCCAGAAGTATCCGGGTTTATCCATATATTTATGTCAGAAATGAACAACTCACTTCTCCACACGTAGCTCAATCAAAACTACTACCACATAGAGTGTAGTCCATGTAGTCGGCGGGAATTTAAATCTAATTTAATTGAATTCGGTCGTTGAGCCATTTTCGGGCAATAAGTTACTGGAAGAATATAATCATGATTTTTCGGAAATAATTCGACCGGTTATTGTCAATTCCTGTCTAAATATCCAGTCACGAAATGCAACTTATAAGTTCGATGAAATCAAGAGTAGATCACAGTGAAAAATTCATATGTGCGATTAAATAACAATGAGTTAATCAATCCAAAAGCCTCAAAACTGTTTCTGCTACTCACTCGAACATTTCGTCCGTCCAGTGATACTTCATCAACTTCTTTGCCCAGTTCATAAACTCGTTCAACTTCACGATCGAACATAGTAATCTTCATATGTAGTTCAGTATCATTCACAGTTAGAATGACAATTGGTTTAAACTGGTCAGCAGCATCAGCTAATTCTTTAAATGCCCCTTGGTTTCAATGATAAATGAAGTAATAATAAGATGTAGTTACCTATTTCGTCAAACAATTCCCGTAAATTAGAACTTTCAACAAACTTCCATGTCCCATTGAATGCAGACATTTTAGAAGTAGAAGAGTAGTATGAGGATTTCACAGGAAACGAGAGGAAAGGAATTCTATAAACCCAGAATACCATCCTTTTATACTAGTGTTCTGAGATGTACTTTAAACACACCTCAACACTGTTGTATACTGAGGCCTTAAAACATATTATAGGCACAATTTAGGTCAGAAATTCTTGTTCTATCTACAAATGAATTCAATCACCTGGCAATCAACTATTACAGATGGCCTTGACCGTTGTGTTTAAATTAATTCCAAAGATTATTGACGGAGAGAAGAAAGATTTGGGAAGGCTTATATGCTCTGCATTATTAGTGCATAATTAGGGTTAGTAAAATATTCCGGTGTCTATGGGATGCAATTAGTGCATTCTGATACGCAAAAGTTACCATAAATGAATTGCAGTCTTTTGCATAAATGGCTTATACAGACAAATAAAAACCAAGTCGAAAGATTTCTCCCACAGGTTAACTTTTGATTTTTCCCAATGGCTACTTTTCGTCCATCTTTGTAGTTCAGTGTGACCTGATTACCAGACGAGTGTCAAACTTCAACTGGTAGAAATGCATGTGATGAGTAATCTGGAGGTCATTCTTTCGAATGCTACTACAGTACAGCTTTACATTTCATCACTTAATCGCCACCAATTACAATGTCTTCAGTCGACCAATAGAAATCGATTCCACATAGCCGTAACAACAAATCATGTTCGTAGTGCAGTGTACACACGAATCACACAAACTATCAATGCGCTTCCTACCTCTATATTTCCATCATTTAGCCTATAATCTGTTGTCGTAAATTCAGATTAATTCGGTCAAATTCACTTCCAGTGTGCTAATAACAATCCAACAAGGTTATATGAATGAAGTCCAAAGTTTCAAAAACATTCAACATTTAAATAATTTTCTGAAAATGTAGTTCTCTACACACAAATTCATCAGAAGAGAGTTATCCATCGCAGAATGCAGATTCCTAGAAAATACAAAATTTGGCCATTATTCTCACTACATTTGATTCAGGCGTTTGCTGATTGTGTCAACGCAGATTTGGTGACTCAGATAAAACCAATGATTATCCGTGTGAGAAATCTTTGAATTACAGAAAAACGTATACAGAACTCCATCGTCTGCTGTCCATTTATACCTACTGCTCGATGTGAGCGGTTTCCAAGTGCTCAATATCAATCACTTTGTGGTTTGTATCATAACGCTATTCAGGAGAAATCCCCAAATATTCAATTACAAGACAACTAAGAATACAAAATCAACGTACCGTCTTTGTCAAATGTCGTCTTATTTCACGAATCAGTATATACAATGAAGAGAATAATAACAATAGTGATAATTTGCTTTATTCCGAAACATTTCTTATGATACAGTGTGGGGTTTTCAGAATTTTGTACAACATTACGTCTAATTTAATGAAAAACAACAATAGAAGAGGAAGAAATACATTACACTGTGCACTTAACCAAAACTGATAACAGCCACTTCTGATATTAGAACAAACAGTAGGGTCAGAATGTACAAATGCAAAATGATAAGAATAATAATAGTATTAATACTAAATTAACACAAAATTATAAGATAGTGCGGATAGTGAGAGTCATCAAAGAATTACAAATATAGGAGAATAACTGAGCACTTTCTTATGATAATTACACAGTAAGTCGTAAGTTTCATGTTTAACACTATCTTTCTCACAGAGAACGCGGGCCAAATCGAGTATCGTCGAGTTTTATACATGGTTGTACGAGCATATAATCTTTTATAATGCCTTCAAGTCCTACTAGATGAGATTCGTGAGGAGATTTGTGAGTGGAGAGGGTGGTCAGAGTCAGACAATATGGACATAGACCATTTCTAACATGATTTTAGGTGTCTGTCGACTATGATAGTAATGAGCTGACTAAGTGTCACAAAACTTACCGTACTAACAACATACAATACCCTTCAAAATATGACACAATATTTCTTGAGTAGTCCAGGAAAGACCAAGGGGGAGCAATCGAGAATAATAGGTGAGATGCAAGAATTGATAAATTGAAAAAGTAGAGGTTGAGTAATTTCAGAATGTCTCAACTTCTTATTGTAGAAAGTTAGACGGAGAATTTTCTAAGAAATACACGGGATATGGGGAGACCAGGAAAGGTCAGAGGATAGAAGAACTATACTAAAGTATTAGGTGCCTGACTTATTCTCCATATCAATTCCCTATAAGCTACAATCACGTGTGAACTAACGAGTTCCTCAAGAAAATTTTTATTCCTAATTATTTGTTATTATTATTGCTCCCTTGGGTTCCTAGTGGAACATAGGGCTTCAACTCCACGTCTCCACTTGCCACTTCTGTCTTCCTTCTGCTGTACTTTTCACCTGCATCCATGTTAGTTCATACTCTCTCAACTCCTCTTCACACGATCTCTTCCATTTCACCCTTGCACTGACATCCCACTCGCCGCTTCCCTTTCGACCTGGTTCCACTCGAGCAGTGGCCTGACGCGCGATGTCAACCAGCGGTCTCCTTAGCGAGTGACCGATCCATCTCCACTTTCTCCTTGCATATTTGTTGGTTGGCGATTAGTTATTGCTTTGTGTGTTCCAATTGTTCCTTGTTGGTGATTCTTTCCGGCCCGGCCATCTGATCTTCAGTATAGAGCGAAGACAGTTAGTGGTTGATAAATGTCTGCAACAGGCTGTTGGAAATATTCTTTGTGACCCGCCCGCCAAGTTACTGATCCGTATAGAAGAACTGACTGCCTTGACGTTTGTATTGAAAATCCGAATGGATTTCGTTGTTGATCCTGAGTGACGTAGATTTCCAGACTTATTTCAGATTGATGAATGTGTTCCTCGCCTTCCCGATTCTCGCTCGATTTGACATCCTCGTATGTTCCAACTGCGTGTAGTTGAGACAATGCTCCCTAGATAAGTGAATGAAGTCACATCTTTCAAATCCCTCCCGTTGATGGTGATTGACGCTGGATGTTGCTGCTATTGTTGTTGTTGGTTGGTTATTTTCATCACCTCCGTCTTGCCTATGTTCACTTGGAGTCCTGTCTTCGCCGACTGCTTCTTCGACCAGTTTGTCGGTCGATTTTCGCTTGTAAGTCTTCGATTTTGTGTGACATCAAGCATAAATCATCCACGCGCGAAATCCAGGTCTTCTAGGTTCTTCACGTCCGTCCAGGGTATTCCATCCCTGTCTTCTAGTTTCCCACTCACTGTCTGACGCATAATCCAGTCCACCACAATTAGGAATATCATTGGTGATAATAAGCACCCTTGTCTGACTCCTGTGTTTACTCCAAACGCCTCGCTGAGTTTTCCGTTGTGGATGACTTGACATGTGCCACCGTTGTAGTAAAGCTGTTGAATAAGATTGATGAATATTTGGGCGCTGCACGCCGTAGTACTCGAGTAGTTTCCAAATCACTTCACGGTCAATGCTACCGAAGGCCTTCTCAAAGTCTATACATTTGAGGTAGAGGTTTGATTGCCCTTCCATGCTTTGTTCTGTGATGATGATGCGTAGAGTTGCAATTTGGTCAGAACATGACTTGCCTTTCCTGAATCCAGCTTGTTCTGGCCGGAGTCCTGCATCCGGTGTGTTCTTTATTCTCTCCAGGATGATCCGACTCAGGATTTTAGTTGGCGTCGACAGGAGCATGATTCCTCGCCAGTTCCTGCAGACTGAGTCCTAAGTCGCCCTTCTTTGGTAGTTTCACGAGGTAACCTTTCCTCCAGTCAGTAGGCACCTTTCCCTCCTTCCACACCTTTCGCAATAATGGAGTCAGCATGTCTGCTGTAGTCTCTGGGTCCGCTTTCAGTGGTTCAGGGGGTATTCCATCTGGTCCGGCTCCTTCTACAGCTTTAAGAAACTTGATTGCATTCAAGACTTCAGCTCTCGTTGGGGGATTGGTATCAACTTGCAGTTTTGTGCGCGCTGTTGTTGGTATTTCCGGATGGGTTGCAGGTGGTGGTCGGTTCAAAAGTCGTTTGAAGTGATCCACCCATTGTTTAATCTGTTTTTCTTCCTTGGTAATTGGGTTCCCTTGGCTGTCTTTTATAGGTTTCGCTTGTGTTGATCGCTTCCCGGATAGAGATTTGGCTATCTGATATAATGTCCTCAGGTCTCTTTTGCCTACTGCCTTCTCAGCTTCAGTGGCCGGATTGTCGTAGAATTGTCTTTCGTTCTTCTTAGCACTCTTCTTCACTTCTTTGTCCAGTGCTGTGTAAGTTGAGCTCATCGTCTCTTTCTTCTGTCCGTCCTTGCATTGAATCATTTTCTCTTTCACCATTCTCCTCTCTTTTATTAATTTCCAATTGTCCGTTAAGAGCCATTCCTTGTCTTGTCTCTTCTTTCTTCCTAGAACCGTTGAACACGTTTCGTTGAAAATCACCTTCAGAGAGTTCCAGTGTTCTTCCACGCATGATTCTTCAGTGATGTCGCGTAGTGTTTCCTGCTTCGCTCTGAAAGTTGCAGTGAAGGTGTCCTTTGTGGTTGTGTCCTTCAGTAGTTGAGCGTTGAACTTGGATTGTGACCTATCCCCAGCTATCCTCGAGGTTTTTATTTTCATCTTGAATGTCTACCACCTTCTAATATATAGTGGTGTGAACCCACATCTGCTCCTCTCCTTGACCTTGTGTCCAGTAGTCTCCGTCTCCACATTCTTGAAATTGAGATGAAGTCTATTTGATTCTTGGTGCTGCCATCTGGTGAGAACCATGTCTTCTTCTGTATTTCCTTGCGTCTGAAAACGCTGACACCAATCACGAGATCATTGCAGGCGCAGAATTCTGAGAAGAGTTCACCATTGTCGTTCATTTCACCGAGGGCCTCACGACCCATGGTGAGTTCTCTTCCTGTGTTGTCTTCTCCCAGTTTCGCATTCATATTACCTATAAAGATTTTGATATCGCCATTTGGGATATTGTCCATTACTGTTTGTAGTTCTCTGTAGAATGCCTCCTTCTTCTCTTGTTCTGAGACGTTTGTAGGCGCATAGCATTGAATGACTGTAACTTTTCTTCCTTTTGAGTTGAAACTGGCTGTCATTATCCTGGAGGAGATCGGTTCCCACTGCATGAGAGCTTTGGATGCTGCTGGTGAAATTATCTCTCTGATATTTGGAGGTATTCAACCTGAGACAATTAAGCATGGACCACTGTCTAATGTCGGAAAGAAAGCTACTCAGTTTGGAACAATCAGCTCGGGAAGCAATTGGCAAAGAAACAGTGAGGTAAGCAGCATATCTAACAAAGATGATTTCTCCTAGACAAGGCAATTTATGCAAAAAGAGAAAGAAAAAAGTGGGGGTGGAGAGAGAACAGCACCTTGGTGGACACCGGCTTCAGTAAGCAAAGAAGACGAAGATCTACCTTCACACACATTATACTGCTTTCCGATTGAGAAATAAGAGTGCAAACAGTTGACAGTCCAGAACTCACTTGGTGACATGGAAGGCTTATTCAACGAAAGACAACTGCAGACAGAGTCAAAGGAGGATGAATAGTCGAGCAAAAGAACATCGAACGTATTCAACTCACTTGTACAAACAGGAAAAAGTGTTGTGAATTAGGACAGCAGCAGCAACTAAAGTATATCTACTCTGTTTATATCCGAACAGATTAGAGTCACTGAAACGTTCCAAGGAAGGTTCCAGAATGAGCCGAAGTAATTTTTCGATCAATTTCAGAAGAGGAGAAGTGATATCAATAGGTCTGAATTGAGTATTCATACCAGGACATGATTTGGGTATCGGGATAATTTTAATATCTTTCCTCCACGCGTCAGTTGCAACATTACTGAAAAAAGAAGCGTTAAAAATGTTAGTAAGAGAACAACATAGAATATCTACACAACTTCTAAGGATGATTGCAGGCACACCATCAGGACCAAGGCTGTTGGAAGGTTTCAGTGATTTCATGCAATTGAGTACATGAAGAGCATTAAGTTATGAAAGTTACTAACCTTGTAATTCGTAACATTAAGAATGACAACGTTCACAGGAGAACGTATGAAAGAATGATTAAGGGTGTTTATGTCAAACGAGGGGACAATAGTATTTCGTTTACCACCAGTAATTCCATTAAAAGGTTTCCACATGCTTCCATGGGGTTTTGCATGATGAAAGCTTTTCGTCATAAATAGTGTTCAGATTTGGATTTCTGATTTTATCAGAGTATTAAGCCTTCTGAGACCAGATTCGGTTTAAGACTCATAAAACTGTTCTTTTATTTAACGTAGCTTTTCCAGATGAGGAGATGAGTACTGGTCAAAAATCCTGAACAGTGTTTGTCTCGTGCAACAAATATCGGGCAGAATTTAATACAGTCAGTTGTCTCAGTGATGCTGTCTCCAAGTGTATGTTCAGTAAACAGATCCAAATTGGTGTCATTCAAGATGCATCTGAGATTGTGTATGTTATTCTTTGAGTAACATCTCTGTTGTGTTTTCTTGGAAAGGTGTGAGAAGGCACTTGTGTAAGAATTGCTATGTATTTTAGGCAGGACTCGTGTAATACAATGATGAGAGTTGAGAATGAGAGCTCGTTTGAGTTCTTCGCATATTACAACATCCTTAGTGAACACTAGATCAAGTGTTTTGTCAATTCGAGTGGATAAGTTAACAATGTATACATGTCCAAGTGATTCAAGGAAGGAGCAGTCATAAGGATTGAAATCGCCAGTGGCTATTGATAGAGAGTTCTCCAGATATGCACAAGTGGAACCTGTAAATTCATATGCAAAATTATGTAGATCTGAGAGAGAACAGACAGGGGTAACATATATGTTTGAAACAAGTATTTGTTTGTAATCTGATAAGCGTATAGGATGACATGTGATAGTAATACAGTCAGTAAAGTCACTCGAGGATTTGAAAGAGACATTATTTGAAACGGACCACCGAGAATGAATAAAAGTTGCCACACCACCGCCTCATTCCTCCTTGGAACAGAGCCGATCTCGTCTAAATAGAGTGAAGCCACTTAGTGAGACAGGATTCTCCTCATAAAGCCCATGAAGCCAAGTTCCTTGTGACATGGATATAGCCGTATTGTGATAAGTGCCAGAGGATAGAAGGGACTGCAGATACATAGTCCTGTTGGACAAAGAGCGGCAGTTGGTACTAAAGATAACAGGGACAGCAACACGAAGTATAGGTGTGCGTTTTAATGCACCTTGTCAACCTCCATAGTGGTTTTTATTAGCTTTGTTAGCAGCTTGAAAACTATTTGGTCTCAAAGAGTTTATAAATCCCCCAGAGTGGGTAATACGATCTGAAATCATAGATTGATGCAAAAAACAATTAAAACACAGTTAATTAGATGCAACAGTTTCTAAGAAACTGACCATCGTGGTCTCTAATTCACACAATTACAAACCAGGCGGTCACTGTGTATCTACATCATAGTGGAGGGAAAGTTGGGCGATTTACAGTCATTTACTTCAATATGTAAGTATTCTTTGTTCCACTGCATCCATATTGGTCAGTCAATATGAAAGTTAGTGAGTAATAGAGAGTGCGGCATCAAATGAACTGTTGACTGTCGAAATATTTTTTGTGAATAAAAGTAGTGAGTTTTCAGTTTAATATAACCCATATGAAAAATTTCCAGAGCCAACAATAGGGAAATCGGGATTTTTCTTTGTAGACGTAGACTTCTCGTTGACCATGAAGGAAAATGAACTTTGGTCTCCTACATTAGCTAAAAGTCAGCACGGAACTGGTCCGACATGAAACCAGCTTTGCCCTAACTTCGCTCTCACAAAATAACTTAAACATATATTAGTGTGGACAGAAACAATACTCTAAATGTACGAATTCTATTTGCAGGTACCGCCAAACCGAAAGTGTGTATATTAGTAGAATTTCCACTTGATTTATAAAAGATGAAATCTTCTCGTTCATAAAAGCATCATGTATGCCCAAATACCGTTTCTTTGAACCTGACATTTTACGATACAAATCACACTACTGAAAAAGTGATAGTAGCTTGTATTTTGACGACTAAACATTCGCCCACTAATAAGCTTCATAAAGCAGGATTTAATGAATTCATCAAATTTCGGTAGAACTCGTCAGCTGAATACTCTACATACACGGATATATATACTTTTGAAATTACATTGGGAGATATAAGACTGATAAGTAAACAAACTACATAGAATTAATCATGCAGAAAGACACGTGCGAATGTTTTCCAGGTCATGTTCAAATAGATAAGGGGAGAGAGAGTATGAGAGATCAAAATTAAGATAAATGGCATTACGCTTCAATTGCATCACTTAGATAAACAATTAGTCACTAGGGAATATAAGGAGAATTGCAAACAGACTAATATCAATAGTAATAGTTATAATAACAGTTTTAATAGTGTTGAAGTGAGTTAAGATAATCTTACTGATAAAGCATAGTTTTAGATGAATCAAGAATAATAATAATAATGGTAATAATAATAACAATAATAGTAAGAAGAAGAGGTAGAATAATAACAAGTAGAGAATAAAACGTATTACCATGGTAGATTAAGAGTTACGACCATCTCCTTTTGTATACAGAGAGCTGGTTTATAAATTCGAATTGCACAAGCCTCTGCAATTGCAAGCATCTTCTTGTTTCTTTGTTTTCTGACAATGGTAAATGACTTGACTGCGTCGATATCATGTCCGTAATCTACAAGATGTTTTGTTATTGAGGATTTTGGCACTTTGAACTCAGCTGTTTTCAACCATTTTGGCAAATGCTCCATCATGCGAGTAGACAATCGCCTTTCCGCACGGCCTATGTATTTGCTGCCACAAACACACTCAAATTGATATATGCAGTTTGAAGTGTCGAGGATTGGCGACTGGTCTTTCCCAGATTGTTGAAGCACTCGCTTGGTGGTGTTAAGGATAACAAGTTTTGCAGCATAATAAGTTCTCTTGATGGCTTTGTCGAGTCTTCGTTTCACTACTTCTTGTACGTCATCTCCTTTGAACGGTAAATTGATATAAACAGGTTTCTTTGGAACTGTTTGAATTGTTTTGCGGGGGGTAGTTTCTTTGGAGTATTTATTAATGAACTTCTCAGGATATCCATTCTTAGATAAAATATCCTTCAGAGATTTTATTTCCTGTTCAATAGTACTGTCAGAATAAATTTTCCGTGCTCTATTGAACAGTGTTCTGACTAGGTTCTTTTTGTACTGGATTGGGACAAAGCTCTTGAAATGCATGTACTGTCCTGTCCATGAAGACTTTCTAAATATAGATCTTTCGATTGTGCCATCATTCATTTTGGCTAGAAAAACGTCTAGGAATTTCATAGTATCGTTTTCCTCATGTTCTACTGTGAAATTGAGATTTGGATGGCATGAATTGAATTTTATCAACATGTCTTCCGCTTTTGATCTGCTTTCACAGACAATAAAAATGTCATCAACATATCTTAGGTATACATTTGTTTCTTGTATGTGCTGCTGCAAAGCACCGGTTTCTAGGCGTGACAAGAATAAGTCGGCGAAAAGTGGTCCCAAAGGGCTTCCCATTGCGACACCATCAACTTGACGGAACAGACGCCCGTTGAATTGGAATTGGACATTTTTAGTACATAAAAGTAGTAATTTCCTCAATTCCGATGTTGGAATGGGTATGTCTTCAGCTTCTTTACATATGAAGTCGATAGTCTCAACAACTGGCACATTTGTGAAAAGGGAGGTAACATCGAAAGAGACCAAATGCTTATCGGATACATTGAAATCTTTAATTTGATTGACAAATTGAAATGAATCAGAGACTATATGTGTTCCGAAACGTTTCAACAATGGCTGCAGCAGTTCACATAACCACTGTGCTAGTCTGTGGTACGGCGAATTTATCATAGAGAGTATGGGTCTTAACGGCGCTCCTGGTTTGTGTATTTTTACGCGTCCGTATAGTTTTGGGATTTGTGACCCAATGTAATTTCAAAAGTATATACATCCGTGTATGTAGAGTATTCAGCTGACGAGTTCTACCGAAATTTGATGAATTCATTAAATCCTGCTTTATTAACCTTTATTGCTTGTTTTAAATTCGTATCGGGAAATAAATGTTTTCAATTCTTGAAGAAGCGTCTCCCAAAAAGCACTATCAATGCACTAAATGATCTAGTGAAATTGAAGTGCAGGATTGCTAAACACTCTGCACGACGAGATTTTTTGAAGGAATGTATCCAGAATAATATTTATCCTCGAACATTTTACAAATCCTTGCGTAAAGATCATCTGAGACCTACACGAGCGAATCTTTACCGTCTTGCTGAATCACATTTGTCTTCTGAAACAGATGAAATCAGTAATTTATGCCTATTGTCAAGCAAACTGATCAATGTACAAAATGACTTAAACTTCGTATGTTATATTAAATTCACTAAATATCTGCATGCCACATCAAAAAAGACAAAAGAATCAGAAAAAAAGAAACTGAAGAAGTCACTTTATCCGGAACCGCCAAATGAAATTTTCCCAGTGGATATATCTAATTATGTTCATAATTTATCTGATGTTTCCCTATCAAAAGAACAAGCAGAAATTCTGTCATTGGGATTCAAATTCTGTGTTCCCATGAAGAAGATAAAGCAAATCGATATCGAATGCCAATTCGAAAATCTTTATGATCAACTTATGGGGCTACATGCCACGTCCAGTGACAGCGAAAGCTGGTTGAAAGCAAAGATGGTTGATATCGCTCATCAATTTCGAGTCATGCCGACCAATCAAAAGTCGCATATCACCAAAGAACACTGGCGATCTTTAAACAAGCTTCGAAAAGACAAAAATCTTGTTATCCTACAAGCTGATAAAGGACAAAGTGTAGTGCTAATGAACAAGATAGATTATCTCGAAAAAATGCATCAAATTCTCGCCGATGAATCTAAATTCAAATTGGATAACCATGCAAAAGACCAAACGTTATCAACCGAAAGGAAAATTGTGCAGCATCTACGACAACTCTTCAAAAATAAATACATAGACGAAAACACATATAGAAATATCAAACCGATTGGGTCACAAATCCCAAAACTATACGGACGCGTAAAAATACACAAACCAGGAGCGCCGTTAAGACCCATACTCTCTATGATAAACTCGCCGTACCACAGACTAGCACAGTGGTTATGTGAACTGTTGCAGCCATTGTTGAAACGTTTCGGAACACATATAGTCTCTGATTCATTTCAATTTGTCAATCAAATTAAAGATTTCAATGTATCCGATAAGCATTTGGTCTCTTTCGATGTTACCTCCCTTTTCACAAATGTGCCAGTTGTTGAGACTATCGACTTCATATGTAAAGAAGCTGAAGACATACCCATTCCAACATCGGAATTGAGGAAATTACTACTTTTATGTACTAAAAATGTCCAATTCCAATTCAACGGGCGTCTGTTCCGTCAAGTTGATGGTGTCGCAATGGGAAGCCCTTTGGGACCACTTTTCGCCGACTTATTCTTGTCACGCCTAGAAACCGGTGCTTTGCAGCAGCACATACAAGAAACAAATGTATACCTAAGATATGTTGATGACATTTTTATTGTCTGTGAAAGCAGATCAAAAGCGGAAGACATGTTGATAAAATTCAATTCATGCCATCCAAATCTCAATTTCACAGTAGAACACGAGGAAAACGATACTATGAAATTCCTAGACGTTTTTCTAGCCAAAATGAATGATGGCACAATCGAAAGATCTATATTTAGAAAGTCTTCATGGACAGGACAGTACATGCATTTCAAGAGCTTTGTCCCAATCCAGTACAAAAAGAACCTAGTCAGAACACTGTTCAATAGAGCACGGAAAATTTGTTCTGACAGTACTATTGAACAGGAAATAAAATCTCTGAAGGATATTTTATCTAAGAATGGATATCCTGAGAAGTTCATTAATAAATACTCCAAAGAAACTACCCCCCGCAAAACAATTCAAACAGTTCCAAAGAAACCTGTTTATATCAATTTACCGTTCAAAGGAGATGACGTACAAGAAGTAGTGAAACGAAGACTCGACAAAGCCATCAAGAGAACTTATTATGCTGCAAAACTTGTTATCCTTAACACCACCAAGCGAGTGCTTCAACAATCTGGGAAAGACCAGTCGCCAATCCTCGACACTTCAAACTGCATATATCAATTTGAGTGTGTTTGTGGCAGCAAATACATAGGTCGTACGGAAAGGCGATTGTCTACTCGCATGATGGAGCATTTGCCAAAATGGTTGAAAACAGCTGAGTTCAAAGTGCCAAAATCCTCAATAACAAAACATCTTGTAGATTACGGACATGATATCGACGCAGTCAAGTCATTTACCATTGTCAGCAAACAAAGAAACAAGAAGATGCTTGCAATTGCAGAGGCTTGTGCAATTCGAATTTATAAACCAGCTCTCTGTATACAAAAGGAGATGGTCGTAACTCTTAATCTACCATGGTAATACGTTTTATTCTCTACTTGTTATTATTCTACCTCTTCTTCTTACTATTATTGTTATTATTATTACCATTATTATTATTATTCTTGATTCATCTAAAACTATGCTTTATCAGTAAGATTATCTTAACTCACTTCAACACTATTAAAACTGTTATTATAACTATTACTATTGATATTAGTCTGTTTGCAATTCTCCTTATATTCCCTAATGACTAATTGTTTATCTAAGTGATGTAATTGAAGCGTAATGCAATTTATCTTAATTTTGATCTCTCATACTCTCTCTCCCCTTATCTATTTGAACATGACCTGGAAAACATTCGCACCTGTCTTTCTGCATGATTAATTCAATGTAGTTTGTTTACTTATCAGTCTTATATCTCCCAATGTAATTTCAAAAGTATATATATCCGTGTATGTAGAGTATTCAGCTGACGAGTTCTACCGAAATTTGATGAATTCATTAAATCCTGCTTTATGAAGCTTATTAGTGGGCGAATGTTTAGTCGTCAAAATACAAGCTACTATCACTTTTTCAGTAGTGTGATTTGTATCGTAAAATGTCAGGTTCAAAGAAACGGTATTTGGGCATACATGATGCTTTTATGAACGAGAAGATTTCATCTTTTATAAATCAAGTGGAAATTCTACTAATATACACACTTTCGGTTTGGCGGTACCTGCAAATAGAATTCGTACATTTAGAGTATTGTTTCTGTCCACACTAATATATGTTTAAGTTATTTTGTGAGAGCGAAGTTAGGGCAAAGCTGGTTTCATGTCGGACCAGTTCCGTGCTGACTTTTAGCTAATGTAGGAGACCAAAGTTCATTTTCCTTCATGGTCAACGAGAAGTCTACGTCTACAAAGAAAAATCCCGATTTCCCTATTGTTGGCTCTGGAAATTTTTCATATGGGTTATATTAAACTGAAAACTCACTACTTTTATTCACAAAAAATATTTCGACAGTCAACAGTTCATTTGATGCCGCACTCTCTATTACTCACTAACTTTCATATTGACTGACCAATATGGATGCAGTGGAACAAAGAATACTTACATATTGAAGTAAATGACTGTAAATCGCCCAACTTTCCCTCCACTATGATGTAGATACACAGTGACCGCCTGGTTTGTAATTGTGTGAATTAGAGACCACGATGGTCAGTTTCTTAGAAACTGTTGCATCTAATTAACTGTGTTTTAATTGTTTTTTGCATCAATCTATGATTTCAGATCGTATTACCCACTCTGGGGGATTTATAAACTCTTTGAGACCAAATAGTTTTCAAGCTGCTAACAAAGCTAATAAAAACCACTATGGAGGTTGACAAGGTGCATTAAAACGCACACCTATACTTCGTGTTGCTGTCCCTGTTATCTTTAGTACCAACTGCCGCTCTTTGTCCAACAGGACTATGTATCTGCAGTCCCTTCTATCCTCTGGCACTTATCACAATACGGCTATATCCATGTCACAAGGAACTTGGCTTCATGGGCTTTATGAGGAGAATCCTGTCTCACTAAGTGGCTTCACTCTATTTAGACGAGATCGGCTCTGTTCCAAGGAGGAATGAGGCGGTGGTGTGGCAACTTTTATTCATTCTCGGTGGTCCGTTTCAAATAATGTCTCTTTCAAATCCTCGAGTGACTTTACTGACTGTATTACTATCACATGTCATCCTATACGCTTATCAGATTACAAACAAATACTTGTTTCAAACATATATGTTACCCCTGTCTGTTCTCTCTCAGATCTACATAATTTTGCATATGAATTTACAGGTTCCACTTGTGCATATCTGGAGAACTCTCTATCAATAGCCACTGGCGATTTCAATCCTTATGACTGCTCCTTCCTTGAATCACTTGGACATGTATACATTGTTAACTTATCCACTCGAATTGACAAAACACTTGATCTAGTGTTCACTAAGGATGTTGTAATATGCGAAGAACTCAAACGAGCTCTCATTCTCAACTCTCATCATTGTATTACACGAGTCCTGCCTAAAATACATAGCAATTCTTACACAAGTGCCTTCTCACACCTTTCCAAGAAAACACAACAGAGATGTTACTCAAAGAATAACATACACAATCTCAGATGCATCTTGAATGACACCAATTTGGATCTGTTTACTGAACATACACTTGGAGACAGCATCACTGAGACAACTGACTGTATTAAATTCTGCCCGATATTTGTTGCACGAGACAAACACTGTTCAGGATTTTTGACCAGTACTCATCTCCTCATCTGGAAAAGCTACGTTAAATAAAAGAACAGTTTTATGAGTCTTAAACCGAATCTGGTCTCAGAAGGCTTAATACTCTGATAAAATCAGAAATCCAAATCTGAACACTATTTATGACGAAAAGCTTTCATCATGCAAAACCCCATGGAAGCATGTGGAAACCTTTTAATGGAATTACTGGTGGTAAACGAAATACTATTGTCCCCTCGTTTGACATAAACACCCTTAATCATTCTTTCATACGTTCTCCTGTGGACGTTGTCATTCTTAATGTTACGAATTACAAGGTTAGTAACTTTCATAACTTAATGCTCTTCATGTACTCAATTGCATGAAATCACTGAAACCTTCCAATAGCCTTGGTCCTGATGGTGTGCCTGCAATCGTCCTTAGAAGTTGTGTAGATATTCTATGTTGTTCTCTTACTAACATTTTTAACGCTTCTTTTTTCAGTAATGTTGCAACTGACGCGTGGAGGAAAGATATTAAAATTATCCCGATACCCAAATCATGTCCTGGTATGAATACTCAATTCAGACCTATTGATATCACTTCTCCTCTTCTGAAATTGATCGAAAAATTACTTCGGCTCATTCTGGAACCTTCCTTGGAACGTTTCAGTGACTCTAATCTGTTCGGATATAAACAGAGTAGATATACTTTAGTTGCTGCTGCTGTCCTAATTCACAACACTTTTTCCTGTTTGTACAAGTGAGTTGAATACGTTCGATGTTCTTTTGCTCGACTATTCATCCTCCTTTGACTCTGTCTGCAGTTGTCTTTCGTTGAATAAGCCTTCCATGTCACCAAGTGAGTTCTGGACTGTCAACTGTTTGCACTCTTATTTCTCAATCGGAAAGCAGTATAATGTGTGTGAAGGTAGATCTTCGTCTTCTTTGCTTACTGAAGCCGGTGTCCACCAAGGTGCTGTTCTCTCTCCACCCCCACTTTTTTCTTTCTCTTTTTGCATAAATTGCCTTGTCTAGGAGAAATCATCTTTGTTAGATATGCTGCTTACCTCACTGTTTCTTTGCCAATTGCTTCCCGAGCTGATTGTTCCAAACTGAGTAGCTTTCTTTCCGACATTAGACAGTGGTCCATGCTTAATTGTCTCAGGTTGAATACCTCCAAATATCAGAGAGATAATTTCACCAGCAGCATCCAAAGCTCTCAT
Source organism: Trichobilharzia regenti (assembly GCA_944472135.2). Taxonomy (NCBI): domain Eukaryota; kingdom Metazoa; phylum Platyhelminthes; class Trematoda; order Strigeidida; family Schistosomatidae; genus Trichobilharzia; species Trichobilharzia regenti. Next base: position 29,051,394 of record OX235263.1, read on the forward strand.
GCAGTGGGAACCGATCTCCTCCAGGATAATGACAGCCAGTTTCAACTAAAAAGGAAGGAAAGTTACAGTCATTCAATGCTATGCGCCTACAAACGTCTCAGAACAAGAGAAGAAGGAGGCATTCTACAGAGAACTACAAACAGTAATGGACAATATCCCAAATGGCGATATCAAAATCTTTATAGGTAATATGAATGCGAAACTGGGAGAAGACAACACAGGAAGAGAACTCACCATGGGTCGTGAGGCCCTCGGTGAAATGAACGACAATGGTGAACTCTTCTCAGAATTCTGCGCCTTCAATGATTTGGTGATTGGTGGTAGTGTGTTCAAACACAAGGATATACACAAGGCGACATGGATTTCACCAGATGGAAACACCAAGAATCAAATAGACTTCATCTCAATTTCAAGAAAGTGGAGACGGAGCCTACTGGACACAAGGTCAATGAGAGGAGCAGATGTGGGTTCAGACCACTATCTAGTAGGAATGACTTTCAAGGTGAAGCTAAATGCCTCGAGGATAGCTGGGGATAGGCCACAATGCAAGTTCGACACTCAGAAACTGAAGGCCACAACCACAAAGGACACCTTCACTGCAACTTTCAGAGCGAAGCAGGAAACACTACGCGACAGCACTGTAGAATCATGCGTCGAAGAACACTGGAACTCTCTGAAGGTGATTTTCAACGAAACGTGTTCAACGGTTCTAGGGAGAAAGAAGAGACAAGATAAGGAATGGCTCTCAATGGACACTTTGAAGCTAATATCAGAGTGAAGAACAGTGAAAGAGAAAATGATTCAATGCAAGGATGGACAGGAGAAGGAGACGCTGAGCTCAACGTACACGGCACTGGACAAAGAAGTGAAGAAGAGTGCTAGGAAGGACGAAAGACAATTCTACGACAACCTGGCCACTGAAGCTGAGAAGGCAGCAGGCAAAAGAGACCTGAGGACATTATATCAGATAGCCAAATCTCTATCCGGGAAGCGATCAACACAAGCGAAACCTATAAAAGACAGCCAAGGGAACCCAATTACCAAGGAAGAAAAACAGATTAAACAATGGGTGGATCACTTCAAACGACTTTTGAACCGACCACCACCTGCAAACCGTCCGGAAATACCAACAACAGCGCGCACAAAACTGCAAGTTGATACCAATCCCCCAACGAGAGCTGAAGTCTTGAATGCAATCAAGTTTCTGAAAGCTGAAAAAGCAGCTGGAGCAGATGGAATACCCCCTGAACCACTGAAAGCGGACCTAGAGACTATAGCAGACATGCTGGCTCCATTATTGCAAAAGGTCTGGAAGGAGGGAAAAGTGCCTACTGACTGGAGGAAAGGTTACCTCGTGAAACTACCAAAGAAGGGCGACTTAGGACTCAGTCTGCAGGAACTGGCGAGGAATCATGCTCCTGTCGACGCCAACTAAAATCCTGAGTCGCATCATCCTGGAAAGAATAAAGGACACACTGGATGCAGGACTCCGGCCAGAACAAGCTGGATTCAGGAAAGGCAAGTCATGTTCTGACCAAATTGCAACTCTACGCATCATCATCACAGAACAAAGCATGGAAGGGCAATCAAACCTCTACCTCAAATGTATAGACTTTGAGAAGGCCTTCGGTAGCATTGACCGTGAAGTGATTTGGAAACTACTCGAGTACTACGGCGTGCAGCGCCCAAATATTCATCAATCTTATTCAACAGCTTTACTACAACGGTGGCACATGTCAAGTCATCCACAACGGAAAACTCAGCGAGGCGTTTGGAGTAAACACAGGAGTCAGACAAGGGTGCTTATTATCACCAATGATATTCCTAATTGTGGTGGACTGGATTATGCGTCAGACAGTGAGTGGGAAACTAGAAGACAGGGATGGAATACCCTGGACGGACGTGAAGAACCTAGAAGACCTGGATTTCGCGCGTGGATGATTTATGCTTGATGTCACACAAAATCGAAGACTTACAAGCGAAAATCGACCGACAAACTGGTCGAAGAAGCAGTCGGCGAAGACAGGACTCCAAGTGAACATAGGCAAGACGGAGGTGATGAAAATAACCAACCAACAACAACAATAGCAGCAACATCCAGCGTCAATCACCATCAACGGGAGGGATTTGAAAGATGTGACTTCATTCACTTATCTAGGGAGCATTGTCTCAACTACACGCAGTTGGAACATACGAGGATGTCAAATCGAGCGAGAATCGGGAAGGCGAGGAACACATTCATCAATCTGAAATAAGTCTGGAAATCTACGTCACTCAGGATCAACAACGAAATCCATTCGGATTTTCAATACAAACGTCAAGGCAGTCAGTTCTTCTATACGGATCAGTAACTTGGCGGGCGGGTCACAAAGAATATTTCCAACAGCCTGTTGCAGACATTTATCAACCACTAACTGTCTTCGCTCTATACTGAAGATCAGATGGCCGGGCCGGAAAGAATCACCAACAAGGAATTATGGGAACAAACAAAGCAAGAACCAATCGCCAACCAACAAATATGCAGGAGAAAGTGGAGATGGATTGGACACTCGCTGAGAAGGCAGCCACTGGGTGACATCACGCTCTCGTCAGGTCACTGCTCGAGTGGAACCAGGTCGAAAGGGAAGCGGCGAGTGGGATGTCAGTGCAAGGGTGAAATGGAAGAGATCGTGTGAAGAGGAGTTGAGAGAGTATGAACTAACATGGATGCAGGTGAAAAGTACAGCAGAAGGAAGACAGAAGTGGCAAGTGGAGACGTGGAGTTGAAGCCCTATGTTCCACTAGGAACCCAAGGGAGCAATAATAATCATAAATAATTAGGAATAAAAATTATCTTAACGAACTCGTTATTTCACACGGTGATTGTAGCTTATAGGGAATTGATATGGAGAATAAGTCAGGCACCTAATACTTTAGTATAGTTCTTCTATCCTCTGACCTTTCCTGGTCTCCCCATATCTCGTGTATTTCTGAGAAAATTCTCCGTCTAACATTCTACAATAAGAAGTTGAGACATTCTGAAATTACTCAACCTCTACTTTTTCAATTTATCAATTCTTGCATCTCACCTATTGTTCTCTATTGCTCCCCCTTGGTCTTTCCTGGACTACTCAAGAAATATTGTGTCACATTTGAAGGGTATTAAATGTTGTTAGTACGGTAAGTTTTGTGAACCTTAGTCAGCTCATTACTATCATAGTCGACAGACACCTAAAATCATGTTAGAAATGGTCTATGTTCATATTGTCTGACTCTGACCACCCTCTCCACTCACAAATCTCCCCACGAATCTCATCTAGTAGGACTTGAAGGCATTATAAAAGATTATATGCTCGTACAACCATGTATAAAACTCGACGATACTCGATTTGGCCCGCGTTCTCTGTGAGAAAGATAGTGTTAAACATGAAACTTACGACTTACTGTGTAATTATCATAAGAAAGTGCTCAGTTATTCTCCTATATTTGTAATTCTTTGATGACTCTCACTATCCGCACTATCTTATAGTTTTGTGTTATTAGTATTCATACTATTATTATTCTTATCATTTTGCATTTGTATATTCTGACCCTACTGTTTGTTCTAATATCAGAAGTGGTTGTTATCAGTTTTGGTTAAGTGCACAGTGTAATGTATTTCTTCCTCTTCTATTGTTGTTTTTCATTAAATTAGACGTAATGTTGTACAAAATTCTGAAAACTCCACACTGTATCATAAGAAATGTTTCGGAATAAAGCAAATTATCACTATTGTTATTATTCTCTTGATTGTATATACTGATTCGTGAAATAAGACGACATTTGACAAAGACGGTACGTTGATTTTGTATTCTTAGTTGTCTTGTAATTGAATATTTGGGGATTTCTCCTGAATAGCGTTATGATACAAACCACAAAGTGATTGATATTGAGCACTTGGAAACCGCTCACATCGAGCAGTAGGTATAAATGGACAGCAGACGATGGAGTTCTGTATACGTTTTTCTGTAATTCAAAGATTTCTCACACAGATAATCATTGGTTTTATCTGAGTCACCAAATCTGCGTTGACACAATCAGCAAACGCCTGAATCAAATGTAGTGAGAATAATGGCCAAATTTTGTATTTTCTAGGAATCTGCATTCTGCGATGGATAACTCTCTTCTGATGAATTTGTGTGTAGAGAACTACATTTTCAGAAAATTATTTAAATGTTGAATGTTTTTGAAACTTTGGACTTCATTCATATAACCTTGTTGGATTGTTATTAGCACACTGGAAGTGAATTTGACCGAATTAATCTGAATTTACGACAACAGATTATAGGCTAAATGATGGAAATATAGAGGTAGGAAGCGCATTGATAGTTTGTGTGATTCGTGTGTACACTGCACTACGAACATGATTTGTTGTTACGGCTATGTGGAATCGATTTCTATTGGTCGACTGAAGACATTGTAATTGGTGGCGATTAAGTGATGAAATGTAAAGCTGTACTGTAGTAGCATTCGAAAGAATGACCTCCAGATTACTCATCACCTACATTTCTACCAGTTGAAGTTTGACACTCGTCTGGTAATCAGGTCACACTAAACTACAAAGATGGACGAAAAGTAGCCATTGGGAAAAATCAAAAGTTAACCTGTGGGAGAAATCTTTCGACTTGGTTTTTATTTGTCTGTATAAGCCATTTATGCAAAAGACTGCAATTCATTTATGGTAACTTTTGCGTATCAGAATGCACTAATTGCATCCCATAGACACCGGAATATTTTATTAACCCTAATTATGCACTAATAATGCAGAGCATATAAGCCTTCCCAAATCTTTCTTCTCTCTGTCAATAATCTTTGGAATTAATTTAAACACAACGGTCAAGGCCATCTGTAATGGTTGATTGCTAGGTGATTGAATTCATTCTCAATATGTTAAGCAACCGTTACATACATACCGATGCGTCACTTATTTTTTTCTGAATTCTCCATAATATGCCACATGAAATTTTTTCAGTGTTGTAAAGACGTTACTCAGAAAACGAAGATATATATACAAAATAAGTTGAAGAGTTCAACTGATTATCGGAACTGCGTAGATATCTTTCTGGTGAATCCTGATAAATATGTTACAAATCTTTCTGATAATACTCTATCGACTCATCAGAAAGAAGCTTTATCTCTTGGACTCAAATTTTGTGTTCCTCGTATGCAATTTACAGATTTAGCCATGCATCCTGAGTTAGAAAACTTATATGACCAACTCAAACCTCTTGCCGCAACATCCGATGAAGATTGAAATTGGTTTAAAGCCAAGATGGTGGATATAGGTCACCAGTTCTTAAACAACAACCCAAAGGTGAAAAGTATTTTATATTCCCAGCATTTCAAATTCTTGAAAGACCTCCGGGAAAATTCTAATATAATTATTACGAAACCTTATAAAGGTTCTGGAGTTGTCACTATGAATAAAAGTGACTACAAATCTAAAGTGATGTCTGTTCTTCGTGATAAAAGCCGTGATCCCTCCTCAGAAGATATTCAGTTGTTGCAGGGCACAGTGTCAGCTAATCTACTGAATCTTCATGGCCTAAATGCTATAAGTAAAGATAAATTTGACTCATTAACACCATCAGATTGTAAATTCCAGCATGTGTGTGGTTTGCCAAAAATACATAAACCCAATAATCCTCTACGTCCTATATTGTCAGTGTGCGAATCCCCAAAGCATAAACTTGCTAGATGGTTAGTAGAATTATTGTATCCAGTCAAAACACAATTCTGTAAGTATGTGTTAAAAGATATATTTGAATTGGTTGATTTTCTTGACGATATTAATTTATTATTATGGATAAGAATATATACTCTTTTGATGTAAACTCGTTATTCACTAATGTGCGTTTGCTCAAAACAGTTGACATTTTGTGTGATTATATTTCCACAAACATTGTTTTCATCCCGTTCCCTATATCTTACTTAAGGGATTTATTACTTCTATGTACTAACAATGTTAGGTTTACATTTGAAGGCGATTGTTTCCGCCAAGTTGATGGTGTTGCTATGGGAAGTCGGTTAGGGCCCCTTTTAGCAGATATTTATATGTCGTACATTGAAAATTTATCGGAGGATTTAATCGAAAATGTGCCACTTTATAGAAGGTATGTAGATGATATTGTAATCATAAGTGAAATGCCTTGTTCTGCCACCTCAATTTTAAATCGAATGAATGAAGTTCAGAATAGGGTATCACCTACATCTGTAGAACAGAAAAGTAATTGTTTATCTTTCCTAGACATACTGCTTAGCCGACGGTTCGATGGGTCAATAAAAAGACCTATTTATAGAAAACCTACATGGACAGGACGGTATCCTAATTACCACAGTTTCTGCCCTGTTCGTTAGAAAAAAGCCTTAGTGAGTGAGGTGCCTCTTCAGTAGAATCCAACGAGTATGCACCGAAGATACACTTGATGAGGAAGAAAGAAAGTTGACAAACTCCGGTTGATAATAATTAACCAGACAAATTCAATAGGAGATATAAAGTACTCAGAACACAAAGACCCACTCTCCAACTAGCCGCTAAGAAAGATGTGTACATCAAGCTACCCTATATTATGCGTGATCATAGCAGTTTGACAACTAGACAAAGACTGAGCGCTGATGTTAAAAAGACTTTTTGTGCAGCTAAGATCATAATAATTGAGAATGTGAAGCCAATATATCCACCTAAGCCCTTAGAACATGCGAAAAATGATGTCACATCCAACTGTATTTGCCAGTTTGAATGTACGTGTAGACGCACATACATAAGGAGGACTCATCGATCTCTGCGAGTAAGGGCGGGCTTCAGAGCATATTCTTAAATGGATCCAGAAAAAAATGTAATCTTCAAAACCTATTAACAGTTAGAACAGGAGACCTAGCTCTTCTATTGTGAAACATATTATAGAGACAGCATTTAAAATTGACGTTTACACGTCTTTTAAAACCTATATATAAAACGTGTTTGCGGCGTATTCTAAAATTTATGGAAGCCCTAACAATTAGAAAGTTTAAACCACCTTTATGCGTTCAAAGCAACGATTCGTCATCACATTAAAAATTCCTTTTAAATTTCGTTTTGATACCATAGCAGATGTCACATTACCTCTTTTATTTGGTTTAGTGATCTTCAGTGTTATTTTGACCTTCAATATGTCCTTTTAACTTGGCCTGAGTCTATTTTCTCACCTCTTACCTCTTTATTACTTTCATATATATTCCTATGACGAGTCCGTGTGTGATCAGATTGTTCGAAATGTGTTACACAAATACATTACACGATTCAGACAGATTACGTCTTATTGCTTTATCTAAATGTATATTATTATTTCTTCCCACATTATTCTTGGCGGCCTGTTGAATTTTTGGGCCTGCTAACAAAATATCTACATTTTGCATCCAGTTTCCCGTTTACCAGCATACACTTATCACTTAAATATGAATTCTAACAGAATCATTTACTCTCGTAACTTTATTAATAATTTACGACCAAATGACTTTCATATTCCAAAGAAACCAAGGAGGAAACATCGTAGTGGTTGGCAGAGAGCTCTCAAACGTACACCAATACACTTAACTACGGTCCCCGTCATAATGAACTCAAACTGTCGCTCTCTACCAAATAAGATAATGTATCTACAATCCCTGATGTCAACTGATACGTATCATAACACTGCCATAATCGCATTACAAGAAACGTGGTTGCATGAACTGTATGATGACAACCTTATCTCACTAAAGGACTTTATTTTATTTCGACAAGACCGTCGCTGTTGTAATAAGAAAAATGGTGGTGGCGTTGCAACTTTTATTCACTCCAAATGGTCTGTCTCAAATAACATCTGCTTCACCTTCTCAAATGACTTCATTGACTGTATTACTGTCAAATGTCGCCCCAAACATATCCCCAAATACAAACAATTCTATATTACAAACATGTACATTTCTCCTAGTTGCTCTCCATCTGATCTATCTAATTTTGCTGATGAATTCACCATGTTTGCTGCTGCCAACTTCGACAACTCTCTATCCGTTATTACTGGAGACTTCAACACATCAGATTGCTCCTTTCTTGAAGCTCTTGGTCACACAAATATAGTCAAATTTCCCACTCGACTTGACAAAACCCTTGACTTGGTTTTTACCAATGATGAAGGAGTATATGAAACACGTAGACGTTCACCGATACATAACTCCGATCACTGCATTGTCCGCGTTTTGCCAAAAATATACAGCAAAACACATATTAAAATCTTCTCACACCTGTCCACGAAGGCACAACAAAGAAGCTACACATCTGACAACTTACTCAATCTAAGATGCATGTTAAAAGATACCAACTGGGATCTATTCTATGAAAGTACATTAGATGACTCAATCACCAATATAATGGATTATCTTAAGTTCTGCCTTGACATATGCTGTCCCAAACAAACACTGTTCAAACGCCTCGACCGCTTCTCGTCTCCCCATCTCAAACAACTTCGCAGGCAAAAAGAAATGTTATATAAATGCAAAGACAAGTTAGGACTTAAAAAGATAAATGCTCAAATCAAATCTGAAATCAAAAATCTTAATGCTATCTATAACCAAACACTTTTATCATGCAAATCTCCAAACAGCATGTGGAAACTTTTCAATGAAATTACTGGCAATAGTAAGCGATGTAATGTTTTTCCCTCTTGTGATGTTAATGCTCTTAATCTGTCTTTTATACGCTCTCCTTCTACCATAACCACTTCTAATGTTACCAATCTTGTAGCTGATAACTTCCAGGACTTCAATACTCTCGATGTTTTGAAATGTCTTAAAACTCTTAAGCCCTCACATAGTCTTGGCCCTGATGGCATACCTGCATATGTCCTAAAACAATGTGCAGATGCTTTATGTTCTCCTCTAACTAATATACTAAATGCTTCTTTCTCCGAAAACGTTGTACCTGTTCCATGGAAAGACATTAAAATAGTCCCTGTCCCTAAACCTGGAAATAGCAAGAACGTAAAGTTCAGACCCATCGCCATCACTTCCCCGTTTCTAAAGCTCATGGAAAAACTAATACTTCTTAAACTCGAACCCTCCCTTAAAAGCTTCGAAGACCCCAAACAATTTGCCTACAGACAGGGTAGGAGTACTTTAGACGCTGCAGCCGTCTTACACAACAGTATTGTCTCATCATTAGACAAAGGTGCCAAATATGTCCGCTGCACGTTTCTTGACTTCACTTCTGCTTTCGACTCTGTACCTAGAAGTCTCTTGCTAAATAAGCTCTCCACGACACAAACCGAGTCTTGGGTCACTAAGTGGTTGCATTCCTACTTTTCAAACAGAATGCAGTACACCGTATACAAAGGTCAATCCTCCTCTGCTGTGCTCACTGAATCTGGTGTCCCCCAAGGTGCTGTACTCTCCCCACTTCTCTTTTCATTCTTCCTACATGACCTACCGTCTTCAAATGATATTAACTTTGTCAAATATGCTGATGACCTAACTGTATCTTTACCTGTCAAATGTCAAAATGACTGCTCTAAACTAAATGGCTTCTTATCAGAAATTAGCCAATGGTCCAAGGAAAACGGTCTAACCTTAAACCCCTCCAAATGCCAAACAGTTAATTTCACCTTTAGGCATAAATCTGACCTAAACAAACTGGTTAGCGCTCACGAGGTGTGCAACATAGATGGCACTGAAATAGAAACTAAGTCGGAAATTAAATACCTAGGCGTCACTCTATCTTCTGATCTTTCCTGGTCGTCTCATATCTTGACGATTTCCAAGAAAATATACCGTCTTACCTTCTACATCAAGAAGTTAAGACATTCTGGTGTAACCCAACCCTTACTACTACAATTTGTTAACTCCCGTATTCTGCCTATAATTCTCTATTGCTCCCCCTTAGTCTTTCCTGGGCTATTGAAGAAAGACTATACCTTATTACGTAGGATGTTAAAGGTTGTCAGCAGGGTAAGCAGCTTGCCACTTAGCCAGCTTGTTAACATTCTGGTGGACAGGCACATGGACTCATGTGAAAAATGGGCGAAGTCCATTTTATCTGACTCACAACACCCTCTACACTCACAACTCTCCCCATGTATCTCTTCAGGGAAAACAAGAAGTCTATATAGGAAACTATATGCCCGCACTAGTAAGTACAAAAACTCATCCATACCCTACCTAGCCCGTGTTCTGTGTGATAAAGAATGCATCAGGCATGAAACCTTTAACTTATTAAATAGTCACTAGAACCAATGAATCTCGTCTTTCCAACTCACATCATTTATAGGTACAACGTTTTCTCTCTCTTCATTCTGTATTTATTTTTGTTATGTGCTGTTTTGTTTCTCTCTTCCTTGCAAACTCTACTTAAAACATTCTTGTTCGTTCTTTTACACTCTGTATATCTCGACCATTTTGCTATCGCTTACGCCAGTAAATATGCTAGTAGTATCTACTTTTGTAACACCTTCAAACATTTTAATTTTGGCTTTGCTACCGACATACTAATATGTTGTTGAGATAATCTTTAAACTATGTAGAACTTTATTTATTGTTAATGTAAAAAAAACTGGATGCAATATTGTAGTAAAATGCTGAGAATTCCATTCTGTATCACAAGTACTGATTTGGAATAAAGCTTATATAATAATAATAATAATAATAATAATAACTACTTCATTTCTTTTCAGTAGTTAATTTATAATGAGTAGATTTGTCTTTTCAACGAGTTGATCATGGATTGATACCATTTAGAGAGAGAACCATTGAAAACCATAGAGTACTGGACAGCTGTCTCATCCTAGTTTGGGAGTCGTCGTCAGTACACACCCACTGCCAGGTTTCGGACCCACGACCTTCTAGTTACAAGGCAAGCTCGTATACCATTCAGCCACTGTAACCCGATTCAACGGCTCATGAATTCTAACTTTCGTAACAACAGAAGACAAGGGCCAGGCAACACATCGTTTATTTTGGGAATCAACACATGTTTTTAGAATTTCATGTACATTATTATAGATTACTGTAAGCAAACAAACATAGCCCTCTGATTGGTTGTTTCTCGCTGGACCTTAATCTGTCATCTCTTTGTGGCCGTTTCTTGAAGTGCACATTATCTATCTGCAAATTGTATCTGCCTACGCAGTCTGCTGTGATTGGTTGTTGAGTCAGTCTTTGTTGTTATTCTTCTCATGACCAATATTAGGGACGTACACATTGACGTACATTACTGTCTACCAATTTGGCTAGCAGCGCAGCTCTCACCACTCTTCTACCAATACGTGATTTAGCGCGACCACCCCTAGGCAATGCCATCGATGGGACATCCATCCGCACACTTAATTGGATGGAGCTCAATGGTCACGGCTTCTTATCAGAACTCCAGGAAACTCCGTCCTGAAGGAAGTCACTGCCCTTAACTTCACTTCCTTTCAACTTTACTTGAGTTCTACTCAACTCCGTCAATCATATTACATATTACTTATTTAACTTTATCTCAGTTTCTACCCAGTTAACGCTTTCTGTATTGCGCGATTGTATTCCGGAATTTGCGATTTCAATAAATAATATGATCTTAATCATTCAACAGACTATCTTTAGTCAAGCCCATCTTGGCAAGGTAGTCAGGCTGCCCCAATAGTTTCCAAGTAATAAATACAAATACACTGTATAAGGATGATCTCATTGAGGAACAATACTGAAAAATTATAGGAATGTTTCAGCTTTGCACAATGCAGCCACCATCAAATATTGATTCCATGACGACTATCTTATTCATTCCTGCAACAGACATGAACAAACGGAAACTCATTGAAAATGAAACACCTGAAGCTCATTTGTATCTACGATACTTTCTACTCTTTACATCTCAAACAAACCACTAAATTACAGGATTTCATCATGAGCTGACATCAGTTACAGAACCACTGGAAAACACGGGAGTACTGGACGGCTGTTTCGTTATAGTTTGTGACTCTTCATCAGTACGTACCCACGCACTACGAGGGTTCGAACCCAGGACCTTCTGGTTACAAGGCGGGCTCGTATACTATCAACCCACTGGGACCCGATCCAATGGCCCGTGAATTCTAGCTTCTGCCAATTCACGACATAGCGCGACTCCCAGCCAATGTCTTCGGCGAGTATTTGTCCTCACACCCGACCAGCTACACCCTACTGGTCACGGCTTCTCACTAGAACCTACCTGAATAGGGCAAGTCGCTAGTGACCATCTCATTGAAGTCCTGCAAGCCAATCAAATCCCTACAAACCAACACTTGAATGCCATTAAATTACATTTAACACTTAAAGGCTTCTAAAACTTGAAAAGGATATAAAAAGAGTTGGTCATTTCCAACTTGACATATAGTTGTCAGTGTCTGCAGTAATTTGTTTGCAATCGAATTATCAGTGTAAAGCGGTTTACTTACTTTGGCTAATCATGACACACATACGACATGTTGAAAACTCTATAAAATCCAAAATCACTTATTGCTCGAATCTATAGATGTCACCTGACATGAGATGATGGAAGATTGCCGTAGTTTCTGCACATGATCTCACCTTATCAGATTTTGATGTAAATTGGTACGAGAATGAATGGATTTTGTAATTGCTTAATTCATGGATAATCTCCATCCAGGCATTAATGAAAACAAAACACGTAGATCAGCGAAGAGTCTCTTTTAGGCGGTTTCATTTTCTTAGCTGTACAATCACAAATATATATATATGCATTGTTTTGTATGTATGTGGACATTAAGTTTGTCAAACAAAAATAGACAACTGGTTAAGGTTATTTTAACTAAACAGGTGAAGGTTGGTAATACAAGTCAAGAAAGTTAAGTGTTAATGAAACTAGGGTAGTGACAAAGGTGATGAGTTGTCACAAACAGTTCTTAAAAGAACTTATGTAATAATATGAATAGCTTAATGAGTGAGTTTTACTCAGGATGCACATAGGAAAAAAGTAGATAATACGAAATTGCATAAGACTTCTGAATGAATACAAGGATTTTAAGCAATTAAAGAGCAGGCAAAGAAACAAAATTAAGTCATCAAAATCAAAAAAGAAAACTCGAATCAAATCAAAACAAAAATTGTTACCATGACAGTAGAAGTGGTTGAGTAATCTTCTTTTGTGTGCACAGCCTCGGTTTTTCTATGTAAATGGCTAGAGGTTCAGTGATACAAAGAAGACGAAACCGTATTGCCTTTGATAGGTTTTTCTTGACTCTGTAGATTACTTTGAAGCAGGAGGCGTTTGTTTAAATGGAATGATTAGTGTTAACCAGGTGTTCAATTATTGCACTCCTTATTGCACCACTATTGCCGTTTCGCAACCATGCTGGATAGTGTTCTTGAATCCTCTTGGACAGGGTGCGCATCAAACGACCGGTGTACCTGGCTCCACATCAGCAGGTGAACTGATATATGCACATAGAAGTGGTCAGATTCGGGGTCTTGTCTTTGAGGCTTCTGCAGATCAGTGGATGACTGGAGAACACTATTCTCAGCGTTGCTGCAAAGAATGTTCTTCTCAGAGATGATGTGATCCTTCTCTTGAGAATATCGCTTGCTAAATTTCCCTTGAAATTCAAGTTCATGTAGAGTTTCTTTTTAGACTCAATTAAAGTTTCGTCTCTCCGAGTTATTGGTTTTATATTTTTGTCGATGAATCTTATTGGGTATCCATTTTGGATGAAGATTTCTCTTAGAATATCTAATTCTGTTTCCAAAACGTCGGGTCTACAGATGTGTCGGATGCGGGTGGCAAGTGATTTAATTAAATTTCACTTCTGTTGAATGGGTACCCAGCTATAGAAGCTTGTTAGTTGACCATTCCACGTAGATTTTCTATGAATCGATCTTCTTAGTCTCCCATCAGTTCTTCTTGTTAGTTCCACATCAAGAAACGGAATTTTTGACTAGTTTTCCATTTCAAGAGTGAATTTTATTGCTGGATGGCAACAGTTAAATGTCTTCAGCAGTAAACTGGGGTCACTGTTGTTGTCACAAATAATGAAAATGTCGTCCACGTATCTTTTATACAGTCGCAAATTGTCAATGCTCGGCTTGACTTGTATTACCAGTCTTCACCTGTTTAGTTAAAATAACCTGAACTAAATGTCTATATCTGTTTGACAAACTTAATGTCCACATACATACAAAACAATGCATATATATTTGCCATTGTACAGCTAAGAAAATGAAACCACCTAAAAGAGACTCTTCGATGATCTACGTGTTTTGTTTTCATTTATTCGTTTCTCTTTAAGAAATAAAGTTTGATTGTAGTGAACATTAATCTGAAGATATTTGGTCAATTTTATATCACAGTGAACAATTCAATGTTAAGAAATCAAAGAGCTCACTCACTAAGTTGCTTCGCTATTGACTGATGATCATTTAGATCTTTGGATGCACTGTAGATTATATTCCTCAACACTCTGTCATCATTTTGGATGTAAAGGCAGATGCGTCTTAGATGATGATTTGGGGTTAACTTCATGTTATTTGATTCAACAGATTTTAAGTCAATTTGCCTGAGAACTCCACAGAATTTATTTCGTATGCTGAATATTACCAAAACTTCTCACATAGTTCATGATTATTTAGGAAGACTTTTGTATGTTAAGTATTAATTTAGTTATGAAGGGATATTAATCTGTCTACCGCAGACATCTTATAAATAACCTAATATTCCTGAAGTATTGAAAATCTACGTGTCTTAATATGCATTTAGAAGTGGATATCAACAAAATACATAACACAAGCTTCGTTTTATCATTATTATTGTTCGCTTTAATTCCTAGAGGAACATAGGACTTCATCCGAACATCTTTATTGCGTTTGGTTCTCTGCCAACGCTTTCACCTGGCTCCACCTCTGCTCACATGCTTTCATCTCCTCTTTACATGACCTCTTCCATGTTACCCTCGCACTGACGACCAACTCGCCACTTTCCATTCGGTTCTACTCGAGCAATGGCCTGGCGTGTGATGTCACTTGATGGTCTTCTCAGAGAATGGTCAGTCCACTTCCATTTCTCTCCACATATTTGGTGCAATTTCGTATTATCTACTTTTTTCCTATGTGCATCCTGAGTAAAACTCACTCATTAAGCTATTCATATTATTACATAAGTTCTTTTAAGAACTGTTTGTGACAACTCATCACCTTTGTTACTACCCTAGTTTCATTAACACTTAACTTTCTTGACTTGCATTACCAACCTTCACCTGTTTAGTTAAAATAACCTTAACCAGTTGTCTATTTTTGTTTGACAAACTTAATGTCCACATACATACAAAACAATGCATATATATATATTTGTGATTGTACAGCTAAGAAAATGAATCCGCCTAAAAGAGACTCTTCGCTGATCTACGTGTTTTGTTTTCATTAATTGCCTAATTCTTAAAAAAGATAATAAAAGAATATTCACTTTTAATTTCAGATGTAAATCAATATTGATAAGAAGTAGAATGTAAAAAGCGGATTGGGTACATGTTGAGAAGACAGTTGAGTGACGTCATGCGCCGGGCAATTGAGTGGAGCCGGAGTGGGAACTGACGAGTTGGGCATCTGAGGGCGACATAGAGATAGTCCGAGGAGGAGGAGGAGGAGATGAGATCTCATGAACAATTCTTTTAAAGGTTGGCTCCTCATTTACCACCCATCAATTTCGCTTTGTCACAATCTTATTTCTTGGATGGGGTATGTATTCTCGACTGTTCTCATCCATTTTTATCATTTTTCAAGATAAATAAGGAACTAGAATAAAGACCGTCTCCTCCAGTAGTTGTGTTTTTTACGGAAGATCTTAAGTTGGCAGGGAATCTTTGACATGCATCCAAGTTGTAATTCTTAATCGGATTATTAGAATGCTTTGTACCTCAAAGATCTAATCTGTTTTGTTGTTAGCCTAATAATGAAAGCATATTTATTTAGAGTTTCTGCTTGACTCCTAGAGCGATAGCATGAGTTTTACATATTTTCTTAGCATTTTCTTTCGGTGGTGTCTTTCTGTCTTGATTCAACATAGAACTTGGCACCGAAGTGCAGAAGTTCCAGTTGCCACGTTCCAAATAGCACACAAAGGTAGACAAAAAGATGAGTGAAGAGGATCAATAGAGTTTGACAAGTATAAGAGCGAAACAGAATGGGTAATGGTAGAAAGAAATATGAAAGATTACAAAGACTGAATGCATCAGCGCCATTGACAACGATTTTGAACCATGTCACCTATTGTCTCCAGTCATTGATTCCTAGAGTCCCGAGGACCCCAACCCGGAAGTCTGCATCTCCCTACCTGACTCAGTTTAACTGTCAAGGATTTCATGGATTGATGAGGCCATGTTTTTGTTTGGCCACCACTTACTCTTTTCCAACCTGCACCTTTATCAGCTAGTAATGCCCGTCTGGTGGGGGAGGCGATGGTTAGGCATGCGCACCACGTGACCTAGCCATTTCAATCTATGTAACTTCATAGCCTCGTCGACTGATATGCCCTCTTTGCCCAACACTCTACGCCTAACGTCAACATTACTTACCTTATTATACCAGCTAACGTAAGAAAGTGATCGCAGACATCTATGATCGAAAGCAGTCAACCTTTTCATGTCTTCAACTCGTATTGGCCATGTTTCAGAGCCATAGAGAAGGACGGAGCGAACTGCTGAGCAGTACACATATCCCTTAGTTTATAGTCGGGTGTCATTTCTACGCCAGATATGGTGTAAGTCAACGAAAGCAGCTCGAGCTTTTCGGAACCGTGCTGAGATTTCGTCGCCAATCAGTCCGTTGGTGCTGGTGGTCAACATGTTCTATCACTTCACTCCCTATCACTAAGCTAGGAGTTGACGTAGCCCAGTCCTGTAACCTGATCATCTTACATTTTACAGGGGCGAATCGCATGCCAAACATACGAAGATTGCCAGCCGGTCAAGGTGTTCAGAAGACTCTGCATTTTGTCACCATCCTCCCCTAACAGGATTATGTCATCTGCATATTCTAAGTCCATAAGACTATTCCCTGGTAACAAGTCGATTCCTAAGTCGTTACGTTCAGTTAGGGATACTTCCATTAGCATATCTATGATGAAGTTAAACAGGAATGTGGAAAGTGGACATCCCTGTCGGACACCACTGGTTGTTATCAATTCAGATGAAAATTCTCCATAAACCCTTACATGACTACGTGAGTTTGAATAGAGTGCCTTGATTAGTGCAATGTACTTTCTTGGCACTCCCTTCACAGTCAGGCATTGCCATAGTACCTTTCGATCCACGGAGTCGAAGGCCGCCTTCAAGTCAAGAAATATGGCAATTTTTAGACGCCAAAAAGTGTGTCCATGTTCTAGAATCTATTGGAGAGTGAAGATATGATCTATGCACCCTCTACCTGGTCTAATATTAATACTAACAAAATGAACACTCAGCCCAATTTATTTGTTTTAATTAAAACGATACATTTACACAATGCCAATCCGTCAAATGACTGGTTTAGTATCATTCTGAGTTAATATCACATTGAGTTTTAAGTAATTTTCTACTTTCGGTGTATCATTTATAGACAACATTAGACTTATTTCTGTACTTAATATCTATTCGTTCAACTGCATAAATGTCTTATGTACTGTCTACTTCTAGCATAATTCTCAATCTTTATTTTATCATATGACTCTTATTTAAGATTGTTTCTCCTGTTGTTTAGAATCTTTGTGTAATAAATGTTTGATTTTACGAGTTAGATCACGGATCGACATCAATAAGAGAGCCATTGAAAACCGACAGGTAGTACTGGACAGCTGTTTCATCCTAGTTTGGGAATCATCGGCATTATGCACCTATTGCATCTCGGACCCAGGACCTACCGGTTACAAGGCAAGCTCGTATGCCATTCATCCACTGGAACCTAATTGAATGGCCCATGAATTCTAACTTCTACCAATTCGTGGCTTGGGGTGACCGAAAAATAATGTTATTGGTGAGATATCCATCCTAACGCTTGACTGGATGGACCTCTGCCGATTATTTCCAAACTAGGATGAAACAGCTGTCCAGTACCCCCCTGGTTTTCAATGGTCCCCCAACTGATATCAGTCTGTGGTCATACCCGTAAAAACAAATCTAAACCTTACAAACCAACTCTTGAAAATAATTAATGCTTTTTTCTTAAAACAGAAGCCTTCAACACAATTGGTTATGTACAGTTATTATCATCTTCTTTCTAAAATGGGAGTATATTTACCGAAGAGAGTCACAGATGTATCAACTGCCTGACCTTCAACATATCTGGAATATCCAGACTACCGATAAACCCTTATTTTGAAATGATTATTTCACATACTGAAACATGGATATAAGCATTTACCCGAAAAAAGTGAATATTATCGTAAATTTTACGACGTATGAAACAGTCGATTCTATTTTACTGGTGTATACCTATGGCGTATTATTATTATTACTATTATATCCTTTAATTCCTAGAGGAACATATGGTTTCAGCCGCGCGTCTCCACTGTGTTCGGTTTTCTGCCAACTTTTTCACTCCACTCCAAGTCTGCTCACATGCTTTCATCTCCTCTTCACATCACCTCCTTCAAGTCACCCCACTCTCGGACGACAAACTCGCCGCCCGCCTCCCTTTCGGGTTCCACTCGAGCAATGGCTTGTCTAGTGATGTCACTTGATGGTTTCCTCAGTATATGGCCAATTCATCTCGATTTTTTCCTGCCTATTTGTTTCGCAATCGGTTCCTGATTGGTTCGCTCATCCGTGTTGCTGATCTTTTCTGGCTGGCCATCTGATCTTGAGTATTGAGCGAAGACAACTGTTGATGAAGGTCTGAAGTTTGTTTGAGATGCTCTTTATGACGCGCTGGCCAAGTCTCTGATCCGTATATTGAGTAGCATTGACTGACTTCACTTTGGAGTTGAAAATCCGGATCTTGCTTTCATTTTGATGGTGAGTGCTGTTGACCTCCACACAGACCTAAGAGTAATGAAAGCTTGTCTTGCTTTTCCGATTCTAGCTTTGATATCCTCCTCAGTTCCGCCTGTAGTTGAAACGATGCTTCCCAGGTAGGTGAAGGAGCAATGAGGAAACAGGCATAAAATGGACTCACGCAAAAAACTTGGAGGATCTGGACTTCGCCGATGATATATGTCTGATTTCGCACAAACTGCAGGATATGCAAGTGAAAAGCAACAAGCTGGCAGAAGAAGTATCAAAGGTAGGACTTCAAGTGAACATAGATAAAACAGAGGTGATGAAGATTCTTGGCCAACACCAACAGCAAAAACAACAACAGACGACAGTCAGCATAAATGGGAAGAACCTGAATGAAACAATGGTGTATAGGCATTGCATATATATTCATTTAAATTCTGTTATCTGAAAAATATTATTGTCGTTGTTGTTATGGTTTTCGCGAATTATCATCAATAAGCGCGGGAACAAGGCTTTTGAATTTGAAAATTTGTATTCAAAGATATTTGTTTAAATTATTCAATTTCTGTATACTGTGTAACTTATGACAGTCAACACTAATGCCTGATATTTTATATCAGTTGTGCCTTATCGATGATGGTTGGATCCAGAATACGTGTTGCATCCTGTTTAGGCCTCATCATCTGGATGTGCCTGTATCAGTCAAAATATCATGAAGCTAGTCTCAAAGTATCACCTAAACCAATATGCCCAAAGAGACCGAAAATATTGGTCAAAAAAATGACCAACGGGAAATTCAAATACATACCATCTTTATCATTCAATAGTAACATACCAAATAAAACTTAATGGTACCGTAAATAGCATCAATTCTTTGAACACCATGAAGAATGAAAACTTTATACAAATTGAGAGTGGCACAGTCACGTTTCTGTAGTGCGAATTCCACGGTACAGAAATAGACCTAGGGTTATAATTAATAGATCAAACTTAATATTAACAAAATGAATATTTAGCCCAATTTATTTGTTTTAAGTTTTCTTTTAAAGGGCATAAAACTGGACAGGCTCAAACACCATTTTGTTATCCTTCCTTGTGATGGTACCAAACACAGACTCTGAGTTCATAGTTCAGCCATACTCTAGCTAGATAAGTTCTAAAGACTTTCCTCCAAGAAACCTTAACATTTAGTCCTATTTAAACATACTACTAATCAGAGCACGTTACAAAATGACTGCGTCTTTTTATTCGACTTTTGTTATCAGTACTTACAAGCTAAATGGAGCACTGATTGATTGGGTAGTTAGGCATACTATGTTTGGTAAGGCTGGTATAGTGTAGCTAATCAATAGCACAACTAATACCTTACATTTCTATGAAATCATACTGATTAACTGTGATTTTTTTCGCTTAGACATCTTTAATTATTACTATTCCCTCGCGTTCCGACTGGAATATAGGGCTGCAACAACAGATCTTCACTTTCTTCTATTTTTTGCTGTCCGCTTCAACTGGGTCCTCGATTGCACATAATCTTTCATCTCCTCCATGTCACCTATTCGCCACCTTCCATTGAGATTCCACCCGAGTAATCGCCTGAGTTCCGCGCGATGTAACTCGATGGTTTCCTCAATGTATGCCCGATCCATTTCCATTTTTTCTTACATATTTGTTGAGAGATTGGCTCTTGGTTGGTTCGTACCCACAGTTTCTTGTTACTAATTCTTTCTGGCCATTTGATCTTTAGTATAGGGCCAGTGACACGGGCAGCTGTTGATAAAAGTCTGCATTAGTCTGTTGGAAATGCTTTCTGTGACACGCCAAGTTTCTGGCCCATAAAGAAAAACCGACTTGACAAAGGTGTAGAGAATCCAAATCTTGTTGTTTATGCTGAGTGTAGAAGATTTCAAAACCGGTTTCAGGTTGATGTTTATAATACCCGAAGCTAATTAAGTGCTTTTTGGTGCAAGGAGGTTCATCATACTGAAGTTTCTTTAGCAATTTTTGTTTACAGGGTGGGGTTGCTAGCCTCACGCCTGAGAAAAGAATGATTACATTAAGTAAAAGTTTAGAGAGAAGCAACTTTTTGGGTTGCTCTCCTCAAAATCAGAAAATAACGGACAAACAATGAGAACAACACCAACAAAGGAAACAGTTCACAGAAAAAAGGGCAAAAAGCGACGACAACTATACAATAAGACAACATGCAATATAGTTCAGTACAGTTAACTAAAATGATATCTCAACCATAAACTCACTGACTTGGAGCAACTTGAACATATAAATCCAACAATATATACAATTATAGATGTGTTTATGTTTAAAAATTTCACAAATCCAAACAGTGGGTAATGTGTATTATCTGTCAATAAGATTGTATTCTTGGATTAAGTGTTCGAAAGGTTAATAATTGTGATAATTTCCGCAAACTCTTTGCATAAAATTTTACAGTAATAAGAGTTTTTATTAGTGAGCAAAATGTAGGAGGAGGTCATGCGAGGAGGAGATGAAAGCATGTAGACAGACCTGGAGCAGGGTGAAAAAGTTGTCAGAAAACCGAAGTCAATGGAGGTACGCAGCTGAAGCCCTATGTTCCTCTAGGAACTAAAGGATACAATAATAAATAAATAAATAATAATTAAGTGCTTTACTTTATCGTAGATATATTGTTCAGCTTCATACAGCTGGTAATGAGAAAAACTTGACGTTGTCAAGGCATAGAGTAGGTTTGTTTCAGTCATATTATGAAAGAAAGCCCAAGGAATAAAAACGACGTACCTGTCTCCACTAACACCACAGATTTAGTTCTTCATTTACATTCAGCCAGAAAAACTCTGCTAATATCCAATGGATTTTTGATGGAAGCATTATTATCTATTTATTTATTTATTTTACAATAGCTTGATTCCACACAGTATTTTAGTACAAGTATGGAATTTCCAGTATATGACAACGGTAGTCCTAATTTAGCAGGCCGACCATTGATATCAAGTGTATGTCGGCCGGTGATCGAACCCTGGAATATATACATGGTCGGCGAGCGTCCTAACCGCTGTGCCATCAAAATTGTAATTCGAAAACTAACTTCATATTGACTGAAATTATATATGTCCGAACCAAGTTCACTTTTAACAGTTTGAAAAAATTTGTGCATTCGCTATATATATGATATTCATTATATGTAGGGTTATTTTTGTACTTTCCAATGGATGAAAAACAAAACGATATTGTTTTTCTGTGACGTTTCGCTATTTAATGCTAATGGCTTTATCAAAGTATTATTGTCCATATAGTCTCAGACAAGAATTAACTAACCTTTTTTCATCTAGTAAATAAACAATTTCCTCCATCCATCCATCCATCCATCCTTATATACCTTCACGTTTTACTTTTATTATTTCTATTATATTTATGGTCCTGTTGCTTCTTTGCTTGTTTTACTCTTATAACTGCAAACACCAACTTATCTCTAGGATCTCTGTATTCTTTGTTTTTCCCCTCACCATATCATCATGTAAAGAGAACATTGTGTTCAATATTTTTAAACATGCTAGTATTTCTATACCGCATCGACAATACTGTGTGAAACAAGCCCACGTCAATTTTCACTTGTATTATTATTACCTTAGCCATTATCGTTATTATTATTTCCATTTACCCCTATTGTAAATGTGGAAAATTTTCTATGTGATTAATTTTTATTTATAATTTGAGGAAATTAGATGCAATATTGTGATTAATGCTGAAAATTCCATTCTGTATCAAAAGTGCTGTTTTTGGAATAAAGTAAATTATTATTATTATTATTAATCTACACTTGGTTTGGTTATGTTTACCAATTGGTCAAGTTGACAACGCAAAAACGACTCCATGCTAAGAAACGATAGTTAAATTGTTATATACAAACTGAGATTTGGTTTAATAATATTTTGATAAAGCTATTCGAAGTATTAAGTAGTGAAACATCAGTAAAAACAATATCGTTATGTTTTTCATACATTGAGAAATACAAAAAATCTTTATTATAATTGATTAAAATTAATTTTTTTAATTATAACATACACTTTCTTTTTCTTCTTGTAAATACAATGTAGCCAAATTGGTGGATTTTTATTCGAAAGCAGCTTTTATTTGCGTTATTATTGATTAGCACAAAATTATTTGCTTTGAAAATATCAATACGTTTACCACTTACTTGCTTTCTAACAATTGTACATTATGTGGGTCTATTCTAGTGTGAGCAGTATACAGTATACGAACGCTATACAACTAAGAGTTAAATTACGTGTTCAGAAATCAATTAGAAAAGCAAGTTTATGCCTGTAGACAGATGAATGAATAATATCAGTAAATTACCTTCACACTTAAGTACGACAATAATAATCATAATAAGATTAACTGTAGTCTTCAAAGATTACTCACCAATGGCTACGAGTGTAACAACAGAAGACAATGGCAAGGCAACAGATCCTTTACTAAGGAAATCAACACAAATTTATAGATTTTCATGTACATTATTATAGATTATTGTTAGCAGAAAAACACAGTCTTCTGATTGGTTGTCTTCCAAAGAAAGTTAACCGTGCATCTCTTTTTAGCTGTTTCTTGAATGTCAGATCATCTATATGTTAACTGTATCCGCCAACGCAAAGTCTTGTTCTCATTTTTCTAACGACCGATATCGAGGATATGAACACTGACGTAAATTACTGTCCACCAATTTTGGCTAACAGCCAGTACTCACCACATGAGAACAATATGGTAACGAATATTTTTATCATTGACAAGCAACATAGGTGAGAAGAAAAACCCAATGACAAATGTTTTATCGTTCGTCTATAGACAAAAATATGGAGATTATTATTATATCAGTACTTAAATTGAATTGAACCTAACCACTTGAAACTATAATACTCAACAAGAGTGAAATAGAAACAGGTTATTTAAAATTACCTCCATTTATTCAAATTTCATTGCATCCATAAAATCTGCTTTATCAAGATACCTCTGCACGCATTGAGCTTGAAAGACAACCGCATCAATGGCAGAGTAGTTAGTTCTGTGTCAAGAGAAGATTACGGAAAGAAAGAAACGTTTGGTGCCGATGAATTCAAGATTTACCCTTGGTTGTAATAAAAAAAGCAATATCCTTGTCCATAGCGTTTTTCTACATCTATTAGGCTAAGTTTTATATTATTCGACACTAAAAGGTCAAATTATTCATATCAGTCTTCTGAACGAATACAATGGATTTTGGAATAATTTATTGTACATTTATGTTGATTTCTCGTATCCTATTTTTTCATTTCTTTATGTTCCCAGTGTAACATTGGACTTCATGCTAGGGGCTTGAAGTTTCGGTAGCAAAGGCGTTTGTTTTTATGAGATAGGGTTGCTAGCCTCATGGCCAACCCTCTCTCTTTACCAGTTTTATTAGTGGCTTAGCGAGGTAAAGGAGTACATCGGCTGGGGACCGAACCCTGGACAACATGAGGCGTGATTGGCGGGCATTCTACAGGTGTGCCACCGACGCTCCTACCCTACTACACAGTGTTTTATTCATTGAAGACTTCCACCAATTTTTACCTCCGAATGTATACGATTTAGAAATAACCGCATAACATGGTCGACACTGTTATATCCTTCAACATTTAAGTCTCTAATTTCAAGAGCTTTTGTACTTCTTATTATTGTTGTTCACAATCAATATTTTTATTACATTCATTGGAAGGTTTCCTAACAGAATATGTTACCCTTTAGAAAAGATAAGCTTACAGACAAATAATTGAAGATCACTTAATTAATATATCTTAAACTAATCAAGTTTTTAAGAGTTATAATATCTGAGCGATGATACGGCATAGCTTAAATACCCCCATTGATATAAGAATAGAACTTGTGCACTGTGGCAGAGTATAATCCAGCTACTCTTATCTACACCCAACACGTCCAATCGGGATGATTCATTGCTCCTACCGGAAATATGGGAAATATTACTACCAATCAAATCAAAAGATGAGAAATATTGGAATCATATAAACGAAGCTGGAAAGTTGTCTGAGTAACTTGATATGATTATAAGCTGTAATAAATTGTGCTCAAAACGTGGTTATCAGTAAATATTACTGTAAAACACTGTGAGACTTTATCAAAATAAATTAAATACCCTCAGTTTAAGTCAGCGCCACTTGAACACAAGGAAAAACGAAAAATTGCTGATTGAATAGACAGCACATAACTGCATGAAATCGTGAAAAATGCAGCTGTACATGTTTACATTTGAAGTCTGAAGCGTAACTATGACTATGTGAAGCAATATTTATGTCACAGACACTAGCAAGACTCTGAAGCCGTGTAAATGAATACCTCGAAAACTTTACTTATTCATAATTTAATGTATAAATATCGAAATAATAGATTATTTGTGTTATTACATGAACATAGCAACGCTACAATAGCGCTGTTGTTAGGGCATTTCATAAACTCACTCATCATATTTTATCTGATATTTTGAATTTGGTACACTCAGGTTACAAAGCAGCTTACCGCTATAAAATTAAAAGGTTATTTAAATAAAGTATTAACAGAGGATTAACATAGGCTCCAAGCCTTTTATCCTCAATCAATAAATCTGAAGTAAGAGCATGTCACAGATCAGCTTATTGCTTATGACAGAAGGTATACAATTTCGAAAAACCTACCATTGTCATGTTAAGAATTTATATTGATAAAAATTATTTATTATGGTACAACAAAGAGTAGTTGATATGTTTCCACAATGACATAAATAAACAATAATGAACTAAAACACGGGTTATATATGTGCGCGATCATTGAACATCTAATCGATAATGGTTACCCTATCTATATAGCCTCCACCTTCAAAGTCATCTACACGATGAAAAGTAATTTACCCAAATCACTACTTCTCTGAACCATCTGTATTGCTGAAGCGGATATGGCCATCGAAATAGAAAAGCCAGATCTCTGTATACAGAAGAAGTTCCTTCAAACCCTCTCCCCGAACTTTCATGGTTTGTATCCCTCCATGATAAAAAGTGGTAATCCCAATTCATATTTTGGCTCTACAAATTTTTCTTTTTCTCTATTCAGTTTATATACTCTTCCTTTATTACCTCGATTGTTACTATTCTCGCTTCGAATTGTCTCCGGTATTATTTCACTCATTCCACTTGTCATTCTAAATCAATTCTGTCTTGCAAAGTTAAATTCTATGTTATCAAATTTCACACAATGTTACGTAGCGTTTTTATTTTTATTCTTTTTGCTTACTAATCCAATTATTTCACACCGCTTCCAATTCCTACACATCCAGTGAATTCTTCTAAATATGACATTAATTGTTTCGCTACTTCACATTGAACCATGATTAGAATCACAAACAATTTAATTGCATTTCATACTATTATTATTATTTTATGCATTCACACCTATGATTCAATTCTCTCACCCGGTATATAATTTATTAAAAACCGTAAATATGTACGATTGTACAGCTTGATAATAAATTTATTGAAAAGAGTCTCTCTTCTCTGAATTAGTTGTGTTGATTTTCTATATATGTCTCAATGGGAATTTTCTATGAATTATAATATTAGCCTCCACAATTCAGTATTACGTAATCATATTGCGTGTTTTCCAAGTTTTCACTTATAATGCCTGTTTGAACATTTATTCACGTCATTTCACTAAAACCAAAGACGAAATTCGTGAAATACGCTGAAATTTAAAACCATCAACCAGTTATTTGGTTTACTTCCTCTCCATCAAATATTGAGTATCCTTTTTTCATTTCTTTACGTTCCCAGTGGAACATGGGGCTCCAAGCTAGAAGTTTGAAGTTTCGGTAGCAGCGTCATTTAATTTTTTACAGGATGGAGGTATCTAGCCTCATGGCCAACCTTCTCCTCTTTACCAGTCTTATTACTGGCTTAAAGAGGTAAAGGAATGAGCCTGAGGCTGGGGATTGAACCCCGGACCGCGTGAGGCATGGTTGGTGAGCATTCTACCACTGTGCCACCGACGCTTAATATTCAGCATACACAGGAAGTACACATATCAGCCTACAATAACTTACTCTTCACCTTGTAACAACAGAAGACAAGGCCCAGGCAACAGATCGTTTTATTACGGAAATCAACACGTATTTATATATATTTCCTATACATTATTATAGCTTATTCAAGTAGACAAACGCAGTCTTCTGATTGGTTGTTTCGGGTAACATCAAAAAGTGGAGCCATCTATCTGCGAATCATATTTGCCCACGTTAAGTTTGCTGTGATTGGTTGTTGAATCAGCCTTGTTCATATTTTCTCACGGCCAATATTAGTGACATAGACATTGACGTAGATTAATGTCTACCGATTGGCTAGCAGCCTGCTCTCACCACAACCTTACTCTCTATGTAATGTGTTAGTAGAAACATAAAGGTAATCACATAAAAACTGAAATTCTTTTAATGTAAATTTTATTATTGAAAACTAAAAAACAAAAAATAATGCTGTCATACTTTTTTAAAAACTCAAATAGACAGAAAAATATCTAATTATTTTAAAAATAAGGTGAACAACGACAACAACAACAGCCTCTGTTATGATTACATTCCATTAACAATACAAAGATATTGCATATATCATGATTCAGCACAATTATATTCATGATATTAAGAATAACCAGATAGTTGACCAAATAAATAAATATTGAGTAATTAAAACTTTATAAGTTGAAAAAGAAAAGAAAGTAACTGTCAAGCGAGAGAGAGAGAAAGAGGGAGACTAATAACAGGTTAGAGTAACCCAAGTGTGAGGGAACGAAAAAAATAGGCGAAACTTAAAGTAAGGTAATACGTGCACATTATCATGAAATTTAGAAATAAGAAATATACACAAAGCCGGAAATAAAAATGAGACACGGTTAGAAAGTAGTTGAAAGAACAATATGAGAACGATTGTGCGGTTGATTCGACGTGAGATTCCCGGACATATATATATATATATATATACTCTAGGTTATTAAACTAATCTGCGTCTGTCTGTCTTCTTGTACTAAAATGGGAAAATAAACAGTGAACAGTCAAGAAATGTTGCGAAAATATTCATTCAAACATTTAGAAGACAAAAGAAAAGTTGAGCAATGAATACTCTTTTCGATAATTTCCTCTTCCGGCTACAAAAACACACAGAATACTCTAGAATAGTCCTCACTGACAATATTGCTGTTTTTTTAAATAATATTGATTTGTTAAGATCACTGAAATTATAGTTCACCTTTTCCATGTGTATCTATTAGTTTGTGTGCGTCAGTAACACAGCGGTAGAATGTTAGCCAACCACGCCTCACGTGGTCTGGGTTGCGATCCCCGGCCACAGACACACTCCTTGACCTAGCTAAGCCAGTAATAAGACTGTTAAAGAGGGAAGGTTGGGCATGAGACTAGCAACCCCATCCCGTAAAAATAAACAACGCACCTACCGAAACTTCAGGCTTCTGCGCTTGAGGCCCTATGTCCCAATGGGAACATACAGGAATAAAATAATAATAATAATAAAATCGATCAGTTTGACTGTGACTGTGGAGCCAGTTACTTAGACCGTTCAATTAGGCGTGTTTGTCAGCGGATTCCCAAATATCATCTTGCATGGTTAAGTAAGGGAGAAAACAAGTCTATTTATAGTTCTTTACTGTCACATCTCGTAGATAGAGAACACAGATTTGATGTAAACAAGGCCTTCAAAGGCATCTACCGTATACCTCAAGAGTTCAGCTATTACATATAGCTGAGGCTGTTGGAATCTACGTTAAGAAGTCGTCTAATCTATGTATCCAAAAGAAGTTGGTTGCTTCAAACCCTCCCCTTACCTTAGCCATCAAAGTTTTAATGATCCTTAATTTTTTGGGGAGATTCCCTTAATTTTATTTAATATTCTATTTAGCATTACACTTTTATGCTTATAAATATATGTGTAAAACTTAGGCACTGTGGTAACAAGTAATTCCATATTAGTTTGTTTATTAGATGTATTACACAGACAGTGAAACAGTATTATTTACTGGATGACAAGGTTTCGAACAAAATTTAATGTTCATAATCATTATCGCCAATTATAATCACACGACCTCAAAACTTCAGTTTTATAGTTTTCTTTGTTTTCTCCTATTTGTCGTCCTTGGGGGAGTAGAATTTTCCAGATATCAGGGACAGGTGATGAGTCATTTCTATTACATGTAATTGCAGTTGATTCGATAAACAAAGCTTCCGTTATCAATCTCTCCCTATACCCTGTGACCTTAGATTTTAAAACTGTCATCTTATCCAATCCTATTGTATGGTTGTGTTGTGTGTAACTGCATGTAGTAATATAGCTGAACTATTCTCTAGATTTCTTATCTTATTTGGGTCAACCAATCTAGATTTTACGAGTTGATCACGGATTGATATCAGTTAGAGAACCATTGAAAACCAGGGAGTACTGGACAGCTGCTGTTTCATCCTAGTTTGGGAATCATCGGCAGTACGCACCCACTGGGTTTCGAACCCAGGACCTTCCGGTTACAAGGCAAGCTCGTATACCATTCAGCCACTGGGACCCGATTCAATGGCTCGTGAATTCTAACTTCTACCAATTCGTGATTTAGCGCGACCCCAACCATTGTCGTTGGTGGGACATCCATCCACACACGTGACATCTAATTGGACCTCACTGGTCACGACTTCTCACTAGAACTCAGGAAACTCCAGCCTGTAGCAAGTCACTAGCGAGCATCAGATTAACTTTCTATAGTTTGGTTTGTAAGGATTAGTTATGTTTTACGAGTTGATCACGGATTGATATCAGTTAGAGAACCATTGAAAACCAGGGAGTACTGGACAGCTGCTGTTTCATCCTAGTTTGGGAATCATCGGCAGTACGCACCCACTGGGTTTCGAACCCAGGACCTTCCGGTTACAAGGCAAGCTCGTATACCATTCAGCCACTGGGACCCGATTCAATGGCTCGTGAATTCTAACTTCTACCAATTCGTGATTTAGCGCGACCCCAACCATTGTCGTTGGTGGGACATCCATCCACACACGTGACATCTAATTGGACCTCACTGGTCACGACTTCTCACTAGAACTCAGGAAACTCCAGCCTGTAGCAAGTCACTAGCGAGCATCAGATTAACTTTCTATAGTTTGGTTTGTAAGGATTAGTTATGTTTTACGAGTTGATCACGGATTGATATCAGTTAGAGAACCATTGAAAACCAGGGAGTACTGGACAGCTGCTGTTTCATCCTAGTTTGGGAATCATCGGCAGTACGCACCCACTGGGTTTCGAACCCAGGACCTTCCGGTTACAAGGCAAGCTCGTATACCATTCAGCCACTGGGACCCGATTCAATGGCTCGTGAATTCTAACTTCTACCAATTCGTGATTTAGCGCGACCCCAACCATTGTCGTTGGTGGGACATCCATCCACACACGTGACATCTAATTGGACCTCACTGGTCACGACTTCTCACTAGAACTCAGGAAACTCCAGCCTGTAGCAAGTCACTAGCGAGCATCAGATTAACTTTCTATAGTTTGGTTTGTAAGGATTAGTTATGTTTTACGAGTTGATCACGGATTGATATCAGTTAGAGAACCATTGAAAACCAGGGAGTACTGGACAGCTGCTGTTTCATCCTAGTTTGGGAATCATCGGCAGTACGCACCCACTGGGTTTCGAACCCAGGACCTTCCGGTTACAAGGCAAGCTCGTATACCATTCAGCCACTGGGACCCGATTCAATGGCTCGTGAATTCTAACTTCTACCAATTCGTGATTTAGCGCGACCCCAACCATTGTCGTTGGTGGGACATCCATCCACACACGTGACATCTAATTGGACCTCACTGGTCACGACTTCTCACTAGAACTCAGGAAACTCCAGCCTGTAGCAAGTCACTAGCGAGCATCAGATTAACTTTCTATAGTTTGGTTTGTAAGGATTAGTTATGTTTTACGAGTTGATCACGGATTGATATCAGTTAGAGAACCATTGAAAACCAGGGAGTACTGGACAGCTGCTGTTTCATCCTAGTTTGGGAATCATCGGCAGTACGCACCCACTGGGTTTCGAACCCAGGACCTTCCGGTTACAAGGCAAGCTCGTATACCATTCAGCCACTGGGACCCGATTCAATGGCTCGTGAATTCTAACTTCTACCAATTCGTGATTTAGCGCGACCCCAACCATTGTCGTTGGTGGGACATCCATCCACACACGTGACATCTAATTGGACCTCACTGGTCACGACTTCTCACTAGAACTCAGGAAACTCCAGCCTGTAGCAAGTCACTAGCGAGCATCAGATTAACTTTCTATAGTTTGGTTTGTAAGGATTAGTTATGTTTTACGAGTTGATCACGGATTGATATCAGTTAGAGAACCATTGAAAACCAGGGAGTACTGGACAGCTGCTGTTTCATCCTAGTTTGGGAATCATCGGCAGTACGCACCCACTGGGTTTCGAACCCAGGACCTTCCGGTTACAAGGCAAGCTCGTATACCATTCAGCCACTGGGACCCGATTCAATGGCTCGTGAATTCTAACTTCTACCAATTCGTGATTTAGCGCGACCCCAACCATTGTCGTTGGTGGGACATCCATCCACACACGTGACATCTAATTGGACCTCACTGGTCACGACTTCTCACTAGAACTCAGGAAACTCCAGCCTGTAGCAAGTCACTAGCGAGCATCAGATTAACTTTCTATAGTTTGGTTTGTAAGGATTAGTTATGTTTTACGAGTTGATCACGGATTGATATCAGTTAGAGAACCATTGAAAACCAGGGAGTACTGGACAGCTGCTGTTTCATCCTAGTTTGGGAATCATCGGCAGTACGCACCCACTGGGTTTCGAACCCAGGACCTTCCGGTTACAAGGCAAGCTCGTATACCATTCAGCCACTGGGACCCGATTCAATGGCTCGTGAATTCTAACTTCTACCAATTCGTGATTTAGCGCGACCCCAACCATTGTCGTTGGTGGGACATCCATCCACACACGTGACATCTAATTGGACCTCACTGGTCACGACTTCTCACTAGAACTCAGGAAACTCCAGCCTGTAGCAAGTCACTAGCGAGCATCAGATTAACTTTCTATAGTTTGGTTTGTAAGGATTAGTTATGTTTTACGAGTTGATCACGGATTGATATCAGTTAGAGAACCATTGAAAACCAGGGAGTACTGGACAGCTGCTGTTTCATCCTAGTTTGGGAATCATCGGCAGTACGCACCCACTGGGTTTCGAACCCAGGACCTTCCGGTTACAAGGCAAGCTCGTATACCATTCAGCCACTGGGACCCGATTCAATGGCTCGTGAATTCTAACTTCTACCAATTCGTGATTTAGCGCGACCCCAACCATTGTCGTTGGTGGGACATCCATCCACACACGTGACATCTAATTGGACCTCACTGGTCACGACTTCTCACTAGAACTCAGGAAACTCCAGCCTGTAGCAAGTCACTAGCGAGCATCAGATTAACTTTCTATAGTTTGGTTTGTAAGGATTAGTTATGTTTTACGAGTTGATCACGGATGTCCCACCAACGACAATGGTTGGGGTCGCGCTAAATCACGAATTGGTAGAAGTTAGAATTCACGAGCCATTGAATCGGGTCCCAGTGGCTGAATGGTATACGAGCTTGCCTTGTAACCGGAAGGTCCTGGTTCGAAACCCAGTGGGTGCGTACTGCCGATGATTCCCAAACTAGGATGAAACAGCAGCTGTCCAGTACTCCCTGGTTTTCAATGGTTCTCTAACTGATATCAATCCGTGATCAACTCGTAAAACATAACTAATCCTTACAAACCAAACTATAGAAAGTTAATCTGATGCTCGCTAGTGACTTGCTACAGGCTGGAGTTTCCTGAGTTCTAGTGAGAAGTCGTGACCAGTGAGGTCCAATTAGATGTCACGT
The DNA here is from genome assembly GCA_944472135.2 of Trichobilharzia regenti. Lineage (NCBI taxonomy): Eukaryota > Metazoa > Platyhelminthes > Trematoda > Strigeidida > Schistosomatidae > Trichobilharzia > Trichobilharzia regenti. The sequence goes on from OX235263.1 coordinate 29,084,345, forward strand.
GTGTGGATGGATGTCCCACCAACGACAATGGTTGGGGTCGCGCTAAATCACGAATTGGTAGAAGTTAGAATTCACGAGCCATTGAATCGGGTCCCAGTGGCTGAATGGTATACGAGCTTGCCTTGTAACCGGAAGGTCCTGGGTTCGAAACCCAGTGGGTGCGTACTGCCGATGATTCCCAAACTAGGATGAAACAGCAGCTGTCCAGTACTCCCTGGTTTTCAATGGTTCTCTAACTGATATCAATCCGTGATCAACTCGTAAAACATAACTAATCCTTACAAACCAAACTATAGAAAGAAAATCTAGATTTTGTCAAGTTTTTATGTTCAGCTAGTCTGACTGTCCCTGTCCTACTAGTTTGACCTATTTATTTGACCTGACAATAATCGCAGGCAAGGTATTAGATAAACTAAATTGTTTTGTTTTAAAGGCTTCACTGGCAGGATCCTTTAACCGACAAAGCTTGTTTCTAATTGAGTTTGTGGGTTTGAATGCAAGCCACTTTTATTCCTGTCTTGTTAAGAATTCTGCGTAAGGTTTCCGAGGTTCCTTCCTTGTATGGAATTACTGTTGATGATTTAAATTCCGTATTGTCGGTGTCGTCATTAATATTATTATTATTGCCAGTATTATTATTATCATTATTATTGTTATCATTATTATTACTGTTATTATTATTATCACTATCACTACTATTATTATTTATTTTTAGTTTTCCTTACATATTTCCTGACTAATTTGTCCGGATAATTATTAAGTTTCAAGGTTTCTTTTATGTGTATCACCTCTTGCCTCAGATTTTCCTCGGTGCTACTTAGTTTTTGTGGTCTTTCTCTTAAACATTTCACCAATCCTATTTTTACTGACAGAATGGGATGATCTGAAGTCCAAGTATCTGTTTGAATGTGTGGGTTTTCTGTAAACACTAGTGTTTAACTTCCCATCTTCTTTCCTTTTTACGTTGCAATCTAACATTGGAAGCTCCCCTTCCTGACTTTCCAATTCATAAGTGAATTGAATTGCCTCTACCTTCGAGTTGATGTGTTCGAAAAATCTATCTATATCTTGTGTTCTGAGTACAGTAAATGTGTCATCTACATACCTCCACCATACTTTTGGGGTGGGGGTGAACGTTTCAATCACTATGCTTTCCCACCTATCCAAGAATATATCTGCTACAACCGGGATATTGGTGATCCTATGGGAACTCCCTCAGTTTGCTTCTATATTTTCCCTTGGAATTTAAATACTGTGGAACACATTTCTGACCAATAACTCGAAGTTAGGACAAAAGTACCACTCGAGGAAATAATGCTGGGAGTGCAGCTCTGCCTGGCTTCCACAAACTAATATGGAATTACTTTTATGTTTATTATAACTTATGCTTCTTGAACTGCAATTTCATTGATCATAACAAATCGACATCAATATAGTGAAAATATTCATTCACACATTCATAAAAAACTAAATAATTGAGCAGAGAATATTCTTGTCTATAATCTCTTCTTCCGGCTCTACATATATATATATATATATATATATATATATATATATACAGAATATTCTAGAATAAGACGTCAGTAACAATATTGGTGTTTTTAAATACTGTCGATTTGTTAAGTAAGATCAATGGAATTACAGTTCATTAAGGATGCATAAATTATATTGATAATAAAAATATATTAGCAAATAGAATATCAAATAAAATTAAGGAAATTCCTACAAAAAAAAATAAGGATCATTCGAACCTAGATGGCCAAGGTAAGGACAATGTCTAAACTAGCTTCTTTTGGACACATAAGTTAGGCTTCTTAGTGTGGATCCCAACGGCCTCAGTGATATTTAGTAAACGAACTCTTAAGACGAAGTTAAGCTTTGCTGGTATGCGGTAAATGACTATGAAAGCCTGGTTGACATCAGTCTTGTGTTCTGTATCCACAAGATGAGATAGAATAGCTCTACGAATTGATTTTGTTTGTACTTTACTTAACCACGCAGGGTGATGTTCGGAAATCCGACGAGTAACATGCCTAATTGTGTACGGCCTATGTAACTGGCTCATTCCACAGGAGCAGTTAAATTGGTAGAAACACATGGAAGAGGCGAAATTAGGCAGTTTGTCTTTTACTCCCGAACGCCGTTGGAATTCACATTAAGAAGCCTAATTTGTGCGTCCAAAAGAAGCTAGTTCAGATAATGTCTTTACCTTGGCCAACGAGGTTCTAAAAATTCCCAATTTTTTGTAGAAATCTCCTTAATCTTAGTTGATAATCTACTTGCTATTATAGTTTTATTATTATTACAACCTGAGCATATTTAATGAACTGTAATTCCATTGATCTAACTTTACATATCGATATTATTGAAAAAACACTAATACTGTCATTGACTACTATTCTAGAATGTTCTATGTATATAAACATATATATATATATATATATTTATACATTTATATATATATATATATATATATATATATATATATATAATTGTAGAACAGGAAGAGGAAACTATCGAAAAGCATATTCTTTGTCTTCTAAATAAGAAATGCTTGGTTAGTTGACTATTTCAGCTTACTGTATACATTTTCAGATTATATTACACTGTTAGAATGAATAAACTAGTGAGAAAATCAAAGTAGAGTTTAATTTTCTGAAAGAACATTGTTAATGACATCAGTAGGTTGTAGGTTCGACCTCCTGTCCAATCATGGTAGTGTGTTGAAGAAGAGTCCCGAACTAGGACTGAATAGCTGACCAGTTCTCCCTGGTTTTAAATACTTCTCTAACCGATATTAATCCGTGATCCATTGTGAAACCAGTCAAATTGCCACAGATCAACTCTTGAAGATCAGTAACAGTTTACTAACAGAAGACTGTTTCAGATAGTGTCAGCATCAACGTGTTGTCTGAATCAACCTATTCTGTTGATGAAAAATATTCTCATTTATTGAAGGAGGTGAGAGGGGTAGGTACAGAGAGTTCATATAAGTAACTTGTAGGGTGGGATGATAATAATAATTAGACTGATGCCTCAACATTAGCACCATGTTACTTCATTCATGGGACTCCATTTTATCTTTTATCATCATATACTTCGTTTCATCAACCAGTACAATACAGCATTAGTTGAGGTTTAAACAACATTTGTTCACTCAAACTGTGTTCTAATACATTTTATGCTGTTCTAAAGTAAAAAAAAAATATGCACAGCGTTAACAAAATCGCCAGAAAACACGAAGTTTCTTGGAATCTACCGAAGGATTTTCGAAACACTTGAGACACACAAGGCTTTTATCGCATGAAAAAATGAAGACTACGATGGAGAAGATTTGTAACTTAGGTGGATGATTTTGATGTGGTTGTGTTCTCTGAGCAGCTTGATAGTTAATTTACGAAGCTTTCATCACCCTACTGGGTGACATCTTCAGCGCATACTTCAATCCGTTGAAGTGAGCTTTTAGATTTCTCCACGAGTTCACCATTAGTCATCTCTCCTGGTGACTTTGGACGTGATTGGTTGTTTATGTGTGTTTTCACACCTTCTAGGCAGCTACTTGTATTGGAACTGATAGTTTCTTTGACTTGAACTTTGACCCTTTGTGTGTGAGTGAGGTTTTTTCTTATCGGTTGATAAATTTTGTCTATCTCGATGTGTCTATTGATTGATGATTCACTGGAATATCAGGTAGGTTTCTAAAAATTCTCTAGCATTCTTGTTATTTCCTTTGTCTAATATTTGAACGTTGTCCTAGTCGAATTGATGTCCGTGGTTGTCTGTGTGTAGTGATATGAGTGATGGAGTGGATATCATGTCGTTTGACGGCTACCTTATGTTCGTGGATACGAGGACGAAGGGGACGTGCATGGAAGATGTCCATGAGATATTTTTCTTCGATTTTCCTTAAAGTGGGAGTGCTGCAATGATATCCACTCCATCACTCATATCACTACACACAGACAACCACGGACATCAATACGACTGGGACAACGTTCAAATATTAGACAAAGGAAACAACGAGAATGCTAGAGAATTTTTAGAAACCTACCTGATATTCCAGTGAATCATCAATCAATAGACACATCGAGATAGACAAAATTTATCAACCGATAAGAAAAAACCTCACTCACACACAAAGGGTCAAAGTTCAAGTCAAAGAAACTATCAGTTCCAATACAAGTAGCTGCCTAGAAGGTGTGAAAACACACATAAACAACCAATCACGTCCAAAGTCACCAGGAGAGATGACTAATGGTGAACTCGTGGAGAAATCTAAAAGCTCACTTCAACGGATTGAAGTATGCGCTGAAGATGTCACCCAGTAGGGTGATGAAAGCTTCGTAAATTAACTATCAAGCTGCTCAGAGAACACAGCCACATCAAAAATGAAGACTACAGATCTGATCCTACATTGTACAAAAAGAGTGTTTTAGGCAAAACTATATATATATATATAATACACGAAGATTTCTCCTAGTATACCACCAATGGCAATTACACTGATTGATAAATTGCTTAAAATATTATACTAATACTCAATCCGATATCAGTCTATGTGAACTACGCACACACAGAGTGTTGTAAATTAGCAGTTGATATTATGGACTAATTCAAATTTATCAAGATAATATTTAAATACATGAACAACAAATTTATGCGTTGGCACAAACTAACTTGCAGCTTGTGTAGTATCAGTGAATGAAGAATTTTCGTAGGCTTCATCAATTATACGACTGCTACAAGCATGCATAAAGAAGGCTTGAATAGTATCTGGAGTTCTGCCTTTTGTTTCGGGTAAATAGCGTACAATAAATATCAGGACAGCTATCAGAACCACTATAAATGGTATAAAAGCGTATATACCAACATGTGTCTGTAAAAGTTAAGTAGAAAAATTAGAGAGGAAAGGAAACAAAAAGAAATAAAATTCTTATAGCAGATTTATTGAAGACAAAACATTAACAACTCAATAATGACCTTATGAAAATGAGAACGTCTGAAAATTGCCTGACTGGAATTTAACAACTGTTCGTAATATGACAGTATACATACTGGATGGTGATCAGTAGTAGAATCCAGGATGCGTATTTCGTCTTGTCTGAGACACATCATCTGCATGTGGGTGCATTCCCAGTGAGTGATGGTGTCCCTAATGAGACTCGAGTCCCGTGCCCATTGTTTCAAATGCCAGGACGTTATCTATCTACTAGGCTGAAATATTCGCTCTCTGTGGACATGTCGGCTGCTAGTCCAGACGCTTCGATGATGTCTAAGGAATAATGTGCTTTTTCTTTTCTATCGAATTAAGAAGTAGTACTAAGTCAAATCTGTATCCAGAAGCAAACAAGAACTATGCGGATTGTAGTGTTAGTCTTGTATAATTAGGACAGCTCATGTGTAAGACAGCAAACTTACTTATGTGTTTGTCATTCTCAAGCAAACTGAGATACACATTAATAAACGTACTATTTAGTTATTGTCACATGTATGGGGATAATCAATAGACTTAGAATACTGCATATTAATTCATCACATATAACTGTACATAGAATTAGAAAGTGATTATACAAACTTGTATGAATCATTGATTTATAACTGAATTACATATTTGACTATATGAACAAATTTACAAATCAGTATAATTAACATGATGTTATTTAATGGATGGTTAATCGCTTTGACATTTGAAACTATGGGAGTAGGGTTCGAATCTCAGTGACGATACCGTCAGTCACTGAGTATTGCAGGTACATCCAGGTAAAGAATTGTTCATTCTGAATTATAACTGTTAGTCACCATCCAACAAATATCATCATGTTAATCCTCGGACATCATCAAAGCTTGCGTACTGGGAGCTCATGTATCAACATAAGCCGAACCTTTTGGTCCAACATGATCAATCAATAGAAAATACAAAAGCTAACGTAAAATAAATATTTATAAATATTATTTAGTATTATTAGTAGTGTTAATCAAAGTGACATAGTCACGAAACGCAAAATAGGCATTGTACTAGATAATGCAATACTCCAGTAATAGTGTAGTTTATTATCTATCGATCATAGCTAGACAAACACAAACACAATCAAAATATTGATCCATTTCCCACACTTATACGCGTTAAATGTAATAATGGTGTTGTCTTACACAAGTTAAAAAAATTGTCAAGTCTACATAACTGGTGTTAAGTATTCAGTAACCATTTCCTGTATAATTGGTTATTTTATTATCGTGAAACATCCGCTTAGATGAGACAAAACCAGAGGGAGCAGACATCTAGGAAATATGTACCTTCCAATGTGTTTTTTTAATTCCTGTACATTCCCAGTGGAACATAGTGCTTCAAGCTAGGGGCTTGAAGTTCCGGTAGCAGTGGTGTTTATTTTTATGGGATGGGGTTTCTAGTCTCATGCGCTCCAACCTTCCTTCTTTACCAGTCTTATTACTGGCTTAGCGATGTAAAGGAGTGTCTTTGGCCGGGGATTGAAACCCGGACCACGTGAGGCGTGGTCGGCGAGTCCTCTACCATTGCGCCACCGACGCACGAATGCGGTTCTTTATTTTCATTTACTATCAAATGCAAAATTATTAAAGATCAAAGAAATACCTTTTCACGGATTAGTTGACTAAATACCTGGGCTTAGAATTCCATTATGGATAACATTTATTTTGATAAAGTCACACAGTGTTATGCTGTAATATTTACTGATTGCGTTTTGAGCACAATTTATCGCTGGTAATTATATCAAGCTACTTATACACTCTCGCCGTAATTCCCATCGTATTCAATTTTATTGACAACACTAATATTGTTTACGAATGTACTTTATTTTATTTTCTGTTTCACACAGATCTATTGAACATTACATTGATTCATATGTCTAATTACCAATTTTTTTTACTCGTGTATATAAACCAAGTCACAAAGTTGTTTGAGTACCTTGACTGAATGATTATGAGCGATAAATTGTGCTCGAAACGTGATCAATAAAATATTATTGTATAACACTGTGTGATTTTATCAAAATAAATTTCCTGTATAATGGAATTATACTCTATCACAGTGTCCAAGTTTTATCCTTATCGCTGTGCTTACAAACTGAATCAACTTGCTTACCTACCAGCAACTAATTAATTCAAAGTGTCACTTTAATCAAACCTTTAAAGCAACAAGAACAGACTGGAAGTTTCAGGATTTCATCATGACGTGACATTAGCTGGAGAACCATTGGGAAACCTGGGAGTACTGGACAGCTGTTTCGTCCTGGTCTGTGACTCTTCATCAGTACGCACCCACCGGGATTCGAACCCAGGACGTTCCGGTTACAAGGCGAGCTCGTATAGCATTAAGCCACTAGGACCCGATCCAATGGTCCTTGAATTCTAACTTCTGCCGATACTGATGAAGAGTCTCAAACTAGTACGAAACAGCTGTCCAGTACTCCCAGATTTCCAAATGGTTCTCTAACTAATGTCAGCTCATGATGAAATCCTGTAACCAATCAACCAAATCCCTACAAACCAACACTTGAAGACTGGAAGTTACTTAATATATTTACTAAAACAAATTTATACGACAATCGACAAATCCCCTGTAGACTCCGATTCTTATCATTCGTCCGTAAACATGAAGACTGAGTAATATTTGCTTCTTGAAACAACTAGTTGAACTATAAAATTACTCAATGTGGTGATGAATACAGCGTTTTGTTTTATAATCTAAATCATGATACTTCAAATCACATCACGAAATGACTAGTTTTGGAGTGATCCATGACTCAAAACTGTAATATTATGAATATCATAAATTATTATTTATTATTTATTTATTTAAACGCATAAAAACTTGGTATAATATGGCACCAAGAAGGATGCGCCACACAATAATAATAAAACAACACAGATCAAAAGAAAAAAAGAAAGAAGAGAAAGAGAAGTAGAGAACGAATAAAGAACTTCATCTGGAAGGAAAACAGTCATGCTTAACAAGTTCAAACAGTATTCGTTAACTATCACCGGGAAGGGAAGAAAGAAGGAAATCGCAACACGTGTAATAGCACGCGATAAGTTTCATTGATTGTTTGTTGCTTCATTCAATTCATTGTGTGAGCGCTGAGATACTGCCCGGGCGCCCAGACTGAAGCAGGTGGTTTTCTTAAGGGACCACCCCCAAGCTTTTGACTTGGAGTCTAATTTGCAAGGCAGCGGAGCAGCATCAGGAGCTGCATTCCCATGGTTTCCGGCGTCCCATATGGGTTCATACACCATTTGATCCGATTGGATACTGGAGCCCATGTACCCCATGGTAACTGCTTTTAGTTTAACTGCTATCCAAACAGCTTTCTTGACATGGTAGGACCTGCAGGGACAGATTCCTAGTCAGTTTAGCATATCGGGTGATTGCGGTATTCAAGCCCGACCACCACGACAAGGTAGCAGTTATCGGCCGGGATGAATATCATAAAACCAACATTAGTGTCGAAAGTAGTGAGTTTACATATATATACAGTGAGCCCATATAGAATCAAAAATTACTTTGTAAGAGATTCTACCTATGTACAGTAGGGTAGATTGAGTTTCAAGTTAAGGATTTCTACTGGTTATAAGATCTATTAAAAAAAGATCACTGAACCAAAGTCTTATAGCAACACTCATAAGAGAAATAATAATGATAGCATACACTGAAAATACTTATAGGTGATTCGTTTTGTAAAGTAGGACGTATACATACAAAACAAATAAGAAACTAAAATAATTACACTATAATTATTTCTGTCTGATGTGTAATTACCCGGAGAAAAAGACATAATAGTTATCTCACAGTAATAATATGTTTATCCAACTTGAAATTATAGTATTCAATGTAACAGGTTGATTAACAGTCGGCATTAATAGATAAAAATGGCTATAGAAATAAACATCGAAAAAAGTAAGACAATGTTGAAATAGATAACAACAGAGGTAGGTAACAACTATTTTTTCCATTCAACAATCGCTTCAATACCAACTGCGTAATAAGTGTAGAGAAAAAAAGATGGCCTAATCAATTTCAATGTACCAAATGAACAAAAGTTAGTGGAAACAGAGTGAAGTATATGAATAAAATCTATATGAGAAATGCAATGTTATTATTACTATTAGTATATCCTTTAATTCCTAGAGGAACATATGGTTTCAGCCGCGCGTCTCCACTGCGTTCGGTTTTCTGCCAACTTTTTCACTCCATTCCAAGTCTGCTCACATGCTTTCATCTCCTCTTCACATCACCTCCTTCAAGTGACCCCACTCTCGGACGACCAGCTCGCCGCTTCCCTTTCGGGTTCCACTCGAGCAATGGCTTGTCTAGTGATGTCACTTGATGGTTTCCTCAGCGTATGAACAACCAATCCATCTCCATTTCTTCCTGCCTATTTGTTTCACAATCGGTTCCTGGTTGGTTCGCTCATTGCCAGCGATCCCTGTGGATGATCTTTTCTGGCCGGCCATCTGATCTTGAGTGGTATTGAGCGAAGACAACTGTTAATGAAGATCTGAAGTTTGCTTGAGATGCTCTTTATGACGCGCTAGCCAAGTCTGTGACACGTACAGTAAGTAGCACTGACCTCACAATAGAGTTAAAAACCCGGATGTTATTTTTGATGCTGAGTGCTTTTGACCTCCTTTACACAGACTTAAGAGTAATGAAAGCCTGTCTTGCTTTTCCGATTCTGGCTTTGATATCCTCGTCAGTTCCGCTGGCCTGTAGTTGAAACGATGCTTCCCAGGTAGGTGAAGGAGGTTGTTTCTTTCAGGTTCCTCCCATTTATGCTGGCTGATTGTTGTCTGTTGTTGTTGATGTTGGTGCTGGCCAAGAATCTTCATCACCTCTGTTTTATCCATGTTCACCTGGAGTCCTATCTTTGATGCTTCTTCTACCAACTTGTTGCAATGTTATTAGTGAGCAATAATAATAACAATAATAATGGTTTAAAGTAAACCGTGGCAAGAATTTTTACTATGGCCATGGTAGGGCGAGTGAGTGTATATAATGCATACGTGTATGTAACTCAGAGGTCCACTTTTAGGCCTCAAACAGCCAGTGACTCAGCTATATATGTATTTGTGATGATTTTGAAGCTCTATAGTGCGATACTGAGCAACTCTGTGAAACAATCATATAGAGGTGTCCGACATCTCAAGTTGACAAGATGCAAGCACAAAATATGTAATACTAAGCTGAATATCAGATGGAATTAAGAAGAAAAGTGTATGCAACAGTCAAGGACAGTTAAAACATTGATGATCAATCTAGGCGAAGCGTCTAAACGAACTTCATCTGAACACATAAATTAGGCTTCTTAAAATGGATTCCAACAGGTTCAGCTATATGGAACAGACAAAAAGGTAAGGTAAAATTAAAATTAGTCGGAATACAGTAGATAATTCTGAAAAATCTTGTCAACATCGATTTTGTGTTCAGTATCCATATGATGAAGTAAATAGAACTGAAAATAGACCAGGTGTACAACTGCCTAAGACCTAAATGTAACGAGTTGACAACAAAAAACACCCTAGACAACATTTTTTACATAAAGTACAGTTTATATCAGATGGTAGGAGGCAATCGACAGGAAGCCTTGAACCTAGGTTCCGTCCAACCATCTAATATCGACAATTTAAAGTGCACCGTGATGGCAAGCCACCTTACATGTTGGCCACTTGACTGATATAAATCAGTCTGCACCAAATAAAGAACTAGATACACAATACTAGTTACTACCTAGTGTCCAATCAAAGCATCTAATACAGTCCAACAGGAGGTCAACCGCGAGTCCGAATAGCTCAGTGATGACGTCTCTGAATGCAACATTGGGTGATGCGGGTTAAAATCTCAGAAAGGACATGAGTTTCTTCAAGGTTGTAGATATGCCTTGCTGTCTGGGGAGTGCCAACTAGTACGTAACCTAGTTCCAAGGCTTCCTTCCTGTCGATTACCTCCAACTATTTAATATTAAGAATTCAATGTACGCTGATATGTCTATACATATTTAAGCCACCCTAGAATAATTTTTTATCTATTGTTTTGAAAAAGCGTAACTAGGATAGAAAATTAACCATTGAAGTAATTCCAAGAGACGATAATGATAATGATGTGGTGAGAGCAGGCTGCTAGCCAATTGGTAGACATTAATCTACGTCAATGTCTAAGTCACTGATATTGGCCGTGAGAAAATGTGAACAAGGCTGATTCAACAACCAATCACAGCAGACTTAAACGTGGGCAAATATGATTCGCAGATAGATGGCTCCACTTTCCGAGAAATCTCGAAAACAACCAATCAAAAGACTGTGTTTGTCTACATGAATAAGCTATAATAATGTGCCGGAAATATATATATATAAATACGTGTTGATTTCCGTAATAAAAGGATCTGTTGCCGGCCCCTGTCTTCTGTTGTTACAATGACAGTTAATCAGATAGCTTAAATGATAAAATCACCACACGAAGTAATGACATTCATATAAGCGCATATAAATTATGTGCACATAAATGTGCAGTGATATCCGATTTAAAGAAACAGGCTTTTACATTTTGACTGCATAATCCTAATGATGCAACTAATCAGTTTTAGTTAATACAGAATAAGTTCTCAGTGACCTGATAATTTTATATACTCGATAAACACTAGCCACATCACAACGTTAAGGTAACAATTATCACACAGGTGAGAAATGTGCAGCCAATATAAACTCGTATATATGTGGTTTTCAAGAAATTATATCCGATGAGGGAACTCAACCATAGGTGTGAATACATAAAATAATAATACACAGTTTTTTGTTCAGCAAAGAAATTTCTTTTCAACCACTTCATTTTCAAGCTGTACAGTCGTATTTATATTACAGAAAAAGGTTATTAAGTGGCACTAAATAATTGCTCAGTCAATATACATATATGTGATATGAATAACGATAATTAAAATGTTATAGGGCGTAGAGTTGAAGTGGATAAATTACAAAATTATTAAAGATTGTTTTATAAGTGAATTGATATCAAGAATGTTTTAAAAATGTCAAGTGTTGTCAAAAATTTTTAAAAATTAGGAGTACAATTACGATAAGAACGAAGATGTGAAGTGAAGTGGAAAGAATTCAAGTGGTAAAATAAAATAAAAACTAGAAAGAACATTACTATGATCAAGGTAAAGAAAGGGGTTTGACAAAACGTTTTCGAGCACATAATTTAGGTTTCTGATCATGTATAGCTAAAGCTTCGGCTATGCATAAGTGACGAAAACGTAAACTTTTAAAGCAATTCGATTTTGCTATGTAGATAACTTTGAATGATGAATCACGTGGGGCTAAATGACCAGACTCTAACAGGTGATCACAAATAGACGACTTTGCAGTTCTACGTTCACCTTTCATTAACCAAACCGGAGAGAGTTCAGCTACACGTTTTCGGAGATTACGTTTACAACGTCGAATATAATCAGCTCCACAAAAGCAGGTAAAAGAGTGAATGCACATAGATGTGGACAAAAACGGTAATCTATTCTTGACGCATTGTCTACTTATATTTCGGCTGGTAAAAACTAGTCACAAGTCAGCTGCAGGAAAAGTGCGTTTAATACATTTAGATAAACGATTTTTAATCAATCACATATATGTTTATTGACTGAACAACTATTTAGTGCCACTTAGTAACTTTTTCTGTAATATGAATACGACTGCACAGCTTGAAAATGAAGTCGTTGAAAAGAAATTTCTTCGCTGAACAAAAAACTGTGTTTTTACTTATGAATGAATGGGTATTTTTCGTGATTTAAAATAATAATAGCTTGAAATGCAATTAAAGTGCTTGTGATTATAATCAAACGCTGAAGACCTGGCTATCGAAACGGAGAAGCCAGGTCTCTGTATACAGAAGAAGTTCCTTCGAACCCTCTGCCCGAACTTTCATGGTTTGTATCCCTCCATGCTAAAGTGTGGTAATCCCAATTCATATTTTGGCTCTACAAATTTTTCTTTTTCTCTATTCAGTTTATATACTCTTCCTTTATTAACTCTATTGTTACTATTACTATTCTCCCTTAGAACTGCCAACAGTATTACTTCACTCATTCCACTTGTCATTCTAAATCAATTCTGTCTTGCAAAGTTAAATTCTATGTTATCAAACTTCACACAATGTTACGTAACGTTTTTATTTTATTCTATTCTAGTATCCTACTAATCCCATTATTTCATACCCCTTCCAAGTTCTACACATTAATTGTTTTACTACCTCACATTGAACTATGATTAGAATCACAAACAATTTAATTGCATTTCATACTATTATTATTATTATTATTTTATGCATTCACATCTATGATTCAATTCTTTCACCCGGTATATAATTTCTTAAAAACCATAAATATGTACGATTGTACAGCTTGATAATAAATTTATTGAAAAGAGTCTCTCTTCTCTGAATTAGTTGTGTTGATTTTCTATATATCTCGATGAGAATTTTCCATGAATTAAAAAAATGCAAACCCAACATTTCATTTGCACTCAAATGGTGAGTTACATGTTTGTTAACGTGAAAATGACTGGAAATTAGAAGACAGATATGAAGTATTTATAAGAAGAAACGACTATTATTAATTATTATAACTGCACTTCATTCACTTATCTAGGGAGCATTGTCTCAAGTACACGCAGTCGGAACGGACGAGGATGTCTAGTCGAGCGAGAATCCGGAAGGCGAGAAACATATTCATCAACCTGAAACAACCAATCTGGAAATCTCCGTCACTCAGCCAGCATCAACAACAAAATTCGGTTGGATTTTCAACACAAAAGTCAAGTCAGTCAGCTATTCTATACGGATCAGAAACTTGGCGGGCGGGTCACAAAGAATATTTCCAACAGCCTGTTGCAGACCAGAGCTTTATTAACAACTGTCTTCGCTGGATCTATACTGAAGATCAGTTGGCCGGGCCGGAAAGAATCACCAACAAGAAACTATGGGCATAAACAAACAAAACAAGAATCAATCGCCAACCAACAAATATGCAGGAGAAAGTGGAGATGGATTGGACACTCGCTCGCTGAGGAGGCCACTGGGTGACATCGCGCATCAAGCCCTCTAGTAGAACCCGAAAGGGAAGCGGCGAGTGGGACGTCAGTGCAAGGGTGGGTGACATGGAGGAGATCGTGTGAAGAGGAGTTGGTTGAAACAGTATGGACTAACATGGATTCAGGTGAAAAGTACAGCAGAAGGAAGACAGAAGTGGCAAGTGCAGACGTGCAGTTGAAGTCGTATGTTCCATTAGGAACCCAAGGGAACAATAATAATAATACATATGAAAGTTTAGTTCTTACCAAAGTTTAAAGAAAAGTAATGAATAAGACACAATTTATAATGACGAGTAAGAATATAAAAATTTACAGATACTAATATAGATTGTATTCATCTCAGATAAGTGAAAATAAAAAAAAATAATCGGTAATACATCAAAATTATTTTGTAAACAAACAATAAAACAAGGACAATTTAAACATAAACTGTGTATCAAAATTAAATACGTTTGAAAACAAAGATTAAGAGTACACTTAAAATATTTATAGTTGACTTAGATGGAGACTGCATTCGAGACACAAGTACGATAGATTTGAATGGGACAATTCAAAAATTAATGGGACTATTTGCCAGAGTGTCGCAGTAAGTTGATCGTGTCATACCTAACGGATCTCTCATCACATAACAGCTGTGCCAAATATGGTATTGTGCAGTTTTTGTATTTGGTAGTCCTAGCATATAGCCTCCTATACCTGCTTCTAGTTCTACCAGATGAAATGCAAGGAGACAGCTGGGTGTAGAGAGGATCCTCGGGGTCTGACAATATTGTATTCGCTAGTTTCTTACATGACACTATATGTCGATCCACAATAGTGTTAACCAGTTGATTTAACGGTATCCCACTTGCCATACTAACGGCTTTCAGTACCCTTCTCAGCAAAGCAAAGTCTTTCTTAAGTAGTCCAGGAAAGATTAATGGGGAGCAGTAAAGGGGGATGGGTAGAATACAAGAATTGACAAACTGAGAAAGCAAAGACTGCTTTATACCAGACTGCCTTAACTTCCTAACGTAGAACGTTAAGCAAAACATCTTTCTAGTAACCAGCAAGATGTAGGAGGACCAGGAAAGATCGGTGGAAAAACTCAGCCCAAGTTACTTGACATTAGATGTATCTTCAACCTGTATGCCGTCAATGATAGTGGGGCCATGTGAGCTAACGAGCTGTTGTAGGTCATGCTACATGACTGGCTGATTCGTTTCAACGCAGAACTTTGCACAGATGTGTTGCAGTTCCAGTTGCCACTCTCCCTCCATGCAGCACACAAAGCAAGAGAATCGAGTAAAGAGAGATCCACAAGAAAGAGAGAGATAATAAACAGAAATGTCAGGCAAAAAGAATAGTGATATGGAAGAACAATAGAAATTTATTGGATATTATAAATCGCAAATAACGAATCCATCTGCATCAGCCATTGAGAGCGATTTTCAGCTATTTCACCAATTGCCTCCAGCCTTCATTAGTTTTTACCATCCAGAGGACCACAAACAGCAAGGAAGTCTACACCTCCCAACGTGACTGGTTTAAACTAACTCTTGCGGATTTCATTGACTGATGAAACTATGTTTTGGTTTGACCACCACTAGTTTTTTTTCAAACTGACCCTAAGTTAGCTAGCTTTGCCTGTCGAGGAAGGTACATCGTTTCGTTAGTGCTACTTTTTATGTCGGTTGGCATTCAGTCAGCAAAACACATCTTAAGCCCTGAAGACACTTACATTTTATTGAGATTAAAGGTTGCCCTGCTCAACTCAAGGGTCAGGAACTCTGCTATTAAGTTAATCAGTTCACGACTGAACGACATATATATATATATATATATCACTTTATTCCTTGACCTAAAGGCGGAATTCGACTCTGTCGATCGAGAGATTCTCTGGCGATGCTTGACCGTGAAGGGAATGCCGAGAAAATACATTGCACTGATTAAGGCACTCTACTCGTACTCATACAGCCAGCCAGGTGAGGGCTTACGGCGAGTTGTCATCTGAACTGGTGACGACTAGTAGTGTCCATCAAGGATGCCCATTATCCCCACTTCTATTCAACTTCATCATAGATGTACTAATGGACTTAACCCTAAGTGACTTCAGCGACTCAGGGATTGACTTGTTACCAAGGAATAATCTCGTTTACTTAGAATATGCAGACGATATAGTTCTTCTAGGCGAGGACGCTGAAAAAATGCAGAGTCTTCTAAACACCTTGAGCTTCAATCTACGAATGTTTGGCATGCGATTCGCTCCCTCCAAATGCAAGATGATGTTACAGGACTGGACTACACCAACTACTAGATCAGAAATAGGGAGTGAAGTGGTAGAGCACGTTGACCGCTTCACTTATTTGAGAAGTGCCATCAGCCAACACCAACGGGTTGATCTCTGACGAAATCTCAGCACGGATACAGAGGGCTTGTTTCGCATTTGCCGGTTTACGCCGTCTATGGCGTAGACGTGATATCCAACTGTCGACCAGAGGGCGGATGTACTGCTCATCAGTCCACTCCGTCCTCCTTTATCACTGTGAGTGAGACATGGCCATTGAGAGTGGAAGACATGAAAAGATTAGCTGTCTTTGATCGTAGGTGCCTGCGTGCTATCTCCTGTGTGAAGTGGCATAATAAGGTGAGCAATATTGAGGTTAGGCGTCGAGTTCTAGGTAAACAGGGGAAATCAATCGATGAAGTTGTGAAGTTACATAGACTGAGATGGTTAGGACATGTGTTACGTATGCACGCCTAGTCATCGCCTTCCTTGACGAGCGATATTAGCGGATACAGGGTTAGGCTGGAAAAAAGCTAGCGAAGTCAAACAAAAACGTGGCACCAGTCAATGAAATCTACAACAGTTAGTCTAAGCCACGTAGGAAGGTGTAGACTTCCTGACTGGTTGGGGTCCTCGGGATAGTAAAAACCAATGGAAGCTGGAAACACTTGGTGACATGGCTCAAACTCATCGTTCTCAGTGGCCAGCGCAGATGCATCCACTCCTTGTGACTTATGATTTCCAATGAAACTATTTTGTTCTTCGTTAGTACTCTTTCTTTGTCTCACACCTCTGTTTACTGTCTCTATTATGCTTTTGTTGTACTTTCTTCTCTTGCTTTGTGTGCTACATGGAGTGTGGCGAATTGAACTGCTGCACATATGTACAAAGTTTTATGTCGAAAACAGACAGACAGACAGATATACATTGGTCACTGGATGGGAAGCAGTGTGCTTATCGGCCATACTACAGATGTGATTAACTAATTGTGACTACCTATGAAAACGATTTATGTCCAAAATCGATCGATTGGTTACATCAATAAAAAGTGAAAAAAGATTACGTTTAAGGCAACTGTAGGAGGGAGAGAGAAAAAAAACTGAATTTAGGTACTTCAAACTATCTTTAATCAAAATGCTGCAGGCTATTATTAGTGGTCTTTATTGACGGTATAACATATGCAATGTGGTTCGAGACAATCAATAAGCATAGAGTAATTTAATTACATAATTCAAAAACATAATTCAAACCAGTTCATTTAACGGTATCCCACTTGCCATACTAACGGCTTTCAGTACCCTTCTCAGCAAAGCAAAGTCTTTCTTAAGTAGTCCAGGAAAGATTAATGGGGAGCAGTAAAGGGGGATGGGTAGAATACAAGAATTGACAAACTGAGAAAGCAAAGACTGCTTTATACCAGACTGCCTTAACTTCCTAACGTAGAACGTTAAGCAAAACATCTTTCTAGTAACCAGCAAGATGTAGGAGGACCAGGAAAGATCGGTGGAAAAACTCAGCCCAAGTTACTTGACATTAGATGTATCTTCAACCTGTATGCCGTCAATGATAGTGGGGCCATGTGAGCTAACGAGCTGTTGTAGGTCATGCTACATGACTGGCTGATTCGTTTCAACGCAGAACTTTGCACAGATGTGTTGCAGTTCCAGTTGCCACTCTCCCTCCATGCAGCACACAAAGCAAGAGAATCGAGTAAAGAGAGATCCACAAGAAAGAGAGAGATAATAAACAGAAATGTCAGGCAAAAAGAATAGTGATATGGAAGAACAATAGAATTTTATTGGATATTATAAATCGCAAATAACGAATCCATCTGCATCAGCCATTGAGAGCGATTTTCAGCTATTTCACCAATTGCCTCCAGCCTTCATTAGTTTTTACCATCCAGAGGACCACAAACAGCAAGGAAGTCTACACCTCCCAACGTGACTGGTTTAAACTAACTCTTGCGAATTTCATTGACTGATGAAACTATGTTTTGGTTTGACCACCACTAGTTTTTTTTCAAACTGACCCTAAGTTAGCTAGCTTTGCCTGTCGAGGAAGGTACATCGTTTCGTTAGTGCTACTTTTTATGTCGGTTGGCATTCAGTCAGCAAAACACATCTTAAGCCCTGAAGACACTTACATTTTATTGAGATTAAAGGTTGCCCTGCTCAACTCAAGGGTCAGGAACTCTGCTATTAAGTTAATCAGTTCACGACTGAACGACATATATATATATATATATATATATCACTTTATTCCTTGACCTAAAGGCGGAATTCGACTCTGTCGATCGAGAGATTCTCTGGCGATGCTTGACCGTGAAGGGAATGCCGAGAAAATACATTGCACTGATTAAGGCACTCTACTCGTACTCATACAGCCAGCCAGGTGAGGGCTTACGGCGAGTTGTCATCTGAACTGGTGACGACTAGTAGTGTCCATCAAGGATGCCCATTATCCCCACTTCTATTCAACTTCATCATAGATGTACTAATGGACTTAACCCTAAGTGACTTCAGCGACTCAGGGATTGACTTGTTACCAAGGAATAATCTCGTTTACTTAGAATATGCAGACGATATAGTTCTTCTAGGCGAGGACGCTGAAAAAATGCAGAGTCTTCTAAACACCTTGAGCTTCAATCTACGAATGTTTGGCATGCGATTCGCTCCCTCCAAATGCAAGATGATGTTACAGGACTGGACTACACCAACTACTAGATCAGAAATAGGGAGTGAAGTGGTAGAGCACGTTGACCGCTTCACTTATTTGAGAAGTGCCATCAGCCAACACCAACGGGTTGATCTCTGACGAAATCTCAGCACGGATACAGAGGGCTTGTTTCGCATTTGCCGGTTTACGCCGTCTATGGCGTAGACGTGATATCCAACTGTCGACCAGAGGGCGGATGTACTGCTCATCAGTCCACTCCGTCCTCCTTTATCACTGTGAGTGAGACATGGCCATTGAGAGTGGAAGACATGAAAAGATTAGCTGTCTTTGATCGTAGGTGCCTGCGTGCTATCTCCTGTGTGAAGTGGCATAATAAGGTGAGCAATATTGAGGTTAGGCGTCGAGTTCTAGGTAAACAGGGGAAATCAATCGATGAAGTTGTGAAGTTACATAGACTGAGATGGTTAGGACATGTGTTACGTATGCACGCCTAGTCATCGCCTTCCTTGACGAGCGATATTAGCGGATACAGGGTTAGGCTGGAAAAAAGCTAGCGAAGTCAAACAAAAACGTGGCACCAGTCAATGAAATCTACAACAGTTAGTCTAAGCCACGTAGGAAGGTGTAGACTTCCTGACTGGTTGGGGTCCTCGGGATAGTAAAAACCAATGGAAGCTGGAAACACTTGGTGACATGGCTCAAACTCATCGTTCTCAGTGGCCAGCGCAGATGCATCCACTCCTTGTGACTTATGATTTCCAATGAAACTATTTTGTTCTTCGTTAGTACTCTTTCTTTGTCTCACACCTCTGTTTACTGTCTCTATTATGCTTTTGTTGTACTTTCTTCTCTTGCTTTGTGTGCTACATGGAGTGTGGCGAATTGAACTGCTGCACATATGTACAAAGTTTTATGTCGAAAACAGACAGACAGACAGATATACATTGGTCACTGGATGGGAAGCAGTGTGCTTATCGGCCATACTACAGATGTGATTAACTAATTGTGACTACCTATGAAAACGATTTATGTCCAAAATCGATCGATTGGTTACATCAATAAAAAGTGAAAAAAGATTACGTTTAAGGCAACTGTAGGAGGGAGAGAGAAAAAAAACTGAATTTAGGTACTTCAAACTATCTTTAATCAAAATGCTGCAGGCTATTATTAGTGGTCTTTATTGACGGTATAACATATGCAATGTGGTTCGAGACAATCAATAAGCATAGAGTAATTTAATTACATAATTCAAAAACATAATTCAAACCAGTTCATTTAACGGTATCCCACTTGCCATACTAACGGCTTTCAGTACCCTTCTCAGCAAAGCAAAGTCTTTCTTAAGTAGTCCAGGAAAGATTAATGGGGAGCAGTAAAGGGGGATGGGTAGAATACAAGAATTGACAAACTGAGAAAGCAAAGACTGCTTTATACCAGACTGCCTTAACTTCCTAACGTAGAACGTTAAGCAAAACATCTTTCTAGTAACCAGCAAGATGTAGGAGGACCAGGAAAGATCGGTGGAAAAACTCAGCCCAAGTTACTTGACATTAGATGTATCTTCAACCTGTATACCGTCAATGATAGTGGGGCCATGTGAGCTAACGAGCTGTTGTAGGTCATGCTACATGACTGGCTGATTCGTTTCAACGCAGAACTTTGCACAGATGTGTTGCAGTTCCAGTTGCCACTCTCCCTCCATGCAGCACACAAAGCAAGAGAATCGAGTAAAGAGAGATCCACAAGAAAGAGAGAGATAATAAACAGAAATGTCAGGCAAAAAGAATAGTGATATGGAAGAACAATAGAATTTTATTGGATATTATAAATCGCAAATAACGAATCCATCTGCATCAGCCATTGAGAGCGATTTTCAGCTATTTCACCAATTGCCTCCAGCCTTCATTAGTTTTTACCATCCAGAGGACCACAAACAGCAAGGAAGTCTACACCTCCCAACGTGACTGGTTTAAACTAACTCTTGCGGATTTCATTGACTGATGAAACTATGTTTTGGTTTGACCACCACTAGTTTTTTTTCAAACTGACCCTAAGTTAGCTAGCTTTGCCTGTCGAGGAAGGTACATCGTTTCGTTAGTGCTACTTTTTATGTCGGTTGGCATTCAGTCAGCAAAACACATCTTAAGCCCTGAAGACACTTACATTTTATTGAGATTAAAGGTTGCCCTGCTCAACTCAAGGGTCAGGAACTCTGCTATTAAGTTAATCAGTTCACGACTGAACGACATATATATATATATATATATATATATATATCACTTTATTCCTTGACCTAAAGGCGGAATTCGACTCTGTCGATCGAGAGATTCTCTGGCGATGCTTGACCGTGAAGGGAATGCCGAGAAAATACATTGCACTGATTAAGGCACTCTACTCGTACTCATACAGCCAGCCAGGTGAGGGCTTACGGCGAGTTGTCATCTGAACTGGTGACGACTAGTAGTGTCCATCAAGGATGCCCATTATCCCCACTTCTATTCAACTTCATCATAGATGTACTAATGGACTTAACCCTAAGTGACTTCAGCGACTCAGGGATTGACTTGTTACCAAGGAATAATCTCGTTTACTTAGAATATGCAGACGATATAGTTCTTCTAGGCGAGGACGCTGAAAAAATGCAGAGTCTTCTAAACACCTTGAGCTTCAATCTACGAATGTTTGGCATGCGATTCGCTCCCTCCAAATGCAAGATGATGTTACAGGACTGGACTACACCAACTACTAGATCAGAAATAGGGAGTGAAGTGGTAGAGCACGTTGACCGCTTCACTTATTTGAGAAGTGCCATCAGCCAACACCAACGGGTTGATCTCTGACGAAATCTCAGCACGGATACAGAGGGCTTGTTTCGCATTTGCCGGTTTACGCCGTCTATGGCGTAGACGTGATATCCAACTGTCGACCAGAGGGCGGATGTACTGCTCATCAGTCCACTCCGTCCTCCTTTATCACTGTGAGTGAGACATGGCCATTGAGAGTGGAAGACATGAAAAGATTAGCTGTCTTTGATCGTAGGTGCCTGCGTGCTATCTCCTGTGTGAAGTGGCATAATAAGGTGAGCAATATTGAGGTTAGGCGTCGAGTTCTAGGTAAACAGGGGAAATCAATCGATGAAGTTGTGAAGTTACATAGACTGAGATGGTTAGGACATGTGTTACGTATGCACGCCTAGTCATCGCCTTCCTTGACGAGCGATATTAGCGGATACAGGGTTAGGCTGGAAAAAAGCTAGCGAAGTCAAACAAAAACGTGGCACCAGTCAATGAAATCTACAACAGTTAGTCTAAGCCACGTAGGAAGGTGTAGACTTCCTGACTGGTTGGGGTCCTCGGGATAGTAAAAACCAATGGAAGCTGGAAACACTTGGTGACATGGCTCAAACTCATCGTTCTCAGTGGCCAGCGCAGATGCATCCACTCCTTGTGACTTATGATTTCCAATGAAACTATTTT
Source organism: Trichobilharzia regenti (assembly GCA_944472135.2). Taxonomy (NCBI): domain Eukaryota; kingdom Metazoa; phylum Platyhelminthes; class Trematoda; order Strigeidida; family Schistosomatidae; genus Trichobilharzia; species Trichobilharzia regenti. The sequence continues at coordinate 29,106,875 of OX235263.1, forward strand.
GTTCTTCGTTAGTACTCTTTCTTTGTCTCACACCTCTGTTTACTGTCTCTATTATGCTTTTGTTGTACTTTCTTCTCTTGCTTTGTGTGCTACATGGAGTGTGGCGAATTGAACTGCTGCACATATGTACAAAGTTTTATGTCGAAAACAGACAGACAGACAGATATACATTGGTCACTGGATGGGAAGCAGTGTGCTTATCGGCCATACTACAGATGTGATTAACTAATTGTGACTACCTATGAAAACGATTTATGTCCAAAATCGATCGATTGGTTACATCAATAAAAAGTGAAAAAAGATTACGTTTAAGGCAACTGTAGGAGGGAGAGAGAAAAAAAACTGAATTTAGGTACTTCAAACTATCTTTAATCAAAATGCTGCAGGCTATTATTAGTGGTCTTTATTGACGGTATAACATATGCAATGTGGTTCGAGACAATCAATAAGCATAGAGTAATTTAATTACATAATTCAAAAACATAATTCAAACCAGTTCATTTAACGGTATCCCACTTGCCATACTAACGGCTTTCAGTACCCTTCTCAGCAAAGCAAAGTCTTTCTTAAGTAGTCCAGGAAAGATTAATGGGGAGCAGTAAAGGGGGATGGGTAGAATACAAGAATTGACAAACTGAGAAAGCAAAGACTGCTTTATACCAGACTGCCTTAACTTCCTAACGTAGAACGTTAAGCAAAACATCTTTCTAGTAACCAGCAAGATGTAGGAGGACCAGGAAAGATCGGTGGAAAAACTCAGCCCAAGTTACTTGACATTAGATGTATCTTCAACCTGTATGCCGTCAATGATAGTGGGGCCATGTGAGCTAACGAGCTGTTGTAGGTCATGCTACATGACTGGCTGATTCGTTTCAACGCAGAACTTTGCACAGATGTGTTGCAGTTCCAGTTGCCACTCTCCCTCCATGCAGCACACAAAGCAAGAGAATCGAGTAAAGAGAGATCCACAAGAAAGAGAGAGATAATAAACAGAAATGTCAGGCAAAAAGAATAGTGATATGGAAGAACAATAGAATTTTATTGGATATTATAAATCGCAAATAACGAATCCATCTGCATCAGCCATTGAGAGCGATTTTCAGCTATTTCACCAATTGCCTCCAGCCTTCATTAGTTTTTACCATCCAGAGGACCACAAACAGCAAGGAAGTCTACACCTCCCAACGTGACTGGTTTAAACTAACTCTTGCGGATTTCATTGACTGATGAAACTATGTTTTGGTTTGACCACCACTAGTTTTTTTTCAAACTGACCCTAAGTTAGCTAGCTTTGCCTGTCGAGGAAGGTACATCGTTTCGTTAGTGCTACTTTTTATGTCGGTTGGCATTCAGTCAGCAAAACACATCTTAAGCCCTGAAGACACTTACATTTTATTGAGATTAAAGGTTGCCCTGCTCAACTCAAGGGTCAGGAACTCTGCTATTAAGTTAATCAGTTCACGACTGAACGACATATATATATATATATATATATATATATATATACACTTTATTCCTTGACCTAAAGGCGGAATTCGACTCTGTCGATCGAGAGATTCTCTGGCGATGCTTGACCGTGAAGGGAATGCCGAGAAAATACATTGCACTGATTAAGGCACTCTACTCGTACTCATACAGCCAGCCAGGTGAGGGCTTACGGCGAGTTGTCATCTGAACTGGTGACGACTAGTAGTGTCCATCAAGGATGCCCATTATCCCCACTTCTATTCAACTTCATCATAGATGTACTAATGGACTTAACCCTAAGTGACTTCAGCGACTCAGGGATTGACTTGTTACCAAGGAATAATCTCGTTTACTTAGAATATGCAGACGATATAGTTCTTCTAGGCGAGGACGCTGAAAAAATGCAGAGTCTTCTAAACACCTTGAGCTTCAATCTACGAATGTTTGGCATGCGATTCGCTCCCTCCAAATGCAAGATGATGTTACAGGACTGGACTACACCAACTACTAGATCAGAAATAGGGAGTGAAGTGGTAGAGCACGTTGACCGCTTCACTTATTTGAGAAGTGCCATCAGCCAACACCAACGGGTTGATCTCTGACGAAATCTCAGCACGGATACAGAGGGCTTGTTTCGCATTTGCCGGTTTACGCCGTCTATGGCGTAGACGTGATATCCAACTGTCGATCAGAGGGCGGATGTACTGCTCATCAGTCCACTCCGTCCTCCTTTATCACTGTGAGTGAGACATGGCCATTGAGAGTGGAAGACATGAAAAGATTAGCTGTCTTTGATCGTAGGTGCCTGCGTGCTATCTCCTGTGTGAAGTGGCATAATAAGGTGAGCAATATTGAGGTTAGGCGTCGAGTTCTAGGTAAACAGGGGAAATCAATCGATGAAGTTGTGAAGTTACATAGACTGAGATGGTTAGGACATGTGTTACGTATGCACGCCTAGTCATCGCCTTCCTTGACGAGCGATATTAGCGGATACAGGGTTAGGCTGGAAAAAAGCTAGCGAAGTCAAACAAAAACGTGGCACCAGTCAATGAAATCTACAACAGTTAGTCTAAGCCACGTAGGAAGGTGTAGACTTCCTGACTGGTTGGGGTCCTCGGGATAGTAAAAACCAATGGAAGCTGGAAACACTTGGTGACATGGCTCAAACTCATCGTTCTCAGTGGCCAGCGCAGATGCATCCACTCCTTGTGACTTATGATTTCCAATGAAACTATTTTGTTCTTCGTTAGTACTCTTTCTTTGTCTCACACCTCTGTTTACTGTCTCTATTATGCTTTTGTTGTACTTTCTTCTCTTGCTTTGTGTGCTACATGGAGTGTGGCGAATTGAACTGCTGCACATATGTACAAAGTTTTATGTCGAAAACAGACAGACAGACAGATATACATTGGTCACTGGATGGGAAGCAGTGTGCTTATCGGCCATACTACAGATGTGATTAACTAATTGTGACTACCTATGAAAACGATTTATGTCCAAAATCGATCGATTGGTTACATCAATAAAAAGTGAAAAAAGATTACGTTTAAGGCAACTGTAGGAGGGAGAGAGAAAAAAACTGAATTTAGGTACTTCAAACTATCTTTAATCAAAATGCTGCAGGCTATTATTAGTGGTCTTTATTGACGGTATAACATATGCAATGTGGTTCGAGACAATCAATAAGCACAGAGTAATTTAATTACATAATTCAAAAGACAAATCACTTAATTTTCCTCAATTACCTTAGCATCTAATATGGGAAAAGCCTTACAGTAAATTATTATTAACAGTGTACTGAACAAGGACTGATCATCAAGGACTTTGAGGGAACTGATACTAAAACAAAATTTCAAACTTACCTCAAATCTACTCCTAATAGTTGCAGCGGAGAACAACGAGGGATTTCAGTTGTCCAAATGAAACAAATTTTAGAAGTTAAAAAGTAGTGTAATCAACTCGAGAGTTTGCCCTACAGCGTGAAATTACGCTGCTATTTTATAATATGAGACGGTAGCTACTTTTTTAATCTTACTTTATTCCAACCTATATTGTAGAACAGAGACATAAAGTAGGGGGAATATATGAGTTAGTTTTTTTTTTAATCAAATTTTGACGATAAGACTGAGCAAGCAAGCACTTACACTGAGTCTTGGTGGGTACAATTACTTTCGAGGAAATCAATTTATTATCAGTTAAAAACGTTAAAAGCCTCTGTCTATTCGTTGTTTCTGCCAATTCTACAAATAACTAATGTGTAAATGGTTACAGGATTTTATCACGAGCTGACATTAGTCAGAGAACCATTGGAGAACCTGGAAGTACTGAACAACTGTTTCGTACACAACCACCGTGGTTCAGATCCACGGTCTTCCAGTTACAAGGCAGGCTCGTAGAGCATCAAGACTCCGGGACTCGATCCAATGGCCCATAAGTTCCTACTCCTGCCAATTCATTATACAACGTGACCAACATCAGTGGTTCTCCAACCGATGTCAGCTTATGATGAAATCCTATAATAAATCAAATCAAACCCTTGCAAAGCAACACTTGAAAATAATATGTGGTTTAAAAGAATATTCATTACTTTAGAAACTGATCAGTTCGTTAATGCTTTTTTAACTTAATTGTGATAGAATGAGACCAGTATTAATTTAGCATGATCAGAAATGCATTAATCATAATAGTGAACCACATATTTTCCTTGAAGACTAGACATTTAATCAAGTTGTGAAGCAGCTGAAAGATATGCAACTGCCTCCATAACATCGTTTCTATTTCATTCTATTTCATTCCAGACTCACTATGACGTAAAGTGTGCCCAAAGACCACGTAACACTTAGTTGTAGTGTAAATTCTGCTTCAGTCAGACGGACATACACACACACGTGTATCCTATACACATTGTATGCTAAATAAAATGAAATAAAACTGAGTGATTAAAATATGAAATGTATTTCAGAATAAATATAAAAGCAAAGTATCTGTCTGAAATATTACTACTAAAGTTCCGTTATACAGGAGATTTTGTTTCCGTGATGTCTCACAGTGTTATATAGTAATATTTACTGAAGACGTTTCGAGCACAATTTATTGCCCATAATCGTCAAATCAAAGTACTCAAACAACTTTGTGACTTCGTTTATATACATAAGTAAAAAATTGATGATTAGGCATATAGATCAATATAATGTTCAATAGATCTGCGTGAGACACGAAGGACGATAAATTATTTCCGGAAATAATACTAGTGTCATCACAATATAACTACATAATACGATGGGAAATAAGACGAATATTCCTAGTCAAGGAGATGGGGAATAAAATGGTTTGTCACTAGAATAAAATAAATAACATGTTAGTGTGTGTGATAAGGTGAATTGAAATAAAACAAATTTTAACCTTAATACTTATAGTCTGATTTCATTGACAGGAATATCTCTCATATCTGTGGGATTTCTGTTGAGTCATTTCTATTGTCTATAGTTTGGTTTGTAAGGGTTAGTTATGTTTTTACAAGTTGATCACGGATTGATATCAGTTAGAGAACCATTGAAAACCAGGGAGTACTGGACAGCTGCTGTTTCATCCTAGTTTGGGAATCATCGGAAGTACGCACCCACTGCCAGGGTTAGAACCAGGGACCCTCCGGTTACAAGGCAAGCTCGTATACCATTCAGCTACTGGAACCCGATTCAATGGCTCATGAGTTCTAACTTCTACAAATTCGTGATTTAGCGCGACCCCAACCATTGTCGTTGGTAGGACATCCATCCACACACTAGGATAAAACAGCAGCTGTCCAGTACTCCCTGGTTTTCAATGGTTCTCTAACTGTGCCAATCCGTGATTGACTTGTAAAAAATTTCTATTGTATTTGTTCCGTGTAGATCCGATATTAACAAGGATTCAGTAATCAATCTTTCTTTCCACCGACCTATATTTTAGTTTTTTTTAGAATTTTAACTCTGTCTTTTGCCCTCTAATGTGTGACAGTGCGTTAATGCATCATATAGGTGCTATCGCAGAGCATTTTTCTAAATTACTTATTTTACTACTTACACTAAGGTTAAATATTTAAAGCTACTTCAGTATTAAAAGGTGACACAGTAGTACTATTTCTGTTGTTGTTGTTTTTGTTGTACTGTTATTTCTCTTTCATTTAGTTTACTGTATCAGGTGAGTGAATATAAATATGCACTTCTCTGATATATATATATATATATATATATATATATATATATATATATATATATATATATATATATATATATATATATATATATATATAAACATAGAAAAATTGCATAACTGTGTCATAGTCTTTGTTTCTATCTGATATACGAATGACTTCAGGTTAGTGTGTGTGTGTGTTAGATAGAAATGGTTTAAAAAATTATTATCTATTGAAATTTCACTACTTTTTAGCTTAGTTATCATTTTTGGTGTATACAAGAATTCAATCAAATTTTGGTCAGCCTTTTGCTGCATACACATTTTTATACGCATAAATCAAGAGTGTCCCTAAGCCCCATACTAGACATGTCCCTTTTCACCCTATCACGAGACGGCAAAGTGGCTGGTACAGCTACTTCAACCCTTGCATGACGACTTAGTAAAGCACAGCGTCAAGGATACCTTTCAATTTGTTGATAAGATCAAAAACTTGAACGCAACTGGCAAATATATGGCATCACTTGATGTTTCATCCCTATTCACTAATGTACCTCTAGTGGGAACCATCGATTATATCTGCGAACAGATTATAGAAAAGAAATTTTGCACTGATATTCCTGTCAGTAATCTGAAACAACTAAATGTACAAGGAATGTTCAGTTCCTATTTAATAATGAAATATACAGACAGGTTGATGGAGTAGCTATGGGATACCCACTGGGAACTATTTTCGCGAATATATTTATAGCAAAACTAGAAAATAGTCCGTTGAAAGAGGAAATAGCGAAAATGGAAATGTATTGTCGATACATAGATGACACTTTTGTAGTGTACGACGAAGGCTTAAATAGTGATTTGATTTTGAACAACTTCAATAATGCTCACCCAGCGGTCCACTTCACCTACGGAGGAGAATACGACTCTCTACACTTCCTCGACGTCCTACTAACGAGAAGAGAGGATAGTTCCGTCAAAATAACCATATTTAGAAAGCTAGAGACCAAAGCTCAGTATACACACTTCCTTAGCTTCATACCGATGAAATACAAACGTAATCTGATCAGGTGCTTAGCATTTAGAGCGAGGTCTATTTGTTCCGAAGACTGCGTAGAGAAAGAGCTCCAGATCATCTGAGACAATCTAAGCGAGAACGGATATCTAGAGAAGTTCATTAAAGCCAACATAGGTTACAATAGTCGTAAACATGAACTGGCAACTGTGGAGAAAAAGTCTTTGTTTTTAGGTCTCCAATTCAAGGGAGATACTCTTGCGGAGATTCTATCCCAACGTTTAACCAGGGTGATCAAGAAAACTTTCTACTCTGCGCGTCTGTGTCTATCCTTCACTAGCCGTCCAATGTTCACCCAGCAACTCAAAGATGTCTAACCTAAACTTAGCTCTTCTTCATGCATATACCATTTCAATTGTTCCTGTGGTTCAAGTTATATAGGGCGCACGATTAGGCAGGTTCGTCTACGGGTTCGAGAACACTTACCAGATAGGTTCAGCAGGCGGAAATTAAGTGCATAAAAAGCTCGATCCTGTCACACCTGGTTGATACTGGACATCGCATCGATGTCAACACAGCTTTCAGGGTTATATACCGAATTCCGAAGTCGTTATCACGTACAGTTCGCTTACGTCTCCTACACATAGCTGAAGCTGTTGCAATAAGATCGACTAAACCGGAACTTTGTATCCAAAAAGAATACGTCCAGATATTGTTCCTACCGTGGCCAAACCTGGATTGAAGATTTTTCTTCTCACCAAGAGTGCTCCTTCCCCTTAACCCTCTTAAGTTTTTTTCCTTCTTTTTTGTACTTTGCTTATTATTATAAATATTATTATTACAGTTATTATTATTATTCGTCATAATTAATGCCCTTTATGCAAACATTCCCTCAATACTATCGAACTTTTTATTTATACGGACTTACTATCAGTAATATTATCTCTTTTCCCATTATATATGCCTCCATCTGTTTCATTTAACGTATTCGTTATCTCACTATGATCCTATCATTCCAGTCTTACTATCTCCTGTTTAACTCAGCCCACTTTGTACTAGCCACTCACCTGACACCTTCGATAACCTTGAACTGACTTGTCAATTTTCCTACCTCACACTCTACAAATCTATTATGACTATTCACCACCACCATTGTCTCCCGTTTTACAATATTTCTAATCGATTTCAGCCTAGCACGTTTGTCACACAAATACGACTATTTATTTTGACACGCCATAACTACTAATTTGTTATTCTACGTTAAAAATGTATCCGCCGCCGCATAACTGGTCTTTATTGTAACGACTACAAATATTATATTTTATAATTGTAAGAACCAGAAGGGGAGAAATTATTGAGAGGAATATTCTATGTTCAGATTGGCTTTTAATTCATAATATGGGAACATTTCACACTATCAAATCTTATAACTACAATGAAGGTGAACTTTAAAAGGAAAAGCAAAAGTATTCAACATAGACTAAACTATGATGTGCATTTATCATCAGCGCATAGAAGAGACACTACACACACACACACTGTTTGTACCTTTTGTATTATCAATACTACTTCTAGTACTACTACTAATTGTATGTTGAAACCTTGGTAAGGGGCTTCATTCTATGAACAAACGATTCAAAGAAAAAAAGGAACAGATTAGACTAACACGTCACAATTCATTTGTAGAGGTCAACTAATATATTACTATGTGGAGTATTGTGGCAATGATTTCTTTTATCTCTAGATAGCAGAATTCCTCTGTAAGTGAAGATGTTTTTCAACAAGTTTTACTTAACTATTACTTAATTAACAGATTTACAGAGAATCGATTGATTGATTTCCAAGTAGTTTTTATGACACAGAGGCTTTCGACTTATGCAAAACTCCATAATAACCCTTGAAGACGTTCTGAGGCTTACTTTCATTTACTTAAACAGGAAATAAAGTGGAATATTGACATGAAAAATACTCTTTATGCATAAGTCAAACAGAAGAAAGAACATTGCTAATGAATAAGAGGGTGATTAGGTAGTCATTCTATTTATAAACGTTCCTTTTCGCTCTGATGGGACAAAGGGCTTTAAGCTTGAGCTTTGGAGTTTCAGTAGCGTTATTGTTTTTATCAGATGGGGTTGCTAACCTCACGCCTAACCTTCCCATTTTTCCGAACTCGCCACCGGTTAGGTGAGGTTTCGGAATGCTTCGGTCGGGAGTTGAACACCGGGCTGAATTTCAGAACTGCGTATATGCTCTTGATGCTAGGATCAGGAAAGAACAAACTTGCATAGCTGTTGGACATCATCGGTTTGGAGAAACCAGATTTTCACAGATGCAAAAGTAGAACTACACATACAGGATTCAATTGGCTGAGGCTATAAACGTGTGGTCATATTACAGAAGAGATCAGGGTATCCATCATCAGTCACACCGGGTCACAGGAGGCATCCACTCCTTGTGACTTATGATCTCCAATGAAACTGTTTTGTATTTCTTTATTACTCCTTTGTCTCACACCTCTGCTCACTGTTTCTATTATGCTTTTCTTGTACTTTCTTCTCTTGCTTCGCGTGCTACACGGAATGTGGCAACTTGAACTTCCGCACATTTGTGCAAAGTTCTATGTCGAAAACAGACAGACAGACACAACTTAAAACATATTGTTAATAATGGTGTCAAATTGTGGTGAGAGCCGTCTGCTAGCCAAATTCGTAGACAGTAGTTTACGTCAGCGTTTATGTCCCAAATATTGGTCATGTGAAAAAAGAACAAAGATTGACTCAACAACCAATCACAGCAGATTTTGCGTAGGTGGATACAATTAGCAGATAGATGATCTGACATTCAAGAAACAGCCACAAAGAGATGAAAGATTAACTTTCAGTGAGAAACAACCAATCAGAAGACTGTGTTTGTCTGCTAACAATAATCTATAATAATGTACATGAAAATCTATAAATACATGTGGATTTCCTTAATAAACGATGTGTTGCCTGGCCGTTGTCTTCTGTTGTTACAAAATTAGTAGGGAATGGTAGCTAATGGTTCGTCATTGAGCCCCTAGTTTTGACTGGATTCTATCCGTGAAGTTAGAAAGTTTATCAAGTTAGCAGTGCTGAAACAACTATAAGCCATATATTATGAGGTAGATGATAGTCAATATTTAAGGAGAATCCTAGTCTTGGGTTTTAAGTTAGATGGACAAAATAAGCATGGACAAAACAGCAACCCGCACAACTACCAACAGATTATCTCTTCACACTTCGCATCAATCAATACATCAAAATGAAAATCAGCAATAAGAAAGATCAGAAAAGATGGAGATAATAATGTCAGTTGTCGCAAAATAATATCATAAGGCGAACAGGAAGAAACATACATGATATTGCAATTTAGGAGTAATATACATCATAAGTTAACCATCTAAAGGCATATTCATGTACCACACTAAACATTTATTAGTTAACAAGCTAATAATACAGATCGTTTGTTAGAACTTTAGTAAATGAAACAAATTTGAAGCCACAAATTACCCACAATAAGTTGAACACTTGAACTACAATTATATAGATCACATAACTGAAACTGTAGATAATTCTTGCACAAATTGTAACAAATTGTCTGATATTCCTTTAGTAATTAGATGGTTGGAGGCAATCGCCCACAGAAAGCCCAGTCTTTGACCTAGGTTTCGTGCTAGTTGGCACTCATCAGTCAGCAAGGTGTATCTGCAACCTTGAAGGAACTCATGTCCCTTCTGACTGCAGCACTGGGTGACGCGGGTTCGAATCTCAGAAGGGACATGAGTTCCTTCAAGGTTGCAGATACGCCTTGCTGACTGATGAGTGCCAACTAACACGAAACTTAGGTCCAAGAGTGGGCTTCCTGTGGCCGATTGCCTCCAACCATTTAATATCATCAAATCAATGTGCACCGTGATGGCGAGCTAGCTAGAATGGTGGTCACATTACAACCTGACTGATAGAATTCAGTCTACACCAATCAGGGGACTAGACGCATCACACTAGTTACTAGTGTCAAATCAAAATTCCTCCAGTATACCTAATAACATTATTAAACCCAGATTCTACTTTCATAAAGAGATACCTTACTGTGAAAACCGGACATCCATAACCATGATACGCCTAAAGCCACAAGAAAATCACAACTTCACAATTTTTGTTTACCTGCCAAATGTTGACAAGTATACACTTTGTTTATGATATTTATCTATAACCTTCAACTACCTAATAAAACGAATAACCAGGCCACTGTTTGCTAGTTAACTGCAAATTGAACAGGACTTACACACCATACTACCCCTCCACACTTATCTACAGAGGTGTATTCTTCCTTTACGCCGCTGCTAGTAACTACATCTTTGAAGGATGGATAGCTGTGCGAAATACTTTGCACAAAAGGTAGAATCAATTACCTATATCTTCGGAAATAACGCAACTCTGTAAAGTCTACACATATAGGCATCAAATGCAAAGGTCTGGCATATAATATTATAGGCTTTTACTGACGATGTATACAATTTTCAACAACTTTCATTGTATTCTCAATAAGTATTGAATACTTTCTTCATTTGTAGTGTTTTCCTTCTAGGTCAGCTCATAAATAATAATAATAATAACAACAATAATAAAGATAATGATTAGACAAATCAATATTTTATTCTTTTATGTTCTATGATATTCTAAAGAACTACTCAAGCAAACACTGGAATGTGAGTGAACTTAATAAATTCTATTGATCGATAATCTTGATCATAAATGAACAACAAATATGTAAATATATGCTAATAATAACAAATAAATAAACACTACTTCAGTCTCTGGAGTAAAAAATCTTTAAATATTCAACTGCGTACTGATGAAGAGTCCCAAACTAGGACGAAACAGCTGGATGCCCAGTACTCCCCGCAGGTTTTCCAATGGTTCTCTAACTGATGTCAGCTCATGATGAAATCCTGTAACCAATCAACCAAATCCCTACAAACCAACACTTGAAAAAGAAAACTATTCACTAGTGAACAGTTGGAGAAAATAGATCATGTGGGTTATAAAATGGGGGGGAGGGGGGGAAGAAATAAAACATGCGGAAAGATTAATATCGAGAATAGCACACAACACACACTAGATTGATTGGCTTATGATGACACGTCGGCTACTAGTATGGACGCTTCAACGATACCTGTGTCCCAAGGGGTCCAGTGGACAACGCTTTGTCATTTGAAACGATGTGTACTGAGTTCGAGTCTGAGTAGGAACACTATTACTCACTGGGAATCCAGGTATATTTAGATGATGAGTCCCAGATAAGACGAGATTGACATGCTGAATTCTATTGCTAGTCACCACGCATCGAATTACTTCACAACACAGACTAGACATGGAATTATATTCAAATGAACAAACACGAGTGTGAGAGAATGGAGAATAACTTAATGATGATGGATGCATCTGCACTTTTGCAAATCAATTTATGCAACATCGTCAAGAGTTTCCAGTAATTCACTCCCAGCATTCCAATAGGAAGGAAGGAGGTGTTACTGAACGACGACTTTTACCGCTATACAGCTGATAATGAGCCACACACCTGTTACATGAGATCTAGTCATCCTACCCTATTGTTCAAACCACAGCAAATGGGGCAGGATTTAACCCGTTACCCCGTGGTTAGAAGTGGAAAGCCTAAAGCAATGAGCCACAACTACTACAAGCTATCGGACTAGACTTTGTGGACTAGTGTTACGTTTTTGGTTTTATTCTTTTTAAAACTACTCCTATTTTGATTAACACTGGGGTGTAGCTATGTCTCAAAGACCTAGACAATTGAGTGTAAACTAGTGGGGCTATTGGTCTAAAATTCAAGTCATTGGTTGAGGCTCGAAAAACTAATTAATGACTTTGATACGTATACATAGATGCGAATACTTGATTCCTACGTATTTTGTTGCCGAGTTACAGAAAGGCTCGGCATACACAACACACAGCTTAGCTCCCTTGGTCGGGGATGGTTAACAATCTCATCAACTAATTTATTTTAGTTACAGGATTTTATCATGAGCTGACATTGGTTAGAGAACCATTGGAAAACCTTGGAATACTGGATAGCCAACTGTTTCGTCCTAGTTTCGGACTCATGAGGAAATCCTGTAACCAATCAATCAAATCCCTACAAACCAACACTTGAATTTATTTTAGTCACCTATCTCTCCACGTCCCACAATTAGCTATCATATAATTGATAATAAGGTTATGGCCTTTTCACAATGGTTCATAATCCAGTTACAATTTGCCCAGAATGGACTGTTGACCTTTACGTTTAAAGTTAGACGACCAGATATATCTCACAAATGGCTAGAAACAAATTAGTCATAGCAAAACAACCTTTTCACATAAGTAGCAACACTTATTTTCAAAATGGTAAACATTTGAATTAACGTACAACAATTCAAGGTCTAATTTTCATGAGTGACTAACATCCAAATAAACTTTCATTTAATGTCACTTATCATTAAACTTTCACTAATAGTTACTCAGTTTATTTGATGATTAGGTACAGAATGATCTACTGGGATATAAATAGATGAAAATAACGAGTGATATAGGGAACAGAAACCACATCATGGGACAGACTTCCAAACATTACCTAGTAAATAGTTATTCAGTTTAATTACACTATAGATTTAATCAACAGTTACAGATAGCTATTTGTTTTTGTTTTACAAATTCTATGCTTAACGTGTTGAACTTCAGCATATACATTAAGAGTGAAGGTGAAAGTTTAATTGCAAAATAAACTAGATAAACGAACGAATAGAGTGGTAATAGGATCACCGATATCCCTAATAGTGGTAGACATATTTATGGATAGTTGGGAACATAAGGCTCTTAGAAAGTATAATCCTGCTCCTAAGTTATGGCGGAGATACGTGGATCACATATTCACTGTGTTGAAATCGGCAAATGCCCCTCAATTTCTCACACATACAAACTCATTAGTAGACGGAATCTAATTCACTTCTGAGTTAGAAAATGAACAGGGTGAGTTGGTCATTCTAGATTGTGGAATAAAACGAAAAGAAGATGGTGGGTTAGATTTTATTTATTATTATTATTGTTGTTCCCCTGGGTTCCTAGTGGAACATAGGGCTTCAACTCCACGTCTCCACTTGCCACTTCTGTCTTCCTTCTGCTGTACTTTTCACCTGCATCCATGTTAGTCCATACTGTTTCAACCAACTCTTCTTCACACGATCTCCTCCATGTCACCCACCCTTGCACTGACGTCCCACTCACCGCTTCCCCTTCGGGTTCTACTAGAGGGCTTGATGCGCGATGTCACCCAGTGGCCTCCTCAGCTAGTGTCCAATCCATCTCCACTTTCTCCTGCACATTTGTTGGTTAGCGATTGATTCTTGTTTTGTTTGTTTATGCCCATAGTTTCTTGTTGGTGATTCTTCCTGGCCCGGCTAACTGATCTTCAGTATAGATCCAGCGAAGACAGTTGTTAATAAAGGTCTGCAACAGGCTGTTGGAAATATTCTTTGTGACCCACCCGCCAAGTTTCTGATCCGTATAGAATAGCTGACTGGCTTGACTTTTGTGTTGAAAATCCGACCGAATTTTGTTGTTGATGCTGGCTGAGTGACGGAGATTTCCAGATTGGTTGTTTCACGTTGATGAATGTGTTTCTCGCCTTCCGGATTCTCGCTCGACTAGACATCCTCGTCCGTTCTGACATCCTGTAGTTGATATAATGCTCAATCCTAGATACGTGAATGAAGTAACCTCTTTCAAATCCCTCCCGTTAATGGTGATTGACGCTAGATGTTGCTGCTGTTGTTGTTGGTTGGTTATTTTCATCACCTCCATCTTGTCTATGTTCACCTGGAGTCCTGTCTTCGCCGGCTGCTTCTTCGACCAGTTTGTCGGTCTGTTTTCGCTTGTAAGTCTTCGATTTTGTGTGACATCAAGCATAAATCATCCACGTGCGAAATCCTGGTCTTCTAGGTACTTCACGTCGGTCCAGGATATTCCTGTCTTCTCGTTTCCCACTGTCTGACGCATAATCCAGTCCACCACAATTAGGAATATCATTGGTGATAATAAGCACCCTTGTCTGACTCCTGGGTTAGATACTATCATTTATAGGAAACCGACACACTCTAGTAAATACTTAATTCATCCCATTCAGAATCGGTAAAAAAAGGTTTATTTAAATATCTTTATAATCGGATCCAGAGCCTAAGGCCAGAAGATTCAAGTAACAAAATCAAACAAATAAAGGAAATATTACCAGTGAATTACTATCCAACAGAATTGATTTAGAAATATATAAAGAACCATAAAAAAAAACTAAGACTAGCAATAAAAGTGATAAAAGTAATACAGAATTCAAAGCTTCTGTAGCACTACTGTATAAAGAAGGGACTTCAAATGCCTTACGTATAATTCCCAGTGACCCTAGAATTAGGGTGGCATTTAAACCATTTAAACTTTGTCGGCTTAAGGATCCAAATAACGAAAAGGACTATGAGTGAGGTCAATTACACAGGTCAAACTAGTAGATCAAAGTCAACTAGATTATTGGAACATAAAAATTTAGCTAGACCTTGAATAGTTGACCCTGATAAGTTAAATAACCTAGAAAAAAGAATTCTGCCATTGCACTGCATTCACTTACATGTTATCCTAAAACAGGATGGGACAATATAGTTAGGTGGAGAGAGAGAGAGGTTAATCAGTGAAGCTTTGTTTAACGATTCAACACCACAGCACACATGCAGACGGAATGACGCAATGCCTATACTGGAGATATAGAAAGTGACAACAAACAACAAAAGGAAGTTGGATAGACAGAAAGAGAAAAAAAAGTGTATATAAGACAAAATGTGTGACTAAATTGATATGATTATGAGTAGCAATAATTTATGCTCAAAACATTATCATCCAGTTGTTAATACTGTATCACTATGTAATTATTAAAATAAACTTAGCAAGTATGGAATTACATTCTACCACAGTACCCAAGTTTTACACTTAGATTATTGAAAGTCTATTGTCTACTAGCTAGTTTATCGATCTAATAACAATGAATGGTCTTTGCTTAGTTATGCAAAAACTAATGAGATAGATAATTTTATCTTTCGTTTTTAACATAATCTTCTAACACTATACACTGTTAAGTTGACCTTTATAGTGACTAGTAGAATATGTCACTCAGTAATGGCGTGTACGTCCCGAGAATAAGTAACATAGCATACGTATATTCTCTATAGACTAATAATGTGATTCCTATGAAAGTGTTAAAACTTTAACAGGTGTTACCAGAATTAAACTAGTTAGTCTGAAGAGTAGTTGTCAACCATTCGAACAACAATTCGCCAGTTGTTTCAATTATTCCTAAACGAACACACTATTTGATAACGGATAAGAAAGCAGAAGAAGAGGATATATCAAGCAGTATTGAGACTCCCAAGTAAAATAACTATCCAAGGAACTTCATCAGCAAAATCAACACTGCCAATTAAATATGGTCGAAAACGTATTCCGAAGACATGCAGGGAACTCAGCAGTTGTCATTCCATATAGAGTATAGACGTCAGACAATATCACAAGAGTACTCAATAAGCACGACATCAGAGTTTTCTTCAAAACAGCAGACACACACACACTACATAGCAATCTTGTCCATATAAAAGACCGAATCCCTAAGCATTCCCCATCCGATTGTGTCTACAAAATAAAATGCTTGCAATGTGATGCGATATACATCGGGGAAAACATCTCGAGAAATCAAAATCAGAAGAAATGAACGCTGTACAGCATTTGTTCGACCACCGAGAAATCTAGTTAGCGGACTGGAAAATAATAATGATTTACTTTATTCCAAAAACAGTACTTGTGATACAGAATGGAATTTTCAGCATTAATCACAATATTGCATC
Source organism: Trichobilharzia regenti (assembly GCA_944472135.2). Lineage (NCBI taxonomy): Eukaryota > Metazoa > Platyhelminthes > Trematoda > Strigeidida > Schistosomatidae > Trichobilharzia > Trichobilharzia regenti. Next base: position 29,123,485 of record OX235263.1, read on the forward strand.
TAATTTCCTCAAATTATAAATAAACATTAATCACACAGAAAATTTTCCACATTTACAATACAGGTAGTGTCAAAAACATGCAGCATATAAGATGGAAATGACAATAATAATGATAACAGCTAGGGTAATAATAATAATAATAAGAATACAAGTGAAAATTGCCGTTGGCTTGTGCCACACAGTATTGGCAATGTGGTATAGAAATCCTAACATGTTTAAAATATTGAATATAATGTTCTCTTTACATGATATGGTGAGGGGAAAAACAAAGATAACAGCAGTCATGGAGACAAGTTGGTGTTTGCAATTATGACAGTAAAACAAAGAAGTAATAGGACCATAAATATAATAGAAATAATAAAAGTAAAACGTGAAGGCACATAAGGATGGATGAAGGAAATTGTTTATTTACTAAATGAAAAAAGTTAGTTAATTCTTGCCTGACACTGTTTTCATCACATAAAATACATAAGTATGGTATCATAGAATTTTTATACTTAGACGTGCGAGCATACAGTTTTCTGAAGTTACTTCTTGTTCTAACTGAGGAGATGCAAGGTGAAAGCTGAGTGGATGCTCCAAGTCAGACAAAATCCCTTTAGCAAATTTATTGCACGAAGTCAAGCGCCTATCGACAACGATGTTAACTATGTGGTCCACTGGGACACCACTCACCCTACTAACAGTCTTCTACGAACTGTGACATAGTCTTTTTTAAGCAAATCAGGAAAGAAAGATCATCAGTAATAGGTCTACACACTACAGAATCAGGACACAAAATTGCTTTTGACAATATTGAAATCATCACCCAGAAAAATTTCAGACATCACAAAGAATGTCTCATGTCAATAAGAAGCACTTAATATCAAATAGAATCTAAAGTGTGTGAGTAGGAATGATGGACTAAAACAGAATTTAACCTGGTTACAACACACACCCTCCAACATGAAATGACAAAATCAACATGAATGTGATAAGTAATATCATCATATAAACACACGCTGTTTAATAATTTTACACAGTTATCAAATCCAACAAATCTAAACCTGGTTTCATTATCTCTACCAATTGGCCAACTTGACAACCCAAAAAATGACCCCATAATGAGGAGCGATGATTAAGTTGTAATGCACAGGCGGTGAGAATTTGTAACTTCTTCTTGAATAAAATTTCATGAAGTTATTAGCAGCAGTAAATACTGGAACATCAGTAAAGATTATATCGGCTTTCCTTAATCATTCATTCACCCGAAATTCAAAAAATTTATATACCGATACGAACTGAAAAAAGGCAAAAAGGTAAATAAAGCAGGATTTAATGAATTCATCAAATTTCGGTAGAACTCGTCAGCTGAATACTCTACATACACGGATGTATATACTTTTGAAATTACATTGGGAGATATAAGACTGATAAGTAAACAAACTACATTGAATTAATCATGCAGAAAGACACGTGCAAATGTTTTCCAGGTCATGTTCAAATAGATAAGGGGAGAGAGAGTATGAGAGATCAAAATTAAGATAAATTGCATTACGCTTCAATTACATCACTTAGATAAACAATTAGTCATTAGGGAATATAACGAGAATTGCAAACAGACTAATATCAATAGTAATAGTTATAATATTAATAATAGTGTTGAAGTGAGTTAAGATAATCTTACTGATAAAGCATAGTTTTAGATGAATCAAGAATAATAATAATAATGATAATAATAACAATAATAGTAAGAAGAAGAGGTAGAATAATAGTAATAACAAGTAGAGAATAATAAGTAAAACGTATTACCATGGTAGATTCAGAGTCACGACCATCTCCTTTTGTATACAGAGAGCTGGTTTATAAATTCGAATTGCACAAGCCTCTGCAATTGCAAGCATCTTCTTGTTTCTTTGTTTGCTGACAATGGTAAATGACTTGACTGCGTCGATATCATGTCCGTAATCTACAAGATGTTTTGTTATTGAGGATTTTGGCACTTTGAACTCAGCTGTTTTCAACCATTTTGGCAAATGCTCCATCATGCGAGTAGACAATCGCCTTTCCGTACGACCTATGTATTTGCTGCCACAAACACACTCAAATTGATATATGCAGTTTGAAGTGTCGAGGATTGGCGACTGGTCTTTCCCAGATTGTTGAAGCACTCGCTTGGTGGTGTTAAGGATAACAAGTTTTGCAGCATAATAAGTTCTCTTGATGGCTTTGTCGAGTCTTCGTTTCACTACTTCCTGTACGTCATCTCCTTTGAACGGCAAATTGATATAGACAGGTTTCTTTGGAACTGTTTGAATTGTTTTGCAGGGGGTAGTTTCTTTAGAGTATTTATTAATGAACTTCTCAGGATATCCATTCTTAGATAAAATATCCTTCAGAGATTTTATTTCATGTTCAATAGTACTGTCAGAACAAATTTTCCGTGCTCTATTGAACAGTGTTCTGACTAGGTTCTTTTTGTATTGGATTGGAACAAAGCTCTTGAAATGCATGTACTGTCCTGTCCATGAAGACTTTCTAAATATAGATCTTTCGATTGTGCCATCATTCATTTTGGCTAGAAAAACGTCTAGGAATTTAATAGTATCGTTTTCCTCGTGTTCTACTGTGAAATTGAGATTTGGATGGCATGAATTGAATTTTATCAACATGTCTTCCGCTTTTGATCTGCTTTCACAGACAATAAAAATGTCATCAACATATCTTAGGTATACATTTGTTTCTTGTATATGTTGCTGCAAAGTACCGGTTTCTAGGCGTGACAAGAATAAGTCGGCGAAAAGTGGTCCCAAAGGGCTTCCCATTGCGACACCATCAACTTGACGGAACAGACGCCCGTTGAATTGGAATTGGACATTTTTAGTACATAAAAGTAGTAATTTCCTCAATTCCGATGTTGGAATGGGTATGTCTTCAGCTTCTTTACATATGAAGTCGATAGTCTCAACGACTGGCACATTTGTGAAAAGGGAGGTAACATCGAAAGAGACCAAATGCTTATCGGATACATTGAAATCTTTAATTTGATTGACAAATTGAAATGAATCAGAGACTATATGTGTTCCGAAACGTTTCAGCAATGGCTGCAACAGTTCACATAACCACTGTGCTAATCTGTGGTATGTTGAGTTTATCATAGAGAGTATGGGTCTTAACGGCGCTCCTGGTTTGTGTATTTTTACGCGTCCGTATAGTTTTGGGATTTGTGACCCAATCGGTTTGATATTTCTATGTGTGTTTTCGTCGATGTATTTATTTTTGAAGAGTTGTCGTAGATGCTGCACAATTTTCCTTTCGGTTGATAACGTTTGGTCTTTTGCATGGTTATCCAATTTGAATTTAGATTCATCAGAGAGAATTTGATGCATTTTTTCGAGATAATCTATCTTGTTCATTAGCACTACACTTTGTCCTTTATCAGCTTGTAGGATAACAAGATTTTTGTCTTTTCGAAGCTTGTTTAAAGATCTCCAGTGTTCTTTGGTGATATGCGACTTTTGATTGGTCGGCATGACTCGAAATTGATGAGCGATATCAACCATCTTTGCTTTCAACCAGCTTTCGCTGTCACTGGACGTGGCATGTAGCCCCATAAGTTGATCATAAAGATTTTCGAATTGGCATTCGATATCAATTTGCTTTATCTTTTTCATGGGAACACAGAATTTGAATCCCAATGACAGAATTTCTGCTTGTTCTTTTGATAGGGAAACATCAGATAAATTATGAACATAATTAGATATATCCACTGGGAAAATTTCATTTGGCGGTTCCGGATAAAGTGACTTCTTCAGTTTCTTTTTTTCTGATTCTTTTGTCTTTTTAGATGTGGCATGCAGATATTTAGTGAATTTAATATAACATACGAAGTTTAAGTCATTTTGTACATTGATCAGTTTGCTTGACAATAGGCATAAATTACTGATTTCATCTGTTTCAGAAGACAAATGTGATTCAGCAAGACGGTAAAGATTCGCTCGTGTAGGTCTCAGATGATCTTTACGCAAGGATTTGTAAAATGTTCGAGGATAAATATTATTCTGGATACATTCTTTCAAAAAATCTCGTCGTGCAGAGTGTTTAGCAATCCTGCACTTCAATTTCACTAGATCATTTAGTGCATTGATAGTGCTTTTTGGGAGACGCTTCTTCAAGAATTGAAAACATTTATTTCCCGATACGAATTTAATGAATTCATTAAATCCTGCTTTATTAACCTTTATTGCTTGTTTTAAATTCGTATCGGGAAATAAATGTTTTCAATTCTTGAAGAAGCGTCTCCCAAAAAGCACTATCAATGCACTAAATGATCTAGTGAAATTGAAGTGCAGGATTGCTAAACACTCTGCACGACGAGATTTTTTGAAGGAATGTATCCAGAATAATATTTATCCTCGAACATTTTACAAATCCTTGCGTAAAGATCATCTGAGACCTACACGAGCGAATCTTTACCGTCTTGCTGAATCACATTTGTCTTCTGAAACAGATGAAATCAGTAATTTATGCCTATTGTCAAGCAAACTGATCAATGTACAAAATGACTTAAACTTCGTATGTTATATTAAATTCACTAAATATCTGCATGCCACATCAAAAAAGACAAAAGAATCAGAAAAAAAGAAACTGAAGAAGTCACTTTATCCGGAACCGCCAAATGAAATTTTCCCAGTGGATATATCTAATTATGTTCATAATTTATCTGATGTTTCCCTATCAAAAGAACAAGCAGAAATTCTGTCATTGGGATTCAAATTCTGTGTTCCCATGAAAAAGATAAAGCAAATTGATATCGAATGCCAATTCGAAAATCTTTATGATCAACTTATGGGGCTACATGCCACGTCCAGTGACAGCGAAAGCTGGTTGAAAGCAAAGATGGTTGATATCGCTCATCAATTTCGAGTCATGCCGACCAATCAAAAGTCGCATATCACCAAAGAACACTGGAGATCTTTAAACAAGCTTCGAAAAGACAAAAATCTTGTTATCCTACAAGCTGATAAAGGACAAAGTGTAGTGCTAATGAACAAGATAGATTATCTCGAAAAAATGCATCAAATTCTCTCTGATGAATCTAAATTCAAATTGGATAACCATGCAAAAGACCAAACGTTATCAACCGAAAGGAAAATTGTGCAGCATCTACGACAACTCTTCAAAAATAAATACATCGACGAAAACACATATAGAAATATCAAACCGATTGGGTCACAAATCCCAAAACTATACGGACGCGTAAAAATACACAAACCAGGAGCGCCGTTAAGACCCATACTCTCTATGATAAACTCAACATACCACAGATTAGCACAGTGGTTATGTGAACTGTTGCAGCCATTGCTGAAACGTTTCGGAACACATATAGTCTCTGATTCATTTCAATTTGTCAATCAAATTAAAGATTTCAATGTATCCGATAAGCATTTGGTCTCTTTCGATGTTACCTCCCTTTTCACAAATGTGCCAGTCGTTGAGACTATCGACTTCATATGTAAAGAAGCTGAAGACATACCCATTCCAACATCGGAATTGAGGAAATTACTACTTTTATGTACTAAAAATGTCCAATTCCAATTCAACGGGCGTCTGTTCCGTCAAGTTGATGGTGTCGCAATGGGAAGCCCTTTGGGACCACTTTTCGCCGACTTATTCTTGTCACGCCTAGAAACCGGTACTTTGCAGCAACATATACAAGAAACAAATGTATACCTAAGATATGTTGATGACATTTTTATTGTCTGTGAAAGCAGATCAAAAGCGGAAGACATGTTGATAAAATTCAATTCATGCCATCCAAATCTCAATTTCACAGTAGAACACGAGGAAAACGATACTATGAAATTCCTAGACGTTTTTCTAGCCAAAATGAATGATGGCACAATCGAAAGATCTATATTTAGAAAGTCTTCATGGACAGGACAGTACATGCATTTCAAGAGCTTTGTTCCAATCCAGTACAAAAAGAACCTAGTCAGAACACTGTTCAATAGAGCACGGAAAATTTGTTCTGACAGTACTATTGAACATGAAATAAAATCTCTGAAGGATATTTTATCTAAGAATGGATATCCTGAGAAGTTCATTAATAAATACTCTAAAGAAACTACCCCCTGCAAAACAATTCAAACAGTTCCAAAGAAACCTGTCTATATCAATTTGCCGTTCAAAGGAGATGACGTACAGGAAGTAGTGAAACGAAGACTCGACAAAGCCATCAAGAGAACTTATTATGCTGCAAAACTTGTTATCCTTAACACCACCAAGCGAGTGCTTCAACAATCTGGGAAAGACCAGTCGCCAATCCTCGACACTTCAAACTGCATATATCAATTTGAGTGTGTTTGTGGCAGCAAATACATAGGTCGTACGGAAAGGCGATTGTCTACTCGCATGATGGAGCATTTGCCAAAATGGTTGAAAACAGCTGAGTTCAAAGTGCCAAAATCCTCAATAACAAAACATCTTGTAGATTACGGACATGATATCGACGCAGTCAAGTCATTTACCATTGTCAGCAAACAAAGAAACAAGAAGATGCTTGCAATTGCAGAGGCTTGTGCAATTCGAATTTATAAACCAGCTCTCTGTATACAAAAGGAGATGGTCGTGACTTTGAATCTACCATGGTAATACGTTTTACTTATTATTCTCTACTTGTTATTACTATTATTCTACCTCTTCTTCTTACTGTTATTGTTATTATTATCATTATTATTATTTCTTGATTCATCTAAAACTATGCTTTATCAGTAAGATTATCTTAACTCACTTCAACACTATTATTATTAATTATAACTATTACTATTGATATTAGTCTGTTTGCAATTCTCGTTATATTCCCTAATGACTAATTGTTTATCTAAGTGATGTAATTGAAGCGTAATGCAATTTATCTTAATTTTGATCTCTCATACTCTCTCTCCCCTTATCTATTTGAACATGACCTGGAAAACATTTGCACGTGTCTTTCTGCATGATTAATTCAATGTAGTTTGTTTACTTATCAGTCTTATATCTCCCAATGTAATTTCAAAAGTATATACATCCGTGTATGTAGAGTATTCAGCTGACGAGTTCTACCGAAATTTGATGAATTCATTAAATCCTGCTTCATTAACCTTTATTGCTTGTTTTACATTCACTGGGAAATATAGAAAAACCTTTATTATAATGAATGTCATATATACCCAATGCCCAAATTTTTCCAAACTATTAAAAGTGAACTTGATTTGTGCATATATAACTCGCCTTTAACTCAATATGAAAGAAATTTAGGCCAGTAAGTCTCGGGTTAAATACTACAAAGGAATAAAGTAGGTTATGTAATATAAAGATGACAATAAGATAATTAGTTAAGATTGTTTTGATATAAGAGTACCAGAATTAAGGTCGCACATTAGATTATCAATGTTTTAGAAGGAATTTTTTCGCAATAATTTCTAAGTGTGTAAAAGATGTTTTTTTTCAAAGTATATAAGATTAGTTGATGCGTTTAATATTTTAGTCAGTGTTCTTCAGAAGATTATCTTATATGCAATCCTATAAAATGAATTTGATCTCGATCGATAATATATATATATATATATATATATATATACAAATGTGCACATGATTTCTTTAAAACACTACTATGAACGATGATAGTGAATACAATTTTAATCGGAGCATAAGAAATATAAGCAGGATAAATGATAAGCTATTAGAGAGATAATAAGAAGAATCTTTGCTATTATTTAACTCATGGAAAATTCCCATTGTAACATATAGAAAATCAAAACAAGTGATTCAGCGAAGAGACTCTTTTCAACGAATTTATCATCAAGCTGTACAGTCGTATATATGTATGGTTTTTAAGAAGTTATATCCTGTGAGGGAATTGAATCTTAGGTGTGAATGCATAAAATAATAATAATAACAATATGAAGTGCCAGGATTTCATCATGAGCTGACATTAGTTAGAGAACCATTGGAAAACCTGTCAGGGAGTACTGGACAGCTGTTTCGTCAGCCTAGTTGTGACTCTTCGGCAGTACGCGCCCACCGGGATTCAGACCCAGGACCTTCCGGTTACAAGGCGAGCTCGTATACCATTAAGCCACTGGGACTCGATCCAATGGTCCTTGAATTCTAACTTCTGCCAATTCACGACATAGCGCAACCGCTAGCCAATGTCTTCGGCGAGTATTTGTCCTCACACCCGACCGGCTGCACCCTACTGGTCACGACTTCCCACTGGAACCCAGGTAACTACCATCCTGAATAGGGCCAGTCGCCAGTGAGCATCTCATTGGTATTCAAGTGATGGTTTGTAGGGATTTGTTCAAATTAAAATGTTTGTGATTATACTCATAGTTGAATGTCGAGTGGCAAAACAAATTATTGTAATATACAGGATAATTCATAGGATGGATAGAACTTGAAAAGGGGTGTGCAATTATAGGATTAATGGACAAATAGAATAAAACAAAAACGTTACGTAATATTGTGTGAAATTTAATAACATAGAATTTATCGTTGTAAAAAAGAATTGATTTAGAATGAAAAGTGGAACAAGTGAAATAATACCGGGGACAATTCAAAGTGAGAATAGTAATAATAACAACTGACGTAATAAGGAAGAGTATACGAATTGAATAGACAAAATGAAAAAGTGAAAAATTGGTAGAGCTAAAATATGATTGGGGATTACCATACTTTAGCATACAGGGATTAAGACCATGAAAGTTGGAGGGGGGTTGAACGAACTTTTTCTGTACACAGAGATCTGGCTTTTCTGTTTCAATAGCCAAAGCTTCAGCAATACAGATAAGTCTGGTACATCGGGATTTGGGCAAATTACTCTTTGCCTTATAGATGACTTTAAAGGTGGAGGCTATAGAGATAGGGTGATCATTATTGACCAGATGTTCAATGATCGCGCTTCTTATTGTTCCACTTCCACCTTTTCGTAGACATGCAGGATAGTGTTCTTGCATGCTGTTGGACAAAACTTGAGTCGAACGACCGATATACCTAGCTCCACACGAGTAGGTGAATTGATAAACACACATAGAGTTGGTCAATATCTATATATAACATTAATTTGCTTTGCCACTTGACATTTTGACTACGATTATAATCACAAACATTTTAGTTTCAATTGAACTTCATATTATTATTATTTTATGCATTCACACCTAAGATTCAATTCCCTCACAGGATATAACTTCTTAAAAACCATACATATATACGACTGTACAGCTTGATGATAAATTCGTTGAAAAGAGTCTCTTCGCTGAATCACTTGTTTTGATTTTCTATACGATAATAAGAAGTTCGTGATTAAGCCTATTTGGTGAAATAAGCTCGATACTACAATTTGTTGGCTATATGCATACGGGTTTACTCATTTCGTACTAAATCACACTACGTAATACACATTAACGGAGGTGCTGGTCAGTAAATTATGCTCTAAACATTCAATAAGTAGGTTTCAGGCTCGAAAGTGACTGTATTTAGGTTAACCTGGACATTATAGTAGCACCATAAACCCTTGGACAAAAATTTCCTTCATAACCTGATACGTAAAGTGATAATACGTAGTTTGAATATTTCGCCTTTCTTTAACAGCACACTGTTAGTACAGTTAGATGTGACCTGCAATGAAATGGATGACTATTCCATATTTCATCACTAAACAAGGACTCCGTGTTAATAGACGTTTTTACAACAGTCTTATTAAGTTTGCATTTTCTGTTATCAAATGCGAAACTAAATTTTAGATTTCTGTATAATCTACCATTCGGTATCAGTGATTAGTGCAAGAGGTGTTAGATTTCGGCGCATTTGTGGATGGTGGTGGAAATACTAGCGTTTCGTTAATATAACCCTGAATTCTGTGTACAGAAAATATTTGTTCAGTCTACCATGGTCTTAGGCGTTTTCCTACTCGTCTGCTTCTACTTTTAGTGACTGTTTCAACTACTGTAGAACACGATTTAAGCAAATACGTATTTTCGGTAAATTCTCATTAGGCTTTATAATCACATAATATGAAATATTAGTCATAGGTATTTGAATTACTGTGGTTAATCAAAATATAGGATCAGAGTTAACGGATGTAAATTGGTGAATAATGATCGGGGTGATCGTAAATAATAATAACAAGTATAAATTCATTCAGGTGTTTATATAATCTAGGCAACGGTGAATCTATAGGTAGAATGTGTGTACTAGTAGGAATAGAGGGGAAAATAGCTACTGTCATATAGCGGTTAGATAATTTAATAATAATAATAATAATAACAGTAAATTGTTAAACCGAGAATAAAATGTACAACTACAGCACAGCATGATATTGATAATAAAGTTAGCATTACAAATAAAGTAAAAAATATATAATAAGATAATATTTACAGTTATCCGGTGTTACCACCAGGAGAGATAACTATTTTAGTTTGGGGACGAAGTCCAAAGAAGGGAAAGGGATTGAACAAACTTTTTCTGAACACAGAGATTGGGTTGAAGAATCTTTATGGCAACTACCTCGGTTAGGCTTAGCAACCGAAGACGAAACAACCTAGGAAGTTGAGGTAGAATTGTAAACGCTGAAATTTTGTCATTCTTGTGCTCCGTATGCACTAGGTGTGACAATATGGAACTTCTGATTGACTTTACGACTCCTTTATCTAACCACGTTGGAGAATGCTTTAGAAGGCGGCGGTGGGCTTGCTGAGTCATTCTACCTATGTAACTGTCTCCTCATGAACATTTAAATTTATAAATGCACATTTAAATGGCTAAGTGACTCGGTGGCTTATCTTTCACCTGCAGTGGAATATTACAACGAGTGGAGGATTTTAAACACAATGTTGTGGCAAACAATGTTTTAGCTATTATTGTTATCCACTAATTTACTTCCCTGAACTCTGATCCTATATGCTATTAACCACAGTAATTCAAATGTCTTTGACCAACATTTAATATTAAGTAGATGTAAAGCCCGATGAGAATTTACCGAAAATACGTTGCGTCGGTGGTATAGCTATTAGGACGCTCGCCGACCACGCACATGGTCCCGGGTTCGATCTCAGGCCACCGACGCACTCCTTTACCTCGATAAGCCAAAAATAATCCTGGTAAAGAGGATAGGTTAGGCATGGGGCTAGCAACCCTATCCTGTAAAAATAAACACTGCTACAGAAACTTCAAGCCACTAGCTTGAAGCCCTATGTTCCACTGGGAACGTGAAGCAAAAAAAAATGACGTATTTGCTTGAATCGTGTTCTATGATTCACTATTATATGTTCCTTTTGTTCATTTTACCAACCTTTTTTCTCACCTTCTTTATCTTATCAAGTATACACCCAACTACCTTACTCCTCATCAAATAACGAATTTTCACTTAATCAAATTTCAAACTCTTCCTTGGATTATGTCGTTGACTGTTACAGAACCTTTTATGTTTAGAAACCAATTCTAAGTATTTATTTGTATCAATTATGTCAGGCCATATTACTCAATAATAAATAGACTACTATGCATTTCTAGAAAATATAAATACAATTGGTTACAGGATTTCATCATGGGCTGACACTGGCTAAAGAACCATTGGAAAATCTGGAAGTTGAAATTCATGGGCCATTGGATCGGGTCCCAGTGGCTTAATGGTATACGAAATAGCTCGCCTTGTAATCAGAAGGTCCGGGGTTCGAACCCTGCGGTGGGTGCGTACTGCCGAAGAGTCCCAAACTAGGCTGACGAGACAACTGTCCAGTACTCCCTGGCAGGTTTCCCAATGGTTCTCTAACCAATGTCAGCTCATGATGAAATCCTGTAACCAATCAACCGAATCCCTACAAACCAATACTTGAATATAAATACGATTTTACAGATGATTTCATGAATAAAGAAAATTTTCTTCACTGAATTATCTCTCATTTAAATTATACTAATTTAATTGTAAAACTTTGCAAGATCTTTTCATTAATTAAAAAAAAATGTATTTAAGCTGAAATGTTTGTTGGCATATTTCAACTTTCAGGGCAAAAAGGTTTAAGAAAGTGTACAATTCTAGGAATCAAGAGATAAACGTATACAATTTTAAATGACTATTGAGTTATAACTCGCAATTACTTTTTAGTCTACAACTAGTTGAACATATTAAGCAGACAAAGTTTTCTTTAAGTGTAACATTCAAGATAACATGAATCAGAGAAAATTATGAACACAAGCTCAATTGATTTATTTCTATTTCTCGAAGTTACTATTGTAACAGCAGACGGCACAAGACATGGAAGCCAAGGTATATTTTTCATAGATGAAACCTCTGTTTATATATATACAAGTATTGCTTTTGTAGGGATTTTGTTTGATTGCATGGAGGAGTTCACCATAAGCTGACATCAGTTAGAGAACCATTGGAAAACCAACAGGGAGTGCTGGACAGCTGTTTCGTCCTAGTCTGGGACTCTTCATCACTACGCAGTTACCGCTAGGGTTCGAACCCCGGAGCTTATGGTTACAAGGTGAGCTCGTAAACCAGTAAGCCACTGGGAGCCGATCCAATGGCCAACCCATGAATTCTAACTTCTGCCAATTCACGATATAGCACGACCACTTCGCAATGTCTTCATCGATGAGTTACTGCTTCATCTTCGACCTGCTGTACCCTGCTGGTCACGGCTTCCCACTAGAACCCCAGGTTAACTCCCTGAATAGGGCCAGTCACTAGTGAGCATCATATATATATATATATATATATATATATATATATATATTCTTTAATCAATCACTGAGCGTGTGATTTCGGTTAACATCAAACGATGTGAAGTAGAATGTTCGAATACGTATATTATTCTGTTGCTAATGCAGTAATGAGTGTGATGATAATATTCCGCTGAAGCATATTATCTATATCACACTACCACACTCGTTCCCCCATCAAATACTTTAGACTCATATCGGTTCTATCTTCTTGGTACTAGGGGCTTTGTTTGCATGTCTTGCTGTATCCATTTCTGGAGCTCACTGGTGTTCATTCGCTTCTCTTTGCTTGCATTTCTGATGGTATATTCGTGACCCCATCTCACGGTGACCGTGTATGGTCCTTGCCACTTTGGAAGCAGTTTGCGTGACTCTGGCGCGTATTCGCCGGTGTTTTGCCTCACACTATTATATGCTACCTTCTCCCGACCTCTTAGCAGTGTTCCAAGTAAAAGCCTCTAACAGTAAATAGAATGTTCAAATATATACAGTATTCTGTTGTTAATGCATTATTGAATGTGAGAATAATATTCCGTTGGAACACATTGTCTCTATCACACCATCACACTATTATAACTGGGATTTGAATGAATAAAACAACCATGATTGAAATGTGTTATATTAGCGATTACTGGAAATTATCATATACACTTCTCTGTCTTCAAGTACAGCTCGGCAGTTCTCCGTTTAACATGTATCTACTGATTATCACGGTTAAAGTGTATTACACCAAAAGATGATTGAATGGTATGAATGAAATGTGGCTTTACGGTCATAGAAGTCATCTACATTTACAATAAAAAACAAATACCAGGCAAGAGTTAAAATGTTAAGTAGCTTAGATTAAAATTACACCTGATTATTTGTTAGTATTTTTAATCATTTTTTTTATCTTATTTGATTTTTACACTTATATTTTGTAAAAAATGTTTACCCCTTTATGTTTCGAATGGAATATAAGGCTTCTAGCATGAACTTTTAAATTTCAGTAGCAGTGGCATTTTATTTTTCACAGGGTGGAGCTGCTAATCTCACAACCAACCTTTTCTCTTTTCCAAGCTTCCTACCAACTAAGCGAGGTTAAGGACTGTGTCGGCTGTGATTCGAACCCCAGACAATATGTGTGGTTAGTAGATATTCTACCAATGAACCGCTGACGTACTTCTACACTTACGATGCAATGTTATGTTTTTTTTTGAAGTCAACGTTTTCTGTCTCTGTCTGGTTTCAACATAGAACTTTGCACCAGTGTGCAGCAGTTCAATTCGCCACACTCCCTCCATGTAGCACACAAAACCAGAGAAGAAGAAAGCAAAAAGAAACGCAAAATAGATACAGTTAACAGAGACAAGAGGCAAAAAGAATAGTAATATAGAAGAACAATATAGTTTTATTTGGAATTATAAAATCACCAGGATTGGATGCATCTGCGCCACTGCGAACGATTTTGAGCTATATCACCAGTTGTCTTCAGCCATTGGTGTTTACCGTCATGAGGACCCCAACCAGGAAGCCTACACTTCCTTATGTGGCTGGCTTAAATTAACTCTTGTGGATTTCATTGACTGATGTGTATCTTTTATTTGTATCTTTTTTCAATATAAATGGCTAACAATATGATTATATGATATTAGATGGTTGGGGGCAATCGACAGGAAGCCCACTCTTGGACCTAGGTTTCGCGCTAGTTGGCACTCATCAGCAAGGCGTATCTTCAACCTTGAAGGAGCTCATGTCCCTTCTGATATTCGCACCCGCGTCACCCAGTGCTGCAGTCAGAGACGTTACCACTGAGTTATTCGGGCTCGCGATTGATCTCCTGTAGGACTGTAGTGGGACATGAGTTCCTTCAAGGTTGCAGATACGCCTTGCTGATAAGTGCCAACTAGCAAGAAACCTAGGTCCAAGTCTTCCTGTGGCCGATTGCCTCCAACTATCTAATATCATCAAATCAATGTGCACCGTGATGTCCAGCTACCTAGAATGGTGGCCACATTGCAAACCTGACTGATCGAATTCAATCTGCACCGAAGAAAGGATTAGAAACGTCACAATTGGTGACATGGCTCAAAATCGTTCTCAGTGGCGCAGATGCATCCACTCCTTGTGACTTACCATCTCCAATGAAACTGTTTTGTTTTTCTTTATTACTCCTTTGTCTCACACCTCTACTCACTGTTTCCATTATGCTTTCTTGTACTTTCTTCTCTTGCTTCGCGTGCTACATGGAGTGTGGTGACTTGAACTGGCGCACATTTGTGCAAAGTTCAATGTCGAAAACAGACAGACAGACAGACAGAAACGTCACACTAGTTACTAGTGTCAAATCAAAATATGGTTATATACCAACAGAAAATGTTTAACTGATAGTTTAGTTAAGAGTGTATAGCTACAGTGTGAAGAAGGAAAATGATTCAACTTACAATCAATTGTGGAAATACTAAGGCTACTATAGTATTACACATCCAATTAGTTGCGACAGAAATAGTTACAGCAGCATCTCGATTTTCTTGAATGAACAATTCAGATACCAAAAACCATGGAATAGAACCTATAAATATTTCAATAAATAACGACACAAACGACTGTCAACACATTGCCATATACTGAGTATATTTGTATAGTATAATTCTTAAATCTACAGATTTTATGACAAATTAGAGAGAAGTAGACTTTCAGTGTACTGAAAATCAAATATTCGCTAAATATCATCACTACATGATCCAACAGTTAACCTACAAACATTCGATACAAATACTAATAGAGAACGACCTAAATGAGCTACACAGTCATCTGAACAAAATAACATACCTCACTTAATTTCTAATAAAATCAAGTAAATATTGTAACACTGGACAGCCTTTTTACGGAGAACAATTGCTGTCATCAATCCAGGCGACAACACTCCACAAACTCTGTCTGATACACCATCTGACGAAGAAAAGCGTGTCCGATGTCAATGTTTCAAAACCAGTCGTAGAGTACACGCTGCTCCTAACTTAAAATCTGATTCAAGTATTGGTTTGTAGGGATTTGGTTGATCGGTTACAGGATTTCATCATGAGCTGACATTGGTTAGAGAACCATTGGGAAACCTGCCAGGGAGTACTGGACAGTTGTCTCGTCAGCCTAGTTTGGGACTCTTCATCAGTACGCACCCACCGACAAGGTTCGAACCCAGGACCTTCCAGTTACAAGGCGAGCTCGTAGACTATTAAGCCACTGGCGCATGAATTCCAACTCCTGCCAATTCAAGATATAGTGCAACCACTAGCCAATGTCTTCGGCGAGTATTTGTCTTCACACCCTCTGATTTCTTCATGCTGCTACTAAATGACTATGGATTTTGCGATCACATACACTGTATTAATCAAGCAGGTTACAAACAGTCACAATAGAAAGATGTCTTTTTATTATAAATTTGTATGACTAATAATTCATAGACCGGCCCGATAGGACAACATCTGACTCCCCCCCCCCACATACACACACACACTTGCCTTCATCTGAGTTATACTAGGAAATAATTCACTGTCGTAATCATTAAATACTTCGGGAAGAAAGCTACTGGATTCAATTAATTTCACATTTGAAATTTCGCAACTTAGATCACATTTAGAGGACCGATATATAGATCCTGCGTAAACCTGAAATCACCAGTGTACCAGTGAAACGCATCTGTAGGTTAGTTGGTCTGTTCTTCAAAGTGTACTTTCAAGTGTTCCACACATATCTCTCTTGGAAAAAATGTCCAAATGAACATAGTCTTTTACACGTACATCTCTTCAATGGCTATAAAAAAAATGTTGAGTAGCACATTGTTTTGATGTTGGTTTGTTTACCCATTTTCGTAGTTTTATTTTCACAATCAAGTTCCACAAATGTTACGAAGCTTCTTAGGCTGTTATCACTCTACACTATCATCAAGGTCAGTACGAGTGAACTTTCTTGAGTCAATCGTTTATTGTACTGGACAACTTGAATTGTTTCACACTTTTACGCAGAGTTCGACATTAATGAGTCTGTCAGTCAATCACAATTATTTAGCATGTGTTTACAGAGATCTGTCATCTTAGTTAACTTATCAAGTCAATCATGGTAACTAAATACGTTATTAGACTTCTTAAGTTTGTAAATTATTGACATACTGAAGTGAAGTACTTAATTATCTATGCATGATGTAAGTAGTTGACGCTTTTTACTTTTACACTACTGAGCACATTGTTCTGCTTGCTGTTTATTTCATATGCTAATTCATCACTGAAGTCATACAAGTGTTTGTATTTCATTAGAATACTTATTGCAAATAAAGTCAAAAAGTACACTAAGCTGTTTCACATGTTTGCAACTCAACGACTTAATTCACAACTCATCATAAATACTTTCAAAGATAGCCTAAAGAAACTAAAACAATTATAAACAGTAAATCGGTTTGAAAATTTCTATTTACAACTTGTACAATTAAATTTTATAGGCTGATAATTTGTCTCTTCAGTATTGAGAAGTTGATTTGAAAGAGAAAAAGAAAAGAAAACAAAAGAAGGTCATAATTGACACTACCTACCTAAGCCTATTGAAAATCCGAATAGAAAAGTATACGTCAATCCAATTGATACAATTGTAAGCCAACTAACTTCTGTTGCCTGTTTAATAATCAGTGCTAAGGTGAAAAGTGAAAAGCTGACAAGACAAACAGATATGCTGGATATCAGTAATGGTCGTCTGCCTTTACGATCAATTATAAATATGGATGATAATGCACCGATTAGGATTGTAAACCCAGTACCAAGATTTGCATATCTTGCTTGTTTTTCTGTTAAACCATTCGACATAAACAGAGTGACACAGTAATAAAGAATCTGAAATTAAAAAAAATTAGAAAAGTTTAACATCCACTAATAAACTGCTGCGAACTACACGTATTATTTATTCTCTACACGACTGATGGTGATTCCTCGACTGAAAGATGAAGTACCTAGACTAGCCACTTCTAACTGTATTTATCAATTCAACTGAGCTTGTAGGGAGCCAGTTATATTGGCTGTTGCTCTAGGAACTTGATTTTTCGTGCAATCTCGAGAGCATCTCCCAGCATGGCTAAGTAAAGGTGTAGTGAACAGCTCGATATTGGAACATCTGGTGCAAACTGGCCACAAAGCCAGCGTAGATGAATCCTTCTCTATATTATACCGGGTGCCAAATAAATTACCAAAAACATCGAAGCACCGCAGCTCCAAACACCAGAGGCTATTGCGATTCGCCTCAAACAACCGGCGCTCTGTGTCCAAAAGAAGCAAGTCCAGCCGCTAATATTGCCCTGGCCTTCAGTAGAAACTATAAACTCATGAATTTGTACTATTATATTTCCTAATTCTTCTGACATTCGGCTTATTTTATGTTGATGCGATTCAGCTGTAATCTATCAATATTATTGATTCGATGTTATTTAAACAACATTAATGTCGTTCCCCATTGGTATCGATTTCTAAGTGCAATTAGATTAGAAACATATCATATTTCAGCACTTTTTTAAATATCGTGAGATTTCATGTAACTCATCGACATCTTCAAAGATGTATCTAATTGTTTAGGTACCCATATAAGCTATTAATGCAGACGCGATTCATTAAACATTACTAAGTATATATGGCCAACAAAGAAGTGTGTACATCAGAAAACAAACCTCGGAAATTGTGGTTGTTTTCAACTACCCGACATTTTTTTCCATGGAAATTTATAATACAATAAATCGATATTCATCATGTTTCAAAAAAATTCCACCGATCTAACCGTATAAGATTTTAAACATTTACAGATCAGCACCCAACAAACAGGTGAAAACTAAAGAGCACTCGAAAGCTGTTTCATCCCTGTTGGGGAGACTTCGGGAGCAAACACCCGCGACACCATGGTGACAACATCGCTTTTCGTTTATTTTATTATTATTATTCCTTTGCGTTCCCAGTGGAACATAGGGCTGTCACTCTTTTGAACTGGTTCCACGACTGACTGACCATAATCTCTCATCTCCTGCACGCCACACGATCTCCTCCATATCACCATCGCATTGACGACCCACTCGTTGCTTACCATTGGAATTCCATTCGACAGCCTCGCATGCGATTTCATTCGACGGTTTCCTCAATGTATGCCCGATCCATTTCCATTTTCTCCTACATATTTGTTGAGCGATTGGCTCTCGCCTATTGGTTTGTTCCCACAGTTTCTTGTTACAAATTCTTTCTGGCCATTTGATCTTCAGTATGGGACCAGCGAAGGTGGAAGCTGTTGATAAAAGTCTGTATTAGCCTGTTGGAGATCCTTTTCGTTACACGCCAAGTTTCTGATCCGTCTGGAAGGATCGACTTTAGTAAGTTTAGTAAGTTCAAATCCAATGTTTAGTGAATGCTAAATTCTGCCTAATGGAGATATCAGCCCACCACCATTGAATGTCAACCGATGAGTAAGAATTCTCACATCTAACATGGTGGACCACACCAATTACAACTTTTCGTTAAAACTCCAGGGAAATCACTGTGAAATTGGTCATTAATCAGCAGTGAAATAACATTTAGGCATTGGAATTTTGAAGCTTCTTTGAATTTAAAGCTAGGAGAGCAATAGTTTGAGTTGGTGACAGAAGATAAAACGCATATCTGATGCCCATCCACTAATATTCTTTTGCCTAAAAATGAATCCCTTCTTCACAAAACTTTTAAGTAAACAATAATCCAATGCTTATCAGTGAGTTCTAGTGATATATCGTAAGTCATTAGTCAAATTACCTACTTAAGGAAGGCGGTGTAGTGAATTGTATAGATAGCTGGATTCCAACTAAGTGATTGAATAGTAGTAAGTTTATATCTAGACCTGATGGATGGCCTTCAACCCAGTTCCACATGCATACACACCATGAGGGGCATTAACACTACGAAAACAGAATGATAATTCATTCCCTGTTCACCTTTTGAAAGATTCATAAGACGTGAATGCACCCAATGGTATGCATATTCACAAAAGATATTGAGTGGATTTCTCTCAAATATTAGTGTTAAGAACTACAAGTGTATTATTAAAGTCAGAGTCAACTAAATCTGTGACTTTTTTTATCTAGACAGTTCCATTCGCAACCGACTATGTTACAATGTCTGCCTGTCTGTTCTCAACATAGAACTTTGCACATATGTGTGACAGTTGAATTCACCACACTCCATGTAGCACACAAAGCAAGAGAAGAAAGTACAAGAAAAGCATAATAGAGACAATAAACAGAGGTGTGAGACAAAGAAAGAGTACTAACGAAGAACAAAACAGTTTCATTGGAAATCATAAGTCACAAGGAGTGGATGCATCTGCGCTGGCCACTGAGAACGATGAGTTTGAGCCATGTCACCAAGTGTTTCCAGCTTCCATTGGTTTTTACCATCCCGAGGACCCCAACCAGTCAGGAAGTCTACACCTTCCTACGTGGCTCAGACTAACTGTTGTAGATTTCATTGACTGGTGCCACGTTTTTGTTTGACTTCGCTAGCTTTTTTCCAGCCTAACCCTGTGTCCGCTAATATCGCTCGTCAAGGAAGGCGATGACTAGGCGTGCATACGTAACACATGTCCTAACCACCTCAGTCTATGTAACTTCACAACTTCATCGATTGATTTCCCCTGTTTACCTAGAACTCGACGCCTAACCTCAATATTGCTCACCTTATTATGCCACTTCACACGGGAGATAGCACGCAGGCACCTACGATCAAAGACAGCTAATCTTTTCATGTCTTCCACTCTCAATGGCCAGGTCTCACTCACAGTGATAAAGGAGGACGGAGTGGACTGATGAGCAGTACATCCGCCCTCTGGTCGACAGTCGGATATCACGTCTACGCCATAGACGGCGTAAACCGGCAAATGCGAAACGAGCCCCCTATATCCGTGCTGAGATTTCGTCAAAGATCAACCCGTTGGCGTTGGCTGATGGCTTTTCCCAAATAGGTGAAGCGGTCAACGTGCTCTGCCACTTCACTCCCTATTTCTGATCTAGTAGTCGGTGTAGTCCAGTCCTGTAACATCATCTTGCATTTGGAGGGAGCGAATCGCATGCCAAACATTCGTAGATTGCAGATCAAGGTGTTTAGAAGACTCTGCATTTTTTCAGCGTCCTCGCCTAGAAGAACTATATCGTCTGTATATTCTAAGTCAATGAGATTATTCCTTGGTAACAAGTCAATCCCTGAGTCGCTGAAGTCACTTAGGGTTAAGTCCATTAGTACATCTATGATGAATTTGAATAGAAAAGGGGATAATAGGCATCCTTGACGGACACTACTAGTCGTCACCAGTTCAGATGACAACCCGCCGCAAGCCCTCACCTGGCTGGCTGTATGAGTACGAGTAGAGTGCCTTAATCAGTGCAATGTATTTTCTCGGCATTCCCTTCACGGTCAAGCATCGCCAGAGTATCTCTCAGTCAACAGAATAAAATGAGGGCCGCCCTTAGGTTAAGAAATGTATGTTACAATATATGTGATTGTTTGCCGAGTATATGCAAGTGCATGTTTTTATTAAGTAGCACCACCACTATCATCCTTATTGCTAACATGACTACTTGAAACATAAAAACTAACAACACTAATAGACATATCATTAAAAAAAGTTTTAGATTTTCAAAGAATTATTAAGTCTGCATTATATTATGAACTGAGAAAAATTTTTATAAAAAAGAAATACTTACTCCATTTATACCAGAAAACTGTTGACCAATATGTGGTATGAGAGCTGTAATTAGCGACCATCTTAAATATGGAACACGTAGGAGATCAGAAATTTTCGCTCTACGTGTTAGTGAACACTCCATCTCCCTTTTTAATATCTCCAATTCACATTGTATATCACAGTCATCACCTCTTAAAGAAACAAGTGCTAAAAGACTAATGAATGAACTAAGAATAAAAATTTACCATTTTCTGATTTTCGACGATCGCCTTTAACAATATATAAATAAGTAGGACTTTCAGGACAAGTTGATAATAACATAATATGTATAATACTGGAAACAATACATAATGCTATGAAAAAATATCTATAAGCATTTTATTTATCATACCAAGTAGATAAGGCCATAATTCATCTGTTCCCATTACTTCAGGCAGACCAAGTACCTGTGATAATAGAATAGCACAAACAACTACAAGTTGATTTAATGTGCCTGCAGCTCCACGAAATGATACAGGAGCTATTTCTGACAGATACATAGGTCCAACCACGGTATGAGCACCTATGAAAATAAAGTTTTACAAAAAAAATATATACAAGTGTTTACCACACGCAATTCCAACTATAAATCTACCAACGATGATCATTTCAAAGGACTGGGATGCCTTGGAAAATAACATTAAAAGTGATCCAATAATTGTTGGAATAGACAATAGAAGGAGTGATTTTTTTCTGTAATAATATAATAATAATAATGAGTTAAATGATACCGATCATACTTACCGACCAAATTTATTCGCGAAAATACCACCAATAAAACCACCAAGAAATCCACCAACAACGAAAAATGTAACACAAATTGACCAAATCAAATTAATGCATTGTTTGTCACATTGCATCATTCTATTAATGAAAGTAGAATTTATAAAATTTTTGATCAACTAAAAATTGAATATATATTTCATTTCGATTAAAATTGACTAACTCACTTCAGCTGGTGCATTGATAACTCCTGATTGATATCCAAAAGGAAATGAACTGCCTAATGTTATGGCAAAATATGGTAGATAGGATTTTAACCAGGTCATTGTATGTTTTATATTGTTTATTTCTCTGATAACCATAATAAAAACAAAATATTTAGATAGATAGAAAGAGTTAATTGTGAAGAAATCAAGAAAATGAACTCAACTTGATGTTTCAAATTAATTAATGAGGTAAAACAAAACGAAACATGTGCTTTGGTGGTTACTTTCACCTTTGTTTAGTAAGTAATATATTAAATCTGCTGTAAAATTTCGTCCTAAGTGATATCGTTTGATTATACGTATTCCGATAGATAGATAGAGTGGGATTCGAACTTGTGAACTTATCAGCTTCCAAGGTCAACTGATCACAACTTCGCACAAATACAAATCAATACAACCTTAACTCAAATAAAATCTAACTCTATTATGGATAAGATTTTATTTTGATAAATCACACAGTGTTGTGCAGTTTTATTAACTGATGACCACGTTTCGAGCACAAATCATTACCGCTCATAATCATATCAAGTTACTCACACAACTTTCTTCTTTCATTTATATACATGTGTGGAATCGATTAGATATTGGATTAAAAATCAATGTGAGATAATGTACATTCAGAAATAATGGTACGAGTGTTGTTGATCAATTGCAGTTAGATGGGAAAAATGGACGAGTGTTTTAATAGTCATAATAAGCTACTTGTTAGAATGTTGTGTTTGAATTGAAATAGAATTTTAGATTATTTATTACCCCCTTCTGATTTGACTGACTGGTGGTAATAATATCTTCCATATTTCTGGTATCTGCATTGAGTCATTTCTGTTGCATGTGTAGTGTTGGGTATAGACTTGATGAATAAGGATTCCGTGATCAACCTCTCTCTCTCTACCTACCTATATTACCTTTTAGAATTTTAACCCTATCCCACCCTATTGTGTGGTTGTTTGTGAAGTTGACTGTAAGGTCAACTACATAGGTCAAACTAGTAGGTCAAGGATAGTCAGATTACAGAACATAAGAATTTAGCTAAGGTAAGAACGGTTGACCCTGAAAAGATAAGTAATTTAGAAAAAAGCTCAGCTATTGCACTTCACGCAATAACAAACAACCACGCAATAGGGTGGGGTAGGGTTAAAATTCTAAAAGGTATTATAGCTAAGTGGAAAGAGAGGTTGATTACGGAATCCTTATTTATCGAGTCCACACCCAACACATGCAACAGAAATGACTCAATGCAAATACCAGAAATATGGAAGATATTATTACCACCAGTCAGTCAAATCAGAAGGGGGTAATAAATAATCTAAAAATTCTATTTCAATTCAAACACATTCAAACACAACATTCTAACAAGTAGCTTATTATGATTATTAAAACACTCGTCCATTTTTCCATCTAACTGCAATTGATCAACAACACTCGTACCATTATTTCTGAATGTACATTATCTCACATTGATTTTTAATCCAATATCTAATCGATTCCACCCATGTATATAAATGAGAGAAGAAAGTTGTGTGAGTAACTTGATATGATTATGAGCGGTAATGATTTGTGCTCGAAACGTGGTCATCAGTTAATAAAACTGCACAACACTGTGTGATTTATCAAAATAAAATCTTATCCATAATGGAGTTATACTCTACCAAAGTGCCCAAGTTTTATACTTATAACAAATAAAATCTAGGTTCCCCAATATAAAGTAATGGTGTAACTGTTAACTGATTGATCACTGAGGGGTGCTCATTAGCTTTATCGACCACACCATGAGAATCACTTCCAACCAAATAAGATATTATAGCTGTCAAAGAGTTAAAACAATTTGTCAAACCTTTGCGACGAAATTTCCAGAATATTTTTACCTTTTCGAATCATTAATTTGGTTCAGTAATTCTTTCAGATAATTAACTAATTAAGAATGACATGAGATTGAGAAATGTGTACTAAAAATTTTACCTAATAATATTTATAATTCGTATTTCATGAATCAAATTTTATTACACGATTCTCTTGACTGCATTATTAATTACTCTTGCATTTTGTACATCTCAGTTGCTCGTAAGTAATAAATGAGGTTCTGAATACTCTTTTTGCTTCAACTGACTGTTCAAAAGACGTTCTCCTGCTAGCCAACTTGATGTTGCAGGTTAAAAGACTAAATACTAATTCTGATGTTATTAGCTTGGTAGTGTTTTACTAGGCCTGTCTGATTTATATACATTCTACTATGCGCACAGTTCTATCCTAGATGAAAATTAAAGCCATAAAAGAATGTCCAATTGCAATAACAATCACTGAACCGATTTGTTCAGCAGCTTCACATTATCTTGTTTCGAAATATTTATAGAGAAAAAGTGGCTGCTAAAGCATTTTCCTGAATAGCACAACCTAGTGAAAGTTCACAACCACACATATGAAAAAAAAATTTCATTCCTATTAATAGTCAACAAGTTTATACTTTCTAGTTTCGCGAAGGGTAAAACTAATGTCGTTATCCTTGTAGAAAAAGTCGACACCTACTGCGTCTTCTCAGGCTTACTACTGGTTGTTTAGTTCGGTTTCCTACTTTTGACCGGTTCAAATAACTCATCTTACAACGTTTAGGCAGCCAAGAAGTACTACAATCCTCGTATACTATTTGTGGCTGATTGGCTAGTACATGAGTATGTAAATAGTATTCGCATCGCAGGGAGGTTTGTTGTCTTGAACTGCAACTAAGCGTTCTATGATTATAAGTCCTACGATGTTAAACACTACATTATTTGATCCCTGTCTCACAGAACTTATTTATCGAGAATTGGGGTTAGTCAAAGACAATAACTGTCAAATTTCTCAGATCAATCAATATCCTGGTGTTTTACTAGTTTTCTGGATTATCACACTTAAAGATTTCTGTTTGCACCCATTTCAGAGGATATATATGGCCATTCCAATTTATCTTAAAGGTTCTTGAAGTCCAAAGTAACTGTTAGTGAAATGATTCACGTGTCGACTTTTGTATTCAAATGAACAATCAGCATATCTGTTAGTACATTAGAGGTTCGTATTGGCTATAAATAAGCAGAACTTTAGATAAGGACCGTCAGTGTGTCGGTGGCACAGTGGTTAGGACTCTCACCGACCATGCACATGGTTCGAGGTTCGAGCCCCTGCCGACGCACACCTGATATCTATGGTCGGCCTGCAAAACTTGGGCTACCGATATCCATGCTGAAAATTCCATACATGTACCAAAAATACAGTGTGAAATCAAGCTGTAAATCAAAAATAAAATAATCAACCGTCACTAGATTTCAGAATTATATGTGGCCACATTTTTGGTTCTCTCGAATGTTTTTTGCTAAATGAGAATGTTCTGAAGCCTATAGCTATTGTAACTGGTATTTCAACACCAAACAAATTACAAACTTAAATACTAGAGCTGTTACTGATTGGTACAAGAAGTACTTCCCAGGTAATAGAATAAATAAATTAACGCGAATTTTACTTTAATACATTAGCGAATGAAATGTCAGTAATACTTAATAAAACTGGTTGTCTACACTTAGCAGTTAACAAGTCTCATCTGCCTCATAAGTGGCATTTTTTGCTGCTTTTAGAAATACACATCACAAATTATTCCATTTTAATCAGTAAACATGCAGTTTATAAGCTACTACTAACAGCTAATGTTTTCTCTAGCTTACACAAAATAATGACTAATCATCCACAAAACGATACTGTCATCTTTAATAAACTATTTAGTTTCAAAACGCGCTACTTAAACTAATGTATATAAATTTATCTAACCATTTGTATTTGAGAGGTTATTTTAACTACCGAGTACATATTTCGAAATCTCACCTACAAACACTGTGATGGCATATTTAATCCTAACAGTGAATTTGACTAGTACTTGAATACAGCTTTGTACCAAAATCCTAAAACAGACTGTCTGTTAACTGAAAATTATACAAATTCAGATATTATGCGTCGTTATCAAGATGTAAGGATTTTATTATACTGATAAATGGTGGCGAAAATGATTAGCTGAATTTTGCACAAGACATTTTGTAATGACTGAATGCAAAGAGAATTTTGTTTTTCGCTCAATATTGAAGACTAGCACACTAAGACTGTGACACTAATTGATGTAGCACACATTAGACTAACTAGTTGTTGATGCTGACATCTGCATGATACAGTGGATACAGTGACACAAATGGTGACATGAGGCTATCCTATCTTCTCCTATAACGAGAAATAAATGACAATTAGGAAAACACTCCACATCAGCGATATTTACAAGTATCATTCAAAAACAATTTAAATTAAAGCCACTTTATGAGAACTCAGGTTACATAGCATGCATATCAACAGACAACTTCCCAGATAACCAATTGGTGATTTCTCAACATAAGAAGTTTATTCACTGTTTCATTTTATCACTGTCAAAATTGATTCCTACATACAAAAGTAGTGCATCTCCTTATTGCCTATGAGAGATATTGTTACAATGGGCTCTAAGTTTAGGACATATAATTTAGACAATGTACCTTTACATTTTCCCCTAGTGAGTGTTTGGCATTCGGATATATGGCGGACTCTTAATTGTTTATCCTAAACAGATTCGACTATCATCATATCTTTTTGAATTGAGGTATGGATACTCTGTAGGTTGTACCAACATTATATCGCTGATAGGACTAATCTTTACAATAACAAGGACAGTTATCCACCTGCTTCCCAACTTTAAGTTTTTGAGGTCCCCGTATATGAGTGCTTTAGGTTAGCAGAAAATTCCATCAGGAGCCTTTCGCAGCATTTAGTAGCATGCTCGCATTTTACATTAAAGTTTCAAAAAGTGAAGGTATTTCACACGTGAATTCTTTCTACGATTAAGTCATCGTTAACTGGTGCCAAACTATATCTTAACTAGTATAGTGTGGGGCTGTTACCCATTGGCTTAAGCCATCGACTTTCAGTCGACAGGTTTTAAGTTTGGGTCTTCCCACCTACTTCTGCTTCGGCAACTAGCTAGCATGGTGAGTGAGGCGCATCCCTCACCTAGTCACCGTGTTCTAGCTTATAAAGTGACCTAAATAGTATTGTTACTGAAACATCTAACAAAATTGGTTTAAAATATAACATACATTGTCATGGGGAGGAAAAGCGTCAGTGTAGGAATCAGAAGCACTATCAAGGCTTATATCCATGCCACTGTAATAGCCCTGTGTTTTCAGTCATTAGTATTTGTTCGTTAGGCTCCAGAGAAATCCTATAACCGGCAGAGCCTGTCCTTGGATAAGTGTAAAGGCTTAGATGTCACTCATAAGGTATATATAAGAGTGAAAACTTAGACTTACACACTGGCCGGAGCCCAAATTATGTCAGTTAAAGGAACTCATGAAAACTAATTTAGTTTATCCAGAATTATATCATTAGAGGGAGGTCGACTACATAGATCAAAGTAGTGAGCCAGGACTATTTAGATTAGCAGAACACCAAAGCTTGGAGAAATATCGACTAGCAGACACCGATAAGGTTACAATTCTTATCCAGGAGGAAGCTCAGTTATGGCACTTAGTACTATTATACACAACCCAGCAAAAGAGACTAAGGTGAGTCCTACACCTGAGTACACCAGGACCGAAATAAACAAAAACTTGGAACGCCTCCAGAAAATTTGGAATATTTCACTGCTTATACAACAAACAGGAAGGGCTAGACGATCTCTATATTCAGCAAAATGGTATGAAATACCTTACTACTACACTGTCCAAGTTTTGAATATATGCGATTTCCACACAGCACATCCCGTCACTGAACTTCATGAAGCACACAAAATTCCACTTGCGTATTTGTATACATGATTGCGCCTTCAGATATCATCAGCCCAATTTACATACGTGTCGCCACTGCATCTATAAACAAGTGCTCATAGATGATGATTTATGACAACGTATTTTAGTCACATGGATCCACTCTCCAGTTAGAGATTACTTTAAACATACAATATCGACTGAACTTACGGCACATACATTAGGTGCTCATGGCATCCTAACCAGCTGAAACATTGGGCAGAAAAAGTTAAGCGCATATAGATGTGCAGAACTCATTTTCCCGATGTCAGTGTTTTCTCTGTACCCGCGACTTATTACCCTAAGTATGCGTCTGTAGTTGCCACGACGTTTTGTTAATTAAACTGAAGGTTCATCATTATGCATATGTCATTATGAGAAAATAGTGAAACCTAACATAGATATGTTAAGAACACAATATATTTTGATGTGGTTTTGTTCTCTGAGCTGGATGGTTAATTTGCGAAGCTTTCATCACCCTACTGGGTGACATCTTCAGCGCATACTTCAAATTGAAGCTTCGCAAATTAACCATCCAGCTCAGAGAACAAAACCACATCAAAATCATCCACCTGAGCTACAAATCTTCTCTATCATATCTAACACTTAATATATATTAAGTATTCTCTTTATTAAGGAAAAAATACTGCGACGTAGGTAAAACGCTAGATAATTAAGAACCAAAAATCAAAAATGTATGCAGATTGTCTGTTTTATAATTTATAATTTGAGAGAAAATCTGAAACAATTTCCAAAACACTATCGAGTTAGTACTCCGAAAAAAACCAGAAATACTTACTTAAATATTTGGCAACTAACGCACAGTTACCGTTTCTGGAAACTGAAAATTATGAAACACAAAACGCTATCATGGTGGTATGCAGTCAATACAAATTATACAATACAATAGTATGCAACTACGGAAAGCCAATCAAGGAAAGTGACCTTGAAGGGTTGTCTTAGTGGTGCAAACAACCTTGGCAAAAAGCACTGTGTACTTTATATTAAGAAACATTTGTGTACAGTGCAGACTGAATAAAAAAGAGAACGAGTGGATTAAAGATATTTGTTACAGCACACAGAAGAAAGATTATGTTGAACAACTGTAGAATAACAACTACATGGACTTTATTATTGAGCGCCGGCGTATTTTTATTCACTTGGGTTTCGAGTTAGACATAAGACTTGCATGGATTGTCGATAATTGTTATTCTTCAGGGATATAGACTGTAAATGAATGACACGTTGCTTGATAAAGCCAACATTTCAATGCTCTGTAGCGACATTTAAGAGGTTTCACCAAGGGGTGGCGGTTAAATCGCTGGTTAGGCATGCCAGTGAGCAAATGTTTACAGCAGGTTACTATTTCTAGAAATCACCTTTTGGTTATGAATTCTTGGTTTTCTAAAGGCATGATCTTAGGAAATGGCGTCTTCAGGAAAATAATGACCTGTACAGATCAGTTCATAGAGCTTAACTAGCGTTGTGATGCGCAGATGTTGGCGATACTACAAACACTACGCATATCAAGCAATTTTGTATCGAATGGACTCAACATTGGTTACTCTAACAGACTGTTTCTTTGTTATTGTCCTGCGATGGTTGCGTTGATTGTTTCCAGCTATTTGTGTTCATCATTTAAAACCCAGCTGTTCCGACGAACATTTATCTTAAAAGATTGTCAGCACTTATGCCTTTCTATTTTTTTGGCAAAACTTCAGTGTTTGGTGCGTTCAAATAGATTCAGAAAGCAATAGTAATTATGTGAGCCTCGTACGAGTTGGGTTAGTATGTCGAATGAGTACATGTAGGCCAAATAATACTTTTACCATTTTCATTCTAAATTTTTGAGCCTGTTGAAGAAAATTCTCACCATTTCTTATGTGCAGATTTGCTTCATGTGACCCATGGTCTGGCTGTCTCAAATGTTTATGAACTATGGTATAAAAGACATCCTACTTAGACATATCAAACTCCACGTCCGTCAACTTTTTATAATTGTAATTCATAGTGTTTCGAGGTCGACAGCTGAAAGTTCAGATTGATTCCTAAGCCTCTGAATCTGGGCAGCTCATTCTGTTCATGAGCCTAGTCAAGTGGACTTATCTCAGCCAACAGGCACAGCCATACATTTCGATTGGCTACAAAGCGAAGTGAGATAAATAAATTATTATATTATTATTATATCCTTTAATTCCTAGAGGAACATAGGGCTTCAGCCGCGCGTCTCCATTGCCTTCTGTTTTCGACAACTTTTTCACCCCGCTCCAAGTCTGCCTACATGCTTTCGTCTCCTCTTCACATAACCTCCTCCAAGTCACCCTCGCAATGACGACCAACTTCTCGCCATCTGATCTTGAGCGAAGTATTGAGCAAAGACAACTGTTAATGAAGGTCTGAAGTTTGTTTGAGATACTTTTTATGATGGGCTGGACAAGTCTCTGATCCGTACAGTGAGTAGCACTGAGTGACTTCACACTGGAGTTGAAAATCCGGATGGATGTTATTTTTGATGCTGAGTTCTGAGTGTTGACCTCCACACAGACTTGAGAGTAAGGGTACGGTTGTGCACTAAATGCACAAAAAGGCATAAAATAAAAAAAACAGACATAAGGAAAAAATGTATTAAAACCAAAATTGGACATCATGATAGTACGAGATATACGCGTAGCATTATACATTGCAAATGAACGTTGTCAGCCTAGGGAGTTTCTATATTAATGCATTTATTAGTAATACTTGCACTTACCCATTTCATTACACTTTATTGATTCACCTTAGCACTTTTACTTTTCTAAAAACAGCTTTCAATCCCTTGTAAACGTTGTACTCACCTCAATATTGGTTGGTTATCGTATGCCGACAACCACGGGATGAAAACGAAACGAAGTCGATTTTCCCGCTCAACCTGGAGGACAATTGTACAATTCAATAACTATGCGGCCTGGTTCAGACAATGAGTGTATTTATATATATCAAATATTTAACTGTTGAAAGATTATTAACTTGTAGACAATCTACGATTTGATATTATATCATACTTGATCGTGACTGTAAAAATGGCATGCATTTTCATGTAAATTTATATGTTTATATGAGAATATACATTATTATTATTATGATGAAAGCCTGTCTTGTTTTTCCGATTCTAGCTTTGATATCCTCGTCAGTTCCGCCCGCCTGTAGTTGAAACGATGCTTCCCAGGTAGGTGAAGGAGGTTGTTTCTTTCAGGTTCCTCCCATTTATTCTGGCTGATTGTTGTCTGTTGTTGTTGCTGTGGATATTGGTGTTGGCCAGGAATCTTCATCATCTCTGTTTTATCCATGTTGACCTGAAGTCACGCCTATCTTTGATGGTTCTTCAGGCAACTTGTTGCTTTTCACTTGCATATATTCCAGTTTGTGGGAAATCAGACATATAAATTAATAAATTTTTTCTCATATTACAGTACATGAGGAACGCCAGTTTACAGGCATCATCAAATTGTGTTACAGAAATAGAACCATATTATTCAGTCACAATTTACAGGCGGTAGCAAGATATTTTTACATGCTACTGGACGAAAACACCTTACATTGGGGCAACCTTGTGACTTAACTTGAAGCCCTCCTTTGGCTACGTGAGATACCCGTAAGAAAGTTTATGCATCGAGGCATTTACCAGCCAGCTAGCTGATACATCTTTCAGTGCCTTAGCCCGGGTAAAATTTACACTACAATAGAATAAGTCGTCAATTCAAAGCTTTGAGATGCGGAGCTGTATCAGTACAGCTGGCCTAACGTCTTGACAAGCCAGAAACTGCAGCGTGATAAGAAACCACAAGTATGCATGGTATTGCAAAACTAAAAGTCCCCAATAAAGGTTCAGGATTCACAATAATATATTCTCAGTTTTGTACACAAGGGAAGCCAGTTTCTAGGCATCATTAGTATCCTAAGTAACATATGCAAGGATCACCCATGTTTATAACTATTCGCTTTCACAATGTATACACAAATACGGGGAAAGGTGATGTAGTAATATCTATAAGGTCACATTACACAGCTGGAAGCAATGTACGCGGCATAACACAAAGCATGTGTGGTTGTTACATTCTCTTCAAAAAGCTTGGGGTGGCGGTAACAATTCTGGACCTTACACATAATCCAGTAGATGATTTAAATATCAGAACAACTTCAACTTTCTGTCACATGGCAGGCGAACATCCCCCGAGAAATGATACTTTGAAAATACCAAAAAATGTTATCGTAAAACGTCCTTAGGTCCTACGCCTTCGGGAAGAATTAAGAAACTCGACACATTTAGGCGGTACCACTCGTGTTGAGAAATTGAAGGTACTTGTCCACTGTATTTGCAATATTTGAAAGCGCAGTATCTTCTGGGTGGCTTATAGTAGGTCCCTTAGATGCACCGGCATCAATATTAGATGGTTGGAGGCAGTCAGAAGGAAGCCTCGGACCTAGCTTTCGCGCTCGTCAGCGAGGTGTATCTGCGACGCCGGAGGAACTCACATCCGTAATAAGACTCGAACCCGCTTCACCCAGTGCTGCAGTCAAGGAAGTTACCACCGATCTGCTCGGGGTCGCGATTCACGTCCTGTTAACTGTACTGAATAATCTTGATTGGGCACTAGCTGGCAACTAGACACATAACACTGGCATCAAACTCGTGTCCAATCAAATTAAAGGTTTATTTATCTGCTTACTATTAGTGTACTCTTTAAACAACTTCCAAGTACTCGATTAATTTTTGTATGATATGAACTTCCGAGTACATATTGCATTTAACCGCTGTTCATAAGACTCGCTTAAAGTATTTGTTACTTTTACAAGAGAATTATCACTCGGTTTTATTGCACATTTCTGCCAACTCTGGTGTCGTATTCCATTCCTATTGTCGGTTTAGTGGAAAGTCGTATTTCTTGACTTTTAATTGAGATTTTTCTTAAATTAAAAAAAAATGTAAAGTTATTTTTTCCCTTGGTTTTTTTAATGCGAAGACAATATCTCTATATCTCTTTATGTGCTACACAAACAGACTTTATAGCAGACTGTTCCGTCTGACTCTAATGTCAGAAAGAACAACCTAACTGTAAATTCATCATACATCAATTTGTGTAATTTATATAATAACTTATCCATGCCTGTACAATTGGTATGTTCCTGCATAAACAGGAAGGAATATATTATTATTATTTAACATGAAAATCTGTTTCTGATATTATTTTATCCACATAAATGAATCACTTACGTGAATGACGCACAGTTTGTTCAAGAACGGAAATATCTGACGGGCGTTGATATGGCATATCCCCTATTTGAAGTGGTGTCTCTGGCTTAACCCTGACGGCATTTGCGCGGTTTCGTTGATTCGAGTAGGAGCTAGTCCTCCGGGCATATGCAGCAGACGTGATTTCGGTGCTCGATTTCATCTTGTTGGATGAATTTATATGAACATTGTTGTTCGATATTGTTCTCGAACATTTAATAATTCCTTCTGTGACAGGACGCTTTAATACATGGTTCATTCAATGATTATTTGGCATACCGAGTAAGCTTCGCGTACATTTCGACGACTGTCGTTCGATAAATATTTTGCAGCTTGGCGGAAACCTGTACTCGATCGCAAACTGCCCTATCAGCTATTGTGTAGTACCTATCTCAATGTAGTTGAAGACTGAACGATCAATTCATGGTTGTTTGCTCAAACCCAACTTCCCTATATTTTCGTGGAGAGATCGATACACCAGTCATCGTCTCATCGGTCGCTGTTCAGAACGAAGTCAGGCCAAAACTGTCAGAAGTAACATTGTGATTTATTATTTTAATATTTGTTCATAGACCTTAGTTAAAGCAAATTTTAAAGTTGGAGATATGTTGGTGTTACAATAAAGAATTCTCGAGTAGCCAATCGGTGTTTTGGTTTTCCGTCAGTTATTACTAAGCGTTTCTGAGAAACTTCAAGGAACAGCGAGAGTCCCAGCGTGGCAAGAGCTGGGCATTGACGGTTTACGAGACGTGGCTGACAGTTTCTGACAGTACAACGTCAGTTTTTAAACCGTTTTGGACAGTTGGCACAACTTTGGATAGTCACCGTTCATTTTTCCTGGTGCCGGTCAAGTCCTCTTTGGACAGGCAATATCTGGAACGTTTTTGGAATTGGTTCAAGTTCAACAATGCCTGGGTCAAAGAAGGGACAGATCGTCTTGGATGCAAACAGGAAAGTGAGTCATGGTGACTTGTCTGTTACTTGTGACGAAATGTTAGGTTAGGTTTCATAAAGTTTAGATTTTTGTTATTGTCCTGACGGCATATTATATGCTTTGATTGAGGTTAATTCACAAAATTGTTTTGAAATCGATTTCTGCAAGTAAGGGCTACGCATCATATTCCTAAATGCCTCCAGAAGCGAAGCCTCTTCAGAATCTATTAATGGAGCCCCAGCTCCTCTATTGCGAAACTTATTATAGAGACAGGAAATAAAACTGACGTTGATACGTTTTTAAGCCTATCTGTAAAACGTGTTTGGATTGCATCCTGAAGTTTGTGGAAATCCAAGTGTGATTAGGAAGTTTAAACCCCCTTTGTGAGTTCCAAAACTATTCGTCATCATACGAAACCTTTGTTAAACTTCGTTTTGATACCGGTCAGGGTAGATATACTAATACCTGTTATTTGGTTTAGTGATCTTCATTGTTATTTTGAACTTCAATATGTGATTTTGATTCCACCTAAATTTATGTCTAACCTCTTAACTGTATTAATTTGATATGTATTCCTATGACAAGTCCATGCGTGACCAGTGTCCACAATGTGTTGCACAAATATGACACTACACGACTCAGACAAATTACGTCTTCTTATTACTTTGTCGAAATATCCACTTTTGTCAAAAATAATGACTGATGTAATCGCACATTGACATAAGCTTTCATTAATTCTTACTGTGCTATCTCGTTGATATTATATTGGTAGTTATATTCATGTACACATCCTGTGCATCCTTGTTTTCTTTTTTAAGCAATCTGTAGTTCCAGTGACCTCGTGGGATCCTTCGCTGAAGAAAGTGGTTTTCAGTATCGTTGATTTTGTATTGAATACCAATAAATGTATTCCCTATACCTCAAATAGATATTCTACTTGTTAATAGTCAAAAATAACTTTATAAAATGTTTTGAGCTACAGAGTTAGGGTCATGTGTTGTATTAAGTAGTACGTTTAGAAGATGCGTCTGCTTCTTAGGTATATTATCGTCAATATGGAGTACATTCTCGCTCACGCGATAAATCTGTTAGCAGTAATTACTATCAGTACCTATATTTTGTAAGGATGGTATATAACGAAACGTACTAATTCAGTAGTCAAAGGTTAGAACTATCCGTTAAAATTGAAACAGGTGCTCATGTAAGGGAAAACCGATTCATGTAGGTGATGAAGTTTATAGCATCGCTTACATGCGAATGGTTAAGGTTATTTATTTAGAAATGATGGTAACTTTTTGATGGTTTAAGGGACGTTTCGTTTGATAGAAAATAGGTGAGACATTGTAGCTGAAAAATAGTATAAGTGGATAAGCAACATCAACTGGCCAATATACAAACATTTTGAAGTAAAACTCGATCGGGCAAAGTATTTCGCAGACAGTAGTAGAGCAGTTTTATGAAACTATTAATCTAATGAGTAACTGAATTTGTCTATGAATTAAGACTGAAAGCAAACGGCATATTGGTAAACTAAACGACTACCATTATTCGGTTTCGTTAGAATAAGTATCCCAATACTATTTCACTCATCATTCAGTCTTTTGGATAACTTATTAACATGGCTTTTACTTAAGAATCCAAATTACTAAGTAAAGGTTAATATCCATAAGATTAAGTTGTCGCCAATGCAAGTAAATATGTTCATATCTAGGAAATACTTAGGTCTGGAGTTGTTTTTTCTACTACCACAACACCAGGTAACTCACCAATTAGTCACAAAGTAAAACTAGATCTGTCAAGGACAGTTTGCTCCTGACTTCTAGATATTGTGAAGGAAGTACTATATCCATAGTTTAATAGGAACAGACGCATAATATCAATTCGAAACTAGGTAACTACGTTTCGCAGCTACAGAAAACACCACGTTACAATCTATTCCTTTAATCGTGTCAATAAATGTGACATCGGTTAAGACTAGACAAGGAACAATACTGGTTTTCACAAAATCCATTTGTGTTCCTTAATACAATGTACATTCCGTAATTATAGGCAAACTAGGAAACGCACCAAGTCATCACAAATATACGAACAATAATTGAGCGTACAAGGTGGGGTAGATTTAAAGGAATGCCTACTCGATATGGCTCAGAGTCCATGTGAAGTGACACATGCCTACATCTGAAGGTCCGTGTGTAAGGTATCGCATTTCGTCTAAGTGACTTAATGGGTCGCCTCCTTGTTCAACAAATGCTCAGTCCATGAATTCCAATTATACCTGCGGAACTTTTACAACAAAAGAATACCCAGCTTGGGTGTTGTTACACTAGAGTCCCTCAGTTTTCAGGTAAATCACACTTAATATCAATATCACCGCTTTTAGTTGAAAAAGTCATTCGACTATGTCACAGATGCTTTTGGCTGGATTCCTCAGTACCAAGTATTATTCCCTATGAGAGTGCATTGAAGGAACCCTGCAGGGTGATATTGCAGCTTCGCCGAAAATTGAAGAGAAGTGGATAGTTGAACATCTCGTCTACGCCAGAGTCGGCGTAAACTGGCAAATGCGAAACGAGCCCCCTGTATTACTGCTGAGATTTCGTCAGAGATCAACCCGTTGGGGCTGATGGTACTTCCCAAATAAGTGAAGCGGTCAACGTGCTCTACCACTTCACTTCCTGCTTTTAAACTAGGAGTCGATGTAGTCCAGTCCTGCAACATACAGCATACATCAATTGCTCGGGATGCCAAGGTCTTGCCTAGTGATGCTTGTTTTCCTATTTGGCAAAGTGTCCTAACATTAAAAGCTCCTATATGAATATGGGAACAGAGGGGGTGTTACGGGTCATAGATTATGGTTTTAGTCCATTTCTCGCATGTATTCAGATGCTTATCCACTAATGTAGTGACGAGCTGACTGAGTTTTACACCGCTAGTCCTACTAACTACCTTCAACATCCTTCTCAGAATGGTACAGTCCTTTTTCATTAACCCAGGAAAGACTAACGGGGAGCAGTAAAGTAGAATAGGTAGGATACGAGAGTTGATAAATTGTGAAGGCAGAGGTTGAGGGACTCCAGTTAGTCTGATTTTCTTAATGTAGTAGGTTAGACGAAACACTTTCTTGGAAATCATTTGGATATGAGGTGACCAAGTAAGGTCGGAAGATAGAACTAATCCAAGGTATTTTGCATTAGACTTTGTTTCAGTTATAGTCCCCTCAATGCTACAGGTATCATGAGTGCTTACTAGTGTTTGTAGATCTCCTTTATGCCTAAAGGAGAAGTCGATAGTCTGGCATTTTGAGGGATTAAGCGTGAGGCCATTTAGTTTAGACCACTAACTAATTAACTAACTCATGAGATATAACGAGACAGATTGTGAGAGTTATCTCGGGTAAGTGGAGAAATTATTGTAAGATAACTATTTTTTCAGTTAGACAAGAACTAAATGAAAAAATACGATTATCATTTGTTGACATTTTGCCTATTTTTATCCACGTTTTAGCGTTTCATTATACCTGGACTATAGATCATTCTGACAGACTGACTTTCAACATAGAAGCTTGCACACAAATGCACCCGCTTAAATTAGCACATTCCATGTAGCACACAAAAGTAAAGGAAAAAAGAAATTGAATGGAATTCTAATGAGCATAAATGTAATGAAAAACGAACAGTCATAAGTAAAAAATATAAGGGTTGCTCAGATAAGTGAGATTGCACAGAGTCAATGCATCTGTGTCATTAACAACGTTTGGAATCACATTTCTACTTAACACTAGGCTTAACCCCAATATTACTCACCATAGGAGACTACTTAACACAGAAGAAAGGGTACAGACACTGCGATCAAAAACCAGTAGTCTTTTCATATCTTCCAGTTTCAACGGTCACTTCTCGCAGCCTAAGTGGACAATACCATCAGCATACACTAAGTTGACAAGACTGTTCCCTGATAAGTCCCTAAAGTGAGTGACAGACAGTTCAGTTAATACATGTATGATGAATGTGAACTAAAATAAGGAGGACAGTTGTAGAAATGAGCCTTGTATTATATCCTTCTTGGAAATATCAGTTCCCTCATAGTTTAGTTCCAGTATTAAGTGAATGGAATGCAGTCTACAGATTCATGAAATTCACATACTGACCTACTTTTTTTCCAGAATCCTAGTTGATATCTCCTCAGCAAAGTGAGAAATGGGCATCGTACTTGTGTAAACTCAATAGGCTGTGAACTGCTGCCAATGAAAACGACAACGATTTTTGGAATTACGTAATTCCAAAAACGATCATATAATTTTTTATACTGACTTCGGTTCCATCAGATGAAATTAAAGGGAAGAGCTGAAAATAGAGGGGATGTTTAGGGTTAGACAGTATAGATTTAGACCATTTATGAATTTTTTTTTTTTTCAAATTAAGCTTTTTAAATGGGGAAAAAAAATTAAAGGTAAAACAATAAATGAAAATATTTTTTTAATAAAAGTGTATTGTTCAATAAATAAAAATTATTACTGGACTGGCCTTCAATTTCCGTTCTACCAACAGTTGTGGTCTTTTAGACGAGCTAGGGTGGACATGTTAAAGTGTCTTTCTAGGCTCCGTTTGAACCCATCAGGGTTTTCACAACATCTTATTTCAGGTGGTAGTTGGTTCCAAAGAGTGCAATATTTTATGGTGAAAAAGTTTGCCCTAATGGATTTTCTGTGGGTAGCCACCTTGACAAGGTAGTCGTGGTTTCGCAGCTGAGTTTAGATGTCTTTCAACTAATGCATTAACGAGCTGACTGAATGGTACACCACTTGCCCTACTGAAAACCTTAATACCCTGCACAATACGACATAGTCGTTTTTGAGTAATTCAGGGAAGAATAAGGGGGAGCAGTAAAGACCAATGCGACAGTTAACAAATTTTAAAAAGAGGTTGAATGATTCCTGACTGTCTTGACTACATTACGTGGTAAGCTAGACTGAGGGTTTTCTTAGAAATCGACAAGATATAATTGACCAAGAAAGACCAGAGGATAGAACTACTCCAAGGTATTTTATGGTAGAATTAGTTTCTGTTTCAGTGCCCTCATTGATACAAGCATCTTGTGAACGACATAGTTCTTGTAGTTCACGCTTATGAGTGAAGGGAAAGTTAACTGCCTGACATTTAGAGGGATTTAGCGTAAGACCATGTACCTTAAACTACAGATAGGAAACAGTTAAGTTTTCTGCAGTCACATTGTAACATGACAGGAAGTGAGACGGTCAGATCACCAGCGTATTTGACGAAGTTGCAGTCATTAGAAAGAGAAAGGTCATGTAAGACGAGAGAGAGAATAAAGAAAAGGAGAGATAAAAATACCCTGAGGAATACCAGCTTCAGCAAGCGAAGCGGAAGATTTACCCTAATATACAGTACGCTGCATTCCATTTGAGAAATGATAATGCGACCAATCAACTACCCAGGGCCCATGTTTGCACGACCGAAACCTTATTCAACTGAAGTAATCTAGGTTCTGAGTCAGTAACAACGGCATATGCTGACTTAAAGCTCAGCACAAAAGTGGCAAAGCACAGAAACCACTTGCAAAGTAGGAGACGAGACCCGGGTGGAAGAAGAGATTACTGAAAGGTATCTATTTTTCATTTAGCAAAGAACAAGATTAAGAACTACACTTATCATTTGTTGAAATTTCGGAGATCATTTATCAATGTTTCGCATTTAGTTATGCCTAGACTGCTTCATTCTGACTAGCTTTCAGTATGAGTTTCCAGAGAAGTCCACATGTTTAATTTACCACATTCCATGTAGCATGTAAGGGTAGAGACATAAAATTAAATGGAAATTTAACGGGCGAAAATGCGAGGGAGAATTATTAGTGACGAGGAAAAACATGAGTTGAATAGATACGTGAGACTACACAGAGTGAATGCATCTGTGCCAGTAACAAAGATTTGCAATCATATCTATAGCAGTTCTAGCGATCGCTTGGTATGCCAACACGTGTTCTAGCCATCTCAACCTATTCAGCTTCCCCACCTTGAAGACTAACTTACCCTCGCTACCTTAACATTTATGCGTAACCTCAACAGCACTCGCCATATTATACAGCTTTACTCATGGGATAGAACACAGACACCAATAATCAAACATCTGTATTCTTTTCATATTTTCCAGCATCAGAGGTTACTTCTTATAGCCTAGGTGGGTATTATCATCAGCAAACTGTGAGTTGATGAGACTATTCCCTGATGTCTCTAAAGTCATTTACAGACTATCCTACTAATATATGTGTGACTGAATTGAACTTTTATCAGGATGACAGCTTAAGAATTCAGCCTTGTGTAACATCCCACTCGGAAATGTGTTTTCTCGGAAAATTCGCAAACAGTAATCACTGAATAGAAAACATACTGTAGGCTTACTGAAACTCATAAACTGACGCACTACTTTTGCAGGCAATGTAGCGTTTCCTCGATAAAGTGAGAATTGAATATTTCGGCTGCATAAAACGAGTAAGTGGTATCCCGGCAATATCAATGACTACAACAAGCCTAGGAGTTATGCTCTACAAATTTTACTTTACTGAATACTCCATCAGACTTTACATAAACACTCGACAGATATCAAATTTATACAGAAAGTCGGTAGGATTTAGTAAACTAAAAGTAATTTCGGTTTCCATAGGAATTCTCCGTGCCGAATTTATTCCTTTAAGGGCCTACAGAGATTAAGGCTTCAATTAAATAACACTGACGCGGAATAAATTCCATTCTTCATTACTAAACTGAATGAAAAGAATCATGTTTTTATTCTAAAAACAGAGGCATTCGTAATGTTTTCCTTTATGTAAATGAAGTTACATACAGTTGCAATAAGAACTCAGTGCAACTCGATGCACAATAGTATATATATATATATAAACTGAAAATTAATGTCCTCCTTACCTTATGAACAACCTGTTTTTATTCCAGGATAATAACTTTCGTTCACCTATGAACCTGAGTTATGTATATGAAATCGCAATATCACATCAGTTAAATTTTCCCCCCAAACCAAGGCCACTTGAAACCAATAGCAAAATAGCAACAAGCGTCATTGAGGAGATATGCGATAAAGTCGCTCTATCTGACAAGTGCAGTTTTGGCTTGAACAAAGATTTATGTTATAAAAATAAAGAGGTGGAAAAAAATTCCAGAAACTGTACAAGAAGTTCATAATGCTTAACGCTCTGAATGGAATATGTCAATGGAGTTGAAGATTGAACGATCAATTCATGGTTGTTTGCTCAAAACCAACTTCCCCAATTTTCGCGGAGGCATCAATACGACAGTCATCGTCTCATCGGTCGCTGTTCAGGAAGAAGTCAGTAGCAAACCATCAGAAGTAATCTTATGATTTATTATTGTAATATTTGTTCACAGACCTTAATAGAAATATTTTTTATATGTTGGTGTTGCAATAAAGAATTCCCAAGCGGCCAATCGGTGTTTTGGTTTTCGCGTCCGTTACTATTAAGCGTTTCTGAAAAACTGCAAGGAACAACGTGGGCCCGAGCGTAGCAAG
Organism: Trichobilharzia regenti; assembly: GCA_944472135.2. Classification (NCBI taxonomy): domain Eukaryota; kingdom Metazoa; phylum Platyhelminthes; class Trematoda; order Strigeidida; family Schistosomatidae; genus Trichobilharzia; species Trichobilharzia regenti. The sequence goes on from OX235263.1 coordinate 29,165,571, forward strand.
AGCTGGGCATTGACGGTTTATGAGACGTGACTGACAGTTTCTGATGGTAGAAACAGACTTTGGCGGATTCAGACAGTTGGTGAAAGTTTGGATAGTCACCGTTCATCTTCCCTGGTGCCGGTAAAGTCCTCTTTGAACAAGCAATATCTGGAACTTTTCTCGAATTGGGTCAAGTTCAACAATGCCTGGGTCAAAGAAGGGACAGAGTGTCTTAATATCATCTCGTGCCTGCAAAAATTCAGGAGCAGATGCCAAAGCAGATGAGCTACATCCTGGCCAATTGTCAACCACCGGTGGTGTCATAAGATTTCGCAATGCGTCAAGCAGTTTGAGACTACTTTCTGATGAAGATTTTACCACAGCTGAACGTACTGTCGGTATATCCAGAGAATAAAGAAAACGTTGCAAGCACAATTGGACACTCATATGTGTAAGTGTATGCCTTTCATGTTCCGCCTCAATCTGGGACATCAGTTTTTCACTCATCGCTTCCATGTTTGAAATGAGACCTTTGCCTTGATTCACTACTTCCTGCACAAACGAAATGTTTTGTACAACGACGTCATAACTCTCCACGGCTTTCTTTTGTTCTTCCTTCAGCGATTCACCTTTTTGTAGTTTCTCACGATATCCATCGAATTTGCTCTTCCGTTTTACTAGATTATTTTGCCTACGCATAAGATATTTTTTTTTTTTAATTTATTTTCATATAAACATAAATTTACATGAAATGCATGCCATTTTTACAGGCACGATCAAGGATGATATAATGTCAAATCTTAAATTGTCTACAAGTTAATAATGTTTCAACAGTTAAATATTTGATATATATATAAATACACATTGTCTGAACTAGGCTGTATAGTTATTGAATTGTACAATTGTCCTCCAGGTTGAGCGGGAAAATCGACTTCGTTTCGTTTTCATCCCGTGGTTGTAGGCATACGATAATCAACCAATATTGAGGTAAGTACAACGTTTACAAGGAATTGGAAGCTGTTTTAGAAAAATTAAAGTGCTGTGGTGTAACATTAAAGTGTAATAGATTAAGTGAGTGAAATATATCATTAACAAACAGATTTATATAGAAAACAGAATGGGGAAGTAATTAATCCTTAGGCCGACAACGTTCATTTGCAATGTATAATGAAACCAATATATTTTATACTATCATGCGTTCACTTTTGGCTTTAATACAATTATTTTCAAGCCAGTTGTCTTTATTTCATGTCTTTTTTTCTATTTGGTACACAACCGTACCCTCCAGAGAATAGGAATAGAATAAGTCGAATCAAATTCATAAAGAGCTATAAAATGTTAGGTTTAATGGAATATAATGAGAATCAAGTAAAGACGTTATTAGAAAATAAGTGAGACAAGATATTTTGAAGTGGTATTTAAAGATCTGACAATGGATAGCAAGTTAATTCATAAGATGCCCCATAAATCTGTGCAGATCCCACGTGGTCGCATCATTTGACACGAAACCCCTAACTAGATCACCTGGGGTCTCCGACTCCGGCATCTCTGTCAAAGAAAAGACAGAGGGTCTTGGATGCAAACAGGAAAGTAAGTCATGGTGACTTGTCTGTTAATTGTAACGATGTGTCTGATGTTAAGCATGACATGGTTGATGTTACTGTTTCGCCGTTCAGGATAATAGGAACATCAAACTCCCTAAATTTGAACCACGGTGTTTCGATGGAAACCCAGCTGATTATTTACAATTTGTAAAGGAGTTTGAGGTCATGCTGAGTGGTTTTCTATTAAGTGATGAATTGAAGTTAATGTATTTGATGAGATATTGCACTGGAGATGCTTCAAGAGCTATACAGTGCTGTAAGTTGGTGAAGCCAAAAGAGGGCTACTACGAGGCTATGAGCATATTACGTCAAAGGTTTGGGAGACCTTCGATGATTGCAGGGAAATTATTCGAGGCTGTTAAGGGTAATGGTGGTCAATTACAGGATGACTCCCAGGCACTTACTGAGTTTTTAGATAATTTGCTAATTTACAAGAATGCAATGATTTCGATGAATCGCATGAGTGACCTTAACTCGAGTTTTATACTAGAAGTAATAGCAAGACGTCTACCTACTCGACTGCAAAGGAAGTGGAGGATGAGGGTATCGAGCCAAAATTTGATGATATCCTGAAACTGGTAAATACTAGTGTCAATCAATCTATGAGCAAGTTTGCCAGTATATTGAATCTCACCATGGAGGAGTCTGAAGGAAAAACGCAATCATTGATGACGAGTAGGCCTCAGGGAGGTGGATATCGAGAAGGCTCCATGATGTCCAGTAATGCATATAGACCTAGTGAGTGCAACAGGTTTCGTAGTACATCCTCAACAGATAAGTTACAAGATGCAAGATGTCAATCACGTCTCATAAACCGTTAATGCCCAGCTCTCGCTACGCTCGGGCCCACGCTGTTCCTCGAAGATTTCAGAAACGCTTAGTTATAACGCACGAAAAAACCAAAACACCGATCTGCCGCTTGATATTTCTTTATTGTTACACCAACATATAAAAAGAATAAGCGAACTAAGGTCTGAAAACAAATATTACAATAATAAATCATTGTATTACTTCTGACGATGTTTCACTCTTCTTTCTGAACAGCGACCGATGAGACGATGACTGTCGTATTGATGCCTCCGCGAAAATTGGGGAAGTTGATTTTAAGCAAACAACCAACAATTGATCGTTCAATCTCCAACTGCATTGACACTACCCGGCAAAAGAGGGATCCAACCCTTTTCTCCTTCACGACCAATGCACGTTGACTTGGATGCCATTGCGAGAACCTGGGTCACACGGACAGAGCTGAAATGGAAAACAAACAGAAAAGCCAACACACCACAAGCATACCCACAGCACTATCTCACACATCAATGACGACCTGCGCCTCCAGACAGAGACATCCTCTTGACATCTTGCAACACAGTCGCCACTTACTACTAATAATAATAATGAATAATAATAATTTATTTTCATATAAACATAAATTTACATGAAAATGCATGCCATTTTTACAGGCACGATCAAGGATGATATAATGTCAAATCTTAAATTGTCTACAAGTTAATAATGTTTCAACAGTTAAATATTTGATATATATATAATTACACATTGTCTGAACCAGGCCGTATAGTTATTGAATTGTACAGTTGTCCTCCAGGTTGAGCGGGAAAATCGACTTCGTTTCGTTTTCATCCCGTGGTTGTAGGCATACGATAACCAACCAATATTGAGGTAAGTACAACGTTTACAAGGAATTGGAAGCTGTTTTAGAAAAATTAAAGTGCTGTGGTGTAACATTAAAGTGTAATAGATTAAGTGAGTGAAATATATCATTAATAAACACATTTATATAGAAAACAGAATGGGGAAGTAATTAATCCTTAGGCCGACAACGTTCATTTGCAATGTATAATGAAACCAATATATTTTATACTATCATGATGTCCACTTTTGGCTTTAATACAATTATTTTCAAGCCAGTTGTTTTTATTTCATGTCTTTTTTTCTATTTGGTGCACAACCGTACCCTCCAGAGAATAGGAATAGAATAAGTCGAATCAAATTCATAAAGAGCTATAAAATGTTAGGTTTAATGGAATATAATGAGAATCAAGTAAAGACGTTATTAGAAAATAAGTGAGACAAGATATTGTGAAGTGGTATTTAAAGATCTGACAATGGATAGCAAGTTAATTCATAAGATGCCCCATAAATCTGTGCAGATCCCACGTGGTCGCATCTCAACAATAGGCTGAGCGAATGGTATATATTTAAAGGTAGAAGCATTATCTGTCAAGGCGTTCACTATTATCTTTTTCAAGATAAAGATCTAAGCCCTCATAAAAATCAGAAATATCTCGAGCCTTTAATTTGTATATTGCTGTTCCTGCAGAATGGGGCGATTCACCTTAGTGACCACCACCATATCTACTGATCAGCTAACGCCACCCTCCCTCCTTTTTTGATGTTAGGCTCTGAGACTATGATTATTATGGCTACCGCAAATATATTGCTTGGTACCAGACATGTTCGTACCCCATATTCCATCTCCCTAGCTTTCTTAATGAGTGCTTCCAATAGGTCTCCACGTACATCTTTACGAACATATTATATATGTGTGCATGCATCCTGATGAACAGATTACTTTATAAGAAGTTAAAACCTTAAAGAGTAAAACGAATAGGTATTGTGAATAGTGGAGCAAGATTTAGCAGAATACTATAGTTAAGGTTCAATTTAGGTAGTATGGACTGAAGGTAAGGTCGGTTGGCAGGACTTAGTGTACTAAATTTTCATGACAGTCTTATATATAGTAAACATCTGACATTGCAAAGTAACGTGTCTAGACATATTATAAAAAGATATTAACACAGAACCAACGAAATTTTGGCGTTTTTTAACAATACTGCAGTGTGTGTATACTGAAGAATGGTGGTTAGTCTACAGGGAGCCGTAGAGTAAATCAAACCATATATGATAAGAGTATAATCAATAATATAGTTCGTATATCAAATATTACACTAGGTTCAATAATTGAGTGTTATAAGGGAAACAAGCGTGGTAAAGCAAGAGAACATTTGATGCATAAATATTTTAAGTATTTTAATATCCATCTAATTTAAGAGTTGAACATGCATGATTAATAAGTATTATTATATTAGTATATACATATGTAAAACGTTAAAAGGTGTGGATGCTATTACAATTATTTCCAGTGTTACTTTCACCAACACAACTTAGTGAAAATTATAGAGAATAGAAATCAGTAAATTAGTTAACGTTCGCTGCGTGAGTATTAGAGTCGAGATATACGTATGTGACTATACTGAAGACTGGACTGGCCTTCAATTTCCGTTCTACCAACAGTTGTGGTCTTTTAGACGAGCTAGGGTGGACATGTTAAAGTGTCTTTCTAGGCTCCGTTTGAACCCATCAGGGTTTTCACAACATCTTATTTCAGGTGGTAGTTGGTTCCAAAGAGTGCAATATTTTATGGTGAAAAAGTTTGCCCTAATGGATTTTCTGTGGGTAGCCACCTTGACAAGGTAGTCGTGGTTTCGCAGCTGATATGATTTAATATTTTCCCAAGTTATGGATGAGTTACTGTAGCAGTGTTTCCTAATGACTTTGAAGAGTAGAAATAGGTTGCACTTCACTCTCCTTAACCACAGAGGCTCTAATTTCAGACGTACACACCTGTCAACATATTCCACTTGTTGGTCGAACCCTATTATGCGTTTCGTGAGGAATCTCTGGACACTTTCGATTTTTTTTCTGTCTACAGTCCTGAGGTTACTAAATAGGAGAGCACAATATTCAAGTTTGGGACGGATACATGTCCTATATATAGCTAATCTTGCTTCTTGGGTGTAGAAGTTACGCAGTACAAAGCCAGTAAGTCGTTTACAGTCAGATACAACCTTATTTGCGTGATCGGAAAAGGATAAATCTGAGTATGTTATCCCGAGGTCTGTGACTGTGTTCAGTTTTGAGAGGAGCTTACCGTACATGTATAGGCACATTATCGGTTTCCAGCGTCCAAGGTGGGTTATACCGCACTTGTCTGGGTTGAAAGTCAGTTGCCACTTTTCGCTCCAATCGCCTAGATCATTTAAGTCTTGTTGGATCTTGCTTTCGACGCTCATATCACCGTACTAATAATCATCTGCAAAAAGGTATGGCTTGCCATACTTGATTACAGAGACTATGTCATTTATAAATAAGAGGAATAGAATAGGGCCAAGAACTAAAATGACTCCTGCAGAATGCGACACGACCATAGCACCAACTCATGATACTCTACGAACATCCTCTTATCCACTCACTACCAATTACCACTGCAATCGCTTGTCACTCATTCTGCCTCAGTTCTAGTAGCGGTGACGCATGCGAGCCTCAGTCGTTTACACTCTTTCTCCCCGGCGTGTTGGACCGCAGCTAACAATTATCTCTGTGTGCATTTCATTCTCAGCAATAGCCTAGCCTCCCCGGCATATACGACCCATCTGCTGTCCTTAACATCAATCAATTCATTCATGGATGTAGAAGACTCAAAACAACTTCAGAAATAATCACGACGAAAATTTTGACAAATTTACGCAATAACAACAAGACACGAAAACAACAAGTAAAAACAATGAATCCAAAATACACCAATTGCTATGACACACCACACGTATATACAAATAGTACAAACAACCTCGCAGATCGTGTCTCGATGGAATTCCTTTGAAGAATCGCAGGACTTACACCAGTACGCCCACAACCCTTCTCAGGTTGACGATTGTAATTTGTGGAATGTCCAGACACAAACAAGATTAACCAACAATTACATCAATTGGAACTCACACAATTATTTAACACAAACATATGTACTATCACTACATCAAATGTTGTGTATTCTGGCACGGCAAACTACCCTTGAAGAACTGTAGGACTTACAGCAGTACGCCTACATTCCTTCTCAGGTTGATGATCCAAGTGGAAGTCGTCCGGACACAAACAGAATTACCAACAGATAGATGGAAGATGATATCAATTCAGTATATACAATATGAACATATGCACAAAATCACACACCAAGCACAGTGGACTGCTCATTGATGCGCTACCCTTTGAAGAATTGTAGGACTTACAGCAGTACGCCTACAACCCTTCTCAGGTTGACGCTCTAGGTTGGAAAATCGTCGCAGAGTTAACTTCCTTCTATGAGCTATATCCTCAAATCTCAACGGCAACACGCCCATGTCATTGTATCGTAGAATATAGATGACCAACAAACACACGACGTATCTGGTCAACCAAGCGTAGAAGCAGAGTAATTTACACCAAAGATAATAGCATTCAAATAGTAACTTGAAACTAGAAATGCCTTTATTCATGCAAGTCAATTTAACAATTACTCTCTCCTTTACACTTGGCTTATCCTCACTAAACTGACCATTGATATTCGTCCTTTCAAACGAACTGATACTAGCATAGTCATTGCACAAGATACTTGAGTTGATGGGTATCTGTTTCATTGTGGATGAAAACACCAACGATGACTGAGTGACACAAGGTGGTGAACTTAGCGGTGGATCAGAAGCTGTTCTTTTTCGGCTTTCAGATAGTTGTCCGACTGCAAGATTACCACCACTGCTGTCTTTCACTACTAGTTCGGGTTTAGCACTATCATCTGATGATAGGTGGGCTACATGCTGATCAATTACACTGACGGTCTCACAAGTATGCATGCCTTCTGCAACTGCACCTGCATTTATTTCTACTTCACGTTCAAGTTGTACAGAACTTTATTTAACTTAGCAGTAGTAGGCATATCCCTCATCTCATCATGATCAACCAAAGACAACTGTGAAGTATCATGATCATTATCACGAATATTCACTTTACCGTCAACTTCATCATTTTCAAACTCTTTAATAACAGAAGTAGACAATTTTGGTTCCTCCTCACAAATCATTAAAGGTTGTATATCTTCACTCTGACTAGTTATACTTTGTAAACTTGTGGAGTCAGAACTGGACTCTGAAGCAGTAACCCTATTCTGTGACACTCTATTCAACAACGGCTTACCAGTTGCAACTACAGATTTCTTCGCAACACCGTTATCGTCACACAATTCGAAGTCAGACCTGGAGTTTACATTTAGCTTATCACTGAACTTGCTCACCGGTTCACAGTTCACTTCTGTATGCACCTCTTGCACACGTGTAAAAGAAAACCGTGTTTGTATTGCATCTTGTAACTTATCTGTTGAGGATGTACTACGAAACCTGTTGCACTCACTAGGTCTATATGCATTACTGGACATCATGGAGCCTTCTCGATATCCACCTCCCTGAGGCCTACTCGTCATCAATGATTGCGTTTTTCCTTCAGACTCCTCCATTCTAATGGTGAGATTCAATATACTGGCAAACTTGCTCATAGATTGATTGACACTAGTATTTACCAGTTTCAGGATATCATCAAATTTTGGCTCGATACCCTCATCCTCCAAAAAAAAAAAAAAAAAAAAAAACTTCCTTTGCAGTCGAGTAGGTAGACGTCTTGCTATTACTTCTAGTATAAAACTCGAGTTAAGGTCACTCATGCGATTCATCGAAATCATTGCATTCTTGTAAATTAGCAAATTATCTAAAAACTCAGTAAGTGCCTGGGAGTCATCCTGTAATTGACCACCATTACCCTTAACAGCCTCGAATAATTTCCCTGCAATCATCGAAGGTCTCCCAAACCTTTGACGTAATATGCTCATAGCCTCGTAGTAGCCCTCTTTTGGCTTCACCAACTTACAGCACTGTATAGCTCTTGAAGCATCTCCAGTGCAATATCTCATCAAATACATTAACTTCAATTCATCACTTAATAGAAAACCACTCAGCATGACCTCAAACTCCTTTACAAATTGTAAATAATCAGCTGGGTTTCCATCGAAACACCGTGGTTCAAATTTAGGGAGTTTGATGTTCCTATTATCCCTGAACGGCGAAACAGTAACATCAACCATGTCATGCTTAACATCAGACACATCGTTACAATTAACAGACAAGTCACCATGACTTACTTTCCTGTTTGTATCCAAGACACTCTGTCCCTTCTTTGACCCAGGCATTGTTGAACTTGGCCCAATTCCAAAAAGGTTCCAGATATTGCTTGTTCAAATAGGACTTGACCGGCACCAGGAAAGATGAACGGCGACTATCCTAACTTTCACCAACTGTTTCAATCCGCCAGATCCGTTTCCATCGTCAGAAACTGTCAATCACGTCTCATAAACCGTTAATGCCCAGCTCTCGCTACGCTCGGGCCCACGCTGTTCCTCGAAGATTTCAGAAACGCTTAGTTATAACGCACGAAAAAACCAAAACACCGATCTGCCGCTTGATATTTCTTTATTGTTACACCAACATATATAAAGAATAAGCGAACTAAGGTCTGAAAACAAATATTACAATAATAAATCATTGTATTACTTCTGACAATGTTTCACTCTTCTTTCTGAACAGCGACCGATGAGACGATGACTGTCGTATTGATGCCTCCGCGAAAATTGGGGAAGTTGATTTTAAGCAAATAACCAACAATTGATCGTTCAATCTTCAACTGCATTGGCACAAGTCAAACATGGTTGTGTTTCACACGTTTTCAAGAAGTGCGTGCAAAGGTGAACTGTGAACCAGTAAGCAAGGTCAGTGATAAGCTAAATGTAAACTCCAGATCTGACTCCAAATTGTGTGACGATAACGGTTTGGTCAGGAATTCTGTAGTTACAACTGGTAAGTCATTGTTGAATAGATTGTCACAGAATAGATTTGCTGCTTCTGAGTCCAGTTCTGACCCTATAAGTTTACAAGGTATTACAATTCAGAGTGTAGGTATAAAACCTTCTAGAAATTGCGAAAAGGAACCAAAATTGTCTACTTCTGTTATTAAAGAGTTTGAAAATGATGAAGTTGACGGTAAAGTGAATATTCGTGATAATGATCATGATACTTCACAGTTGTCTTTGGTTGATCATGATGAGATGAGGGATATGCCTACTACTGCTAAGTTAAATAAAAGTTCTGTACAACTTGAACGTGAAGTAGAAATAAATGCAGGTGCAGTTGCAGAAGGCATGCATACTTGTGAGACCGTCAGTGTAATTGATCAGCATGTAGCCCACCTATCATCAGATGATAGTGCTAAACCCGAACTAGTAGTGAAAGACAGCAGTGGTGGTAATCTTGCAGTCGGACAACTATCTGAAAGCCGAAAAAGAACAGCTTCTGATCCACCGCTAAGTTCACCACCTTGTGTCACTCAGTCATCGTTGGTGTTTTCATCCACAATGAAACAGATACCCATCAACTCAAGTATCTTGTGCAATGACTATGCTAGTATCAGTTCGTTTGAAAGGACGAATATCAATGGTCAGTTTAGTGAGGATAAGCCAAGTGTAAAGGAGAGAGTAATTGTTAAATTGACTTGCATGAATAAAGGCATTTCTAGTTTCAAGTTACTATTTGAATGCTATTATCTTTGGTGTAAATTACTCTGCTTCTACGCTTGGTTGACCAGATACGTCGTGTGTTTGTTGGTCATCTATATTCTACGATACAATGACATGGGCGTGTTGCCGTTGAGATTTGAGGATATAGCTCATAGAAGGAAGTTAGCAAATGGACTCTGCGACGATTTTCCAACCTAGAGCGTCAACCTGAGAAGGGTTGTAGGCGTACTGCTGTAAGTCCTACAATTCTTCAAAGGGTAGCGCATCAATGAGCAGTCCACTGTGCTTGGTGTGTGATTTTGTGCATATGTTCATATTGTATATACTGAATTGATATCATCTTCCATCTATCTGTTGGTAATTCTGTTTGTGTCCGGACGACTTCCACTTGGATCATCAACCTGAGAAGGAATGTAGGCGTACTGCTGTAAGTCCTACAGTTCTTCAAGGGTAGTTTGCCGTGCCAGAATACACAACATTTGATGTAGTGATAGTACATATGTTTGTGTTAAATAATTGTGTGAGTTCCAATTGATGTAATTGTTGGTTAATCTTGTTTGTGTCTGGACATTCCACAAATTACAATCGTCAACCTGAGAAGGGTTGTGGGCGTACTGGTGTAAGTCCTGCGATTCTTCAAAGGAATTCCATCGAGACACGATCTGCGAGGTTGTTTGTACTATTTGTATATACGTGTGGTGTGTCATAGCAATTGGTGTATTTTGGATTCATTGTTTTTACTTGTTGTTTTCGTGTCTTGTTGTTATTGCGTAAATTTGTCAAAATTTTCGTCGTGATTATTTCTGAAGTTGTTTTGAGTCTTCTACATCCATGAATGAATTGATTGATGTTAAGGACAGCAGATGGGTCGTATATGCCGGGGAGGCTAGGCTATTGCTGAGAATGAAATGCACACAGAGATAATTGTTAGCTGCGGTCCAACACGCCGGGGAGAAAGAGTGTAAACGACTGAGGCTCGCATGCGTCACCGCTACTAGAACTGAGGCAGAGTGAGTGACAAGCGATTGCAGTGGTAATTGGTAGTGAGTAGATAAGAGGATGTTCGTAAAGTATCATGAGTTGGTGCTATGGTCACGTTGCATTCTGCAAGAGTCATTCTAGCAAGTGGCGATTGTGTTTCAAGATGTCAAGAGGAGGTCTCTGTCTGGAGGCGCAGGTCGTCATTGATGTGTGAGATTGTGCTGTGGGTATGCTTGTGGTGTGTTGGCTTTTCTGTTTGTTTTCCATTTCAGCTCTGTCCGTGTGACCCAGGTTCTCGCAATGGCATCCAAGTCAACGTGCATTGGTCGTGAAGGAAATAAGGGTTGGATCCCTTTTTTGCCGGGGAGTGACAATGTAGTTGAAGATTGAACGATCAATTCATGGTTGTTTGCTCAAAACCAACTTCCCCAATTTTCGCGGAGGCATCAATACGACAGTCATCGTCTCATCGGTCGCTGTTCAGAAAGAAGCAGTAGCAAACCATCAGAAGTAATATTATGATTTATTATTGTAATATTTGTTCACAGACCTTAATAGAAATATTTTTTATATGTTGGTGTTGCAATAAAGAATTCCCAAGCGGCCAATCGGTGTTTTGGTTTTTGCGTCCGTTACTATTAAGCCTTTCTGAAAAACTGCAAGGAACAGCGTGGGCCCGAGCGTAGCAAGAGCTGGGCATTGACGGTTTATGAGACGTGGCTGACATACAGAATAAGTTACAAGATATTGCTTTAAGTGTGAATTTTATTCGTTTATATGCTCATAGTCAGTCAAATTATAATAATGTATAGTTTTACATAAACATATAAATTTACATGAAAATGCATGCCATTTTTACAGTCACGATCAAGTATGATATAATGTCAAATCGTAGATTGTCTACAAGTTAATAATCTTTCAACAGTTAAATATTTGATATATATAAATACACTCATTGTCTGAACCAGGCCGCATAGTTATTGAATTGTACACTTGTCCTCCAGGTTGAGCGGGAAAATCGACTTCGTTTCGTTTTCATCCCGTGGTTGTCGGCATACGATAACCAACCAATATTGAGGTAAGTACAACTTTTACAAGGGATTGAAAGCTGTTTTAGAAAAGTAAAAGTACTAAGGTGAATCATTAAAGTGTAATGAAATAGGTGAGTGCAAGTACCATTAATAAATGCATTAATAAAGAAACTCCCTAGGCTGACAACGTTCATTTGCAATGTATAATGCTGCCAATGTAGTTCGTACTATCATGATGTCCACTTTTGGCTTTATTACAACTATCCTCAAGCCGGTTGTTTTTATCTTATACCTTTTGTGCATTTAGTGCACAACCGTACCCCACAGAGAATAGAAATAGAATAAGTCGAATCGAATTCATAAAGAGCTATAAAATGTTAGGTTTAATGGAGTATAATGAGGATCAAGTAAAGACGTTATTAGAAAATGAATGAGATAAGACATTGTGAAGTGGTATTTAAAGATCTGACAATGGATAGCAAGTTAATTTATAAGATGCCCCATAAATCTGTGCAGATCCCACGTGGTCGCATCTCAAAAATAGGCTGAGCGAATGGTATATATTTAAAGGTAGAAGCATGATCTGTCAAGGCGTTCATTATTATCTCTATCAAGATAAAGATCCAAGCCCTCATAATCAGAGGCATCTCGAGCCGTCAAATTGCATATTGCTGCTCCTGCAGAATGGGGCGACTCACCTTAGTGACCACCACCATATCTACTGATCATCTGGCACCACCTTCCCTCCTTTTTTGATGTTAGGCTCTGAGACTATGATTATTATGATTACCGCAAATATATTGCTTGGTACCAGACATGTTCGTACCCCATATTCCATCTCCCTAGCTTTCTTAATGAGTGCTTCCAATAGGTCTCCACGTACATCTTTATGAACATATTATATATGTGTGCATGCGTCCTAATGAACAGATTACTTTATAAGAAGTTAAAACCTTAAAGAGTAAAAGGAATAGGTATCGTGAATAGTGGAGCAAGATTCAGCAGAACACTATAGTTAGGGTTCAATGTAGGTAGTATGAACTGAAGGTAAGGTCGGTTGGCAGGACTTAGTGTACTAAATTATCATGACAGTCTTATATATAGTAAACATTTGACATTGCAAAGTAACCCGTCTACACATATTATAAAAAGATATTGACACAGAACCAACAAAATTTTAGCATTTGGTTAATATTACTGCAGCGTGTATATACTGAAGAATGGTAGTTAGTCTACAGGGAGCCGTAAAGTGAATCGATCTATATATTATAGGATTATAATTAATATTATGATTCGTATTATCCAAGAATACATCAGGCTGAATAATTGAGTGTTATAAGGGAAACAAGCATGGTTAGGCAAGAGGATATTTGCTGCATAAATATTTTAATCATTTTAAGTGATGGAACAATTAGTGACGAAGTTATGTAAAGTGGTCCTGAGGAAAGCAACTGGTTAGCAGAACTTGTGCTAAATTTTGGCGACCGGTTTTATATGGTGTGCGTTACACATCGCAAAGTGACCCATCAACCATACAATGGAAAAAATACTACATATCTTTAACATTATGAATTTTAGAAAATTATACGAGAATGGGTAACTGTTGATTGAAGATAGTCAATTCAACTCAAAAATAGTGCAGTGTATTACGCTAATAATATAAGTATATTCGTAAAATATTAAAAGATATGGTTGCTAATGTAATGGTTTTCGGAAATAATTATACTGACGAACTTATTGAAGATTACAGTGAAGAGGAAACCAGTGAGTTAGTTAAACGGCTACTGTGCAGTTAGTAGTTAAAACGTCTTTTTTAAAAGTAAAAGGTAGAAGGGTTTTGGGTACCGGAACAAATGAGGTCATATTCTACTAAGTAGAGTATAGTGGATAGTGATACGATTAGGGATAAGGGTAGGTTGAATGAACTTGGTGGGAAAGTGGTTGGTTTGTTGAGTTTGTTATTGCTAGGTTTTCCTAGCCACTTTTCATATGGCATGCTTTAGACATTACAAAGTACCAGTTTGCTTATATTATGGAAGAACTATCACAACTAATTTGGGATTATACGTCCAGGAAAATTATAGACAGTCTTATGAGTTTATAAACCCGATTGAAGAAATATCGAAATATCCCCGAATAACCGAACCTTAGGTAAAGGCATGTGGGAGAGATTAGGTTGGTTTTATCACGTTATAGATGAGGTACGGTTGCCGGGGCAAATGAGTTTCCTCAAATTGGGGGTATTGCACTGGGGTCTGTAGTACTAAAGCTAGTTGAGCGGCCCATATGGATAAGTAGACCGAAGCTCTTTTGTTGATAGGAACTCGTTAAGTAGACGCTGGAATTCAGTAGGAGATCGGCAACTACGTACAGTAAGTGGAAGTTCGTTCCATAATGCACTGTACTGTATTTTAAAGAAACATGATCGCAGTTTTGTACCGTACCGGCTTATGGATAGAGTATTTTCATGATTCCTAAGAGTATATATGGGTAAATTGTTGAAAGCTATTGGATTACTGCTTTTGGTGTAGCCGTGTAAAAGGCGAAAGAGGAATGTAAGGTTGAGTTTCAGGCACCTTAACCAAAGTGGCTGAAGTCCATACATTTTGCACCTATCAGCGTAAGTCAGTCCTTCATGTTTGTATAATAGGCGTCGAGTAAAACTTCGCTGAATATTTTCAATACGAACCCAGTCATACCCTTGCATGAAACCGAAGACAATTGTGCAGTATTCAAGTACTGGACGAACCATAACTTTGTATAAAAGGACTTTAGCCTCAGTTGTGTACATTTTTCGATGTAACAAGCCTGTGAGTCTTCGGCATTTAGAAACAAGTGCATTTGCGTACTGACTGAATGTTAAGATTTGTGAGTAGGTAGCTCCAAGGTCTTTGATGGAATTGAGGGTGTCAGCCAGGTCCCGTATACCTTCAGTGCCCAGCTCTTGCTACGCTCGGGCTCACGCTGTCGCTTGACGTTTCTCGGAAACGCTTAGTAATAACGGACGCAAAAACCAAAACACCAATTGGCGACTCGAGGATTCTTTATTGTAACACCAACATATAAACACTGTTACAACTAAGGTTTCTGACGGTTTTCTGCTGACTTCTTTCTGAACAGCGACCGATGAGACGATGACTGTCGTATTGATGCCTCCGCGAAAATTGGGGAAGTTGGTTTTGAGCAAACAACCATGAATTGATCGTTCAATCTTCAACTACATTGTCACTCCCCGGCAAAAAAGGGATCCAACCCTTATTTCCTTCACGACCAATGCACGTTGACTTGGATGCCATTGCGAGAACCTGGGTCACACGGACAGAGCTGAAATGGAAAACAAACAGAAAAGCCAACACACCACAAGCATACCCACAGCACAATCTCACACATCAATGACGACCTGCGCCTCCAGACAGAGACCTCCTCTTGACATCTTGAAACACAATCGCCACTTGCTAGAATGACTCTTGCAGAATGCAACGTGACCATAGCACCAACTCATGATACTCTACGCACATCCTCTTATCTACTCACTACCAATTACCACTGAAATCGCTTGTCACTCATTCTGCCTCAGTTCTAGTAGCGGTGACGCATGCGAGCCTCAGTCGTTTACACTCTTTCTCCCCGGCGTGTTGGACCGCAGCTAACAATTATCTCCGTGTGCATTTCATTCTCAGCAATAACCTAGCCTCCCCAGCGTATACGCCCCATCTGCTGTCTCTAACATCAATCAATTCATTCATGGATGTAGAAGAGTGGAAAAACTTCAGAAGAAATCACGACGAAAATTTTAACAAAATTACGTAATAACAACGAGGTACGAAAACAACAAGTAAACACAATGGATCCAAAAACACCAATTGATAGGACACACCACACGTATATAGAAACAGTACAAACAAACTCGCAGATCGTGTCTCGATGTAATTCCTTTGAAGAATCGCAGGACCTACACTAGTACACTTGCAACCCTTCTCAGGTTGACGATTGTAAGTTATGGAATGTACGGACACAAACAAGATTAACCAACAATTACATCAATTGGAACTCACACAATTGTTTAACACAAACATAAGTTAAATCAACACATCAAATGTTGTGGATTCCGGCACGACAAACTACCCTTGAAGAACTGTAGGACTTACAGCAGTACGCCTACAACCCTTCTCAGGTTGACGCTCTAGGTTGGAAAATCGTCGCAGAGTTCGTTTGCTGACTTCCCTCTATCAGCTATATCCTCAAATCTGAATGGCAACACGCTCATGTCATTGTATCGTAAAATATGGATGACGAACAAACACACGACGTATCTGGTCAACCAAGCGTACAAGCAGAGTAATTTACACCAAAGATAATAGCATTCAAATAGTAACTTGAAACTAGAAATGCATTTATTCATGCAAGTCAATTTAACTATTACTCTCTTGTTAACACTAGGCTTATCCTCACTAAACTGAGCAATATCTTTCGTCTTTTCAAACGCACCAATACTATCAAAGTCATTGCACAAGATACTGGAGTTGATGGGCGTCTGTTTCATTGTGGATGACAACACCAACGACGACTGATTGATACCAGTTGATGAACTTAGCGGTGGATCAGAAGCTGTTGTTGCTCGACTTTCAGAAATTTGTCTACCTGCAAGACCACTACCACTGCTGTCTTTTACTATCAGCTCAGGTTTAGCACTAGCACCTGATGATAGGTGGGCTACATGCTGATCACTTACACTGACGGCTTGACAAGTATGTATGCCTTCTGCAACTGCACCTGCATTTATTTCTACTTCACGTTGTAGTTGTACATAACCTTTGTTCAACTTAGCAGTAGTAGGCATTCCACCATTTCATCATGATCAACCAAAGACAAATCCGCACTATCATGATCATTATCACAAATATTCAATTTACCGTCATCTATCTTGTCGACTTGCATAAGGTTGACATAGACGCACACACTGTGGCTGACCAGAAACTACTGGCAAACACACTCAACCTGGATCCAAGCCAGAGAGTCCCTCATTAGAAACGGCAAAATAGACCACAAAACCGAGAGTCCCACCCTAGACTTCGACATGCCTTCCTCGTATTAGGTCTAATAACGTCTAATAATAATAATAATCAAAATAATGAGAACAGGTCGACACTTGATCCCCTCAATAACTTCACACGTGACGTATGCCAATATGCATACGGCTATGAAAGCCCCATGAGGTACGACTACCAGGGTAATCTTAACTCAGGGTACCTAGGTCCAGCAAACTACAACCCAAATTGCAGGGCAGACCATATATCACCAGTAGATGAACGCAGATGCCGACCCATGGATGCTAGTAGTCAAAATATGCAACAAGATTATTTTCGGCTGCAGCAAAGAATAGCCCCACTCGCTGCACAGTTCATCCAGGAAATAGTACACACACTGATTCTGTCTCACCTCAGAGCCCCTCCAAACATAACGTAGAGATAGCGACAAGTAACCATGTTAACCTCTCCTCCAATAACTCTGGTTTACTAACAATTATGCTCCTGAATGCCAGATCTCTCCTTAATAAGATAACAACGCTTCGCTGCCTGGCATACATAGAACGGCCAACACTAATAATGGTGACTGAAACCTGGCTTACTACTGATATACCTGACACAAAGCTAGTAATAGACAACTACGACATATATAGGAACGATAGAGTTGAAAAAAGAGGAGGCGGTTGCTTAATATATGCCTATAAATCCACTAACTCCAATACTTTCAATAACTCAGATACTGACAAACTCCCAGAATCTAAGTGGATAAGCATCCACACAAACGAAAGTAAAATTCTCGTGGGATGTATATACAGACCCCCCAATAGCCCTGAAATGGCTGATATAACTATTGGAGAAATACTAGAGCATGTAGCCACGCTGGACTTCGACTACAAAGTAGTATGTGGAGATTTCAACTTACCTGGAGTAAACTGGGATACCTGTACAGGACCAAGAACCCATGAAGAGCTACTACAAGCTATAGACATAGGAGGATGGAAGCAGTGCGTACGCCTCCCTACAAGGAACCAAAATACTCTTAACTTAATCCTCTGTCATAACATAGAGCCCATCTCGATAGAGGTGGGAAATAAACTCGATAACAGTGATCCCAACATATTGTACTGCACGCTACCCCTCCGACTAACAACTAAATACACACCTAAAAATTCCCCGGTGCGCTATCAATATAGGGACTATAAGAATGCTGATTGGGAATTCCTATCAGATCTGTTGAGAAGTTCTGACTGGGAAGAATACTTCATCAACAATAACTTAGAAGCGTCACTTGAGATTTTCTACAAAACAGTTGGCTCAGCAAGAGACACAATCGCGCCCCTAAAATCTGCCCTAAAGACACCAACTCCATTTATTGACCGGAAAACGCGACTAAAACTAAAGAAATTGGAAAGGAAATACCATGTATTTAAGGAATTTAATGCGTTAAACCAAATACATGAAACTCTTAAACTGCTTGAAGAGAAACACAAAATGAAGTCACAACATGAGGAAAATAAAGCGCTAATGGGTAACACCAAAACTCAGGAACTTTGTAGGATATTGCAAAAACGTCTAAAAAGCAGTAAAGACAATAATGTAAGCATCTTGGAACATAGGGGTGTAATATACAACGATCCCCAGGTTATAAGTGAACTCCTCAGTGAGTGGTTTTGCAATGACACCAGAGTGCACCCGACCCCAAATTTCCAAATGACCTGCAAAAGTAACCACAAATTAGGAGAAATAGATTTTAATATACAAAATATAGACTCAGCGATTAAGACATTGAAGTCAAATGGCAGTACTGGAACAGACGACATACCATCTGTCATATACAAAAATGGTAGCACGGAAATGGTAGTCTTGTTACTTAGAATATTTACTCTGTCACTGGAAACTGGAACTTATCCTGAAGTGTGGAAAACCACATACATATTACCTAAGCACAAAGCAGGGGCCAAAACCAGTGCATGCAACTATAGACCTATTAATATAACACCGGTAATATCACGAATAATGGAGAAAGTGGTTAAAGACCAAGTGTCAGACAACTTACTAGAACATGAACTTATCAATCCATCACAACACGGATTCCTCAAAAAGAGATCATGTGCGACCTGTCACATAGACTTTTTCAATGAAGTTACACGAAGCAGGGACAACAGAGAACTAGTAATTGTGCTATATTTCGATATAACAAAAGCCTTCGATAGAGTCCCCCATAATCTGCTAGTCAGCAGGTTATGCTCACTAGGGATATGTGACCCTCTCCTGAGCTGGATAAAATCATTTCTCTGTGACAGGAATCAGATAACAAAAGTTGGCTCGATAATCTCAAGGCCTAAACCAGTAAGTAGTGGTGTAATCCAGGGAAGTGTATTAGGCCCACTCCTATTCATAATATATATAAACAGTATCTGTGAATGCTTTAGTGTTGGTAAACCAATACTATATGCAGATGACTTAAAAGTGACCTATAAATGCAAGAACACAGATCTCGGAATAACAGTAAACGCCATACAGCAAGAATTAGAAAAAATGGATAGATGGTGTGACACCTGGCAACTCCAGTTTAATGTCGAAAAATGTGGCTGGCTCTGCATAGGTTGCAACAATTTAGAACTTGACCTGACAATTCAAGGCCATGCACTCTTACGACTGGAATCTGTATTGGACCTGGGACTGAAATACTCACATGATTTATCATTTTCTGAACATATCTCTAAACAAGTGTCAAAGTCACGCAGACTTATCGGCTTTCCACTCAGGAACTTCTACAGAAATGAGTCCAGAATTCTGTTGTACAAGGTTTGTGTGCATCCTTTATTTGATTACTGTTCATTCATGTATAGTAGTATACGCATAGAGGACAAATTGAAAGTCGAGGGAGTGCAGAGGCACTTCACGTCAAAATTACTCGGAACCGAAAATGGTGCGAACTACTCCACTAGATGTGACACCCTAGGATTAGAAACACTATGGCTAAGACGCCTGAGACTAAACTTAACACTTTACTATAAGCTTCTATACCACTTAGTTTCTACCTCTACTAATTGCACTCGACTTTCAGATGACAATGGCTACAAACTAAGACACACTAAGGGTACACTAGCTATCGAACAATGTAAAACAGCTACCAGGCAAAAGTTTTACTTGATTAGGTATGCACAGATATGGAATAAACTACCAATGGAAATGCGTCAAGCAGGTACATTGGCCTCATTCAAAAAAGTGCTTAACGATAAACCACAAGAGTTTGCAAACGATAGTAGTCCTAGTTCCTATCTGAGAGCCTTCGAAATTATAGGTCCATTTAATGTATAAGCTTAAATACTACACCTGTTGTTTTTGCCTATATTTATAATTTTAAATAAAACATTAACGGTTAAGATACTTACCCTCAAACAGACAAGAAGTTTCGTTTGTAAAACTTCTACCCAACACAATAAGTGGAATAAAATGGACATAAACCGACAACATGAAAAAGATATAACTCACCACAACATCACATGGACAGATGTACGCTCGTCGGGCATCATATATGCCTCACCAACTACAACCCAACTTTCCTAAGATAATGTGATGAACTTATATCCGTAATGTTGCTGAGCAGTCAATATCCACGACTCCTGTCGGAACAATTAAAATTCAAAAACCCTCCTCACGAGAAGTAAATACCCACAAGCAGTAGAAATCCATTAATTAATGCGTCTAAAGCTTATGTATTTTACTCCCAACAATGACATTGCAGATCAAATGAGATAAACATATCACTGACTTCAAAATAACACATCAATGAACTATAATTCAAGGACTCTGCACACAACAAAGTATTGTACGAAAATTGACTTTAAGCTTTATTTTTTTTCGCAGACACTTTTAACCCATCCACCAAAGACCTGGTTTTTTGTTAATGCGAAGACAATACTTCTGTATTTCCTGATGTGTTGCACTCACTGACAATCTAGCAGATTTTTCCAACTGTGCACAGGAATGATTGTACATAAGTGAAAAGGCTGTTTTATACTATTGGGATTAACATTTATCAAGTGTATGTATAATCTCCAGCGTACATGTTAAACATATTTGGCTATCGACTGTAAATCGTGACTGAATAATATGGTCCTATTTCTGTAACAATTTGATGATGCCTGTAAACTGGCGTCACTCATGTACTGTATCATGAGCATTTGTTTATTTATTTGAATTCTTCCTCACAAATCCCCAAAGGTTTTATACCTTCACTCTTACTAGTAATACCTTGTAAACTTGTAGGGTCAGAACTGGACTCTGAAGCAGCAACTCTATTCTGTGACACTCTATTCAACAATGGCTTACCAGTTGTAACTACAGACTTCCTGACCAAACCGTTATCGTCACACAATTCGGAGTCATGCCTCGAGTTTACATTTAGCTTATCGCTGAACCTGCTCACTGGTTCACAGTTCACCTTTTTATGCACCTCTTGCAAACGTGTAAAACACAACCGTGTTTGTCTTGCATCTTGCAACTTATCTGTTGAGGATGTACTACGAAACCCGTTACACTCACTAGGTCTATATGCATTACTAGACATCATGGAGCCTTCTCGATATCCACCTCTCTGAGGCCTATTCGTCATCAGTGAGTGCGTTTTTCCCTCAGACTGCTCTATTCTAGGGGTGAGATTCAATATACTGGCAAACTTGCTCATAGATTGATTGACACTAGTATTTACCAGTTTCAGGATATCATCAAATTTTGGCTCGACACCCTCATCCTCCATACAGGAGCTTATCTTCACCCACTTCCTTTGCAGTCGAGTAGGTAGGCGTCTTGCTATTACTTCTAGTATAAAACTCGAGTTGGGGTCACTCATGCGATTCGTCGAAATCAATGCATTCTTGTAAATCAGCAAATTATGCAAAAACTCAGTGAGTGCCTGGGAGTCATCCTGTAATTGACCACCATAACTTTTAACAGCCTCGAATAATTTCCCTGCAATCATCGAAGGTCTCCCAAACCTTTGACGTAATATGCTCATAGCCTCGTAGTAGCCCTCTTTTGGCTTCATAAACGTACAACACTGTATAGCTCTTGCAGCATCTCCAGTGCAATACCTCATCAAATACACTAACTTCATTTCATCGTTTAATAAAAACTACTTAACATGATTTCAAACTCTCTTACAAACTGTAAATAATCAGCTGGGTTTCCATCGAAACACCGTGGTTCAAATCTAGGGAGTTTGATGTTCCTATTATCCCTGAACGGCGAAACAGTAACATCAACCATGTCATGCTTAACATCAGACATTTCGTCACAAGTAACAGACAGGTCACCATGACTTACTTTCCTGTTTGCATCCAAGACACTCTGTCCCTTCTTTGACCCAGGCATTGTTGAACTTGAACCAATTCCAAAAACGTTCCAGATATTGCTTGTTCAAATAAGACATTGCCGGCACCAGGAAAGATGAATGGTGACTATCCAAACTGTCACCAGCTATCCGAATCCGTCAGAAACTGACTCCTAACCGTCAGAAACTGTCAGCCACGTCCCGTAAACCGTTAATGCCCACCTCTCGCTACGCTGGGACTCACGCTGTTCCTCGAAGCTTCTCAGATACGCCTAGTACGAACGGACGCAAAAACCAGAACCCAGTTTGGCTACTCGAGAATTCTTTATTCTAACACCAACATATAACCAATATTACAATTAAGGTTTCTGATGGTTTTGTACGTGCTTTTTGAACAGCGATCGATGAGACGATGACTGGCGTATTGATGCCTCCGCGAAAAATTGGGGGAAGTTGGGTTTGAGCAAACAACCACGAATTGATCGTTCAATCTTCAACTAAATTGACAAACCCTGAACCATGGGCATGGTCAGTGAGCATCCTAACTGCTATTCCACCAACGCATACTGCATAACGGGATAAGATTTAAGTATGAATGATGCATCATTGTAAGTACATTTACAAGATATGTGCAAGAAGGTGATGGAGACTTCTTGGGATGATAGTGTACATTCGCAATGTTTAATGCTAACCACATTGGTTTTGCCATGGTAACTATTCAGCTTCCGATGAAAATACAGTCTTGTTCAAGCACTAGGGTCTTTGTAGTGTTTTCTTCTACCAGAGCAACCAGAATTTATGCGAGCAACAAATGCGAGCAAAAGAGTTTTAGCCTTTATAAAGGCCTACGTAGTTAAGATAAAATAGAGCATAATAGTGCGTAAATTACAAGATTATCGGGAGGCATATACATAAGTGATATTTCCCTGAAGATCGGCTTAGAAGATCTGAAAGGTTACAAACTGTAGGACAAGCTGACCTGTAAGATGTCTCACGAATTTCTTTAGGGCCCACGGGTAGCATCTTGACAAGAAGCTGAGCAGACTAGTACATGGTAGGAACAAGAGCATTTAAAAGAATTTTGTTCTGTTCAACTCTTACGGTTACTTTATTAAGGATCAAGACTGATGTTCAACTCAGAACCAGAAAAATGGAATGACACACCTGGTGAAAAGCTTCAGAAACCCAGTCACATGATGTGCCTTCTTACCGTGTAGTAAGAATAAGCATGGCAACATTAATGTCCACACGAAGTCCCAAGCCGAATGGGAGGGCTGTTCAGTTTGCAGATGAAGTGAGAAGATATGATGCAGAGGTGCTGAAAATCCGTGAGAATAAATGGAATAGAAGTGGAATCTGCAAATTGTTAACTACATGGTCAACAATCTACTCCAGTCAATCAGATGACATCCATGAGCACATTGAGGAGGTGAGTAGCTATCATGATGTCATAAACAGCATCCAGGGCTCTTATGCAGTGGAAACATATGTGCTTGAGCACAGTGATGACAGCAAGGTTCAACTCAGAGGGTAAGAATGTAATTATTACAGAAGGACCACAAATATTTTGAGGAGACCGACATGCAGTCCTCAACCAAAGTGAAATAAAACCAAATCGCTTCAAATAGAACTGTACTGATAACAGAATGTTAAAGAGTTGAAAGATTATCTTTCTAATAATCGAAACGTATTAGATAAACATGGTACAGACCTTCGAATATCAGGTCATCTGGCGTCCAAACAAAAAGAACGCAACTGTAGAAGTCAGAATCGGCTCGCAATTAACAGAATGCGAGTTAAAGCAAGAAGTGTACAGTACAGTGAATCACAAACAGTTTAACTAACACAAAGTGCAAAATGACAAATGAAGTGCAATTTTGTTTAAAGCTGGAAATATTAGCAGTAACACTTGCAATCATTCAGTGCTACTTGCGTACATAAACATAGATCAAGAGAAGAGGTGAGGATTTTACAGGCGGGTTTAAATTATGGTAGACTTGGCCACAGCCAAACATTGTAACCAACATCCTAATAGTTGACATGAATGCTATATCGGGAGCAGGTAATTTAGGAAGGGGACTCATCACGGATTGATGGGCTCTCGACAAAAGGGGTGACAATGAACCCCACAACAGTACCAGGGAGACTACAGCGACTCACACCTGGGAAGTCCCCAAGTTGTGATGACATCAGGCCATCTGTTCTCAAACAGTGCACCGAAGCTCTTTCTAGGCCCTTGTGCGACTTGTTCCCACACTCAGTGGGTTCAGGGAAACTGCCAAAGGAGTGGAAAAGAGCCATCCTTTCTCCGATGTTCAGGAGTGGGGATAGGCAAAACGCCCCTATTTATAGACCAGTAGCTCTATTCACAGTGGTATCATAAGTACTGCAAAGTATTATTGACGATCACATCAAGGAATATCTCGATAGGTCTAATAGCCAAACTCTTCAAAAGTAGGTTAAGAAACTCCAAATCAACATATTCTAAAATAATATACCTAGGCGGCATTACTCACAAAAGTGCTGAGGATATATGTGAGGTGTTTAGCATGCACTTCGTCAAACTGTACACTCTAGAGAATGACCAGGATATAGATCTCCCTCGTAAAACAGAAAAGTGTTTAAGCGATGCAGTCTTAAACGCCCAAGAAACCGATAAAGCTATCGCAACACTTAGTCTTACTAATACTCCCGGCCCAGATGGAATGTCTTCCGTCGTCTTAAAAATTGGCGGAAATGACATGAACCTACTTCTTCTCAAGATATTTTCAACTTCAATAAGGAGTGGAACATATCCAAATATCTGGAAGAAATCTTACGTTGTACCCATTCACAAAACCGGACCTACAGCGGACTGTGATAACTACCGTCCCATCAACATCACTTCCGTAGTTTCACGTGTGATGGAGATGATTGCAAAGAAGCAAATTGTTCAGTATTTGCTTTCGAATGACTTAACATCCGCTTTCCAGTACGGTTTCTTAAATAGAAGGTCGTGCACTACTTGCCAGTTAGATTATTTCGACCACATTACTGAATGTGTAGACAAAGGTCGTTCGGCAGCAACACTATTTCTAGATGTTAGGAAAGCTTTTGATAGGGTCCCGCATAACAAACTCATATTGAAACTCCTATCTTATGAAATAAGTGGAAGGTTGCTCCAGTGGATGACTTCCTTTCTTACAAAAGAAGAAAATCAACCATCACCTATCTGCATCCAAACCAATAACCAGTGGCGTGATACAAGGTAGCGTTCTTGGCCCTACCCTATTCATTGTATTCATAAATGATATTGTCTCTATGATCAAGTATGGCAAGCCGTACCCCTTTGCAGATGATCTCAAAGTTGTCTATGATTTTGACTATAACGCATAAATATTGCTAGTAAAACCCAACAAGACCTAAATAGTCTACGTAACTGGAGTGAAAAGTGGCAGTTAACGTTCAATCCAGCTAAGTCTGGAATAACATATTTCGGACTTTGGAAACCTAGCATGTGTCTATACATGTACGGTGACCTTATCTCAAACGCGAACACAGTCACAGATCTCGGGGTGATATACTCAGATCTTACCTTTACTGAACATGCAAATAAGGTGGTATCTGATCGTAAACGTCTAACCGGCTTTGTGCTACTCAACTTTTACACTCAAGAAGCCATATTGGCTATATATAAGATATGTATTCGCCCCAAACTTGAATAATGTGCCCACTTATACAGTAGCTTTAAATCAGCAGATAGAAAAATAGTTGAAAGTGTCCAAAGATTCCTCACGAAACGCTTATTGGGTTATGATCAGTGTCAATGGAGTTGAAGATTGAACGATCAATTTTGGTTGTTTGCTTAAAATCAACTTCCCCAATTTTCGCGGAGGCATCAATACGACAGTCATCGTCTCATCGGTCGCTGTTCAGAAAGAAGAGTGAAACATCGTCAGAAGTAATACAGAGATTTATTATTGTAATATTTGTTTTCAGACCTTAGTAGTTCGCTTATTCCTTTTATATGTTGGTGTAACAATAAACAAATCAAAGCGGCAGATCGTGTTTTGGTTTTTGCGTCCGTTATAACTAAGCGTTTCTGAGAAATCTTCGAAGAACAGCGTGGGCCCGAGCGTAGCGAGAGCTGGCATTAACGGTTTATGAGACGTGATTGACAGTTTCTGACGATGAAACGATCTGGCGGATTGAAACAGTTGGTGAAAGTTGGATAGTCGCCGTTCATTTTCCTGGTGCCGGTCAAGTCCTTTTGAACAAGCAATATCTGGAACTTTTTGGAATTGGGCAAGTTCAACAATGCCTGGGTCAAAGAAGGACAGAGTGTCTTGGATCAAACAGGAAAGTAAGTCATGGTGACTTGTCTGTTAATTGTAACGATGTGTCTGATGTTAAGCATGACATGGTTGATGTTACTGTTTCGCCGTTCAGGGATAATAGGAACATCAAACTCCCTAAATTTGAACCACGGTGTTTGATGGAAACCCGCTGATTATTTACAATTTGTAAAGGAGTTTGAGATCATGTTGAGTGGTTTTTATTAAATGATGAATTGAAGTTATGTATTTGATGAGATATTGCACTGGAGATGCTGCAAGAGCTATACAGTGCTGTAAGTTATGAAGCCAAAAGAGGGCTACTACGAGGCTATGAGCATATACGTCAAAGGTTTGGAGACCTTCGATGATTGCAGGGAAATTATTCGAGGCTGTTAAGGGTAATGGTGGTCAATTACAGGATGACTCCCAGGCACTCACTGAGTTTTTGATAATTTGTAATTTACAAGAATGGAATGATTTCGATGAATCGAATGAGTGACCTCAACTCGAGTTTTATACTAGAAGTAATAGCAAGACGTCTACCTACTCGACTGCAAAGGAAGTGGGTAAGATAAGCTCCCGTATGGAGGATGAGGGTATCGAGCCAAATTTGATGATATCCTGAAACTGGTAAATACTAGTGTCAATCAATCTATGAGCAAGTTTGCCAGTATATTAATCTCACCCTTAGAATAGAGCAGTCTGAGGAAAAACGCAATCATTGATGACGAGTAGGCCTCAGAGAGGTGGATATCGAGGAGGCTCCATGATGTCTAGTAATGCATATAGACCTAGTGAGTGTAACAGGTTTCGTAGTACATCCTCAACAGATAGGTTACAAGATGCAAGACAAACACGGTTTTTTTTACACGTTTGCAAGAGGTGCATACAGAAGTGAACTGTGAACCGGTGAGCAAGTTCAGTGATAAGCTAAATGTAAACTCCAGGT
Source organism: Trichobilharzia regenti (assembly GCA_944472135.2). Taxonomy (NCBI): domain Eukaryota; kingdom Metazoa; phylum Platyhelminthes; class Trematoda; order Strigeidida; family Schistosomatidae; genus Trichobilharzia; species Trichobilharzia regenti. Next base: position 29,193,239 of record OX235263.1, read on the forward strand.
CTGACTCCGAATTGTGTGACGATAACGGTGTTGCGAAGAAATCTGTAGTTGCAACTGATAAGCCGTTGTTGAATAGAGTGTCACAGAATAGAGTTACTGCTTCAGAGTCCAGTTCTGACTCCACAAGTTTACAAGTATAACTAGTCAGAGTGAAGATATAAACCTTTAATGATTTGTGAGGAGGAACCAAAATTGTCTACTTCTGTTATTAAAGAGTTTGAAAATGATGAAGTTGACGGTAAAGTGAATATTCGTGATAATGATCATGATACTTCACAGTTGTCTTTGGTTGATCATGATGAGATGAGGGATATGCCTACTACTGCTAAGTTAAATAAAAGTTCTGTACAACTTGAACGTGAAGTAGAAATAAATGCAGGTGCAGTTGCAGAAGGCATGCATACTTGTGAGACCGTCAGTGTAATTGATCAGCATGTAGCCCACCTATCATCAGATGATAGTGCTAAACCCGAACTAGTAGTGAAAGACAGCAGTGGTGGTAATCTTGCAGTTGGACAACTATCTGAAAGCCGAAAAAGAACAGCTTCTGATCCACCACTAAGTTCATCACCTTGTGTCACTCAGTCATCGTTGGTGCTGTCATCCACAATGAAACAGAACCCATCAACTCAAGTATCTTGTGCAATGACTATGTAGTATCAGTTCGTTTGAAAGGACGAATATCAATGGTCAGTTTAGTGTGGATAAGCCAAGTGTAAAGGAGAGAGTAATTGTTAAATTGACTTGCACGAATAAAGGCATTTCTAGTTTCAAGTTACTATTTGAATGTTATTATCTTTGGTGTAAATTACTCTGCTTCTACTTGGTTGACCAGATACGTCGTGTGTTTGTTGGTCATCTATATTCTACGATACAATGACATGGGCGTGTTGCCGTTGAGATTTGAGGATATAGCTCATAGAAGGAAGTTAGCAAATGAACTCTGCGACAATTTTCCAACCTAGAGCGTCAACCTGAGAAGGGTTGTAGGCGTACTGCTGTAAGTCCTGCAATTCTTCAAGGGTATTCCATCAAGAAATGAAATGCGAGTTTGTGTGTACTGTTTGTATATACGTGTTGTTGTCATATCAATTGGTGTTATTTGAATTCATTGTGTTTACTGGTTGTTTTCGTACCTTGTTTTTATTGCATAATTTTTTAAAATTTTCGTCGTGATTACTTCTGAAGTTGTGTCCACTCTTCTACATCCGTGAATGAATTGATTGATGTTAAAGACAGCAGATGGGTCGTATAGCCGGGGAGGCTAGGCTATTGCTGAGAATGAAATGCACACGGAGATAATTGTTAGCTGCGGTCCGACACGCCGGGGAGAAAGAGTGTAAACGACTGAGGCTCGCATGCGTCACCGCTACTAGAACTGAGGCAGAATGAGTGACAAGCGATTGCAGTGGTAATTGGTAGTGAGTAGATAAGAGGATGTTCGTAGAGTATGTGAGGTCCTGCCATGGTCACTTTGCATTCTGCAAGAGTCATTCTAGCAAATGGCGATTGTGTTGCAAGATGTCAAGAGGAGGTCTCTGTCTGGACGCGCAGGTCGTCATTGATGTGTGAGATTGTGCTGTGGGTATGCTTGTGGTGTGTTGGCTTTTCTGTTTGTTTTCCATTTCAGCTCTGTCCGTGTGACCCAGGTTCTCGCCATGGCATCCAAGTCAACGTGCATTGGTCGTGAAGGAAAAAAGGGATTGATCCCTTTATTGCCTGGGAGTGTCAATGGAGTTGAAGATTGAACGATCAATTGTTGGTTGTTTGCTTAAAATCAACTTCCCAATTTTCGCGGAGGCATCAATACGACAGTCATCGTCTCATCGGTCGCTGTTCAGAAAGAAGAGTGAAACATCGTCAGAAGTAATACAGAGATTTATTATTGTAATATTTGTTTTCAGACCTTAGTTTACTTAGTTCGCTTATTCCTTTTATATGTTGGTGTAACAATAAACAAATCTAAAGCGGCAGATCAGTGTTTTGGTTTTTGCGTCCGTTATAACTAAGCGTTTCTGAGAAATCTTCGAAGAACAGCGTGGGCCCGAGCGTAGCGAGAGCTGGGCATTAACGGTTTATGAGACGTGATTGACAATCAGCAAACAGAATACATTGACAGATGTATTCGGCTGGACTTAGAACCCCTATGGTTAAAGAGAGTGAAGTGCAATTTATTTCTCTTATTCAAAGTTATAAGAAAGCACTGTAACAGTGACTCATCCATAACGTGGGCTAATCTTAAATCGTATGGACTACGCTACCATAACTACCTTCTCAAGGTTAACACTCATAAACTCACCACTAGAGCTTAGAAATTAATTTGCTTTCCATTGTCAGATCTTTAAATACCACTTCACAATGTCTCATCTCATTCATTTTCTGATAACGCCTTTACTTGATCCTCATTACACTCCATTAAACCCAACATTTTATACCTCTTTATGAATTCGATTCGACTTATTCTATTTCTATTCTCTGTGGGGTACGGTTGTGCACTAAATGCACGAACGGTATAAGATAAAAACAACCGGCTTGAGGATAGTTGTAATAAAGCCAAAAGTGGACGTCATGATAGTACGAACTACACTGGCAGCATTATACATTGCAAATGAACGTTGTCAGCCTAGGGAGTTTCTTTATTAATGCATTTATTAATGGTACTTGCACTCACCTATTTCATTACACTTTAAGGATTCACCTTAGTACTTTTACTTTTCTAAAACAGCTTTCAATCCCTTGTAAAAGTTGTACTTACCTCAATATTGGTTGGTTATCGTATGCCTGCAACCACGGGATGAAAACGAAACGAAGTCGATTTTCCCGCTCAACCTGGAGGACAAGTGTACAATTCAATAACTATGCGGCCTGGTTCAGACAATGAGTGTATTTATATATATCAAATATTTAACTGTTGAAAGATTATTAACTTGTAGACAATCTACGATTTGACATTATATCATACTTGATCGTGACTGTAAAAATGGCATGCATTTTCGTGTAAATTTATATGTTTATGTAAAAATATACATTGTTATAATACTGCATGAAGCCCTATAAGTTTTCAGAAAAGGCAGATCCTGCGTTCCCAACCTACTATCAGCTCAGGACGACTGGACATCATGCTGGTATATGAATGTTCCAGTCCATGTGGTCTTCCTGAACTTTGCAAAGGCATTTGACACTGTTCACCGTGACATTCTCCTACACAAAATAAGCCAGGCAGGTATAGGTAAGCCACTTCTGTTATGGTTAAAGGATTACCTAGCTGAAAAGCAATTTCGCACTAAGGTCAATCGAGTTCGATCATTTTGGCACGGCTGGTCATCAGGAGTGTCTCAAGGTTCTATCCTGGGACCACTGATGTTTTTGATTTTTATCAGTTATCTACCATGCCATCTAAGCTGCCTGACTCTTCTATACGCTGACGACGTAAAGACATGGAGGGCGATAAAGTGTTAGGAGGACTCAGGTAGGCAGGAAGATCTAAACCTTCTGGAAGACTGGGGGGTGGCCAGTGGCATGACTTTCAACCTGAAAAAGTGCAAAGTAGTGAAGCTACGCACCTGCAGAATGCAGAATGCAAGTTACATCTTGTGCAACGAAAGCTTATCCTGCACAACGTCGGAACGCGACTTAGGTCTAGTTCTAACGGAGAAAATGGACACAAGCGTAAATTACACGGGGGAGGTAGCGAGGGCATATGCGGTCATACACTTTACACATAGACAGTTAGGTGCCCTCACTCCTGACCTCTCTCTAAGGTTGTACAAAACATACGTCGGACCACACCTTGAATTGCATAATATTATTGCACCCCTACCGCTTAGAAGAGACGCCAGCCTCTTGGAAAGATTCCAACGACGGGCAGCAAAAGGAGTGGTTGGTCTCCGAAATAAACCATATGTTCAAAGGCTGAAGAAATTAGGCCTATTCACACTTAGCTACTGTCGTCTCAGGGGGGATTTAATTACTGCCTACAAAATAACGAATGACAGGATTCACCCAAACAAAGATGTTCTGCCAATGATTAAGTATAGGCTCCCTCGTGGTAATCCCAGAAGGATAGCTCACCAGAGTGCAAGGAACCGGCAGTGCTCCCACTTCTTTTCACTGCGAGTTTGCCGTCCCTGGAATTCCTTGCCGGTAGATGTAGCTATGACACTGTCTGTGGACACCTTTAAGCGAAGGCTGGACAACCGTGCAGCGACACAAGGACTGCATCCAAATGACCCATTCCCTTAAAATCGCATACACCATTCAGGGGTAGACAATTAAACTTGTCGTTTTACTTCTTTATATTATCTCACGTCTTAATCCCCTGACAACCTCAGCTACACTTATTATCATTTTTGTCATTATTACCGATATATATTATTCATATTATTCTTCAAATTTAATCTGCTGACCGTTGTTACGTTTTCTTATTGCTTTTTCTGTCTGTTAGTCTGAATTACTTCACCAATCGTATCTATTATTATCTCTTTTCCTTTGACGACGATACCGGAGGACTGCCTGGTGAAAAGGTCAACTCCATTCACAGTAGTAACAGTCTTAACACACCTCATACTACAAACCACATATAATTAATCCCAGCACTACTCCCTTTGGAGTCAATCAAAGCTACGATAGTCGGGTGGCGGGACGAGCTACGCAGAAGTTTAACGAACCTATACCTTACAATCAAGAAGCGAGCACAAAGAAATCAAAATGGTTTATACTAGCTCGTTAAAACGATATTGGATATTGAAACATTGAACATATATTCACCTTAACGGTTTTTTAAAATTCTTACAAGTTTCTGCTTGTCATGGTTCCATGGCGTTTGTACTTCACGTACATTTCAATAACCATAGGCAGCTCTTTCGTTTTCGGATATCATACGGGAGTTATTAATGCTCCACTTTCGGTAAGTTTATTGGAAAAAATTTTCATTCAAAAAGCTTATACAAAACTTTACTCGTAAAGTAATCGACGACAAAAATTACGTATGTGGTTCATCATGCGTGAGAACAATCATGTCATTCTGCGTAACCGCTTTTGTAATTGGTGGATTAATTGGTGGCCTTTCTGGTGGAATTATTGCGAACAAGCTTGGTCGGTATGTTTTTATATTAAAAGTTATATGCCACCTTAGAAAAAGGACTTTATTGATTCTCTCACTTCCGACAATTATAGGATCTGTACTTATTATGCTTTCTCTGGCAGTAAATTCCTTCGAAGTTATCATACTAGGCAGATTCATAATTGGTGTTTCGGCAGGTATTGCATAAATTTTGATATATTCAGGAATTCAATTCAGGGGCTTATACTGTAGTGGCTCCTAACTACCTGTCAGAAATTGCTCCACTGTCGTCTCGAGGTGCAGCGGGTACAATGAATCAATTCGTTATCGTGTTTGCCATTCTGCTATCTCAAATCTTAGGTTTATCTCAAGTCATGGGAACAGAAACTTTATGGCCGTATTTACTGGGTAACTATAACTGCATTGGTGCTTAAATTTTAGGTCTTTGTGCCCCTGTTTGTCTCTTGCATGTCATTTGTATGTTGTTTTGCCCTGAAAGTCCAAGTTACTTATATTTGATCAAAGGCGATAAGGATGGTGCAAGAGATGGTATTTTCCTGTACTATTTTTTAATAATATTGCAGCCCTTCTGATTCTCAGAGGCAAAAACTATGATGTTCAAATGGAACTAGACTCAATTCAACACAATATGGAGTACTCTGGAGACAATCAATTGTCAATGAAAGACTTCTTCCAAATACCGTATTTACGATGGGGATTGTTTGTCGCACTTATTCCACACTTTGGACAGCAATTATCTGGAATTAATGGTGTAAGTTCTCAGTAAAAATTACATTTTTAACATTTAACACCACTATTAAACGGCCTTATTCTTCCTCTTGACTCAGTATATCTGCTAGTTTGTCACTTTCATGAACGTTCTGTGTTTCTTTCGAAAAATTATACATCTCATCATTTTGAGAAAAGTAGTTAGGTGGTACTAGAGCTATTTGTTATTTAAAATTAAGTACTTTTCCGCTTATGGGTTGTTGCCATTTAGTGAAATTAATTTCTGGGGCGAAAATTGGTCTTATATATTCCTCGAAGTAATTGTTTTTATTTCGTAAGCAATCAAGTTATTCCCGTTACTTTGTAGTCAAGATATCATTACCATCACTGTTTGTCACGTTCCAATTACATCGTGTTCATATAGGGACTTCTGTTTAATAAAATTTGTAACAAAGTGAAGAACCTGTTCCATAATAAAACTCTTGCATGCTAAGGCCTCGTTATTAATCTATTGAGACTCGATTAATTGAGACTCACAAAGTAGATGAAACCTAAGTTTTCTCAAGGTTTTATGTACAGATTACTGATGTGTCAGAAAAACGCTTTTAAGTCTGTTGTAATCTAGTTAAATTGCGTCACGAGGCATAACAATGTTACATTGTCTTCACTTTGGTACAGAGCAGATAAATTTTTGTCAGCATTCAAAACCAAAAGTCTGCGTCTGTTACAAATAGGCGACAAATTAGAAGGAATTTGAGCTGGATTACTACCAGTTTGTACTGTTTTGAAAACTCCATCATTAATTACTCCAGTGGCACCTAGTTTACTAGTATTTCAGGTATTTAGGAAAAAGTATCATGCTAGCGTATATTTTATTACCAGTCAGACAACAAGTTGTGAATTTACTAGTCTACTGAAGGGTCTCATGAATACTTGGGGACAGAATTTTCAACAGTCTCTTATATTCATGCCACTAGAAAAAAGACAAAATATTTGTGAAATTCTTCCAAAACTGTACGGCCTCCTATTTAATATGCAGGTAAAATAAGACGAATCTACACTTTTAGCTTGCACAATGTTTTTACTCGAAGAGCAAGGGATAAACAGTAATACCCTTTCAGTTCAGTAGTATTCACTGTTGTTTATTAACCGCATGTTAAACGTCTCATTAATCTGCTTCCTCCACCACTTATATCATTTATTTTGTTGTCAAGAATGCCCAATAATAGCCAATCACGTGTTATTATACTCTCTTATTTATTGTTTTCTCAGACGGGTTGTTTACTGAATCTGTCTTTGAAAGCATCTTTTTCCCACCTTGTTTCCATCTACTTAGTATGTATGTATCACAATTATTAACCTTTCGAACACTGAATCCAAAAAATACAATCTTATTGACAGATAATACACAGGAGCTGCAGATAGACCACAAGCCAAGTTCAACACTCAAAAGCTGAAGGACCAGGCTACAAAGGACATCTTCATTGCAAGCATAAAGGACAAAGCGAGACACAAATCAACACTAGCGAAGAGGTCGGCGTTGAAAAGCACTGGAACAACTTGAAAACGGTGTGGAGCCAAACCTGCATAGAAATTCTAGGCAGAAAAAAGAGACAGGACAAACAGTGGCTCACTACGGACACTTGGAAACTAATAGAAGAGAGAAGGACAGTGAAGCAAAAGATTATCCAGTGCACGGACGAGCAACAAAAACAGGAGCTGAATGCAAGCTACAATACACTGAACAAAAGAGTGAAGAAAAGTGCCAGGGAAGACAAAAGAAAATATTATGAAACCATGGCAAACGAAGCAGAACAAGCTGCAGGCAAAGGAGACCTCGCCACACTCTACCAAACAACTAGGAACCTTTCGGGCAAACGTTCGACACAGATTAAGCCAATAAAGGACGACAATGGAAAGTCAATCACCAAAGAGGTGGAACAGAGAAAGCACTGGGTTGAACACTTCAAAAGACTTCTAAATCGTCCGCCACCTACAACACGTCCAGCAATACCAACAACGGAAGCAGAACTACCAGTGAACACTGACCCCCCGACGAAATCAGAAGTCCTGAATGCAATCAAGATGCTTAAAACTGGGAAAACACCGGGACCAGATGGAATCCCAGCAGAGGCTTTGAAAATAGACCCAGAGACAACAGCGGACTTGATGACACCACTACTGGAGAAGGTGTGGAAAGAGGGCAAAGTACCCGAGGATTGGAAGAACAGTTACTTATTCAAACTTCCAAAGAAAGGAGACTTAAGTCAATGTAAAAACTGGCGTGGAATTATGCTTCTGTCCATTCCAAGCAAGATACTAAGTCGCATCATCCTGGAGAGAATCAAACAAGCCCTAGATGAAAAACTTCGTCCGGAACAGGCTGGATTCAGGAGAAACAAATCATGTATTGATCAAATCGCCACTCTACGGATCATCATTGAACAAAGCTTGGAATGGCAGTCACCTCTCTATCTCAACTTCATCGACTTTGAAAAGGCCTTCGACAGCGTCGATCGAGAGGTCATTTGGAAACTACTTCGCTACTACGGGGTCCCATCGACAATTATACACCTCATCCAACAGTTATACGACAATGCTGCATGCCAAGTAATCCACAACGGGAAACTTACGGAAGCCTTCGAAGTGAGGACGGGAGTGAGGCAAGGCTGTCTACTATCACCAATGATCTTCCTGATTGCAATTGATTGGATAATGCGACAGACAACGGCAACCAACGAGGGAACAGGCATAAAATGGACTGACACAAAAGACTTGGAGGATCTGGATTTCGCCGATGATATATGTCTGATTTCCCATAAACTGGAAGATATGCAAGTGAAAAGTAACAAGTTGGCAGAAGAAGCATCAAAGATAGGACTTCACGTGAACATAGATAAAACAGAGATATGAAGATTCCTAGCCAACATCAACAACACAACAGACCACAATAAGCATAAATGGGAAGAACCTGAAAGAAACAACCTCCTTCACCTACCTGGGAAGCATCGTCTCAACTACAGGCGGAACTGACGAGGACATCAAAGCCAGAATCGGAAAAGCAAGACAAGCTTTCATTACTCTCAAATCTGTGTGGAGGTCAACAGCAATCAGCATCAAAAATAAGATCCGGATTTTCAACTCCAATGTGAAGTCAGTGCTACTATACGGATCAGAGACTTGGCGAGTCATAAAGAGCATCTCAAACAAACTTCAAACCTTCATTAACAACTGTCTCCGCTCAATACTCAAGATCAGATGGCCAGAAAAGATCAGCAACAGGGATCTCTGGGAGCGAACCAATCAGGAACCGATTGTGAAACAAATAGGCAGAAAGAAATGGAGATGGATTGGCCATACGCTGAGGAAACCATCAAGTGACATCACTAGACAAGCCCTCGAGTGGAACCCGAAAGGGAGGCGGCGAGTTGGTCGTCCAAGGGTGACTTGGAGGAGGTCATGCGAGGAGGAGATGAAAGCATGTGGACAGACCTGGAGCAGGGTGAAAAAGTTGTCAGAAAACCGAAGTCAATGGAGGTGCGCAGCTGAAGCCCTATGTTCCTCTAGGAACTAAAGGATACATAATAATAATAATATAGTATGTATGAATGCTTGTTTATTCAGTGCATCAGTTCTTGGTACACAAGTCATAGCTACCTTCGAACAAATAACTGATATTTTGAGGTGCAAACGTGATTCTGTTTAAGTAGCTATAATCCAGCGGTCAGGTTTGTAGTTACTCGGTTCAGACATCTAGTGGAAAAAGTTACTACTAAGATATCAACACTGGGGTACTGTTGTCGAAGTTATTATGCTTTAAGCTGCATCCATCAATGCGTTCTACTTGAATACAAAGTGTAAAGAACATTTGTTCCTACTACTTACTCAAGTTCATCTGGGTAACCAACTCTATAGAGAGTAAGGAACTGAACCATAATAGTTCAAAGTAGGAAGGTTTGCAAATATTGTTCCATAAACTATAAGTGTGAGCACTTTGTCTGAATTGACGAAATTCTATTTTATACTTCACATTTGAAGATGTTTAAGCTATTTTATACACTGGCAATTTGTTAAACATACAAGGGAAACCACAGTAACAAAATTCTGTGTAAGTATAATTTTTAGAACTCTTCTAGATAGCATAGTGAGGATCGTAGCTAGGCAATTTTGGAAAGTCTACTGAATTTAGAAGATCAATTTTACTACTGTTCTGTTCAGTATTGAAAACTGTTTACTGCCACCTAGATAACGGTATATAAACCCCTCGTGAAAATCACATGTGTAAATTTTACTTTTATGTTATTTGAGAGTCAAAAGTAAACATGAAAAGGGGTTAAGTACATTTATACCGTCCAGACTCCATTAGATCCACTTAGCAGAAGGTAGACAATTTGATTATATAACTATGGGAACCCTATGAGAGTTTTTCTTGTGAGAAAAGCTGTGAGTTTGTAGATTTCACCTTTGAGCAGATTTTACTTCATTCCTTACTTTTGTTCAAGACTCTGCAGAAAGTCCTTATGTTAACCAAGGAAAACCTATTTATCAATTTATGGTGTTCACCATGTGTATTTTTTCATCCTCATAATAGTAGAAGCAATTCTATTTAAGCTGATTATCTTATAACATCTCGTGAACCTAGAGTTGATAAAAAGCTATTCTCTGAGAAGCAAACTTTGAGAAAGTGAATATTCTCCTGAGGGAATTAAGTAAACATTCAGAGGAGAAGGTTTACATTGATTAAAGTAGCGGAGGCATGTGATATGTATACGGAGCACTGACTTCCACAGTCAATAATGTCAGCTGCACTGTGGTTAAGCTAAAAAGTGTTAAGGGTGGTCGCAACGAAATATAACATCAATCTATGAGGTAGGTAACTAGTGATTTGACTACACCGGGAGGCATAGATTACATTGTTGGCGTCCATGGGATGCAAAAAGTCAATAGTTGAAGATTGATACTGGTAGGAATCAAAATTGTTATTAATGGGGGAGATGCTTTAACTTCTTTTCATCATTCAGACTCTAAAATTGTTCACTAGTCTACTTCTAATTTTTCTCTCTGTTGTACACCTTCGTCCACTGTAATTCTACTACATTTTTTCTCTACTTCAATGTGTACTCTTTTTAGAAGTGTGATAAATTTAGTTGGTATACTTTCGCACAGGGTTCTACGTCGACTAGCCAGCTAGTAACTTGTTGAACCTATCAAATACTGAACAGTGTCTCATATATTACTTCGTTTGTGTCATTTCATGTAAAATTCACCGTTGTTTGTGTTTCTAGTCAGTGATAATACCATCCATTGTTACTTTATATCTTTAAAGGGTAGCTTTTGTGCTTGATGCATTTATACTGAAAATGAGTCAGTCAGATTAATAAGTATTCATAATTATACATTACAAGCTAAGTGTTTCCGAATTCTGTGCAATTTATCTGTTTCCATAAATTGTTTCGTTATTTGTATTACCAAGAAACTTAGAATCTGGATGAAGTCCTCAAGCTAATAGTGTTTAGTTTTATATAATATCTTATCAGTAAATATTTATGTCATGTGTTTGTTGCGAGAAAACTTTTCTCATTCTTAACTCTGTCTGTCTGTCTGGATTCAACATAGAACTTGGCACCGAAGTGCAGCAGTTCGAGTTGCCACGTTCCAAATAGCACACAGAGGTAGACAAGAAGATGAGTGGAGAGAATTAATAGAGTTTGACAAATATAGGAGTGAAACAGAATGGGTAATGGTAGAAAGGAATATGAAAGATTACAGAGATTGAATACATCTGCGCCATTGACAACGATTTTGAGCCATGTCACCTATTGTCTCCAGCCATTGATTCCTAGAGTCCCGAGGGCCCCAACCCGGGAGTCTGCATCTCCCTACCTGACTCAGTTTAACTGTCAAGGATTTCATGGATTGATGCCATGTTTTTGTTTGGCCACCACTGGCTCTTTTCCAACCTGAACCTATATCAGCTAACAATGCCCGTCGGGGGAGGCGGTGGTTAGGCATGCGCACCACGTGACCTAGCCATCTTAGTCTATGTAACTTTATAACCTCGTCGATTGATTTTCCCTCTTTGCCCAACACTCTACGCCTAACGTCAACATTACTTATCTTGTGAAACCACCTAACGTGAGACAGAGATCGCAGACATCTATGATCGAAAGCAGTCAACCTTTTCATGTCTTCAACGCGTATTGGCCATGTTTCAGAGCCATAGAGAAGGACGGAGCGAACTGATGAGCAGTACACACGTCCCTTGGTTGATAACCGGATGTCACGCCTACGCCAGAGATGGTGTAAGTCAGCGAAAGCAGCTCGAGCTTTTCGGATCCGTGCTGAGATTTCATCGCCAATCAGTCCGTTGGTGCTAATACAACTTCCCAAGTAGGTGAAGTGGTCAACATGTTCTATCACTTCACTCCCTATCACTAAGTTAGGGGTTGACGTCGTCCAGTCCTGTAGCAGCATCTTACATTTTGCAGGGCGAATCGCATGCCAAACATACGAAGATTGCTGCTCAAGGTGTTCAGAAGACTCTGCATTTTATCAGCATCCTCCCCTAACAGGACTATGTCATCTGCATATTCTCTGATGCATATGCAACAACCCAATGCAGGAAGCACATAAGAATTTATAGGCGAAAAATTTCCAACTGTTCTGTTAGAACCTTTAGTTACATACATCATAGCGATGATTAGTTTAAATTAATTTTGTATTTCTCGTTGCTTGATTGTATTAGATGGAAATATGTGGTGTCTGACGTGTCAGCTCCTAGAATGGACGCTTCTATGATGTTTGAAGATTAACATGATATTATTTTGTGGATGATGACTAGCCGCGGAATCCAGGATGCGCTTACTAGATGATGCTTCGGTGTTTGAAATGATGGGTGTTCGGCTTGAGTCACAGTGGTAATATTATCACTCATCGGGGATTTTAGGCACATCCAGATGACGAATTCTAAATAGGACAAAATGCTCCTTCTCTATTGCACTTCTAGCCACTATCCACCAAATATAATCATGATGATGATGTCTATAAATGATGTTGCATTATTCCCTTGGGTTCCGATTGGATCACATGGCTTCAGCATTAAACCTCTGTTTCAACCTGTTCTCAGCGGTCTTTTCAGCAGACTCTCCGATCACTTCCATTTTCTCTCCCGACAATCTCTACCATGTCAGACTTGAACGCTCAACTCATTACTCCCCATTCGGGTTCGACTCGAGGACCTGCCTGCAGTGCAACGTAAATCAACGGTCTTCTCAGTGTGTGTCCATTCCATCTTTGATTCCTCCAGCATAAAGTGCGTTGGTGGCACAGTGGTTAGGACACTCGCCGACCATGCACATCGTCCGAGGTTCGATCTCCTGCCGACGAACACCTGATATCTATGGTTGGTCTGCAAAATTTGGGCTACCGATATCCATGCTGAAAATTCCATAGATGTACCAAAAATACAGTGTGGAATCAAGCTGTAATAAAAAATAAAACATTTCTTGTGCAATAAGTTCTTGACTAGTTCGTTCCTAGAGTTCCTCATTGCTTATCCTTTCTCTCTTTCTGATCTACTGCACTGAACGAAGGTGGAAGAAGAATTCTTACTTCTTCTCTTGATCTGAGTTGTTTGTGGGCATGTAGTATCGGATAATTTTAAATTTCTTACCTTAGGAGACGAATCTTGCTGACATTATCTTGCGGGAGGAGATTGGTTCTCCCTGCACAAGAGCCTTGGCTGTTGTCTGTGACGTCATGATAGCCACTCACTCCCTCAGTGTGCTCATGGTTGTCATCTGAGTGACTGGAGTAGATTGTTGACCATGTAGTTAACAATTTGCAGATTCCACTTCTATTCTATTTGATCTCACGGATTCTCAGCACCTCTGCATCATATCTTTCCACCTCATTTGCAAACTGAGCAGCCCCCCCATTCGGCTTGGGACTTCATGTGGACATTAATGTTGCTATGCTTATTCTTTCTACACGGTAAGAAGGCACATCATGTGACTGGGTTTCTGGAGCTTTTCACCAGGTGTGTCATTTCATTTTTCTGATTCTGGCAAAAACTAAGTTTAGCTTTTAATTTTTTGTTAAGCTTCCAAGTTTCTGGTTGGTATGTTCACTAGCCTCACAGAAAATTTTCCCTCTCTTCCGGAATTCCTTAACTCGGCGAGGTTGATGATGTGGAATATTCAAAGTATTTCCTTTTAATTACTAAAATCAACTTTTTCTAACTGAAAAGATATACGAGGACATGTGAGTGGACAGGTTTTGGGAACAACAAATAACTGTCCCTTTTTGTATGTTATTAGAAATTTGTCTTAATTTTAAGGCACAGCATTTTTAGATTTGTTATATGGTTATTTGTTATTATTTCTGGAGCAATTCTTTAGAGGAAATTCGTCTTTGAAATTCATTCCAGTGATACAGAAATTGTTAGTAAATTTCATTCTGAATGTTACTCAAAAAACGTTATGAAATTCCTGTGACAAAATCAACGAATGGACTAGTACTGACGTATTAGCTTCATATTCTTCAGGGTATACAAACATACTGGGTGTTGCAACCTTTACTCAACAACTTTAACATTTTACTGACATCTGCTTTAGGTATCATCGACTTTTGTAGGGTGTTTGAATGTTTGTTGTCATTCGTTGTAATTAAAAATACCATTCTGAATGATTACGTTTGCTGACAACCACTTCACGTAGTTATTCTTCCAGTGATTATGTAATTGAGGATGCTGATTAAATATCATTCATCTGAAAAACATGAAACAAAAGAATAGTATTTGATTTGACCCTTTTTAAATGTAAAACATAACTCTATCACCTCGGGCTCATTAGAAATTCTTAACATCTAGTCTAGGCAAATAATAGCAAAAACACTTTACTTACCTCAGCTTAATTATTATAATTTTGGGTATTTTTCGTTTCCGTTACTTATCCGGCTACAAAATGAAAAGAGTCCTCTTCAGGAAGGTTAATCACATTATGACAGTCATTAATACATGTTAAGAAAGAAGTAATTCACTTAATTTACTCCAGATAGCAAACGTTTTAGGTTGCAACTCCTTTAAGTGCCTATGAGTGTCTCTTTTGTTCTAGGGACTGTTTTAGATTTTATTTAATTCATTAGGTTGTTTGGAATTAAGACAATTTATATTTTTGTTATGCTTAAATGGTTTTCGTCATTTATGAAGTGGGTATTATATCAGTAGGTATTTCAAATAGATTAAACAAGTGAAGTTTTCATGTATCTAAATTTTTTTATTCGAGTAAGCATCATAAGTTTAGAATGTAAATTACTGTTTTTTAACTTCAGTTATAAATGTTTATTTTCATTTTGATTACTTTAGATTCTATATTATTCTGTTCCATTGTTTGAAAGTATTGGTCTTAGCAATAAAGATGCTACTTTAGTAAATCTCGGAGTTGGAGCAACTATTCTATTGGGTACTATTATATCAATATTTATTATTGACCGAGGAGGTAGACGCGTACTTCTGTTGATTGGTTTTTCAATATGTCTGTTCAGTCTGATTTCATTTACGACAGTTCTTGCCATTCAGAAGTTTACAGGAACACTTTGGCTTACGTATATCGCTATTCTTATAATATATTTATTCGTTTCGGGATTCTCTATTGGACCAGGTAATTAAACAGCCAGTTTTAAAAGTTTATTCGTATTAAATACGTTGACTTTTAAAAAAGTCATTCTCACTTCTCTGGAAGTTGAGTTAAATTATATCCTTAAAACATAAGTGTAATCTTAGTGGTAATTAACATTAATGTAAACTTATAATAATGTTGCATTTCATCTTAAACAATGTCATGATTGTATAATTTTCTCTTTAACTCCTGTCGAGTATTGTTCATATCAATAAAACATGCCCAGTGAAAATAAAGAAGACCGAAACTTTAGTGGTGGATGAAGTCTCTAAATGGAAAATACGACAGAGGTGAAATATTTAAGTTGTACAACTATCATGTTAGTCACAGGACTTTGTCATGAGTTGACATCGGTTAGAGAACCACTGGAAAAATTGGGACTGTTGAACAACTATTTCGTCCTAATTTGGGAGCCTTAGGCGGTATGCATCCACCGGGGTCCGAACCAAGGGCCTTCTGGACCAGGCTCCAGTGACTTAACGGTCTGCGAGCGCGTCTTGTGACCAGAAGGTCTTGAGTTCGAACTCCGGTGGGTGAGTACCGTTGGAGAGTTCCAAACTAGGACGAAATAGCTGTCTAGTACTCCCAAGTTTTCCCATGGTTCTCTAGAGAATGTCAGCTCATGATGAAATCCTGTAACCAATCAAATGAAACCCCTGCGAACCAACACTCAAATGTCATGTCAGTCGCTCAAACATTTTAGTTATGCTGAAGAAGGTATTTTGGATTTTTCGTTTAGCAGTAGATAAATCGTCTAGTGAACAATGCGTTTCATTCATGTTCTGTTCCATGTCAATGTAAGCTACCAGTTAAGTCATGTGTATTTTTCGAACTGTATTACACTAAAAGTTGATATTCGCTCCTTAAGGTTTCATCGATGGGTTAGGGGGACTTCATTGATTCCTAATACACAAGTAAATAATATATATGTAAGATGTAGGAGTATTCACACCGAGAATGAAGGGCCATATAATTCAGTCAATTTAGCAGTGAAATAAAAACTATCAAATATCAGTGTCAGGAGGACACTAAATAGTTGTTGCCACCACTCTGGCATGTACGCATGCCTACAAATATACATGTCCTCATCACCTTCGTTGAAAAGCTTTATCAAGGGAACCAAATGTATGAATTTTTTGAAAAGACGCCTCCCTGCCCCAACTATCAAGTCACTGAATCAGGTGGTGACCATACGATGCAGAATATCTAGAGAATCAACAAAGATCAGGTTCTATGAACAGTGTTTGCAAACTGGTTGTTTCCCACGGCAGTTCCTGAAACAAGTGCGATCCGCTAAACTCCCACCTTCTCAAAAGAATCTCCGTCGAATAACTAAATCTCACATCGAATCGTCATACCAGTATATCTCCGAATTGAAATCTCGTCTGGCTACCTATGATACCCTACTAAGTGAGCTTAATATTATCTGCTGGCTTAAATTCATGAACTTTATCAAAGAGCTACAATCAAAAACATCCGAGGATTATGAAACTCAGCTGACAAAAGCGTTGGTGAAAGAGAAGCTAATTGAAGAATTCCCAGAAGCACCTGAACGCTACGTTTGTAACCTATCAAAATTACAATTAAACAAAATCGAATTAGAAGCCTTATCTCTAGGATTCAAGTTTCACGTCCCCAAGAAGCACATCAGTCGTATAGACACAGAAGCACAATTCGAGCACTTATACCATCAACTCTACGACCTGAAGCCCTTAGACGAAGATAAAAGAGGATGGCTAAAGTCTAAACTTGTTGATATTGCTAACCAATACCACATATCACCAATGGAGAAGCAGAAGATGCTGACCGAAGAGCATAGAATAGCTCTGAAGAAACTATATGAAAACGATGAAATCGTCATATTTAGACCTGACAAAGGCTCTGGGGTTGTTATAATGAACAAAGCTGATTATATACATAAAATGATGACAATTCTAAACGACAAAGAAAAATTCCAAGTAGACAACAAAAAAGATGCCACAACGTCATTTGAAAATAAAGTTAATAAATGTCTCAAAGAACTTCTAATGAAGAAACTAATCAACAGCGAAACATATAATAAACTGAAGTCAAAAGGTGGACGCCTGCCGTCTATGTACGGCCTACCAAAAATTCATAAAGCAAATGTGCCATTAAGACCAATCCTGTCAATGATTGACTCACCATGCCACAAGCTAGCTCGATGGTTAGCTGATTCTATAGAGCCCATTCGAATTAAATTTGCAACCCACAGCCTGAAGGATAGTTATCAATTTTCCAAGGAAGTTGACAATATCGACATATCAGACAAACTCATGGTATCGTATGACGTGACCTCCTTGTTTACAAATGTACCACTGATGGAAACAATTGATATAATTTGTAAACAAACGGATCTACTACCATTACCGGAAACAGAGATGAAGCGACTTCTACTGCTCTGCACAAAAGATATACAATTCAAATTCAACAATCAACTTTACCGACAAACCGATGGGGTCGCGATGGGTTCGCCTCTGGGACCTATCCTGGCTGATATCTTCATGGGCTACCTTGAGCAGACACAACTAAGTTCTGCTATCAATGGAACTACCTACTATCGCCGATATGTTGATGACACATTTGTTGTTTGCAACGATATGGATCACGCATCGGCACTATATGATCGCCTAAATGAGATACATCCAAATATCAAATTCACCATGGAATATGAACATAATAATGAGTTCAATTTCCTGGATCTAAATGTAAAAAGAACAAACGAAGGCACGGTCGAAAAGTCCATCTATAGAAAAGAAACCTGGACTGGACAATATCTTCACTATAACAGCTTTTGTCCCATAAGCTATAAACGTGGATTAGTGAGGACTTTGTATGACAGAGCCAGGAAGCTATGTTCACCAAACAGGGTCGAAGAAGAATTAGTTTTCGTCGAGAAATGCCTAAGGGAAAATGGATACCCTAAGGGATTTATTCAGAAGTACAGCAGAGAAAAAGATGAGAAAGAAAAGCATCCAACTGTAGAAAAGAAAAAAGTGTTTATCTGTCTACCATACAAAGGAGATGCAGTGTCACAAAAGATTGACAAAAGACTGAAAGGTGCAATAAATAGAAGCTTCCCAGCAGCAAAACTCATAACAGTATACAGCACCACTCCTTCTTTAATCCACTCAAAACTGGATAAATACCCTGCTGATGTCACCTCCAACTGCGTTTATGAATTCACGTGCACTTGCGGGAGCAAGTACATTGGAAGGACAGAAAGAAGGGCTTCTATCCGGTTTTCTGAACATATTCCCAAAAACCTGTGCCTGAAAGGAAGCAGATATTCCCAGAGTGCAATTACCAGACACATTATTGATACCGGACATCTCGTAGAGATTTCTAAGTCCTTCAAAATATTAAATAGACAAAGGACAGCAAATTTACTACGATTTGCCGAAGCAATCGCAATCAAAAGACTTAAACCAGACTTATGCATACAGAAAGAGAGTGTGATTAACCTCTCACTCCCTTGGTAACAGAATTTTGATTTTGATTAGTCATCTAATTCAGTGATCTCAACTCACTGAACAAATCTTAATCTCATAAACTGTAACCGTTTTTGTTTCTTGAGTTGCTATGTGAACCTAAAAGCTAACACTGTTCTGTTAATCAATTTTTTCTGTTTTCTGTCTTACCCCTCCCCCTCTTTTCAACTTTAAAAGCGTATAAATTGATGATGAAAACTTAAACTAAAAACATTGTAATGCTTTCATTTAGATGCGTCAATTTTATAGTATCTCTTTTCTACCACCACTCGAACATTAAAGTATGTTATTATCATCTATATAACCATTGTAATTTCAGGTAGTCTGCAGCTGATGAGAACCTGTGAAATAGAATGATATCATTTTATACTGCAAATTTCGTCTTCCTTTCTTTATCGAAAAGCTTTATAAATAGCTAATACATTTAAATGGTCTTGTCAACTTTACAGGTTCAATCCCTTGGTTTATTGTGGCTGAATTGTTTACTCAAGAACACAGAGACACTGCATCAAGTGTAGCTGTTGGCACAAATTGGCTCTGTAATATTGTTGTTGGACTTGTTTTCCCACAATTACTTGTGAGTTTAAACAAATTGTAAAATGAATATCAACATGACATTTTTTTTATTTGGAATGTTAACTGACATATTTTTTAACATATTCTTCCCGTATGTCTGTATTATATACCATTACTTTTATATTTGCTAACAAATTCCAGAAAATATAATTGCAGAGAGAAAAATGTGTTTAAAAGGTGTATGACTCCTAAAAACAGAATGCGAAGAAATAAACTAAGCTCAAAAATGCACACTAAAGGGTTTCCAACTGTCATCCAGGAAAGGCTAGAAATCATTATTTGGAAACCTACTTTGGTGGTTAAATGCCAATGATAGCGGGACAATTGCACTCATTCTTTATCATGCCTTTTTCACTGCTGAAATGCACGAAAGTCTTCATTAGTGTAGACTCTGGAAACTTGATCAATAATGGTTATGAAATTGGTGTTTTAAAACCATTTAAGATAAACAAAGTTCAAATTAGCTTCAGCCTACTAAATATCGCTGAAGCTCTGTAGTCATTAAACGGTTAAAACGGAACTTATTCATTGGGAAACAAACTATTGTTAATCTCATCCTACTATGATGAACATATACTTTACGCTGTTTTTATTTTTATTATCTTAATTATGTGTAAATTTAAACCTCTAATTTCGTGTTTGTGGGTTGGTGATGCAGTAGTAGCAGGATGCTTACCAACCACCCATGTAGTCGGGTGTTAGATTCCCAGTTGGGACATTCTTAAAAGTCCCTTATCCGATAGTAAGCCTGGTAAAGAGGGAAGCTTGGGCAAGAGGCTAACTACCATCTCCATCCTGTAAATGGACAGCAATACCGCCAATGAAACTTCAAGCTCAAGAATGAAGCCATATATTCCACTCGGAATGCAAAGAGATTTAGAAAATTACATCTTTATCTATGCTGTTAAGCTGACTTATGTTCAGCTAAATTAGTCAACCTTTGAGTAACTTGTGTTTACAACTTTACAACACTTCTAATTAGTTTGAAACTTCCTCTCTCTTAACTGTAGAATATTCTTGTGGTTGTTTCTACATATGACAAATAGCTTAATGACTTCCTTTGTCTTCTCCAATTACTGTTCAATTACTTTGTATTAATGGTCTTCATCTTCATGTCTGTTAACTAAATTATGTGAATATTTTCTACATTGGTATTAAAACTGTTTCAGGTTGTATACGGTTGAAAAGAACCAATGAAACCAAATTATATCGTATCATATTATCCTGTTCAGTTTGTTGTTATTACTTTGTTTAAGTTCCTTAGGGGGAGAAAATTGGATGGAATGCTGATTGAATCAACTGTTTTAACCACTTTTTTAATTGGTCCAATCACTTGGACCTTGTTACATCATGATAACAAAATAGCGAATCTATTTTATGACCATAGAGGTTATAGTTATCCAAAAATTTTGTTAATTAGGAGATTTATAACTTTTTGTGTAAGAAAATATGAATGTGGGGACCTTTAGAAGTGAGTTAATAGTTTTTAGTAACTGACTGGAGGATGGAGTTTCCTGGAGTTCTAGTGAGAAGGGGCGTAACCAGTGGGGTCCATCCTGTCTGGAGTGAGGATAAATACTGGCGCTGACAACATTCACTGGTAGTCGTGCTAAAATCACGCATTGGTAGAAGTTTGAATTCACAGACTGTTGTTTACTACTACCTTGTTTTCTAAGTGAGGCCGGTTTGTGACCAAGTTTGAAAGTAATGAAACTATTCAACGGTAGGAATTATTATTACTATTATTATATCCTTTAATTCTTAGAGGAACATAGAACTTCAACTGTGCGTCTCCATTGCCTTCGGTTTTCTGCCAACTTTTTCACCCCGACCCAGGTCTGCCCACACGCTTTTATCTCCTCTTCACATGACCTCCTCCAAGTCACCCTGGCACTGACGACCAACTCGCCGCCCGCTTCCCTTTCGGGTTCCACTCGAGCAATGTCTTGTCTAGGGATGTCACTTGATGGTTTCCTCAGCGTGTGGCCAGCCAATCCATCTCCATTTCTTCCTCCCTATTTGTTTCACAATCGGTTCCTGGCTGGTTAGTTCGCTCGTTGCCAGAGATCCCTGTTCCTGATCTTTTCTGGCCGGCCATCTGATCTTGAGTATTGAGCGAAGACAACTGTTAATGAAGGTCTTTATGACGCGCCAAGTCTCTGATCCGTAAAGTAGCACTGATTTCACATTGGAGTTGAAAATCCGGAAGGATTGCACAATTTTATGAGTAATTAAAAAATATGTTTTCTCCTCTGTATAAACACTTATTGAAGCTTATTTTTCATCTTAAAATTATCAGCACTTTGTAAGGAAATAGACTTTGAACAAGTAAACTAGTTATTAGTCAATAAATCGCTGCTGTTCCTTAGATTACGGTTTTTGAACAGCGATCATAGCTTCTTTTTGTTCGTAGAACAATGGCATGGATGAAGCAGGGAAAACACACTGAGCAGGATAATATGATATGACGTGATATCATTTTATTTCGTTGGTTATTTTCAGTTGCATACACACTAAAAGCAATTTACCTACACTTTTGAAATGACTATCTGCTGACCTCTACTCAACTAATTTATTTAACCTTTTTAAGTTACCTGTGTTATCAATTTTGTACCACTATTTAATCTACGACTTCCATTCATAATTTTTGAATAACTATGTGATTATTTTAACTCATACTAACAAGATTAATAAGTACTTTGATCATTTTCGTATGAACTGTGATCAAGATTTCACCAAATAGTTGCAAAATAATTGAGCACTGAGTGAGAAGTAGGCATTTATAAAATTTTCTATAGTTTGGTTTGTAAGGGTTAGATATGTTTTTACGAGTTGATCACGAATTGATATCAGATAGAGAACCATTGAAAATCGACCAGGGAGTACTGAACAGCTGCTGTTTCATCCTAGTTTGGGAATCATCATCATCAATCCATGATCAACTCGTAAAAACATATCTAACCCTTACAAACCAAACTATAGAAAATTAATCTGATGCTCGCTAGTGACTTGCTACAGGTTGGAGTTCCCTGAGTTCTAGTGAGAAGTCGTGACCAGTGAGGTCCAATTAGATGTCACGTGTGTGGATGGATGTCTCACCAACGACAATGGTTGGGGTCGCGCTAAATCATGAATTGGTAGAAGTTAGAATTCGTGAACTGGCCATTGAATCGGGTCCCAGTGGCTGAATGGTATACGAGCTAGCTTGCCTTGTAACCGGAGGGTCCCGGGTTCTATCCCTGGCAGTTGGTGTGTACTTCCGACGACTCCGAAATTAGGATGAAACAGCAGCTGTCCAGTACTCCCTGGTTTTCAATGGTTCTCCAACTGATATCCGTGATCAACTCGTAAAAACATAACAAACCAAACTATAGAAAATAGTCTACTTTTGTTAAAATATATGTGTATATGCAGTATACAATGATGTGTATGTGTAGATGAACAGTCATAAAACATTTGTTATTCCCATATGAACTGTGATCAAGATTTGACCGGATAGTTACAAAATAATTGAGTTTTTACAAATAAAATATAATTTTTATAAATTTGTTATTCTCTCCATAAGAAGACGTAGACAATCGCAAATTTGACCAAGTGTGACTAGTTGTTGATATATATCCAATTTTTATTTATTAGTTAGGATTTGCCGTGCATCAGCTAACATCACACCTTCACGTCTGTTGACGGATCGAAGAATCTGGTCAACAGAGCCAAACATCTAGTTACTGAGGAGGAAGATATTAGCAAGGAACTAAAATTGGTTCAATCCACTCTTGAATCAAATAATTGTCCTGAACCCTTCATAAAAAGATATTTAAAATGTGAAGATAAGGATGAATCAAAACCTGCTGCTCAGAATTGGGTTAGTACAGTGGTGATTCCTTACCGCATGGCAAATCCTGACTAATAAATAAAAATTGGATATATATCAACAACTAGTCACACTTGGTCAAATTTGCGTCTTCTTATGGAGAGAATAACAAATTTATAAAAATTATATTTTATTTGTAAAAATCTCAATTATTTTGCAACTATCCGGTCAAATCTCGATCACAGCTCATATGGGAATAACGAATGTTTTATGACTGTTCACCCCCCCCCCCACACACACACCATTGTAACTGTATATGCTGCATATATACATATATTTTAACAAAACTAGACTAATTTTGAAAGTCTGAGGTCAAATTTTGATCACAGTTCATACCACTTTTGTTTTGTTTTGTTTATTATACCTATTGATTGCTGTTTCTTGTTTCACATGACAAGACAAACAATTTAAAACAAGAGATGTACTTTTATATATAAACATACAATTTTATTTATTATACATGTTGATGTCTGTTGCATGGCTCATGATTGGACAAAGTTTCAAAACAAGAGATGTTGCTTTTACATATAAACCTCTGTTATGTCAATTTCGATCAATTTCTCTGAAGAAGTTCGGACGAGATTGCCGAACGAAAACGTTGCAATTAATCACTTCAATTTCGCTGAGATTTTACAAGTCTATTTTCTCATCTCTTACCTAAATATAATTTTATCTTTTTCATTATGCTACTTAATTGCGTAATATAAATGACCTTTGTTATCGTGTTCAACAACTAAAGTATGTGAACAATGTGTATATTGCTAATAAAAAAAGCAATAGAGTACAAAAGGTATTTTACCAATACTATCGTCAAGAGACACATAAATTCCTGTACAAAATGGGCAAAGCCTGTACTGTCAGACCCTCTGCACCCCTTTATTCACAACTATCCCCTTGTATCTCATCAGGTAGGACAAGAAGTCAATATAAAAAGTTATATGCTCGTACCACTAAGTACAGAGATTCTACAATACCCTATTTAGCCCGTACTTTATGTGACGAAGACTCTGTTAGGCGTGAAACACATAAGTTACTACGTAATTTGCAAAGTGAATCGACCCTTTTATCGTTCATCTTTCCGTATTATATGGTGTCACACTTTCTATTGTTTAATTATAACTTTGCTATTTTATTTTAGTTGTTATAAATACTATTATTACTACAATTTTGTATTCTATGCATATTTTTCTCCGTATTGCATACAGTAATTTGCTATGTAGCTGCTATAACAACGTTTTATTATTATTAGGTAATATTTATTTATATATTTTTTTGTTGTTTTCGAGGGAATTACATGCAATATTGTACTGAATGCTGAAAATTCCTCGCTGTATCATTAGTAGTACTGTTTTTGGAATAAAGCAAATTATCATTATCGTTATCATAAACATTTTTGAGATTGTATACAGTTGACAAAATCCACCAAAATTAATCGGTATTATATTATCCAGCTGAATTTGTTGTTCTTGCTTTGTTCAAATTTATCGAGGGGAAAAATCACAGAAATATGGCTATGTTTTTTATTTGTCCAGACTACTTTTAATCCACCGTCTATCATTGTTATTGTTTTGCTTAGCTTTTGTATGATTACATATCAGTTTGCATTCTATATGCTTGATTTTTAATGATACAACAACATATCAGACTGAAATACAATTAAATTTAAACTATGAGTTTGAACAAAGCAAGAACTACACTTTTAGCAGAATAAATTGGCACAACCATCTTTTATTTCATTGCCTTCTCGTCAGCTGCATACATGGCGAAGACATTATTAAACGTATCTACGAAAACAATTTTAACATACTTGCACAGAGTTCATTTTAAACAAAAATCAATCGATCAATATATGCATACAGTAATAATATATATATATATATATATATATAATATTAAACACTATTCTGAACAATAATAATCATACACAATGGAAACTTTGTGTGTGTCGAACAACTTGCTCTTTGGTGCAATCGAAAATCGATAGATATCCTTCTCATGTTGACTCCGATTGTATATACAAATTTACATGTATCTGCGGGAGCAGTTACATTGGAAGGACAGAAATAAGGGCATATCTACGATTTTCTGACCATGTATCAAAAAGCTTACGTCTAAAGGGGACAAATGCTTTAAACAGTACCATCTCCAGGCATCTCCTCAGCACGGGTCATGAGGTGGACGTCAAAAAGTCGTTCAAAACTATCAATAGGCAAAAGAGCTCAATTCTCCTCAAGTTCGCTGAAGCCATTTCCATCAAGCGCCTGAAACCTGATTTATGTGTCCAGAAAGAAGCGGTTATCAGTCTTTCTTTGCCCTACCTGTTAACTGGATATTTTTCATCTGTCTTTAATCTGAATGCGAAATGCTGAAACGTTTCCATTGTGTATGATTATTATTGTTCGGAATAGTGTTTAATATTGCATATTTATATATGTATATATTTTTAGTGTGTGAGTATATTGATCGATTGGTTTTTGTTTAAAATGAACTCTGTGCAAGTATGTTAAAAGTGTTTTTGTAGATACATTTAATAATGTCTTCGCCATGTATGCAGCTGACGAGAAGGCAATGAAATAAAAGATGGTTGTGCCAATTTATTCTGCTAAAAGTGTAGTTCTTGCTTTGTTCAAATTCATAAGGGGAATAAATGTATGAATAAACTATGAGTGACGTGAATATGAGTTTTAAGATAAATTATTCAATGAATGATTTAGTCTGTTCAAATATGTTGATACAATTTGTCAGACTAATAAGCGTTATAAAAAGTTTTAAAGTGTATATTGATTTTTTGCAGAATGATGCAATTTACTTATTTATTTATTTATTTCATGAATATGAATAAGTGTTAATAGTCTTCACTAGAATACTACTTTGTCATTGAAATAAAATTCTAACAATGGGATAGAAAAACTTAATTTTATCTCAATCGCATTCAAACACAGTCTGTTTACTTGGTGACAATTAACAGACAGTAATAAGTTGTTTTAGTGATATGCAGTTTACAAAACACTTATTACTATGATCCTTTTAATGTACGCCAAATGCGTAATTTGTATCAGATGATTGTTAGAATTCCGTCGGGTTTTTATGAAACAGTTTATATTGGGTGATTAATATCTTTAGGATTTTTTAACGAATCAAAGCTTCTAAACAATGGTGTGTCTTACTTCTTCGTAAGTGCACAAGAATTAGTTTATCAAAATGTGTATCGGTGGCGCAATGGTTAGGACTCTCGCCGACCATGCAAATGGTCCGAGGTTCGATCCCCTGCCGACGAAGCACACCTGATATCTATGGTTGGCCTGGAAAATTTGGGCTACCGATATCGTATGGTAAAAATTCCATACTTGTACCAAAAATACAGTGTGGAATCAAGCTGTAATCAAAAATATTAAAAAACAAAGTTTTTTACATATTGTCTGGAAAAAGGTGAAATCAAAATATCACTGAATGAAATGAGCAATAGTTTAGAAATCCTTGGTCCAATGTGCCATAAACTCAAATATTAGATTCCATTTGAGTTGTCAAAGTCAACCCGTGTGTGTATCTGAACAGAAGAATTAGCACACTTCATAGTTATACCATTATGAAATTTGACAAAATTTCACTGGTCATATTGGTAGGAAGATTCACATAGTGATATTATATTTTCCTTCTGAGCAAAGCTCTTAAAATATTTCAGTATCCACACTTTTCCTCAGTGAACAATTATCGCTGTTGATTCTTGTTTGCTTGTGGATATCTACTGCAAAGGCTTTTTTATATGTCATATGTATACAGGACTGTAAACTTATTAGAATAAGAACAAAAAGAATGAGTAGTAGAGTTTAGAAAATCAAAACAAGTGATTCAGCGAAAAGACTTTTTTGAACGAATTTATCATCAAGCTATACAGTCGTATATATTTACGAACGTTCCACTGACAGAGACCATATGTTTTATATGCAAATATATTGAAGACAACAAATTGAATATAGGGATACCCACTAAAGATCTTAAAGAGAACTACTTTTGAGATGTACATTGAATGTACAGTTTACTTTCAATGAAACAATCTATAGACAGAAGGATGGTATTGCGATGGGTTCTCCCTTGGGTCCTCTCTTTGCAGACTGTTTTATGTCCAGTCTAGAAAATGCTCCCCTGAAGCCTATAATCCAAAGCTTTCAAATGTATAAAAGGTATGTAGATGACACCTTTATTATTTGTAATAGTGATTGTAACCTGAATAATATATTAAATGTATTTAATGGGTGCCATCCTGAGATAAAATTCACACTCGAAACGGAGAACGAGTCTAGCATTCATTTCCTCGATGTGAACTTATCAAGAAGGACCGATGGAACTCTGAAGAGATCGATTTATCGTAAGCTGTTATGGAATGGTCAACTGACAAATTTCTATAGCTGGGTACCCGTTGGTCGAAAACGAAACCTGGTCCGGTCGCTTATCACTCGTATTCGGCCCATATGTAGCACTGATACTGTGGAAGATGAGTTATACATTTTGAGGAAAATCCTAATGGAAAATGGATTTCCATCATGTTTTATAGATAAGAATATACATTCAAAGCCTACAAGACGTGACTTATCAACCGCTCCGAAGAAAATACTTTACACGAGCTTAGAATTCAAAGGGGACTTAGCTTCCGATATCAGGAAACGAAGGATATCACAGTCCCTGAGAAGAACATTCCCTGTTTCATCTTTGGGAATAGCCTTTACCAATCGACCATTACTGTTCAATTACCTGAAGGACAAGATCCCATTGCTGACCGACTCAATGTGCATTTATCAATTCACCTGCTCTTGTGGAGCTATGTATATCAGTCGTTCGACTCGAGTTTTGTCCAAGACGGTGCATAAACACTAATCTGCATGGTTACGAAAAGGTGGAAGTGGAGCAATAAGAAGCGCGATCATTGAACATCTGGTCAATAATGATCACCCTATCTCTATGGCCTCCGCCTTTAAAGTCATCTATAAGACAAAGAGTAATTTGCCCAAATCCCAATGTACCCGATTTATCTGTATTGCTAAAGCTTTGGCTATCGAAACAGAAAAGCCAGATCTCTGTGTACAGAAAAAAGTTCGTTCAACCCCTCCAACTTTCACGGTCTTAATCCCTCTATGCTAAAGTATGGTAATCCCCAATCATATTTTAGCTCTACCAATTTTTCATTTTTTCATTTTGTCTATTCAATTCGTATACTCTTCCTTATTACGTCGATTGTTGTTATTACTATTCTCACTTTGAATTGTCCCCGGTATTATTTCACTTGTTCCACTTGTCATTCTAAATCAATTCTTTTTTACAACGATAAATTCTATGCTATTCAATTTCACACAATATTACGTAACGTCTTTGTTTTATTCGATTTGTCTACTAATCCTATAATTGCACACCCCTTTTCAAGTTCTATCCCTCCTATGAATTATCCTATATATTACAATAATTTGTTTTGCCACTTGACATTTAACTATGAGTATAATCACAAACAATTTAGTTTTAAGTGCATTTCATATTGCCATTATTATTATTATTTTATGCATTCACACCTAAGATTCAATTCCCTCACCGGATATAACTTCTTAAAAACCATACATATATATGACTGTACAGCTTGATGATAAATTCGTTGAAAAGAGTCTCTTCGCTAAATCACTTGTTTTGATTTTCTTTATGTTACAATAGGAATTTTCCATGAGTTAAAAATAGTAGAGTTTAGTTTGTTGCCACATTAGTTTAATGTTCATGTATCACATTTAAATAGTTTTCTAATGTTTTTCAAGCTATTTCAAATTGTGTTTTCCAAGGAAATTGTCTCATGTACCAATAAACTGTTCCTCCAAAGTTGTGGAACTTAATCCTTTTATTCTAGATTTGCTTATAGTTACCAGTTGCGCTTATATGACATTGTATCATAATAATAATAATTTCTGAATGACTTTTTCATGATATATGGCAGTCGTCGTTTGTAGGTGGATTACAAAATATAACTTCTGTTTAAAAAAACACAACGAATATTTCTATTAAACTGACTTCTGAAATGGACGTTTTGTATCTGTGTGTACATTTCTGTTTGCTTCTTAACTTGACAATTTTCGAATATTTTAATTTCTGAGATTTCCATTCCAAATAATTTCCAACTGTATTGATCTTGTTTTTGTTGTTTTCGTAACAGTCGGTTTCCTAATGTGATTCTCTTCCAGGATGACTTATTTCTTCTTTCTGATTACAGCTTGATTCCACGCTGTACTTTTTGGTACAAGTATGGAATTTTCAGCATGGATATCCGTAGCCCAAATTTCGCAGGCTGACCAAAGATATCAGGTGTTCGTCGGCAGGGGATCGAACCTCGGCCCATGTGCATGGTCGGCGGGAGTCCTAACCACTGTGCCACCGACGCACAGGGGCTTTTTCCGCTTAGTTCTTGTTTTTTAACAAGATCATGTGTGTCCTTTGAAGTAATTCTTATTATCCAACGGAATTTTTATATATCCAGTGTTTAGAAACTAGCTTGGTTACCTTTTAAACTGATTTATATATAATTTTTATCTTGATGTTATGCTGTCCTAAATTTCTACTGCAAACTTTGGAATTATATCCTGAGATTTCACAATATTTTCAATCAAACTTGCGCACGCGCAGGTTGTGACGTGAAATTCCATGCCATAACTTTTCTGTACCATGTAATTATAAAAGTGTTAACTGGTGGGGTGACTAGATTCTCAAATATACCGATTACTGGGTACTTCGTTGTAATTGATGACATTCCTTTCTCACCTGTTGATTCCTTCTTCTCGTAATATACATTGAAAATTCTTTAGTACATGAAATGTACTTATTTCTTGAGGTCATACCAGCCTGCTTGGTGTATATAAACATATACCGAAGTATAATCAGTTCATTGATTGAAGTCTGTTTAAGTGTTTCTTTATGTAGGCATCCTGTTGAATCACTTTCCAACTGGACATATGCTCTATTTTGTTACACTTTAGCGTATTTAATATCGAAATTCTTATTAAGATTCCTTTTGTTAGGTCAAACATTCTTTCGTCACACTGAAAATTAGTGAAGGATAGATGGTAGTCAGTTTAGCCTAGAGACTTCTAATCTTAGAGTGTCAACAGGATTATTATTACTACTCATCGGATTCAATATTACTTTTTTGGGACAAACTTATGTGTATAGTAGTGAACAGCACATAGAGATCCCGAGAAATCAGACTCTCCTTCTTTTGCTGGTCTCACGTCTTTAGGTTTCTTTAGAGAAAGTGTTAGCGAAAGCTTAGATAGTCTTCACTTTCTGTTTAAGAGTTATAATTTATTCCATACATCCTTCGACACAAATTATGTATACAGAAAGAGAGTGTGACTCATCTCTCACTACCCTGTTAACCATAATTGTTTTCTTCTGTTGCGTAACATTCCAATCAATCTTGATTTTGACTCACTGAGTTGAACTCATTATTAAAATACCAAATCTACTAAATTAAATTATTTTATCTATTTTATAATTTTGTTTCAATATTCACCCTCACCTTCATGAACTCTCCACCGTAATATGTGTAAATTAACTCTGTTGTTCTATCCTGTATTTTGTATCCATTCCATCCTTGTTTTCAAAAGAAATCTGAATTCCACCCCCTTTTCTATTTACTATATAAATAGTTACTCTTTTAACACTAAATAATTGTCTACTTACATTATATTTGAAATAATGTTGCTTATGCTCTCTATGTATAATTTGAAATCATTGTAAAAAATATGTTCAGAAATTTCCTAACATATAATTGATTTATTTAGGATGTAAGCAGTTGAAGAGTATCCACGAAATAAAACGAGCTCGTATTATCCTGCAAATATGTTCATTCTTTCTGTATTCAAATTATTATATTATTATTGCTCCATTGGGTTACTAGTGGAACATAGGGCTTCAGCTGCACGTATCCACTTGCCACTTTTGTCTTCCTTCTACTGTACTTTTCACCTGCATCCATATTAGTCCATACTGCCTCAACTCCTCTTCACACGATCTCCTCCATGTCACCCACTCTTGCACTGAAGTCCCATTCGCTGCTTCCCTTTAGGGTTCCACTCCAGCAATGGTCTGACGCGCGAGCGATGTCACCCAGCGGTCTCCTGAGAGAGTGTCTGATCCATCTCCACTTTCTCCTGCATATTTGCTGGGCAATTGGTTCTTGCTTTGTCTCTTCCCATAGTTCCTTGTTGGTGATTCTTTCCGGCCCGACCATCTGATCTTCAGTATAGAGCAACAGTTGACGGTTGTTGATAAAGATGTGCAACAGGCTGTTGGAAATATTCTTTGTGACCCTCCCGCCAAGTTTCTGATCCGTTCGGTATAGAAGAACTGACTGACTTGACATTTGTATTGAAAATCCAACTGGATTTTGTTGTTGATATGGCTAAGTGACGAAGATTTCCAGATTGATTTCAGGTTGATGAATGTGTGTGTTTCTCGCCTTCCCGATTCTCGCTCGATTTGACATCCTCGCCCGTTCCAACTGCCTGTAGTTGAGACAATGCTCCCTAGTGAGTAAGTGAATGAAGTAACCTCCTTCAAATCCCTCCCGTTGATGGTGATTGGCGCTAGATGTTGCTGCTGTTGTTGTTGGTGGTGGTGATTGGTTATTTTCATAACCTCCGTCTTGTCTATGTTCACTTGGAGTCCTACCTTCACTGTCTGCTTCTTCGACCAGTTTGTCGGTCAGTTTTCGCTTGTAAGTCTTCGATTTTGTGTCACAGTAAACATAAATCATCCACGCGCGAAATCCAGGTCTTCTAGGTTCTTCACATCGGTCGGTCCAGGATATCCCTCCCAGTCTTCTCGTCTCCCACTGTCTGACGCATAATCCAGTCAGTCCAGGACAATTAGGAATATCAAAGTGGGTGATAATAAGCACCCTTGTCTGACTCCTGTGTTTACTCCAAACGCCTTGCTGAGTTTTCCGTTGTGGATCACTTGACATTTGCCGTTATCGTACAGCTAGCTGTTGAATAAGGTTGATGAATATTTGAGCGCTGCACGCCGTAGTACTCGAGTAATTTCCAAATTACTTAGCTATCAAATGAATATTAATAATTTGCTTTTATTCCAGAAACAGTACTAGTGGTACAGTGTGGAATTTTCAGCACATATCTACAATTTATTCGGGAATGGTAGTACGTAGTAGTTCTAGGAAGCGTTGGAATTGGTTACATTATGACATCTGTATTATGAGATTAGCTCAAGCATGGAACCACTTAAGTAAGCTGTTGGACATTTAAAAAACTATATTTGTAAAATCTCAGTGAAATTGAAATGATTAATTCCAACGTTTTGTTCGGCAATCTGGTCCAAACTTCTTCAGGGAAATTCATTCTTCACTAGTTTGCCTAGTCTTTTTTTATTTGAGCACCCATCGTTTTGATGAGAATCGCTTTGAGTTCATGACATGTATCAACCTGTAGTTGGTTCATAGTTTCTTAAACATTTCCTCTGTATTTTTCTTATCACGACTACTTTTATACCTCACTTTTATAGTGAGATCAAAATTTTTATTTTATCTCTGTGATATAATTGTTCAGAGTTTTTCTTATCTTCCCACTTTTTTAAATGCCAATTTTGTGTTGCTAGTATCTTGCTTTTCTTCTGAAATCAGTTCACACGCTGAAAAAACGTGTAGTCATATAGTTTAGTCGTATTTCTGGACAAATATTACCATTATAAGAGATACGATGGTGTTTGCAAATCTCCTTGCATTTACAGGAATACATTGTGAAAATAATGTCCAATAGTTGATTTTGTCATCTAAAATAAATTTTTTTTTAAATGAACAAAATGTTCAACTGTCTGAAAACAGTACCTATAAATCATTCATGTGAATCAGTAAACTGTGTCAATCAGGTTAAGCTAATTTTTTTATTAAAGCTTGATTCCACGCTGTACTTTTTGGTACAAGTATGGAATTTTCAGCATGTGATATCAGTAGCCCAAATTTCGCAGGCCGACTAATTGATATCAGGTGTGCTTCAACGGCAGGGGATCGAACCTCGGCCAATGTGCATGGTCGACGAGAGTCCTAAGCACTGTGCCACCGACACACAAAAATTGCAAAGACTGCTCAACTTATTCTTCATGAGCAAATCAATCACTGCTACACTGAGATTGCTTTATCTGGAAGTATGAAAGATTCTCATCAGTGGATTTATCTTTCTTCAGTGATTTCTAGCTGTACATACCTTATTATCTCCAGTTTTAGGATCAAACTAATCAGAATTAAGTATTTCATTATTTTGCTTTATTGTTGAAATTCAATCCAATTTAATTCATAGAACAAGCCAAATATGTTGGCAACATTATCAAAATTACGGAGAATAAATATATATTTATATATAATTCTTATTTCAGTATTCATTTAACAGTCTGTAACAACACTACTCTTTCGGTGCGTTTATGATCATCTGGATATTGTTAATTGAAATACAGCACAATAATTTTAATAGCTTTTATAACCAAAATACAATAACCTGTGATATTTTGGATTGATTTTATTGTTTACCTTGAAATGTAGCAGAAATTAAAAAAATTTGGACAGAGTTGTTAGTTGATGCAGTTCAGTTTCAATAATATCTTACGTAGTTCCAATTTCAAATATTTTTATTATATCCTTTAATTCCTAGAGCAACATAGGGCTTCAGCCAAACGTCTGCATTGCCTTCGGTTTTCTGCCAACTTTTTCACTCCCCTCCAAGTCTTCCCACATGCTTTCATCTCCTCTTCACATGACCTCCTCCAAGTCACCCCACTCTCGGACGACCAACTCGCCGCCCGCTTCCCTTTCAGGTTCCACTCGAGCGATGGCCTGGCGTGTGATGTCACTTGATGGTTTCCTGAGAGTATGAACAGCCAATCAATCTCCATTTCTTCCTCCCTATTTGTTTCACAATCGGTTCCTGGCTGGTTAGTTCGCTCATTGCCAGAGATCCCTGTTGGTGATCTTTTCTGGCCGGCCATCTGATATTGAGTGGTATTGAGCGAAGACGACTGTTAATCAATGTCTGAAGTTTGTTTGAGATGCTCTTTATGACGCGCTGGCCAAGTCTCTGATCCGTATGGTGAGTAGCACTGACTTCACATTGGAGTTAAAAATCCGGATGTTATTTTTGATGCTGAGTGCTGTTGACCTCCACACACACTTGAGAGTAATGAAAGCTTGAATTTCAAATATTATTGAGAATAATGTGCTAACAAACTGTTACAAGTAAAAAATTAAATAATAATTCCATTTTTCTGCATGAGTAATCAACATTCTTCATTTCCTTCCTACTCTTTCTTTTTTTTTCTACAGGCAATCATGGATATTTATGCATTCATACCGTTTATATGTATACTGATCACTGTGATTGTTCTTATCGCTTTATATCTACCAGAAACAAAAGGTTTTAGTCCAATTTATACTGAATCTGTTTTCAAGGCTCAATTTAGACATTCATCAAGGATCCCGGTAAGTGAAATGCCTAAAGAAAGAAAAATCAAAATTTTGCATTATGAGATATTTTGAGGAATCATTAAGATGGTATGATCTATTTAAAAATTGCTTAATGTTAATTATTCACAGAACACTTTGTGACATGAACTTGTCATATACCATATATCGCGTAAATGCCTGCATAATAGGCACTGGCATACACTTGAAACTCAGTTGGGAAATTCGCTGAGAATAAATAAATATCGAAATATGTAAAGGTTTGCGCATTAAAATAGTCACGACTATTTTTTTTTTGTGTGCTCAGAACAACTTGTCATCTTGTTAGTGATCATTAAACATTAAACAAGGCCATTCAGTAGTTAACAAAATAATGACATCTTAATCTAAGATCTGATGGTACTTTAAGTATTTCAAAAGTCTAGAATGTATCGTACATCTTTCATCAATCTCAAGTTATTGCTAGATAGTTCCAAGCGTAAATATTATCAAGGTTCAATTTGGAAGAGAAAAAAGCCTGGTCAAGAATGATTACAAAATTATTAGCGATCGGCACAAAATACTCACCGTCATTCATTATATATACTTAATTCAGTTAAGAATTTAGGCTAGAACAACTGTGGTTTATCTGATTGCTTGGTGATCTTAGGCAATATTTCATATTCTAAGTAAAATAATTGATGATGAATAGAGCAACACATTTTACAACATGTAAAGCTGTCTTCGTAGAAAAGAAATAATATTCTAGTGTTGGTTTGTACGGATTTGTTTGATTACAAAATTTCATCACGAGCTGACATTGGTTAGAGAACCATTGGAAAACCTGAGAGTATTGGACAGCTAGCTGTTCCGTCATAGTTTGGGACTCTTCATCAGTACGCATCCACCGTCAGGGTTTGAACCCAGGAAATACTTGTTACAAGGCTAGCAAGCTTGTATACCATTAAGCCACTGGGACCCGATCCAATGGCCTTTGAATTATAACTTCTGTTAATTCACGACATAGCGCAACCACTAGCCAATGTCTTCGGTGAGTATTTGTCCTCACACCCGACCCGGTCATGATGAAATCCTGTAACCAA
The DNA here is from genome assembly GCA_944472135.2 of Trichobilharzia regenti. NCBI lineage: Eukaryota > Metazoa > Platyhelminthes > Trematoda > Strigeidida > Schistosomatidae > Trichobilharzia > Trichobilharzia regenti. The sequence continues at coordinate 29,229,236 of OX235263.1, forward strand.
TCAAATAATAATAACAGCTTTATTCCAAACAGTATTTGTGGTACAGGTATGGAATTTTCAGCGTGCATTACAGTATATTGCATCTAATTACCTCATAAATTATATAAGATTTTTAAAAATCAAAGATAAATAAATAAAAATAAAATAAGTTATAAATAAATAAAATAAATAAATATCAAAAATTAAGAAAAAAACAGCGTAGAGTATTTCATTTCAAACAATGCAACACAGGATTTGAAATATAAAGTTGATGTGTGGTAGTAGATGAGATCAACAGTGTAGTAGTAACGAGGAAAGGAAAAGAAAACCTAATGAGACTATTTGTTAGAGTGCTGCAGTAAGTTTATCGTGTCATACCTAACGGATTTCTCATCACATAACAGCTTTGCCAGATATGGTATTGTGGACTTTTTGTATTTGGTAGTCCTAGCATATAGCCTCCTATAGCTGCTTCTAGTTCTTCCAGATGAAATGCAAGGAGAGAGCTGTGTATAGAGAGGATGCTCGGGGTCCGACAATATTGTATTCACTAGTTTCTTACATGACATTATATGTCTATCTACAATAGTGTTCACCAGTTGGTTTAACGATATCCCACTTGCCCTACTAACAGCTTTTAGTGCCCTTCTCAGCGAAGCAAAGTCTTTCTTAAGTAGTCCAGGAAAGACTAATGGGGAGCAGTAAAGGGGGATGGGTAGAATACAAGAATTTACAAACTGAGAAAGTAAAGACTGGTTTATGCCAGACTGCCTAAATTTCCTAATGTAGAACGTTAAGCGAAACATCTTTCTAGTAACTAGCAAGATGTGGGAATACTGATTGCTTGACCTTGGCGGCCTGCTTAAATCTTGGGCTACCAATTACCTTAAACATTACAAATCATATTGCGTCTAATTTCTCATTTCTAATTGATATTTTAATCAATAAATCTTATTCAAATATGACCTCAAATCGGATTATTTATTCTCGTGAATATCTAATATCTTTAAAACCTACTGATCTGCAAATCACTACAAACCAACACATGAATATTCACGAGATGCTCACTGGCGACTGGTCCTATTCAGGCAGTTAACCTGCGGTTCTAGTAGGAACCCGTGACCAGTAGGGTGCAGCAGGTCGGGGTGAGGACATACTTGCGGAAGACATTGGCTAGTGGTCGCGCTATGTCATGAATTGGCAGAAGTTAGAATTCATGCACTGGCCATTGGATCGGCTCCCAGTGGCTCAATGGTCTACGAGCTCGCTAGCCTTGTAACCAGAAGGCTCTGGGTCCAAAACCTGATGGCGAGTGCGTACTGATGAAGACTCCCAAACTATGAAGAAACAACTGGCTATCCGATACTCTTAGGATTTCCAATGGTTCTCTAACCAATGCCAGCTCATGATGAAATCCTGTAACCAAATAATATTCTGTATTAAATTAAGAGTAAACAATTTTATGAGGTTTCAAAAACTTTACTTTTTACACAGTCGTGTGAATTGATATGCAATTATGTGAAATATTTCATGAAATATTGAGGATTTTAATTTCGTTATTAAACCATCTTATTTACAAAAGTTTCAAATAAGCTGAAATTTCAAACAGTTTATGTAGACGTAACATTTTCTAGCACTACAAAGCAGTAAATTAAAACAGACAGTTTGCAATGAAGACCAAAGGCGTACATGGAACTTTGACGTAACGTGCAATAGTAAGCTTATAAAGTATAATCCAAATTCTCTCTTAGCGCATGACTATTTCTCCCAAGTTTTTAACTCAGTTTAGTTGACCTTGTGGCCATAAACAGTTCAACACTGGATTTAATTTTAGAGTTAGATTCCAATCTAAGTTTGCCAATAACCATCTTTGTATTTGATGAGAACAAATTGTGAAGACGGCTGAGGTAAAAGACAAACTTGTTGAAGTGCTTCAAATGCCTATCTGTATAGTGATGAGAATAAGGATAGCGTACACTCCAAGGTGTATTCACGAGAATCAAACTATTAAATATGCTTTAATTTAGGAAGAATTACATGCCTGTAAGATTCACACAAACATTAGAACTGAATTAAACTAGCGCGCATTTCTCAATATCACTAAATCGGTTTCGTGGGAAATATTAGACAAGAATAGAAGATTTGAGTTTATCTTTTGTTGTTAAGGTAGTCTTATAGTACCTATATAGGTTAGCAAGTGATTTCAAACACACTTCCCCGACTTTCACAGTACTAGATTGTTTTGAAGCGTGATCTGATTATTTTATCGAACATGCGGTCACATATACGAAGCTGAAGTTATATTATTTAACACGTCTACCAGGAGTGAACCGTCAAATTCGAAAGCGACATTTACACTGAAGTCATAACTCATCACTTAAGTCTTTAACTTACAATGTGTAAAACCAAAGCAACTTACTGAAATTAACAAACTGTAACTCAATTTCACTGTATAGTTATCAATAACATCATTTAGCAGGGTAAACTTAAGGTTAGAATAGACAGATAACACCATGATGTTAACCTTAGTTTTGACAGGCATCTCAGTCAACTCCAAATTTTGTTCTTATAACTGTTTATGACTATAAATTAATTATTCCAGCTGTTCGTCCGTAGCACAGTGATTAGGACTCTCGTCGACCATGCACATGGTCCTGGGTTTGATCCTCTGCCGATGCACACCTGATATCGATTAGTCGGCCTGCAAAATTTGGGCTACTGATATCACATGCTGAAAAATTCCATACATGTACGAAAAATGTGGTGTGGAATCCAGCTATAATAAAAAATTCATTTTATCATAAAAAGTCAGCTAGTGCTAAAACTGTTAAAAACAGATGACTTTAGTTTGCCTTCACCTTTTCGTAGTTAGTCATAGAATAAATACGAAAGAGTTTTTGACTGTGGGATTTATTAATTCAACCGACGACGACGACGACGACAAAACCCGGATACTGGGTATGGATACAAATGTATTTTTGATACCTTCCAAAAATAACATAAGCAAATCACTAGTTCACATGTAAATAAGGAAACTTGAACACAGTAAGAGGGAAATAGAAAAAAAAGGAACTTTAACCTATCAATTAAAGTAGAAAACATTAAGCTATTTTTTGGTGATTGGTTATCTCAGAGTTAGACGGTTTGACTGGAATAGTTTTCATTTTCAATTCCAAAAAAGTGAAGAATTTACTTTTGCAAACTTGCTCAACAAAATCATTGTATAAATATATAGATGCTCACTGGCGACTGGTCCTATTCAGGCAGTTAACCTGCGGTTCTAGTAGGAACCCGTGACCAGTAGGGTGCAGCAGGTTGAAGGTGAAGCAGTAACTCATCGGAAAAGAGACATTGGCTAGTGGTCGCGCTATGTCATGAATTGGCAGAAGTTAGAATTCATGCACTGGCCATTGGATCGGCTCCTAGTGGCTCAATGGTCTACGAGCTCTCTAGCCTTGTAACCAAAATGTCCTGGGTCCAAAACCTGATGGCGGATGCGTACTGATGAAGACTCCCAAACTATGAAGAAACAACTGGCTATCCGATACTCTTAGGATTTCCAATGGTTCTCTAACCAATGCCAGCTCATGATAAAATCCTCCTCCAGTCAAACAAAAAATCCCTACAAAACCAGTACTTGAAAGTTATTTATCATTCCAGAAGAATACTAACAAATATTGTTGGGGTTAGTATAATTAGTCAGTAAGTCAACTAGACACTTATTCGTTATTCGTAAGGTTGAAACTTTGATGCCCAACTTCAATTTAAAGATATTTGTGTAGACTCTGAGGTGCAGTATTCATCGTATTAACATCAACTTTTGACTGGACACTAACTAGTGTTATTTGTTTAGCCTTCTGTTTACTAAGGGCTGAATTCTATCAGTCAAGTTTGCAATGTGGCCACCCTGTTTGGTGGCTCGCCATAACACTACGCTCAAATTTTTTGTAAGAAGATGGCTGGAGGTAGTCATAAGGCGGCAGCCCTGTTTGACCTAAGTTTCGAGCTTGTTGGCACTCATCGGCAAGCACGAAATCTACGTCAAGCAAAACTGTCTACTGATTTCCTCCAATCATATAATAATATCAACTTTATTGTTGAAATTATATTTAAACAGAATACAGAATTGCCAAATATTTACTTTCCGTATACAATCATCAAGTAAATATTCATCAACAGTAATATCGTATGACACGATGTCATTATGTCTGAAAGAAGACTTAATCCTCTGTAACATTTTTCCTTCGTTTTCTTCTTGAAGTACACATGGGAGATTGGCAGCCAGTTAAAATTTGCGTGAGTTCATATTGCAGTTCAAGGAAATAATCAGAAGAATAAAAAAAACAACAAGATTCATTAGTAGATTCATTATACTGGATAGAAATTTAGGTTGCCAAGTATTTTAACCGAGCAGCTAACATCTATTATTCAGGAAACTAATACTAATATAGAGTTGTATATATACGTAATCTCTTCTCGTATTTCAATAGAATGATTAGTCATAGATTTCCTAAAGATCTTCAACCATTTTTAAATATTGTTTGCACTTCTACTTGAAGCCTTTACTTCAGAAGTGAACTTCTGTAGAAGAGGATACATATAAAGCTTTTTTAGTTGTACAATTCAATTGAAAATCAAAACAAGATTTTGAGCGAACAGTTGTTTTCGATAACTTCTTCTTCAAGCTCTATAGTTAATTATAAATCCATGAATAATAGAGTACATATAGCCAATAAAGCCAAATGAAAATAATAGCAGAAACTGTATTGGGGTGCATGTGTAAGTTGAGATGATAGTCCATTAGTTAGCATAGTCAATTTAATGTGTATAGGGTGTTTAGTCAGAAAAATGTGATGCAGTGTGAATGAACAATTGGGTGATTTTTTTCCTTCATGTTCCCAGTGGAACATAGGGCCTCAAGCTAGTGGCTTGAAGTTTCTTTAGCAGTGTTTAATTTTACAGGATGGGGTTGCTAGACTCATGCCCAACCTTTCCTCTCTACCAGCATTATTTCTGGTTTAGCGACGTAAAGAAGTGCGTCTGTGGCTGGGAATCGAACCCCGGACCATATGTATGGTTGACCAGCGTCCTAACCGCTGTGCCACCGACGCCCAATTGGGTGATATAGTGCTGTTTTATAGTTAACAGAATACAAGTGTCTTCGGGGTGAGGGAAATGCGATAACCACAAAATACATACAAATACATATTAACAAAGGAGGCACTGGATGTGAGGGCTGACCGATAATGTCTAATGTTAAAATAAAGAGGCTAAATTGTAAATTGTAATAAAATGCTATAGAATTGGTAGGCTTATTAGAAAATCATAAAGGTTGACAAAAATAAAGGTAACAATGAGGTGAAATAAACCCTTATTTTTGTCAACATTTTTCTGACTAAACACCCTATACACATTAAATTGACTATGCCAACTAATGGACTATCATCTCAACTTACACATGTACCCCAATACAGTTTGTGATACTATTTGCATTGGCCTTTATTGGCTATATGTTTATTTATTTAAACGCATAAAAAACTTGGTACAATATGGCACCAAGAAGGATGCGCCACACAATAATAATAAAACAACATAGATCAAAAGAAAAAAAAGAAGGAAAAGAAAAATGTATATATAAGTAGAGAACGGATAAAGAACTTCATCTGGAAGGAAGACAGTCATGTTTCAACAAGTTCAAACAGTGTTCGTTAACTGTCACCGGGAAGGGATGTAAGAAGGAAATTGCAACACGTTCGCCATTGACTACGATTCTTGTCCATATCCGATAACGTTTCGAGCCATCGATTTGAACAATCTCTCGGACCCCAACCAGGGAGTCGTGACACCCCAACCGATGCTAATCTAGCACAAACACCCTTCATCCCACGACGCCACGTCATAGACTGACCACCTCTCCGCCTTCTCCATCCCGTCCCAGGGCTGGCTAGCGAACAGAGACCTGTATAGAAGCCTCTGGGATGACATTCGCAGAACATATCCAAGCTACCGGAGCCGGTGTTTACAGATGACGACACTCATTGAATGGTGATCTCCACTGTGTTCAAACACACGCCGCCGAACCTTAGAATTAGTCACGCGATGATGCCATCGAACGCAAGCAATCCTGCGGAGACAGCGGTGATCGAACACACAGAGTCGCCGCACATCCTCAGCCTACTCGGAGAGGCCAGATTTCACAGGCGTAGAGCAGGGTAGCCCGCACCGAAGCATTGTATACCCGACCTTCGACAGCCAGGCTAACGTCGCGACGGCGCCAGAGATGGCTCAAGTTGATGTATGCCACCCTAGCCTTCATTATACGGTCGGCTATATGTACTCTATTATTCATGGATTTATAACTGTAGAGCCTGAAGAAGAAGAAGTTATCAAAAAAAGCTGTTCGCTCGAAATCTTGTTTTGATTTCAATATATGGGGATTTTTCATTTACTTAATTGAAAATCAACTCATAAATATAATCAAGACTTTAATTCACATTGAAGAGAATATAAACTTGATTCTTTTACAAGAAGAAAATTACAACATTGAATTTGACCTGCAAAATAGTCACGGGAAGTCGCTTTATGCGCTTTAAATAACAGTCTCATTTTACTGCAACTATAACTTCACCTACAAGCATCTTTCACGCTTAATACATACCAGCTGGCCATTTCAACTCAGTATTAGGATGAGCCGCTGAGGAGACCGCTGGGTGACATCGCGCGTCAAGCCCTCGAGTGGAACCCGAAAGGGAAGCAGCGAATGGGACTTCAGTGCAAGGGTGGGTGACATGGAGGAGATCGTGTGAAGAGGAGTTGAAGCAGTATGGACTAATATGGATGCAGGTGAAAAGTACAGTAGAAGGAAGACAAAAGTGGCAAGTGGATACGTGCAGCTGAAGCCCTATGTTCCACTAGGAACCAAAAGGAGCAATAATAATAATAATTAAGATGAGCAATACTTGGTATTAAAAATATTTTCTACTTGGTAAATTAATTATCCACACTATAGGCCTAATTTTTTCTTTTCTTTTTGTATTCTAGTTTCACTGAACAGTAGGTTCTGTCCGTTTATTTACATAGATTATACAAAAAAAACTTTTAAATATGTGCAAAAAAAGTGTACTTGATAAGTTTACCTTCTTATAATATTTATAAAGCGATTTCAATGATATGAGAATAAAACTTGTGCACTGTGGTGGAGTATAATTCCATTATGGGTAAATTTTTGTTTTGATAAAGTCTCACAGTGTTATACAGTAATGTTTACTGATGACCATGTTTCGAGCACAATTTATTGCTCATAATCATATCAAGGTACTCACACAACTTTCTAACTTCATTTATATAGTTCCATTATTTTTCATTTGATTTTCACTTGATCTGATTGGCAGTAGTATTTTCCATATTTCAGGTATGAGTGATGAATCATTCCTATTGCATGTGTTTGGTGTAGACTGGATGAACAAGGATTCAGTAATCGACCATTCTTACCTTAGCTAAATTCTTATGTTCCAACAATCTGACTAGCCCTGACCTACTAGTTTGACCTATGACCTGTGACGTCACAGGTCATTTAGCTAAGGTAAGAATGGTCGATTACTGAATCCTTGTTCATCCAGTCTACACCAAACACATGCAATAGGAATGATTCATCACTCATACCTGAAATATGGAAAATACTACTGCCAATCAGATCAAGTGAAAATCAAATGAAAAATAATGGAACTATATAAATGAAGTTAGAAAGTTGTGTGAGTACCTTGATATGATTATGAGCAATAAATTGTGCTCGAAACGTGGTCATCAGTAAACATTACTGTATAACACTGTGAGACTTTATCAAAACAAAAATTTACGATTTCAATGAAATTTCTCTTTTCTAATTAGTGTAGTTGTAGTGTTTTGCATTCTTTAGAAATTTACAAGTTATTTTAATTATTCTACTTTTTCCAGTTAAAACAAAATTATTAATATATAGGTTTGTAAGTGTAAGTATGGTTTAAAGTTAAGTACACTTTATACCCTATACTCTTCTGTACTATGCTTATAATCCTTGATTGTCATTTCAAAATGTATGTATGTATGTGAATTTAGGCTGTTTTTTTAATTTGTAAGCAGCAGTCACACGTGTTGCACCTCATTGACGTATTGTCTGCCTACGCTTTGCAAATGATAAGTCACAGGTTCACATATTTTGTTTTAGGTGTTGTGTTAAAAACTGTTTTAAGCCTCACTTTTGTTATAATAAAGGTTTTTGTATCTTCTATAGTTTTGGTTTGTAAGGGTTAGTTATGTTTTTACGAGTTGATCACGCACTGATATCAGTTAGAGGAGCATTGAAAACCGGTCAGGGAGTACTGGACATCTGCTGTTTCAACCTAGTTTTGGGAATCATCGGCAGTACGCACCCGCCACAGGGAGGTTCGAACCCAGGACCTTCCGGTTACAAGACAAGCTAGCTCGTATACCATTCAGCCACTGGGATCCGATTCAATGGCCAGTCCATGAATTCTAACTTCTACCAATTCGTGATTTAGCGCAACTCCAAGGAAACCTTTATTATAATGAATATCATATACCCAATGCCCAAATTTTTTCAAACCTCACTTTTGTTGTCTAATTTTATATTTTACTGGATCTGAGTGTAATGCATATGTTAAATCCGAAGGAATTTAACATGTGGGATTAAGTGAGCGATCCTCAGTTTGCTAAGCTGAAGTGAAAGTCACTCTTGCATAAAAAAGTCATCAGGTAATATTACAAACTTTCATGAAAAAAAAATTTTGAAAAGACTTTAAACTTCTTACATTTTTTTTTAGTAATTAAGCCAGAAAATGAAACACTAAATCGATATGAATAATAATAATAATAGATTTTGTGAAACACCATTCAAAGTGGAGTAAACAACACGCTAAATGAGTTAGCTATATAAAACGAGTTTTCATCACCTTAAATTGAAGAGGTGTCTCATGGTTTTTTTTGTGTATTATAGGAGTGGCTCACTTTTATAGTATGCTGTAAATTGAATACGTGTTAGTTTTTAAATTACAGTTAGGTTACTCATGGAATAGAAAAACCGATATCTACAAAATGAACAATACATAAATATAAAATATGTCACATATGATGGAAGTCAGTGCTCATTTTATGAGGCATAAGAAGTTTAACACAGTTATAAGTGACTAGTGGTGACTACGGGTTTGAACCTCGGTGGGAACATCATCACTCACTGAGGAACGCAAGTACGAACGCAAATAGGACGAAATGAGAATCCTGGATTTCACTGCTAGTCACTATCAACCAGTTGACTTCAAGTTACACTTATAAATAGTTTAAAATTTCCATTGTTTTAGCCTTTCCCTACCCTCTACGTAGATAAAAAGAAACAACAATGAAGGAGGAAAAGAAACTTAGAGATGGTCATCGGGAAGTAGCCATTAACATGCACCTAGTCCTAAGGAATGACTGAATTCCATCAATCATATTTACATCATAAGGTAACATGAGTTTAAGTCCTCGAGAGAATATTAGCAGGAAGTCGTATACCTTGACTTCGTGCTCACTGGTATTTATCAAAAAAGCTGTCTGCAGCCTTGACGGAACTGATATCTGCCTTGAGATACAAATCTGCGTCACCGACTTTTTCACTCAGGGAGCTTTTCGGGCGCTTTGAATACAATTTATTGCTCATAATAATGTTTCAGTAATACGATAAGATTACATTCACCTAGGTGTGCTTACACGGTTATCCAGTTATTCTCACTCTGTCATTGGGTATTATATCAAACGAACCTACTTAATATACAGTTGAACTGGGCAACACCGCTCAAATTCTATTCTTACGCTACAAAGGGCGTATTATGTACTGTTACGGTGCACTCTTTTTTAATCATGTAAGAAAGTCCTAATGCAAATAGTTTAGCTTTTGAGAACGGCAACACTGAAAGGAATGCTTTAAGAGTGTCATTTTTATAGTCCAAAATCTGCATCATAAGTTTATTGTTCTTCTTCATTGTGCTACATAACACCATGCGCTGAAGACAGCTATCATTGTATATGAAAAGTGCATTTGCCAAAGACGGAATGAATTAAAAGACAATCTGAACGAAGAATATTCTTCTCAATAATTTCTCTTCAGGTTCTTACAATTATATAATATAATATTTGTGGTCGTTACAATAAAGACCAGTTATGCGGCGGTGGATACATTTTTAACTTAGAATAACAGATTAGTTATGAGGTGTCGAAATAAATAGTCATATTTGTGTGACAAACGTGCTAGTTGGCTGAAATCGACTACTAAATATTGTAAAACGGGAGACAGTGATGGTGATCATTTATAGTAGATTTGTAGAGTGTGGGGTAGGAAAATTGACAAGTCAGTTCAAGGTTATCGAAGGTGTCAGGTGAGTGGCTCGTACAAAGTGGTCTGTCTTAAACAGGGGATAGTAAGCCTGCAATGAGAGGTTCATAATGAGATAACGAGTATGTTAAATGAAACAGATATCACTAATAATAAGTCCGTATAAATGAAAAGTTCGATAGTATCGAGGGAATGTTTGCATAAAGGGCATAAATTATGACGAATAATAATTATTAATAACTGTAATAATAATATTTATGATAATAAGCAAAGTACAAAAAAGAAGGAAAAAAACACAAGAGGGTTAAGGGGAAGGAGCACTCTTGGTGAGAAGAAAAATCTTCGATCCAGGTTTGGCCACGGTAGGAACAGTGTCTGGACGTGTTCTTTTTGGATACAAAGTTCCGGTTTAGTTGATCTTATTGCAACAGCTTCAGCTATGTGTAGGAGACGTAAGCGAACTGTACGTGATAACGACTTCGGAATTCGGTATATAACCCTGAAAGCTGTGTTGACTTCGATGCGATGTCCAGTATCGACCAAGTGTGACAGGATCGAGCTTTTTATGCATTTAATTTCCCCCCTGCTGAACCTATCTGGTAAGTGTTCTCGAACCCGTAGACGAACCTGCCTAATCGTGCGCCCTATATAACTTGAACCACAGGAACAGTTGAAATGGTATATGCATGAAGAAGAGCTAAGGTTAGTGGGTAAGACATCTTTGAGTTGGTGGGTGAACATTGGACGGCTAGTGAAGGATAGACACAGATGTGCAGAGTAGAAAGTTTTCTTGATCGCCGTGGTTAAACGTTGGGATAGAATCTCCGCAGGAGTATCTCCCTTGAATTGGAGATGTAAAAACAAAAGCTTTTTCTTCAGAATTGCCAGTTCATGTTTACGACTATTATAACCTATGTTGGCTTTAATGAACTTCTCTAGATATCCGTTCTCACTTAGAATGTCTCGAATGACCTAGAGTTCTTTCTCCACGCAGTCTTCGGAACAAATAGACCTCGCTCTAAATGCTAAGCACCTGATTAGATTACGGAATGTTCTTGTAAAGTTAAAAAGCTAGTTGACTACTTACCACCATGGTACTTGAACAAGTTATCTGAAGGCACTGATTATTCAGGGGTGTTCGAGTCACACCATTATCAAGTACCTTTCGACAATAACTAACTTGAAGAGATAGAAATCATGCAGATAAAGATGTTCTGCTGTGTCAGAGACTCATATTCTGACATTAAGTCACAGTGGTTAGGACTCTCGCCGACCATGCACATCATCCGAGGTTTGATCTCCTGCCGACTCACACCTGATATCAATTAGTCGACCTGCAAAATTTGGGCTACCGATATCATATGCTGAAAATTCCATACTTGTACCAAACATACAGTGTGAAATCAAGCTGTAATCAAAAATAAAATAAAACAAACTAATAATGTCTATCTAAGTAAACTTAGCCTTGAGGATGAAATAAACAATAGTGAACATTTGATGAATGCCTAATTCACAAATGAATATGACACCTGTACATATGTGAAATTTACTGCTTTTCTTTTAATAAAAAAAAAACATTCACCTAAAGAAATTTTGCTTAAAGGTTAGCTGCATACGCATTATGAATGCGCATCATCATCATCATGAAAATCTGTTTTTTCGTTGAATTATTTTTATTTCTACACTATTCATTATGATATTTTCCGACAATGTGTCAATAATAGCTACAATTTTTTAAAATAAAACAAAATTCATTGTTTTGAATAAGAGTGAAGTATAAGGAGGAGGAGGAGGAGGAGAAGAAGACGAAGAAGAAGGAGACCGTTTTGTCAAGAATTATACAAAAAAAAATACACGCCCCGTCCTTTTTAACTGTTTTTTTTGAATTATTCACTTTATCAAAGTCATTATTTAATACATTCTAATTTTAAAGATTTTCGTCTGTAAGTTACACCACTCTTAGTCTGCATTTAGATGAAGATCAATACTGTGTTGCTTTTCTGTATGTAATACACTGAAAAAAATATGCACACAATTGACTAAATACATTGTTACTTTAACCACTCTGGGTTTAGCCTGTTCAATTCACTAAGTGCATTTCTATGCACTTTTCACTAGTTTAGTGGAAAAATTAGTAAAGTTTGAAGCAATAAAACTTTTAAACTTAATTCCTCAAACGGTTTCTTTACTTTCTCATAAGTATGTGAATGTTGAGATATGTAATTGGCTTTCTTAGTTCATTAAAACAACTCTCTGCCAACTTCATTTTGCAGCCTTAAACCTCGGAACACACCATCAAACTAGATAATAGACCTCACTGTCTGCCTGCTTTCGACATAGAACTTTGCACAGATGTGCGCCAGTTCAAGCCACCACACTCCCTCATTGTAGCACACAAAGCAAGAGAAGAAAGTACAAGAAATGCATAATAGAGACAATAAACAGAGGTGTGAGACAAAGGAATAGTAATAACGAAGAACAAAACAGTTTCATTGGAAATTATAAGTCACAAGGAGTGGAAGCATGTGCGCCAGCCATTGAGAACGATCTCTTTGAGCCATGTCACCAATTGTTTCAAGCTTCCATTGGTTTTTACCGTCCGAGGACCCCAACCAGTCAGGAAGTCTACACCTTCTTCCTACGTGGCTGGCTTAGACCAACTGTTGTAGATTTCATTAACTGGTGAGGCCATGTTTTTGTTTGACCTCCGCTAGCTTTTTTCCAGCCTGACCCTATATCCACTAACATTGCTCGTAGAGGAAGGTGATGACTAGGCGTGCATACGTAACACATGTCCTAACCATCTCAGTCCATGTAACTTCACAACTCCGTCGATTGATTTCCCCTGTTTACCTAGAACTCGACGCTTAGCCTCAATATTGCTCACCTTATTGTACCAATTCACACGGGAGATAGAACGCAGGCACCTATGATCAAAGACAGCTAATCTTTTCATGTATTCCACTCTCAGTGGCCAAGTCTCACTCACAGCCATAAAGGAGGACGGAGTGGACTGATGAGTAGTACATCCGCCCTTTGGTCGATAGTCGGATATCTCGTCTACACCAGGGACGGCGTAAACATTAGGCCTCACTAGTCAAATACCAGCATGTTGTGCTTTGTATACATGTTGTATGCCTGTTACATGCATGAAAGATGTAAATATAGTTATATACCTAATTACGCCTGGCTAACATATTGAGTCTACTAATTTCACTCAGTGGGGGTCCCGTTGGCTTATTTGTGTGTGGCTAGAATTGAGATCTAGAGCAGAAAAGTCACTTTTCAGCTCAAGTTTAGTTGTAATTTTGTTATCCGGCTGGATGGATCCACGTGAGCGAGGAAAGGTTGTGACACTTGCCAGTGCCTCTTCATGATCACTGCTCGCGCTCCTATTGATTACAGATCCAAAAAGAGAGAGGATCAGCTTTGTAAGAGATTTCCCAATTTGCCGTCAAAAGCAAAACTCTGAGATAAATTCTTTCAGACAGGCGATTTTGATGCTTAATTGGGGAAAGTAGGCTAGCCTGAAAAGCGTTTTTATGGTTTCTATGGTATTCTATACTCACTAAATGATAAACAGGAATGTTCCTTATAGTCTTTCTGAGATCATCAACTGTTTGTGATCGGTACTAATTTCAAAAGACAGTGGACACATTTCCTCGAAATCAGGCTAAAAGCAGACACAAATAAACCTGTTAATTATAAGTTACTGATATTGAGAGTCAATGTACGATTACTGCACCTTATTCAGCACTTTTGTACAGATTTTCAACATATTGATACGAGTACTTATACGCCTACAACTGACTGCAAATAGGAAACAAGCAGTCACGCAGTGCAAAAATAATTCAGTCAGCCGTACTTAAGGTGATAAAAAATGTCTATGGTCTAAAACGAGATAGAAAATTAGTCCTAATAGCTTGATCCTAAATATGTCTGAGGGTGTTGGTGGCGAACTGATGTTTACACTGACTGACATACCAGCTGGTGTACAGAAATTTAAGGTAATTCTGTCAAACTGGTGTAAATCACTGATCATCCTACTTCATAAGAAAGGGGATATATACTCATTTGAAAATCACAGGATTAACTCGGCTGAGTGTGGTTTGAGAAAACAAATAAGAGAAGACTTTGTAGGTTTCATTTTTGTGCCAGTGACCTTTGGTCATATCCTGACTTTATAATAGGTTTCACAACATAAATATCCTTACTATCCTCCAACAAATGTCGTATTTCCCCACCTTAAGACTGAGTTTGATCCTGCCAATAGGGAAATGCAACAGACTTTGATCTTTAAGTGAATGCCATGAAAGTAGATTGCTATAGTCAAGATACTTAGGTTGAACTTATGCAGATGGATGAGAGATTAGAGATAGTTGTTGTCTGAATTGATGACAACTACTGATGCCCACTGTCAATTTTTGCTGTTATTTAATTTCATTGTAGATGCACTGATGTATGTACTCCTGCTCGACTGTGATGTCTGAATGAACGAATGAATGAATTGCAACCACACAAAAGTATTTTTTTAAATATTTTGGAATACCAAGTGCGTCGGTGTTATAGTGGTTAGGACGCTCGCCAACCATGCACATGGTCCGGGTTTCGATCCCCGGCCACAAACGCACTTCTTTACCTCGCTGTAAGCCAGAAATAATGTTGGTAAAGAGGAAAGGTTGGGCTGGGTATGAGGCTAGCAACCCCATCCTGTAAAATAAACACGACAGCTACAGAAACTTTAAGCCACCAGCTTGAAGCCCAATGTTCCACTGGGGAACGTGAAGGAAAAAAAAGATGATTTAGTCTTTTTAGGTAAGGATAATAACGAAATGCAAAATCCTTTCAATGTTAAGTATGTCTGGCTTGCAGTTTTTACGTTATTAAATCAATGAGATATTCACGTGGCAAACTGTTCTTAGGATATGAAATCAGATATATATATATATGTATATATATATATATATATATATATATATATATATATATATATACTGGATGTTTAATGAACAAATTATCTATTTTTATCTACCGATGATTTACATATTATATATACTTTATGATTGTCATTTACGTAAATGTCGATTTCATTTATTTATTTATTTCTATTTTAGGTTAAAAAAATGTGATCATGATATATGAGAAAATCACTACTACTTAACAAACAACATTTGTATATGTTATTCTATCTATATCTATTCTTTACCACATTAAAAAATATCAATGATCAATGAATGACTTTTGGATTTTATAACCATGCCCGATTGGATTTGGATTTTTGAAGCGTTGAACACACGTGGCTAATTCACCACCTATTTACTTCTACTACTACTACTACTACTTTGTTAATTTTTGCATATCTTGTCTTGTCTTGTGAGGGAGAAAGACAGAGATATGTCCTGTGATTAACAATTCTATATATTTAGCCAATAAATTAAGATTCTTTTTTCCTTACTACTTACTACTTGTGTTCATTCTATATTATATACACAAACAAATTCTACACTTTTAACGATCACTGTTTGATTTCTTTCCTTTCTTATTGCACTTCGGCTACCATTATTATTATTATTATTATTATTATTATTATTATTATAATTACGCATGTCAGTGACTTCACAGCTGTCAATGACGTCATTAAGATTATTATACATATATACATATAATGATGAGTAGACTGATCTGCAAAATTAATATTTGATTGTGTAATTGAAATCTCGTTCGTTAATTTTTTTTACCGCCTTTGTTCTTGACAAAAATTTTCTGAGTTACTCTTTGATTATTGATAATAAAGAAAATGCGTCAAATGAAGTAACGTTTGATAAAGAGAATACATACCTTTTTTTATTTATTAAATACGTAAACACCAAACAAGTGTAAGAGACATTTTATTGAAATATAAACTTCTAATCATTGTTTTTGGTGTCTGTGGAATAGTTTCTGAATATGAGAAATAAGGTCTTTTAATTGCGGAGTTTGAATAAAGCAAGAACAACACTGAGTGTTTTGTGCAGAATAACATGGTACCAGCATTTATTTCGTTGGCTTCTCATCAGCTGCTGCTTTAGAGCCTAAATAAATTTTGAGGTTTAAGTACAGAAACGTTTTAAGATACTTGCAAATTTTACATGTTGTCAGTTGACAGAAAGTCTTACAATTAGTAAACAGTGCTCAGAAAATTGCACTTATATAGTTTTCATACAGGCAGTTCAAGTTAAAACAAAATAAATGTATGCATATAATGGTAAGGGAGTTACATAATAAAGATGAGATGTGCGTTAGATGCATAGTGACCAATAAGTTAGGTAACAATGTACTGAGTTGAACTCAAATCATAGAAACAAGAGACAAGCAAAATTACAGATTATAAAAGGAGGATGAGGTTAAAGACAAAGATTATGTAATCAGATGGGAGAGAAAAAAAGGCATCCAGTTACCAAGGCAAGGAAAGACAAATAACTGATTCTTTTTGAACACATAAATCTGGTTTCAAGCGTTTGAGAGAAATTGCTTCGGCAAACTTGAGGAGAATAGAGCTGCTTTGTCTATTGATAATTTTGAAGGATCTCTGGATGGAGTTTGGATTTTATAAACCCAACACCAGTATTTCCTGCTTCTTTTAAGTGTTGTACCTAATAGTCAATGACGTTATAGGAAACGTGGATGGAGGCATTTTTACTTAGGAACATTTAACTCATATCAGAGAAAATAAAAGACAGATTCAGCGAAGAAAATTTTTTTATCGATGAAATCATCTTCAGAGGCTATACAGTCGTATTTATACTTAGAAAAATGTATAGTGGTCTATTACTGAGTAATAGGGGATGACATAATTGATATAATTAATCATAAGTGGCTTTAGAAGTGAAAAGAATTAAAAGTTGTAAATTACATGGCACTCAACGGAACAAAGATAGAAGTTTGATAAGGTTAAAATTGCTCTTGAGTGAGAATAAAGGTATTTGAGTGTCAATTTAACAAGTGTGAAGAGGGTGTGAAAATATACAAAAGGAGCGTAGTGAATTAATTATTAAAGCAAAAGCAAACTAAAAGTAAAATTAAAAACAAAAGAAAAAATCAAAAAATTTTTTTTACAGGGAACGATTAGTGAAGAGGTTAAGACCAAGGTAGAATAAGAGACTGGACAAATTTTTTCTGTATACAGAGTTCAGGGTTGTATTGATGTATTGCCAGCCCCTACGCCATACACAAAAGCTGAAACCTGACGCCCTTTGTACCATTTGGCTTCACTTTGTAGATGATCTTGAAAGACAACTCTGGTGTAGCTACGTGGCCTGAGTTCACCAAATGCTCGAGAATTGAGCTAGTAATTGTCTTGCGTTGTACCTTTGCTAACCATGCCGGATAATGTTCAGAGATGCGTTTGGAAAGCGTGCGCTTTGTGCGGGTGGCCAATATAACTAGCTCCACACGAGCAGGTGAACTTATAAACACACATTGAGGTGGCCCAAAGCCCCAGTTTATCTTTCACACATCCGTTGATCATTTGTCGGCTGTAGAAATTGATACGTAGCTCAGCCATAGAGAAGGCTTTCCTCAGTGATCTGCATAAGCAATTCTTCAGGATCTCAGCTGCGGTATCACCTTTAAATTTAACACTCATAAAGAGCATTTTCTTCGGCATCGTCTGGATTCTTTCAGGCTTTTCTCTTAACTTCATGTTTTTCTCGATAAATCTTGGAGGATATTCATTCTCGATGAGAACTTGTCTCAGTCGCTCCAGTTCCCCATCGATTGTATCACTTGAACATATCCTTCTAATTGTTGAGGATAAGTAATGGATCAGATTTATCTTTCTTCTCAAAGGGACCCAGCTATGGAAATTTGTGTACTGGCCATTCCATGTTGGTTTCCTGTAAATCGATCTTTGAAGAGAACCATCAGATCTTCTATTTAGAAAAGCATACGAAAAATGCAATTCCAAGTTAATCTCTGATTCCGACGTGAATTTGATGGCATGATTGCAGCTGTTGAACTCTTTAGTTATCAATCCGATGTTGGTATTGTCGTCACATGTGGTGAAAGTATCATCTATGTATCTTTGGTACAGATGGAAACTGTCGATAGTAGGCCGTAAAATACTATTCTCCAAACTAGCCAAGAAGCAGTCTGCAAGTAAAGGATTCAATGGTGATCCCATTGCCACTCTTCGGTGAATCTATCTTTTATTTTCTTCATATCAGAGATTTTATCATTAGGCTGGTTATACAACAATTCAAAAGACTTTTATCAAGCATAATAGTCGAATTGTAATATCGATAAAAAGTATGCCATCAGTGGATGGAGGTAACTATTCTTGTGGTCATTAAATGTTAATTTCGCTGATGACTGACATCTGTGATTTTGCACATCAGTTCTAGTAGGAGTAGAATTTATGGGGAATAAAATCATGTTTATCGTTAAGTTCCGACTGTACTATCATGTTCTGGTTAGGCTTTTCATATCCGTCTGTAGATTAGACTGCCTTTAAACCGATAAATATAATTAGGTTTACAATGATCTCTGGCTAGTCTAAAATACTCGCGAACTTTGTTTATGTAGACAAAGTCTGGGAGTTGCATGAGTGCTGTGACGTGATTATGAGCAGTAATTTGTGCTCAAATCTTCATCAGTGAACATTACGTATCACTATGTGTTTTTAACAAATGAAACTATTCTAAGGTGACAAAAATGTCTCTGGTCTAAAACAAGGTAGGATTAACGTCGGTATTGGTTGGTATTACTTTGCCTTATAGGAGTAACTGTCGACGGGTCAGCGATTCTGAATACTTTCCCAATAAGGTTTTCCTTGAAATAAACTAGTGTTTATTTTCACTGCGCTTATTATTTACACAATCTGAAGAACATTTTTATCTGTTGCGAAAATTATCATTCACGAATTTTCCATACAGCATACACTTTTGTTATTTTGGTTAATGTTAACTAGCAATGGAATCCAGGATGGGCATAATCTCGTGGCCCCAGAAGCTTAATGGATAACACTTTTGTGTTTAGAATGATTGGCGTAGGGTTCGAGCCTCAGTGAGAACACTATTACTTAGGTACATCTAGATAACCGAACCGGAATAGGACGAGATGTGCATTTTGGATTCCTGCTAAATTATAATCCCGTTAATTCTCAGACATTGTTGAAGCTTCTATACTAGCAGCCGACATATCAACACAAAGTGAACATTTCAGCTTAACATAATCGATCAACAGAAAGTGTAAATCACCTTAATAAGAAAGATACAGACTTCTGGTGAAAAAGGATGTAGTGTAGACACAGTGAGAAATATCAGTGTGAAAATCTCAACTCCATGTTATGACTTTTTGTAAAATCTGCTGATTATCAAACGAAATGCTTACGTAATACTGTCTGTCTGGATTCAACATAGAACTTGGCACCGAAGTACAGCGGTTCCAGTTGCCACGCTCCGAATAGCACACAAAGGTAGACAAAAAGATGAGTGAAGAGAATCAATAGAGTTTAACAGGTATAAGAGTGAAACAGAATGGGTAATGGTAGAAAGAAATATGAAAGATTACAGTGACTGAATACATCTGCGCTGGCCATTGACAACGATTTTGAGCCATGTGTCACCTATTGTCTCCAGCCATTGATTCTTAGAGTCTCGAGGGCCCCAACCCGGAAGTCTGCATCTTCCTACTTGATGACTCAGCTTAACTGTCAAGGGTTTCATGGATTGATGAGGCCATGTTTTTGTTTAGCCACCACTTACTCTTTTCCAACCTGCACCTACATCAGGTAGTAATGCCCTTCGGGGAGGGAGGCAATGGTTAGGCATGCACTGACTCAGAAGTGGTAAGACACTGGAACCCACTATTAAAGTGTTATCTACTACAATTTGATTTACACTGATTTACCAATTATCTCCAACTAAAACGTACACACTGATATATATACTTAAAAGACTTCACAGTTTATCATTTGTCTACTAGACATATGTATATTAAGCATTCAGTTAGTCGTTACAAACTAAAAATTCATCCTTTCTGTCTGATATAAGAACAAGAATTTAGATAAGTTATTAACGCTTGAAACGCGTGATACACCATTGTTTATTTTGCTGATAATGATCACAGAAATATTTTATCACAAAGATATTGACTTGTATGTTACAAGAGTTTATTTACCTTTTCTCTTGTTATTATCTTAATAAGTGAACTGTAAATCAATATCAATACTCACTCATCATGCTAGATGTTCGTTGTTATTTTGTGAAAGAAAATGCTTTTTTGTCTTCAATGAATTTATGTTTTAATTTTACAACATTAGTCAATAATTTCCTCAGTTATGCACTCATTATTATTATTTTTTTTGGTACAATTTTGGTCCTGATAATGATGATGATGATTATGACGACGACGATAATGATGCATATTCAGTATTCTTTCTCACTGGTTTATTGATTTTAGTTTTTTTTTGTTAAATTTTGTACTTATCAGTGCATTATAAGTGACGATGATAAGGAAAAGGTTGTCAAATATCCGGATCTCTGAGATCCTGGACGAAAATAGATATAGGCAGATTTTGATTGGCCGTTGGTTAGCTGGCTTCCTATTGGTCTAAAATATAAGTTAAAGCGGTAATCTTTTTATTTTGACACGGAAATTTACAGTCAGTATGATTTAGGTCTTACCTTACCACAATATAATGGCGTGTTAATTTTTCTGCTATGAGTGTAGTGTGATAGTCACACGCTATTTGGATGCATTGGTGGTGTTTAAAGTACATTAAGATGTGTGAGAATGTCTAGTAAGTGAATATAAATCAACAGTAATTTCGATGCATTTATCTTAAGTCCAAAATAGGATGTATGCATTTTTGCTTACTAGGCGAATATAATTTAACTACAATTTCTAAAACTGTAATGTATCCTTAATTGGTACATATAGATAAATGTATGTATCAACTAATCTCCTTTTTTAGGTTGTTAATTCAATGACCTGTGGGATTTGTGCATACTAGGTCACCACAAATCAAGTAAATTTCCCTTCGAACGGCTGAGAGCGACAGTTTAAAGCATACTTTGGTTGGTTGTTTCGTGATGACAGCAATTTGGAGTCAGTTATAAATTACACCGATCTGTGTCTTATTCATACGTTTTTCAGCTGAGGATTTCCGGTTCATAGCATATCCTGAATAACGGTGATTAATACGATTTATCACTTAGACCGCAGCACCACCAAGCTTAAAGCAATTCTAAATCTATTCTAACCTATTCCTCGATAGTGCCTTTTTATGGTAACTGAAGATCACACTTACCCACTACGCTCTGAGATGACACAGGTCGTGCTTAAAATGACAGCTGCCTGCTGAATCAAAACTTTCCACCCTGGAGTAACGCTAGTCCATGCTTAATATGTCCTGTGAGGGCTGGAACAACGTTGATAAGCAGACCCAGTAGGTTCGATTTAGTGCCACTCATGCTGAAAAATCAGCGCACAGTTTCACCGTCAAACAATGGCAAAACAGAAAGGTAGTTTAATGTTACTATTATTAGCATAGTATACGCTAATTAGCTCAATGATTGCAGGTTTACAATAATCTTTGACTACCAACATAATAACTGTGAAATTCAGGCTAAAAATTAGCTAAATAGTAGCACCCAGCGACAAAAACTGACCTACACACTGCAAAATGAGCAAAACACCGAGAAAAACCTTTAAAATTCAATGGAAAACGAATTCACGAAAACATATAACTAGCCGACGCAGGAACTCATCATGACCCAGAAACTAACTGTAGCCTCTTTTATCCTGGACCTATCTTAGAAGACTAAGCTTGATATTCAGAACAGTATGCACCGTAACCGATTCAGAACAACAGAAAACAGATTTACAATGGTTAATCTGTGCCAAAGTCGGTGGCACAGTGGTTAGTACTCTCGCCGACCATGCATATGGTCCGGGGTTCGAGCCCACGCCGACGCACACCTGATGATATCTATGGTTGGCCTGCGAAATTGGGGCTACCGATATCCACGCTGAAAATTCCATACTTATACCAAACATATAGTGTGGAATCAAGCTGCAATCAAAAAAATAAAAAAAATTTATGCGCCTAATTTGTTTTCTAGATTTTACGAATTAAAAAATGGTTGCTTACATTTAAAAGTCTTAAACTTATTTTAATCTTTCGTTAATGATAACATTAGAAGTTAATTGGTGGTTGGTAACTAGCAGTAAGATCCAAAGTGTTCATTTTTTCCGATTTGGGACTCATCAGCTAATGGACTCACCTTCATTCTGCAGTGAGTGATGGTGTTCCCACCAAGGCTTGAACCCAGTGGGTATAGTTACAAACACTAAAGCGTTATCCACTATACCCTTTGGGCCACGACAGCCACCTTTTGTGCGACGGGTCATATTAATTATTTAATTGAACCTGAGACCGAGCATTTCCGTTCATTCAATCGACAGGAGAATCGGAAATTGAATTAAATTGATGACACTAGATATTGAATCGAGTAAATGATGTGAGCACTGGGTTAATTATAATGAAAAGAAGGTAATTCACAATTACAGAATGAGATTAACATAATTTGAAATTGGTCATAATGATACGGATACATTCATTTCAATTAGTTTCGAAAGTGTGAAAAACAAATTCTCTAAAAACTCTCTGGAATATGTGAAATAAAACCCGGTGAAGTTGACTTACTGGGCGATGAAATGTTAACTATCAAATAATATAACCTGCGAAATGCCAAACAGTGAACATTTTACCAACCTTCATTTGTTTATCCCTATTTCTTTATGACTTGCCAATGTCTGATGACTAAAGAAAGACTTATGGCTGCACTTTATAAAGCATAAATAATATGGAGCTGGGCTCACATTCATAGAGGAAACTGTGCGTCGGTGGCACAGTGGTTAGGACTCTCGCCGACCATGCGCATGGTCCGGGGTTCGAGTCCGAACCGACGCACATCTGATATCTATGGTCGGCCTGAAAAATTTGCGCTACCGATATCCATGCTGAAAATTCCATACTTGTACCGAAAATACAGTGTGGAATCAAGCTGTAAATAAAAAAAAGAAAAAAATCGATATTGTCCTGCATACCCCCACAACATTTGAATAACATTGTTGCGTCTCATTCTGTTTACCATTTTATGTTCATACTTGGTCACAAGTACATAGGAAGTACTAGTCAATCTCTGTAGTTGTGGAGAGAACATATTTATAAGCAGCTAACTCAATTCTCCCTAAAACAGATACCTGACGTCATTTATCAAAAGGATATTTATGGAGATGAGTCGTGAAGTTGGTTTTAGCATTCCGTCTAGATTCATATAAGAATAAGTTGAAGACTTAGTCAAAAAACGTAACTAATCTTCAAGAGTTGGTTTGTAAGGATTAGATTCGTTTTTTGTTTAGTCTGGCCACGGATTGATATCAGTCAGAGAACCACTGAAAACCAGCAACGAGTACTGGACAGCTGTTTCATCCTAGTTTGAGAATCATCGGCAGTAAGCACTAAATCACGATTTGCCAGAAGTCGGAATTCATGGGTCATTGAATCGGATCCCAGTGGCTGAATGATGTATGAGCTTGCCTTGTTACCGGAAGGTCATGAGCTCGAACCTCAGTGGTTGCGTACTGCCGATGATCCGCAAACTACGATGAAACAGCTGTCAGGTACTCCTTGTTGATTTTCAATGGTTCTCTAACTGACATCAATCCATGATCAAACTCGAAAAATCAAAAGTAATGAAACCACTTCTGTTTTCAAAAATTATCTGCTATTACTATGAACCTGACTTGACAATCCGATTTTAAAACCAAGGGTTATTTTGCACAATAATATCTTCATCCCTTTTGCTTAATTTTATTCTGTTAACTGATCTGGGATTTCGATCCCTAAATAAATATTTTGATCTATACTAACTCATTCTTGACCTTTCATACTAGGTTATGTGTTATGTGTTTATCACAGGTACCTGTTTGATAAGAATTTCCGAAATGTACTGCGCAAATACATGTTCTTTTTCAAATAAATTACGTCTTCTTACGCAATAAACTAACCAAGAGCCAATAGCTCAACAAATATGTAGGAGAAAATGTAGATGGATTCGGCATATATTGAGGAAGTCGTTGAATGACATTGCACTCCATGCCCTCGACTGGAATCCGAATGAGAAGCGACGAGTGGGTCATCCGACGGTGAAATGAAGGAGATCGTGAGAGGAGGAGATGAGAGATTATGGGCAATTATGGACCCAGATGAAGAGGATGACAGAAAATAAAACAAAGTGATGATGTGTGATTCAAGCTATATGTTCCATTCGGAACCCAAGAGAATAATGATAATAATACGACTTTGTATTATTTGCATGGAGGATTTAATCACGAGCTGACATCAGTTAGAGAACCACTGGAAAACCTGGGAGTACTGGACAGCCGTTTCGTCCTAGTTTGGGACTCCTCATCAGTACGCACCCACCGGGATTCGGACCCAGGACCTTCTGGTTACAAGGTGAGCTCGTAGACCATTGAGCCACTGGGACCCGATCCAATGGTCCTTGAATTCTAACTTCTGCCAGTTCACGACATAGCGCGACCACTTCGCAATGTCTTCTTCGATGAGTTACTGCCTCATCTTCGACCTGCTGTACCCTACTGGTCACGGCTTCCCACTAGAACCCCTGGTAACTGCCTGAATAGGGCCAGTCACTAGTGGGAAACCATGACCAGTAGCGTATAGCAGGTTGAAGATAATGGAGTAATTCATCGAGAAAGATATTGCAAAGTGGTCGCGCTATTTTGTGAATTGGCAAAAGTTAGAATTCATGCACTGGCCATTGGATCGGGTCCCAGGGGCTCAGTGGTCTACGAGATCGCTAGCCTCGTAACCAGAGGGTCCTGGGTTCGAACCCTGGCGACGGGTGAGTACTGTGAAGAGTTCCAACTAGGACGAAACAGCTGTACAGTACTCCCAGGCTTTCCAGTGGTTCTGTAACTGATGTCAGCTCATGATGAAATCCTCCATTCCAATCAAACTAAATCTTTACAAAACCAATACTTGAAAATTAATCTGAGCTCACTAGTGACTGGCCCTATTTAGGCAGTGACCTGGGGTTCTTGAGGAAGCCGTGACCAGTAGAGTACAGCATGTTGAAAAGAATATAAAAATATCTTTGAGATTTCCGTAATTTCAGTCTTTCAACATGCGGAATATATGTATGAAAAAGAGAAGAGCAAGTAGCGAAGTGACGAATCTCTCTTTGATACGTTCATTTACTTAGCAGTGCACAATTTCGAGTGAGCACACACAGTTTCTTGACTTATTAAAGTAGTCATTTGCCTAAGGAAACAAAAAATTAGAGCATTACTCTTTTCATAAATTGATCACGTTTATATAAAATGAATTTTAATCAAAGTGCAATAAAAACACGCATAATAATAATAAATAATAATAAAATAATGTCTTAAGAGAATTCCACTTCCTTCGAGTATCAATATATGAACTATCTTCACAGTCTACTTTTACTTTTATCATTTTTTCCTGTACAAAGATAATCATGTCACTGCCACGTTTAGGTCCAATACTGTTATATGAAAAGCCCGACAGATACCTATTTTCATTTGTTGTTTCCTCCAATAGAGATAACGCATCGTTCAATACACCTGAAGTGAAGATTTTCTCAAATTTATCTGGTAAGAGATGCAGTTTTGATTGGACATTAGGTAGTAACTAGTGTCATGTGTCTAGTCCTTTGTTTGATGCAGAGCGAATTCTGTCAGTCAAGTTTGCAATGTAGCCATCACACTAGGTGACTTGCTATCATGGTGCACTCTGAATTGTTGCTATTATACGGTTACAGACAGTCAGCAGGAAGCCTCCTACCCAGGTTTCGTGTTTGTTGGCACTCTCAGTCTGCATAAAACAAATGATAAGACGGATGACACCAGTTACTACCTGGTATCCAATCAGGAGGTCAGTCGTGGGTCCGAAAACCTTGGCAGTAACGACTCTGAAACACTGAGGGACATGTGTTCAAGTCACAGACTTACTTCAGGACTGCAGATGTGCCTTAGTAACATAACCAACAGGCATGAATCCTAGGTTCAGGGCTTCCAACTGATTGCTTCCAAACATATAATAGTAACAACAAGCTTAGGTTTCTTTTTAAATTTAAGCTAACTAGACAGTGAAATTCTATCAGATAACTAAGTCAAATTGGCGTTATTTACATCGAATTCATTAGCTTTCCTTATCAAAAAACCACCAAATACTGGGAAATGTTCTGTCTATTTTATATTTGGACAGAAATTTTTGTGGATAGATTGTAGCTGTTAAAAGTACAAAAGGCTTCATTCAAATTGTATATATAATTACAGAGTAAGGGCAACTGGAACATCTTTTGCATGGATGAAAAAACTTTTGATCATTGGTGTTATTGGATAGTTCCCCATATTGTCATTCAGTCATTTGAAAGTAACATCACCATAGATGATCAAATGAATGCACCACCGTATCCTCTGTGAAGCAAAAAATCAAATACAAACTAGATGTCTAAGATAAATCAAAGTATCAGTCTTTCTCAAATGCAGTTTCGATACACGAACTTCCAAGTTATTTTCCCTGTATTTGCACAAAAGGTGAAAATGATTCAAGTATTATAATGCATTCATCATAACTTTTCGTTCCTTTAATACTGTTGATGAAATTAAAAGTGACTCAATACTGAAATTCTTACAGCTTTCAGGACTGCTGAAAAACAAACTGCTAACAGACGCATGAAAACTTCCATCCATTACTGAACAAGGAATTATTATTATTAGCCTTATATTAATTGATCAGAGCAACAGAGGACTTGTAATTCGGAAATAAAATGAGATAAGCGAATTATTGATCCAGTTAAATTTTTTAATACAAAACCCCACTGAAAAGTTGATCAAGGACCCAGTTATAAAACATTTTTTATTATCATTATTATTATTGTATCCTTTAATTCCTAGACGAACATAGGGCTTCAGCTACGCATCTCCATTGCCTTCGGTTTTCTGCCAACTTTTTCACCCCGATCCAAGTCTGAGCACATGCTTTCATCTCCTCCTCACATCACCTCCTCCAAGTCACCCCACTCTCGGACGACCAAGTCGCCGCCCGCTTCCCTTTCGGGTTCCACTCGAGCGATGGCCTGGCGTGTGATGTCACTTGATGGTTTCCTCAGCGTATGCCCAGCCAATCCATCTCCATTTCTTCCTGCCTATTTGTTTCACAATCGGTTCCTGGCTGGTTAGTTCGCTCGTTGCCAGAGATCCCTGTTCCTGATCTTTTCTGGCAGGCCATCTGATCTTGAGTGTTATTGAGCGAAGACAACTGTTAATGAATGTCTGAAGTTTGTTTGAGATGCTCTTTATGACGCGCTGGCCAAGTCTCTGATCCGTATAGTGAGTAGCACTGACTGACTTCACATTGGAGTTGAAAATCCGGACGGATGTTATTTTTGATGGTGAGTGCTGTTGGCTTCCACACAGACTTGAGAGTAATGAAAGCTTGTCTTGCTTTTCCGATTCTGGCTTTGATATCCTCGTCAGTTCCGCCTGCAGTTTTAATTAACTACCAGAAAGTATATTTACCATATTCTTTCTAACCATAGAACTTATGAATGACATTGTGCTATCTCAGTTCCTTGCATTTCAGATGGAACACTGGGTTCCAGGACTTGAAGTTTCAGTAGCAATGGTGATTTCTTACGGGATAAGGTTGTTATTCCCACGTCCAACCTTCCTTCTTCTCTCAGCTTGCTACCTCCTAGTAAACTAGATGTAATTTAGAAGTGCATCAATCAGAAAGTGACCACTTTACCACCGGACTACATTGTGCTTGTAGACTTCAAAAATTTATCAGTAGTTAGCATAAGGCTTCGGTTTCATGTTAATAGCAGTCACCGACAGTGGATTATCTCCAACTCTGATGAAACTGATGGTCATATCATATTCGAACTTAAATTATCCAGTGTGAGAGTTACATAATTAATCACCAATCTATGATGAAGAGCTATGCATGCGCCTTGGTCATCATACAATAATTGATTCGCATACACTGTGATCTAATGGCAATACAAAGTTCTAATAAAGTTCCTGTGATTGCTTAATGATTTTTTTACATGTTCAAAATTATTTTCAATGCACCACGGCATCTAATGCAGAAAATTTTTAAATTATTTCAAATTCTTAAGAATTTTTCTCGATTCCACTAAAAACTTCTATTATGCATGAGTTATTTATTGATTTTTTAATTCCACTAAATCTGAACACTGTTCATGTACTAATCAGTCTTTCTCTCAGTTAGATTTAAAATATTTATAACTCGTCTAAACAACCAACTGAAATCAATATTTAACTAAATCATAATTTATATTAATAACACATTGCCTCAGCTTAACTATCGGTCAGACTGAGCAAATTTTTATAACGAAGATCAATAGAATATTGATTGCAGTGTCCATCACTCCATCGGAATAATTTGTATATCTAGTCTAATTTAAAAGAAGTGAATTAAAACAACGATCACATAGTTATGAATTTATTAAAAATAGCCCCCTTTTTAAGCCAGTGCTAAGAAAGTTGTGAGATGCTAAGTTGACAATTTCACATCAAAGTACTGAAGAGGATTTATAGTTCCGATAGATGTTTTTCTATTGTTGTCGTTTCCTCTAAGCCGAGAACAAGAGATCAACAGAAATTAGAAAAGTTTTGAAAGCATCACGCTGTTTTTATTAGTTAAAGAGTTTTATAACATCCATCCACATTTATAGTTACTTCTTGAAGCCTCTCAATATAAGAATAAACATGTTGAAATGATAAAAAAAGGTGTGTAACTTAGGCGGATGACTTTCAACTACAACAACTAGTTAGCTCACATGGCCCCACTATCATTGACAGCATAGAGGTTGAAAATACATCCAATGTCAAGTAACTTGGGCTGAGTTTTTCCACCGATCTTTCCTGGTCCTCCCACATCTTGCTAGTTACTAGAAAGATTTTTCGCTTAACGTTCTACATAAGGAAATTTAGGCAGTCTGGCATAAAGCAGTCTTTGCTTTCTCAGTTTGTAAATTCTTGTATTCTACCCATCCTCCTTTACTGCTCCCCATTAATCTTTCCTGGACTACTTAATAAAGACTTTGCTTTGCTGAGAAGGGCACTAAAAGCCGTTAGTAGGGCAAGTGGGATAGCGTTAAACCAACTGGTTAACACTATTGTGGATAGACATATAATGTCATGTAAGAAACTAGCGAATACAATATTGTCAGACCCCGAGGATCCTCTCTATATGCAGCTCTCTCCTTGCATTTCATCTGGTAGAACTAGAAGCAGCTATAGGAGGCTATATGCTAGGACTACCAAGTACAAAAACTCCACAAAACCATATCTGGCACAGCTGTTATGTGATGAGAAATCCGTTGGGTATGACACGATCAACTTACTGTGGCACTCTAGAAAATAGTCCCATTAGTTTTTGTTTTCCTTTCCTCGTTACTATTGCACTGTTGTTCTTATCTTCTAGTATACACCAATCTTATACTTGATATTCTGTGGTGCATTGTTTAAAAGGTAAACGCAACGTTGTTGTTTTTATTTTTTTATTTATGTTTTTTTTGCGTTGCTTTTCGATTTTAAAATCTCATAAAATTTATGAGGTAATTAGAGGCAATATATTGTAATGCACGCTTAAAATTCCATACCTGTACCACAATTACTGTTTGGAATAAAGCTGTTATTATTTTTACATAATTGTATTCTCTGAGCTGGTTGATTTAACTGCGAAGCTTTCATCGTCTTTCTGGACATCTTCAGCTCAGGTTTTAGTTTGAATTCTTCATGAATGATATAATTGTGTCTCTTGGCAAGCATTGTCGTGATTGTTTGTTAATTTACATCTTTACTGATCATTTTTATTGACTTGGGATTTGAACTTTCCTATTGTGTGATTTAATTTTTATTCGTTGTTAATAGTATATCCGCCTGAGTATCAGGCTTCTAGAAATTCCCTGGCATTTTTCGGGTTTTCTCTGTCTTTAGAATGTCTGCATTTTCCCAATCAAATTGGTGTCCATAATTGTCTGCGTGCATCGATATGAAAGAATACATATTGTGTCTTTTCACAGCTAATTTATATTTATGAATTCCGAGCGGAAGGAGACACCCACTTTGACCAATGTAGTATTTACCGCAGTTTATACAATTTATTTTGCAAACAGTATTGACATTATTTTCTTTCACTATTGAATCCCCCGACCTACACAGTACTGAATGAAGGGACTGTGTTGGCTTGTGTGCTATGTCTTTTTCAAATAGTCCTAATATTCTAGGCGTTATTTCAGAGATATTCTTTACATATGGTAGAATGGATTCTCTTGCCGTCGTTAGGAACGGTTTCACGTTGGTATTTTGATTTGAGTTTAAACATTTTTCGACGAGACTGTACGAGTATTCATTCTCTTTGAAGACGGTTGGTAGATATTTCTGCTTAGCATTGGAGTGCTGCAAGTCATGACAAAGGTTGTCGGGAGATACAATTATATTACTAATGGAGCATTGAAACAAGTTCACTTCATATTAAATCCTGCGTTGAATATATTGTTTAGAAGGATAATGGAAGCTTTGCAATCAAATAAACCATCTCGAAGAACACAAACAAGTCAAAATAAGGATTTTATGTGAATCTATCTGAGGAACAAACCAATGATTTATTCAGTTTGCAAACTTTTTAATGAAAATGGCAGTTTGTTTTCAGCTGGTTTTTAAAATTATTTTTATACTATTTGGAAACCATTACTGTAATGTGCAAATTTTTCTCGAAAAGCCCTCCTGGACGATCTATTTATACTGTTTATACTTATTTAGACATTTCTACTAACTTTGTAATTATTATACGTATTTCTCCTGGGCTGTGTATCAGTAATTTGACATTTGCATACTGCATGTTGATTTCTGATCTTTATTATTCGCGACCTGCTTAAATCATTGGGCTACCGAAATTACTTTCCTTCAGAATGCCTAATTTCATCTAGATTTATCATTGTTTTAATCGTCCAGTTATATCAAATGACATATTCACTAACTTGCGCGATGATTTAACTTGCTCCCAAGTAAACGCTGTACAATTCTTCAACGAAATGAAGATATACTTCAGATTATTACTTTACATGTGAATCCTGTGTGAAGAAAACAGTACTTTGGAACTGAATACGCTGAAAATTTTTGTACCGTATATTCGCATACTGTCTTAAATAAAGCTTTGCCATTATTATTATTATTTAATCTTTAACTGCAATACTTCTTTGTGGTTGTGTGTATATTGACAATGTGTTGGTTAACAATATAAGTTTGTTTGAGTGAATGAAGGTGATTCGACCCGGAAAGTCTTGGTGCTTGATTTTTGTGGGCAGAGATCTTGATCCTACCTTATTGGGAATATTCTTCTTGATTCCAAGTTACCTTTTACAGCTAAACTTTAATCACCTAATTTTGTCTTACAGTAACTGTTGTGTATTTAGAAACATGCCTTGCCCGTATAACTGCCTGTTGTAATTATTTGTAATAGTAGTATTAGTATTTCGAGATGACCGAATTACAAGAATTCAACCGAAACACAGAGAGGGGTGAATTCAGGAATTTGTATTTGGCGGAATTATTATTCGATTCATAATAGAAATATATTAACAAGCAACAGTAAGTATTTAAACAATACAGAGATAGAAATTGTCAATCACCAGACTGCCTTGTGACACTGCTGAGGTAATTTTGACTTCGACATTATTGTTATTTATTAGAACCGCTAAAATATTGGAGAACAGTCGTCTTGATCCTGCCTTTGAAATGTGTTTTGATAGCGCATGTCTCATCAAAGTTTTTTTCTCGGTAGAATTTAGTTTTTTACATTCAGACGATAGTAGAATAAATTTGCTCGCTACAATTACTGCGCTCCAACGACATTATAATTCAGTTTTTATTTTGACCGCTTTAATTTCTGTTATTCTCTTTTAAATAAACAACTTAAATTACTGAATGCCTCTGTTTATCTTTTAATTACTTTTCATATAAAAAAAATAATTATAAGAGACGTATTTTTGCGATAGCTAGTGGGTGTAATTGTTTCCCCTATAAAAAACGAAGACAGGAGTAATTCTCAGTATCATTGCCGACTGTGTTGTTCATTAATTAGTTAGCGCCTAACTTATGCTCTGGGTTCATGAGTTTTGTCACACATTATTATATTACTGTGCTAATTAACTGCTAGAAGATGTTGTAATTAAAATTTCATAGTAGGACAGAGAGTATTGGTGTAGAATTAAATAACTATGTTATTATTATTTTTTATTATTGCTCCTTGGGTTCCTAGTGGAACATAGGGCTTCAACTGCACGTCTCCATTTTCTTCTGTCCTATGCGGTACTTTTCGCCTACATCCATGTTATTCCATACTGTTTCAACTCCTCTTCACACGATCTCCTCCATGTCACCCTTGGACGTCCCTCGCCAGATACTAGCTTGCTAGGCTACTAGCCTACTAGTTTTCTCGCCGGTCCCAAGCCCGGGTAAAGAGGGAGGGTTGGGGCGTGGTGCTGGCAACTCCACCCCTGTAAAACAACCAAATCTCTACAGAAACTTCAACGAATAAATATATTAAAAATAACTATGTAGTAAGAATGAAATAAGATTTTGTAACTGGGACAACAAAGAAAAAAAGACTTTGTGTTGGTTTCTATTTGAGCCCATAAAATTAATCTTAAAGGTGTGACACACTCAGCTTCAGTATATGTGAAATTTGAGTTGATCTACTTTGTGGGTTTTACAGTAGCTCCTCTATTTTCCCATCAATGAAATACCACGTTGAGTTGGATATAAAACATCAACATTAGCTTACTTTGGTGATCATATTTGCTTCAATCTATTTGGTTCTTCTAAACTCAAAAGGTTTCATCTTCTAGCTTATCATTCTAATTTAATAAAATAGCTTTTGTGGTCAGTCATCATTTATAGACTGTTAGAAGAAGGCTAATAACACACTGAAGTTTTCTACATCACTTACTCCAAACTGTGGCGTCTGAATTGGATTTTGCGGTTACTTTTATAGTTGGAAACGAATTCTCTTTATTTATAGATATCAGAAAAAAGTATGTGTAAACTAGGTGGTTCGTTTGAAACAAGATGTTATATCCAGTTGGATATTTAGGCTTCATGAAACTGAAAAAAGTTTAAAGGTTGATCACTTATTATTATTGTCCTTTTAGGTTCCGAGTAGAACATAGGGCCACAACAACACATCTCTCGTTTGTTACATTTTCTCCTGTCTTACTTAGCTGGGCTCACGATTGCCCGTTACCTCTTATCTCTTCTTCACACTATATCCTTCCTTTCCTCCATGGTCTCTCCACTAGTCATTTCGCATTCGGATTCCATTCGGTGGTCTAACACGCGATATCATTCGATGATCTCCTCAATGTATATCCGACAAATCCATCTCCCTTTTCTCCCTACATATGTGTTGAACGAGAGGCTCTTAGTTAGTTTGCTCCCACAGATTCTTGTCGCTAATTCTTTCTGAACAACTAATGTTCAATAATGGAGCCAGCGAAGAGGGCATCTGTTGATAAAAGTCTGCACTAGCCTGTTGGAAATGATTATCGCAACGTGCCAAGTTTCTGACCCGTATAGAAGGAGTGACTGACTTCACATACGTGTTGAAAATCCGAGTCATGTTGTATGTGCTGTTGAGTGCAGATCTTAAAACTAGTTTCAGAATAATGAAGGCATATCTTCCCTTTAAGACTCTGGTTTTCACATCTCCCGTGCCGCCACCCTGTAGATGAAATGATACTGCCTGGCAGGATAACTAAAGGAAGTGATCTCTTTCGGATTAATTCCGTTGACAGTGACTGGTTGATAACCTTCTTGACCTTCATCTTTTCTATGCTCATCTGGAATACTGTCTCCGCTGACTATCTATTCATCCAGTTTTTTGGGTTTCGCCTGCAAGCAATTGAGTCTGTGTGATATTAGACGTAAATCACCTGCGAAATCCACATCTTCTAGAGTCTTTTTTTCTGTCCAATGTCTTCTTCTCTTCTCGCTCCCAACTCACAGTCTGACGCATAACCCAGTCCACCACAAATAAGAATATCATCGGTAATAATAGGTAGCCTTGTCTTACTCCTGTATTTACTTCAAAAGCCTCACCAAGTTTTCCGTTGTGGATCACTTTACATATGCCACTGTCATACTGCTGTTGAATGAGCTTAATAAATAAGATTACTTACACAATGAAATACTCTCCTCGTTTTCACTTTAATAATTGTATTGTATTATTTATGGGACTTGCCAGTGCAACGCATAATAAAATGATACTAATTGATCGGATAAAACTGGTAGGTAGCCCTTAGCCTACGTTCCATGCCTTTTGACATTCGTCAGTAAGGCATATCTACAATCTTGCAAGAACTCATATCCTCTCTGAGATTTGGACCCAGGTCATCCAGTGCTACAATCAGAGACGTCATTGAGCTATTTGGGTTCACGATTGACCTGCTGATTATTTTCAGCAAGCTGTGTTAACAAAACTTTGAATTTTAATGCTAACAGAGAAAGACGTCTCTGAAACTGGTGTAAAACTAATTAATAATTTACAGATACTTGCCAGCGTGAATAAAAATAGTCACCTCTAAAGGGCTATGAGCTGAACTGTGACATCAAACTGTCTCAGGCTTTCATAGGTTTAAGGCAAATCTTCTATATCTTGTGCAATCATCTTTGGGAAATATTTAGGGATTCATACATAACCCAAAGGATATTTTCCCAACAAAATAAGGCGTCGTTGAAGGGTTTTTAATTTTATACAAATGTTAACAAAGATTGATCATTTTGGTGCAACAAAATTAACCAGCTGGAGAGGATGCAAATAATTTCTGATACCCAGTGCATAGGATGTGGCTGAGGTAGCATAGTCTGTCTGCCTGCTTTCGACATAGAACTTTGCACAGATGTGCGCCAGTTCAAGTCACCACACTCCCTCCTTGTAGCACACAAAGCAAGAGAAGAAAGTACAAGAAATGCATAATAGAGACAATAAACAGAGGTGTGAGACAAAGGAATAGTAATAGCGAAGAACTAAACAGTTTCATTGAAAATCATAAGTCACAAGGAGTGGATACATCTGCACCAGCCATTGAGAACGATCTCTTTGAGCCATGTCACCAATTGTTTCCAGCTTCCATTGGTTTTTACCGTCTCGAGGACCCCAACCAGTCAGGAAGTCTACACCTTCTTCCTACGTGGCTTAGACTAACTGTTGTAGATTTCATTAACTGGTGAGGCCATGTTTTTGTTTGACCTCCGCTAGCTTTTTTCCAGCCTGACCCTATATCCACTAACATTGCTCGTAGAGGAAGGTGATGACTAGGCATACATAACACATGTTCTAACCATCTCAGTCCATGTAACTTCACAACTCTGTCGATTGATTTCCCCTGTTTACCTAGAACTCGATGCCTAACCTCAATATTGCTCACCTTATTATACCAATTCACACGGGAGATAGAACGCAAGCACATATGATCAAAGACAGTTAATCTTTTCATGTATTCCACTCTCAGTGGCCAAGTCTCACTCACAGTGATAAAGGAGGACGGAGTGGACTGATGAGTAGTACATCCGCCCTCTGGTCGATAGTCGGATATCTCGTCTACGCCGGAGATGGCGTAAACCGGCAAATGCGAAACTGGCCCTCAATATCCGTGCTAAGATTTTGCCAGAGATCAACCCGTTGGAACTGGCAGATGGTACTTGCCAAATAAGTGAAGCAGACAACTTGCTCTACCACTTTGCTCCCTATTTCTAATCTAGGAGTCAGTGTAGCACAGTGGACTAGTCAGCAATGATTACATGTTTGAAACGACGGATGTTGGATTTGAATCTCAATGGACGTAACGTGTATTGTGTTTTCCACTGGTAGTCACCATCAGCCAAACAACAATATAGAATTTGTTTTAAATGAAATGTTCTATCAATATAAGCTTGATAAATAGCACATGGAAAGCAGAGAGTATACAATTTTATATCATTGCATTAAAGTATATTTATTGTTCTGTAGGTTCTCACTTTTGATAATTTCTAGGTGCTGAAATAAATGAGAAAGTTTTCTCTAAATTTTGATATATGAGGTGACTTTTTACAGACTGATGTGCTGAACTTGGTACAATTCATATAGGTTTACGTGATTCAATTTATTTTGAACCTTTTCAAAATTACAGATTTAAAGGGGGACAGTATTCAAAGAACATATTCATGAGGTGTTAAACTATTTGTACGACAAAGTTTAGCAATAAATAATGTAATCAAAATGTAGAAATTTCATCTGTTAATTTTTTCTAAGATTATCTGTTTGTCTGAATTTGTTTTGCGTAGTTATTTATGCCTAGGGTTGATTAAACAAGACTGCAAAACAACCAACCAATATTGTCTGCTTAATTCATTTTAGATTTTGCCATCGATTGTTTGAACCGAAGTGTTCGGTCTCAGGTAGACATATCAGCTCCATATGCAGATGCTTTGACGATGTCTGGGCATGTAACTTGAAGCTAATTGGTTGATGGTGGCTATCAGTGGAATTCAGGATACACACCTTGTCGGAAAAATTAAAACTGAATTAAATAACTAATAAGACCCACTGGACAATAGGTGGCGCTCATGGTCCAGGTGGTCTAGTGGGCAATGCTTTGGGATTTGAAACTATGGGTTCGAGTCTCGGTGGGAACAACATCACTCACTCACTGGGGAATGCTGGTACATTCAGCCGACGAATCCCAAATCGGACAGAGTGAGCCTTCTGGATTCCACTGCTAGTCACCATCAACCAGTTAACTACACTATTGTTTACCTTTACTTGTCCTAAGTCTATACTCTAATCAGAGCCGGAATCTGCAAGTAGTTTCCTTAGGGACTACCATTATTATCTTTTATACTTCCTAAGTGAAATTGATCTCTAGTGACTAATACACTTCTCACCTAGTCACATATTAGCAAATTTCTCCTTCACTGGACTTTTATTTTCAGCCTTACTTTGAAGCACATCATCTGAAACATTAACATTTGAGATAGTTAATTGACAGGGAGTAATCAGTAGAACATCTTGATTTAGCCAAATACCACACTTTTGTTATTCATAATCAAGGCGTATCATTTCAAAAATAATATCTTCATTCTTGAAAAAATGTTTATATATAGTATGGAATTTTCAAAGCGTTCTAGCGCAAAATTTTAATCATTGTATAAGAACTGGTTAAATAATAATTGATAGTAAGTATATCATACCGATGTAAAATCGCTCGATCTAAAACGCGTTTCAACGCGTCACGATATTATTTCATCAAAAAATACTTAACAGTATCATGGAATGTACACATTTTTATCACAGGGAATAAAAAGACAGTTGTAGCTAAAAGTTTTCTTTTCAAGTATTGGTTTTGTAGGGATTTTTTTTGACAGTATGGAGGATTTCACCATGAGCTGACATCAGTTAGAGAACCACTGGAAAACCTGAAAGTACTTGACAGCTGTTTCGTTCTAGTTTGAGACTCTTCAGCAGTACGCACCCACCGGGGTTTGAACTCAGGACCTAAACTGGCAGAAATTAGAATTCATGGGCTGGCCATTGAATCCTGTCCCATTGGCTCAATGGTCTACGAGCTCGCCTTGTAACCAGAAGGTCCTGGGTTCGAACCCCGGTTGGCGCGTACTGCCGAGGAGTCCCAAACTAGGACGAAACAGCTGTACAGTACTTCCAGGTTTTCCAGTGGTTCTCTAACTGATGTCAGCTCATGGTGAAATCCTCCATACTAAAAGTTTTCTTTTTGACGAAATAATCAACTAGGCTGTACATTCGAATATTTATAATAAATGGGTAGGAAAGTTCCAGAGTAGTTTTTGGTCAACGGTTAGATTAATAAAATTATAATTAGGAATTAAAATGCCATAATAAACAGGGGGACGAATATAGCTCAGACAAAGTAGCATTATAATTACTGAGAAGATTGACATATTGTGCAATTAGGAGTTAGAAATATAGAAATAACAAAAATAAACAGGATATTTGGATAGAAAATCTAGTGGGATCATAACTAATGGGACGAATAATTGTTTATGCAGTCGGAGATTAAATATGTAGAAATAATAAAATAACATGAATAAAAAGGAAGTTTGGATAAGAAAGTCAATGGGATATTCACTATAAGAAGAATTACCTGTTTATGATGGCCACGACAGGGACAAGGGTTGAACGTATTTCTTTTGGATACATAGAGTGGGTTTGAGCTTTTGGATGGCTAGTGACTCGGCTATGCCCAGATGTGTTAATTTTACTCCCTTTGATAGGTTTGATCGAATCTTGTATACTATTTTAAAGGATTTTTCGAATGGCGCTGAATATCTTGAACTGACCAGATGTTCTGTCATTATATTGAAAACTACATAAAAATGCAACTGAGTGCTGAGAACACACCTAAGAGTTAATTAAATAGTTAAAACAATTTGAAATGGAGCAAGTTTAATGTATTATGCTGCATGGGAAATCGATTGGCACTTTGGTAAGTTATTGATAAGACATAGGGTTATGAGTGATGTGATATTTCAACACATTCTAATGTATTAAAATAACCTAGCAACATGTCATGTACTTTCAGTTGAAAAATCATATGATCTAACGCAAGACATTATCTGAGCAAATAGATTACAGCTGAGATAGTGGAGCTCACTATACACGTTGTCCTGTCAGAAGATTGGCCACTGTATTATCTCAGTACTCAAATAAAATTGCTGCAGGATCAGGTTGAAAATAATGATAACAACCACTTGGGAACTTCTATTGTCATTTTACTTGGTTTTTTAAATTCTCAGTGAGTTCCACTACACCATGGTCAGACATGGAGTCCTGAAGATTGTTGCTTATGACCGCAGTACAATGCAGTAACTAGTATTCTAGTTTAGTAAAAACGTGATCAATAGAGCACTATCCGCCCAGGATATTGGTTGCCAATCCGTTAAATGTAGACTTAACATAGGCTACGTCAATAAATATTTATTATTATTGCTCCCTTGGGTTCCTAGTGGAACATAGGGCTTCAACTCCACGTCTCCACTTGCTTCTGTCTTCCTTCTGCTGTACTTTCCACCTGCATCCATGTTAGTTCATACTTTTTCAACTCCTCTTCACACAATCTCCTCCATGCCACCCATGCACCAACGACCCACTCGCCGCTTCCCTTTTGGCCTGTTCCACTCGAGGGCTTGACGCGCGATATCACCCAGCGGTCCCCTCAGCGAGTGTCCGATCCATCTCCACTTTCTCCTGCATATTTGTTGGGCGATTGGTTCTTGCTTTGACTCTTCACATAGTTTCTTGTTGGTGATTCTTTCCGACCCGGCCATTGGATCTTCAGTATAGAGCGAACACAGTTGCTGATAAACGTCTGGTCTGCAACAGGCTGTTGGAAATATTCTTTGTGACCCGCCCGCCAAGTTTCTCATCCGTATAGAAGAACTGACTGACTTGACGTTGTTTGTATTGAAAATCTGACTGAATTTGTTGTTGATGCTGGCTGAGTGACGAAGATTTCCAGATTGTTTTCAGGTTGATGAATGTGTTTCTCGCCTTCCCGATTCTCGCTCGATTTGACGTCCTCGTCCGTTCCGACTGCGTGTAGTTGAGACAATGCTCAATGCTAGATAAGTGAATAAAGTGACCTCTTTCAAATCCCTCCCGTTGATGGTGATTGATACTGGATGTTGCTGTTGTTGTTGGCTGGTTGTTTGGTTGTTTTCATCACCTCCGTCTTGTCTATGTTCACTTGGAGTCCTGTCTTCGCCAGCTGCTTCTTCAACCAGTTTGTCGGTTTTCGCTTGTAAGTCTTCGATTTTATGTGACAATAATAATTATAATAAATATTGATGAAACTTTATTTAGAAGTTATGAAGATATTCCACTCTGTTTGATCTGCTTTCATATTGAACTTTAAATCTGCCTTAAATCTTATTTTAAAAAGAATCATAATTCAAGTAGATTAATTCTCAACCTTTGAATTCATTTCTTACTAAAAATATATGAATTGATTTTCAAAGAAATGAAACAGTTCTCATTATTTTACAGTGTAAAATATAGTTTTTGAGTTTTTCGAATTATCGATCAGTATTTAGTTTTACGTTAAAAAACATTCAATCTAAATAATACACTTAGTTATAGTATGTCACGATTTCCGACACCCATATAATGTCCATTGGGTAGTTTGGTTGCCTTAACAGTTTCACATTCGTCAGCAACGTGTACCTGCAAATTCAATGAAACTAATGGAATCGGCGTCATCCAGAGCATTGTTTTCAGACGTTATCACTGGGCTATTCGACATCAGGGTAAAAATACTGAAAGTTTTCATTATAATTTTACGTGACAAACTTAGAAAATGATTCTGATCACTAATTCTTCAGTGTTTACGCTAGTTTAATGAAGAAGATGGGAGTGAATTTCATTAAATTTGATTAGTACATGGTCTCATATGATTCACTCATTATTATTATTGCTCCCTTGGGTTCCTGGTGAAACAAAGTAAGTAAGTCTTCGATTTTGTGACAGTGACATCAAACATAAATCATCCACGCGCGAAATCCAGGTCTTCTAGGTTCTTCGCGTTGGTCG
The DNA here is from genome assembly GCA_944472135.2 of Trichobilharzia regenti. Lineage (NCBI taxonomy): Eukaryota > Metazoa > Platyhelminthes > Trematoda > Strigeidida > Schistosomatidae > Trichobilharzia > Trichobilharzia regenti. The sequence continues at coordinate 29,270,305 of OX235263.1, forward strand.
GTCCAGGATATCCCTGTCTTCCCGTTTCCCACTGTCTGACGCATAATCCAGTCAGTCCACGACAATTAGGAATATCATCGTGGGTGGTAGATAATATGCACCCTTGTCTGACTCCTGTGTTAACTCCAAACGCCTCGCTGAGTTTTCCGTTATGGATCACTTGACATGTTCCGTTGTCGTACAGCTGTTGAATAAGATTGATGAATATTTGGGCGCTGCTCTCCGTAGTACTCGAGTAGTTTCCAAATTACTTCGCGGTCAACGCTGTCTGTCGAAGGCTTTCTCAAAGTCTATAAAGTTGAGGTAGAGGTTTGATTGCCATTCCATGCTTTGTTCTGTGATGATGATGCGTAGAGTTGCAATTTGGTCAGAACATGATTTGCCTTTCCTGAATCCAGCTTGTTCTGGTGGGGCGGAGTTCTGTCTCCGGTGCGTCCTTTAATCTCTCCAGGATGATGCGACTCAGGATTTTAGTTGGCGTCGACAGGAGCATGATTCCTCGCCAGTTCTTGCAGACTGAGTCCTAAGTCGCCCTTGTTTGGTAGTTTCATGAGGTAACCTTTCCTCCAGTCAGTAGGATTCACTCATTAGTCGACCACGACTTTGCAGAAGATTTAAAAAGAAAGTTTTAATGTTATTTATTCCATATGAACACTTTTCACTTAGGCAAGTTCTTTTACTTAATGTTCAATTACATGTTTTCACTTATGATGAAAACCAAAAGTAAACCTCAAAATAACCATATTCCCATAGTTTTCCAAAAGATTAGAGGACAATAATAATGGTAATAATAATAATAATTCGGGAAGTAGATAATAACTTGAAGGGATCTTATATTTGGAAATTATTTAATGCTGAACCCTACATGTTATCCTAGCGGAGAATGCATGTTTATATCTTGGGAATTTATTAAATTTCACTCAAAAGTATCTCATAAATCTTACTGGGAACCACTTTTAATGAAACCAAAACAATACATATCCACAACTTTTAAGGACTGGTTAGCAGAGACTTCATTAAGTACTGGTTTATCACCACGAACCAACTTCAGTTAGACAGCCTTGGATGTTCATGTTACAAGGCGAAGTTATTGGTCATTCAGTCATTTGGACGGAATCCAGTCGCCCATCGATTATAACGCTTTGTGGTCTTGTACCTTGAAGATATTGGGTTCGATCTCCGGTGGAGTCATGGGGACATACTGATGAAGTGTCCTCAACTAGGATGAAACAGTTATCTAGTGATTCCTGGTCTTTAGTGGTTCTCCAATTGAAGTCACTTCGTGTTCAAAACTTAGTATCCAGAATGTACTATTAAGACAAATTTGCATTTACTGGAGTACTAGCTGCCTTTAGGGGAACAGTAACTGAAGGACTCTAATAGTGGTATCCAGGGTAAATAGCCATAGAGTTTACAGTTTATCATTCAGATGTATACATATATTCATTCAAGTGAAAACTAGTGTTTATATTACAAATAAAAATCACTATTCGACTTGGCGAGTCATAAAGAGCATCTCAAACAAACTCCAAACCTTCATTAACAGCTGCCTCCGCTCAATACTCAAGATCAGATGGCCAGAAAAGATCAGGAACAGGGATCTCTGGGAGCGAACCAACCAGGAACCGATTGTGAAACAAATAGGCAGAAAGAAATGGAGATGGATTGGCCATACGCTGAGGAAACCATCAAGTGACATCACCAGACAAGCCCTCGAATGGAACCTGAAAGGGAGGCGGCGAGTTGGTCGTCCAAGGGTGACTTGGAGGAGATCCTGCGAGGAGGAGATGAAAGCATGTGGACAGACCTGGAGCAGGGTGAAAAAGTTGGCAGAAAACCGAAGGCAATGGAGGTGCTCAGCTGAAGCCCTATGTTCCTCTAGGAACTAAAGGATACAATAATAATAATAATAATTCGACTCTTTGAAATCTAGGGTGATGCATAGTAGTTTATTAAGGCACTGTAGTCATCTCACATTCAGCAAGTATCACTGATTACTGAGATTTCTATATAAAAGTCAAATTGATCTACTTTTTTTCCCTATGCGCTTCTGTACATATTCCTTGATATTTTCTGTGGTGATATCTTGACCTGGACCAATACGGGTATCCATTGTGATATAGCTATTTGTTGTACTGATTGCTAGGGGTACTATCCTGTAGTGTAAGCAATTTCATGTATATCTTGTTCAAACTACTTTGATTTTTTTACTTCTCAAACATGATCTGCTAGCGACTTGAGAATACACACATTCACTTTTGGGCGTAAAGTATATATTTAAATTTTGGGAATACTTTCGGCTCAGTGGTAATGCCACTGGCTGTTACAATAGCTGATATGGGTTCGAATTTCTGACGGAATGTCAGTTCTTTCTAGGTAGTCTATATGCTTAGTCAGCAGGTGCTAATAGGCATGAAGCCTAGATCCAGGGGTTCCTGGTGTTTCTCCCCAACCATCCATAGCACAGTTCTCTTCAAATTATTAACCATCTCTCTTTATTTTATTTGGGACAGTTTCAGCTTATCTAAATTCTGAAGCACGCAAGGATTTTGTTTTAATTTCATTCTTTCACAGTCTTTCAGAAAAACGAATTACTTATACCACGACTATTTCTTATAATTTACTCATATGCTATTCATTTTCTTCTTCAGAAATCAGTCCAGTGCGTCGGTAGCACTCTCACGCATCATGCACATGGTCCGGGGTTCGATCCCCTGCCAACTCACACCTGATGTCAATGGTAGGCCTGAAAACTTTGAGCTACCGATATCGCATGGTGAAAATTTTTTTACTTTATTTTTATTTTTGATTACAGCTTGATTCTACACTGTATTTTCGGCACAAGTATGGAATTTTCAGCATGGATATCGGTAGCCTAAATTTTGCCGGCCAACCATAGATATCAGGTGTGAGTCGGCAGGGGATCGAAACTCGGACCATGTGCATGGTCGGCGAGAGTCCTAACCACTGTGCCACCGAAATAAAATAAATAATCTCCCATGTGTTACATTGGCATTAAGAACTCATTAGCAGATATATTCGGTTATTTATTCAGTAGAACTCTGGTCTTGAACTTCAAAGGTGGGTGGTTAAAATAACTCAGTGTATTCAAGATTAAATAGCTCAGATAATCCACCTTAATGTAATTATGCCACCTATTTTAAACAGAGATAACCGGTTATTGAATTGAATTCTTGATTTTCCCGTCGATTGATTGGACCGAAGTGCTCGGTCTCAGGTTGACATGTCGGCTTCTTGTGCAGATGCTTCGACGATGTCTGGGGATTTTGATTTGTATACAATTGGTGGATGGTGGCTAGCAGTGGAATCCAGGATGCGCGTTTCGTCCTAATTGGGACTCGTCAGCTGGATGTACCTGCATTTCTCAGTGAGTGATGATGTTCCCACCGAGGCTCGAACCCAGTGCCCATAGTTTCAAACGCCAAAGCGTTATCCACTAGACCACTTGGGCCACGAGAGCCACCTCTTGTGCGACGGGTCATATTAATTATTGAATTGAATTCTTGATTTTCCCGTCGACTGATTGGACCGAAGTGCTCGGTCTCAGGTTGACATGTCGGCTTCTTGTGCAGATGCTTCGACGATGTCTGGGGATTTTGATTTGTATACAATTGGTGGATGGTGGCCAATCAATCGACGGGAAAATCAAGAATTCAATTCAATAATTAATATGACCCGTCGCACAAGAGGTGGCTCTCGTGGCCCAAGTGGTCTAGTGGATAACGCTTTGGCGTTTGAAACTATGGGCACTGGGTTCGAGCCTCGGTGGGAACATCATCACTCACTGAGAAATGCAGGTACATCCAGCTGACGAGTCCCAATTAGGACGAAATGCGCATCCTGGATTCCACTGCTAGCCACCATCCACCAATTGTATAGAGATAACCGGATTGTTGGCGATCTTTCTTAGTGATTTCGATGGAAATATCAGAATATTTATTAAGTATAAATAGGTACCAACGTTTGAAGGAGGTGACTTCCTTCACTTATCTAGGAAGCATTGTTTCAGCCACAGAAGAAGGTGACGAAGACGTCAAAGCCAGCCAGAATCAGAAAGGTAAACTACGCCTTCATTAATCTGAAACCAGTTTGAAAATCTACGCTCCGCAGGATAAACACAAATGTGAGGTCAGTCACTCCTTCTATACGGGTCAGAAACTTGGCACGTTGCGATAATCATTTCCAACAGGCTAGTGCAGACTTTTATCAACAGATGCCCTCTTCGCTGGCTCCACTATTGAACATTAGTTGTTCAGAAAGAATTAGCGACAAGAATCTGTGGGAGCAAACTAACTAAGAGCCTCTCGTTCAACACATATGTAGGGAGAAAAGGGAGATGGATTTGTCGGATATACATTGAGGAGATCATCGAATGACATCGTGTGCCAGACCATCGAATGGAAACAGAATGGGAAGCGAAGAGTGAGGAGGGTAACGTGAATCAGATGGTGAGAGGACGAAATGAGAGATAATAGGCAGTTGTGAGCCCAGCTAAATAAAACAGAATAAAATGTAACAAACGGGAGATGTAAGCCGCCATGCGTATTTGTTCGCATGGTGGCTTTTTGTGCGTCGGTGTCACAGTGGTTAGGACTCTCGCCGACAATGCATATGGTCCGAATTTCGATCCCCTACCGACGAAGCACACCTGATATCTGTGGTCGGCCTGCAAAATTTGGTCTACCGATATCACATGCTGAAAATTCCACACTTGTACCAAAAATACAGTATGGAATCAAGCTGTAATCAAAAATAATAAGAAAAATAAATATAAGATGTGTTGTTGTGGCCGTATGTTACACTCAAAACCCAAATGAATAATAGTAATAACAGTTACTACTCACTGAACTGCTTATTATCGTAGAAATTCGTACAAAGGCACACTTCGGAAAAGCACGGATAAAAATAAACGATGGTGTAATGAAACCACAGTGAATAAAAGCGTCTGGATAAAGTTAAGTAAACATTTGAGAATCGAGTTGTTGATAAGGCGTAAATATACTTGGATCATTTCACTCATAGTCACTAACTAATGATACACAAATCTCAAAAATCCCATAAAGACAATTAACACCTCCCTCCTTGACTGAAAAAGACAGTCGAAAACTTTGTGGACTGGTAACATTTTTTTGTATTACCATTCAACGAGAAAAACGTTAATCGGTTATGCCGGTGATTAAACAGAAAAAATTCAATACTTAACTTACTAGTCAATGACAAAACACCTGAAAACCAACGAACACAAAGAACGTTACTTGCTAACAAAGGAAGAACCACAGTATTTGTGCAGACAGAAAACTGTACCAAAAAAGATACTAACGTACGCCAGCAGCCCACTAAAGGTCTTACGCAGACACTAAGTAGTCGCATCCAAAGACCTTCAAGCAAACTTATGAAATCAAGACAAATAACGAAGCCAGATCATTGACGAATGAAATCTGACTGACCCACTTTGCCCTGATTTTAGAGTAGACATAAGACACACATATCAGAAATCTCTCTACTACTGATCCTTTCACCTTCAGGAACTCCAGAGTACAATTTATCCCTTTTCAGATGTCTTGGACAAGAAAATAAGTGAAATCATTTGAAACAGAAGCATACTGAAAGTTAACTCGCACAGACCAAATATCCGCTCATAATGGCAAAGTCTGAGGTTACGAGAAAGAAACTGAATACAGACATTATTCAAAACAGCCAAGACACACGTCAACACTAATCTCCTCAAAAAAGCGGAGAAGCAGATAACTGTCGTCTTTCCAAAAATCAGTACCCACTCAATCTCATTAAAAAATGTCTGCACTCTTACGAAACGACCGGCAAAAAAAACACTCTTCGAAAACTACAAGTGGGATTATTCTAGCATAAATCAAGAACATTACTTAAACCATTGTTAGTATTCTGAAATCCTTTGGAACAGGTATTAATCACAAACTAGCAAGATAACGTCAACTCACATTATATCAGCCGACAGCAAAGAAATACGGGGAGAAGATAAAACCAGCATTATCTGTAAGGCAAATTGCAGCAAGTGTGAAAACATTATATTGGTCAAAGTGGGCATTCACTTTGTCTTCACACCCATAAACACATACTAAAAAAGCCATTTCGATTGAGAAAGTGTACAAGTCTTAAGTAGAGAGAACATCGATAGTCCCATAGAATTCACTGAAGCCAAGTACTTATATGAATCTACAACCAACAGACGTATTGATACAGAGAACAATTCATGTGGACAAAATGTTAAACATCATTAAATAAAATGACTCATTCATAAAAGAATGAAAAAGAGGATGGGGAATTTTCGGAGACAACCAATCACGTTAAAATTCGTAAATAGAGATGATTATTGGGCTCGTAGAGAAATTGATTATCTCGCTTAATTTGGAGTTAGCACTGAAAATGCTTCCCAGAAAGATAATGAAAACTCCGTACCTAAAATTTCCAGTTCACAGAGCGTTACAACATCAAAAGAAAACAAAATTTTACTCCATGAAATTACAATGCCTTTTGTTATTTTATGTTGACTAAGTTCTTTAGCTACGACTACAGGCGGAACTGACGAGGATATCAAAGCCAGAATCGGAAAATCAACGCAAGCTTTCATTACTCTCAAGTCTGTGTGGAGGTCAACACTCAGCACTCAGCATCAGAAATAACATCCGTCCGGATTTTCATCTCCAATGTAAAGTCAGTCAGTGCTACTCACTATACGGATCAGAGACTTGGCCAGCGCGTCATAAAGAGCATCTCAAACAAACTACAGACCTTCATCAACAGCTAGCTGTCTTCGCTCAATACTTCGCTCAAGATCAGATGGCCGGCCAGAAAAGATCAGGAACATGGATCTCTGGGAGCGAACCAATCCAGCAGGAACCGATTGTGAAACAAATAGACAGGAAGAAATGGAGGTGGATTGGCTGGCCATACGCTGAGGAAACCATCAAGTGACATCACCAGACAAGCCATCACTCGAGTGGGACCCGAAAGGGAAGCGGGCGGCGAGTTGGTCGTCAGTGCAAGGGTGACTTGGAGAAGGTCATCTGAGGAAGAGATGAAAGCATGTGGGCAGACTTGGAACGGGGTGAAAAAGTCGGAAGAAAACAGAAGGCAATGGAGGTGCGCAGCTGAAGCCCTATGTTCCTCTAGGAATTAAAGGATGCAATAATAATAAATAATAGTAAGTTCCTTAGCTATATGGTGTGATGACGCTCATTTTAATTCTAGTTTTTGTTTGGTGAGATGATATGTTCATAGGACAAATTACTGCATTTATTTTTAAAAGAAATAACTTGTTCGCCAGTGGCATTTATAGCCATTCAGCGTCAAATCTAATTATTAGTTCTTTAGCAACTGTAACTGTGAAGAAACCTAAAATGAATGAAATGCAAAAAACACTTGCTACTCAAATATGAAAGGATTTATGACTCACTATAGGGCCATACTGTGAAACGTATCTGGTAGTGACTTGTTAAACAGAGTAGATACTGAATTCTGAAAGTTATCACCTCAAAGGTTTTAACTTTCCTATAACTTCCTTTATCAGATGTGGTGCTTTGACACTTCATGCAACTTGGTTGAATGAGTACACTGTAAAACGAATCAATGAACTGTGACGTAAACTTAGAAGTTTATAAATACGCTAATTACGTTTTTGTGACTATATTTCCCCTAGAATAGTACAGAAGTTTAAAAAAGAAATAAGACGACACTCTCATCCAAAATATATCAAACCATTTTGATAAAGTCAAAACAAAAAAGGCTTTTATCTTTACCTCCTTAACTTGTTTATATCTTCCTCCAAAATTTTGATTGTTATTGTTGTTATGACTATTTTGCGTGAGAGAATTACAACAAAGGCACGTCTTATTATTATTGATTAGAAAAATGGTTCAAACACATGTTTTGGTTTTGTTAGCTTAAAAATGATAAATCGCCAAATATATGGTGGTATCGCTATTCTCAGAGTTGGTAGAAACTAGAATTTATGGATTATTAAAGCTGACACTTCTTGTTAGTGGTAATGTATTATATCAAATGACCTCTCGCATGTCACCCTTGAACGTCTAAATGACTGCTACCCATTTCGGGGTTCCATTAGAGAGCATGGTGTGCGATGTCACTTCTCAGTCTTTTCAGCGTAAGTCCGGTCAACCTTCACTTCCTTCGGTATATTTGTTGAACAACAGGTTCTCAGTTGGTTCATTACCACAGTTCCTTGTCATCTATCCCATCTGACTGGCTATTTCATCTCTAGTATAGAGCCATCAAGGCAGCTATTTATATAAGTTTGCAGCCTGTTAGAAATGCTTTTATTGACACACCAATTCTCTGGATCATATACATTCACTGATTTGACATTAGTTTTTAACATCAAATTCACAAGAGAAGAGGAATCCGAGAACAAAATACCATTTTTGGACGTCTTAGTCAGGCGAACAACTACAGGACAATTAGAAACTCAAGTTTATAGGAAATCAACTCACCCAGACCAAATACTGAATTACAACAGCAACAACCCAATAACACACAAAGGAATTGCATACAAACACTATTCAAGAGAGCAAGGACTCACTGCAGCACTCCCACCTTAAGGAAAATTGAAGAAAAGTATCTCATGGACGTCTTCCAAAAGAATGGATATCCACGGAATTTCATCAAGAGACATATACCCCCAAGCCAACCTACCAAAGCAAAAACCACCAAGGAAAGCACAAAGAAAATTGCCTTACCATATATAAAAGATATCTCAGAAATCACTACAAGACTCTTCAAACCTTTAGGAATTGACGTCGTACACAAACCAACAAAGTCGCTGCACTCAATTCTATGTCAACCAAAAGACTCAACAGCGAAAGAAGACAAAACCAACATCATCTACAAAATAAACTGTAACAACTGCGAAAAACACTACATTGGTCAAAGTGGACGTCCCCTTCGTCTTCGTATCCACGAACATAAGCTAGCCGTCAAAAGACATGATATCCACTCCCTCATTTCACTACACACATACAACCACGGACATCAATTCGACTGGGACAACGTTCAAATATTAGACAAAGGAAATAACAAGAATGCTAGAGAATTTTTAGAAGCTTGGCATTCCAGTGAATCATCAATCAATAGACACATCGACATAGACAAAATTTATCAACCAATAAGGAAGAAACTTCATACACAAAGGTTCAAAGTTCAAGGCAAAGAAACAACCGGTTCCAATGCAAGTAACCTAGAAGGTGTGAAAATACACACAAACAACCAATCACGTCCAAGGTCACCAGGAGAGATGATTAATAAACTCGTGGAGAAATCTAAAAGCTCACTTCAAATTGAAGTATGCGCTGAAGATGTCACCCAGTAAGGTGATGAAAGCTTCGCAAACTAAACATCCAGCTCAGAGAACAAAACCACATCAAAATCATCCACCTGAGCTACAAATCTTCTCTATCATATTAGTTTTTAAAATCCGAACTGTCTGGATTCAACATAGAACTTGGCACCGAAGTGCAGCAGTTCGAGTTGCCACCTTCCAAATAGCACACAGAGGTAGACAAGAAGATGAGTGAAGAGAATTTATAGAGTTTGACAAATATAAGAGTGAAACAGAATGGGTAATGGTAGAAAGGAATATGAAAGATTACAGAGATTGAATACATCTGCGCCATTGACAACGATTCTGAGCCATGTCACCTATTGTCTGCAGCCATTGATTCCTAGAGTCCCGAGGACCCCAACCCGGGAGTCTGCATCTCCCTACCTGACTCAGTTTAACTGTCAAGGATTTCATGGATTGATGCCATGTTTTTGTTTGGCCACCACTGGCTCTTTTCCAACCTGAACCTGTATCAGCTAACAATGCCCGTCGGGGGAGGCGGTGGTTAGGCATGCGCACCACGTGACCTAGCCATCTTAGTCTATGTAACTTTATAGCCTCGTCGATTGATTTTCCCTGTTTGCCCAACACTCTACGCCTAACGTCAACATTACTTATCTTGTGAAACCACCTAACGTGAGACAGAGATCGCAGACAGCAGCACTCAGCATCAAAAATAACATCCGTCCGGATTTTCATCTCCAATGTAAAGTCAGTCAGTGCTACTCACTATACGGATCAGAGACTTGGCCAGCGCGTCATAAAGAGCATCTCAAACAAACTACAGACCTTCATCAACAGCTAGCTGTCTTCGCTCAATACTTCGCTCAAGATCAGATGGCCGGCCAGAAAAGATCAGGAACATGGATCTCTGGGAGCGAACCAATCCAGCAGGAACCGATTGTGAAACAAATAGACAGGAAGAAATGGAGGTGGATTGGCTGGCCATACGCTGAGGAAACCATCAAGTGACATCACCAGACAAGCCATCACTCGAGTGGGACCCGAAAGGGAAGCGGGCGGCGAGTTGGTCGTCAGTGCAAGGGTGACTTGGAGAAGGTCATCTGAGGAAGAGATGAAAGCATGTGGGCAGACTTGGAACGGGGTGAAAAAGTCGGAAGAAAACAGAAGGCAATGGAGGTGCGCAGCTGAAGCCCTATGTTCCTCTAGGAACTAAAGGATACAATAATAAATAAGGCAATTGATGGCGATTTGGACGAAAATTAAAGGTGAAAATTTAGGCTCCTTGTTGATGACCACGCTACAGGAAAAGATAATATTCTAGCTATTCGCTTTACGAGCGAACCAACCAGGAATCGATTTTGTACCAAATATGTGGAGTGAAATGGAAGTGGATTGACCATCCTCTGAGAAGACCATCAAGTGACATCACACGTCAGGCCATTGCTCGAGTAGAACCGAATGGAAAGTGGCGAGTTGGTCGTCAGTGCGAGGGTAACATGGAAGAGGTCATGTAAAGAGGAGATAAAAGCATGTGAGCAGAGGTGGAGCCAGGTGAAAACGTTGGCAGAGAACCAAACGCAATAAAGATGTTCGGATGAAGTCCTATGTTCCTCTAGGAATTAAAGCGAACAATAATAATAATAATGATAAAACGAAGCTTGTGTTATGTATTTTGTTGATATCCACTTCTAAATGCATATGAAGACACGTAGAATTTCAATACTTCAGGAATATTAGGTTATTTATAAGATGTCTGCGGTAGACAGATTAGAATCCCTTCATAACTAAATTAATACTTAACATACATAAGTCTTCCTAAATAATCATGAACTATGTGAGAAGTTTTGGTAATATTCAGCATACGAAATAAATTCTGTGAAGTCCTCAGGCAAACTGACTTAAAATCTGTTGAATCAAATAACATGAAGTTAACCCCAAATCATCATCTAAGACGCATTTGCCTTTACACCTAAAATGATGACAGAGTGTTGAGGAATATAATCTACAGTGCATCCAAAGATCTAAATGATCATCAGTCAATAGCGAAGCAACTTAGTGAGTGAGCTCTTTGATTTCTTACCACTGAATTGTTCACTGTGATTTAAAATTGATCAAATATCTTCAGATTAATGTTCACTACAATCAAACTTTATTTCTTAAAGAGAAACGAATAAATGAAAACAAAACACGTAGATCATCGAAGAGTCTCTTTTAGGTGGTTTCATTTTCTTAGCTGTACAATCGCAAATATATATGCATTGTTTTGTATGTATGTGGACATTAATTTTGTCAAAAAATATAGACAATTAGTTCAGGTTATTTTAACTAAACAGGTGAAGACTGGTTATGCAAGTCAAGAAAATTAGGTGCTAATGAAATTAGGATTGTAAAAAAGGTGATGAGTTGTCACAAACAGTTGTTAAAAAAGAAGTTATGTAACAATATGAATAGCTTGATGAGTGAGTTTTACTCAAGGTGCACATAGGAACAATGTAGATAATACGAAATTACGTAAGAGTTCTGAATGAATACGTGAATTTTAAGCAATTAAAGAACAGGCAAAGAAACAAAATTAAGTCATCAAAATCAAAAAAGAAAACTCAAATCAAATCAAAACAAAAAATTGTTACCATGACATTAGAAGTGGTTGAGTAATCTTCTTTTGTATGCACAGCTTCGGTTTTTCTATGTAAATGGCTAGAGGTTCAGTGATACAAAGAAGACGAAACCGTATTGCCTTTGATAGGTTTTTCTTGACTCTGTAGATCACTTTGAAGCAGGAGGCGTTTGTTTAAATGGAATGATTAGTGTTAACCAGGTGTTCAATTATTACACTCCTTATTGCACCACTATTGCCGTTTCGCAACCATGCTGGATAGTGTTCTTGAATCCTATTGGACAGGGTGTGCGTCAAACGACCGGTGTACCTGGCTCCACATCAGCAGGTGAACTGATATATGCACATAGAAGTGGTCAGATGCGGGGTCTTGTCCTTGAGGCTTCTGCAGATCAGTGGATGACTGGAGAACAATATTCTTAGCGTTGCTGCAAAGAATGTTCTTCTCAGAGATGATGTGATCCTTCTCTTGAGAATATCGCTTGCTAAATTTCCCTTGAAATTCAAGTTCATGTAGAGTTTCTTTTTAGACGCAGTTAAAGTTTCGTTTCTCAGAGTTATTGGTTTTATATTTTTGTCGATGAATCTTATTGGGTATCCATTTTGATGAAGATTTCTCTTAGAATATCTAATTCTGTTTCCAGAACGTCGGGACTACAGATGTGTCGGATGCGGGTGGCAAGTGATTTAATTAAATTCCGTTTTTGTTGAATGGGTACCCAGCTATAGAAGCTTCTAAGTTGACCATTCCAGGTAGGTTTTCTATGGATCAATCTTTTTAGACTCCCATCAGTTCTTCTTGTTAGTTCCACATCAAGAAACGGTATTTTTGACTCGTTTTCTATTTCAAGAGTGAATTTTATTGCTGGATTGAAACTGTTAAATGTCTTCAGCAGTAGATTGAGGTCGTTGTTGTTGTCACAAACAATGAAAATGTCGTCCACGTATCTTTTATACAGTGGTAAATTGTTAATGCTTGGTTTTAGTGGACCTCTCTCTCGAGGCTTGGCACGAAGCAATCTGATAGTAGTGTACCCAACAGAGATCCCATTGCAATACCATCTTTTTGTCTCTAGATAGTGTCGTTGAATGTGAACTGGACGTTCAGAGTGCATCTCAATAATAATTCTTTTCAATATGTTGTTGGTATTCCAATAATGAGATGTTTATCATCTATACATTTGTATATAAAGCCAACCGTTTCCATGAGTAGGACATTGATGAAAAGTGACTCAATGTCGAATGACAACATAATTTTATTAGATACATTCATGTCTTGTATGCAGTCGACGAACTGAAATGTGTCTCGGAGCGAGCATGCACTGACTGAAAGTCGAATACTTAGCCTGTAGCATATGCTAACAAAGGATTATAAAGTAAACCACTGGATCACGTATTAAAAGAAGGTTTATTTCAGGAACTTACGAACTGAATGTCGTAAAACACGTAACACACCTTTGCCAAGATTTATCTTAACTGTTTAGAGATAGAAGATTCGAAAAACACAATAAGAACATCTTTTGTAGGACTCATCTTATTCTGCAAAAGCTGCTCTTATCACGTCATTCAAGATTATCCAGGGAAACAGTATCATCAAGCAAAGGATTGTTAATTGACCAAGATACCACGTAAAAATTTCTTAGACTGAAGCTTATATTTACATATATATTTTAAGTATTGATTTTGTAGGGATTTTGTTTGATTGCATGGAGGATTTAATCATGAGCTGACATGAGCTCAGCTCATGATTAAATCCTCCATATATATTTTAAGCAACTCATTTAGAGAGTAGAAGATTCATTACTGGTGAAATTGATTTCTGAAATTCTGTAGTTACAGAGTTCTATCTATTCCAAAAAGACAAAAGTCATTAGCTAGGAAATACAGAAAAATTTAGATAAATGGTATACTGACTCAAAGAAAGGGCCACCATCTTATTCTGACTTACCTCATCACTAATCAACATTGTAGTGATAGACTTGGGAGGGGGGAATATAAATACGATTGTATATCGTCAGAGAATATTATGCAACGGAGAAAATCTATTCGCTTAATTGTTTGTTTCTGTGCTCGGAATAACCATTAATAAAAGCATGTTTATAGGAGTAAATAAGAAGACAGTTGCAGCGAAGAAAATTTTCTTTTCGATGAAGTCATCATCTAGGCTGTACATTCGTGTATTTATATCAAATGGATGGGAAAGTTCCAGAATAATATCCGGTCAAGGGTCAAATTAATAAAAATAAAAATTGGGAATTAGAATGCCATAATAAACAGGGGGATGGATAAAACAAACAAAGTAGCATTATAATAACTAAGAAGACTGACATTGTGCAATTAGGGATTAGAAATGTAGAAATTGCATGGAGGATTTAATCATGAGCTGACATCAGTTAGAGAACCACTGGAAAACCTGGGAGTACTGGACAGCTGTTTCGTCCTAGTTTGGGACTCCTCAGCAGTACGCACCCACCGGGATTCGAACCCAGGACCTTCTGGTTACAAGGTGAGCTCGTAGACCATTGAGCCACTGGGACCCGATCCAATGGTCCTTGAATTCTAACTTCTGCCAGTTCATGACATAGCGCGACCACTTCGCAATGTCTTCTTCGATGAGTTACTGCCTCATCTTCGACCTGCTGTACCCTACTGGTCACGGCTTCCCACTAGAACCCCAGGTTAACTGCCTGAATAAGGCCAGTCACTAGTGACCATCAGATGAATTTTCAAGTATTGGTTTTTCGTAGGGATTTTGTTTGATTGCATGGAGGATTTAATCATGAGCTGACATCCCTACAAAAAAAACCAATACTTGAAAATTCATCTGATGCTCACTAGTGACTGGCCCTATTCAGGCAGTTAACCTGGGGTTCTAGTGGGAAGCCGTGACCAGTAGGGTACAGCAGGTCGAAGATGAGGCAGTAACTCATCGAAGAAGACATTGCGAAGTGGTCGCGCTATGTCATGAACTGGCAGAAGTTAGAATTCAAGGACCATTGGATCGGGTCCCAGTGGCTCAATGGTCTACGAGCTCACCTTGTAACCAGAAGGTCCTGGGTTCGAATCCCGGTGGGTGCGTACTGCTGAGGAGTCCCAAACTAGGACGAAACAGCTGTCCAGTACTCCCAGGTTTTCCAGTGGTTCTCTAACTGATGTCAGCTCATGATTAAATCCTCCATGCAATCAAACAAAATCCCTACAAAAAACCAATACTTGAAAATGTAGAAATAACAAAATAGACAGGATGTTTGGATAAAAACTAATGTGATGAATAATTGTTAATGCAATCAGGGATTAAATATGTAGAAATAGTAAAATGACAAAATAAACTCTAAGTTCGGGTGTGAAAATATGGTAGTGTAAACAGGGATTAAGAGAAACTTGAAATAACATGAATAAACAGGAAGTTTAGGTAAGAAAGGCGATGGGATGGTCATTACTAAAAAATTACCTGTTTATGATGGCCATGGCAAGGACAGGGGTTGGACGTATTTCTTTTGTATACAAAGCGTGGGTTTGAGCTTTTGTATAGCTAGCGCCTCGGCTATGCCCAGATGTCTTGATTTTACTCCCTTTGATAGGTTTGATCGAATCTTGTAAATGATTTTGAAGGATTTTTCGAATGGCGCTGAATGTCCTGAATTCACCAGGTGTTCTGTCATCGAACTATTTACCCGTTTTCGTTCTCCTTTTACTAGCCAGGCTGGATAGTGTTCACGAGCGCGTTTTTCAAGTTGGCGCATGGTACGGCCAACGTACTCAGCTCCACAAGAGCAAGTAAACTGGTATATGCACGTTGAGGTGGCCCAATGCGACAGCTTGTCTTTCGCGTTCTGGCTGAACATGTTTTTGAGAGGAGTTCACATGACTTCGATTCTAGATACAATGAACATATCAGAATTTTTATTTTTAGACTTTAATTTGAGGGAATTGACTTTTTTTAGTTTTGATTTCTTCATAAAATGACGCCATTTAGGGTTACCGAAAACCAGGCAGCACCAGACAGATTTTTTTAACTCCGTCTGAGATTTCTCAGCAATATCGACACATAACCTCAAAATCCTTAGTTTGTTAGTCAAGTACCTGTTCCATTCAAATTTCAGATTGAAATCCAATTTTATTTAAAACTCTGTCAGTGGCTGCCATACAGTGTGGCTATGAGAAGTGATCGCTATGCTCTGTTACCAGGTCTTTAAGGGTTCTGTAAATGACGTAGGTACTTGGCGAATCTGGGAGTTGAGGAATTTAAATACAATGGTCGTTTAGTGGGAACACTAAGTGACATAATTTCTGCTCTATGAGAAGACCTTCGTTTCGTTTCTTATCATAGATATGATTCTGTGACAAACGCTTACAATAAAAAGTGGTCTTAAGTCTTTTTTCGATTGCATCTGATCACCCGTGGTTAAAATTTTAACCTACCCTTAATTTAGCTAAATATTTATGAGAATAGCTAAGTAGTAATGTCCCTGACGTGGTTTCTAACATTATAATGGACACCTGTTCCTTCTCGATTTCAGATACCCTTTCCAGATGACTGCCTGTAAACACAAAACCCTACTCACAGAATTTCCTACCGATGCCTTCAACCATCTAAACTTTATAGGAATTTATTTTGAAGACAGATAATATATACCAAGTACAGGGGGCTAGCTCACTAATAATGGAATTAGAGCATATAATACTATGGTTTCTATCTACATGATATAGAACAGCATGCAAATCCTACAGTGAAAATATGATTTAAATCAATTTTGTCCGTTCAAATAAAATTACAGGTCAGTTGTTTTCGCGACGTTTTTCGCATAACCCTATAGGCTGATATTTAGTTTTGACTGAAGCATGTATTATATTATGGAACTCATACTTTTTATGTCCTTTAGCCTACTGGTTCAGATTTCATTATTTCAATATGCGAACTTAACCAGGATTTTAGAGCGTATACTGATGCAGAATAAATATCTAAAATAGTTATTCAGCGACTTTTAAAATTTCGATTGTCAACATTTTTGCTTTATTTTTGATTACAGCTTGATTCCACACCGTATTTTTGGTACAAGTATGGAATTTTCAGCATGTAATATCGGTGGCCCACATTTTGCAGACCAACCATAGATATCAGGTGTGCTTCGTCGGTAGCGGATCGAACCCCGGGTCATATGCATGATCGGCAAGAGTCATAACCGCTGTTCCACCAACGCACATGACGGTGGAGTGAAATGACACTGGTATTCTCAAGTATATTCCCTGTAATTCTTTCTGGAAGATTAGTGCCACAGTTATAATTCAGTAAATAAATGCCTAAGACTTTGAAACAAACGACAGTAGAGTCTGTTTAATGCAGTGTTGACTCCCCAACTAAACCTTAAAAGAAAATTCTGTTTGTTGAGCATAAACTATAAGTCTAACAAGACATAAAATATTCAAGTGTTGGTTTGTAGGGATTTGATTGGTTACGGGATTTCATCATGAGCTGACATTAGTTACAGAACTATTGAAAAACCTTGGAGTAATGGACGGCTGTT
Organism: Trichobilharzia regenti; assembly: GCA_944472135.2. Lineage (NCBI taxonomy): Eukaryota > Metazoa > Platyhelminthes > Trematoda > Strigeidida > Schistosomatidae > Trichobilharzia > Trichobilharzia regenti. The sequence goes on from OX235263.1 coordinate 29,287,805, forward strand.
TCGTCATAGTTTGGGACTCTTCATCAGTACTCACCCACCGGGATTCCAACCCAGGACCTTCTGGTTACAAGGCGAGCTCGTAGACCATTAAGCCACTGGGACCCGATCCAACGGCCGACCCATGAATTCTAATTTCTGCCAATTTATGACATAGCGCGACCCCTAGTCAATGTCTTCGGCGAGTATTTGTCCTCACAGAGCTTCATAACACTGTGATAGCGAATTACTGCAATTAATGATGTTTTAGGAATAGTTCACCGTATAATATATGGCCAGCAATAAGCACCACAAATATTTAACGGCTGAAATCAAATAATGGTTTATTTTATTTCTAATTTTGCTTAATCCGTATTAAAGTAGCTTCTGCATTGATAATGCGACGGCGGTAAACTAACATGAAAATGCTTTTTAATATGTCAGAAATTACCAAACTGTTAATGAAATTCTTCAGTCAAAACGCAAGACCTTATTTTACTTTAGTTATACTATTTAGTGTAAAAGAAACTACAATTGTGATAGGCACGACCAACCTTCGGTTTAAACTTTATTCGAAAAAAGCCTTTCCTGAGAGTGTATGTGAGAAGGGTTCATGCATACGTTGTACTTTAAAATTCTGCTGTTTAGACAGTACTAGGAAATTCATTTTAATTTGCATTGTCCTAATTATAATTGACATGCAGCTTATTTCGAAGTTGTCGCTTCATTTAAATGTGGCCAAATGGTTAATTAAATAGCTAAGCAGATTCGAATGAACAGAGGCGTGAATGACAGAGTAGGTATTCAAAAATGTAGGTGGTTAGTAAACCTAGTTAGTTTTTGTTCTCCATTCATTTGCATTATCTGTACTTATCGAAACTGAAAGTAGATCAATTAGACTGGTCAATAATAACATGAAATTGATTCAGTCATCTTACTTGTTCTGTATTCTTTCTTGTCTTTGAACTGTTTCATGTAGTATTGATAGTTTATAAGTTGTTTTGTAAAACACAATGTATGCTTAACTTTTCTCCCCATTATATTTTTTGACGGTATAGTATCCAATCTTTTGATCACATGTGACTAAGTTGCATTATCATTTCTGTATTGTAAGTGATTTAACCATACACTTTGTCTTGATATATCAGAATCTGTAGGTTTGCAGAGAGCGAAATAGTCTATAGCTTCTCTTACAATATTCATAGTTTTGTACAGATTCACTATCTACAACAATGCAGTGACATTGAACAAAATATAATAAACAATGAAGCCATTTGTGTAAAAGCAAGCTATGATGAGAGTGACTTCCTTTTAATTGCCTGTCATCTGATTTTACTTCATTTTACCGAATTGGCTGTTGTTGTGTAAATACCTTAGATATGATATTTTTAAGGCAGTGTATTCTCCCTTTTCAGGGTTATCATGGATTGCTACACTTGTAAATTAAAACAATTAGTCCCATTTGATAAATTTGAATAAGACATTAAGAGGACAAATTTCGCGAGATATCATTTCGCAGTCTCTTTACAACCGCTTTACAACTAACATGGTTAACAATAATAAAATAAAGGTCATGACAATTACTCAGTTAAATAATATATATATATCTTCATTTTACCAGTTTTGTTCCTATCCAGTATAAACGTTCCCTAGTGAAATGTTTGTTCTCAAGGGCCCGAAAAATATGCCTGAGTGACACACTGACGGATGAGCTTCGACATATACTTTCAGTTTTATTAGCTAATGGTTATCCGGAGAGCTTTATCACTCGTCACAGTAAAGAAAAACCACATCTCGAAAAGACAGCTTCTGTACCAAAGAAAGCTATCTTTATTAATCTACCATTCAACGGCGACCAGATTATGCAGTTGACAACTCAAAAACTTCGGTCAGCCATCAAACGCACATTCTACGCTGCATCTCTTTTTCTCACTTGCCGAACATTTTCGATCCCTGTACCTACGATTAAAGGACGAAATTCTGTGGACTCTACTTCAAACTGTATCTACAAGTTCACCTGCAGCTGCGGTGACACCTATATAGGTAGAACTAACAGAATGTTCCAATGTCGTCGAAAAGAACATGTTCCAAAATGGTTACTAAAACATATAGAAAATCCAAATACAGTTTATCTGAATAGAAATCTAGCATCATCCATTGCAAAACACTTATTAATGTCTGGTCACAAAATAAATATTAATGACTGTTTCACAATTATTTCACATAACTCTAATTCAAGGTTGGTTATTGAAGGTGATGGAAGCACTTTGGATTAATCACATACAGCCTAAACTGCGTGTACAAAAATCAATAGACTTCAATCTTCCCCTACCATGAACTGACTACCTGACCTATCTAAATATGATTGGTCATTAGTATGTACTTTTGTTTCTTATTTAACTGAGTATTTGTCATGAACTTTATTTTATTATTGTTAACCATGTTAGTTGTAAAGCGGTTGTAAAGAAACTACGAAATGATATCACCTCGCGAAATTTGTCTTCTTAATGCCTTATTCACACTTGTAAATGTCATTCTTTTCTGTTTTTGATAATTATTTGAGAAAAGGTTAGTTACAAAGATAATTCTGACGTACTTAATACGGGTCTGGAGAATTTGTAGTGAAGATATTGTTGATGAGGAACTGAAATAAGTGGAAGAAACCCTCATAGATAACGGGGATTCATTACGCTTCATAGAGGTCAATGGCAAATTACGTGGGAGAAACACATAGATTGGTAAGGTAACTACAAATGTGCTGCACCTAAACTTCAGATTTAGGGGTGACACTGCGAGTGAGATACTTAGAAATCATCTGAAGAGATTATTGAGAAGAACGTTTTTTACTGCTACTTTACGAATAACCTAGTCTAGTCATCCACAGGTGCACCATAACGTCAAGGAAAGGTTACCTCAACTGTCTAATTCCATATGCATGTAGATTTTCACCTACTCTTGCGGATGTAGGTACATAGGACGTTCGTCAAAAAGCAAATCTCATCGCGTTCCAAAGCACCTCCCAGTTTCGCTGAGCAAAGGAGAATGTAGAGATATTAGTTCATCAATATTGTAGCATTTTGTAGATACTGACCACGCAGTATCTGACACATCGCTTAATATAGTCTACAAAGTTCAACAAAGCTTGACAAAAAGGACACGAATGCATTTGCATCGTAAAGTAGGAGGCCGTGGCAATAAATAACATCAAGCCAGAACTTTGTGTATAAAAACAGTTTGTACTATCTCTTTTTTTACCATGGTCTTGATTCAACTGTGTAATTCACATTAAAACTTTGTTATCCTTCTTTATTCCATGTTCCATTTTTATTTTCCTTTTTTATAACTTTATGTTATTACATTGTAACAGTTTATCTAGTCTACTATTCTGGTAATATTTAACCTATCCTATATCTCCATTATATTATATTCAAATATTCACCTTTCCGAATGTAATTTATTTTCCTATCATATATTTCACACATATCTGTTGAACTTTAGGATGACATCAACTCAGATAAAGCAGTAAGAAGACGTAATTTGTCTAAATCGTATAATGTATTTGCGGAACACATTTCGAACAATCTGATCACACACAGACTTGTCATAGGAATATATATGAAATTAATAAAGAGTTAGGAGGTGAGAAGATAAACTTAGGTCAAGTTAAAAGAACATACTGAAGGTCAAAATAACAATGAAGATCACTAAACCAAACATGAGAGGTAATAGTACACCTGCCCCGGTATGAAAACTAAGTTTTCCAAGGAAGGTGGTTTAGTGTGATGACGAACTGCTTTTGAACGCATAAAGATGGTTTGAACATCCCAATTACTAGGGCTTCCACAAACTTTAGGATACACTCCAAACACGTTTTATAGATAGGTTTAAAAGATCTGTTAACATCAATTTTATGTCCTGTCTCTATAATATGTTTCACAATAGAGGAGGTAGGTCTTCTGTTCTCATTTTTATTGGATTCTAGGGATTCTATTTGCTTCTGAAACCATTTAGGAATATGCTCTGAAGCCCACCCTTACTTGCAGAGATCGATAAGTTCTTCCTAGGTATGGGCAGTCCCGCGTAAATTCAAATTGGTAAATACAGTGGGATGTGAGGTCATTTTTCGCATGTTCGAAGGGCTTAGATAGATATAATGACTTTACATTCCCTACTATTATGATATTAGCTGCATTAAAAGTCTTTTTAACCGCAGCGTTCAGTCTCTGTCTAGTTATCAAGCTGCTTTGATGCCCCATATAGGGTAGCTTGATGTACACGTCTTTCTTAGGGGCGAGTTAAAGAGTGGGTCTTGGTGTTCTGTCTACTTAATATCTCCTGATGAACTTGTCTGGATAGTTGTTATCAACCAGAGTTTGTGTCAACTTTCTTTCTTCTTCATCAAGTGTGTCTTTGGTGCATATTCGTTGGATTCTACTGAAGAGGCAACTTACTAAGGCTCTTTTATACCGAACAGGGCAGAAACTGTGGTAATTAAGATACTGTCTTGTTTAGTTATTCATTCATATAACTAATCAATTGTGACTCATAATCCTACACACCAATATTATTACATATTGTAATATGAATTGTAATCATAAGTGATATGCCTTGTTGTGCCACCTCAATTTTAAATCGAGTAAATGAAGTTCAGATTGACATATCACTTACGCCTGTAGCATAGGAAGACGACAGTTTATCTTTCCTAGACATTTTGCTTAGTCGACGGCTTGATAGATCAATAAAACTATCTATTTATAGAAAACCTACCTAGACAGTATGGTATCATAATTATCACAGTTTCTGCACTGTTCGGTACAAAGAAGCTTTATTAAGGTGCTTCTTCATATTCCTAAATGGTTTCAGAAGCAAATAGAATCCCTAGAATCCAATAAAAATGAGAACAGAAGACCTACCTCCTCTATTGTGAAACATATTATAGAGACAGGACATAAAATTGATGTTAACAGATCTTTTAAACCTATCTATAAAACGTGTTTGGAGTGTATCCTAAAGTTTGTGGAAGCCCTAGTAATTGGGATGTTCAAACCATCTTTATGCGTTCAAAAGCAGTTCGTCATCACACTAAACCACCTTCCTTGGAAAACTTAGTTTTCATACCGGGGCAGGTGTACTATTACCTCTCATGTTTGGTTTAGTGATCTTCATTGTTATTTTGACCTTCAGTATGTTCTTTTAACTTGACCTAAGTTTATCTTCTCACCTCCTAACTCTTTATTAATTTCATATATATTCCTATGACAAGTCTGTGTGTGATCAGATTGTTCGAAATGTGTTCCGCAAATACATTACACGATTCACACAAATTATATTCTCTTATTGCTTTGTCTTAATATTATTATAGCATAAATGTCACTTTAGTATTTCCACTCACTGTCAAACTGCCACACGCAGACACAAGAAAATTAATCGTTGTTGAAATCGTTGACAGATAACGGGCAAAGCGGAAACAGGAATAAAATGGACTCACACGAAAAGAGACTTGGAGGATCTGGACTTCGCACATGATATATGTCTGATTAACCATAAGCTGGAAGATATGCAAGTGAAAAGCAACAAGCTGGCTGAAGAAGCATCAAAGATAGGACTTCAATTCAGGTGAACATAGAGAAAACAGAGGTGATGAAGATTCCTGGACACATCGACAACAACAGACAACAATCAGCCAGCATAAATGGGAGGAACCTGAAAGAAACAACCTCCTCCACCTACCCACCTACTTGGGAAGCATCCTTTCAACTACAGGTGGGCGGAACTGACGAGGATATCAAAGCCAGAATTGGAAAATCAACGCAGGCTTTCATTACTCTCAAGTCTGTGTGGAGGTCAACACTCAGCACTCAGCATCAAAAATAACATCCGTCCGGATTTTCAACTCCAATGTGAAGTCAGTCAGTGCTATTCGCTATACGGATCAGAGACTTGTCCAGAGCGTCATAAAGAGCATCTCAAACAAACTTCGGAACTTCATTAACAGCTGTCTTCGCTCAATACCTTGCTCAAGATCAGATGGCCGGCCAGAAAAGATCAGGAACAGGGATCTCTGGCAACGAGCGAACCAACACAGCAGGGACCGATTGTGAAACAAATATGCAGAAAGAAATAGAGATGGATTGGCTGGGCATACGCTGAGGAAACTATCAAGTGACTTCACTAGACAAGCCATCACTCGAGTGGAACCCGAAAGGGAAGCGGGCGGCGAGTTAATCGTTCAGTGATGGGGCGACTTGGAGGAGGTCATGTGATGTGGGGTGAAAGCATGTGGGTAGACATGGAGTTGGGTGTAAACTCTAGCAGAGAACCAAACGCAGTGGAGACGCGCAGCTGAAGCCCTATGTTCCTCTAAGAATTAAAGGATATAATAATAATGTTAATAATAATAATAATAAGAAATCGTTGAAAGGGGAATTTTCTTCACTAAATTCTTTGTGTTTTATGAAATTTCATTTCAAAGAAACTTAGTTTTTTGATTTGGCACTTCATTATAAACGCCTGTTATTGGTTGGAACTTATGTCCTAGAAACAAATTTTGGGATGTAAGAAGGTATGAACCAAACTTATTGCATGAGAAATGATGAAACTCCCCAAGTTGTTCATTCGGAGGTAGGTGAAATAGTTTTAGAACCGGATGGCAGCTGGCTGGTAGTCGACGGCTTACTCCAATAGTGGTATATCTGTTATTGACATGAGTTTAATATAAACACTGGTCCACGCGCAACCAGTTGCCTTTTAGACACTTTTTGCCCATCTTTAATTGCTTTGCTTTCTGAGTGGAACATAGAGCTTAAAGCTTTGAATTTTAATTATCAGTTGTGTTATTTTACGGGGCTCGACTGCTAGTCTCAGACCCAATCTGTCTATTTTTAGGGCTTGCTACAGCCTAGTAAAATAGACAAGGTCTTGGAATTCATCTAATCTGGACCTCAGGCATATTTGTGCCCATTATCTATATTCATTAATTATGATTCATCTATGTATAAGTTGAGAACATTTAATAAATACACATTCGCAAGTTATCACAATTCTCAAAAGAATGGATAGTGAACAAAGAGTACTCTTTTCGATAACCCCTTCATCCTCACGCTCAACATTTATACGTACATTATAGTGAATGAATGATTTAGTGTTGTGAACGACATTAATGTTGTTTAAATAACATCGAATCAATAATATTGATGGATTACAGCTGAATCGCATCAACATAAAATAAGCTGAATGTCAGAAGAATTAGGAAGGATGATATTACAAATTCATGAGTTTATAGTTTCTACTAAAGGCCAGGGCAATATTAGCGGCTGGACTTGCTTCTCTTGGATACAGAGCGCCGGTTGTTTGAGGCGAATCGCAATAGACTCTGGTGTTTGGAGCCTGCGGTGCTTCGATGTTTTTGGTAATTTATTTGGCACCCGGTATAATATAGAGAAGGATTCATCTACGCTGGCTTTGTGGCCGGTTTGCACCAGATGTTCCAATATCGAGCTGTTCACTACACCTTTACTTAGCCATGCTGGGAGATGCTCTCGAGGTTGCACGAAAAATCGAGTTCCTAGAGCAACGGCCAATATAACTGGTTCCCCTACAAGCTCAGTTGAATTGGTAGATACAATTTGAAGTGGCTAGTCTAGGAACTTCATCTTTCAGTCGAGGAATCACCATCGGTCGTGTAGAGAATAATACGTGTAGTTCGCCAGCATTAAAATTTATTTGAACTGATTTTTTTAATTTCTTCGCAATTATCTCGCTTTGTATATCGCCCATGAATTGTAGTCGTATATAAAGAGGCTTCTTTTTTACAGATAGTGAGTAGTCCTTTTCCGTTTTCTTTGTCATGTGTTTCTTGATAAATTTGTCGGGATAGCCATTTTCGATCAAAGTATCATATACAATGCTTAATTCATCTTCAATTACTTCTTCTGAGCATATAGCTCTAACTCTGTGGCTGAGGTTCTTCAATAAGTTTCTTTTATACTTGATAGGAACGAAGCTTTGAAAATGTGTATATTGTCCTGTCCAAGTGCTTTTTCTATCCAAATATCTTTTTATGCCACCATCTGGTTTTCTTGTAAGTAGGACATCCAGGAAGGCAATTCTGTCTTGGGATTCCTCTTCGCATGTGAATTTCATAGCCGAATGTACTTCATTGAATTCAGTAATTATTGTACTCTTATCAGAACCATTATCACAAAGAATAAAGGTATCATCCATATATCAGCAATAAAATGAGAGCTTACTGATAAGGTTGTTCAGAGGTCCATTTTCTAGCTTACTTAGAAAGAAATCAGCCGAAATGGGGTCCAATGGGGAGCTCATCGCCACCCCGTCCACTTGTCTGTAAAGCATGCCGTTAAATTTGAAATTTACATTCATGGTACATCTTAATATCAATTCTTTTAGGATCCCAGTATGTGTGCCGATGTTTATCGACAGCTTCTCCACTTGTTCACCTATGTAATTACCTGTTTCTATTAAAAGTACATTTGTGAATAATGATGTTATGTCCAGAGATATCATGGTTTTGTCCTTGATTCGTTGAATGTTATTTTCATTATTATTTACACAATGTTGTATATAATTATTTGTACTTTGTTTAACTAAAACAAAATGTGGGCACTGAAAAATACCTGATTTCGAATGTTTTACTTCTCTATAGCAAATGAGTCTGATCGATTAACCTGAACACTATAGTATTATGGTGTAATGTGCTGAATTTTGTTATTTCCATTCTGTGTTGACATCTCTCAACAATTTTCAAAAATTATTTTAAAAGTCAATCTGAACAAAGAATATTCTCCTCAATAATTTCTCTTCAGGTTCTTACAATTATAAAATATAATATTTGTGGTCGTCACAATAATGGCCAGTTATGTGGCGGATACATTTTTAACGTAGAATAACAGACTAGTAATGAGGTGTCAAAATAGATAGTCGTATTTGTAAAATGAGAGACAATGGTGGTGATTAGTCATAATAGATTTGTAAAGTGTGGGGTAGAAAAATTGACAAGTCATTTCAAGGTTATAAAACGTATCAGGTGAGTGGCTAGTACAAAGCGGTATGTATTAAACCAGAGATAATAAGACTGCAATGAGAGGTTCATCATAAAATAGCGAACGTGTGAAACGAAACAGATGGAGGCATATGTTGAGAGAAGAGATATTATCACCAGTAACAAGTTCGGATAGTATAAATAGAAAATTCGACAGTACTGGGAGAATGTTTGGATGAAGGGTATATATTATGAGGAATATTAATAATAATAATTGTAATAATAAATATTATAATAATAAGCAAAGGGAAAAAATGACCAAACGGGTTAAGGAGGAGAAGCACTCTTAATGAAAAGAAGAATCATCAGTCCAAGTTTGGTCACGGTAAAAATCAACGTCTGGACGTGTTCGTTTTGGATACAAAGTTACAGTTTAGTCGACCTTACTGCAACAGCATCAGCTATGTGTAGGAGACGTAAGCGAATCATCAATCCAAGTTTGTCAATTTTCCTACCTCACACTTTACAAATCTATTATGACTAATCACCACTACAATTGTCTCCCATTTTACAATATTTTGTATTTGACTTAAGTCTAGCATGTTTGTCACACAAATATGACTATTTATTTTGACACCCCATAACTGATCTGTTATTCTACGTTAAAAAATGTATCCGCCGCATAACTGGCCATTATTGTAACGACAACAAATATTATTATATTTTATAATTGTAAGAACCTGAAGGGGAGAAATTATTGAGGAGAATATTCTTCGTTCAGATTGACTTTTAATTCATGATATGGGAATATTTCAAATTATTAAAAATTATTTTACTTTTCAATAACTCATACACTTTTCTGGTGATAGGTGTTTAATTTCTGTATTCAGTACGGTTAAATCTAATCATTTGACCTATATTTGCATGTATACACCCTGATATAGCTTGAATTTTCAGCCTGATATTCGTTTACCGGTGGTTATTATTCGCATCTAGAGGTTTTACTTCTTCATATGATGCAAAACGAGGTATTACATGAAACTCAGATATAACAGGAACCGACAATTTTAACAATGTGTAAAACTGAATATCCACATTCAAACTGAAATGTGAGGTTCACATTCATCAAAAATGATATGCATCACTACCTATGATAAATGTAGGTGATCAAATTAAAAACCTTGTATTAATATGAGGTTATAAAATCACACCATTGTAGAACGCATAACATTAACAATGAAGGAGCCTTTTTTTTAACTATAACAGATTACAGTTTTCACTAGTGTTTAGGACATTTGAAATTAGTTATGCAATAAAAATTACCGGGTGAGATTACACGCAACTAAGTTTGATAACGTAATAAGGACAAAAAAATGAATATATTTGACAATAAAAATGTACGGAGAGAAAGAGCAGGAGTTCCCGTAACACTTGTGGAACTAATATGTTTGGTTTAACAGTTGTGACATAAACGTGTTTCTTCCTCCAGTGTTGTGGATTCGGGCTACGTGGATACGGAGGACAAATTATTGAATGATGTAGATAAATTTAACGTAAATGATTAAACACTGATTACAGGATTTCATCATGAGCTGACATTGGTTAAAGAACCATTAGAAGGCCTGGGAGTAATGGACAGCTGCTTTGTCCCAATTCGGGACTCTTCAGCGGTTCGAATCCATAACCTTCCCAATATAAGGCCAGCTTGTAGACCATTAAGTCTCTGGGACCCCATCCAGTGGCAAGCCCATGAATTCTAAAATCACGACAGAGTGCGACCACTAGCCAATGTCTTCGGCAAGTATTTGTCCTGACGGCCTACCTGCTGTACCCTACTGGTCACGACTTCCCACTAGAACCACAGGTTACCTGCCTGAATATGGCCAGTCTCCAGTGAGCATGATGATGAGCTCATGATAAAATTCTGCAACCAATCAGTCAAATCCTCACAAATCAATACTTGATTAAACACCGAACTTGTACCTTGAATATGAAGACCTAAATGCATAGTTCTTGTTGTTGTAAGAATATACTTTTCGTCGCGCTTCCGGACTTCTTGTTCTTCTTCGTGCGCTTCAGTGTGTCTCAGTGGTTGGTTGGTCAATGTGTGTGCTGTTTCCTGTTTTATACGTGAAACTGCTCCCCAAGGTCCAGTTGTCCTTACAATTTGTAACGACCATAACCAACTCGTTGTGCTCTGAACACAGGGGAGCTATCTTTGCGTCCTACTGTGTAGCTGACAAGGCTTCCTTAAGTAAATCTCAGTCACAAAATGCTCTAAAGACAGCAAAAAAATGATTATTTGTCGATAGATTTGTAGTTGCATTCAAAAAATATTACATCAAAAACTCAACAATGCTTCACTGATGCTGTTGGGCAGCTGTAAAGTTCGTCTAATTTTCTAAGCTCAAAACAAGTACTATAGAAAAAAATTAGTTAACTGAAATTCAACCGTAAAAAGTACCTTAGAATCAAGTGGAATATTTCCAACAAGGCAGGATCAAAACTTTATCCATAGGTATCACGCACCAACAACTCCATGAAGACAGTCAAAGGTCAGAATGACCTGTATTCACTCAAACAAAATTACATCTCAAAACAATTCATCATCAATACATCACACTACCACAAAGAGAAGAATTAAAATTAGAAGTCAAAAACAAAGACAAAGACAAATAATACGGATAAGGTCAACGTATGATATGAAATGCAAATGTCAGGACAGCGATATCCAGTCTGGGATAAAAAGGTTAAATATAAACTGTTTAAATAACTATGTCCACTATAAATCTGATGAGTGGATAAATCTTTCTTTTATGCCAGACGAAATATTCTGAAATGGAAGAAAAGTAAACGAGTATTTAAAAAAATACTGGATCATTTCAGTAGACAAATGTTATGACGTTCAAACAATGTAAGCTTTAAGGCTTAAAGTACAGGAGAGTTCTCATAAGAAGCAGGAGTTTAGCATCATAGGAAGCTTATCATATGATATAATCGAACTTTCTTAAATTGTTTTTAGCGCACAGTTTCATTTAATATATAACTTATTATGCATTACCTCTCTAAGGAAATGTAGGATAAAAGAGGTTTACGGTTGTTTGTAATTCACTCCACTGAAATGATCCAACTGTTTATATATGGTACAAGCTGTATGTACCAATCACCCTATGACATTTGAAAACATAATATTTGTACTAATCACGGTTTTTTTGGTTGACTATATGAATTACAGTCGTCATTATTTCAACTGGCTGATGTGTTGAAGCATTAAAACAATCCACTTGTGCAAATACAATTTAAACTAGCCGAGTGACTTTAGTTTTCTGAGTGATAAATGTAACGTGATCTCTTCCCTTCTTGTTTATGATAATTTTCCTTTTATGTTTCTGTTGTCCTCACTCAGTACTCAAGATCAGATGGCTGGCCAGAAAAGATCAGGAACAGGGATCTCTGGCAACAAGCGAACCAACCAGGAACCGATTGTGAAACAAATAGGCAGGAAGAAATGGAGATTGATTGGCTGGCCATACTCTGAGGAAACCATCAAGTGACATCACTAGACAAGCCATTGCTCGAGTGGAACCCGGTTGGGAAGCGGCGGCGAGTTGGTCGTCCGAGAGTGGGGTGACTTGGAGGAGGTCATGTGAAGAGGAGATGAAAGCGTGTGGTCAGACTTGGAGCCAGGCGAAAACTCTAGCAGAGAACCAAACGTAATGAAAACGCGTGGCTGAAGCCCTATGTTCCTGTAGGAATTAAAGGAAATAATAATAATATAATATGTTTCTGTTGTCTGAGTATAACTCACTGTATTATGACGCAACTTACTGTCTACATATTATGAACTCATTAATTTTTTGTCTTGATTATTCAACTCTCTTTAAAGATATCTATAACTTCTTTTAGAATTTTTAAATTTCTGTGTATCAGTGACATAAGTGTGATTCCTGAGTACTTTTATTACTTCAGAGTCTCCTATTAACCGATATCATGTGGTCTTTGAAAAAAGCTTTGCAAAATTTCTCTGTGTATATGTTTAATAAATTTTTTATAAGTTGTATCTGGCTGACTAAGAAATGGACAAAGTAGAATCGTATCACCTCATTTAGCTCAAAGCGTTTCTATTTTACTTTATCTTTTAAAAACTTTCTTGTTTCATTTTTAGAGCTATTAGTCTACATATCATAGACAGTTTATAAAAGAAGATCAGGTATTGTTTAGCTGAAAATCACGCCATTCATTTGTTCGGAAGAACTATGCTTTATGTAAACAACTTTTAGTGAAAAACGTCTATTTGCGATGGACTTATGTTCATTGTGATAAACTTGTGTTAACCCATCATTTTTAAAACTAAGAATGCATTACATAAATACGAACTGAGAAATGAATTGCTCGTCAAAGGGAAGTTACAGCTCCATTCGCCAATGCCCCATTTGATGGCATCAGAAAAATACCAGTGGCATTTGTGATATAATAACATATATATAATATAATAAGCATGTTGGCTATTTATCGTAAAGAGACAAAGCAGTGGTGTTTGGAATTTGGACTGATACATATCACCGAGATGAGGTTGGATTTTAAGTTCTAAATTGCAAACCATCATACAAATGATGTAATTAGATATTTCAACCAAATCTATAAATCAAGTGATATAAAAATTTTAGGAAATCATGAACTCAGTGATAAAACGCTCGCCAACCACGCACGTTGTCCAGGAGTCGATCCTCGCCTGACTCACTCCTAAACCTCGATAGGTCGGTTGTAGGACCAGTAAAGAGGGAAGGTTGGGCTTGTGGCTAGCAACTTCATCCATTAAAAATAAAAGCCACTGCTACCGAAACTTCAGAGCTCTACCTTGAAAACTTATGTTCCATTTAGGACGTAAAGGAATAAAAAAGAATAGGTGAACTCCACAATCAACCTTGTTAATTACCTAGGGGAAATGGTAAACACTTAATCTTTGCTTATCCGATAAATGTCTTAGAACAAGGTGTGTCTAAATGAAGGTTAGTCGAATCTTAAAATACATCCATAACTGAAAGACAGTCTTTTAAAGAGTGTTTAACTTTATTTTGTTTATTTATACTAATCAAAATTTATCTGTAAACATGAAGTAACTGAATATTACCAGTGAAGATGGATAAAATTACGAATAGATATCTTGTTCTTTTAAAGGTGGTGACTAACTTCTTACACAACTCTTCATTATGCGTGCCTATTTGTTGCTATTAACAAACAGAATTGGTAATGTAGAACAAATATTAGCTCTGGTTTTATGAGGGTGGATCAGTTAACTCCATTCTTCACATTCTGGAACATATTGTTTGCATACTGTTGTTTAGGTGACTGATGGTAGGCTTAAATTAACAAAGATTTTCGATGACTATGTTTGAATCACGTAACAGAGTCACAGTCTATTAAAAGCAATTCTGCACTGTACATACATCAAAACAGTCCATTAAGGATATTCATATTTTCTATTTAAAAGTATTAATATGAAAGTAAAACAAGATGTATAGTGATGAAATTGAGGAAGTTTATGGTTCAGAATGTCAACCAGATTTTCAACTACGACTAGAACCACCCGACTGTCTACATGATATCTTTCCGAAAAATCAATGCCTCCAAGAGAGAGGAGACCTGTTTAAGTACACAAATATCATAAATATCTAGGAAAATAATGTGTATAAGGCAAAATTTAGTAGAATTGAGTAGCATAGTTTGTTATTTTACAAATGATATGTTGTGGCTGAAAAATACAGAAACCTTAAATTGAAATTTTGCGTTTGTAAAAGTTCATTGTATACTGTTTCTTTTGGCATACTTTCATTATTTCTGTATTTTTCCACAAGGATCTTTCATTTTTTTGTCCTGTTTGTAGCATTAATTACCTGTTACTTTTCTACTCAAGATTCTTAAAGTAGATATAACACAAAATCAACTAATAATAAATTCTTGTCAGTAGCTCACGTCACACTTTAAATATCCCTTCAACTTCACTAAAGATATTTATTGACAAAGGAATTAGACATACGATTCTCTTAAACTTAAGAAGTAGTTTAATGTACATGCGAACGGAAATTTTTCAATGTTAAACAACTGAATACTGAACTAATTTAAGAAAGCGCTTAAATCAACAGGATCGTTACAAAATTTACTGAGTTGACCGAAAGATCTATTGCTAAAATAGAAAAAAGAACTTACTGAAGATTGTTCACAACAATATACTGAACAGTGAAGTTACTAAATTGTCAAAAGAATAGTGTGAAATATTCCCATATTATGAATTAAAAAGTCAATCTGAACGAAGAATATTCTTTTCAATAATTTCTCTTCAGGTTCTTACAATATATGCCTCCACCTGTTTCATTTAATATATTCGTTATCTCACTATGAACCTCTCATTCCAGTCTTACTATCTCTGGTTTAATACATACCGCTTTGTACTAGCCACTCACCTGACACCTTTTATAACCTTGAAATGACTTGTCAATTTTTCTACCCCACACTTAACAAATCTATTATGACTAATCACCACGACTGTCTCCCGTTTTACAATATTTAGTAGTCGATTTCAGCCAACTAGCACGTTTGTCACACAAATATGACTATTTATTTTGACACCCCATAACTAATCTGTTATTCTACGTTAAAAAATGTATCCGCCGCATACCTGGCTATCTTTATTGTAACGACCACAAATGTCAAAAGAATGTTTAGATACTAATTTGAATTAAAAAGGGCTTATACATGATGGTTTCTTTGAATATTGGAAAAATGTATTGTCCTACATCGTACAAACTCAAAGACAGCTTAATAGCATACAGTAAACCAGTCGGTACTCAAACAGAACTTCATTTAAGAAACATGGAAACACAGACGTGGTTTGAAGTTTACTTTGAAAAAATCAACTAACCAGACAAAAGGTAACAGATCGATCAAAGTTCGCCATCGTGGCACCAAAAATACCACAGTTTCCTACACATTGAAATGTGATGCCAAAGTCTAATGTGACTTAGATCTTCAACCCTACTCTTAATAAGATAAAATTCAAAGGATTGGAGGTGTGTGTGGCTACATAAGTGTCTTTGTAACTCGTATATATATATATATATATACATAGATCACTTCTGAGTGAAGTTACTACCGGTGAAAATGTCTTGAAATAAAGCAACTATGGGAGTATTTCAGGGCCCTGAGAATTCCAAATACTTCGAAGATGCCGCGTGTTACAGATTTTTTGAATAATAGTACAATAACATTTGCTTTACACACTGTAAATGGAAACGCTTGATTCATATCTAGTCAGGTGACTTGATTATTTGTTCGGTATGATTTGTAGCATATGATGTAGTCTGAGTTCATGTTCATTACTTATTGATTTGCATAACACTACGGTTAAATCGCCAAACAAATATGCAGGAGAAAGTGGAGATGGATTGGATACTCGCTGAGGAGACCGCTGGGTGACATCGCGCGAGCATCAGGCCATTGCTTGAGTGGAACAGGCCGAAAGGGAAGCGGCGAGTGGGATGTCAGTGCAAGGGTGGGTGACATGGAGGAGATGGTGTGAAGAGGAGTTGAAGGAGTATGGACTAACATGGATGCAGGTGGAAAGTACAGCAGAAGGAAGACAGAAGTGGCAAGTGGAGACGTGGAGTTGAAGCCCTATGTTCCACTAGGAACCCAAGGGAACAATAATAATAATACGGTTAAATCGTACCTTTTTCATAACTATAACAGGTCAAATTTTTGAAATTTAATATTCACATATATCATGCCCATTTAGTAGTTATTGAATGCACTCGTTTGAAAACCTGCCCAGACAGTTAAATGCATAAATGAATAGATAAATAGCCCTTTAACTTCATTAATTCTAAAAGGTCCGAAAGCCTTTTGATTCACATAGTTTGTTTCACAAAGCAGTGAGCACTGTAGTTCTGAATGTCAGCAGTGCATTTTTGATGAGAGATAACATTGTGCGTCCACATGTAAGCAAGTATCAGTTTTAAATCAATATGCTTTAACTTCATCATAAAACATATGTATATAATCACACTTGTCGTAAACTAAATTTGGATAATAAAACACAGTTGATGAAAAAATCTATCGAAAATGCTGTAATGAAGACTAGCCTTTGCTAACTGCTTCCAGGTATCTGCAGGATTTACTTTTTATCTTTGGTAAGCAAATAATTTATCAAAGACTAAGAATTTCATTATACAACACAACATTATTGTCATTTTATGTAAATAATCCTTTTCTAGGAGGAAATTACCATCCTCTGAACCTTTTAATATTTTCACCGATATGTAAAATGTTGTTTGACGAGTTTTAATTTTTGTAGTATTTTGTTTCCTGAAGTGGGGCTTCAGAAACACATTCCCATTCCACTGTTATCTGCAATCCTCTTAAGCTAGCTGTATGAATGATCATAAGCAGTCCTCTCATTCATATCACACTCAGATGTCCAACTCGCCTTTCTCTATTCAGGTTTAATTCGAGAGATAGCCTGACGCGCGAAGCCACTCAACAGTCTCCTCTGTGTTTGTACGATCCATCACAATTTACTTCGGGATACTCGTTTAGCAGTAGGTTCTCGATTAGTTCAATCTCAAAGTTTCTTGTTGCCAATTCTTTCTGACCTTTTGATTTTCAGTATCGATCAAAGTCAGCTGTTGATGAAAGTTTGCAACATGTTGTAAATGCTTTTTGTGATGCTCGCTCTAAGTTTCTGACCCATATAGACGAACTCATTTCATATTTGTGCTGAAAATTTGAATTTTGTCCTTTCTGCTGAGTGCTAAAGACTTCCAAAGTGATTTCAGACAGATAAAGGTATATCTTGCCTTTCCGATTCTGGCTGGCTTCGACATATCCATCCATTCCTCCTGTAGCTAAAATGGTGCTTCCTAGGTAAGTAAAGGGAGTTACCTCTTTCTCCTGTTGATTGTCACTGGTACTAATTGTTGGTGCTGTTGACTGGTTACCTTTATCAACTCCATCTTCTATGTGTTCACTTGGAGTCCTATCTTCACAGCCTACCTCTTCAACCAGTTTGTTGGTTTTTACCTGTAAGTTTTCGAGTGTGTGTGACATTGAACATAAGTCATCCAAGAAATCCAGATCTTCTAGACTCTTTTTATCGGTCCAACGTATTTCTGTCTTCCCCTCCCTGTGCACAGCTGGACGCATAATCCACTCCATCACGATTAATAATACTCATCGGTGATAATAGACAGTCGTTTTATACTCCAGTATTCACTTCAAAGGCTTCTCTCAGTTTTCCACTGTGGATCAACTGGCACGTGACACTAGCCGATAGCTGTCGAACAAGGCTGAGAAAGATATGAGGCACTCTACAATGTCAAACTAGTTTCCAAATCACTTCGTCGTCAGTGCTGTCGAAGGCGTCTTCAAAGTCGATGAAACTGAGTTAGAAGTTTGACTGCAATTTTATGCTTTGTTCTATGATGGGCATGCCTAGAGTTGCAATTCGATCAGCATATTATTTGCCTTTCTTGCATCCAGCTTATTTTGAGGCCGCGGAGTTCTGTATTCAGTGCATCTTATATTCTCTCTAGGATGATGTGGTTAGAGGCTTTGCTTGATGTGGACAGGAGCATGCTTCTACGCCAGTTATTTCAGAGGTCGAAGTCACCCTTCTTTAGTAGCTTGATAAGGTAGCAAGCCTTTTTCCAATCAGTAGACACCATTCCTTCATTCCAAACGTTTTGCAATATTGGCGTCAGATTATCCTCTGTGGTATCAGCGTCCGTTTTTAGTGCCTCAGATCTGGTCCCGCCGCCTATCCAGACTTCCGTAGCTTGATTGTTATAAAGACTTCTGCTTTTGTTGGAGGGTTGGTGTCCACTGGTAATTCAGTGGCTGTTTGTGGTATTCCTGGACGAGTTACAGGTGATGGTTGATTAAATAGTCCTTTGAAGTGATCTGTCCATTTTTCTTTACTTTTTAGTAATTACGTTTCCTTGACCAACTTTATTTGCTCCATCTGCGTTGACCTCTTCCCAGATAGCAGCCTGCTTATCTGATATAATTTTTTGAGGTCTGTTTTACCTGCATCCTATTCAGCTTCATATGCCAGTGTGTCGTAGAATTGTCGTTTGTCTTTTCTGGCACTCTTCCTCACTTCTTCATTCAGTGCAGTGTCCATTGAACTCAGCTTCTCCTTCTGTTGTTCGTCTTGGCATTGAATCATCTTCTCTTTCACCATCCTCCTCTCCTCGATTAGCTTCCAGGTGGTGTCCGTTGACCATCATTCCTTTTCTTGTCTCTTCCTTCTTCCTAGAACAGTTGTACATTTTTCCCTGAATATCGTTTTCAGAGAGCTCCAATGTTCTTTCACACAGGTTTCCTCAGTGATGTCATGTAGTGCATGTGACTTTGCTCTCATCTGATTTGTAGTGAAGGTATCCCTTGTAGTTTTGTCCTTCAATTTCTGAATGTTGAACTTGAGTTGTGTTCTGTCTCCAGTTGTTTTCATGGATTTCAGCTTCACCTTGAAGTTCCTTGAACTAGATGATGGTCTGAGCCTACATATGCTCTCCTTCTCGACTTTGTATCCAGTAGGCTGGTGGCGTTTCCACTTCCTTGAGATTGATATAAAATCTATTTAGTTTGTGGTATGTCTGTCAGGCGAAATCCACGTTGCTTTGTGTATATCTTTGTGTTTCTACACGCTCCCTCCGATCACCAAATCATTGAAATCCTAAAAGTGCGCAAAGAATTCTGCATTCTCATCCATTTCTCCGAGAGTTTCCTGAGGCACGACGAGTGCTCCTGCCGTATTGTCTGGCCCAAATCAGCCTGACATTCATAAGGTTCATTAAGATCTTTGTGTCGTATTTGGCTTTCGTGCAGTCCATTACTCTTTACATTTGTCTGTAAAGTTCGCTCTTCTTCTCTTGGTTTGAGTTGTCTGCAGGTGTGTAGCACTGCATGATGGTAACCTTCCTACCCTTTGAGTTGAATTTTGCCGTCATTATCGTGCAGGTGGAGACTGGTTACCACTGCATAAGAGTTTTAGCTTCTGTTGGTGACATCGTGATAGACAGTGCCTCGGTCTGCTTTTGGTTGTGGTCTCGGTGATCGGAGCAAATTATCGCCTCTACTGTTGACAATCTGGATAGTTCACATCCATTCCATCTGACCTCACAGATTTCTAGCAATCCTATAACGTATCTCCTCATTTGATTGACAACCTTAGAAGCTTTCCCAACCGGTTTCGAATGTCGTAGAAACATTCCACGTCCACGAGCTTATTTTAGGTTTCAACGAAAGAAGACACGTCTGCTGACAAGGTTCGGAGGGTTTTAACCATCCTCTGTCATTTCGTCTTTCTGATTCCAAAGAAGGATAAGTTCATTTTTATGTTCTGATTGTATTTTGAAATTTCTGCAGCAACTAGATTGATCTTTCGGAGCATAGTGGTTAGCCCTAAGCTCGATCTTCCCTCCTTTTGTTGGCCTAGGACCAGCTAGGAAACTAGTGAACTAGTGAGTTTGGAGAGATTTTCCTGTTCACGAACCTATACTCCATTGGCACCATAGAAATTAGATTCTTTACAGGACTTGAATGGGTTCATGAATAATCAGAAATATACAACACTGAATGTAAATGTATGTAGGTATGTCTGTCGAACAGTTACACTCCGCGTATATAATAAGGAAATGGGTACCTCAAAGATACACGCACATGCATGTTAATGTTAATATATTGCATGCGTACGCATATGACGTTAGAAATATGTACAAACTTGAAAAATAATATATGTATTTATATATATATCACTGTGCACTTTCTGTGAATGGCATGTGAGCATTCACAAGGTCAGAGTCTTATGATCACTATGATCTTCTGTGAATGTTTTCTCTATAAGTAATCGCTCTTTTCACAGACGGCTTTTATGCCTAGTAGGGCAACTTTGTTGCATTTATTTAGAATGAAAGGAGATTAAGAAAGTGCAAGATGAAATTATGGATTAGAAGCATACTCGAATATTGTCTTGTTAAGTTTTGTGTTACTGTTTTATTTACTCTGATATGAATAGCATAATTGCAGAGCTTTCATTGACCCTCTAGACATCGTTAGAACTAACTTTAATGTGAGTTTATCTTATCACTGAAGTCAACTCTGGGGGTATCAGTAGCCTATTGGAAATTAATACACATGATTCAGTATTTGTTCAATGATTACCTGTAAGCTGTTTTACTTCTTTATTACTTATGGCAAGCGTTCCTGTTGTAATATAGAGTTTCAGCAGTACATCCGTCCTCCACTTGGTTGTCTACCATCGTCCCCAGATAGCTCAAAAACTGCTCACAAGCTTTCATCTCATGCACACACACGATGTCTTTCATATTACCCACAGACGTTCGACTCATTCTTTTCCATTTGGATTTCACGCGACAGCCACATTTAGTGGGCAATAGCTTCTTGGTTGGTTCTCTGGCAGAGTTCTTTGTTGCTGAACAGCCACCTAATCTACAATGTAAAGTACAGGTTGATTCTGAAGAAAGTTTGCAGTAGACCGTTGGAACTGCTTTAAGTGACGCGTGCGTCAAGTTTCTGAACCCCTTACAAGTACTGACTTGACATTAGTGTTAACAAATTGGAACCTTAAGATTTAAAGTGTTAAAATTAAAATCAGTTTTTAAAAAAAATATATTTTACCAAACTTAGCATTATGATACTGCACTTATTGCCTAGCCAAACTCACTGCATTTACCAGATTTTGTCTGCTTGTACTAAGTTCCTCCGATGGGTATATTTAAAACAGCTACTGTGCGTGTAAACCAGTCTCATAATCTGCTTACAATTGAAATGCGTTAGGAAATAAGAATTTATACGGTTAATTAGAGAAAAAATAACTAATGTACGGAAATTCTCACTTTTTGTGATGACCGTATTATTGTTAATAATCATAAGAGAAGTGTAGTAGAAATAGTTGCTGAGATCTTATTTAATGTGGCTTAAAGGTAGAATGTTTGCCAGCCACTCAATTCCCGGCAGACACGCTTTCAAATCTCTCTTAGCTAATAACAAGCCCGGCGAAGAGGGAACGTTGGGAATGGGACTAGCAACCCCACCCCGTAGAAATGAGACCAATACTACCGAAACTTCAAAGCTCTAGCTTGAAGCCCTATGTTCCACTGGGAACATACAGGAATAAAATGAAATAATAAAATACAAATGGCAAATATTTTTTAAAGTTAATAGAAGAAAAAGGAAATCAATTTTTCAAAGGAAATGTAGTTGATTTCTGCTAGTATTTTATTTTTGGCATGATTCGTTAGTGAATTTATTACTTCTTGGAATGTCATTAATTTCACTCACAGTTTTAGATTAATAATCATTATTTAATACAAGCAAAAGAAAAGGAAAAGATTTCTGCCTAAGTTACATTGACAGTGCCACTACAAGCATGTGAAATAACCTATGGTAAACCACAAGGAAATACAATGATTTTGACCTTGTTTCTTGTAAGTTGTTTTATTAATCGTGCATATGTTCGTAAAAGCGGGCGTGTGTGAGTTTACACACACACACACATACACCTTGGTGTGTTTTACTGTCCAAAACATTTTTTTTCACACCTCCTATACAGAAATCTTTGATTTTGGGTATTTTTCCGGAATTATTTCACAAAGTGTTGTTATCGCATACTTTGATATGCAGTTCCATTTATTACAATTACCATAACTATTTAAGTTACTGGAATTCTCACCAGGCATCTGTGCGAAAAGTTAGTCTACTCAACAGCCGAAAAACAAATTTAAGTGTTGGTTTGCAGGGATTTCATCTGATTAGTTAGAGAACCACTGGGAAACCTGAGGGTACTGGACAACTGTTTCGTCTTAGTTTAAGAATCACCATGTGGTAGGACAATCCCGGGTTCGAAACCCCGTAGTTGGGTGCTTCTGAAGAGTCCCAAACTAGGGCGAAACAGACGTTCAACACTGTTAGGTTTTTTAGTTATCCTCTAACCTATGTCAGCTGATAATAAAACCCTGTAACCAGTTAAGAAAGAAACCATACAATCGTAGTAGAATTCACTAAATAAGTCATTGCATCGACTGTTTTTCGCTTCATTCAAAGAGCAGTATTATTCTATATATGTCCAAACCAATTTCACTTCCAACGGTTTGAAAAAATTTGGGCATTGGGTATATGATATTCATTATAATAAAGGTTTTTGTATTTCCCAATGAATGAAAAACAAAACGAGATTGTTTTTACTGACGTTTCGCTATTTAACGCTAATAGCTTTCTCAAAGTATTATTAAACCGGAATTTACAAAATCTCAGCATATATATAACAAAGAGTTAGGGGGTGAGAAAAAATATAGACTTAGTTCAACTTAAAAGGGTATATTGAAAGTCAAAATAACAATGAAGATCGTTCAAACCAAATATCAAAGGTAATAGTATATCTGTTATTATATCAAAACAAAGTTTACTAACTTGACCATCGTTCGTTAGTCTGGGGTCATTTTCGGTTGTCAAGTTGTAGAATTGGTAAAGATAACAAAATCGAGTATAGATTGTGATTGATTATCGTCGCCGATCTTCACATGAATAAATTCGAAAATAATATCTTTCCAAGCATACTCCCTCCTAAAATATGGTTAAGATATGTGGATGATACTTTTGTAGTACTAAAATGAGATCTACACAATTCATTCCTGGAGAAAATAAACTTTGTATCTCCCAGAATCCAGTTTACTTCGCAAGCAGAATCAGACGTCGGTGAACTACCATTTCTAGACTGCCTAGTTAAGAGGAGGGAAAACGGACATTTTAGTATATCTATATTCATGAAGGAAACCCACTCCAATATATATTTAGACTTCAAATCATCACACCCCGTCAGCGCAAAGATTTCAGTTGTTTCAAGTCTTCTTAGAAGAGCACACTCTCTTATTATTATTATTATATTATTATTATTATTTTCTTCAAAATATCGGACACACTTCAAAGGAACCTTGTCCATATAAAAGACCAAATTCCTAAAGATTCTCTATCTAATTGTGTCTATAAAATAAAATGCTTGGAATGTGATGCGATCTACATCGGACAAACATCTCAAGAAATCAAAATCAGAAGAAATGAACACCGTAGAGCATCTCTTCGACCACCAAGAAATCCAACTGAACTAGAAAAACTTCAAAATTCATCAGCCATAGTCTGTCTACATGCTATAGAATCAGGCCACAAAATTGATTTTGACAATATTGAAATAATCCAGAAAAACTTCAGAAACCACAAAGAACGTCTAACATCATCAGAAGCACTTCATATCAAGTGGAATTTAAATTGCCTGAATAGGAATGACGGACTCAAACAGAATCTGACCTGGCTACAACACCCCCCTCCCCATGAACTGGCAAAATCAAAACAAATGTGATAAGCAAGTTCACTATGAAAACACACACTACTTTCATAATTCTACACACTGATAAAATCCAACAATCTATACTCGATTTTGTTATCTTTACCAATTCTACAACTTGACAACCGAAAATGACCCCAGACTAACGAACGATGGTCAAGTTAGTAAACTTTGTTTTGATATAATAACAGATATACTATTACCTTTGATATTTGGTTTGAACGATCTTCATTGTTATTTTGACTTTCAATATACCCTTTTAAGTTGAACTAAGTCTATATTTTTTCTCACCCCCTAACTCTTTGTTATATATATGCTGAGATTTTGTAAATTCCGGTTTAATAATACTTTGAGAAAGCTATTAGCGTTAAATAGCGAAACGTCAGTAAAAACAATCTCGTTTTGTTTTTCATTCATTGGGAAATACAAAAAACCTTTATTATAATGAGCAGTATTATTCACCTAGAATGTTGAAAGATTATGCTAGATTTATTATTAACCAAGTAAATTTGTTTCATACATGGTGGCTTTTTTCCTCTTATTGGTTAGAAGGATTACACAACCAGTGACCATGACGTTTTAGTCACTGATTTTAAGTCTGAGTAGGTGTGACAAGATTCGTAAATACTGAAATGACACTTCTCGATTAGGGGAAAACATTCGTTTTGGCTCCTACTCTCAAAAGGCATTTGTCCTACAGTTTTTCACATCATTGGGATTCATTGCGTTATTACGAAAAAAAATAAATTGAATTACGTTTATTCTAATATATTTTCGATGAAATAAAGTGTTCAGTTATACTACTTTCCACTTTATCGGTCTGTTCGAAATCATATGAGTTAGGCTGTGTGGAAATAAAGACATAACACCATGAATTCAAAAGTAGTACACGGAATGATTCAAATAAAAAATTAGGACAGTTAATAAAAAAGTCCTATAGAATGTTTCAGAAATAGATTTCCTGTAGGAAACAAACAATAGTAGTTATTAATCTTCCTTCGACATGTTATGGAATGGTATGACGAGGACGGTTGAAAGTAATTCCTTTCCTGAAAGAAATATTTCATTTTCAAGTATTCGTTTCTGAGGATCCCATTGATTGGTTACAGGATTTCATCATGAGATGACATCGGCTAGACAATCATTGGAAAACCTGGGAGTACTGGACAGCCAGCTGTTTCGTCATAGTTTGGGACTCTTGAGCAGTACGAACCCGCCGGTGGGGTTCGAACCCAGGGCCTTCTGGTTTCAAGGCAAGCTCATAGGCTATTAAGCCAATGGGAACCGACCCAATGGCTCATGAGTTCTAACTTCTGCCAATTCATGACATAGCGCGATCACTGGCCAATGTCTTCGGCGAGTATTACTTCTCGCACTCGACCTGCTATACCCTACTGGTCACAACTTCCACTAGAACCACAGCTTAACTGCCTGAATAAAGTCAGTCACTATCGCTGCTTCACTATCATCGAAAATATAAGGTAATTCAGAAGCTATGAAGTACATTGTTCCTGAAATAAGCATTCATAAGGATCAACATATATTCAAGTATCTCCATGATAGAAAGTAAAGCTACAAGGAATAAATCTGTTATTACCGATTTTTCAGTGATATAAAATTGTTGAAAAAAAAACCCATTTCATATCTACTTAAATAAAATAAAATCTTTAGATGTTTCAAATGTGTCTAAAAGTTGTCCAACACTTAAACAATGAACTATTGCGTCAGATTTCTTTTAAACAAATTGACAC
Source organism: Trichobilharzia regenti (assembly GCA_944472135.2). NCBI lineage: Eukaryota > Metazoa > Platyhelminthes > Trematoda > Strigeidida > Schistosomatidae > Trichobilharzia > Trichobilharzia regenti. Next base: position 29,313,951 of record OX235263.1, read on the forward strand.
ATTTACATTATGTATTTGTTGAATAAATAACAGAGTTTGAAAGAAGACTCTTACACAGAAATAATATTCCTTTCTGTTTGAAATACTGATGTCACTTTAAAATCATGTGTTAGTCGAAATGTTACCATACTTATCTATTTATCATTGAATGTTCATAAAATGTTTACTACAGATTGACTATGCCTTAGATACATACTTTGTCTCACTTCTACTAATATTTAATCGATAATTGTGAAACAAACAACCAGGGTTTCAAATGAAGTTATGTAAAAAAAACAGCAGTCAATAGTCAGTCGACTTTACTTTCACAAAGTCCATAAAAGAATTGTTGAGTTATTTAATATGGATGGAGTATTTTATTATTATCATTATTATTATATCCTTTAATTCCTAGAGGAACATAGGGCTTCGGCCACGCGTCTCCACTGCATTCGGTTCTCTACTAGAGTTTTCACCTGGCTCCAAGTCTGCCCACATGCTTTCATCTCCTCTTCACATGACCTGACGACCAACTCGCCGCCCGCTTCCCTTTCGGGTTCCACTCGAGCAGTGGCTCGTCTAGTGATGTCACTTGATGGTTTCCTCAGCGTATGGCCAGCCAATCAATCTCCATTTCTTCCGCCTATTTGTTTCACAATCGGTTCCTGTTTGGTTAGTTCGCTCATTGCCAGAGATCCCTGTTCCTGATATTTTCTCGCCAGCCATCTGATCTTGAGCGAAGTATTGAGCGAAGACAACTGTGAATAAAGTTCCGAAGTTTGTTTGAGATGCTCTTTATGACGCGCTGGACAAGTCTCTGATCCGTACGGTGAGTAACACTGACTGACTTCACATTGGAGATGAAAATCCGGACGGATGTTATTTTTGATGCTGAGTGCTGAGTGTTGACCTCCACACAGACTTGAGAGTAATGAAAGCTTGTCTTGCTTTTCCGATTCTGGCTTTGATATCCTCGTCAGTTCCGCTGGCCTGTGGTTGAAACGATGCTTCCCAGGTAGGTAGGTTGGTGAAGGAGGTTGTTTCTTTCAGGTTCCTCCCATTTATGCTGGCTGATTGTTGTCTGTTGTTGTCGCTGTGGCTATTGGTGTTAGCCAGGAATCTTCATCACCTCTGTTTTCTCTATGTTCACCTGAATTGAAGTCCTATCTTTGATGGTTCTTCTTTAGCCAGCTTGTTGCTTTTCACTTGCATATCTTCCAGTTTGTGGGAAATCAGACATATGCATATCATCGCCGAAGTCCAGATCCTCCAATTCTCATTTTGTGTGAGTTCATTTTATGCCTGTTTCCTCATTGTCCGTTGTCTTTCTGTCGCATTATCCAGTCTACTGCGATCAGGAAGATCATTGGCGATAATATACAACCTTGCCTCACTCCTGTCCTCATTTCGAAGGCTTCCATAAGTTTCCCGCTGTTGATTACTTGGCATGCAGCATTGTCGTATAACTGTTGGATGAGGTGTATAATTGTCGATGGGACCCCGTAGTAGCGAAGTAGTTTCCAAATCACCTCTCGATCGACGCTATCGAAGGCCTTTTCAAAGTCGATGAAGTTGAGTGAGATAGAGAGGTGACTGCCATTCCAAGCTTTGCTCAATGATGATCCGTAGTATGGTGTTGATTTAAAGAAAACTTGTGAATGCTCTGAGCATGTTTATACGGAATATTGAAATGCCTAAATAGTGAAGGAAATGAATGGAGGAAGTTTAAAAAAAGTGAGCACTTAGAAACCATGTTGATGATCCATTAAGTTCTCTTTGGTTTTGAAAGAAACTGATCAAAAGGCATTTTGGTAGATTTAAACAGTTCTGAATTAACAGTCAATGTCATAGTTAGCGTTACTTGGATATTTAAAGACTAAATATTTAGTTTTCATTAATTTATCTTTATGAAATTACAAGATAACAAGACGTTGAAGTTAATTACTACTTTCAGAAAAAAGTTTATTCCAGAGACTTTTTAGGAGTATACGAAGAACGTTTTACACAGCACATCTATGTTCATCATTCTCTAGCCAAGGAATGATTACGATGCAAACGAAGGATAAGCTAGACAGTTTTACCACATCTATGTGCATTTATCAATTCAACTGCATCTGCGGTGACAGTTATGTTGGCCACACTACTACTAGACAGCTTAACCAACGTGTTAGTGAACATCTCCCATCGTGGTTAAGCAAAGGACAGACAAAACAATCAGTAGCTCAATTCTGTCACATCTAATTGATAGTGGTCATGTAGCTAAGAAAATGAAAGCATTCAGAGTAATTCATCGTGCCCCACCGAATCTTTTCAACAGACTTCGTATTCTTCTACTAGACACAATTGAGGCGATAGGCATTCGGATTATTAAACCTAAACTATGCATTCAAAAGTAGTTCGTACAGCCATTATCCCTCCCTTGTTAGCCTATTAAGACATAACCAACTAAAGACTTCTACACCATCCCTTATTTATATTTTCAATTCCTTTCTTATCATCCCTTAATCTTATCACATCTTCATCAAAAACGTGTTTCATTTCCTTCCCTTACAATCTAGTATTACTTGGTCGGTTCATTTGGTTTTATTAGCCTTCATCGACAACTTCTACCTGAACATTTGTTTGTTTAATCATGCTGTCTTTCATTATTCGTGTTATCACAGACTGCCTCACTTTTTCATCCTTATTATTGATAAAACGATTATTATTATTATTATTATTACTATTATGATTGCTACTATTATGACTAATTGCACAATTTATATTCACCATCTTATTATCCTATAGACAAAACGCCATGATTGGTTTATATTTTAATTTTAATTTGTAAAGTTATGTATATTAGAGTTAAGCCTGATAAAATCTAATTGAAAACAACAGAACTGAGTGACATGGGTTCGAATTTCAAAAGGGTCATGAATTCCTTCACGGTCGCAGATACGCTTTGCTGATGACGAATCCAAGGTCAGGCAAGGCTTCCTACCGATCACCTCCAACTATCTAATATCATCAAATCAATATGCACCGTGATGGTGAGCTACCTAGAATGGTGGCCACATTGCGAAACCTGACTATTAGAATTCAGTCAGCACCAAAGAAAGGACTAAACACATCACACTAGTTACTAGTGTCCATTGAAAACAATATGGTTTGCTTAAATATGTTGTTACAAATTTTACTATGGGAATATTTAGTAAAATTCAGATAAAAGTATTTTTCTATTGAATTAGGTGTTGAATAGACGCTAAATTAAGATATATCATGAAGACACTCTGATATACATTAATAAATAATTAATATTTATGGAATTCTAATTATGCATAAGCATGATCATACAACAGTCTACTGCGATCAATATTTAGCTGGGTCAATAAAAAGAATGATATTTATAAACACGTGCGTTTGATGCCAGAACTAACAGCAGTTTGTAGCACCTAATGATAGGAAATTCTATCACAATGATCCCAATGACCTAATCTAATTTTTGTGCAGTCTATAATGATCTGTAGATAAAGCTGATAAACACACAAAACGATGAGAAAATAATTCTTCACAACATAATATCTTTAAAGTCATGATAAATGTTTTTATTATTTTTGATATTACTAACTGCTTGTGAGTAGTGGAAATCTAGTCCAAAATTATTCAGAACTTGGCTTGTGAATCTGATTAATTATAATAATAATGATAATTGCTTTATTCCAAAACAGAACGGAATTCTCAGCATTTCACTACAGTATTGCATCGAGTTAGTAAGTAAAGAATAAAATAAAATTCTACATAGATTAAGGAAATATCAGTTCATTATGACAACAACATATTGGTATGTCGGTAGCAAAGCCAAAATTAAACAGTGTTTGAAGCTGCTAGAAAAGTAGGTTCTGGCATATTTACTGGCGTAAGCAGAAGAAAGAAACGAAGCTGCACATAACAGAAAAAAAGAGAGAGAAAAAAGGAAAAGAAAGAAAGAAAACGTTGTATCTATAAGTGATATGAGTTGGAAAGACGAGATCCAGTTGTTCTACTGACTATTTAATAAGTTATAGGTATCACGCCTAATGCTTTCTTTATCGCACAGAACACGAGCTAAGTAGGGTATGGTTGAGTTTTTGTACTTGCTAGTGCGAGCAAATAGTTTTCTATATATGCTTCTGGTCCTACCTGATAAGTTTTGAATGAAGACCGTGGTGTGAGTTATATAGATTTAGCCCATTTTTCACATGAGTAGAAGTGCCTGTCAACCAGAATATTAACAAGCTGGTTAAGTGGCACGTTGCTTACCCTGCTGACAACCTTCAACATCCTGCGTAATAAAGTAAAGTCTTTCTTCAGTAGCCAGCCCTGGGAAAACTAAGGGGGAACAATAGAGAATAATGGGCAGAATACGGAAGTTAACAAATTGTAGGAGTAAGGGTTGGGTTACACCAGAAAGTTTTAACTTCTTGATGTAGAAGGTAAGACGGAATATTTTCTTGGAAATCGTCAAGATATGAGACGACCAGGAAAGATCAGAAGATAGAGTGACGCCTAGGTATTTAACATCCGACTTGGTTTCAATTTCAGTGCCATCTATGTTGCACACCTCATGAGTGTGTTGTTTTAAGAATAATTTTTCATATTGGAGGTGCTTCCACACTAACCGTTGACTGATTAATCAGTTACTTTTAACCAAATTTCAAAATTCGTATGTCCAGAAACAGTGTGCACTCTGTTTTTTAACCAGGTTTTTTGTTTTATTACAAAGACTCATTTCCTCTCCTAATTCTAACTTGGATGGCATTGGAAAGTTTTTCCCAAGATTGTCTGAGATAATTTCATGTTTGTAGATGAACAGTCGTGTATGAGTTTTTCAACTTTCTGTATCACTCCGCTGTTCAAAGATTTTTTCAAACACGACAGGTGTTTGTGCTTTCGAGTGCCAAATTATCACACACACACTATGTAGTTAGCTGATATCTTCCTACGCCTTAATAATTTTATAGAAAAAAAAGTAATGTGATAGCTACTCGTACTTAGATTGTGTAGTTAATTTAACATCTTGGCGCTGAAATGCAACTCTAAAAAATGGATCAGCAAAATGCATAACAGCAAATTATCCAAATTATATTCTAGCATTTAGGAATTGATGAGAAATGTCCACCAGTTTAACTTTAAACCAGTCCAGAATATCTTTACTAGAAGGAGTTAAATCAGAAATTTATCATAAAGGTTTTCATTCTGTGACTGGACTTCCATTTTGTTAATTTTCACGGGAATAGTTTTGTACTTCAATCCATAAGATAATGCTTCCAACTGTAGTTGGGATATAGTGCATGTAGATAAATTAATTATATGTTTGTGGATATCTTGAGGAAATTTCAAAATATGATTCGAGTCTTTCAAAGATTTTGTTAATTTTTGTTCGGTGGAACTTATGGTCTTTTTTACCATATCATTGCAAAATACTGTGAATTTAATTCGACATACTGAAGATAAATTATCCGAAACGGGAATTAGTCTTTGGTGTGTTTCAATAAATTTCGAAAGTTTGTCATTAATTTCATCAATTTCTAATTCAGCAAGATGCTGAAGGTTGGAGAGTGAAGATTTTGACTTATTCCGACGTAGTGAAATTGATGAATATAATGACAAACTTTCGAAATTTATTGAAACACACCAAAGACTAATTCCCGTTTCGGATAATTTATCTTCAGTATGTCGAATTAAATTCACAGTATTTTGCAATGATATGGTAAAAAAGACCATAAGTTCCACCGAACAAAAATTAACAAAATCTTTGAAAGACTCGAATCATATTTTGAAATTTCCTCAAGATATCCACAAACATATAATTAATTTATCTACATGCACTCTATCCCAACTACAGTTGGAAGCATTATCTTATGGATTGAAGTACAAAACTATTCCCGTGAAAATTAACAAAATGGAAGTCCAGTCACAGAATGAAAACCTTTATGATAAATTCCTGATTTAGCTCCTTCTAGTAAAGATATTCTGAACTGGTTTAAAGTTAAACTGGTGGACATTTCTCATCAAATTATATTGTAAAGAAACTCCCGTGATAATTAAAAGAAATACCAAACAAGTTAAAATATCCCCTCATGTAGTACCTTTAAAAATAAAGAAAAGTTTATGTTTTTGGAGGAAAAGATTTCTGTTAGAATATCTGTAATTTCAAATATTTAACCGATAACATTGGTCAGATTTATTCATCCAGTCGATATAATAGTCAAATGCGATACCATTTAAGGAAGTATATGTTTCAGGATCATGAAATTATTCTTTGTTTTGATTTCGTCTTATACTTTAAAGCCCATTGGAACTTTTAAGCGTGTTTGGAACAAAGTGAACTTTTAAATGACTTATTTTATATGAAGAATACTGGAAAGCAGCAAGTGGTTAGTAGGATTAAATTAAAACACTGTATTTTTAAAGTTGTTTTGAATGACGTAACCACATTAGAGATGTCTGAGCTTACACAGCTGATTATACGCTACCTACAAAGCCATTGAAAACTCAGAAAAGTAAATGATCTATTTTAGAGTATTCTGGGGATTTTGATTTCTATTCTGAGAAAAATTTCCTCGGGACATTACAGAATTTATAGCTTGTAGTTAATAGACCGCCATTCAGGCTGATCAAGGTTGAGGATACAGATAGATTGAAATAATGATAGTTCAGTACTCCTTACCATTAAGCGGTTTTCCATTTGATATTATTTTGTAATTAACATTTTCAAGCAACCTTGTTTAGACTATTGGAAAATAGAACTATGGCCAGGGTCGCGCTGTGTCGTGAATTGGCAGAAGTTAGAGCTCATGGGCCATTGGGTCGGCTCCCAGTGGCTTCGTGGTCTACGATCTAGCATTCCTTGTAACCGGAAGGTCCTGGGTTCGACCCCTGTTGGTGGGTGCGTACTGATGAAGAATCCCAAAAGATGACGAAACAGCTGGCTCTCCAATACTCCCGGGTTTTACAATGGTTCTCTAACCAATGTCAGTTCATGATGAAATCCTGTAACCAATCAAATCCCTACAAACCAACACTTGAATAGAACTATGCGTTCAAATGTCCTCAAAGGATATTTCCTTTTTCCATGATTTACAGTATTATGAGGCGGTGTGATATGAGTTATAACGTTATTTATGATAACTAGTTTTACAGATAGCAAAGAGAATAAATCTAGCATTAGAGCATGTAAATCATAGTGGTAGTGAAGTCTGGACAAAACAGTTGTACTCTTATTGATTCAATAGGAAGATAGGTCTTATTTGTCAATCACTTATCTCCCCTAGCGTTTCCTTTTATGGTTGAAAAGTAGTGTGTTCAGGGAAGAAAAAACTATGCATAACTATTTATGTTAATGAGAATCAATACTGAAAAAATTGAGAATAGATTAAAATATTCTTGGTCTCATTAAATGAGTTTAATGAAACATGTATCTTAGCGCAAAATCTCATGCGCTTATTCTTATTTGACTGTATAACTCAAGTCCGCTAATAAAAAAAGAAGCTTGCAAATGAACCATTTAGCGATGAACAGAATTTTCAAATTAATTGATTTGACAGTACTCAAGCATTTCTTAAAACTGTAAAGATTATCGAAAACAAACTACAGACCTTCATCAACAGCTAGCTGTCTTCGCTCAATACTTCGCTCAAGATCAGATGGCTGGCGAGAAAATATCAGGAACAGGGATCTCTGGCAATGAGCGAACTAACCAAACAGGAACCGATTGTGAAACAAATAGACAGGAAGAAATGGAGATTGATTGGCTGGCCATACGCTGAGGAAACCATCAAGTGACATCACTAGACAAGCCATCACTCGAGTGGAACCCGAAAGGGAAGCGGCGAGTTGGTCGTCCAGTGGTGGAGTGACTTGGAGGAGGTAATGTGAAGAGGAGATGAAAGCATGTGGGCAGACTTGGAGCCTGGTGAAAACTCTAGTAGAGAACCGAATGCGGTGGAGACGCGTGGCTGAAGCCCTATGTTCCTCTAGGAATTAAAGGATATAATAATAATAATGCAAGGTAAAGGTTACTTAATTATGTGTGACAAATCAACGGAAAATTCTAGTTGAAAGCACTGAATTATATTGTAGTTTAATAGACTCCAATTTCTGATATTGTTTTCAATACTTTAAGACTAATTAACATTCAAAATGACGAATGGTTTCATGAGCTACATTTCGTGAATATGAGTAGGGAGATATTAAACATTAGCAGTTCCACTAATATTCCATCAAAAATCACTTCTCACAGTTAGCATTATTATGAGTTTTACACTATCGTGAATCACAGTGATATTTAATTAATGCCTAACTGACATATTTGAAAATGAAGGAAAACCAATTCGATTTTATTGCATACATGTAGTGTTCAGATTTACCTAATTGACAGAATCAAAACTTTAAGTAAAAGGTGGAAATGGTTACAACAAGTGGATTGTATAATGCATAATTTTGGAAAAATGAAGAGCAATTAAGAAATAAGCGTGTGCACAGGTTGATTACGTAACAGATTGTTAAAGAAAAAAAACAATTTAGACAATGACAATTTGTAACTAAAGTTGAAGTGGTCATAAGAATAAATTAATTTTTACAAGAATAACACGTAATTAAAGATGAAGTAGTCAGAAAAATAATAAAATAATTTGAACAATTATAGTTTTTATAGCTTTTTAAAAAGAAAAAATATTTTAGGGGGAGGGGAAATTGAAGTAGTCCGGTTTATACAATCAGGTGACGATAGCCAAGGTAAGGAAAGTGGCTGCACAAATTTCTTCTGAACACACAAGTTTGGCTTCTTCAGGTGGATTCCTATTGCTTTAGCTGTATGTAGAAGACGAAGTCGTAGAGCAAAATTAAGATCAATAGGAATACGATAAATAATTTTAAATGCAGTATTTACGTCAACTTTATGCTCACTATCTACAAGGTGGGCTAAAATAGAGCTACGATGTTGATGATGATGTTCGGAAATACGATGATAAAGCTGCCTAATTTTACGCCCGATGTAGCTGGCTCCGCAGCTGCAGTCAAATTGGTAGATGCACATAGGAGAGGCGAATTTAGGTAGTTTATCCTTATTACTTGAACGTAGAAAACTTTAAGTATTTGGAAGTCTTTAACCTTTAGATTGTCATGACCTAACTTTCTTCAAAATTATACAAAATGGATCATTACAGTTTGAAGTAAAATTTTAATTGTTTTTCTAATTAACTTTTTTGTTTTTTGTAAATTAACAGACACACCTTTACTTCCTTGTCTATTGTTTACAAACTTTGTTACGCGTGGGGAAGTAGGAGAGAGAGAGAGAGCGCGCGAGGGAGAGAGAAAGACAAGTAAACATAATGATGGAGGGTGTATTGTTTTCTTTCACAATAGACTTGTACGCCAAAACAAATTAACCTTTCCTGACTATCTACAACAGCTATTATTTCAATGTAGTTTTGCTAAATTATGCACATACACCCTTAGTGCTTTAAAACAACAAACCAGTAACATAATCAGGTAGATGTAAGTGGTTTTTGTACTAATTTTTTTTATACCTTTCAATGATAATGCAGACAGTGAATGGTTCTATGAGTAACCGGTTGACTGACAAACACGCAAACACATACACACACAAACATATATAAACCTACAAAACATATTGGGTATTGCAAAGTAGACCATTTTAAATCTGACTGTATTTTATTGCATCATTAGTTAGGACATAGATCAAAATAATTAGATTATTGATTAGATTGACTGATACACTTGTTTTGTTGTTGTGGTTATTTTGTTTCTTTGTTCTGGCAAATTAGCCTCAATGTGGTATGGAGAAATGATAATTCTAGATGCGAAAAGATAAAAAAAACCCAATTATTTATTGTCGAGACGACAGTGTTGTTTTCTCTTGAGTTTCGGTTTCTACTCCCTTATTTTTTTGTTGAAGAGATACAGTCGCTTAGCAACCATATGAAGTATTCAGCTATGTATGAGTAAAACACAGTAGTCGTTAACCTTTTTGATTTCATAAAAAACAGTAGTATAATTCATTCTCATTTGCTAAATTTATGTTTGAATCTCTGGAGGGAAACATACACCTTACTGATGAATGCTGATAGGCTTTTATAAAGAAGAAGAATTTTGCCACTAGACGATTTATTTAGTAATTCCACTCGTTTAAACAATAACTTTTTTGATTATTTGTTAGTCAAGCATTCTGAAAAATTCTTTTCCAACTAATACGTCTTTGAAGAAAGTTGGCAAGGAGACAATACTTTTGTCACCTTGAAAGGCAAAAGATTTAATCTGGCCGGTTGTAGTCAGAGAAATAACCGCCAAGCGTTTCGAGTCGGTGATCGAGCTCATAAAGAACTGTATTATTTACACTGATTAGACAGTGACAGGCAGACAGAATCCAGTCAGCATCACTAAAGACCATATATATGAAATAGGTTACATCGTGGTGTTCATTCAGTGAAATTGTATTCATCAGGTTCATGGTAATACATCAATGAAATTGAAATCCAAGACGTAGATTTCATAAATGTCCAGTCAGGTGAATCCAAATATTTGCAATTTTCTCTTCGAGCTGTTTTTTCTTAGACTGAATATTATTCATTGTAGCTACAATTTGTTTTTCATTAATCCATACTTAGTATTCTTTTAATATATGTGTAAAACTTGGGCAGTGTGACAGTAAGTAATTCAATATTGGTTTGTGTCAGGTTTGTGTGCGTCCGTGGCGCAGTGGTTAGGACTCTCGCCGACCATGCACATGATCTGGGGTTCGAGCCCACGCCGACGCACACCTGATATCTATGGTCGGCCTGCGAATTTTGGGCTACCGATATCCACGCTGAAAATTCCATACTTGTACCAAAAATACAGTGTGGAATCAAGCTGTAATCAAAAATAAAATAAATAAATAAAATAAGTTTATTAGATGCATTACACAGAGAGTGAAACAGTATTATTTACTGGATGACAAGGCTTCGAACAAAATTTATTGCTGTTCATAATCATATCTCCAATTATAATCACACGACTTCGAAACTTGAGTTTTATAGTTTTCTTTGTTCTCTCCTATTTGTCGTCGTTGGGGTAGTAGAATTTTCCAGATATCAGGGATAGGTGATGAGTCGTTTCTATTACATGTAATTGCAATTGATTCGATAAATAAAGCTTCTGTTATCAGTCTCTCCCTCCACCTCGCTGTGACATTAGATTTTAAAACTGTCATCTCATCCCATCCTATTGTATGGTTGTGTTGTGTGTAACTGCATGTAGTGCTATGGTTGAACTATTCTTTAGATTTCTTATCTTATTTGGGTCAACCAATCTACATTTTGCTGTTTAAAATGTGTGGCTTTCCTGTGTTTACAGGATATTTGAACTTCCGATCATCCCATCCCAAGTCAATAAAAATAGAATTGGTGAAATGTTTAAGAGACAGAGCACAAAAACTAAGTAGTATCGAGGAAAATCTAAGACAAGAGGTGCTGCAAATAGAAGAAACCTTGAAACTTAATAATTATCCGAATAAATTATTATTATTTATTATTATTCCTCCTTTGGGTTCCTAGTTAAACACAGAGCTTCAACTGCACATCTCCACTTGCCACTTCTGTATTCTGCTGTACCTTTCACCTGCATCCATGTTAGTTCATACTCTTTCAACTCCTCTTCACACGATCTCCTGCATGTCAACCACCCTTGCACCGACGCCCCACTCAACACTTCCCTTTCGGGTTCCACTTGAGCAATGGCCTCATGGGAGCGCGATGTCACCCAGCGGTCTCCTCAGCGAGTATCCAATCCAACTCCACTTTCTACTGCATATTTGCTGGGGGATTGGTTCTTGTTTTGTTTATTTCCAGCCATAGTTCCTTGTTGATGATTCTTTCCGGCCTGGCCATCTGATCTTCAGTATAGAGCCAGCGAAGACAGTCGTTGGTTGATAAGGGTCTGCAACAGGCTGTTGGAAATATTCTTTGTGATCCGCCCACCAAGTTTCTCATCCGTATAGAAGAACTGACTGACTTGACGTTGTTTGTATTGAAAATCCAACCGATTTTTGTTGTTGATGTTGGCTGAGTGATGAAGATTTCCAGATTGATTGTTTCAGGTTGATGAATGTGTTTCTCGTTCGCCTTCCCGATTCTTGCTCGATTTGACATCCTCGTCCGTTCCGATTGCGTGTAGTTGAGACAATGCTCAGTGCTAGATAAGTGAATGAATGAAGTAACCTCTTTCAAATCCCTCCCGTTGATGGTGGGTGATTGACGCTGGATGTTGCTGTGATTGCTGTTGTTGTTGGTGGTGGTTGGTTATTTTCATCACCACCGTCTTGTCTTTGTTCACTTGGAGTCCTGTCTTCGCCGGCTGCTTCTTCGACCAGTTTTTCGGTCGGTTTTCGCTTGTAAGTCTTCGATTTTGTGACAGTGACATCAAACATAAATCTGCGCGCGAAATCCAGGTCTTCTAGGTTCTTCACGTCGGTCGGCCCAGGATATCCCTCCCTGTCTTCTCGTTTTCCAATGTCTGACGCATAATCCAGTCAGTCCAGGACAATTAGGAATATCATCGTTGGTGATAATAGGCAGCACCTTGTCTGACTCCTGTGTTTACTCCAAACACCTCGCTGAGTTTTCCGTTGTGGATCACTTGACATGTGCCGTTGTCGTGCAGCTGTTGAATAAGGTTGATGAATATTTGGGCGCTGCTCGCCGTAGTACTCGAGTAGTTTCCAAATTACTTCGCGGTCAACGCTGTCTGTCGAAGGCCTTCTCAAAGTCTATAAAGTTGAGGTAGAGGTTTGATTGCCATTCCATGCTTTGTTCTGTGATGATGATGCGTAGAGTTGCAATTTGGTCAGTACATGATTTGCCTTTCCTGAATCCAGTTTGTTCTGTCTCTAGTGCGTCCTTTAATCTCTCCAGGATGATGCGACTCAGGATTTTACTTGGCGTCGACAGGAGCATGATTCCTCGCCAGTTCTTGCAGAGTGAGTCCTAAGTCGCCCTTCTTTGGTAGTTTCACGAGGTAACCTTTCCTCCAGTCAGTAGGCACCTTTCCCTCCTTCCAGACCTTTTGCAATAATGGAGTCAGCATGTCTGCTGTCGTCTCTGGGTCCGCTTTCAGTGCTTCAGGGGGTATTCCATCTGGTCCGGCTGCTTTTCCAGCTTTCAGAAGCTTGATTGCGTTCAAGACTTCAGCTCTCGTTGGAGGATTGGTGTCAACTTGCAGTTGTGTGCGCGCTGTTGTTGGTATTTCTGGACGGGTTGCAGGTGATGGTCGGTTCAAGAGTCCTTTGAAGTGATCCGCCCATTGTTTAATCTGTTTTTCTTCCTTGGTAATTGGGTTCCCTTGGCTGTCTTTTATAGGTTTCGCTTGTGTTGATCTCTTCCCGGATAGAGATTTGGTTATCTGATATAGTGTCCTCAGGTCCCTTTTGCCTGCTGCCTTCTCAGCTTCAGTGGCCAGGTTGTCGTAGAATCGTCTTTTGTCCTTCCTAGCACTCTTCTTCACTTCTTTGTCCAGTGCTGTGTAAGTTGAGCTCAGCGTCTCTTTTTCTTGTCCGTCCTTGCATTGAATCATTTTCTCTTTCACCATTCTCCTCTCTTCTATTAATTTCCAAGTGTCCGTTGAGAGCCATTCCTTGTCTTGTCTCTTCTTTCTTCCTAGAACCGTTGAACACGTTTCGTTGAGAATCGCCTTCAGAGACTTCCAATGTTCTTCCACGCATGATTCTTCAGTGATGTCGCGTAGTGTTTCCTGCTTTGCTCTGACAGTTGCAGTGAAAGTGTCTTTTGTGGTTGTGTCCTTCAGTTTGAGTGTTGAACTTGCATTGTGGCCTATCCCCAGCTATCCTCGAGGCTTTTAGTTTCACCTTGAAAGTCCCTTCTACTAGATAGTGGTCTGAACCCACATCTGCTCCTCTCCTTGACCTTGTGTCCAGTAGGCTCCGTCTCCACTTTCTTGAAATTGAGATGAAGTCTATTTGGTTCTTGGTGTTTCCATCTGGTGAAATCCATGTCGTCTTGTGTATATCCTTGTGTTTGAACACACTACCACCAATCACCAAATCATTGAAGGCGCAGAAGTCTGAGAAGAGTTCACCATTGTCGTTCATTTCGCCGAGGGCCTCACGACCCATGGTGAGTTCTCTTCCTGTGTTGTCTCCTCCCAGCTTCGCATTCATGTCGCCCATCAGGATTTTGATATCGCCATTTGGGACGTTGTCCATTATTGCTTGTAGTTGTCTGTAGAACGCCTCCTTCTTCTCTTGTTCTGAGACGTTTGTAGGCGCATAGCATTGAATGACTGTAACTTTCCTTCCTTTTGAGTTGAACCTGGCTGTCATTATCCTGGAGGAGATTGGTTCCCACTGCATGAGAGCTTTGGTTGCTGTTGGTGACATCATGATGGCCACTCCCTCGGTGTGCTCATGGTTGTCCTCTAGGTGGCCGGAAAGATTACTGTCTCTCCAGTAGGTAGTTGGCACCTTCCAGTTCCGTTCCATCTGCTTTCTCAGATTCCCAACACTTCTATTCTGTACCTTCTCATTTCAGCGGCTATCTGGGCAGCCTTTCCAGTTTCGTACATTGTACGAACATTCCAGGTACCCATCCTTACTTTTGCTTTCATCGAAAGAAGGCACATCGGCTGACTGGCTTCCCGAAGGCTTTCACCAGCCTGCGTCATTTCACTTCCCCGATTCCAGCGAAAAGTAAGGCTATTGCTTATGTTTTTAGAATTTTTAATATATTTATTCGTTGAAGTTTCTGTAGCGATTTGGTTGTTTTACGGGGTGGAGTTGCTAGCACCACGCCCCAACCCTCCCTCTTTACCCGAGCTTGGGACCGGCTAGAAACCTAGGAAGCTAGTAGCCTAGCAAGCTAGTAATTTTGCTAGGTTATCCAAATAAATTAGTCAACAAATATGTAAGGAAATAAAATAAATAATGATAGTAGCGATAGTGATAATAATCATTATGATAAAACTAATGATAATAATAATAACAGTGATAATAATAACAATATTAATGACTACAACAACAATAAGGAATCTAAATCATCAGTAGTAATCCCATACAAGGAAGGAACCTCGGAAGCCTTACGCAGAATTCTTAACAAGGCAGGAATAAAAATGACTGGCATTCAAACTCACAAACTCAATTAGAAACAATCTTATCGGTTAAAGGATCAATCCTGTGGAGCCTTTAAAACAAAACAATTTAGTTGATCTAATACCCTACCTGCAATGATTGTCAGGTCAGATACATAGGTCAAACTAGTAGAACAAGGGCAGTCAGACTAGCCGAACATAAAAACCTAGCAAAATGTAGATTGGTTGACCCAAATAAGATAAGAAATCTAAAGAATACTTCAGCTATACCACTCACTACATGCAGTTACACACAACCATACAATAGGATGAGATAAGATGACAGTTTTAAAATCTAATGTCACAGCGAGGTGGAGGGAGAGACTGATAACAGAAGCTTTATTTATCGAATCAATTGCAATTACATGTAATAGAAACGACTCATCACCTATCCCTGATATCTGGAAAATTCTACTACCCCAACGACGACAAATAGGAGAGAACAAAGAAAACTATAAAACTCAAGTTTCGAAGTCGTGTGATTATAATTGGAGATATGATTATGAACAGCAATAAATTTTGTTCGAAGCCTTGTCATCCAGTAAATAATACTGTTTCACTGTCTGTGTAATACATCTAATAAACAAACCAATGTAGTATTTTTTTTAGTTTTCAAAACTCTGCGTTACGCACTACTGATTTTAAGGTAAGACGGCAATCCATCTGTCGAATAGGAAATTAGTCAAAGTCTTTCTTCACTAATAAAGGTGTAAGAGAATCTGCTTCTGAGAAGTTAATCGCTTCATAAATAAGTGATGAAATCAGTGTTCACAGAAATAATTCATTCTATTCTACTTTAGGATCTCAAATATAATCATTGTGTTCCTCGCAGTCTGACTTACTTAGAGTTATGTTACGTGGTGATAACATCAAGCAGTTAATGTGTAATTCACTACTAAGCAAAATTGCAGGTAACCAATTTAAGAAAATGTGATTAAAGTCATAAGGGAATCTTCGTTTAATAGTTTGAATAATGTAGTGATTCAGGTTTTTATTTTGTCTTTACCAACCCTAACATAAATATCAGTCTAATGATCTAAGCTTATCTAATATAGCTTTACTATAATCTGAGTTCAGTTATTCAAAATAAATAAGCTGATAAAAACTCTTTTGGAAATAATTCTGCACAGGTATCAAGAGCCATGTTGCTTATTGTCAGCTGGACAGAGATTGACAGTCCTACAAGGATGGAACACTGTTAAGGTCGATTTACCGAGAGCCAACATTCACAGGGCGGTACACTAACTTCAACAGTTGGGTACTTTTAGGGAGAAAGAGAAATCTTATTCATTCCTTACGCTCCAGAATTCCTAAAATCTGCTCTATAGAGACAATCGGTAGAGAACTAGATAACCTTTGATCAAATCTCCTTAACAATGGATAATATCCTACAAGGTTTATTGAACGTAACATCAAGAAAAAATCCACCCTTAAACAAATCACAGTGCCAAAGAAAAAACTCCTTATGAGTCTTGCATTCAAAGGTGACGCCATTTCTGAATTGATTAAAAATTGTCTATCTAAATGTATTAAACGCACTTTTCCTGCAGCTGACTTGTGACTAGTTTTTACCAGCCGAAATATGATTAGACAATGCGTAAAGGATAGATTACCGCTTATATCCACATCTTTGGGCATTTATTCTTTTACCTGCTCCTGTGGAGCTGATTATATCGGACGTTGTAAGCGTACTCTCCGAAAATGTGTTGCTGAACAATATCCAGTTTGGTTAATGAAAGGCGAACGTAGAACTGCTAAGTCGTCTATTTGTGATCACCTGTTAGAGTCTGGTCATTCAGCTCCACGTGATTCATCCTTCAAGGTTATCTACATGGCAAAATCGAATCGATCCAAAAGTTTACGTTTTCTTCACTTATAAATAGCCAAAGCTTTAGCTATACATGAACAGAAACCGAAATTATGTTTTCAAAGACGTTTTGTCAAACCCCTTTCTTGACCTTGGTCATAGTAATGTTCTTTCTAGTTTTTATTTTGTTTTTCCACTTGAATTCATTCCACTTCACTTCACATCTTTATTCTTATCGTAATCGTACTCCTAATTTTTAAAATTTTTAGACAACTCTTGACATTAAAAAATTTTTCTTTATCAATTCACTTATAAAACAATCTTAAATAATTTTATAATTCATCCATTACAAGTATAAGGCAGAAGATTTGCAGTCACACTGTTGAGTTTGTGGACGTCATATAGCTCCATATACTGACTTGCATTGAAGTAGGTAGTTACTGCAGCACAATGAATGAATTTAAACACCATTCTCGAGCCTAATTTTTCACCTATGACTTTTTTCACCGACAAAATTTGATTCTCATAGGTTTATAATAGAAAAATAAGCTACATACAGTAAATTCCTTCTACCACACTAGTAAGAAGATATGCATGTCTTCTCACTCCTACGAAGATAAATAAGTGTTATTATCAAGTATAAGAGTAATTTGTGGAACAGTGCAGACTATTGTAGCTTTCAGGATTTCATCATGAGCTGACATTAGTTAGAGAACCATTGGAAAACCTGGGAGTACTGGACAGCCAGCTGTTTCGTCCTAGTTAGAGACTCTTCATCAGTACGCATCCACCGGGACTCGAACCCAGGACCTTCCGGTTACAAGGCGAGCTCGTAAGCCATTAGGCCACTGGGAACCGATCCAATGGTCCTTGAATTCTAACTTCTGCCAATTCACGACATAGCGCGACCGCTAGCCAATGTCTTCGGCGAGTATTTATATATTATATAGCGGTCGCGATATGTTATGAATTGGCAGAAGTTAGAATTCATGGCCTGGTCATTGGATCGGGTCCCAGTGGCTTAGTGGTATACGAGCTCACCAGCCTTGTAACCAGAAGGTCCTGCTTTCGAAACCCGGTGGGTGCTTACTGATGAAGAGTCCCAAACTAGAACGAAACAGCTGTCCAGTACTCGCTGTTGGTTTTCCAATGGTTCTCTACCTAATGTCAGCTCATGATGAAATCATGTAACCAATCAAATCCCTACAAACTAACACTTGAATATTATTGTAGGCGTTTATTTCTGAAAGTCACGAAGAAAGTGTAACACACAATGTCAATTTTATTTTGTTTCATGAGTGAAAAGAGTCTGAGTATTCAAACTACATCAATTCGACAAGTGAAAATAAAAAGTACGCATGTTTTGTTTTGCAACTTTGCTAAGTTTGATCTCTTAGTTGGCAATACTTTTATTTCAGTTTTGAACAGTAATGAAAAATATACATGAAACTAACTTTAGGAGGAATTAACATGATGTCTGATTAAGAATATCTTAGATATACACAGTACTGACTTCACGAATTTAATCGAAATAGCTTTAAAAAGTATAATAATAATAATGGTAAAGCTTCATTTAAGACAGTATGAGAATATACGGTACAAAAATTTTCAGCGTATTCAGTTCAATGGTACTTTTTTCTTCACACAGGATTCACATGTAAAGTAATAATCTGAAGTATATCTTCATTTCGTCAAAGAGTTGTACAGCGTTTACTTGGGAGCAAGTTAAATCATCGCGAAAGTTTATGTATAGGTCATTTGATATAATTGGACGATTAAAACAATGATAAATCCAGATGAAATTAAGCGTTTTGGAGGAAAGTAATTTCGGTAGCCCAATGATTTAAGCAGGCCGCCTACAGTCTATATCATAGATAGAGTAGATTCATATCACCCATGATTAAATGATGCAATAAATGAATATTTATAATTCACACCAATTTAACTGACAGTTAAATACAACTATTTAAGAAAAGCAGTTGATTTTCATTGAGTTTTCGTATGCCGTGGTTAACAGTTTCCCGTTAACTTTTGAGCTGACCTTAAAATAAATTCAAGGTGACATTCTCTGGACCAATAACTAATTTTTCTATACACCATATGACATTTCCTTCAACAATATGGTTAGATACACTAATACTGTCACCTGAAATCGATGGAATTCATTTATGATTACTTAGATTACTCACTTTCTCCTTTAACGATAACTTTACAAATACCAGTCCTTTTGTGGTGTAATTCGCATTCTAACCTCTTAACATTTGCTAGAAAATGAAATTTCTCTATAACTTGCTTATGATATTACACAGCTGCTTGTCACAGCCTGTCGTCTTACTGTGCGATAGTATGCAGGCTGCCTAAATCGCACTTGATCAGTTGGCGATCAGTATCTCTAAGTATGGTATGTGCTTTGCGCTGTCTAAGTGCAAAGTACTGTTATAAGATTGGCAGGAGCCCGTACCTGCACTCACTCTTGCGGGTGAACCGCTTGAAGTTGTTGATAAGTTTGTGTACCTGGGTAGTTGTGTGAGTGCTGGCGGAGGGGTGACGGATGAGATCTCCAACAGTATAATGAAGGCTAGGATGGCATACATCAACTTCAGCCACCTCTGGAGCCATCGCGACGTTAGCCTGTCTGTTAAAGGTCGGATATACAATGCTTCGGTGCGGGCTGTCTTGTTTTACGCCTGGTAACCTGGCTTCTTCGAGCTGAGGATGTGAGGCAACTCTGCGTGTTCGATCATCGCTGTCTCCGCAGGATTGCTTGTGTTCGATGGCATCATCGCGTGACTAATTCTGAGGTTCGTCAGTGTGTGTTTGAACACAGTGGAGATCACCATTCATTGAGTGTCGTCATCTGTAAACACCGGCTCCGATGGCTTGGACATGTTCTGCGAATGCTATCCCAGAGGCTTCCATACAGGTCTGTTCGCTAGCCAGCCCTGGGACGGGATGGAGAAGGCGGAGAGGTGGTCAGTCCATGACGTGGCGTCGTGGGATGAAGGATGTTTGTGCTAGATTAGCATCGGTTGGGGTGTCACGACTCCATGGTTGGGGTCGGAGAGATTGCTCAAATCGATGGCTCGAAACGTTATCGGATATGACCACGAATCGTAATCAATGGCGAAAGTGTTGCATTTTCCTTCTTTCTACCCTTCCCGGTGACAGTTAACGAACACTGTTTGAACTTGTTGAAACATGACTGTCTTCCTTCCAGATGAAGTTCTTTATCCGTTCTCTACTTAGATGTTTTTCTTTTCCTTCTTTTTTTCTTTTGATCTATGTTGTTTTATTATTATTGTGTGGCGCATCCTTCTTGGTGTCATATTGTACCAAGTTTTTTATGCGTTTAAATAAATAAATAAATAAATAATACAGCCTGTGGAGTAGCTACACGCCACCTTTTCCTATAAGACTAGAATACAAAACTCAGTTGGATGACATGGTGTCATTTTTTCTTTTTTTTTGGTTCTCGTATATCTTATCAAAACCCATATTGAATTAGTTGACCTGAAGATGTAGGATATTAGTGTTATGTAAGCGGAGCTGGAAGAGTCGAATGAATGGACTGATAAGATATGTTTTTAAAGTTATATCTACTACAAACTAAACGAGTACTCTAAACTTATAAAATGAAGTTAGACAGTAGTAAGAGATATGGAAACTGAATATCACATCTAAAGTAACAATAAATGAAGTTGCATTGTTTAAAATGTCTAAAATAAAATGAGTTTAAATCATATGTGAAGGTTAAGGGTGCAAGCAAAAAAACGTATTCAATGACACACTGGGGAGGGTATAATGGAAGATAAGTATATTCAAAGTCGTAAAAAGATCAGAGTTTCTGTCTTACACGTAGATCATAACAAGAAGATGTAACACCAATGAAAATTTTCTTGCAGATGAGTAGTCATTGTCAAAAGCTATACAATCGCATTTGTATCAACTGGAGAATTCATAAAATCAATAATGTACTCGTAACTAGTAAAAGTCTTCTATAATTCTGGAAATAATCCAGAAGGGAATGAAGAGGTGGAAGTTAAAAAAAAACAGAAGTTTTTAGTGAATGGTAGATGTTATAAATGTGTAAAGGTGAATAACTCACAACAGTAGACCAGGAGAGCTTCCACCTTTACAAACTGGTTCGTCTAGCGATAAATGTAAAACACCTATGTAAATCTGATGGAAGATTTTATATATGATAGAGAAGATTTGTAGCTCAGGTGCATGATTTTGGTGTGGATGTATTCTCTGAGCTGGATGGTTGATTCGCGAAGCTTTCATCACCCTACTAGGTGACATCTTCAGCGCATACTTCAATTCGTTGAAGTGAGCTTTAAGATTTCTCCACGGGTTTACTAATCATCTCTCTTGGTGGGTGACCTTGTACGTGATTGGTTGTTTATATGTGTTTTCACACCTTCTAGGCAGCTACTTGTATTGGAACTGGTTGTTTCCTTGGCTTGAAATTTGACCCTTTGTTTATCAGGTTTCTTTCTTATCGGTTGATAAATTTTGTCTATCTCGATGTGTCTATTTATTGATGATTCACTGGAATACCAAGTAGCCTTCTAAAAATTCTTTAGCGGTCTTGTTCTTTCCTTTGTCTAATATTTTAACGTTGTCCTAGACGAATTGATGTCCGTGGTTGTATGTATGTAGTGATATGAGTGATGGAGTGGATATCATGTCTTTTGACGGCTAGCTTATGTTCGTGGATACGAAGACGTAGGGGACGTCCACTTTGACCAATGTAGTGCTTTTCGCAGTTGTTACAATTTATTTTGTAGATGATGTTGGTTTTATCTTCCTTCGCTGTTGAGTCTTTTGGTTGACATAGAATTGAGTGAAGTGACTTTGTTGGTTTGTGTACGACGTCAATTCCTAAAGGTTTGAAGAGTCTTGTAGTGATTTCTGAGACATCCTTTATACATGGTAAGGCGATTTCCTCTTTGCTTTCCTTGGAGGCTTTTGGTTTGATAAATTGGCTTGGGAGTATATGTCTTTTGATGAAGTTCCGTGGATATCCATTCTTTTCGAAGACGTCCATGAGATATTTTTCTCCAGTTTTCCTTAAGGTGGGAGTGCTGCAATGAGTCCTTGCCCTCTTGAATAGTGTTTGAATGCAATTCCCTTTGTGTGTTATTGGGTTGTTGCCGTTGTAATTCAGGATTTGGTCTGTGTGAGTTGATTTCCTATAAACTTGAGTTTCTAATTCTCCTGTAGTTGTTCCCTTGACTAAGACATCCAAAAATCGGATTTGGTTCTCGGATTCTTCTTCTCTTGTGAATTTGATGTCGTTGAAGACGTTGTTTATTAAGTTGTGAGTTTTATCTAACTCGTTTCTTTTGATGATTACAAATGTGTCGTTGACGTAGCGTATCCGAATCTTGGGTTTGATTTTTGGTAGAATTATGTTTTCGAGTCTTTGCATCACTGCTTTTGCAATCAAACCTGATATTGGTGGTCCCATGGGTGTTCCTTTGACTTGTTCATATATTTGGCCATTGAATTGGAAGTTTGTTGTTAGGTATAGGTTTATGCATTCCATCCAGTTTGTGTGTTGGATTTCTGATTGTTGTGGAAGGTGTTCGTCGTTGCTAAGTAATTGCTCCATAGTTTCTTTTCCTAGTTTTTGTCCGATTGAGGTATATAATGCTGTGACATCGAAGGGTATAATTATTTCTTGTTCATCTATTTGGATGCCTCTGATTTTCTCTAGGAATTGGATAGCAGAGTTGATGGAGTGATCACAAGATTCCGTTAGGTGTTTTAGTTTTCTGTATAATTCCTTGGACAAATTATATGTTGGAGTTCCTGGGAGTGATACAATTGGTCGTAACGGGATATTTGCCTTGTGTATTTTGGGTCTCCCGTAAAATCGAGGTAGGACTGATCCATTGGATTTCATTCGCCAATGGTCTTGTTTTGTGATCTGTCCAGTTTTGCTGAGCTTGTTTAAGGTCCTTTGGATGCGGTTGTCCAATGTTTGTATAGGATTTGTTGGGAGTTGTTGATATACACCTTCATCTTTGAGTAGTTCTTCAGCTTTCTTGGTGTATTCTTCTCTGTCCATGACTACTGTTGTTCTTCCTTTGTCAGCTGGTAGAATGACGATGTCCTTCCTATTTTTCAACTTTTTGAGGACCTTTAATTCTTGAGAGTTGAGCTGTGTGTGTGTTGTTTTTTCTGTTTGACCATTGGCACAATTATTTGGCGTATATCTTCTTGTGTTTCCTCGTTCAAGTTTGATGATTTGAGTAATGATTCAAGGGCAGCGAAGAAATCAGTTTTCGAAGGATCTCCGGTGTTGTAGTTTAATCCTTTTTGTAGTAGTTGTTGTTCCATTTTTGATAGTGGTTGTTTTGATAGGCTGACTACTCAATCTATAGGCGTACTGTCAGCGACTAGTGACGTTACTACATTCATCACCGGGCAAAAGTCCGAACCTAGTTACCAAAGATTTATACACAATCTTCTTGACTTAATCTATTTTCTTCCCGTTCTATAGCTATATTACTCTTAAAAGACCATGAAGACAACGTTTGGGAAAAACTCTTTATGTCAAATTAACTCAGGTATAATATTATGACCATATAATAAAGAAACTTATAAGTATGCAAACCAAGTCAATAATAAGAGGAAGTTTAGAGGTCAGAAAAATTATGTTAACTGTGATTTCGTATCCGGTCGGTTTAGCCTGAAATAACAGTTAGGGAAAAATTGTGTGGAGAATGTGTTCACATAAATGTTTGAGTGAAAACCTGGTATTATTCTCATTTGAGGTCATATTTAGGGTGTATATATATATATATATATTTCCGTAGAACACTTAGAAAATTTAACAATTCTCTCCTTTCTTCACAGGCCTAAGTTTATTCAAGAAGCAAAACTAATAAGGACTAAGAATGAGGTCAAATAATTTTTTTTAAAAGACACTACAATTTCTTAATCCTTCCATTAGGTAAGAGAAAATAATAAGTGTTCCTCAGTAGTGTAAACATACAATAAGGTTGAGAAGTTAAGCTAAATCACCCTCAAATGACCAACAATATGTACATATATATATATATCTTGACAGATAAATTTTGAATCATGGGCGGTCACAGTATTCAGGTGAACTTGAAAAGTCACACTTTATCCTATTTAATTAATAAATTTAGAATTATGTGTTAGTCTTGAGTGAGGCAGGGAAAGAGAAAGAGAAGGCTGAACATCATATTTAGGACTTAAGTCAAAATGATGGATAATTGAGTTTTTAAAACAGATAAAAGATATCACTTATTAAACTTTGAAAGTCCTAGTCTATTTCGGTAGGAAATAATTCATCGAAAATCGTATATAAAATCCTGTTCAATAATTTAGACATCTTAGTTCTTACTTTTTTTTCCTTCACGTTCCCCAGTGGAACATAGGGCTTCAACCAAGTGGCTTGAAGTTTCTTTAGCAGTGTTTATTTTACAGGATGTGGTTGCTAGCCTCATGCCCAACCTTTCCTCTTTACCAGAATTATTTGTGGCTTAGCAAGGTAAAGGAGTGAGTCCAGTGACCGTGGATCGAACTTCGGACCATGTGAATGGTCGGGGTTCTTATTACGTCAGTGAAAATGAAAAGGACTTCATTAGGTGAAATCGGTTTTTCTTTTAAATACTAAAGCTTTCAGAATAAAATGAAACACTCATTTGAAACTGCAGTTGAATTTCAAAGGCAAGGAAGCCTGTGATTTCCTCCATAAAGTTAGATTCAATATAGCTGATTGCCAGCCATGATAGTTCTGCAGCAATGCGATATTGTTGAGGCGTTTGTATTATTTTCTGTTTGATAAACAAGTACACTTAGTACAAACAGATTGTAAATAATCGTATTTGGAATAAAGTAATAGGTTTTTTGGTAGGAGAAAGATATGCTTGAAAAGTTTACTTGAAAGGGACCTTAGTGAACTACAAAAAATAATTTAAAACTTTGCGAATTCAAGTGAAAATCAAAATGTGTTCTCCTCTGCATTGACACTATGTGTATAAATAGTTTGAGTAAACTTGCCTAATAATGAAGCCTGATTTCAATGGATTCAATAACTTTTCACTATTTTACTTATGCGATAGAGGTCAACATCAAGCATTGAAAAGTAGCCTAATGAATTTATTATTATCCTCTTAGGCTCCGTATAGATAGAACACAGGGCCCCGAGAGCACATCTCCACTATGTTATAGTTTATGCTGTCCTCTTTAACTGGGGACAAGATTGTCCATTATCTCTCATTTCCTTCTAGCACCACCTCTTCCATGTCACCCAAAGACGACCCACTCATCGCTTAACCATTTGGATTCCATTCGATGGTCTGGCACGCGATATCATTCGACGATCTCCTCAGAATATGCCCAATCCACCTCCGTTTTCTCCTATTTATTTGTTGAACGATAGGTCCCTCGTTAGCCTGTTGCCAGACTTCGTTGTTGCTAATATTTGATCTTCAAGATGGAGCCAAAGAGGTGGGCAGCTGTTGATCAAAGTTTGCACTAGCCTGTTGGAAACGCTTCTCACGACGCGCCAAGTTTCCAATCCATATAAAAGAACTGACTGACTTAACAATGGTGCTAAAGATCCGAAACTTTGTTGTTTATGCTGGCTGAGTGCAGAAGATTTTCAAACCAATTTCAGAGTGATGAAGGTGTATATTGAATTTCCGATTCCGACTTTGACACCCTCATTCATTTCGCCTGTGGCTGAAACGATGCTTCCTAGATAAGTGAAGGAAGTGATCTTTTTCAAGTTTCTCGCATTGATTGTAATTTGTGTTGTTTGTTGTTGTTGGTTGATATCTTCATCCTCTCCGTCTTCCCTGTGTTCATCTGGAGTCCTGTCGTCAGTCAAATGAAAACCAACATAAAATTAGCTGTAGGTTCTCACAATTTTCTTACAACCAGACTGTTTGTAAAATATCTAAAGTAATTAAATACTCTGATTGGTCACTAGGTAGTAACTAATGTAATACGCCTAGTCTATGATTCGGTGCAGACCGTAGGTGAATGTCAAGCCCAAACAGCTCAGTGATAACATCTCTGATTGTAGCGCTGAATGATGTGGGTTAGAATCTCAAAGAGGACATAAATTCCTTGAAAATTGCATATATGCCTTGCTAACGAGTGCGTGCAAACATGAAACTTAGGTTCAGGGTTTCTTTCCGATTGCTTCCAGCAATCCAACATCAAAGTTAATAAGTAAGAACACATAAGTAATCGTTAATACGATTTGATTCTATCTATCTAGGGTGGGAAAGTTGGAGTAATTTAAATTATTTTTCTTAGAAAAACACTTTTATTTAAATTATGAAACACATTAGCTTTTGCCTTTATTCGATTAACGTTACTTCACTTCACGTATCAAGGAAGCACTCAGAAAATCATTCCAACCAGCCTGATGAATCTACATGAAAATATCACTGGAAACATACAGTATTTGCTGTTGGTAAAGTCACATGATCAGTGGCATAAGACCAACAGTTAATAGTAATTTCATACATTTATTCCCCTTAATGAATTTGAACAAAGCAAGAACTACAGTTTTAGCAGAATAAAATGGTACCATCTTTTATTTCGTTGCCTTCTCGTCAGCTGCTTACATGGCAAAGACATTATTAAATATATCTACAACAACAATTTTAACATACTTGCACAGAGTTCAGTTTAAACAAAAATCAATCGATCAATATACTCATACACTAAAAATATATACATATATAAATATGCAATATTAACCACTATTCCGAACAATAATAATCAAACACAATGGAAACTTTTAGCATTTCACATTCGGAGGAAAGAGAGGTGAAATTATCCAGTTACCAGGGCAAAGAAAGGCTGATAACCGCTTCTTTCTGGACGCATAAATCAGGTTTCAGGCGCTTGATGGAAATGGCTTCAGCAAACTTAAGGAGAATTGAGCTATTTTGCTTATTGATAATTTTGAACGACTTTTCAACGTCCACCTCATGACCCGTGTCGAGAAGATGCCTGGTGATGGCACTGTTTAAAGCATTTGTTCCCTTTAGACGTAAGCTTTTTGGTACATGTTCAGAAAATCGTAGATATGCCCTTCTTTCTGTCCTTCCAATGTAACTGCTCCCGCAGATACATGTAAATTTGTATACACAGTTGGAGGTAACATGAGAAGGATATCTATCGATTTTTGATTGCACCAAAGAGCAAGTTGTTCGATAGACGGGAACGAGCTTAGCTGCAGGATACGCTATGGCTAGTGATGTACTCAGCCTTCTGTTGATCATCGCTGCAATATTTTCACCTTTATAATCAAGCTGAAGGTAGACTGGCTTTTTTTCCACTGTGATTTGTTTTACTTTTGTGACTTCAGATCTTCCATACTTGTTGATGAACCTTTGAGGATACCCATTTCTCTTCAATATATTTTCAAGGAACTCAAACTCCTCCTCTAGTTTCTCTGTAGAGCATATTCTCCTCGCTCTATAGTACAAAGTTTTGACTAGACCACGTTTAAAGCTATGTGGACAAAAGCTATTAAAATGCAAGTATTGTCCTTTCCATGTGGGCTTTCGATAAATTGACTTTTGAAGACTACCGTCTTCTAGGCGTTCCATGGCTATGTCGAGGAAGTGAAACTTTCCGTCACTTTCGTGTTCCATAGTGAAGTCAATATTGGCGTGTGCACCATTGAATAATCTTAGTAAGTGTGAAGCATGACTTTTATTTTTGCACACTATAAATGTGTCATCAACATAACGACAGTAGGAAGATGTTTCGTCGATTGCATGCTTCAGCTTTGTTCTTTCAAGGTTAGACATGAATATATCTGCTAAAACAGGGCTAAGTGGACTGCCCATAGCTACACCATCTATTTGGCGGTAAAACGTGTTGTCAAATAGGAATTGCACATCCATGGTGCACATAAGCAGTAGGCGTTTGAATTCAGACTCTGGGAGTGGGAGAAGATCGGACTGCTGACAGATGATTTCAATGGTTTCATTGACTGGAATCATTGTGAATAGGGAGGTTACATCAAATGACACCATGAAGTTATTTAGAACGTTCATGTGATTCACACTTTCAGAGAAATGAAATGAGTCTTTCACCGTGTGCACGCCTAGCCGTTGACGAATAGGTTCCAACTTCTCCGCAAGCCAACGTGCCACCTTATGTTGGGGCGAGTTGATCATCGAAAGTATGGGTCTCAGGGGGACTTGTTCTTTGTGTATCTT
This sequence comes from Trichobilharzia regenti, assembly GCA_944472135.2. Lineage (NCBI taxonomy): Eukaryota > Metazoa > Platyhelminthes > Trematoda > Strigeidida > Schistosomatidae > Trichobilharzia > Trichobilharzia regenti. The sequence goes on from OX235263.1 coordinate 29,342,127, forward strand.
CGGAAGGCCATACATGTGTGGCAAGCGGGACCCTCGAGGTTTCAAATCATTGTACGTGTTGTTGTCAATCAATTTCTTCTTTAGAAGATCTCTCAAGGCGTTTGTGATACGTTTTTCGACTGCATCTGTCTTATCTTTCTGGCAACTGTCAACTTTAAATCTCAACGGGTCATTTAGCACAGCTTTCATCTTTGCGATGTAGTCCTCTTTGTCCATCAGCACCACACCTGAGCCCTTGTCAGGTCTCAATATAACAATTTTGTCATTATTCTTGAGAGCTTTCAATGCTCTTAGATGCTCTTCAGAAAAGACTTTGGAATATGACATTGGAGAAATGAGGTATTGATTTGCAACGTCGACGAGCTTCGATTTGAACCAGCTCCTCTTGTCATCATCAACTGGAGTGAGGTCACTCAACTGATAGAATAAGTTTTCGAATTGAACTGCGACATCAGTTCTTTCGACAAACTTATTTGGGATGTGAAAGTTAAATCCAAGAGAAAGTGCTTCCATTTCAATGCGATTTAACTTCAGACTCGACAGATTACAGATAAACTCCTCAGGATTTTCTGGGAAAACGTCACACAATTTCTCCTTTGTCAGGGATTTCGAAAGAGTTTTGTAAAAATTTTCACATGTTTTCTGTTGAAGTCCTTGGATGAAATTGATGAATTTGATCCGACATACTATACTCAAACTATTGACGACGCCATCGAAAGAACGGGCTTCAGTTCTCAATTTAGAAATCAGAGATTCTGTTGATTCAATATGTGATTTTGTAATGCGCCGGAGGTTCTTGAGAGATGGGGGTAATTTGCAAGAACGCAGTGACTTGCTGAGATGACGAGGAACGCAGTGTGACCGCAAGCAGTCATGGTAAAACTTCAAACGATTCACCTCCCTCTCGAGTTCCACTTGAGCAATGGCCTGTCGCTCGCGCGATGTCACCCAGCGGTCTCCTCAGCGAGTATCCAATCCATCTCCACTTTCTCCTGCATATTTGTTGGGCGATTGGTTCTTGTTTTGTTTGTTTCCAGCCATAGTTCCTTGTTGGTGATTATTTCCGGCCCGGACATTGGATATTCAGTATAGAGCCGAGACAGTTGTTGGTTGAAAAAGGTCTGCAACAGGCTGTTGGAAATATTCTTTGTCACCCGCCCGCCAAGATTCTGATCTGTATAGAATAGCTGACTGACTTGACGTTGTTTGTATTGAAAATCCGACCGAATTTTGTTGTTGATGTTGGCTGAGTGACGAAATTTCCAGATAAATTGTTTCAGGTTGATGAATGTGTTTCTCGCTCGCCTTCCCGATTCTCGCTCGATTTGACATCCCCGTCCGTTCCAACATCCTGTAGTTGAGACAATGCTTAGTGCTAGATAAGTGAATAAATGAAGTAACCTCTTTCAAATCCCTCCCGTTGGTGGTGGGTGATTGACGCTGGATGTTTCTGTTGTTGGTGTTGTTGTTTTTGGTTGGTTATTTTCATGACCTCCGTCTTGTCCATGTTCACTTGGAGTCCTGTCTTCGCCGGCTGCTTCTTCGACCAGTTTGTCGGTCGGTTTTCGCTTGTAAGTCTTCGATTTTGTGACAGTGACATCAAACATAAATCATCCACGCGCTAAATCCAGGTCTTCTAGGTTCTTCACGTCGGTCGGTCCAGGATATCCCTCCCTGTCTTCTTGTTTCCCACTGCACTGTCTGACGCATAATCCAGTCAGTCCACCACAATTAGGAATATCAGCATGGGTGATATATAATATGCACCCTTGTCTGACTCGTGTATTGACTCCAAAATCCTTGCTGAGTTTTCCGTTGTGGATGACTTGACATGTGCCTCCGTTCTCGTGCAGCTGTTGAATAAGATTGATGAATATTGGGCGCTGAACGCCGTAGTACTCGAGTAGTTTCCAAATTACTTTGCGGTCAAAGCTGTCTGTCGAAGGCCTTCTCGAAGTCTATAAAGTTGAGGTAGAGGTTTGATTGCCATTCCATGCTTTGTTCTGTGATGATGATTCGTAGAGTTGCAATTTGGTCAGAACATGATTTGCCTTTCCTGACTGGCTTCCCGAAGGCTTTCACCAGCCTGCATCATTCCACTTCCCCGATTCTAGCAAAAAGTAAGGTTACTGTCTATATTTTTAGAATTTTTAATGTATTGGTGCATTGAAGTTTCTGTAGCGGTTTGGTTGAGTTTTTGGGGTGGAGTTGCTAGCACCACGCCCCAACCATCCCTCTTTATCCGGGCTTGGGACCGGCTAGAAAACTAGCGAGCTAGTTATCCAGGCGAGGTTTTGATTTTATATACAGTTGAATTTTTAACGTCTTTCATTCCGCAATAAATTTACTCCTTTTATTTACAAAATCAAGGGGAATAGCCAGGAAATCTTATTTTTTGAGTTAACTTATTTGACTAGTGTTTGTACGCTTCATTGTTGGTTGCCAACTAATATGACATTTTCTTTCAAATCTTGCGGGACACGAAAAGCGATAAATTGAAGTATTTTTAAAAATGAACGAGTACAAATAATACGAACTGAGTATAGTTTTGATTAATCAAAACAAAAGTAAAATGGACAGAATTGCACATCAATGTATGTTGAATAGAAGACAGACTTTCGGTAACCCAAAATTCAACCAGGCAGCCATGAAAATTTTTGTTATATTCTATTGTTTTCGTATTAACTGTTAAATAATTGTTTTTAAACCATCTTCTCAGTTTTGTGCTTTAATAATCATATTACTTAGTAGTTAGTAAGAAAGATGCGAATTCATTTTATGCGCGTATTATTGTTTGTATACTTATGAAAAAAATATTGTCCATGAATTAATTTTCTTTCCACTCTTACTTTATATTTATAAGCTTTAAAATTCCCATCTAAAGTTTTTGATCATTAGTTAAACAAATAGAAACATTGTTTAATCTAGTTTTTAAGTGAACTAACTAACTAATGCTACTTGTCAACAGTTTGTTTGACAAGTGTTCTCAAACATATACGAAAAACATGAATACATATAATTATTGCAGTGTGTATATTCATACACTGGAGCACATGATTTAGTAATTTCTTAAAGAGCACCATGTTTGAGCTTGTGTGAACACCTCTCTCTCTCTCTCTGTCTTTCTGTTTTCTTCTGCTAAGTTTATTATTGAATATGATTTTTGTCAACGAATTGAATTACACGAGTGTAACACAATTTTACCCACACAATGTTTATTTTTCATGTATTGAAGACAAAGTGTAGGCATCTTGTTTTCTAACTCTTCAACAATTTATGCTCTAGTTTAGAAATGATGATGGTAATTCAATGGGCTAACCAAACTTGACTAATAGTAGTATATGCATAGACAGGTTTGGACAAGTTCTATTCTGCTTCGCATTGATTATTTATTTATTTATTCAGTCATTTACTAGTTTATTTATTTATTTATTTTTTATTAACACATGAGTGAAAAAGAATCTCAGAAAGGTATTGAAATTTGGAATAGATCTGTTTTGTATTTTCATGCATTAAAACAAACACTAGAGCTTTGAATGAATTGAAGTTCAATGTGATAAACGTCTGATTCATCTTCATAAGTGTGCGTTAACTTTCGATTCAACTTTTATACTTTCTGACTGTTTCGTAAAACATTTTTTGTTTTGATGATATGCTAATTAGTTGTCGTGAGTCAGTTCAGCACTGAAATGATTTAAAATACAATGGTAAACAATTCAATAAACTGATGACACCTTTATTCAAGATTTCGCTCATGTATCACTAAGGAAGGTCAGCAGCACTCAGCATCAAAAATAACATCCGTCCGGATTTTCAACTCCAATGTGAAGTCAGTCAGTGCTACTCATCGTACGGATCAGAGACTTGTCCAGCGCGTCATAAAGAGCATCTCAAACAAACTTCGGAACTTCATTAAAAGTTGTCTTCGCTCAATACCTTGCTCGAGATCAGATGGCCGGCCAGAAAAGATCAGGAACAGGGACCTCTGACAATGGGTGAACCAACCCAGCAGGAGCCAATTGTGAAACAAATAGGTAGGAAGATGGATTGGCTGGCCATGCGCTGAGGAGACCATCAAGTGACATCGCTAGACAAGCCATCGCTCGAATGGAACCCGAAAGGAAGCGGCCGGCGAGTTGGTCGTCAGTGCAAGGGTGACATGAAGGAGAAGGTGATGAGAAGAGGAGATGAAAGCATGTGGGCAGACTTGCAGTCAGGTGGAGACTTTAACAGAGAAGCAAACGCAATGGAGACGTGCGGTTGAAGCCCTATGTTCCTCTAGGAATTAAAGGAAATAATAATAATCACTAAGGAAAGGATCGTGGTCGTATTAAATAAATCTAGTTCAAAGAAGAATACAATTAAACAATTATTTGGTTCACTGGTTCGTGTTCATTCACACTGATCTTTGAAGCAAGAGAACTGAATATTAGCAGTAGGAAATACTTCAAATTATAAAACTTTTGATTTACTGAGATGTACTCTGAACTATCTAAAATCATGATGAACTCATTGGTGGTGATACGCAAAAGTGATTTGTACAGCTACACGAGAGTAAATAATCCGAACATACATGGATGTGAACTAATGTGGCACTTTTTGTTGCATTTAAAGCTTTGAAAGTTGAATTCTTTTAAATAATTATCCATGAACTGAACGTCACGGTGCAGTTAGATTACATGTATTCGAAACACACTTAGGTAAAAATTTCCTTAATCTAACCGTTTTGGGCAGTGTATTTAATGGACAAATTGTTTATAAAATCCCTCCTGGACGATCTATTTTTAGTATTCAGACTTAATTTAGACTTTTCAACTAACCTTATTATACGTATTTCTCCTGGATTATGTATCGTTAATTTGACAGTTGGATATCTCATGTTGATTTTTGATCTGTACTATTTGCCTTTTTCTTTAATTGTAGTACTTATCTTTGCAGTTGTGTGTACATTGACAACATGCTGTATAGCATTATGAGTTTCAAATCTTTAAATATTCCCATTTATATATATGTCTTGTTCTAACATTATGAGTTTGTTTGGGTTCATGAAGGTCACTCTGGCACAGGACTGTTTTCGCGAAATGTTGGCTCAAGATTCTTGTGGAAAGAGCTCTTGATCCCACCTCGTTGGGAATATACTCCTTGATTCTAAGATACTTTTTACAGTTGGACTTTAGCTAGCTAGTTTTGTCTTACAGTACTTACTTTGTATTTAGTGACACACATTGTCTACATAACTGCACTGTGGTGGTAAATTTGAGTGTTGATTTTACTATTGTTTAATAAAACCGCTAAAATTTCGAAGAATAATCATCTTTTCCCTGGCTTTGGAAGATTTTGTGATAGAGCCTGTCTCAATGAAGTTTTGTCGGGTATACGGTAGGACGTAGAGATCTGTTTCTTGCGTTCAGACGATAATGGAATAAACTTGTTGCTTACAGTGCAGACTTTGGTTCGTAAGTGAGGAGCAGTTTACATGCTTGTTACAGGATTTCATCATTAGCTGACATTGGTTAGAGAACCATTGGAAAACCAGCTGGGAGTACTGGACAGCTGTTTGGTCCTAGTTTGGGACTACTTCATCAGTACACACCCGCCGCCAGGGTTCGAACCCAGGGCCTTCTTGTCACAAGATGAGCTCGTAGACCGTTAAGCCACTGGGACCTGATCCAATGGCCCATTAATTCTAACTTATGCCAATTCATGATATATCGCAACCGCTTGTCAATGTCTTTGGCAAGTATTTGTCCTCACACCCGACCTGCTGCACACTACTGGTTACGACTTCCCACTGGAACCCCAGGTAACTATCTACTTGAATATGACCAGTCGCTAGTGACCATCTCATTGATATTCAAGTATTGGTTTACAGTTTATAGATTTACTTTTGTAACAGGTCAGTAATGAGTGAACGACAATACACGTTACCGAATATCATATCGATGTTATAAGCTTATTATGAAAATATGTATGAAGAACCATGATGAATTAGTTATGATATGAAGAAAATTCCATTCTATCTATACTAGTTATGTGCCCATCTTAAAAAAGCAATCAATTAAAGGAAAATAGTCTTACAGTTTTATAAACTGATCCGAGGTATGCATGAAAGACAGTACACTTCTAATGGAGTTTTGCACTCTAAATTTTAATTCTCTAGCTGCGTTATACTCACATGATGTTTCAGCAAGAAACTTTAATCAACACTGAATTCGATCATTGTGTAGAACTTTTAAAGATAATGTGTAATGTAATATATTGCTGATGTATAAGTATAACACTTAGGCACTGTGATAGAGTATATCTCCATTATAGATAAGATTTTATTTTGATAAATCACACAGTGTTATACAGCAATATTAACTGATGACGTTTCGGTCACTAATTATTGCTCATAATCATATTAGTTGTAACTACACAACATTCAAACTTTCCTTTTATAGATTACTTCATACCTTTCTATTCGTCTTAGGGGTGGTAGAATTTTCCAGATGTCTAGGACAGGTGCTGATTTACTGCACATATTTTCAGTCGATTCGATAAATAAAGCTTACGTTATCAATCTCGCCCTCCACCTAGTTATATTAGATTTTAAGTCTTTCATCTTATCTCATCTTATTTTGTGGTTGTGTATAATTGTATGTACTTCTGTGGCTGAGTTATTTCTCCAGATTTCTCATCCTATTCGAGTCAACTAATGCAGATTTTACTAAGTTTTTATACTCCGCAAGTCTGATTGGCCCGGTTATACTACTAAGACCTAAAAGTCACTGCATTGTATTCGATAAACTAAATTGTTTTGTTGAATCGGCTCCACAGGACCTTTTCACAGACAAATCTTGTTTCCAATTGAGTTTGTGCGTCTGAATGCCACTTTTATTCCTGCATTGTTTGAAATTCTACTTAAACTTTCCGACGTGCCTTCTTTGCATGGAAGTACTACTGATGATTTGAATTCCTTTATTGTTGGTATTTCCATCATTCTCTGCATGATTTTCATTCACATCATTACTATTATTGTTAATAATATTACTATCAGTATCACTAACATTACTATTATTAACTTTATTTTTGCATTCTCCAAAATACTTCTTGATTGCCTTTTCAGGGTAAACATTCAGCTCTAAAGCTTCTCCTGTATGCTTCGAATCTTGTCTTGGATTTTTCGTGGTACTATTTAGTTTCTCTGCCCTACTGCTTAAACATTCATCCAATCTTGCTTTTATTGATGTAGGGTAGGATGAACCGAAATTTCAAAATCGGTTTAAATGTGTGAGTATACTGTAAACATTAGTTTAAAACTTCCTGTCCTCTTTCTCCTTATGCAACAATCTAGCATTTGAAGTTCCCCTCCTGAAGTTCAAGTTCACGAGTAAATGGCATGACATCCACCTTCGAGTTAGCGTGTTTAAACAATCAATAAATATCCTGTATTTTAGTACGGCGAATATGTTATCAATATACCTCCACCACAATATACAGGTTGGAGTGAACGTTAATATCATTATTATATCCTTTAATTCCTAAAGGAACATAGGGCTTCAGCCGCGCGTCTCCATTGCCTTCGGTTTTCTGCCAACTTTTTCACCCTGCTCAAAGTCTGCCCACACGCTTTCATCTCCTCTTCACATCGCCTCCTCCAAGTCACCCCACCACTGGACGACCAACTCGCCGCCCGCTTTCCTTTCAGGTTCCACTCGAGCGATGGCTTGTCTAGTGATGTCGCTTGATGGTCTCCTCAGCGTATGGCCAGCCAATCCATCTTCATTTCTTCCTGCCTATTTGTTTCACAATCGGCCCCTGCTGTGTTGGTTCGCTCGTTGCCAGAGATCCCTGTTCCTGATCTTTTCTGGCCGGCCATCTGATCTTGAGCTAAGACAGGTAGCTGTTGATGAAGTTCCGAAGTTTGTTTGAGATGCTCTTTATGACGCGCTGGACAAGTCTCTGATCCGTACGGTGAGTAGCACTGACTGACTTCACATTGGAGTTGAAAATCCGGACGGATGTTATTTTTGATGCTGAGTGCTGAGTGTTGACCTCCACACAGACTTGAGAGTAATGAAAGCTTGTCTTGCTTTTCCGATCCTTGCTTTGATATCCTCGTCAGTTCCGCTGGCCTGTGGTTGAAACGATGCTTCCCAGGTAGGTAGGTTGGTGAAGGAGGTTGTTTCTTTCAGGTTCCTCCCATTTATGCTGGCTGATTGTTGTCTGTTGTTGTCGCTGTGGCTATTGGTGTTGGCCAGGAATCTTCATCACCTCTGTTTTCTCTATGTTCACCTGAATTGAAGTCCTATCTTTGATGGTTCTTCTTTAGCCAGCTTGTTGCTTTTCACTTGCATATCTTCCAGTTTGTGGGAAATCAGACATATACATCACATCGCCGAAGTCCAGATCCTCCAATTCTCTTTTTGTGTGAGTTCATTTTATGCCTGTTTCCTCATTGCCCATTGTCTGTCTGTCGCATTATCCAACCTACTGCGATCAGGAAGATAATTGGCGATAATATACAACCTTGCCCCACTCCTGTCCTCATTTCGAAGGCTTCCGTAAGTTTCCCGTTTTGGATTACTTGGCATGCAGCAATGTCGTATAACCGTTGGATGAGATGTATAATTGTCAATGGCACAAGCGACAACAACAATACAATAGAACAACATACAATACAGTTAAGCTCAGTTAACTAAAATGATACCGAAACCATAGACTCACTGACTTGGGCCAACTTGAACATATAAATCCAACAATATATACAAATACAAATATGAGTTAGCGTTAAAAAGTCACAAAATGCCAAACAGTTAGTTATAGGCAATAATAGTCAACATGATTATATCCACAGGTTTAGTGTTCGGAATTAAACGGATTACAATAATTTCCAAAACTTCGTGGTCAGAAACACCCAAGAAATGAGAGTGTTATGTAACTGGGCAACTGTAGCGCACTAATCGAAAAGCGCGGTCGAATCAATCATTGACAAGCAAATGGAAATATATTATTATATTCGGTATCTTCCTATTGTAATATCATAGTTCCAGCTAAGTTCAAGTCTATATTCGCCAGTGTAAAACAAATGCACTCAATTATAAACTTTATACATAGCTGCCAAAGTTAAGTTAATCGAATCGAAGTTCTTAGGGAAATTGTTTCTAGGGGAGGCCAGTGTAGGGTCTCTACAATGCAGTAGGCTATGAACACGCTGAGGTAGTCAGTCATTAAGGAATTTAGGAGGATGGGACCAGTAACTGAGTAGAGACTACTTATTCTTTATGATCTATAAGGCTCTTTTTATCTACTGAATAATGAATGCCCCTGTGTGTGTTCACCTAGTTCTTCCCACTTCACTTTCCCACTGTCTTGCTTTCAAAAATACATGTTCATAAGCTAAATTAGTTTTATGCAACAATGCCGGTTGTCATTTGGCAATATGGGTAATTATTTGGATAGAGAAGTTGGTTTTTAAAGTAGTTTTAGCAATCTTATGACCCTGCTAATCAGCTTGAGATAGTGTTGGTTTAACACTCATGGAATATATCAAGCTGTATTTGTAATAATTTGATGTTGTATCTATTTTAATGTTCATATGTAAACACAAATTCATTTTGTTTTAACCCCTAATATAACTTTTTTTTCATGTAAATTGCACGAGTAGATTGCACGATACATATAAACGCTAAAATCTTGCTATGAACATGAATGAATGCACTTAAGTTCTTGTTGGTTTAATCTTGAACACAAGATAGTTGCATGCCTCCTTCAGTTCTCCATCGTTTGTTTTTGCTATATGCTTTAATAAATCTATAAAATTATGGAATATTTCGAGAACATTCTCTAAAATTTATCAGCTTCGTGCAGTTGTATAATACACCTAACACGTCATTGAAAAGGCCAATAGAAAGCTGACATATTTTATTATGACGTCGAAAGGAAGGAAGGACCAGGGACTTGAACTTAGAACAAAAATGCCATTAGGAGACGTAGCTATTCTTGACTTCTGAGGAATTTAAATTCAAAGGGAAGTATACAAACAAACCGAGAGGGTTGCCATGGTGTTACAAATATATCCAGCAGTGTGAGATATTATTCAAGAGTAGGTGGGAGAATTTAGCGATTGATTACGTTCACCAAAACGGGAAACTTACGGAAGCCTTCGAAATGAGGACAGGAGTGGGGCAAGGTTGTATATTATCGCCAATTATCTTCCTGATCGCAGTAGGTTGGATAATGCGACAGACAGACAATGGGCAATGAGGAAACAGGCATAAAATGAACTCACACAAAAAGAGAATTGGAGGATCTGGACTTCGGCGATGTGATGTATATGTCTGATTTCCCACAAACTGGAAGATATGCAAGTGAAAAGCAACAAGCTGGCTAAAGAAGAACCATCAAAGATAGGACTTCAATTCAGGTGAACATAGAGAAAACAGAGGTGATGAAGATTCCTGGCCAACACCAATAGCCACAGCGACAACAACAGACAACAATCAGCCAGCATAAATGGGAGGAACCTGAAAGAAACAACCTCCTTCACCAACCTACCTACCTGGGAAGCATCGTTTCAACCACAGGCCAGCGGAACTGACGAGGATATCAAAGCAAGGATCGGAAAAGCAAGACAAGCTTTCATTACTCTCAAGTCTGTGTGGAGGTCAACACTCAGCACTCAGCATCAAAAATAACATCCGTCCGGATTTTCAACTCCAATGTGAAGTCAGTCAGTGCTACTCACCGTACGGATCAGAGACTTGTCCAGCGCGTCATAAAGAGCATCTCAAACAAACTTCGGAACTTAATCAACAGCTACCTGTCTTAGCTCAAGATCAGATGGCCGGCCAGAAAAGATCAGGAACAGGGATCTCTGGCAACGAGCGAACCAACACAGCAGGGGCCGATTGTGAAACAAATAGGCAGGAAGAAATGAAGATGGATTGGCTGGCCATACGCTGAGGAGACCATCAAGCGACATCACTAGACAAGCCATCGCTCGAGTGGAACCCGAAAGGAAAGCGGGCGGCGAGTTGGTCGTCCAGTGGTGGGGTGACTTGGAGGAGGCGATGTGAAGAGGAGATGAAAGCGTGTGGGCAGACTTTGAGCAGGGTGAAAAAGTTGGCAGAAAACCGAAGGCAATGGAGACGCGCGGCTGAAGCCCTATGTTCCTCTAGGAATTAGAGGATATTTTAAGAATTTGTTTGTAAATAGTGACACCAGTTTACAGACACTGTTGATTTGTTAAATCTCCTACATAAAGTAGACTTGTTCAAGATTAATCGAGTACACAGTGATTTATTTAAGACAAAGTTATTGAAACGACATCGATAGTCATTTTACATCTGTACATCTATCCGAAACATATTAAGTGTGTTCACCTAGAATTTTATTTAGTAAATTAGCGCTGCAATTCGCCAATATGTCTGATTGCGCATCTTTCCTATGGAAGTTCAAATATCAGACCGTTATCAATTTATTCATAGTTTGTGCATCCTAAAGTATCACCCAGTAGTCAACATCTACAAACTAGTTTTGCTGCCAAGAGTACATGTTTCATTAGAAGGGCGGTTCACCCAGCAAGTCATCCATAAATCTTTGGAAAGTTTGTGCATCATTTTGGAGACCGAATTGCATTGCACAAGCTCATATAATCCAAACGTGGTTGTAATGGCTATCTTAGTTATATCTTCCTTACCCACGGGAATATTGTGATAGAAGTGAACTAATTCAATTTCAGTAAATATTATGGCACCTTTAGGACTATTCTTAAAGTTTTAAATGTGTGGTGCTGGGTATCTGTCCGGGACGGTTTGCCTATTTATAGCTCTATAATCACCACAAGGGCATCGATCACTCTGATTTTCCTTGGGCACCATGTGTAACGGTGAAGACTACTGACTATACGAAGGCCGAAAAATCCCCAATTGGAGAATATAATGAAATTCGGCTTTAGCTATTTTTGGTTTATCTGCGGGTAGCCTCGTTGGTTTAGCGAAAACTGGTGGACCATGTGTTCTTACGGTTTGGTTAATTCTTGGACCAAACTTAGAGTTCTGAGTCTTAATTGATGTTAGAGTTGGTAATCCAGCTGGTATTTTCCGGAATTATTGGTTGATACTGGTGGACACTAAGGTAGACTCAAAGAACGGTACTCCCTGTCTCCACTATTCTTATACTCGGGGGATTTTTTCATCGTCAGTCTTCTCTTTCAAGTATCTACTAGTAAGTCGTATCCTTCTGGGATGTCTGTAGAAAGGATCACTAGGTCTCGGCCAACGATAGTGAAAATCTATGAAAGCTATCGCTTAAATCCAAGGTCAGTGTTCTATGCCCGAAAGTTATGATCTCTTTATTGACAGTTCACAGCATGATGAGGGATCTCAGTCGTTTCGGCTCCATCTTTGTTTTTGTTATGACACTAAGTGCTTCTCGTGTGTCAACCAAGAAGTTTGTGCCAGAGTTTTTATATTTGATGTAGATAGGTAACTTTAAGGGCACCTCTTCTAGGCATTCGCCAACTAAGAAGTTGATCGCTACCCTGTTGCTTCTGGGGGAGTTTAAGCAGGGTGCATGGTTATGTGGATTTTGTTGATTGTGAACCGAAATGCTTGTGATACCAACAGAATTGTCTTATTTGTGTTGGTCTTCTTTTTGATCTAGAAAGTGTTCCATTAGGCAATTTACGTTGGTTGTTCTGTCTTCGCTTTACTTTCGTTAGAGTTTCAGTTAGTGATCGAACGTTGGCCCCAAGCTCTGAGATTACTAAAAGGACTGAAAATTAATTAATTTTTTTAACAAAATTTGGGGAAGTCAGATATCAAGAATCTAAAACCATCGATCAATCCTGGTTTCTCTGAATAATTTTATTCCTGGCTATCGCTACAATTTTATTTCCTGAATACTACTGCTGTCCCCTTGGAATGATCTACTTGATCATTAACCCCAAATATCTTAAAATTCTATGCCAAAATATTTATCAGGCCCTCGGTGGTTCTGACTCTTCGATTGTATTCTTCCTATTCTCACTATTCATACGCTTTCTTGGTTACTTCATTTTGAAGTTTGTCAACACTTACTGTTTTGCGAGAATTATTGTGCTGAGTTACATGCAACTGATGAAGAGGATGTAAAGTAGACTAGATCTATGCCACTTCTGTGACTTAGCATCACCTTTCAGCTGTAGCAGTCAGAGTTTAGTCTTAAATATTCTTTGCATTAAGTTTCATTGCCATTTCTGTTACTGTTGTGTTGTGTGCATTCTGTAGTGCTTGTACCTCAAGCGATGTCTAACAGTATTTCTTAGGCAGTGACTTTAAAATATTGGATGTTTTATGAGTTTGGAAACAGAGATATTTACAGAAATTCAAAAACCAACTTATACGATACTTATCAGAGACTTAAGTAGAGACATACAGCAATTTAAGATGCTTTCAAATCCACATGAAGTAATTTGCATATTATTCCACATTTATTGCAAAGATTCATTTGTAAACAATAAGTTTTATATTTTTTGTGGTTTGAAATGTTAGCGGTACCGCTTATTCGAAGACGATTGAAACAACCGATAGCCTGCACAATCTTGACAATAATGAAATAATAATGCTACGCATAATTGCAATAACAGTTTTATAGCAATACTGTATCTAAGCTTCAAAATTTCTGCTTGTTACACATTGAGTTATATCGGCATATCCGAAAGGTGGATGTATATCTCCAGTGTCCTACTAATGGCTCAATGAAATCTACTTACAGGTGTTTTAACTTAACAAATATTAATTACTATTCTATATTTGGTTGTTAGCTTTATTCACTGTGTTGTACCGTGTGACTTAGCTATACGTCTTTATGGCCATTTATCTCTTAAACCTGATTGTATTCAGTGTACACATCTGATTTCAACCATTGTTTATCTTCATATTACACCCTTCATAATTAATTTAACTTCATGAATTGATACAAAGAAGAAACTATACTTTTAGAGTGTATTAACACTTTCTCACAATCATTGTTATTTAGTCTAGTTATTTGCCACTATGTTAGTTCGGAGCTAAAGCTTTCTGTGCAAAAATTATTTTCCTGAAGTTTGTCAACATGTCTTGTAAAAGTGACAATAAGTACAGAATCTAAATTAAAAAGCCTTGTGCTAATAAGTTCTGTGTGCAGAATGTTTAATGAAAATAAGATCAGATAGATTAATGAGAAATGTATTTCAATATGTACAGTGTTTAATATGAGACAGAAGACAACATGCATTCATACATACACCTAAGTAAGCATATATGAATATATAAAGAATAAAAGATCATAACACTTTGAGACATTGAAACGAAGAAGATAAATCATTGTTTTTCATATAATCTTGGTTCAGATTTAAGATACAACACTAAATGTACTGTTACCAAATCTTGAATGGAACATTATAACGTGCATACATATACTTATTGTATATATGTTAGGCTACTTCGAATGCTCCTTAATGGACTGGTTGCGATAACATCATCATTCACAACGTATTTTTCATTTACTGGTGTCTACACTGTTCATTGAATGTGTACGTATGAAAGGAAGTGAGGTCGATGAAGAAGTAAAGAGGAATACTGTGTTTTACAACAATCAAACATAACAAAGTAAGACATTCACTTACTCAGATATATATCACCTGGTGTAATTGTGAATTTGTACAAAATGAATCAAGTGTGTTGTGTGATATCTAAGAATGTACACCTAAATTTCTTGTGGAGATGCGAATCAATATTCTTTAAGAATTATGGCGTATACTGCCATAACGTTGAAAATATAAATTAAACTTGACTGCATAAACGATCATCGGGATCATTGTGATGAGATTGACGGGTATGTCTTTGTAGATTGTCACCAGTTTCATGATGATTCATATATGAAATGCATTCATCTGGTTTATGATTAAGTTTTATAGCAAAACTTGTCATATCAGTAGACATTTCTACATCATTATCAGTATGAGTAATGTTATTGTTATTATTGTTCAATAAGTTAGCATCTTTCATATGTACTGAATAATTTCTATCGAAACCACTTTGTCCAACTGATTTTTGATAAATATTCGGTTCAAACATATTAAATAATTCTGGTTTTATTTTACCTTTTTGATGTTGTTTCTCTAAATGATTACCTCCTTGTTGAATACTTGAACCATGTCCATTAGTACATACACCACTGTCACTACTACCTGTCGCTCCATCATTGATGATAATTCTTGAGCCAGAAAAATTATTATCAATATCTTGAAATGTAACTCGGGTACATGGACGGCGATACGATACATTACGACAGATATTTGTTGGCGATGTCTTATCCCTGTTATGTGAATCTAAAGGTGTTACAGAGTTCGGCCTGAAAGCATTATTTTGCGCTGATGGTCTGGATAAATTTGCCAAAGTAGCATAAGTTGGTTCAGGCACCATTGGTGATATTCCATGTCTCTGATTATTCATAACAGAAGAGTTGACATTAGTTCCCCTATTCCGACTAGAATTTTGTCCCGCAAACTGTTCATAAGCATCACAGAATGAAATTTCTTGAGTTGTTCTACTCCGTGGTAAATTCATTTGTGATGGTGCATACGGCTGGTGTGCTTCTGTGATTGCACCTTGATTTTCATTTAGATAAGTTGACCCACCTAGACTGGGTGTTGCAACCGGTCTGAAATACTTGCTGCTATTGTTACACTCATTACGATCTGGTTGATTTGTCGTAGTATCTGATCCTTCAGATAAAGTTGGCGGCCCAGATGGTAAAGAAATACAACGCGAATGAGGATGATACTGATTCGGCGCATCAACTGATTGGTTTTGTACTTGATTAGTAAGATCAGGAAAACATCCATAAAGAGAATCACCTGCACTACCTTGACCGACTGTCAAGCCATTAACTTGATTGTTCACATGTTGGACATCACCATTGGTGCCTATAGGTAAACCTGCAGTAATCATTGTACCAGAAGTAATCCATGGTGGATAAGAGACATATGGCCATAAATTTGGATAGGCGCCGTTTATATTCATATGCATAGGTGGATGAAGTGATGAAGCACCAAATCCTTGATTATCACATTCATTAGGAAATATATCTTTTTGCAAGCAACAATCTTTGCTTCCATTGACACCAATATAATTGCTTGTATGCAGTAAACGAAACCGCCAGGCAGTTTTAACACTAAGACCAAACCATAAGATAAGCCAACATATCAAATACAACACTGAAAGTATGGTATCCGTCAAAGCGAGTTCAAGGCCTGTTTTCCAGTAACATTTAAGGATTGAACTCATTAAACAAATACGAATGACTAAGAGCCAAATAAACGTTACAGTTGCCACAATACTCAATCCTATACGTGACCATCTTGGTAGAGGTGATTTTGTTGAAGAATTATTTGTTTCATTTAGTGTATGAATAGAATTAGTTAGTTCTGTACTCGTTGAAAGTGGGATTCCACGATTACGCTTCAATGACGTTGACATCTCACTAATATTATTCTGAGACTGACTGCCCGGAAGAGGAGTATTAGATCGTTTAACGGTTTGACCATTTCTTCGACTTGATGGAGGCGGTCGCCAAAGTTTTGTTGTCACTGCAAGTGTGATAGGAAGATGTACAATAGCATCTTGATAAGATGGTTCCATGCCAGTTTGTTCACCAACCATTGTTTCAATTGTACCAATAGAGTCAGGATTATTATTATTGGCTGTATCATAGTCGGTTGTTTTATTTGAGGTCATTCGGTTAGTTTTATTTAGTGATGGTATTTCTCCAGAAATTAACAGTTGAGCATAATTAGTTACTGCTTCTTTAAATTTCGCTTCTCCATAGGCATAAATAGCCATAAGACAAATAATTATTGCCGGTAAACCAGCTGCACTCAAAATGACACAATACCATGGTGATATGTATCTTTGATCAGAATCAATTTGTATTACAACTGAACCTCCAGGATCACGTACACCAACGTAATATAGTTTATAAAATATTGATATTGTTTCAACATCTATTAGTAAGAAAACACCTGTCAGTGCTATATACATAGAGAATAGTAAACAAAAGATACGACTTGTAAAATAAAATGGTGCTGCATATTGTATAGTTAACATAAATAAACTAATTATGAAACAGATGTATTCAACACTGATTTCAGATGGAATAGATGGATAAATATGACTTGGAAATGGACGTTCATTCTCATATATGGACTTGACATCACTAGCCAGTAAGCCGTTTATTTCTTGATTGATTTTAATGCCAAGATGTTGTGTGTAATATGCTGTATACTTTTCAGCTGCAGATTGACCGAATAGTCTGTCAACGTTTGAATGAAATACAAAGCCTTGAAATTAAAAGAGAAGCAATAAGAGTGAAAGTTAACAATCTCTTACATAATATTTGAACTGAAATAAGGAAATTTAAATACTTAAGGGTTCTACGCATCGTTTCAATTGACAAGACGGCAGTTGAGAATCACAGAGGAATAAATTACTGTTAACAAATACTTTATGGTGATGTTTATGGTAGTCACCTCCTGAAGACAGCAAGTTCATCTGTTGGATTAAGGCTAAATAACTCATAACTTCCAGTTCCCTCATGTTCACCGTACTTCTTAAGTGGAATGTATTATCGTCTACTAATAAATGTAAATGAACTTAATTTCACCTCAGCAATATCCAGAAAATGTGAACTTATCACCTTTAGATGGTAAAAGACAGACAGCAACAAAATTAATTCCAATTCTTAAGTTAAAGCCAAAATATTATAAATTATTTTTAAAAATAATCCCAGAGTGTTTAAGAAAAGGTCAAAACAAGATTTTTCCGAACATTTAGCCGATAATAAGTTACAGCTTCTTCAGCAGAATTATTCAGATTTCATAAAATCCAAAAAATCTTGATTTTTTCTTAAACACGCTGGAATTATTTTAAATAATTTATAATGATTCATTCTTACTCGGCGCTCAAATTATTCCAGGAAATTGGTAGCATCTACGGTCTGGAAACTTATAAACCAATTAAAGAACTCCATTATGGATAAGATTTTATTTTGATAAATCACACAGTGTTGTACAGTAATACAAACTAATATATATTATTATATTATATTACTGTACAACACTGTGTGATTTATCAGAATAAAATCTTATCTATAATGGAGTTATACTCTACCACAGTGCCCAAGTTTTACACTTATATCAATTAGAGAACTATTGAAAACCAGGGAGTACTGGACAGCTGCTGTTTCACCCTAGTTTGAGAATCATCGGAAGTACGCACCCACTACAGAGAGGTTCGAACCCAGGACCTTCCGCTTACAAGGCAAGCTAGCTCGTATACCATTCAGCCACTGGGACCCGATTCAATGGCTCATGAATTCTAACTTCTGCCAATTCATGATTTAGCGCGACCCCAACCATTGTCGTTGGTGAGACATTCATTTGCACACGTGACATCTAATTGAACCTCACTGGTCACGACTTCTCACTAGAACTCCAGGAAACTCCACTCTGTAGCAAGTCACTAGCGAGTACCACATTAATTTTCTATAGTTTGGTTTGTAAGGGTTAGTTATGCTTTTACGAGTTGATCACGGATTGATATCAGTTAGAGAACCATTGAAAACCAGTGAGTACTGGACAGCTGCTGTTTCATCCTAGTTTGGGAATCATTGGCAGTACGCACGAATCTCGAGTTGTTAGAAGTTAGAATTCATGAGCCATTGAATCGGGTCCCAGTGGTTGAATGGTATACAAGCTAGCTTGCCTTGTAAGTGGAAGGTCCTGGGTTCGAACCTCTCTGTGGTGGGTGCGTACTTCCGATGATTCTCAAACTAGGGTGAAACAGCAGCTGTCCAGTACTCCCTGGCCGGTTTGCAATGGTTCTCTAACTGATATCAATCCGTGGGCAAACTCGTAAAAACAAATCTAATCCTCACAAACCAAACTTTAGAAAATTATAAAACCAAAATAAATAGGAGAAATATTCAGGTAATTTGACTAAGATCACCAAATGATATACCACAAGATTATTTTACTTCATAAAGTGTCACTTGTTTGCGTCTAGCTTTTTCTGTTTGTTTGTGACCAATTTTTTAACATTCTTCTGGTAGATACATAAATATATAAGAACTAGACCCGATAAAGACAACGTCGCTTCTCTGCACTACATATGTTTTCAGTGTTATCATGTAGTCTGTGGAAATTGATGAACCGGATATATAGGTGTATGCTATCAGCAGGATTTATGAGTACTATACAGGTACAGATAGGTACAAATAGGTATACCATCTACAAGAATTTCGAATAGCAGATAGATTTAATGATAAAGAGAAGAAGACAAAGAATTAAAATATGAAAGGCAAAAGCAGTACAATACCTAAGAAACACGCGAATCATGATTCTAATATACGGTATGGATATGTATTTTGCCTATAACTGTGTATCGAGTTGCCAACACATAGTTTCGTTGCCCAGTACTATTGTATTCTCTACTGTTACACCCATTAAATTATGACGTCATTCAGTTGGCTACTCATCTTCTTTGTTTTTGCATGTTTAATAATAATAATAACTTGCTTTATTCCAAAACAGTACTTGTGATACAGAATGGAATTTTCAGCATTTTAAAACAGTATTGCATCCAGTTAGTACATTAACAACAAATAAAATTCTACATAGATTAAGGAAATCTCAGTTCATTATTACAACAACATATTGGTATGTCGGTAGCAATGCCAAAAATTGAACAGAGTGTTTGAAGGTGTTAGAAAAGTAGATAGTAGCATATTTACTGGCGTAAGCAGAAGAAAGAAACGAAGCTGCACATAACAGAAAAAAAGAGAGAGAAAAAAGGAAGAGAAAGAAAGAAAACGTTTTACCTATAAATGATATGAGTTGGAAAGACGAGATCCAGTTGTTCTACTGACTATTTATTAAGTTATAGGTTTCTCGCCTAATGCTTTCTTTATCGCACAGAACACGAGCTAAGTAGGGTATGTTTGAGTTTTTGTACCTGCTAGTGCGAGCATACAGTTTTCTATATAGGCTTCTGTTTTTCCCTGATGAGATACAAGGGGAGAGTTGTGAATGAAGAGGGTGGTGTGAGTTAGATATAGAATGGATTTAGCCCATTTTTCACATGAGTCCAAGTGACTGTCAACCGGAATATTAACAAGCTGGTTAAGTGGCACCCTGTGGCTTACCCTGCTGACAACCTTCAACATCCTAAGTAATAAGGTATAGTCTTTGTTCAGTAGCCAGCCCTGAAAAAACTAAGGGAAAACAATAGAGAATAATAGACAGGATGCAAGAGTTAGTGAATTGTAGGAGTAAGGGTTGGGTTATTCCAGAATGTCTTAACTTCTTGATGTAGAAGGTAAGACGAAATATTTTCTTAGAAATTATCAAGATATGAGACGACCAGGAAAGATCAGCAGATAGAATGATGCCTAGGTATTTAATTTCTGACTTGGTCTCTATTTCAGTGCCATCTATGTTGCACACCTCGTGAGTTCTAACCAGTTTGTTTAGGTCAGATTTATGCCTAAAGGTGAAATTGACCGTTTGGGATTTAGAGGGATTTAAGGTAAGACCGTTTTTCTTGGACCATTGGCTGATTTCTGATAAAAAGACATTTAGTTTAGAGCAGTCACTTTGACATTTGACAGGCAAAGATACAGTCAGGTTGTCAGCATATTTGACAAAATTGATGTCACTTGAAGATGGTAAGTCATATAGAAAGAGAGAAAAGAGAAGTGGGGGGAGTACAGCACCTTGGCGGAGGACACCAGCTTCAGTGAGCACAGCGGAGGAGGATTTACCTTTGTATACGGTATACTGCATTCTGTTTGAGAAGGAGGAATGCAACCAGTTAGTAACCCAGGACTCAGTTTGTGTCATTGAGAGCTTATTTAGCAAGAGACATCTAGGTACAGAGTCGAAAGCAGAAGTGAAGTCGAGAAATGTGCAACGGACGTATTTGTCACCTTTATCTAATGATGAGACGATACTGTTGTGTAAGACGGCTACAGCGTCTAAATTTCTCTTACCCTGTCTATAGGCAAATTGTTTGGAGTCGTCCAAGCATTTAAGGGAGGGTTCGAGTTTAAGAAGTACAATTTTTTCCATAAGCTTTAGAAACGGGGAAGTGATAGCAATGGGTCTGAGCTTTACCTTCTTGTTATTGGCAGGTTTAGGGACAGGGACTATTTTAATGTCTTTCCATGGAACAGGTACAACGTTGTCAATGGCGCAGATGTATTCAGTCTCTGTAATCTTTCATATTCCTTCCTACCATTACCCATTCTGTTTCACTCTTATACTTGTCAGACTGTATTGATTCTCTTCACTCATCTTCTTGTCTACCTCTGTGTGCTATTCGAAACGTGGCAACTCGAACTTCTGCACTTCGGTGGCAAGTTCTATGTTGAATCCAGACAGACAGACAGACAACGTTTTTGTACTTTTACACTTTAATCAGTCATTGAGTTGAACCAAAAAATCTCATTTGTCGTAAATTACTTTTGTAAAGCATAATTTATTTTATTATGATTGACTTAAGATAAATTTGCTGTGTTTACTATAATGTTCACAACAGCAGTGATAAATGCACAAAATGTCATCTAAATACAAGATAGATAAGGCTGTTGTTCCCCACCTGTTATGGACAGTATAGACTGTTATGTATAAGGAAATTCAATGAATAATACAGAATTATTCAAAAAACTAAATGGATTATGCAACAATTTAACTTTGTCGTCAAGCATAAAATATTTTTTTCAGTCAAGACAACCAAAACTACTGGACAAAATGAACTGGCTGACAAGGTAGATGCACTTCACTTTGTCTGTCTCACTCAATATGAAAACAAATGCAACATATTGGGAGCTCCGTCCGACGTGTAGTTTTCTGTCACTCAACGCAGACGTTAGAATTACATACCGAAGTCAACTCCGACAACGTCTAGACTATAGGCATTTGTAACAAAGATGTTCCGGATGTTTTTTCACTAATGTGAAGTGTTATGACATGTAGAAACACACTAATAAAATATATCAGCAGGAAAGACTAAATCACTAAAACATTCACTAATAGGATAAGAGATGGACCTTTTCATTATAGTGGAGGCTAAGTTGAATTTCATGCTATTCGCCTTACCACCAAGTGAATGACCGTTACCCAAAATTTATGTCAGACGATTAACCGTTTTGGAGAAATTCAACACTATCAGTCGAACAATCCGTGTGGGAAAAATCAAAAAAAGTATAACAAAGGGAGACAGGGGTAACTGAGGTTATCTGAAAAATGCCATTTAGTATTCACCCATCACAATAAGGTATGAGATATTCAAGAGTTAATAAGAAATTTAGCTAGCAACGATATCACTAGCTTTTAACCCCCTACAAAAAAACGAACTTATACTTCTCTCTCTCTCTCTCTGTTTCACTTCAGTAGTGTGTTACTTCATGATTTGTCTTTGATTTCTCATTTGGGTTCAGCACAATATCACTTCCAATAAAAATTATCTGAAAAGGTTCATTTACTCAGTGATAAAGTTTGAAATGCTATTCACTACTAAGGGAGAATTAGGAGAAACGGAAAGTGCAAATTTATGTGGATAAAATGAAAAATTATATGTGGATTACCAATATACTATTTTATCTTTGTTGATGTGGTGTAGTTCCGGAAATGTCACCAGCACAAACAAACATTTGTTTAGTAGCTTTTATATGCTTTTATATCACTCTCAAATTAAAAGCTAAACCGATCTAATTAAAAATACTCAAGTTTCATAACATGAATCATTTCTCTTGAATAGTCATTGAAACTCTAAAAATTATTTGGAAACACTATCGTTTATCTGAGATGTACTATTCATTAGTAGTGTCTGAAGCGTAATAGGGTCCAAATATCCTCACAAGTCACTGTATTCAATAGACAACCTTTAATTATCCTTATCACATTCCCACTTAACAATGAATAACAATTTTCACCAACAAATTTTGGGTATTAAACAAAATAAGTTAGTTGCAAGGAAATGTAGAATTGAAAACTCTTCACTAGTGGTTCATTGAAAGCCAATTCAGAAACAAATATATTATACCCGAAAGTTTTTGAATTCGTATATTACAGAATTTATGATACTTGGTGAAAATAAGCAAAGTGTATCTAAAATTCTGAAGGATTCTAACCTTCACACTTGAGGCTTAGACATTTAGGTAACGATTATCTAATTGACACAGATATTACAGGATTTCATCATGAGCTGACGTAAGTTAGAGAACCATTGGAAAACCTGGGAGTACTGGACAGCTGTTTCATCCTCGTTTGGGACTCTTCAGCAGTATGCAACCGCCGGGGTTCGAACCCAGGCCCCTTTAGTTGAAAGTCGAGCTCGTATATCAATAAGCCACTGGGACCCGATCCAATGGCCAGCCCATGAATTCTAACTTCTGCCAATTCACGATATAGCGCAACCGCCAGCCAATGTCTTCGCTGGCGAGTGTTTGTCCTCACACCCAACCTGCTGCATCCTACTGGACACGACTTCCCACTGGAACCCCAGGTGGATGCGTACTGCTGAAGAGTCTCAAACTAGGACAAAACAGCTGTCCAGTACCCCCTGGCAGGTTTTCCAGTGGTTCTCCAACCAATGTCAGCTCATGATGAAATCCTGTAATCAATCAATCAATCAAATCCCTACAAACCAATACTTTACACAGATGTTTTAGCTACCGATTGCTTTTGAAAATTCCTTGGCATTACTTGACATTTGAAATTTAGACTATTACTAACACATATTTGCTCATTTTCTAATATGAATTACCCGTGACCTCATCATCAGGGGTTGAACCTAAGATATACCGGTCAGAAATTCTGGATTCAATCCTTCCCTGTTGAGTTCATCAACAAGTAGCACTCCTAAATAGTTCCAAATCAGGTTGAAACGACTCTCCAGTCAGTGCATGACGAAATTTTCCTATTTTAATTGAAATATAAAAGTAATCTTCATTGTTTGTTTGTTTGTTTGTAAATGTTATGAATCACAATTAAAACAGAAGACATCAGCTAACTACTTGAACATTTGTCATCACATGGCGTAAAACACAAAAGTTTTGTATCTAGTGAAACTATAACTCTTGGTTCAATTGTTCAATTTATAAACCAAATCTTACTTGTTTAACAAAACGATTAGATGCAAACAGAAATGAAACATTCTAGAAGTGAATCCTTATATAAAACCAAGTTTTACTTGAAGAGCAACTAAGAATAGCCAGAAAATACACCCTATTATAATAATGATGTTAAGAATAGTAATCGGTGTGAATAGTTTTAAAACGTTAAAATTATTTGAGCATCCACTGAAAGACAAAAAAAAACATCAGTGTTCAAGTTAAACTGGAGGAAATCACGTAGAAAGGAGGATTCATTCTTATTTTCACTGAGTAAAACTGTTCACAAATGCTTATGTAATACTCCTACTACTCTTTCATTAGACTTTCTAGACAAGTCGTACATAAGTATATATATATATATGTACTTATGTATATATATATATATATATATATATATATATATATATATATATATAAAGTCCACACTTTAAATTCAGTATATATTCTCATATACAAAATATAAGTATGCATTACAAATGTACTTCATTCCATACAAAGAATATGAAGGAAACAGAGACAATATGATAATCCATAAAGTTACTCATAAAGAATTTTAAAAAAATATATATTTTACAACTTCTGTAAAGTTGATTTTTATTTTTAAGAAAATGTGTAATATATTATTCATTCTGCTTGTCTCTAAATCCCACTTGTTTTAAACAACTAAGAATTTGAAAAAGTAAGTTTGCATTTTTTTAAAAAACCTTTTTTATTGGAAATCATGGTATGAGATCAAAGAGCATGAATCCAGGGTGATTGAAGTACACAGATGAACTTATCAAATCCATTGCTGAAGAACAAAAACCAGTAGTGATAGCATGTATATACAGTGGTGATTCTACAATAATCTAATATCACACAGGAGTATTAAAATTCTATAATTTAATAATTCCCATTGTAGCATTAAGAGCACAATATTCAGCGAAGAGACTTTTTTCAACGAATTTATTACCAAGTTGTACAATTGTACATATATGGTTTTATAAAGAAATTATATCCGGTGAGGGAATTAGGTCAAAGGTGTGAATACATGAAATAATAATATTTTCAAGTATTGGTTTTTTAGGGATTTTGTTTGATTGCATGGAGGATTTCATCATGAGCTGACATCAGTTAGAGAACCACAAGAAAACCTGGGAGTACTGGACAGCTATTTCGTCCTAGTTTGGGACTCTTCAGCAGTACGCACCCACAGGGGTTCGAACCCAGGACCTTCTGGTTACAAGGCGAGCTCGTACTGCTGAAGAGTCCCAAACTAGGACGAAATAGCTGTCCAGTACTCCCAGGTTTTCCTGTGGTTCTCTAACTGATGTCAGCTTATGATGAAATCCTCCATGATTTAATAATAGTAGTATGAAATGAAATTAAAATATTTGTGATTATATTCATAGTTTATGTCAAGTGGCACAATAGTTAACGTCATATATAGAATAATACATAAGGTGTATAGATTTTGGAGAGAGGTATATAATTATAAGATTAGTAGACGAACATAAAATGTTACGTAATATGGTGTGAAATTTGATAAAATATAATTTAATATTGTAAAAATAAAAAGCATACACATGAATAATTTTTGGTTTAAAATGTCAAGTAGGTCAAGTGGAAAAGATTCAGAGTGAGGGTCGTAATAATAATAATGATAATCGAAGTAATAAAAGAAAAGTACGTAGAATAACTAAATAAATAAAATAAATAAATGTCTATCCCTATACGGCCAAAGCAGAAGTAGGGATAGTACATACTTCTTTTGTACACAAAGGTCTGGCTTAAAGTCATGAATTGCCAAAATTCTAGCCAGCTGTTGCTTGTCTTGGTTAGAACACGAAGTTACAACAAGAAAATAAGTTTAAACAGAGTAATTCATTCAGTAAATACCAATAAACGTTTATACTTATGTAAGAATGCCCCTGCAATAGCTTCAAGAAGATATAAGAGTGAAAAATCATAAAACAACTAACAGTGATTTCTTTTGAGTATTTCAACAGAATAATAAATCAAAAAATTTGATTTTCGCTAAAATTAGTGATCAGTTCATAAGCATATTTATACCTTATGGAATGGATAAAATTTCATCGTTTCTTTGAAATTTCTATACATCATTTGAACCAAGAGTATCAAGAGTAGCAAGTTAGTATGAGAAATGCTAATAAAGGTTACCAGCGTGGTGATGAAACGCTATGAGCAAATATTAGGCCTGAGAAAGCATCAGATGATTCGTATTTTCTTCCTGAACTGAAAGTTATATCTACTGTTGCAAGAGTGATTATGATTTCTGAAATGAGTTCATGTTGATTATTCAGACGTAGATGCTTTTTGCCGATGCATAAGCCGTTGACATATATTTGTTTTGTTCCGTAACGTTCACCGTGAAACATGCGCCTTCAAGCTAGAGCTCTGAATTTTCAGTATTTTTTATTTTTGATTACAGCTTGATTCCACACTGTATTTTTGGTACAAGTATGAAATTTTCAGCATGGATATCAGTAGCCCAAATTTTGCAGGCCGACCATAGATGTCAGGTGTGCGTCAGCAGGGGATCAAACAATGGTACTTATTTTTTTACTGGGTGCTATTACTTGTCTAATGCCCTAACCTTTCCTCTTTACCAGTCTTATTACCGGGTTAGTGAGGCAAAGGACTGCCTCGGCCGGAAATTGGACCCCGAACCACCTGCGTGGTTGGCGAGTATTCTACCTCTGTGACACCAACTCACCATCAACATGTAAATAACCTCATATACTACAGCAATAACACTATGATTCATAAAAATTATATTACTACCATTAAGTGGATTTTTAGAACAGATTTTTTAAGAAAATTTACCAAGGAAGGTTTAATGTGATGATGAATTGTTTTTGAACGCATAAAGGTGGCTTGAACTTTCTAATTGCTACGGCTTCCACAAACTTTAGGATGCGCCCCAAACACGTTTTATAGATAGGTTTAAAAGATCTGTTAACATCAATTTTATGTCCCGTCTCTATAATATGTTTCACAATAGAGGAGGTAGGTCTTCTGTTCTCACCGTTAGTAGCTTCTGAAGAATCCATTCCTTTCTGGAGCCATTTAGGAATATGCTCTGAAGTCCGCCCTTACTTGCAGAGATTGATGAGTCCTCTCTATGTATGTGTCCCCACGTACATTCAAATTGGTTAATACAGTGGGATGTGACGTCATTTTTCGCATGTTCGAAGGGCTTATATAGATATAATGGCTTTACATTCTCTATTATTATGACAGTAGCTGCATAAAAAGTCTTTTTAACCGCAGAGCTCAGTCTTTGTCTAGTTATCAAGCTGCTTTGATGCCCCATATAGGGTAGCTTGATGTACACATCTTTCTTCGCGGCGAGTTGGAGAGTGAGTCTTGGTGTTCTGACCACTTAATATCTACTGATGAACTTGTTTGGATAATTGTTATCAACCAGAGTCTGTGTCAACTTTCTTTCTTCTTCATCAAGTGTGTCTTTGGTGCATATTCGTTGGATTCTACTGAAGAGGCACCTTACTAAGGCTCTTTTGTACCGAATAGGGCAGAAACTGTGGTAATTAAGATACTGTCCTGTCCAGGTAGGTTTTCTATAAATAGATCTTTTTATTGACCCATCAAGCCGTCGGCTAAGCAATATATCTAGCAAAGATAAACAATTATCTCCCTCTTCTACAGATGTAAGTGATATGCTATTCTGAACTTCATTCATTTTTATAATAATTACAAATTATAAAATAGAACATAAAAACTATAATTTCTGTTTGTTGATTAAAAACATTTAGCAATTTGTATTCTACTCTACATAAACTATAAGATTAACAAGTCAGGATTACTTTTAAAGTGTACAGTCATCTTTAAGATTCATTATGTCCAAAAGTTTATAAGTTTGTTTATAAGTTGTGAACTGTTTTGAAATAAACAAGTTTAACATTACGTCAAAAAATAAAATTCTACATTACCGTTGCTATAATGGATGTATTTTAGCAGAAAGGAAATGACTGAAGAGAGAAAGCACGAATATGTTTGCGGGATAATACGAGCTCGTTTTATTTCGTGGATACTCACTCATCAACTGCATACACCCTTAACAAAATGAAATTACAAGTTGCAAAAATGTTTTGGAACATACTTTTTCATAATTACTTAATGTATGAAAATGACTGAATAAAATAATTTTAAAAATATCAGCTCTTATTGTTTTTAAATTAGTGAATTAGGGTCTCTTAGATAGGGCTAAAGAGAAAATTGAACTCAAGATAGATAGTATGTCGAAGTTTCTACTTCATCCTTAATCGTCTTAGTGAAAAAGTGTTTTGCGAAACGTTCAACTTATAAAACTGTCAAGACAATTGAAAGATGCAAACATTACTATTTAACAATGTCAGTCAACTTTCTGCTCTAAAACTATATTTCCTCAGATGTATTATATGATGTTACTAACATGACATGAAATTAAAGTTGCCAGTCAAGAATTGGAGTTGCCACTAATGTAAAGGATTATCTTAAGTGAGGTGAAAATTGAGTGAATATTGTGTAGTAGAATAGCTTGATAGATTTTGAAGAAATGGCAGTATGATTCAAGATAACTGAGTTATTCAGGAATCATCGACATATTTATTATTGAATCCTGCTATGGATCTAGTTTTTATTTCAACTTCCTCTCAGATTTTTAATTTAAGTTTTTGTCGGTCAGCCATTTATTCAAAAATGATCACAAGATTTAATCCATTTGTTTTCATTTTACTTACACTCTTCTTCTTCACTTTAAATACAGTAGTTGGTTTTAAGGTCTTCTACCTTCCAATTCAGTAAAGATATCAGGCCAGGACATCTAGGTGTCGAGACTAGCATCTCATGTTAGTTATATAGTCCAAACAGCATTCAGTATTTCCTTCTGAGGTATATTCCATTTTAATGGTTATTAAGAAATTACTTATGTCCTTGTATTCGTTGATATTTCATCTGCATCCATCTATTGGCATCAAAATGAGTCTTAATAAGTTACTGAAGAATTATATATATTCATGATGGTTCACTTTTTTATTCAAGCTCTGAAGATTTAGTAGCTGTTCGGTTCTTACGGCGATGGGTTATTAATCTCATGCCCCGCCAATCCACTTTTATGGTGATACTATTGATTAGTTAATTGGGGTTAGGTTTATAAGTACGTTGGCTGGGAATCGAAGCCGCACCACCTACAGGGTTGGTGAGTACTCTGTCACTGAACTACCGACCATGCTATCATTCCTGGCAGATGAATGATGGTACGGTAAATATATATGTATATATTTGTATTATTGTGGTCTGTGAGTTGGATGGTTTAACTCCAAAGCTTTTACTGTCTATCTAAGCAACATCTTTACGGCAGAAATCTGCATTCGCATATGTATATACATATATATTCAAGCTCTTAACCAGTGGCAGTGAGATATACTGGTCAATAATAAAAGTCCTATATCAAGCAGTTGATAGCAGTGGTAACCATGACGCTAGCAGTAACAATAAAATAAACCATGTTTGTAATGTTAGCAGGATGTCACATGTATCTATGCAAACTAATAAAACATTCTAAAGGACTCCTATATAGAACTTTAACATATTGAATACGGGAATTGAAAGCATTTATTTTTTTGTGAAACACATATTGACTTAATAGCCTACTTCAACTAAATAGTCCATTTGTAAAATTATGCCTGTATATTTAATGCATCCATCCATCCATGCATCGAGTGAATATTTAAAATTTAAAATGGAAGTGAAAAAGAAATAATTTAGTCTTTTTTAACTTTTATATTTTCTTTTTAGTTTCTACTTCAAATGAGTATCATAAAATGACCTATTCTGGCAAAAAAAGAAATGTGCTAAATTATTGAACATTTTCTGTTTGTTTAGGCGTAAGCAACACCTTATTTGTTTGCTTGTCTGTCTCAAACTATTCTACTGGTAGTGCAGAAGACATATATATATATATATGTATAAGCTCTTTACCAGCATTCTAATTCTATTTAAAGAAATCCTGCTGATTAGTGATTTAACTGTTATGAGTAGAACTCCATACAGATAATAGGTCACTGGATTTAGTAGGTGCTCCTCTAACTGTATTTTATGGATAGAATTTTAGACTAATAAATAACACAACTTTCATTACTCTTAAGTCTGTGTGGAGGTCAACACTCAGCACTCAGAATCAAAAATAACATCCGTCCGGATTTTCATCTCCAATGTGAAGTCAGTCAGTGCTACTCACTGTACGGATCAGAGACTTGTCCAGCGCGTCATAAAGAGCATCTCAAACAAACTTCAGACATTCATTAACAGTTGTCTTCGCTCAATACTTCGCTCAAGATCAGATGGCCGGCCAGAAAAGATCAGAAACAGGGATCTCTTGAAATGAGCGAACCAACACAGCAGGGACCGATTGTGAAACAAATAGGCAGAAAGAAATGGAGATGGATTGGCTGGCCATATGCTGAGGAAATCATCAAGTGACATCACTAGACAAACCATCGCTCGAGTGGAACCCGACCGAAAGGGAAACGGGCGGCGAGTTGGTCGTCAGTGCAAGGGTGGGGTGACTTGGAGGAGGTCATGTGAAGGGAAGGAGATGAAAGCATGTGCTCAGACTTGGAGCGGGGTGAAAAAGTTTTCAGAAAACCGAAGGCAATGGAGACGCGTAGCTGAAGCCCTATGGTTCTCTAGGAATTAAAGGATATGATAATAAATAACACAATTGTAGGTTATTCAATGAGTTACTTCGGGCTAGAGATTTATGCATAAAATTTCTAGTTTAATACTGAACATAAATTTCGGCCAAATTATAGAGTAGCAAACATGGTGTAAAATGTTATTTGAAAAGTTTTCTTAAAGTTTACTGAGTACTTTGGCAGAAATCACTTGGAATGGTGAACATTCAAGGGATATATTTCTGATCAACACGCACAGAAATAAGCGTTTGCTGTTGGTCACTCTCCTATAACCGAATCACATACATAATACAGTTTCAAATGGGTCAGTCACTGGTGTGGTATACCCTGTAACACTAGAATTGAGTAAATATTGTTTACATCTTGAGCATACCCCTTGTTTCCTGAAGGCAACAGATAATGGATGGAAAAATTTACGAGGACTAAACTGTTTTCGCTTCTACGTGATCAGAATATTTTCCTCAGTGACATTTATTTTGAGGAATCTGTAGGCTGGCAGTTAGTTTTACCGAATTTGTCTTTTAAAGCTTTTCAATGATTGTAAATTTTTTTTAAAAAAAGGCGAGAGTATTTCTTAGATACTCTGCATGACTCAATATTATTTGAAACAATAAAAGTGGAATTTTCATTGCCTTAGGATTTTATGTCAAAATCTGTTTTACAAATGCTTAAACTGGGCTAGTAACAACAGCCTGCTTAAACCAACCAATGGGCTACCGAAATTTTCTACCCATCAAAACGAATCATGTTTACTTCGTTTCATATTACTTTAAGCATTTAATTACCATTACTATTATTATTTATTATTATTTCCTTTAATTCCTAGAGGAACATATGGCTTCAGCCGCGCGTCTCCATTGCGTGCGATTCTCTGCTAGAGTTTTCACCAGGCTCCAAGTCTGCCCACGTGTGTTCACCTCCTCTTCACATCGCCTCCTCCAAGTCACCCCACTCTCGGACGACCAACTCGCCGCCCGCTTCCCAACCGGGTTCCACTCGAGCGATGGCTTGTCTAGTGATGTCACTTGATGATTTCCTCAGCATATGGCCAGCCAATCCATCTCCATTTCTTTCTGCCTATTTGTTTCACAATCGGTCCCTGCTGTGTTGGTTCGCTCATTTCAAGAGATCCCTGTTTCTGATCTTTTCTGGCCGGCCATCTGATCTTGAGCGAAGTATTGAGCGAAGACAACTGTTAATGAATGTCTGAAGTTTGTTTGAGATGCTCTTTATGACGCGCTGGACAAGTCTCTGATCCGTACAGTGAGTAGCACTGACTGACTTCACATTGGAGATGAAAATCCGGACGGATGTTATTTTTGATTCTGAGTGCTGAGTGTTGACCTCCACACAGACTTGAGAGTAATGAAAGCTTGTCTTGCTTTCCCGATTCTGGCTTTGATATCCTCGTCAGTTCCGCTGGCCTGTGGTTGAAACGATGCTTCCCAGGTAGGTAGGTTGGTGAAGGAGGTTGTTTCTTTCAGGTTCCTCCCATTTATGCTGGCTGATTGTTGTCTGTTGTTGTCGCTGTGGTTGTTGGTGTTGGCCAGGAATCTTCATCACCTCTGTTTTGTCTATGTTCACCTGAAGTCCTATCTTCTTCTCTGGATGCTTCTTCTGCTAGCTTGTTGCTTTCCACTTGCATATCTTCCAGTTTGTTGGAAATCAGACATATGCATATCATCGCCGAAGTCCAGATCCTCCAAGTCTCTTTTAGTGTGAGTTCATTTTATGCCTGTTTCCTCATTGCCCGTTGTCTGTCTTTCGTCGCACGTATTTCCATTAAAATCGTTTAACTTGATTCACCTTTTTTTCAGTACTCCGCTTACGCTGATTTATCTAACCAGAATGTATGATTAATCGCCGACAATACACGCTTTTCACTTCATTCCTTCTTCATGTCTTTCCGAGGGTTTTGTCTTTAGATTTTGTGCATGATACAGTGTCATTTAGAGAAGGAACTTAATTATTTAAATATCAGAGCAGGCGAAAATATGGATTTCCACCAGAAGTGCCAAAAATGTACAGAAATATTGACTAGTTATCTCAAAATGTCATTATAAGAATTGACTAAGTTGTGTATATTAATGAATACTGAAACAAGTATAAAACTTGGGCACTGTGGTAGAGTACAATTCCATTATAGATAAGATTTTTTGATAAATCGCACAGTGTTTACAGTTATATGAACTGATGACGTTTCGAGCACAAACTATCAAGTTCAACTTGACATGATTATGAGCAATAGTTTGTGCTCGAAACGTCATCAGTTCATATAACTGTAAACACTGCGATTTATCAAAATAAAATCTTATCTATAATGGAATACTGAAACTTTGAAAACACTATTAAAAGGAATTTGTGATTAGCGCGAAAAATGAGAGGAAGATAAGCTAAAACATTAAGGGAACTGAATATAGTAGATATTTTATAATGGAGACATATTTACTTTAAAAAATAGTGATGGTTTAATATGAATGACAGAATAATTTATTAAGTGCTGATGCCTAATCAATAAATAGTCGTTATTTTACACATCCCGAAAGTTTTAAGGACATGCTAGTTACAGAGACTAGGCAAATCGTTTCTCTTTACATATTTTAAGGTTCCAATTATTTATATAAAAGTCTTTCACTGTGGACAGAAGATGTAGCCCAAAATCCTTAGAACCACTTGGCCTTACCTTATTTATCCCTATGAAAGATTTTCCTGACGCTGTGCAATGTTAGTATACATCACTTTGTATTAATAGAAAAATCTCTCAGAGTGAAGTGGTTAGTTCAGTCCAATTAAACAGTCATTGTATCAACTATTTTGAGATAACTTGAAAATAGATATCAAGTTCGGATCATGGATACAAAACAGCCACTTTCTGCCTACGTTAAACTTTCTTAAAGCCTAACGACTTTAGATCCCATGGAAAAAGATTCTGAAGCCAACTGATTCCTGCATTCTATTGCAGTTATTCAACTCAGTGTAAAGTGTGACATACTGTGATCCTTATAAAAGTGATATGAGATGCTCAAAATATAAGGCATAACACTAATCAGAGTATCATCATAATAAAAGAGTCAAGACGTCTTATTCCATCTTGTGGAGTGTTATGATTCCGTCTACATCTTTTATTACATAGGATGAAATGGAAAAGTTTTCAGTTGCTTGACAGATAAAAAGCTCCAGTGGAAATCACTATTTAGGATCTGAAGAACTGAAACAGAAGTAAATAGGAATGAAATATATAAATACTGTGATCTTGGTATCCATTATGAACTTTTGGGTAAAATTAGATGTTCAAGTGTTGGTTTGTAGGGATTTGATTGGTTACTGGATTTTCAGCATGAGCTGACATTAGTTAGAGAACCATTGGAAAATCTGGGAGTACTGGACAGCTGTTTCGTCCTAGTTTGTGACTCTTCATCGGTTCGCACGTACGTATGTCGTGAATTGGCAGAAGTTAGAATTCGTGGACCATTGGAACGGGTCTCAGTGGCTTAATGGCATACGAGCTCGCCTGGTAGCCAGAAGGTCCTGGGTTTGAATCCCGGTGGGTGCGTACTGCTGAAGAGTCCCAAACTAGGACGAAACAGCTGTCCAGTACTCGCTGTTGGTTTTCCAATGGTTCTCCAACTAATGTCAGCTCAAAATTAGATGTCTTCTCATCAGCATAGTTTAATCTAAGTTATAAGGATGAAATGATAAAAACTTGAAAATATTCTAGTCATAGGAACCCTGAAAAAGAGTTAAAATGTCCTAACTAAATGTCTAATAGTCGTATAATTTATCCACCTCAAGTGTGTTTAACTTAAGCACATTGGTAATACTGGAAACGTTATCATCATTTCAAGTTACTTGTGGGCTGAATGCTTCATATCATAACTTTACCAATCTGTGTAATAAATAATAATAATTTTTCCTTCACGTTCCCAGTGGAACATAGGGCTCCAAGCTAGTGGCTTGAAGTTTCTGTAGCAGTGTTTAATTTTTACAGGATGGGGTTGCTAGCCTCATACCCAGCCTTTCCTCTTTACCAGCATTATTTCTGGCTCAGCGAGGTAAAGGAGTGCGCCGGCCAGGGATCGAACCCCGGACCATGTGCATGGTCGGCGAGCGTGCTAACCGCTATACCACCGACGCACCACCAATCTGTGTAGGTCAACTCTATCTAGCTACTATTCTGAACTAGTCTTTTTATCTAAGTGACCAGAAAAAATTGTCTTCGAATAGACGCTTTCAGAACAACCCCTTTCTCATTTACACAATAGATGCCTATGTGAGAAGTGAACTTTGTTGTTTAGAGAAGAAGAAGCATACTAAACATTTATTCACTCAGTTTTATTGTATCTGGTGCATTTATCTTCATTATTTTGCCCGCTGAGCATTTATAAAACACACAACAGACAAGTCATATAGGTTACTTGATGTACTGCATACACATGAGGGACTTTAAAGAAAGTGCAGTACATTCGTGTGCATGTGAAAAATTCACAAGACAATAGTAAGACTCATCAAAGATATTAGCTAACTTAAATTAATAATCACCTTTATTCAATCAAACTATTCTGTTATTCTAGTGAGCTATGTAACAACAATATCTGCCATTTTTAAAATTGAATTTCCACTAACTCAATGACGCGATTCAGCCTTTACATTCTAAATGTGATAGCTATAAGCACAATGAATTCCTACATGAAGACATACATAGCTAGACAGTGTAAAACTATGTAAATTAAGTACTGGGTACTGGATTTTCCAGTGATCTCTTAAAATAGAACAAAAATGCAGAGAATTATGGAAAACTACCCTGGTTTTATGTATTTCCTTAATTGGCTGCATTAAATAACGATGTGGGGTACTAATCAAATGTGATTTTTCTCGACTTCAATTTTTAATTGTTCTTAATCTATAGAACATTGGACATAGTAGAATAACTAGTCACCCGATACCACTGAAACAAAAAATAAAGTAGAATAAATAGAAAAAGAAAATTTATAACTG
Organism: Trichobilharzia regenti; assembly: GCA_944472135.2. NCBI lineage: Eukaryota > Metazoa > Platyhelminthes > Trematoda > Strigeidida > Schistosomatidae > Trichobilharzia > Trichobilharzia regenti. The sequence continues at coordinate 29,378,000 of OX235263.1, forward strand.
TCTTCATTTATTCTCTAAACAGTTATTCAAGTTTGATGGTTCACCTAATTATTGTACACTTATTATCAAAAAGATTATAAGACCACTTCCCTTTTTCACTTATTTGTCTTTGTTAGATGCTTTTCGTCGTATCATAAATCAAAGTATAAGCATCTCGAATTACAGACTTGATTGTTCTGTCTTCTTCGTCAATGATACTTGCGTTCAACTGTCTACTTATTATGGTGATGAAAATATCTTTATTTATTGAAATTTCTTTTAAACTATTATTCAGAATTTTATCATGAGCTGACATTAGTTAGAGAACCATTGGAAAACCTGGGAGTACTGGACAGCCAGCTGTTTCGCCCTAGTTTGAGACTCTTCACCAGTACGCACCCACCGAGATTCGAGCCCATGACCTTTCGGTTACAAGGTGAGCTCGTATACCATTATAGCACTGGGACCCGTCCCAATGGGCCTTGAATTTTAACTTCTGCCAATTCACGAGATAGCGCGACCGCTAGCCAATGTCTTCGGCGAGTATTTCTCCTCTAACTAATGTCAGCTCATGATGAAATCCTGAAACCAATCAAATCCCTACAAACCAACACTTGAATATTATTCAGAAATCAATAATTCATCTTGGAAAGACAATTTTAAATAATATTTATATATATATTTACGGGTGTACATAAGTTTTGGATATTAACTAAGCAACAAGTTCATTGAAGGTGCTCATTAAGAATTGAAAAGAATAATTAGTGAACAAAGAATATTGTTTTTTCGATGAATTCCTCAAATCCCTACAAACCAACACTTGAATACCAATGAGATACTCACTGGCGACATTCCATATTCAGGTAGGTACTTACCTGGGGTTCTAGTGAAAAGTCATGATCAGTAGGGTGCAGCAGGTCGAGTGTGGGGACAAATACTCGCCAGCGAAGACATTGGCTAGTGGTCGCGCTATGTCGTGAATTGGCAGAAGTTAGAATTCATGGGCTGGCCATTGGATCGGGTCCCAGTGGCTTAATGGTAAACCAGCTCACCAGCCTTGTGACCAGAAGGCTCTGGGTTCGAAACCTGGCGGCGAGTGCGTACTGATGAAGAGTCCCAAACTATGACGAAACAGCTGGCTGTCCAATACTTCCAGGTTTTCCAATGGTTCCCTAACTAATATCATTTCGTAATGAAATCCTGTAACTGATCAAATCCCTACAAACAAACACTTGAATTCGTCTTTTATCCTTTATTTACACCTCTTCTGCATAAGGTGAATTCAATAAAGGGGTTCAACTAGAGGGTCCCAGCTACTTGTTCAGAAAATGAGATTGCAGATGAACTAAAGTTGTATACAACTCGTTAATTGAGAACAGCTACCCTGGAAAGTTCATCATTAAACACATGGACAAGGAAGTAGAAAAGAATTCTTCTTTGTCTGTTAAGAAAAAGCCTCTACACAGACGACCACAACGCAAAGATGATATACCAAGGGAAATAGTAATCATTAAGTCCAGAATATACAACCAAAGAACGTTTGATTCTTGTAAGCTGTAGCTTGTATTTTTCACGTAACCGGTTGCGAATCCGAAACTGAAAGACAAAGTACCCAGACTAGCCACCTCTAGATGTATCTATCAGTTCAACTGCTCTTATGAAGGCGGTTTTATTGGCCGCTGCTTTAGGAACTAAATTTCACGTGCTCGGAACACCTACCAGTTTAGTTAAATAAAGGTGATTTTAAATCCATCAACAGTTCTTCATTGGACCATTCCGTTGAAACAGACCACAAATCTAGCAGCACTGAAGAGTTGTTCTTTATCAACTATCGCGTATCGAATGAATTGCAAAAGGCCTTTAGATACAGAGGACTGCAAACCACAGAGGCTACTGCAATTCGCTTGTATCAACTGGAGCTCTGAGTGGAAAAGAAACAGGTCCAGCCACTGTTGCGACTCTGGCCTTCGGTCGAGCCTATAAATTCATAAATTATGTGTTATTTCCTTCAGTTTATCTGGTATTCAGTTTAGTGTTATATTGAAGCATATTGTCTCTTACTGACGCTTTTGAAATGTAATCTGTCGAGACTACATTAATGTCTTACATACCTCGACACATTTTAAGAAAACACTGAGATATAATAGAGAACTATCAGTTCCAGATGAATAAGAGATGGGAGCATGACATTTTTATAGTCATTAGTAGTAAACATATATTTGGTTCTATACTAAGAAGGTTTGCCCGTAGCTATCATTCTGTTAACTTTATGGTAGGAGTGAAAAACAACTCTGAAGTGTATTTTGGTGATGCGATAAGTCCGTAAAAAGAAGTCATTATAAAATACACACATCATAATCATGCCGATAACTGAATACACTGGGCACAAATATGTATTGCGGTCTATGAACATTCCTTGCAAAAATCACGAATGTCTATGAATGTCAGACTGCGTCACAGACCTAGAAATATTTAAGAAATTTTAGAAAATAAACGACTTCCAAAAATCAACATAGAGAATATTTTTCCGGAACTTATTATTACAATTTTTCTATTTTAGCTTGACTCCACACAGTATTTTGATACAGGTATGGAATTTTTAGCATGTGATATCGATAGCCCACATTTCAGCACCCCGACCATTGATATCAAGTGTGTGTCGGCCGGGGATCGAACCCCGAACCATGTGCATAGTCGGCGACAGTCCTAACCGCTGTGCCTACGACGCCCAGTAGTGAAGTTATTATTAATGTTAATAGTTAAGATAGCATTCCTATTCTTCTATCCATGCATCATGAGTCTTGTTCACTGGCTTGCGAAACAGATCGTCTTAGACAATAAATCAATAAAAGACTTCAGATACACAAAATGAAATGAATTCACTACATTTCATAATGTATTTTAGCATTACCTTATATGAATTCATAAAGGAAACTAGCCGCGTAAATGATTTTAATTTTTAAAAAACATGGATTCTATGATACACTTCTGAATAGCACCGGAGGATAAATGGAATTTCATTAAAGACTGGATTTACCAACCTAATCAAGCTGTATCAAATCTGCTGTTCTGAAGTGTATGTGATTACTGATTAAAGTGATAGTTTTGATCTTAGATTTGTCAGTATCTCGTAAATATTTAGTTAGTGAGCTTTTAGGCGATCAATTAACTTCTCAAGATAATCAGGAATTTCAACTCCTTATATATGTATAAGAACACATTTTTATGATAATAGATATTAGGCGGAAAGAATTGATTATCCCTGTGAATTTGTTATTCGACATCTCAGCAAAGTGGCGTCTAAGCAGTTATGCAGTCATATGATACCGATCAGAATGAATATGTGCGTCGGTGGCACAGTGGTTAGGACCCTCGCCGGCCATGCACATAGTCCGAGGTTCGAGCCCACGCCAACGCACACCTGATATCTATGGTTGGCCTGCAAAAATTGGGCTACCGATATCCATGCTGAAAATTCCATACTTGTACAGTGGAATCAAGCTGTAATCAAAAAGTAATAAAAAAAAATTAACAAATTGAATAATCTAAAATAGTCAAACTGCAAACATTGTTAGAATCTGCGATGATATCTATATATACAAATATTTGTGGAGACTCTTAAAATTGTACATATTTTATTCCTTAAGGTAAAAACAAGACCATTGTCTCCTACAGGCGTCAACTCCAAAAAGATAGAATAAATGTAACATTTTCCGCCGTCTAACCATTAACACTGGGTATTAATGTAAAGTGGTCTATAGTGTTGTACTGTTTCAGAGAAGAAAGTATTTTTGGGTGGTAAGAGCGCTTCTTGTGTCTTTGAACCACATGGATTTTAATTGCTAAAATAGTATTCATATTTTACTTTTAAAAGTTGTAGAAAGCAACATATTACATCAGGTTTATTCCAAAAGATTTTATAAGAAGGTAAACCTGCGTATTAAACTATGATTAAGATGAAGGGAGATCAAGATTATTCTTAAATTGAACAGGTTATTTCGAATAATTTTATAACTATAAATATACAAATACATAAGCATAGTTGTATTTACTACGAATAATAACACTGCGCTACTATGCACTGTACCATTCGATTATTAGTGCTAATCAAAGTCTACAAGTCAAGTGTATAAAGCGTTTGACACAATACTGGAGCATACTTTTGAATGTATCAAATGTTAACAACCTATTGGCTGGAGACTCCTGAATTCAGCAGTTTCTACCTACAAGAAGAGTGCATGTGAGACTTTGGCGAAGCTTCTTCTCAGTTCTAGAGTTCACATAATTCAGTGCTTATCTTAGATTACTCAAAATCGATCGTCTGATAGCCATATGTGCGTCTTTGGCTCGACTTTAGAATGGTTACCAACCATATAGGGGGTTCGAGTTCAATTCCCAGACGACAAACTGACAGTTTAAGAGCCTATAGCAAGCTGGAAAAACGGGGAGGAGGTTGGGTGTAAGACTAGTAATCTTACTTCATAATAACAACACCACTACTAAAAGAACTTTGAAAACTGAGGCCCTGTTTTCCAAGTGAAAAGAAAAGGAATAAAAAATAATAGTAAATTATTTATTGATATCTTTCTATGATTACCATTTCGTGTTTAAAAGGAAACAAATTGGTTTCAAAGAATGTTATCACTCGTTATCAGACAAAGGTGCTCATTATTACCAATGATATTCCTAATTGTGGTGGACTGGATTATGCGTCAGACAGTAGGAAACGAGAAGACAGGGAGGGATATCCTGGGCCGACTGACGTGAAGAACCTAGAAGACCTGGATTTCGCACGTGGATGATTTACGTTTGATGTCACACAAAATCAAAGACTTACAAGTGAAAACCGACCGAAAAACTGGTCGAAGAAGCAGTCGGCGAAGATAGTACTCCAGGGGAACACAGACAAGACGGAAGTTATGAAAATAACCAACCAAAAAAACAACGGGAGATATTTGAACGAGGTTACTTCATTCATTCGCTTATCTAGCACTGAGCATTGTCTCAACTACAGGATGTCGGAACGAACGAGGATGTCAAATCGGGCAAGAATCAGGAGGCGAGCGAGAAACACATTCATCAACCTGAAACAATCAATCTGGAAATCTTCGTCACTCAGCCAACATCAACAAGAAAATTCAGTCGGATTTTCAATACAAACGTCAAGTCTGTACGGATCAGGAACTTTGCGGGTGGGTCACAAAGAACATTTTCAACAGCCTGTTGCAGACCAGAGCTTTTTCAACAACTGTATTTGCTGGATCTATAGTGAAGATCAGATGGCCGGGCCGGAAAAAATCACCAATAAGGAACTATGGGCACAAACAAACAAAACAAGAACCAGTCGCTCGCCCAAGAAATATGCAGGAGAAAGTGGAGATTGATTGGATACTCGCCGAGGAGGCCGCTGGGTGACATCGCGCGCGCGTCAGGGCATCTCTCGAGTGGAACCAGGCCGAAAGGGAAGCGGTGAGTGGGACGTCAGTGCAAGGGCAGGTGACATGGAAGAGATGGTGTGAAGAGGAGTTGATAGAGTATGAACTAATATGGATGCAGGTGGAAAGTACAGCAGAAGACGGAAGTGGCAAGTGGAGACGTGCAGTTGAAGCCCTACGTTCTACTAGGAACCTGAGAGAACAATAATAATAATATCACTCGTTAGCTGTACATGAGAAACTCCTATTAAGAAACAGACGTATATCTTCACTGTAAAGTTAACGTACTTCCCAGCTGTGTGTGATATGCTTCTATTTTTTTAAAAACGCTTATTTATTTATGTTTTCTCAGTTGCATTGTGAGTGTATACCTTACGTCATGGAACATTACAAACGATTCTGTCACATTTGACAGTTTTGCGAATACAAATAAGTAGGAAGCAAATAGGACATTTCATGTCAACAGCCGCAGTCGGTAGAAATTCTCAGACTTATCTACTACGAATAAGAATGTAAACATTATATTAAATAATCAGCCTTTATAATTAAAATATACAATAAAAAGTTTGGTGTAGATTTGTAGAGTAAACGATACATGTAAGCATAACCCACTCAAGACTACTGAAATATTGTAACATTAGAAACGTAAATGAAGTATTTCTGACAGATATTGCATTCTGAAGACAGCATTTTACTTGATCATCTTTCACTTGTGAGGTATATTGTTGATGTTTGACTGGACTGAAGGAATATACCACGACAAAAGGATATCCGTTTAAAAATAAATGAAAAACATAGAGTACTAGGCAACCAAACAGCCCTAAATAAATAATAAATCTAACAGTCTTAATATGACATTTCATGTGTTGTTGGGTGTAGCACAGAAATTCCTAAACTAATAAAAAAAAGTTCTATTTGTTTCCATGGTGTTCTCCAAAACACTTGGGAATACAGTGAAAAATATGTTGATGTTAGCCATTATTCATGGGCATAATTTTACTGCTTCACAAGTCATGGGAATACCGGTTATTGCTCTTGTTTATCCTTACACAAAACAGCTTAAGTGTACTGAATAACAATCTGAGGAAATATTTGTTTAGTTACAGGATTTTATCATGAGATGAGACTGGCTAGACAACCAGTGGAAAACCAACAGGGAGTACTGGACGGCTGTTTCCTCTGACTTAGTTTGGGACTCTCCAGCAGTACGCACCCACCGCCAGGGCTCGAACCCAAGACTTTCTGGTTACAAGAATAGTGAGCTCTTAGACCATTAAACCACTGGGAACCAGTCCAATGGCCTATGAGTTCCAACTTCTGTCAACTGACAACATGGGGCGACCACTAGTCAATATCTTCAGAGAGTGTCTTTCCTCACACCCGACCTACTGTACCCTACTGGTTACGACTTCCCACTAGAAGTTGGAATTCATCGGCCGTGGGGTCGGGCCCCAGTGGCTTAGTGGTCTACGAGCTCTCTAGCCTTGTAACCAGAAGGTCCTGGCTTTAAACCCCGATGGGGTGGGTGCGTACTGATGAAGAGTCTCAAAATAAGCTGACGAAACAGTTGTGCAGTACTGCTTGTTGGTTTTCCAATGATGTAATCCTGTAGCCAATCAATCAAATCCCTACAAACCAATACTTAAATATTTGTTTAAGAAAAACACTTAGTTATATTTCAATCATATCTATCCTGTATAATTCACCATGAATAACAAAACATTGCCATAATATTCCTGTGCCCATCATTACATTGCACATCTACTTCATAATTTTTTTGATAAAATTGTCTAAAGAACACTTTACTCTTAGGCAGGCGTACTACTTCAAACTGAAATTATTTAGTGTAGTATATCTTTCCCCCGTCTAACATACGAAAAAACATATTAGTGAGGAGCATTGGTCACTTGTTTTATTTCATTTAGTCATATAAGAAAATCTGAGGGAGCAAGAGAGAGAAGAGGAAATCGACTTCATTGATATTTCCCATTTCTTCTATATTTCATAGATTAAACTAAATTCAGATGTATCGTACACTTGGTGGCTATTTTAATCGAGTTAAATGACTGGGGTTGAAGAGAATGATTTTTAAGAAAAAATTAAGTAGAACGTTTAAAGAATAAAATCATTGACACATTTAATAATTTTTTTTCATAAAACATAATCTCATAAGGGTTAAATTCATTTTTATTACTCAGTATGGTGGCCAGCGGATTTTATTCTTAACTTGTTTGACCTTTCTACCCCTAAAAAAGAATTAACTGCATGACCTTGTATATGCGACGCCTTTCGTGTGTCAGCATGTGCGTCTGTCTGTGTATTTTAGTGTGTGTGTGTGTGGGTGTCTGTGAGTTAACAGACTGGAGTATACGCGTGCTCTAAAGACTGCTTGATACTTAACTTCAATCGTTAAGACTACTTAAGTTAACGAAATGATTCATTCTATGATGATTTTACAAGTCTACCTAATCAAATTAAGTGGACAAATAAATATGAGCCAAATATGAGAATTTAGTAAGATGGTTAGTTAAAAAGCATATTAAAACTTTGTGTATAATTCAGAAAATAAAATTCATAGGACACTGGTTAACAAACATAGAGTAGGCGCAGTTTGAATTATGTCATCTCAATGATTGCTAGTATATGCAAATTAAAAAATTGAGATACTTGAGTTTAGTTTTAAATTAAATATGTAAACAAAAAATCATTTCTGATACATTAAAAGAAATAATTGCTTAATTTTGATAGAATTGTATGCTCTGTCTATCGATAAACGACAAGTTAATACAAACAGGTGGAGCCTCTGAGACCTGATTGTTTTTCATCGTATACAAAGTAAGACAAATGTTGACTAGTCAATGTACAATAGAATACAATTCTTCATTTACAATTTATGCATTTACAGGTCTAAATTCTTTATAGTTTCTTTTAGAAATCTGGTAAATACCTTCTTGTAATGATCTCATTATTGGGATTGTAAGGCAGTTTCTAGTGCAAAGTAGAGCAATTTCATCAGGCTTACATACCATAATCCTCAGAAGACATTTGGATTCAGACATTTTTCACTCTTTTGACCTCACATGGGTCTAATTTTCAAATCACAACTTTTTAGGTTTCATTGTCCATTTGTATGGTTTTGTAAAGCATCACTTTTAATTGAAGTTATTCTGTCTAAGGTGGCAAGAATTGTAGTAAACCCATGTAAGCAGCAATATACAGTATGTAGATTTAAAATGGCTCTTGGGTGGGAATTAGTACCTTAGGTAAGTTAAGCAGAAGCCATATGATGATGAATTATTTGCTTAGTTTAACTCATAAAATTGGTGGTTAAAATTTCTGTTATGACTGTAGACTCACTTAAATTAAGTTAATGGATTCTAATAGTTTGTACATCATTTTTTGCCTTCACGTTCCCCAGTGGAACATAGGGCTTCAACCAAGTGGCTTGAAGTTTCTGTAGCAGTGTTTATTTTACAGGATGGGGTTGCTAGCCTCATGCTCAACCTTTCCGCTTTACCAGCATTATTTCTGGCTTAGGGAGGTAAAGGAGTGCGTCCAGTGGCCGGGGGATCGAACCCCGGACTATATGCATGATCGGCGAGCATCCTAACCGCTATACCGTCAACACACTTTTTTTGCTGAACCCCAGTTTGGATACGCAGTGCCAGCATCGGTTGGGGGGGCACTATGCCACAATCCGCCGTACCCCTTACCCTCTGCCTTAGCTGTTTCTCTACCCTGTGATTGCAAATGCAGATGTTTTCGCCCAGTTCATCATTAGTCAGGTGTAATGGTCCAGGATAATCAAAAGAACTTATTGTGGATTCTTGACACATGACACCGATTACACCCCAGTGATTAATTAGTATGTTCATCACAACCCTACAAAATAGGTCAACAGCTCAGTGGTAATGTTTCTATCTACAACACTGGTCGAGACGGACTATATTCTCTAAAAATACATTACTTCCCTAGAGATTGTCGATGTTAATTAGTGCCGATAAGGCTGAAACATAGGTACACGTTGGCTTGATAGCTTTTCTTATGAAAGTGAACTCTTGATATGCTGTAATTGACTGATGCGTGAGATACACCACTAAATTTTGATTGGACACTAGTAACTAGTGTGACGTGTCTAGTCCTTTCTTTGGTGCAGACTTAATTCTGTCAGTCAGGTTGTAATGTGGCCACCATTCTAGGTAGCTCGTCATCATGGTTCACATTGATTTGATGATATTAGATGGTTGGAGGCAATCGTCCACAGGAAGCCTTCGACCTAGGTTTCGTGCTAGTTGGCACTCACCAGTCAGCAAGGTGTATCTGCAACCTAGAAGGAATTCATGTCCCTTCTGAGATTCGAACCCGCGTCAGCCAATGAGTACTGCAGACAGAGACGTTACCACCGAGCTATTCGGGGTGGCTCTCTACTGACCTCCAGTAGGACTGTAGTGGATATTTTGATGTGACACTAGTAACTAGTGTGATGTGTCTAGTCCTCTCTTTGGTGTAAACTGAATTCTATCAGTCAGGTTTTGCAATGTGACCACCATTCTAGGTAGCTCACCATTCTAAGCAAGCCCAAATAGCTCAGTGGTAACGTCTCTGACTGCAGTACTCATTGGGTGACGCTGGTTCGAATCTCATAAGGGACATGAGTTTCTTCATGGTTGCAGATAAGCCAACTAGCACGAAACCTAGGTCGAAGGCTTCCTGTGGCCGATTGTCTCCAACTATCTAATATCATTATACACCACTAGATTACCCATCAGTTTATTAATAGTGTTAGGCATCATAGTTCTAGTTGGTTGGAGTCTAATTGGACCAGTAGAAACAATTAGAAATTCTTGTTAGCCATAAATTAAAAGACTGAAGAATATCTTCATATATATATATATATATATATATATATATATATATATATATATATAATTCGTAAGTCAATTTAATAATTACAAAGAAACCTTATCAGTTTTTCTTAATTTCAATCTTCACAATTATCTCAGTATATATATAATACAATATCATGTAACATCAATGAAGGACTAAAATCTCTTAAATAAGATAAATGAAAACATCAATCACTTTGGCTGTATCATAATACATAATACAATGGTTAATTCTTGAGTGAATAGCATCATCAATATATGTGTATACCATTTGTTACCATGACAACCCGTCAGCCAATTAACTACAACCGGTATTATTACCATCGTTACTATTGTTATTATTATTATTATCATCAATATTATTAACTGGAACAGTCTTCTTTTACTTTACTATGTTTTGTGTTTCAGTGTCATTCTTTCACTAGTTAACATGATAAGAAAATAATTATTTCTTATTTTCTTATGTTATCTAATCAGCGATGGTATACTTCAAAGAGTAAAGTTTCTTTGTTCAATATGTTATATAAACTAGTATTTTCTAGAAAGATGAAGTACCTAGACTAGCCACTTCTAATTGTATCTATCAATTCAATTGCGCTTGTGGAGCCAGTTATATTGGCCGTTGCTCTAGGAACTTGATTTTTCGTGCTCACTCGAGAACATCTCCCAGCATGGCTAAGTAAAGGTGTAGTGAAAACTATTAACAGCTCGATATTGGAACATCTGGTGCAAACAGGACACAAAGCCAGCGTAGGTGAATCCTTCTCTACATTATACCGGGTGCCAAATAAATTACCAAAAACATCGAAGCACCGCAGGCTCCAAACAGCAGAGGCTATTGCGATTCACCTCAAACAACCAGCGCTCTGTATCCAAAAGAAGCAAGTCCAGCCAGCCCGTACTATTGCCCTGGCCTTCAGAAGAAACTATAAACTCATGAATTCGTACTATTATATTTCCGAATTCTTCTGACATTCAGCTTATTCTATGTTGATGCTTCTGAGCTGTAATCTATCAATATTACTGATTCGATGTTATTTAAATGGCATTAATGTAGTTCATAACACTAATTCATTCATTCTCTATAATGTATGTATAAATGTAGAGCCTGATGATAAATTTATCGAAAAAAGTACTCTTTGTCCAGTATCCATTCTTTTGTTGAATTCCTTATCGATATAAGTTACAGGTAGGTGAATTGTGAATTACATAACCGTAATTAATCAGTGCAGTATCTTTTAATTCTTTGCTTTTAGTTCAATACTGAATTTCCCACGGACCAGTTGGACTGGAATATTCGATCTCTGCTGACATACCGGATCCTAGTACTATCCATTGACGTAGTTTGGTGGTCCAGTTAATCAGCAGGAAATTCAAAATTGAATTAACAACAAGTAACTAATGTCCGTTGCATAAGATGTGGCCCTTGGGAGTCGAGTGATTTTGTGGATGACAACTTAGCCTTTGAAACAACGGGTAATGAGTTCGAGTCCCAGTGGAAAACACCATCACTGTCTCACTGTGGAATGCTGGTACATCCAGATGACAAGTTACAAACAGGGAGATGTGTGTATCCTGCATTCCAATGCTAGTCTCTTTCTTTGTTATCCAACTCCATCACCGACACTAGTAAGATCAAATAAAAGTCTAGTAAAAACAAATACCCCTTGTGGCATTTATGCGTTTATATTCGAAAACACATAACAGGCAGAATACAGCTTTCATTAAAGAATATTAGACGGATATATATCTATATATATAAAATAATTTTTCCTTCACGTTCCCCAGTGGAACATAGGGCTTCAAGCTAGTGACCGGGGAATCGAACCCCGGACTATGTGCATGATCGGCGAGCATCCTAACCGCTATGCCACGTTTATATATATATATATATATATATATATATATATATATATATATATAACGAAGTATTAAGATTGTGGGGAGATAATCAAACAGGTAGATTGGGAATATAAAATGCGAAGATATGAGGACGATCTGGAAATTAAATATGCATGTACATTAAGAATCAGTTTAAAAAGAAATGTACAATCAACCTATGTAGATGACACATGAAGTCATTAGATTTCATTCACTTCTCCTCAAAATTGTTTTGGCGTTAAATTTTAGAGGAACCAATATTATTATAGCCTCAGTGGGTATATTTCAGTCAGAGTTACTGTGACGTTTATGAGTGACTTTACAAAATGGGCCGCGATATCCTGAGGTAATAGTAAACTTAGTTGAATACTCATATGTATTCTATCTGTCTGTTTTCGACATAGAACTTTGCACCGATGTGCAACAGTTCAAGTCACCATACTCCATGTAGAACACAAAGCAAGAGAAGAAAGTAGAAGAAATGCATAATAGAGACAGTAAACAGAGGTGTGAGAAAAAGGAAGAGTAATAACGAAGAACAATACAGTTTCATTGGAAATTATAAGTCACAAGGAGTGGATACATCTGCTCTAGCCATTGAGAACGATTTTTAGTCATGTCTTCGATTGTCTCCAACCATTGGTTTTTACCGCCCCGAGGACCCCAACCAGCCAGGAGGTCTAAACCTTCCTACGTGGCTTAAACTAACTGTTGTAGATTTTATTGACTGGTGCCATGTTTTTGTTTGACCTCCGCTAGCTCTTTTCCAGCCTGACCCTATATCCGCGAACACTACTCGTCGAGGAAGGCAATGACTAGGCATTCATTCGTAACACATGTCCTAACCATCTCAGTCGATGTAACTTCACAACCTCGTCGATTGATTTCCCCTCCTTACCTACCTACCACTCGACCTAACCCTAACCTCAAAATTGCTCACCTTATTATACCACTCAACACAGGAGATAGAACGCAGGCACATATAATCAAAGACATTTAATCTTTTCATGTCTTCCACTCTCAATGGCCAGGTCTCACAGCCATAAACGAGGGTGGAGTGGATTGATGAGCAGTACATACGTCCTTTGGTCGATAGCCGGACATCAAGTCTACGCCAGAGACGGCGTAAACTGGCATATGCGAAACGAGCCCTCTGTATCCGTGCTGAGATTTCGTTAGAGATCAACCCATTGGCTTTGGCTGATGGTACTTCTCAAATAAGTGAAGCGGTCAACGTGCTCTACCATTTCACCCCTATTTCCAAACCAGGAGTCAGTGTAGTCCAGTCCTGTAGCATTATCTTACATTTGGCGGCAGCGAATCACATACCAAACATTCGTAGATTGCAGCTCAAGGTGTTCAGAAGACTCTACATTTTGTCAGCATCTTCACCTTGGATGAAGGACTATATCATCTGCATATTCTAAGTCAACGAGATTATTCTTTGGTAACAAGTAAATCCCTAAGTCTCTGAAGTTCATATTTATTCAGTTGATGACGTACCAACCAAAAAGCGTTGAGAAGTCAATGTGAGTAAATTTATGGTGCAGTTGTGTAAGTCCCATTCTAAAAATCAAATAAACTCATTAAGAGAACGATAATTCAACTTAAAACGATCAAGCGTCCCACATATATTGATGAATGAATTTTTGTACACGGAATCCTGTTTAATGATTTGAAGGGTCAATTATTTCAGTTACCTAGAATAGGATTCGGTATTTAAGAAATTCACTCAGGCGTCTTGTGAAAACTGAAAATATTCATATCACACTCTGTGATCTACTTCATGTCACAAATGTTAATGAAGAAGTCAAGCACTGTTATCTGAAAGTATATACTACTAAATGATATTGGGGGTTTGAACTAATTCGACTATATAAGACGAATCGAACCAAGAGCACTATTAATGAGGTAGGCCAAAAACAAGTGGGAGGTTCATTCAGTGTTAAATCACTTAAATGTGGATAATAAGTATCACTGCCTTCCAACTACTCATTTCCGTCAGTAGTATAAAACATCATGCATATTCATTATCCGTCTGTATAATAATTATAAAGTAATTAAAGAGTGACTTAACGAATATATGAATAACTCAGCAATTCGTGAATTGGCAGAAGTTGGAATTCATGGGCCATTGGATCGGGTCCAAGTGGCTTAATGGTATACGAGCTTGCCTTGTAACCAGAAGGTCCTGGATTCGAACCGCAATGGGGTGGGTGCGTACTGATGAAGAGTCTCAAACTAGGACGAAACGGCTACCCAGTACTCCCAGGTTTTCCAATGGTTCTCTAACAAATGTCAACGCATGATGATATCCTATAATCAAATAATAACTGAATCCGCACTCAAGTCAACAACCTTTTATTCTAAACCTAAAATTAAAATCAGGTTCGGTAAATTATTCTATTGAAATACTTAGGCTTATGTACATATATATTGCCTGAAAAATGTTAGAAATCCTTAGATCTCCGAAATTCATTAGCAGAAAAGTACAAAGTTGACTACTTCAAAAAAAAACTGAGTATCTTTTTTGAATAACTGATAAGTTTCTTTATTTAAATTTGAATGCCGCCTATTTCAATCGTCTGAAAATGAATAAAGCATTTGATCGGAGCCTATAGGTAGACAACTTTAATGCCGATGAAAATCTCAAGAAAGGCATGGAAATATATTGTCATAGTAACAACAACTGAAAAGTTTAAACACCAGTTTTTCAACAGTTTAAACTATGCTTAAAGTTGAAATTGACTATTCTTTGAGTCTTTGGTTTATACTTTTCATTTGTTGATGTTCATTTCAATAGATCCTATTGATCAATCTCTATTGACATATGAGTGTCAAGATATTATTCTGTGAGTTCCGACTTAATATTGTTTGATTGATATCGAAGAGCGCTTCCCGACTATATGGTGGGATATTGATACAGTAATGCGGAATTCCACTGCTGGTCATTGTTAAACTAGTGGCACCAAGTAGACACCAGGTCTAGGTTTTGTTTACAAAATGATACTGAACTCACTGAGAATTACGCAGTGGTTATAAAGCAACTTACACTGTTTTACTTTGTAAGCACGCACAAATTAGGAAATATGGTTTTTACCAGCGACTACTGAAATTTGAAATATATGTTAACTTAATTCATACATTAGATTTTTAGATATCTTACTGAAAAAGACTTATGGAATCTTAACATAATACTGCATGAACAAAACTTTTACCGTCTTTATAGTTTCAGTCAAATACTGATACAACATTGTCATTGTTGGGGCTCTTTCATTTATGAGCTACACGAGGGGCAAGACATATAATCAGATGTTGTTTTCTTTCTGTAGGCCCCCACCCCTAGCAATTTGTCAGTTGACTACTCTATGCATGTTTCTTGTCAGATGTACCTCCACGCCTGACGCTCTAGAAGAAGGATAAAACCTTCTGGAAGACTTCTTCATCTGAAATATGGAACTTGCAAGATTTGTTGACAAGAATATAGACGGAGAATTCAGAGACAAAAGACATGGTTCCCGCCAAAACAGAAATATTACATGAACCCCGATTTCAAGGGTGACCTATCACGTGATTTACTTAAGAGAAAAATTTAAAGTTCTTTGAGAATAAGACTTTTCGCAGCAACCCTAAGAATACTGTCCTCCAGTCGCGTACTTTTCTGCAGAGGTCCGAAAGACAAAACTTTGTGTATAACCACTTCTCTGTGCATAGATTAAGTCATCTGTCACTGTAGAGCCAGATATATTAGTCGTTCTGTGCGTATCTTGTCCAGTAAGGTTCACGGAAACTGTTTCACATGGTTGTGCAAAGGTAGTGTTGACTCTATAAGGAGTGGGATGGTTGGACATCTTGTCGACAGAGACCAGTATATCCTGGCAAACTCCTCATTCAGCGTGATCCGCAAAGTGAAGAGCAGCTTGCCAGAGCCGACACGATTTCGTATTTTTTTTTATTGCTGAAGCTATAGCTATCCAGATAAAGTAAGCGAAGCTCTGAATACAAAACAGAAGTATTCAATAATTTCTGTCAACGTGATAATGATTCTGGTACTTTCAGCTAACAGATTTTTTTTGGTTTAAACTCTTCGTGACCTTTCTATTTTTCTGAATTCTTACGTAATATCACATCTTCCCTCGTTTCTATGTTCATTCTGATTACAACTCATTCATGAAGTTATTTATCTCAATACGTAACTTTACCACCTACATTC
The DNA here is from genome assembly GCA_944472135.2 of Trichobilharzia regenti. Lineage (NCBI taxonomy): Eukaryota > Metazoa > Platyhelminthes > Trematoda > Strigeidida > Schistosomatidae > Trichobilharzia > Trichobilharzia regenti. The sequence continues at coordinate 29,394,394 of OX235263.1, forward strand.
AAATTCCCTGATTTAATGATTAATATTAGCCACTTTGATTGTAACGGTTTACCCCTTCTTATAATCTTCTTCCGTGAAAAATGCAAATAAACGTGGTTGTATAGCTAAATAAGACGAATTCTCCAAAAAAGAGCCTAATGCCTATATGGGCATTATTCACGACACAACTATTTCTCTCAGGCACGATTTGGTTTTTTTTTGCAACCAAACGCAACGCATAGAAATCGATATTATTTATCCAATCATTTCGTAGGACAGAACCAAATTTTTTTTCTTTAGTTATAACTCAGTTGGTCTTCCGGAAAGCGTATAATGGCTGATTGGTGATTTCACGATTCACCTGCTCAAACTCAAATTAGGTGTACAACACTCAAATTCAAGATTCATTGACTTGAAGTCGAGTGCTTTCATCAACAAGTTATATCTTCATCAGAACAGAGCACTAGACCACTAATAATCCACAGGTCAGTTATTTTTATTTCAAAATACGATGAGTATGTAATGCACTACAGTCTGAATTATAATTTACATACTGTGATAAACAATCCAGAATAAAGTAATCTAAAAAAATTATTATTTTTTTTCACATATTGGTTTTTGTAGGGATTTTGTTTGATTGGTTGGAGGATTTCATCATGGGCTGACATCAGTTGCAGAACCACTGGAAAACCTGGGAGTACTGGACAGCTGTTTCGTCCTAGTTTGGGACTCTTCTACAGTACTCACCCACCTCCAGGGCTCGAACCCAAGACCTTTTGGTTAAAAAGCTAGCGAGCTCGTAGACCATCAAGCCACTGGGGCCGAATCCAATGGCCCATGAATTCCAACTTCTGCCAATTCACTAAATAGCACGACCACTTCTCATTGCCTTTGATGAATAACTTTCCTCACCTACAACTTACTGCACCCCACTGGTCACAGCCTCCTACTAGAATCTCAGGCCACTACTGCCTAAATAGGGCCAGTCGCTAGTGATCATCAGATAAATTTTCAGGTATTGGTTTATAAGGATTTAGTTTGATTTTGAAGAAGACATTTCGAAGTAGTCGCGCCATGTCGTGAATCGGTAGAAGTTAGAATTCACTGACTGGCCATCGCGTCAGGTCCCAGTGTCTTAATGATCTACAAGCTCGCTAGCCTTGTAACCAGAAGGCTCTGGGTTTGAGCCCTGGCGGTGGATATGTACTGATGAGGAGCCCTAAACCTGGCTGATGAAACGGTTGTCTCGCAGTATTCTAGTGGTGGTTTTCCAATGGTTCTCTAACTGATGTCAGCTCATGATGAAATCCTCCAACCAATAAAAAGAAAATTAACCTGATTAAGCCTATCTCATTGCTTCAGTGAACAGTTTCAGTGTTAATAATTCTCAACCTATAATAAACTGTCTGTTTCGTTTACTTTAACAAAACAGAAATAATGAAAAGAATAACATAAACATGAATACAATTGAAATAATAGAGAGAGAGTTTTAAGTAAGTAATAATGTATACAGTAGGATTATATATATATATTGATTAACGCGTATCTGTACGCATGCATCTTTAGTGGGAAAAGTTATTGTGTATGTTAGTCTGTAGACAATTTTAAAATGATCTTACACTCTTCAATGTCTATTTCTATTATTTCTATTCAGAGTGTGTGTAACTTAGTTACCAAAGTAAACAAGTATGCAGAGAAATTCTAGTAACACATATAGTTTAGACTATTGAGGGAAATAGTAATTAAAAGAAGAAGAAAAGACAGATCATTCTAACAGCATATATGCATATGAATAATATGCTGAGATTTTGGCTCATTTTACAAACATACAGCAGTCGAGTCCTACATAGGACGAAATATCCGTTCTGAATTGCACTGCACTCACAGACACCTTCAAGTAACAGGGAAAAGATGTCAACAGAACTTTAGATTGTTAAAATCAAGAGGTGTTTGTACACAGAAAAGATTAATTATTGATTATAAAACAGTCCTACGAGTTTGCAGCTACTACTGTTGATACTACCGGGTGCCATCGACAATAATACATCTCATCCAACGGTTATACGACAATGTTGCATGTAAAGTATTCCACAACGGGAAACTTACGGAAGCCTTCGAAGTGGGGACGGGAGTGCGACAAGGCTGTCTACTATCACCAATGATCTTCCTGATCGCAGTAGACTGGATAATGTGACAGACAGACAACGGGAGATGAGGAAACAGGCATAAGATGAACTCACACAAAAAGAGACTTGGAGGATCTGGACTTCGGCGATGATATGCATATGTCTGATTTCCCACAGACTGGAAGATATGCAAGTGAAAAGCAACAAGCCGGCAGAAGATGCATCCAGAGAAGATAGGACACCATTCAGGTGAACATAGATAAAACAGAGGTGATGAAGATTCCTGGCCAACACCAACAACCACAGCAACAACAACAGACAACAATCAGCCAGCATAAATGGGAGGAACCTGAAAGAAACAACCTCCTCCTACACCTACCTACCTAACTACCTGGGAAGCATCGTTTCAACTACAGGCCAGCGGAACTGACGAGGATATCAAAGCCAGAATCGGAAAAGCAAGACAAGCTTTCATTACTCTCAAGTCTGTGTGGAGGTCAACACTCAGCACTCAGCATCAAAAATAACATCCGTCCGGATTTTCAACTCCAATGTGAAGTCAGTCAGTGCTACTCACCGTACGGATCAGAGACTTGTCCAGTGCGTCATAAAGAGCATCTCAAACAAACTTCAGACATTCATCAACAGCTAGCTGTCTTCGCTCAATACCACTCAAGATCAGATGGCCGGCCAGAAAAGATCAGGAACAGGGATCTCTGGCAACGAGCGAACTAACCAACCAGGAACCGATTGTGAAACAAATAGGCGGGAAGAAATGGAGATGGATTGGCTGGCCATACGCTGAGGAAATCATCAAGTGACATCACCAGACAAGCCATCACTCGAGTGGAACCCGAAAGGGAAGCGGGCGGCGAGTTGGTCGTCCAGTGGTGGGGTGACTTGGAGGAGGTCATGTGAAGAGAAGATGAAAGCATGTGGGCAGACTTTGAGCAGGGTGAAAAAGTTGGCAGAAAACCGAAGGCAATGGAGACCACTATATATTTTTTTCTAAGTATAAATACGACTGTTCATTCTCTGAAGATGATTTCGTCGATAAAGCGAATTTTATTCGCCGAATCTGTCTTTTATATCATCTGTCTAATGATGCCTTATATCATTTAGTCGTTAGATATCAGTTAAGAGATACTTTTATCGAGTTACATATTCTTAAAATAATTTTACTCCAGATTCTGCTATTTTATACGTTGCTTTAGGACAAAACCAAGGCTGGATTGACAAATACAGGTTGTTATATAAGAGGTGTTTGTAATAACCCTTTTTTCCTTCACGTTGCCGGTGGAACAAATGGCTTCAAGCTAGTGCCTTGAAGTTTCTGTAGCAGTGTTTAATTTTTACAGGATGGGGTCGCTAGCCTCATGCCCAACCTTTCCGCTTTACCAGCATTATTTCTGGCTCAGCGAGGTAAAGGAGTGCGTCGGTGAACGGGGGGTCGAACCCCGGACTATGTGCATGATCGGCGAGCGTCCTAACCGCTATACCACCGACGCGTAATAACCCTTAGTCTGGTGTATTTCAATAAGATTCTTGAAGTGGTACTGAGTTCGACTCTCCATGGGAAATCTAACCCAGCTTGGTACAACTAGGTCCAAATATTGTATTTCTATTAAACAGAATTCAGCAAAGCAGTCTTTCTTTTTCTTCGTCTAAATATATACGTGATATTGTCAACTTAGTGGTGTCAATTTAGGATTTATTCGGCAAGCATATGTTTTAAAATTTCTAGAAAGTTTCTGTTCTTAGATTTACAGCCAAACGTAATCTAAAAATACTTATTATGAAAACGTCATGAAAGAATAATAACTAGAAGTCACTAGGTAATCTTTTCCACCGAATATCCAATTTCAAAAGCAATTTTGATGCTTTCCAGCGCTTCTTGACATATCTGTAGTCTCCTGAGAATCGCAGTGTATATAAAACTCTGTAAGTGCATGTCTTAATGGATGTAATCCAACAAAGGATAAGATCCAAGTTGTATGGTGGGCTTTTGACTTAGTCGTATTCTCTGAGCTGGTTGACTTAACTGCAAAGCTTTTGTCGCCCCCCTTTTAGACAGCATTCCGCTTCAGCGCAGGTTTTTAATATGAAATGAACTTATTTGAATTCTCCATAAATGAAAAAGATTGTGTCTCCTGACGACCACTGTCGTAACTGGTTGTTAACTTACGTCTCTGTTGATCATATTTTTTTGATTGACTTGGAATTCAAACTTTCTTATCATGTGATTTACTTTTCATTAGCTGGTAAATTAAGTTTGTAGTAATATGTTTGTTAACTGCTGATTCACTTGAGTACCAGGCTTCTGGCATTCTCGGTGGTTCCTCTATTTAAAATTTATACATTCTTCCAATCAGACTGATGTCCATAATTATCTTTATGCATTGATATGAAAGAATATATATCATGTCTTTCTAGAGCCGATTTGTGTTCTTGGATTCGGATCCGAAGGAGACGCCCACTGTGACCAATGTAATGGCTGTTACAGTTCATACAATTTATTTGGTAAATGATATTAACTGTATTTTCTTTTCCTGTTAGATCTTTTGCTTTGCACAATACAGAATGAATTGATTGGGCTGGCTTGTGTGCTATATCTATTTCAAACGGTTTTAATATTCCAGCTGTTTTTTCAGAGATCTTTTATGTATGGTAGAATGACTTTTCTTTGATGATGGTTTCTTGTTAGTGTTATGAATCGAATTCAAACACTTCTTGATGAAATTGTGGGAGTATTCATTCTGTTTGAAGAAACGGTTAGTAGGTATTTTTCCTCCATTCTCTTCAACAACGGAGTGCTACAGCGTGTTTAAACTCTATTAAACAATGTCTGCACACAGTTTCTTTCCTGGGTAATTAAGTTATTGTTATTATGGTTGAGTATTTGGTCTGTGTGCGTCGATTTTCCATATACTTGTGTTTCTAAATCTCCTGTTAGTTCTCTTGATTAAGAATTGACTAAGAATTTTGTGGTCTAATTCTTGATCTTTCGTAAATTCGATATATTCAAATATGTTGTTTACTAATTTGTGGGTGCGTCGGTGGTATAGCGGTTAGGACGCTCGCCGATCATGCACATAGTCCGGGGTTCGACTCCCCGTTCACCGACGCACTCCTTTACCTCGCTGAGCCAGAAATAATGCTGGTAAAGAGGAAAGGTTGGGCATGAGGCTAGCGACCCCATCCTGTAAAAATTAAACACTGCTACAGAAACTTCAAGGCACTAGCTTGAAGCCCCATGTTCCACTGGGGAACAAGGAAGGAAAAAATGTTGTGGGTGTATTTCAAATCATTTCTTTTAATTGCTACTATTGTATCATGAAACTAACGGACCTAAATTTTTGGTTTAATCATAAGTAAGGTTATTAAGTCTAATCTCTGCATAGCAGCTTCAGCTATTAATCCTGATATCGGCGATTCCCTCGGTGTTCCTTTTACCTGTTCATATATTTGATTACTGAATTGGAGGTAAGTTGTGAGAAATAATTCTATGAGTGCTATCCAAATTGAACATTGCGTTTTTGTGTTTTTGTCGTTGTAAAATAGTTGTTCTATAGTTTCTTTTGCCAGTTTTAAATTAATTGAAGTATATAATGCTGTGACATCACATGACGCCATTATTTCATTGTCATCCACCTGAATATTTTCGATTTTTATCTGGCGAATTGTACGGTCCCTTTATGACTTATTTCCTAATAGATGGATCTAAGCACTGACTGGTGAAATATGAAGTTTAAAAAAAGAAGCTCTAGTATTTCAAAACAGTGCAGAAGTTTTGTAGGTCAGGTGGATGTTTTCATTATTTTTACATTCTGAAATGAATGCTTTAACAGCGGAAGTGTCATTATTCGCCTAGACAACATCTTCATCACTGAGAATCAAGGTTTCAGAGTCAAAACAACCACCCAGTTCAGAGAATTTTTAGCATTCTATCAGAATACCGTAATCGGAGAGCTCCAGATATGGCAATATTTCACTCAATAAACGTCTAAAATATAATGCACAAAAACTGTCTCATCTCTAAGTACTGTACGCCAAAAGTGTTTTTTCGTTCTCTACTACAACTGAAGATAGGTGTGGCCGTAAAAGCACTAGTAAATAATAATAATAATAAAATGTCTTAAATACTGAAAATTAATAATAATTTATTGTTCAATTAATAAACATTACTCATTCAATCACTTATTCGTTGACTCACTCCTTAGTCTAATGAAAACGTTTACTGGAAATTTCATTTATCTAAAGTGATTCATGTTTTATAATAACTTACATCTTGACCTATATACTTCAAACGCATAGGCTTGTTTGCTTACTTAATTAAACTTATCAGTTATTCAGCTCATTCATTGAGTTGTCACATCAATTGGATGTAATTTATTAAAATTCAAGTAGCACTAATAAGAATTATAATAAAAGAAATTAAATAATTGTTCTGACCAAATTGAAACTCTACGCATCATCATCACAGAACAAAGCATGGAATGGCAATCAAACCTCTACTTCAACTTTATAGACTTCGAGAAGGCCTTCAACAGAAAGCGTTAGCCGAGAAGCAATTTGGAAACTACTCGAATACTACGGCGAGCAGCGCCCAAATATCCATCAATCTTATTCAACAGCTGTACGACAACGGAGGCACATGTCAAGTCATCCACAACGGAAAACTCAGCGAGGCGTTTGGAGTCAACACAGGAGTCAGACAAGAGTGCATATTATCTATCACCCATGATGATATTCCTAATTGTCGTGGACTGACTGTATTATGCGTCAGACAGTGCAGTGGGAAACGAGAAGACAGGGAGGGATATCCTGGACCGACCGATGTGAAGAACCTAGAAGACCTGGATTTAGCGCGTGGATGATTTATGTTTGATGTCACTGTCACAAAATCGAAGACTTACAAGCAAAAACCGACCGACAAACTGGTCGAAGAAGCAGCCGGCGAAGACAGGACTCCAAGTGAACATAGACAAGACGGATGTGATGAAAATAACCAACCACCACCAACAACAACAGCAACCACAGAAACATCCAGCATCAATCGCCTACCATCAACGGGAGGGATTTGAAAGAGATTACTTCATTCACTCACTTATCTAGCACTGAGCATTGTCTCAACTACAGGATGTCGGAACGGACGAGGATGTCAAATCGAGCGAGAATCGGGAAGGCGAACGAGAAACACATTCATCAACCTGAAACAATCAATTTGAAAATCTTTGTCACTCAGCCAACATCAACAACAAAATTCGGTCAGATTTTCAATACAAACGTCAAGTCAGTCAGTTCTTCTATACGGATGAGAATCTTGGCGGGCGGGTCACAAAGAATGTTTCCAACAGCCTGTTGCAGACCCTTATCAACCAACGACTGTCTTCGCTGGATGTATACTGAAGATCAGATGGCCAGGCCGGAAATAATCACCAACAAGGAACTATGGCTGGAAACAAACAAAACAAGAACCAATCGCCCAACAAATATGCAGGAGAAAGTGGAGATGGATTGGACACTCGCTCGCTGAGGAGGCGGCTGGGTGACATCGCGCGAGCGTCAGGCCATCACTCGAGTGGAACCAGGACGAAAGGGAAGCGGCGAGTGGGACGTCAGTGCAAGGGTAGGTGACATGGAGGAGATGGTGTGAAGAGGAGTTGAATGAGTATGGACTAACATGGATGCAGGTGAAAAGTACAGCTGAAGGAAGACAGAAGTGGCAGGTGGGGACGTGCAGTTGAAGCCCTATGTTCCACCAGGAACCTAAGGGAACAATAATAATAAGATAGTCCAATCCACTCTGCTCTCTTTAGACTTTGATAATTTTGTGACGTAATTCTAATGATTAATCCAGCTCAGAGATCTCAACTACGTAAAAATCATCCAAATGAGCTACAAATCTCCATCATAACTAACGATTATCTCTTATCATGGTACATACATTATTAGATAATAATAATAATAATAAAGATAATTTAAGGCGTTACACTAAACTATTTCTGGCTGCAGTTATATTTTGTTATTGTATTCTATCATGACTCAGTAAAATGAAATTACTAAACATTTTTAAAGGATTTTCAATGTTTAATCAGGCACTGTGTTATGTTATATAACATAATGTATGTAGAGATAAGTGTAATTCGTTTATATTACTACGAAAAAGTTTGATACAGATACATACATACACACACACACACTTAGAGACCGGTGGCTAACATACGCCTACACTACACTACACACAAAGCACCAGAGCATTATTCTCTTTTTTTTCAACCAATCATATCTCTCGTAGAATAAACAGTTTCATAATTTTGGCTTGCTGATTACTAACTAAAACATGTCCATATATAGGACTAATACGTGCGATGAATATTTAAGACTGACTAATGGTTTGTTTTCTTAAAGAATTCAGTATAACTGACTGAATATGGTGGTGTAAGTAAATAGCCATCACCACCAACACCACCAAAACAATAACGGCAACAACAACGACAGTGCCAACAGCTACTCACATTGAAAAAAACACAACAACTTATCACGACAAAACAGCAATAATCAAAATAAGACTAACATTTTTATTGTATAATACGGATGTGAATGACTCATGAAAAATGTTATATTTAAAAGGATTTTATATAACTTATTATTATTATGTTTAAATGTTTCAAATTGTTCTGTTTCTTTTACAAATTGTACAGAGTCAACTATAGCAAAATTTAATTACACGTATTTGCGTCAAACGTATTCACTTTACAGTTGTATCAAGCATATCACAACCTTTAGATGACTGCAGGATTTCATCATGAGCTGACATCAGTTAGAGAACCACTGGAAAACCTAGGAGGACTGCACAGCTGTTTCGTCCTAGTCTGGGATTCTTCGGCAGTACACACCCACCAGGGTTCGAACCAAGGACCTTCTGGTTACAAGGCTAGCGAGCTCGTAGACCATTGAACCAGTGGGACCCAATCCAATGACCAGCCTGTGAATTCTAACTTCTGACAATTCACGGTATAGTGCGACCGTTTCACAAATGTCTTCTGTCCAATACTCCCAGGTTTTCCAGTGGTTCTCTAAATGATGTCAGCTCATGATGAAATCCTCCATGCAATCAAACACAATATCCCTACAGAACCAATACTTGAAGATTACAGGATTGCTATTCGATAAAGTGGAAAGAGAGTTTCCATTAAGAGTTAATATTCATCATTCATGTATCACTATGTTGTCAGCATTTTTGACAGCTGGATGGTTAGAAATAATAGGCAGGAAGGCATGCACCAGGATTTAGTGCCTATTAGTACTTAGTGGCAATGTCTCTGATTGCACCAGCGAGTAACACAGTTTCGAATCATATTTAGGTGATCACTTCTTTTATGGTCTAGGATGACAAGTGTCAAGAGGCATGAAAACTAAGTGCAGGTCTTCCACTGGACGTTATTCCAAAACTTGCACCACAGTGTCGAACCCGCTAAACAGGTGACCATATCTCAATCAATCATGACCACTAAAAACTAGACACATGACACTGATCATACCACAATGGTTAGACAACGCAATTGTAATTAGTAGATTAAGAGTGAATTCTTCAGTTTGGGACTGTCAATTAAATCTATTTCCTCCATTATGCTTTTCATTTGATAAGAATACACTGGTCAACTGCAGACTTCATATTACTTAGTTATAAATCTGAAGACAGACTATCTTTTGCAACATGTAGTAGTGAATTGAATAACTAAGTGATACAGCCTCTGACTGATGTACTTTAGGATTTTTCAGGTAGCATAAGCTTCCTCTAGCTTACAAACAACACTTAATGATGTCTGCTAATAACCAAGAGGATTAAATCAATCAGTACTCTTTATCATTTGATATCTAAGAATTAACATGTTTAGTTGCACGTGTTTACGGAGGGAATCGTAGATATTGTCAGAGAATTTAGTTTGTTAGTTTCAATAACTAAAGTATCCTAGTGAATCGCAGATGATGAGACATTCCTACTAATTAACACCAAATATGCAATCTTGTTTTCAGTAGCTAAATGAGTTTTACAGTTGAAGTGTCACTCGCATCAGTACTCAAAAACTGAAGTTTAGTAAGGCATTCTAATCTATACCATAAAATGGGAATTCGTTAACCGGGTATTAGGTAAGTTTATGTCTTCACTGACCACTCTTAACAATACTTAAAACTGCAATTACACCAACTCTGAAGAGAAGTCAGACGGCGATTGCGACACATTTTCTTAGGGCTTATGAGGAGTCTCTGTAGTGGACAAATAGACTGGAAAATCTCTCCTGGACTATCTATTTATAATATCTAAACTTATTTAGACATTTCAACTAACCTTCGAATTATTATATGCATTTCCCCTAGAGTGTGTATGATTACTTTGAAACTCGTATATCACATGCTAATTTCGACTTGTACTATTTACCTCTGTCCTTGTTTAATCTTTAATTGTAATTCTTCTTTTTGTGATCACGTGTGCATTGACAGTGTGGTTGAGTGCATGAAGGTCATTCTGATGCTGAATTATCTCCGGGAGGCCTTGGTGTGTGATTCTTATGGACAAAGCTCTTGATCTCACCTTGTTGGGAATATTTTTCCTCGATTCTAAGTATATTTTACAGCTGAACTTTGGTTAACTAATTTTTGTTTTACAGTACTTGTTTTGTATTTAGAAACCTTCACTACTTGTGTAGTTGCCTCACAGCACTGTTGAGGTAAATTTTAGTTTTGATGTTATTATTGTTTAATAGAATCGCTAAAATATTGAAGAATAATCGTCTTTTCCTTGTATTTGGAACATTAATGTGGTAAAAAGGGTATTAGGTGTACTATGTGCACTACAATTTTAACCACTATATTTTAAGTTAAAGAATACAGTGTTATATCTTATATCCATATCCACCCTGTTGAAATTTTTTATCCGAACTCAGCTATCGGATTCATTAATCAGTAGTCTTCGGGGATCACTAAGAATTGATTCGTTTCAAGTTAGATCACAATTTGATATCATTTAGAGAACCTTTGAAAACCACAGAGTACTTGATAACTTTTTCGTTCCTGTACGGGATTCACCACTACTGAGCACCGATGATCCCATGGGACCTTCAGATCATGAGGCGAGCCTGTTGACGGTTCTCTTAATGATATCGGTTTGCACTCGAACCTAAAATAATTTATTTCCCTTACGAACATTCTGATCGGTAGACTAATTATTTTGCTTGTTTAAAATCTACTTATAATTAGAATAAACACATTGAATTATTGTTTATTGAGATGTTGAAGCCTTGTTGCCAGTGTATTTACATGTATCTCAGTCAGTGAAACATTATGTCTGAAATTCAAAGGTCACTAGTTTGAATCGTGTAGTTATTTTCTTTACCTACCTGGGAAGCATCGTTTCCACTACAGACGGACGGAACTGATGAGGATATCAAAGAAAAGATCGAGAAAGTAAGACAAGCTTTCATTACTCTCAAGTCTGTGTGGAGGTCAACAGCACTCAGCATCAAAAATAACATCCGTCCGGATTTTCACCTCCAATGTGAAGTCAGTCAGTGCTACTATACGATTGGATCAGAGACTTGTCGCGTCATAAAGAGCACCTCAAACAAACTTCGGAACTTCATTAACAGTTGTCTTCGCTCAATACCTTGCTCGAGATCAGATGGCCGGCCAGAAAAGATCAGGAACAGGGATCTCTGGCAACGAGCGAACCAACACAGCAGGGACCGATTGTGAAACAAATAGGCAGGAAGAAATGGAGATGGATTGGCTGGCCATACACTGAGGAAACCATCAAGTGACATCACTGGCGAGCCATTGCTCGAGTTGAACCCGAAAGGGAAGCGGGCGGCGAGTTGGTCGTCCGAGAGTGGGGTGACTTAGAGGAGGTCATGTGAAGAGAAGATGAAAGCATGTGGGCAGACTTGGAGCGGGGTGAAAACGTTGGCAGAAAACAGAAGTCAGTGGAGAAGGGCAGCTGAAGCCCTATGTTCCTCTAGGAATTAAAGGATATACTAATAATAATGATTTGAGTTGTTCTTCTAAACTTTAATCAATAAACTCTTCGTTTAAGATCAGTCTAGTATATTTAGTATAAATCGTATAGTATAGTTAATAAAAAAAAGTTTTCAATAACTAACATTAATACTTCAGAACAGGCAAAACAAAGGTATAAAATAAAACACAAAAAAGTGTATAGCACTGCATTACACGTTCATACAACATGTATATATGTATATATAAGTAATCAGGTAACTAAATCAGATTTCACCTGAGTCTATTTCAGAATCGTTTGCCAGAGAGAAAACCAAAATACTCATTTCAATATCATCCTGTTGAAACATGAAAATTTGTTTACTACAAAACTAGAAAAGTCCAGATAAATAGTATTTTTTCTAAACTAAAGATTTACATAAGAGGAAAGAAGTAGTAAATAGACTATTTAGAGATTGAGTTTCATTGAAGGTATGTAATTTTACTTGCAAGTGTCTGTGTGTGCCTGTGTGTCTGTGATGCACATGTTTCTGCTGTTGAATAAAAATGTTTTTAATGTATAAATTAGTTAGAATCATCCTTGAACTTAAAGTATTAGATCATGAACTCTGTTGTTCAGTGTATTGTTTAGACATATATATAAAAGGATAATTTTTGCATATGTAATGCTTTAAACAATGTACTCTTTACAGGTAAAGTAGACAAACATTACAGCATAAATAAAAAGAACCTGTTATGCATAGTATAACCTTGAATAGAGTGTAAAAATAATATTATATGGGGTAGATTTTAGCTAGATAGTATTGACGATTGCTTCTGTCATCGATACTTTTTCAACTGACTACTTATCATTTGCTTACTTATCATCACATGTTGTTTATTTCATTTCTTGAGTTTCGAATGGAGTGAGGCTTGAGGCCTTGCGGTTGCAGTGGTGTTGTCCTTTTTACAGGGTAAAGGTGCTAATCTCATATCTAACAGTCTCTCTTTTTCAGGTTTAATATGGGCCTGTAAACGACGCGAGGTTTAGGAGTGCGTCAGCCGAGAATAGATCCTCAGACCACATGAGTGATGGGCAGCATTCTACCTTCGAACCACCGATTCATATAACTGTTAGTAACACATGACAGATTCAATCTACCGTACTACTCCGAGTACGTCAGTACAGTTTTTGGAAGGTGGGGATTTCCGTTCATTACAAATCCTTAAGGGGCATAAAATATAATTAATAATAATAATAGTGGTAAAGCTTTATTTAAGACAGTATGCTGGTATACGGTACAAAAGTTTTCAGCATACTCAGTTCCAAAGTACTCTTTTCTTCACACAGGACTCACATGTAAAGTAATAATCTGAAGTATATCTTCATTTCGTTGAAGAATTCTACAGCGTTTACTTGGGAGAAAGTTAAATCATCGCGCAAGTTTATGTATAGGTCATTTGATATAACTGGAAGATTAAAACAACGATAAATCCAGATGAAACTAAGCATTTTGGAGGAAAGTAATTTCGGTAGCCCAATGATTTGGGCAGGCCGCCAGTAAATTTATCATTAGAACAATATCAGTTATAATAAAGTGAACTGGTATTGGTTATAGGATTTCATCATGAGCTAACATCAGTTAGAGAACCATTGGGAAACCTGGGAGTACTGGAAAGCTGTTTCGTCCTAGTGTGGGACTCTTCATCAGTACGCACCCACCCAGGACCTTCTGGTTACCAGGCTAGCGAGCTCGTAGACCATTAAGCCACTGGGACCAGATCCAATGACCAATCCATGAATTCTAACTTCTGACAGTTCACGATATAGCGCGACCGTTAGTCAATGTCTCCTTAAAGGCATTCGAAGTTGAAATTCATGGGGTGGTCATTGGATCGGGTCCCAGTGGCTTTATGGTCTACGAGTTTGCCTTGTAACTACAAGGTCCTGGGTTCAAACCCTGGCGGTGGGTGAGCACTTTCGAAGAATCCAAAACTAGGCTGACGAAACAGATGTCCATTACTCCCAAGTTTCCCAATGGTTCTCTAACTGATGTCAGCTCATGATGAAATCCTGTAACCAATTAATCAAATCCCTACATACCAATACTTGAACTGGTATTCTTCGTTTTATTTTTCTATAGCTTAGTATTTCCTGAAAATTTCTCATTCTTTTCATACTCGATTTCGTAAAACGTTTCTGATTGAAAACAAAATTAGAAGATGAGTACAAAATCATTAGGATTTTCTGTGTATTGTCAGCGTATTTATTATTCACCTGTTCATCTAATTCATCTTATACTGATGATGTCTGCAAAAAACTTTTCTTCTGAAGGCAAAATTAGTTGGAAAAGTTTTATGAACAGATGTTACAAAATGGATGCCCTTCATCATCAGTTCATTTTGTAATTAGTTGTTTTTTTTTCATTTACTTCACAAACTCACATACATAATGTAAGCACAGAATTTTTTATTTTGAAAAGCAAAGCAAACAGAACGGTTATTAAAGTCAACTAAGAGGCAAATGATAACTATAGCCTTACCGTTGTAATCTAATCTTATCCCCACTACTATTACTTGACTAGTCATTGTGTGGACTATAATTGGAGGAAGAACAAAACAATGTGCAGAATAATGCAGGTCCATTTTATCTTATGCGCTTTCTTCAGCTACGTACAGCCCACAACAATCAGTACAACGTGTTACAATACAGTTGTAGCTTTTTTTTTTTAAAGTTCATCAATAGAAATCGGACACCAAGTATTGAACAGTTTGATAGGGTCAAAGTCAAGTAAAACATGAGCATGACAAGTTGAGTTATTTTATTCTGCCACCCACAACAATATTTTCTTAAGACAACTCTCTTTCCTTCTCTAATTAGGTATGTATTTAAACCAATTTAACAGAACTTATCATTCTTATGTTTTACTTAACTGTGACTGTGTTACAATCTTCATTATTGGATAGCTGATCCCTATTAATGAACTGAAACATTGTTAAAATTTTTGGTCACAATACGTCGTACTGAGTGTTATGAGCTATTAACAGCTGAAAATCATCCACGAAATAGAAGGAATCCATGTTATTCTGCTGCAGTGTTTTGTTCTTGCTCTTTTCATGGTTGCACATTTACGAGTTAAGGAGAGAAAATGAATGCGAAGATGCAGTCAGACTGCCAAAGATATATTGCGAAAATATATCACATTTTCCAGATAAGCTCCAACTTTTTAGTTATGTTATCCAAATAATAGCTTTACTGTTTGAAAGCAAGGGAAATTTCCGCTATACCTGTGATGGCGTTTAATTTTAAAAATGAATATCATTATTATTAATTGCTCCCTTGGGTTCCTAGTGGAACATAGGGCTTCAACTCCACGTCCCCACCTATCACTTCTGTCTTCCTTCTGCTGTACTTTTCACCTGCATTCATGTTAGTCCATACTCATTCAACTCCTCTTCACACCATCTCCTCCATGTCACCCTTGGACGTACCACACGCCGCTTCCCTTTCCGCCTGGTTCCACTCGAGCGATGGACTGACGCTCGTGCGATGTCACTCAGCCGCCTCCTCAGCGAGCGAGTGTCCAATCCATCTCCACTTTCTCCTGCATAATTATTTGTTGTTTGGCGATTAGTTCTTGTTTTGTTTGTTTCCAGCCATAGTTTCTTGTTGGTGATTGTTTCCGGCCCGGCCATCTGAT
Organism: Trichobilharzia regenti; assembly: GCA_944472135.2. Taxonomy (NCBI): domain Eukaryota; kingdom Metazoa; phylum Platyhelminthes; class Trematoda; order Strigeidida; family Schistosomatidae; genus Trichobilharzia; species Trichobilharzia regenti. The sequence continues at coordinate 29,410,193 of OX235263.1, forward strand.
CTTCAGTATACATCCAGCGAAGACAGTTGTTGATAAAAGTGAGGTCTGCAACAGGCTGTTGGAAATATTCTTTGTCACCCACCCGCCAAGCTTGTGATCCATATAGAATAGCTGACTGACTTGACGTTTGTATTGAAAATCTGACCGAATTTTGTTGTTGATGTTGGCTGAGTGACGAAGATTTCCAGATTGATTGTTTCAGGTTGATGAATGTGTTTCTCGTTCGCCTTCCCGATTCTCGCTCGATTTGACATCCTCGTCCGTTCCGACTCCTGTAGTTGAGACAATGCTCAGTGCTAGATAAGTGAGTGAATGAAGTAATCTCTTTCAAATCCCTCCCGTTGATGGTGGCGATTGATGCTGGATGTTTCTGTGGTTGCTGTTGTTGATGTTGGTGGTTGGTTATTTTCATCACCTCCGTCTTGTCTATGTTCACTTGGAGTCCTGTCTTCGCCGACTGCTTCTTCGACCAGTTTGTCGGTCGGTTTTCGCTTGTAAGTCTTCGATTTGACAGTGACATCAAACATAAATCATCCACGCGCGAAATCCAGGTCTTCTAGGTTCTTCACGTCGGTCGGTCCAGGATATCCCTTGTCTTCTCGTTTCCCACTGCACTGTCTGACGCATAATCCAGTCAGTCCACGACAATTAGGAATATCATTGGTGATAGATAATATGCACTCTTGTCTGACTCCTGTGTTTACTCCAAACGCCTCGCTGAGTTTTCCGTTGTGGATCACTTGACATGTGCCCCGTTGTCGTACAGCTGTTGAATAAGGTTGATGAATATTTGGGGTACGCCGTAGTACTCGAGTAGTTTCCAAATTACTTCACGGTCAACGCTGTCTGTCGAAGGCCTTCTCAAAGTCTATAAAGTTGAGGTAGAGGTTTGATTGCCATTCCATGCTTTGTTCTGTGATGATGATGCGTAGAGTTGCAATTTGGTCAGTACATGATTTGCCTTTCCTGAATCCAGCTTGTTCTGGTCGGAGTTCTGTCTCCAGTGCGTCCTTTAATCTCTCCAGGATGATGCGACTCAGGATTTTACTTGGCGTCGACAGGAGCATGATTCCTCGCCAGTTCTTGCAGAGTGGTAGTTTCACGAGGTAACCTTTCTTCCTTAGACTTTCCTCCAGTCAGTAGGCACCTTTCCCTCCTTCCAGACCTTTTGCAATAATGGAGTCAGCATGTCTGCTGTAGTCTCTGGGTCTGCTTTCAGTGCTTCAGGGGGTATTCCATCTGGTCCGGCTGCTTTTCCAGCTTTCAGAAGCTTGATTGCGTTCAAGACTTCAGCTCTCGTTGGAGGATTGGTGTCAACTTGCAGTTGTGTGCGCGCTGTTGTTGGTATTTCTGGACGGGTTGCAGGTGATGGTCGGTTCAAGAGTCCTTTGAAGTGATCCGCCCATTGTTTAATCTGTTTTTCTTCCTTGGTAATTGGGTTCCCTTGGCTGTCTTTTATAGGTTTCGCTTGTGTTGATCTCTTCCCGGATAGAGATTTGGTTATCTGATATAGTGTCCTCAGGTCCCTTTTGCCTGCTGCCTTCTCAGCTTCAGTGGCCAGGTTGTCGTAGAATCGTCTTTTGTCCTTCCTAGCACTCTTCTTCACTTCTTTGTCCAGTGCTGTGTAAGTTGAGCTCGTCTCCTTCTCCTGTCCGTCCTTGCATTGAATCATTTTCTCTTTCACCATTCTCCTCTCTTCTATTAATTTCCAAGTGTCCGTTGAGAGCCATTCTTGTCTTGTCTCTTCTTTCTTCCTAGAACCGTTGAACACGTTTCGTTGAGAATCGCCTTCAGAGACTTCCAATGTTCTTCCACGCATGATTCTTCAGTGATGTCGCGTAGTGTTTCCTGCTTTGCTCTGACAGTTGCAGTGAAAGTGTCTTTTGTGGTTGTGTCCTTCAGTAATTGAGTGTTGAACTTGCATTGTGGCCTATCCCCAGCTATCCTCGAGGCTTTTAGTTTCACCTTGAAAGTCCCTTCTACTAGATAGTGGTCTGAACCCACATCTGCTCCTCTCCTTGACCTTGTGTCCAGTAGGCTCCGTCTCCACTTTCTTGAAATTGAGATGAAGTCTATTTGGTTCTTGGTGTTTCCATCTGGTGAAATCCATGTCGTCTTGTGTATATCCTTGTGTTTGAACACACTACCACCAATCACCAAATCATTGAAGGCGCAGAAGTCTGAGAAGAGTTCACCATTGTCGTTCATTTCGCCGAGGGCCTCACGACCCATGGTGAGTTCTCTTCCTGTGTTGTCTCCTCCCAGCTTCGCATTCATGTCGCCCATCAGGATTTTGATATCGCCATTTGGGACGTTGTCCATTATTGCTTGTAGTTGTCTGTAGAACGCCTCCTTCTTCTCTTGTTCTGAGACGTTTGTAGGCGCATAGCATTGAATGACTGTAACTTTCCTTCCTTTTGAGTTGAACCTGGCTGTCATTATCCTGGAGGAGATTGGTTCCCACTGCATGAGAGCTTTGGTTGCTGTTGGTGACATCATGATGGCCACTCCCTCGGTGTGCTCGTGGTTGTCCTCTGGGTGGCCGGAAAAGATTACTGTCTCTCCAGTAGGTAGTTGGCACCTTCCAGTTCCGTTCCATCTGCTTTCGCAGATTCCCAACACTTCTATTCTGTACCTTCTCATTTCAGCGGCTATCTGGGCAGCCTTTCCAGTTTCGTACATTGTACGAACATTCCAGGTACCCATCCTTACTTTTGCTTTCATCGAAAGAAGGCACATCGGCTGACTGGCTTCCCGAAGGCTTTCACCAGCCTGCGTCATTTCACTTCCCCGATTCCAGCGAAAAATAAGGCTATTGTTTATATTTTTAGAATTTTTAATATATTTATTCGTTGAAGTTTCTGTAGCGATTTGGTTGTTTTACGGGGGTGGAGTTGCTAGCACCACACCCCAACCCTCCCTCTTTATCCGGGCTTGGGACCGGCTAGAAAACTAGGAAGCTAGTAGCCTAGCAAGCTGGTATCTGGCGGGGTTTTTAAATACGAGTAAAACATAAATATGCATTTCATAGAAATCAGAACGAGTGAAACGACCATCTGGTGGGCAGATCACTTCTGTTTGACCAGCAAGCGGTATTAAATGGTATCAGCAGTTTACAATTGCTCATAACAATCAATACTATATACCATCATAAATATTATTTTTACGCCGTACTTAATGAGATAAAATAGATCAAGAGAATAAATTTTAGAGGAAAGATTTCTGTTAAGGGTTTCATCATGAATTGACATCGGATAGAGAACCAATGGAAAAGCCCTAGTTTGGGACTCTTCAGCAGTGTTATAAATTTCCACTGGGTTCGAACCTAGGACCTTCACGATATAAGGCCAGCTCGTAGACCATTAGGCCACTGGTACTCGATCCATTGGTCCATGAATTCCAACTACTGCCAATTTTACGATTTGGCGCGGCCATTAGCGAATATCACTGGCGAGTATTTGTCCTGACACCCAACCTGCTCTACCCTACTGGCCACGACTTCTCATTAGAACCTAGATAACCACCTACCTGAATAAGGCCAGTTACTAGCAAGCATCAGATTGATACTCAGGTGTTGGACTGCAGGGATTTTATTAATTTTGAGATTTCATCATGAACTGACATTGGTTAGAGAACCATTGGAAGACCTGGGAGTACTAGTATTCCCAGAACCGTTAAGGAATCCCGAACTAGAACGAAACAGCTGTCTAGTACTCTCAGGTTTTCTAACGATTCTCTGACAGATGTTAGTTCATGATGAAATCCTGAAACCAATCAAATTCCTGCACACTAAAACTTGAATTTCTGTTAAGTTTGACAGAAAACTCAAGTTTCAGGAAGCCTCGAATTATAAGTCTGTTTATAACTGACTCCTAGATTTTCAGCCCCAAATAATTTGCTAAAACATAAGCTCATTCTTCATTTGAATAGATAAGCCATACTTTTACCTATTTTCCTCACATCGGCCGCCTAATTATATATTACTGTTTCATACCTGACTGATCATATATTGGTAAACGCATCCATTTACCTAAGAATATGTATTATAGCTTAAATCTCAATAAATTTGTTCAAGCTACACAATGAATTATGCATACGTTTTGTAATTGCTAGTAATTTTCTAATTAAAACAGTGAAACTTAGAGATAGATTTATAAAGCGCACTTGGATAGCCTTATTAAAAAACGGAGTTTATCTGAAAAATGTGGTGTATTCGGGCGAGCTATTCCGAAAGATCTCATTACATATTTACTTGTCAAATCAGTTTGTGTGGAAAATGACAGGTCAATTAAAATAAACGAAATGATATGGGATTTAGAATTCAGGAGGATAGTAATTTTCCCTTCTGTTGATAATACAATCAGATAAGGACTACTATTGTGGGTTAAGTGCATCGGTGGCATAACGGTTAGGACGGTCGCCGACCATGAACATGGTCCGGGGTTCGATCCCCGGCCACTGGACGCACTCCTTCACCTCGATAAACCAGAAGTAATGCTGGTAAAGAGGAAAGGTTGGGCATGAGGCTAGCAACCCTCTCCTGTAAAAATAAACACTGCTACAGAAACTCCAAGCCTCCAGCTTGGAGCCCTACGTTCCACTGGGAATGTGAAGGAAAAATTATTATTATTATTATGGTGGGTTAAGGGTAAATGTAAATTATTTTCGTAAACAAAAGGGAGGGGTAATTTTATGGATGACTGTTGTCTCGGAGTATTTCAGTATGCGCCCAGGAAGGACGTTTCATGTATAATCTTGAAAGCTTTTTTCATATTATTCTTACAATTCATAGCAGTGATGTGTTTTGCTGTAGACAAGGTTGGAAGTATGTCATCTGCATTTATCGAGGTTTCGGAGTATAATTGTTCTCAAGCCATCTGGATATATGTTCTTCCGCCCTCATGTGAAAGGAACATATTATTATAATGAAAAAGATATTCATTCCTTCTTAACAGCTGTGAAACCAGGCCTGAAGCATGTTGTGATTAAAGATGGATGCAATAACCAAACTTTTCCTTAACACATAAAACAGAGAATAAAAATTGATTCTAAAAAACAGACAAAAGTAAATTGTTCTAGAATGTTATTGAATGGAATTCTTGATTCTCCCGTCGATTGATTGGACCGAAGTGCTCGGTCTCAGGTTGACATGTCGGCTTCTTGTGCAGATGCTTCGACGATGTCTGGGGATTTGATTTGTGGTGGCTAGCAGTGGAATCCAGGATGCGCATTCCACTGCTAGCCACCATCCACCAATTGTATACAAATCAAATCCCCAGACATCGTCGAAGCATCTGCACAAGAAGCCGACATGTCAACCTGAGACTGAGCACTTCGGTCCAATCAATCGACGGGAAAATCAAGAATTCAATTCAATAATTAATATGACCCGTTGCACAAGAGGTGGCTCTCGTGGCCCAAGTGGTCTAGTGGATAACGCTTTGGCGTTTGAAACTATGGGCACTGGGTTCGAGCCTCGGTGGGAACATCATCACTCACTGAGAAATGCAGGTACATCCAGATGACGAGTCCCAATTAGGACGAAATGCGCATCCTGGATTCCACTGCTAGCCACCATCCACCAATTGTGTTTTAGAATGTATTCAGCCTAAGAATACATTTGTCAGAAAATTATGAACACAAGTTTTGTGCTTTTGAATTAAATTATTCTTGGTACTTCTCTCTTGGATTCCGAGTGAAACACAGGGTTTCAGCAATGCATCTCCATTTCACTCTGTTCTCTGGTGTAATTTTCTGTTGGCTTCATGATTGCCCATAAACTTTCATTCCCGCCACACACGATCTCTTACGTATCACCCTAAGACACTCAACTCGTAGTTTCTCATTCCTATTCCAGCAGACAGTTTAATGTTTGATGCCACTCAATGGTCTCCTCAGTGTTTTTCCAATGTATCTCAATTTTCTTCTACATAATTATTGGGCAATAAATTCTTCGTTAGTTGGCTAATTGAGTTCATTTTTGATTACTCCTCCCAAACAGCCACCTGATCTTCTGAATGAAAGGAAGACAGTTGTTGATAAAATTCTGAAGTATGTTCGAAAGTATGCGTTTCGTAACATGCCGTCTCTGAATCACACGAAAGAATTGACTTTACATTAGTGTCAAGAATTCGAATCTGGTCCCGCATGCTAAGTGCAGTAGACTTCCATACAGATTTCAAGTTAATGAAATTTTGTCTTGCTTTTCCGATCCTTCCTTTGATATCTTTGTCTGCGCCATCAGTAGTTGTAACAACACTGCCATTTTATCCAATTGATTACTTAAAACATTTTAAATACTAGTGTTTTCTTGATCGCCCATTACACTGACGACACCACAGAGTCAAGAACTGGATTCCCGTTCCATAAATAATCAGCATTAAAATACACACAATATCTGAAGAGGAGATTTTACTGTCAGTCAGTTCGACTGTTACAAGTTCTGTTCAATGAGAATTTAGTTCGGTCAAAGTTATAAAAATCAGGCAATCTGGATTCCGCAATTTGTATTGTATAACTGTCTGCATGTAACAGTAAGACAATTTCGTCGGAGTACAGAGTAGTGTTGCCTCACCTAGCTTTAGGTTGTAAATTTTAGCATTGGTGATTCAGCAGCGATATTGGTGATCACTTCATATGCCTGGAAATGTGAGCATGACTGTTTAATCGTTCATCACAGCATCGTTACTTAGACCAGGCTTCTAATGCTCCAGCTTATTAGTCAAATTTATCCTGCAAGGGGTAAATATATTGCCTGGATATGTAGACCGAGGAAGATAAGGCAGGATTCGAAGTCAAAATCAACCGGTCGGAAGTAAAGTCCTTAAATCGGTCAGTCGCATGACCACAATCAAACATTTCATTTAAAATGATTAATATAAGAGAATAAAAAATCACAATATAACCATGTAAGGCATAGAAGTAAAACATTTTGGTTAAGTCACTATGAGAATGACTAAGTACACAAGTCTACATTTCACTGTGTATTACTAATTTTTCTATCATATTAAGCACTTACACTAAGTTTTGCATATTTACATACTGATAAGTAAATCGTTCATTTATGTGTTTTGAAATGAAAACAAATGTCGAAGAATTTTACGCTTAAAGTGTAATCCTACACATTTTGAATAAAATTTTGGATACTTTCCAAAGAAATTATCAAAGAAAATGGACTAGAAAACAAAAATATAAACAAACATTTTGCATAAAATACAAAATATTTTCAGTTGAAGTGTTTGTCCCCAACAGAATTAGATTGTTGTAATTTTATTTGTCGGTATTATAGTCATGAGAAATTATATAACAATCAGAAATGATATGAGATTGTAAAAAGTAAATTAAGTTTGAATTTGGTTATGACAAGAATCAAGGTAATGTCTTAGGTTTTCCTAAATCTCTGTAACACTTGGCAAAATTCACTCCAGTTGTTTAAGTTTTAGATGCTAGTGATTTGAGTCTCAAAAGTGACAAACATTTCCTTGAATATTGTGAGGTGAGAAATATACTACAGTTTATTATTATTATTATTGTTCCCTTGGGTTCCTAGTGGAAGATAAGGCTTCCACTGCACGTCTCCATTTGCTTCTGTCCTCTGCTGTACTTTTCACCTGCATCCATGTTAGTCCATAGTGACTGTTTCAACTCCTCTTCACAACATCTCCCCATGTCACCCTTGGACGTCCCACACGCCGCTTCCCTTTCCGCCTGGTTCCACTCGAGCGACGGACTGACGCTCGTGCAATGTCACCCAGCCGCCTCCTCAGCGAGAGAGTGTCCGATCCATCTCCACTTTCTCCTGCATTCTTATTTATTGTTTGGCGATTAGTTCTTGTTTAGTTTGTTCCCATAGTTTCTTGTTGGTAATTGTTTCCGGCCCGGCCATCTCATCTTCACTATACATCCAGCGAAGACAGTTGTTGATAAAGCTCTGATCTGCAACAGGCTGTTGGAAATATTCTTTGTGACCCACCCGCCAAGCTTGTGATCCGTATAGAATAGCTGACTGACTTGACGTTTGCATTGAAAATCCGACTGAATTTTGTTGTTGATGTTGGCTGAGTGACGAAGATTTCCAGATTGATTGTTTCAGTTGATGAATGTGTTTCTCGTTCGCCTTCCCGATTCTTGCTCGATTTGACATCCTCGTCCGTTCCGACATCCTGTAGTTGGACAATGCTCAGTGCTAGATAAGTGAGTGAATGAAGTAACCTCTTTCAAATCCCTCCCGTTGATGGTGGGTGATTGACGCTGGATGTTTCTGTTGTTGTTGTTGGTGTTGTTGTAGGTTGGTTATTTTGATCACCTCCGTCTTGTCTATGTTCACTTGGAGTCCCGTCTTCGCCGGCTGCTTCTTCGACCAGTTTGTCGGTCGGTTTCGCTTGTAAGTCTTCGATTTTGTGACAGTGACATCAAACATAAATCATCCACGCGCGAAATCCAGGTCTTCTAGGTTCTTCACGTCGGTCGGTCCAGGATATCCCTCCCTGTCTTCTCGTTTCCCACTGCACTGTCTGACGCATAATCCAGTCAGTCCAGGACAATTAGGAATATCATCGTTCGTGATAATAGGCAGGCAGCCTTGTCTGACTCCTGTGTTGACTCCAAACACCTCGCTGAGTTTTCCGTTGTGGATGACTTGACATGTGACGCCGTTGTCGTGCAGCTGTTGAATAGTGTTGATGAATATTTGGGCGCTGCTCGCCGTAGTATTCGAGTAGTTTCCAAATTGCTTCTCGGCCAACGCTGTCTGTCGAAGGCCTTCTCGAAGTCTATAAAGTTGAAGTAGAGGTTTGATTGCCATTCCATGCTTTGTTCTGTGATGATGATGCCTAGATTTGCGATTTGGTCAGAACATGATTTGCCTTTCCTGAATCCAGCTTGTTCTGGTGGGGCGGAGTTCTGTATCCAGTGCGTCCTTTATTCTCTCCAGGATGATGCGACTCAGAATTTTACTTGGCGTCGCCAGGAGCATGATTCCTCGCCAGTTCTTGCAGACTGGTAGTTTCACGATGTAACCTTTCTTCCTGAAACTACAGTTTATAGTTGAAATTAAATAGAAAGAAGCTCTTAGTGCTTAACATAAGAAGTCTGCGATTCCATGGATATACAGCAACAGACTAGATGTATTCAGCATTCTCTCGTGTTTAAAAACAAACTTATGATGAACTTTATAATACTGATTAATTCATGTGAAAAATAGGGTGTACAAGAATAATTGAATTGAGAAGGAATTTTTGGTTTGTTGGTCAATGCTATGAAACCACATTATTTTAACTTATCTCCAGTCACTGGTGTACTCTGGTTTTGATAATTTGTTTAACGTTTCTCACACATACAATATATCCATTCCGCTTAATGGTAAAACGAGTTCAACATGCGAACTACCGGTTATAGAAAGACTGATTTGCGTGCCCATACGTGACACGTATATATATATGCCTTTGTGTATTTGCATAAGTGTAGCTGGAACCACATGGTGAAATATAATAGACGCTAGGCAGTGAAGTAACGGTAAACATTTGCGGTGTTTTACGGGTGATTGATTTGATTTTAATGCTTCAGATGTTCGCACTTGTCTATATATGCTTCATAAAACCTTAGCGACATCTAAGAATAACTTAAATTTCAAACGTGAAAAATTTTTTTTTAATACTTGTAGGATATCCTTGATGAAAGGAGATTACTAGGCAATTCTACAAATCCTTTGTGAAACCAATTCAATTAGCAGATGAAAATAATGCAAAAAAAAGTTGATAGCGTTATCAGCTTTAATGTGAGGGGATGACAAACTAGGTCTCTAGCACCTGGTTTGCTGTACAGCGATGAATCATGCTTGAGTGTGTAAACGACAGACACTTTGAAATACAAAATATATAATGCTTCAGTAGAAGAGCTTAATTGGGAAAGAAAATCGTGTTACACATGCATGAAACATTCGTAAGCTATTAGTATTAGTTATAGGTACTGAGTTAAGCAACATCGAGTCAGCAGGTAAGTTTCATAAAGCTGATCATGTGAAAAATTCGTATGAAATATTTCATGAGCTAGATTACGTAAATTCAAACTTATTTCTGGGTTTTCACTCAGGATAATTCCGATAATAATAATAATAGTGATAATAAAGACCAGATTTCTATGCTAAGTCCAGACATAATAAAGTTTATGTCCTATTAAAATGTTGTTACCTGGCGTTAACCGAAAAAAGAACTAACAGTATGACAGAAATAACAGGCTAACTGAAATGTTTTGACTCACAAAGCAAACAAAATATTAGTTGGAAAAAGGATAGTTGTAAGAGCCAAACTTAAAAGAGTAGTTTAAATAGAATAGGTTGATTCCTTCTTTGGACTGTTTTACAATATCTATCCACTGATCGAATCCTCCCTTCATTGAGTAATTCACTGCTGAGTTTATAGACTTTCAGATAAATCAGTCAATCAAAGAATGAATGATGAAGGAAAATGTCATTTATTTCCAAAATTAAATGTCATCATGGCTTGTTATTTTTGACTAATGAGAAAATGAGATAAGATAGACAGAGGGTTCGATAAGTTGTACTTGTAAAACTTTGGTGCAAAAGACGGGTTTCATCTGATGCGACAACTGCTTCCACCTGAAGTACATTTCAATTCGTTCAAATTTTCCTCCCTAACTGGTAATGTCCAGATTTATCTTCGTTAAGAAAAAAAATAATAATTAACTTATCCGTAACAGTACTATTGACGAGTGCCAACTAGCACGAAACCTAGGTCGAAGGCTTCCTATAGCCGATTGCCTCCAACCATCTAATATCGTCAAATCAACGTGCACCGTGACGGCGAGCTGCCCAGAATGATGGCCACATTACAAAACCTGACTGATAGAATTCAGTCTGCACCAATGAGAGGACTAGGCATATCACACTAGTTACTAGTGTAAATCAAAATAGCGTAGAATTTTCAGCATGTAGTACAATATTGCATCTAATTCTGTCTCTTACATTATATGTTACGGAGAGAGGGAAGAAAATAGGAGGGTATTTACAGTGATAATAATGTCAATATGAATGTGAATGTAAAATGAGAAATTTAACTGGAAATATTACCTACAGTATTTTAATAAAAAAAGAATAAAAAGAGTAGTTAACTTTGTTTTTCACAGTAATTTAGTAGTTCCATATCTTAGACATTTCTCATCACATAAAATGTGTGCCGAATAAGGGTATCGTAAAGTCTTCATACTTAGTAGGCATCCGAACATAAAGTCTTTCATAATCGCTTCCAGTCCCATCTGATGAGACACAAGGAGGGATATGCGTACAGATAGAATGCTCACAGCCTGACGAGATAACATTAGCTAATTTCTCGCATAATTTCAAGTGCATATCTACAACCTCATTAACAAGTGGGTTTAGCCGTCGAATATTTACTCGAACAAGTGTTTTTCTTCCAGAAACTTCGATACAAAGTTGAAGATAATGCAACGGATGTCAGCAAACCTGCTGATCAAAGTTTAGAGAATGTCAAATGTACACTTTTCTCATGTAATAGTTAATGAATATAACGATGATCTGCGAACCTCAACCACATAACTAGGATTTTATAAAATATCGAAAGTATTTCTAGACTGACAAAGCTCTATGAGTTTCTGAAATTGTTCTGTCCAAGTTTGTCAAACTCACCTAGGTAAACTGAAATTTCAGTGATACATAAAAATAAATTTGGATATAAGTGAACAGGATTTATCTGAAATACTGGACGATAAGTCGGGTTATTTCAGTTACTCAGAAATAATATAAGTATTTTCATACGTCTCAATTCTACCTGGTAGTTTAAAAAAAACTTTCATGATGTTTTAATGAGTAAGCATATTCACAAGTGTTTTTGTTGTACAGTCACTATACCCGGTGTGTACAGTTTTCCAGCGATTTACAGACACCTACACTTAGGTGGAGTGAATGAAATGAAAGAGTACATTTTAGATGCTGCTGCTATACAATAATGAAGAGATAATGCCTGAGTCAAAATAAGAGTAATAAGTCTTTAGTTGTATGTATGAGTTCTCTAGACCAGTAGAAGAAGCAACCTTAAAGATGTTGAATCGTCTCAGAATTAATTCAGATGGCTGATGACAACTTGATGATTAGTTAATACGGTGTTGAATTAACCAGTCTATTGCAGTAATATTACTATTATGATTATTATTAGTAACAGTATTCTGATAGTAGTACAACTGAAAACAGATACCCCTGAGCTACCAACTGTTGTTCTTCATCGTCTGAGATATGTTTGCTATCTAGGTATCTGTTCCATGCTAACCATAAAGGAATTCGCCCACTTTATAGGTGATGCCTCTTTATACATCTAAGTAGGTCTTAGCATTCAAACAAAGGTTAACTCAGATAAATTAAAAACGCATGAACTATGAAATTTTTCTGTGATTATGAACAGTTAAATACAGCAATCAAAGGTCTGATATAGACTTAGTGTGCGTATAAATAAAATTTTATTCAGAGTATGTTAGACTTTTGTTAAAATAATATTTATTTTTCCATATTCATTTAAAATGGTGATTTCTTATTGTTTTTCCTAATGTGGGCTTGAAAAATCGATAGCTTTGCATATATTATTTGCATATATATTATGCAATACAACTTAGTTTTACCATGTAGAGATTATTTTAGGTTACTACTATTGAGTGATCTGTTGAGTGAACGACCTTTTATAATTCTATCTGCCTAACATTAACTAATTTCGCTTTGTATGGATGTCGGTTATCTGTTATCTCTTCTTATAAGAAAACTTGGTGTGGAACACCCTGGTATTCATTTCAAAATATATAAAGTCAACCAACACTCCAATTCCAGCGTATAACAGTCGCAAATGTTTGTCTGTGTATACTGTTTTAAGGTTCAGATCAACCTGTCTGTAGTTTAAGGTACCTTAAATTACCTTTGTTACAACCGATTCATATAAAAAAAAATCCCATTTTACAGCACAGTAGTTTCAGTTTGAAAGGTATCAAGTTACTAAGTATAAGTGGGTCTAACAAATTTCTTGAAGTTTACCTTAATAAAGAATATTAGTTAAATACTATAACGAGTTTATTTAACTATCAGCTTTTCCCTTACAACAAAAAATTTATGATTTCTGTACGCAGTTAACAATGGTGATAAAGTAGGCAAGCTGAAGGTTCAAAGGGAGAGAGAGCTCGCTGAACACATCAGATGTCCTGGTTCGATTCACGGATAGACACTTATGAACAAACCTCGCCTAGTTTACTAGTCAATAGAAAGCCTAGTAAAGAGGGAAGGTTGAGTGTGAGGCTAGCGACTGTACACCCTACAAAAACAAGACCACGGGTACTGAAACTTTATACCTTGAAGCCCACCTTGTTCCAGCTAGATCACAAAGGAATGAAAAAGAAATCAAGTTTGTGGAATATTTCTGAATCTAATAGGACTAACTTTCATTAAAATACTGAGCTACAGTTTTATGTCACTTCTTATTCAAGTTTATCTTTCTCATTGTCTTCTTTGTTTGAATACACTGACCAAAATATACGTACGTCTGCATTATAGCTTTGTTAAAATGTTTTTGTCTCTTATCTGGTTTCATTTTGTTGTAAATCATTGCATCGCAGTCTAACTTTGTGCTTTTACTTAAGATTTGAACATAATTCAAGAGAGAGAGAATAAAGCCTTCACTGGCAAAAATAAATGGCTTCATGTGGTATCAGTTTGCATGTATAACTTAGGTGGTATCCTCCACCAGGTTAAATTTTACTTTGTGATAAATATATTAGTTCCTTCACTTATCTAGGAAGACAGCCAGCCAGAATCGGAAAGGCAAAATACACCGTCATCAACCTGAAAGCAGTGCGGAAATCTTCTGCACTCCATGGCATAGAAAACAGGATTCGGATTTCCAACACAAATATCAAGTCTGTCAGTTTTTCTATACGGGTCAGAAACTTTGACCAGTGTGTCATGAAAAAGATTTTCAACAGGTTGCAGACGACTTTTATCAACAGCTGCCTTCGCTTCGTAATAAACATCAAATGGCCTGCTAGAAAGAAGTGGTAACAAGAAATTCTGACAACAAACCAACCAAGAGCCAATCGCTCAACAAATATGTTGGAGAAAATGGATATAGTTGGGGCCATACGTTGAAGACGCCGTCGAATGAAGTCGCCATCATCAGGCCATGTAAGGGAGTCGCATTGGGAAGCAATGAGTCGGTCGTCTCTTCGAGAGTGACATAGAGAAGATCGTGCGAGTTTGCTGGAGATGAGAGATAGTGGGTAATCATGAACCCAGCTGAAGAGGATGGTATAAAATAGAAGAAACAGGAGATGTGTTGTTGAAGCCCTATGTTCCACTCAAAGACCAAGGGAATATTAATAATAATAATAATAATAACCACATTGAAAATGTATAGGTGTTTAAACACTAACAAATTAAACAATTCCAACAGCTTACGTGATCACAGGCAGTAATTTTACTCGAAATATTACCAAAATTAAAAAAAATACTTATCAGTTTGTTTAAACTATTGAAATATTATAATTATTCTGATCTACTCCAACTTTGAAGATCAGGCTGAAGAGTCCCAAACCGAGATGAAACATTTATTAAGTCGTTGTTGGTCTTTAATAGTTCTCTCACTGCTATATGTAAGTAATTTAACGTGGAATTAATTAAATCTTTTTAAACCAACACTTAAAGATTTAAATTTATTAAAACAAATATAAGACTTAAATATCTATGGAATAACAAACTTTTCTTAATATAAACCAGTAGTTAATAAAGTTAAAGTAGGTTCTGGTTCCGTACAAATTTTTAAACAATATCTCCTGAATTATTAGCAGAGATTTCAAATCCAGCTGAAACTAAGTCTTTACAGTGTTATTCTTTATTTTAAACTAGATCCGTTTGACTTATTAAAGTTTTATTCAGAAGGAAAATTAATAATTGAAGAGAGAGAGAGAACAAATATTGATGCAGAATAGGATGGATCTATTTTATTTTGTTGTTTCTCGTTAACTGTGTGCAACCTGTAAGATTTCAGCAAACAAGTTATGATACGATTTTAACATACATTTTTCACTTAACTTTTATATTAGACTTAATTTTTGATTCTTTGAATTCTATTTCTCACTAGATTATATCGTCCTGTTTTAATTCGACTTCCTATACACCCAATATTGATCTTTCCACTTTTATGAATTCTAATCAGTATATATTTTATTATACCTGTTCATGCAAATATCACTGACTTATCCCCATCCTAATAACCAGTTGATTCATTTCCTTACGGTAAACTTTGCTCTTATTATATACTGCTGAAGAATCGCAAACTAGGACGAAACAGCTGTCCAGTACTCTCAGGTTTTCCAATGGTTCTCTAACCAATGTCAGCTCATGATGAAATCCTGAAACCAATCAAAACCCTACAAACCAACACATATATAATATATATATATATATATATATATATATATATTATATAATTACTTTAAGATAACTTATCCTTATGTTTTTTTCACGATGACTTCCTTACAACTCTCCTTACTGGAGGACTGACTCCTGATGTTAAACAAAATGCATGTTAAAATTCCAGTATAGATACAGATTGTACTCAGCTGACCGGAAGTAACAAAATAAAATGGATCCAAGTTATTCTACACCAGTGTTTTTTCTTTCTCTCCTCTCATATTTATAAAAGGAAACTTGTGTAGGGAAATTAATATTATTCAGCAAAGAAATCGCATACAATAGAGTCAATTTTTAGTCACAATAATCTCTGAAACGCAAAGGTCGTTACATTTGTAATAAATTCATTTGTAAGCTGACTGAATATAATTAATCCCATTTTGATTGATAAGGAGCAGACACATCATGGTGTACATGAGGTACATATGTATGAATAGATTTATTCAAAATACACAATGCAGTGTGAAAGACAACTAAATAATTATTTTCACCCTAGTTGAATTAATCTGAAAAATCAACAAATCAATTGATCATCTTCATTTCTGTTGATCGAACAGTTAGAATATTACATGGTCGGAAGCAATCGGCCACAGGATGCCCAGTCTTGGACCTAGGTTTTGTCCTAGTCGGCACTCGCCAGCAAGGCGTATCTGCAGCCTTGATTACAGCTTGATTCCACTGTACAAGTATGGAATTTTCAGCATGGATATCGGTAGCCCAAGTTTTGCAGGCCGACCATAGATATCAAGTGTGCGTCGGCAGTGGATCGAACCCCGGACCATGTGCATGGTTGGCGAGAGTCCTAACCTTTGTATCACCCACGAACATATAGTACCAGGTTAAAAGGATATCGGAGTAATAATTTACGATCTCATAAGAGCAATAATAACAAAAAGCGTATATGATAATTTTAAGAAATTAATAACATTCAGGAGTAAAAACACCTGTGATATTGTAACCCTTGAAGTATTCATTTGTAATATTACAGAAATTGTAAGCACACAGACCTTAGCTTTATAACCTGAGAATAAAAAAGCAATGAAAGACATTCAGATTATCATTTCAGAAAGTATTAAGACCAAATATATGACCAAATCCACTTCCCTGTAGAAAGGAAGTGAATACACGTATGATTTGGGTCGTGATGTAGATAATTTTAGGTTAGAAATGGTTCAACTATGGGTAAAATTTTACGCACTGACAAAATATTTATGGTTTCCAGCTTTATAAGTAACAACTCAAAGGAAATACATACTACCTTCGATATTTATAATCTTGTAATAAAACTATAATAAATTTTTAACATCTTCAATGTAATGACTTACGTGGATCGATCGCCTCATTTTTGATCTGTTCAGCTTCCATAATACATATAGGCAAGAGAAACAAATAAGTGATAAGAACATATAGTATAGAGGAAAATGGTCTAAAATGACTTGATAATTGTTCATAAAAATCTTCACCACGACGTTTTAAGATGAATGGATCTAATGTCTCCTCTTCAAATGATGAATGTTCACGTGGACGTGTAACTCCGTTGACACAAACACTACCATTAGGAATTGTAGTACTATTGTTATTATTATTATGGTAACGATTAGATGTATTTCCATAGCCATTTGAAGAATACGCTGTAGTGAACTTTTGTAAAGCAGGAAAGGATAATAGTAAATTTTGTAAGTGCAGTATATCTTTACCAAGAATAACAGAATCATTCGCTGAATGACCAACTCGACATAAAGCAGAATATATTAGTAAAGGTAATAAGCATAGACTACAAATTATTGAACCCAGCTGGAAGTACAGTGTATTATTCTCATCCCAATTATTTCCAAAGCGTGGATTATATGCTTGTGCTTTAAAATCTTTATACCTCCATATAGCTCGTACCAACAGCCATGAAATACTTGATGTAGTAAAGACCACATACCAAACATTACCTAATGATGTGCAATTGGAACCTAGGCCAATATTTTGTATAAATCGCCAAAAACATGATACTTTATTCGTTGATAAGGTAGCCCATAACTGTCTACGTGAAGCGTAAAATGCTGGATGCATTTGACTTTCAGGCATGATTTAATTAGTTCCAAGTGTAATAGATAAAAATCTCATGTTCTCATATTTCTAAAATTTTCCACTATGGAATGATCATTATTACTATTGTTGGTGAAATAAATCATAATTAGAAAGAAGTTTGATATTGTTATGCCTATTTTGTGAATTAAATGATTGTCATTTTAGAGCTATGCATTATTTAACCAATCAGAATACAAGACACAAGTGAGTCATTAATACAAAAAACTATAATTTCATTGGTTAAAATCACTTAAGACCAGTAATCATCATGTCGTTCACGTAGGTGTGTACTGGTAACTGGTAATAACAATGACATTTTAAACTGTAACAATTACAACCCTAAAGGAAAATCAAGAGAGAAAGAGAGAGTGGAGGAACGAACGAGTTTAAGCATTACACTGCCTCGGAGTAATAAACATATTTTTAAGGGGCGTCAACCAAAAAAGAGAACCAGTATAAAATATTGAAAATCAATTTAAATTTAAAAAGCGTTTCCCTATGTCTACCTTCCCGTCTTCAATGATAAATAAAATAAAATTAACAGATGAAGAATAGACGTGATGATTAATCTCTGTATAGGAAGTAAATTAATTTTTTATTCAATGTGATGGATAGGTAATTCTGTGCAAATATTTCGAGCAATTTTCTCCAAAGACACTAGCCCAACATATTTCAGATATATTAAGACGGAAATGGTAAAATGAGTTTAAAAATATATATTACTAGTGATTCACGCCATTTAGGGGAAACAAGTTATCTGTGTAACGTTTAATCTGATTATAGTAACACAATGATAGGTAGGAAAAATACATCCAAATCATGATTTTTAACATGCACACATGTAGAACTATTTGAAGATGAAATTTAGATGTCTGTGAAGAAACGTTAGAGACTAATTAAAAGCACGACAGATGATTAGTTGGTGATCCTGTTCACCTGTGTCTCTAAACAAGTTTGTAAAAAGTAAACAATGGCTGACTTTTCATAAAATCATTATTATTATTGCTCCTTTGGGTTCCTAGTGGAACATAAGGCTTCAACTGCACGTCCCCACCTGCCACTGCTGTCTTCCTTCTACTGTACTTTTCACCTACATACATGTTAGTCCATACTCATTCAACTCCTCTTCACACCATCTCCTCCATGTCACCTAACCTTGCACTGACGTCCCACTCGCCGCTTCCCTTTCGACCTGGTTCCACTCGAGCAATGGCCTGACGGGAGTGCGATGCCTCCTCAGCGAGTCTCCATCCAATCCATCTCCGCTTTCTCCTGCATATTTGTTGAGCGATTGGTTCTTGCACGCCGGTTTGTTCCCATAGTTTCTTGTTGGTAATTGTTTCCGGCCCGGCCATCTGATCTTCAGTATACATCCAGCGAAGACAGTTGTTGATAAAGCTCTGGTCTGCAACAGGCTGTTGGAAATATTCTTTGTCACCCGCCCGCCAAGCTTGTGATCCGTATAGAATAGCTGACTGACTTGACGTTTGCATCGAAAATCCGACCGAATTTTGTTGTTGATGTTGGCTGAGTGACGAAGATTTCCAGATTGATTGTTTCAGTTTGATGAATGTGTTTCTCGCTCGCCTTCCCGATTCTTGCTCGATTTGACATCCTCGTCCGTTCCGAGTGGTTGTGGTTGACACAGTGCTCCCTAGATAAGTGAGTGAATGAAGTAATCTCTTTCAAGTCCCTCCCGTTGATGGTGATTGGCGCTGAATGTTGCTGTGGCTGTGGTTGGTTGGTTATTTTCATCACCTCCGTCTTGTCTATGTTCACTTGGAGTCCTGTCTTCGCCGGCTGCTTCTTCGGTGAGTTTGTCGGTCAGTTTTCGCTTGTAAGTCTTCGATTTTGTGTGACATCAAACCTCTTTAATTCGACGGCTATCTGGACAGCCTTTCCAGTTTCGTACATTGTACGAACATTCCAGGTACCCATCCTTACTTTTGCTTTCATCGAAAGAAGGCACATCGGCTGACTGGCTTCCCGAAGGCTTTCATCAGTCTGCGTCATTTCACTTCCCCGAATCCAGAGAAAAATAAGGCTATTGTTTATGCTTTTAGAATTTTTATTATATTTATTCGTTGAAGTTTCTGTAGCGATTTAGTTGAGTTTTACGGGGGTGGAGTTGCTAGCACCACACCCCAACCCTCCCTCTTTATCCAGGCTTGGGACCGGCTAGAAAACTAGGAAGCTAGTAGCCTAGCAAGCTAGCAATCTGGCGAGGTTTTCATAAATTTAAGTTTGGCTTAACTACTAGCGTACATAAAAACACATTTACTGCCAACAATATTATAAACAAATCTCCTTCCACATATGACCAATGAGTAATCAGAGACTGACTAATCATCAAACAGAAAATAGTGGGAAAATGTTGTGAGAAATTTTCAAACTGCCTACAGATGAATTATTTGTCAACATTTACCCCGAAACATAACTTGAAAATCACTCGGCACACTACGTCAAACTTTTTTCCTTTACATCCCAAGTGGAACATAGGGCTTCAAGCTAAAGGCTTAAAGTTTCGGTAGCAGTTATGTTTAATTTTACGCGATGGGATTGCTAGCCTCATGCCTAACCCTCCCTCTTTACCAATCTTATTGATGGTTTAGCGAGGTAAAGGAGTGCGTTGATGGCCGGGGATCGAATCCCGAACCAAATGTGTGGTTGGCGAGGATTTTACCGCTGACGCACCACGTCAAACCTTAATGCAACATAATTCTGAAATAGACAATCTTAAGAGTACTATTTATACAAATCTAAATTTATTCATTCAAAATGAATACAGTAAATCACTTGCTGGTAGTTATTGAAAGCATTAATAATACGCAGTGGTTCGATGTCAACGTCTGATGCTGTCAATGATTTACGGTTGTGATAAAATCAATCGACTAGGTACTCACTGCTCCTTACCGGGTTGTGGTTGGAAGCTTCAACTTCCTATTAAGAGAAATATTTTTCATATTGCGCATTTCAAGCTTGAGGAGAGTCGCTCAATAGTGGAAGATTGTGACATTATCACCAATTAATCAAAAAAGTAAAGCGTAAGGTTCAAATCTATTGGTTGAGTGTAAACTTAAAAAGAGATTTGAGTTCCCCTGGCCATATTTTATGTGACATTTTCTGTCATGACTGTTAATAACTCCTAGTCTAGAAAGAAATCACTATTTAGTGACTCCTAATTCATAATTTGTCTCTCGAAGATCTCGATTTATTTTGAAAAGCAATTAGCACAAAGCGGTAGAAAATAATCACTTGTGAATAAGGCACACTCTATTGTCTTAATTTCAAAGAATGTATAAATATAACATGCAGAATAAACAGACTGACTACGTACAAAGTACAGTGACTGTTCACTAGTGAGTATACGGTATCATGCTTTTACGGTAATTGTATAGACTGAAATTTATCCCACAAGTTAGAAATATTCTCACCAAGCCAGAAAAATCGTCCTTCCGCTACGCTACAGTTTATATCGATTGGTTGAAATCAATACGTGAGACACTGGTTTTGTATCCATAAGCCAGGTACGTCATCTAACATGGTATAACTGATGACCCTTGAAAGTGCCGAATACATATCATTCGATGCTGCAGCCAGAGACGTTACCGACAGTGCATTTGAGCCCAAACCATCAAAAGAAAATCGGGCCCGATGAGAATGAAGATCCGTTTAGCCAATTAGTAATATTGAGCACAAAATATAGATCCAGAGGTTCCCGCTAACAACCATGAATCAAACAGGGTGGTTTCTAGCGTATATTTATAGTCGTTTGTTAATAAGCTTCTTAAATTATGAAAACTGGTTTTTTTTAAAACTATTTTTAACTATTCTCATCTAACCATCGAATAGTGAAGTGAATAATTCTGAAAGAACGAGAAATTCCTCGCTATCATCCATTTCAATGTCACTAATTTATGAGAAGGATGAACCATAGGAAATGAAATGAAATCGAAAATGTATGGAAATCCCTTTCTGCACTCCTCATTTCGTATAGAGTGGACGTTTTTAGAGATTTACCTTTTTTTCTGGTGATTACTTTGGTTCAACAATATTCCGTTTGTTACAGATAACTGGCATATCCTCACGTGGTACTAAAATTGGACACATTGAGAAAATATTCCAAAGACAAGAGAGAGAAGAGTGTTCAGTAATTCAGCTTAATAAATTTTCGCCCCAGTTCAGGACCCCTAAACATTACACACTCATCACTCTACCAAGGATCGGAACCAGGATCTTCATGATATGAGGCCAGTCGGTCGACTATTTAGCCACTGGGATGGGACTCAATAACCCTTCTACCGATATGAAATAAATAGATTCACCGCCAACCAACTTCATTAGCGACTATTTGTTTTCACAACCGATCTGGTAGGCTTCACTAGTCACCACTTCTTAACA
Organism: Trichobilharzia regenti; assembly: GCA_944472135.2. Lineage (NCBI taxonomy): Eukaryota > Metazoa > Platyhelminthes > Trematoda > Strigeidida > Schistosomatidae > Trichobilharzia > Trichobilharzia regenti. The sequence continues at coordinate 29,432,148 of OX235263.1, forward strand.
GAACTGCAGGCAGTTAAATTATGTAACCAGTCACTAGTGAGCGTTAAGTTAATTTTCAAGTGTTAATTGACGAGGATTTGGTTTACTTTAAGTTAATTCATCTATTGATGCTAATTAGATTTAGAGATGGCGCTGCATAGAGCAAAATAACAGAGGGTAGCATTTACAGGCTATTGGATCCCATCCTAATAGCTGAATGGTCAACGACCTGGAATCATAACCTCAAGAGTCTGTGCCTAATCCCCTGTGGGCTCGTTGTTGTGTATTCCTGAGGCGTCCCAAACTAGGACGAAACGACTATCCAGTACTTCCTGGTTGCCAGTGGTTATCCAGTTGATATCGATCTGTGATTTATACTAAAACAAACCAAATCTATGCAAACCAAAATTTAAATATTCTAGTTACAATTAGATGACAAAACTTTCAGTGGTATATGAAGTTTGCACGACTAATTTTGATACGGTATTGAGACAGTAATATCTAAAAGAAGTTTATTTCAATAATAAAATTACTTTAGTTACTTCGGAAATGAAAAGTGACGGATATTTAGGTCATGTTTAGATATATATATGTATGTAATTCTGTATTGCTTCCTTGGTGATTTATGTTGTGTAAAGTCTTTTTTTATTTTCCGATGATTGTCTTTGGTCAATGTTTGCCTTGAAAACTGTTATCCATAGATACCTCCATAGTTTTAAACAAGAAATGAATAAGTGAGATGAATCCGTTCAACACTTCAGCAGTTTAGCCGGTGTATTCAATCAGAGAAAGCAGATTTAAAATCGATATTTGATTTCATCTGTTAATGAATTCATCTGAAAACTGCTATCAAAAGGGATTGTTATCACATATAATGAATATTAGGCCTTTAGGGATCTGATTGTTTTTATTCTATTCTAACTGATTTCTCACTTAGAGGTGAACACTTCTAAGTACTACTCACTATACCATAACGTTTTCTTTCGATTAACATCAGTTAAAGAACAATTTTAACACAAAACAAAATAAACTAGTGGAACAATTGGAGAAAAAGGATCACTGAATGACTGTTTCTCCTCAGTTTGGGACTGTCAGGAGACACTTATGACCCCGTGAATAAAAAGACCTTTGAATCAGCTAAATTTCTATAAATTTCTATAACTCCGCTTATTTGTGTGGAATAAAGAATTCTTTTGTAATATATATATATATATATCATAAAAAGTGCAAGTGATCATAGACAAACCAATTCAACAGTGTAACATATACAGGAGTAAAACTGTGGCATTGTGAGAGTTTACCTGTAAGCTAATTTGTTTATCTATTACGGAACATACTCATATAATCTGATCTGCTGGATGACTTTTTGAGTACACCTTCCTGCTCATAAACTCATTAAGAACAAGAAAATCATTCATCTTGTATTTGGATCCATGAAGGGGAAAATAAGCTCAAAGTTAGATATTAGCTTAGACGGAGAAGACTCTGAACATTCAAAACTTATCATTTGTAACAACCAGAACCGACTCGTTTCGGTCTGAACTCAGGAAACCGGTCTCTACGTCCTACTGTATGGCTGACGAAACTTATTTCAGAGATGCGCAGTCACAAAACACTCCAAAGACAACAAGAAGACATATTCGTGGTTAGATCTGCATGGTTCTATTCAACAGTAATAACATCAGAAACTAAAAATTACCTCAACAGTGCCGCTAAGTAGCTATGAAGACAAGGTCATGTTCTTACTACAAAATGAGAAGTACACTAGAATCAAGTAGTAAGTTCCCAACAAGTTGGGATTAAATCTCTGTCCTCTATCCCGAAAACAATCCTAGGTCAGAATAACCTTTGTTCACTGAAACAAAATGATACCATAAAACAGCTCGACATCAATATATCACACAATCACAAAGAAAAGCATTAAAACTAGAAGTTAAACAGGGACGAAGACAAATAATTAATAAGGATCAAATCAACTTATAGTATGATATGCAGATGTTAGGATGATATACAGAAAACGGATAATAATTACAAAGTCGTTTGGAACATCCAAATAAGTATAAATATTGTGATTAGATTCTCTAGGAAGGATTTTTCAAACAATCATTCCATTGCATCACTCGATTACTGGCAAAATTTCATTTAAAAGATAACAGTGAACTCTGCAGAAGACTTTATAAAAAAACAACTCGAGTATAGAACACTGAATGTTGACCTTCTAATAATTTATGCACAGAATCCCACAATTTTCCTTTCATATTCAGATAAATGATGGATAGCAATGCAAGTAAAAAACAATAATGGCCTATTCAAGTGTTGGTTTGTAGGGATCTGATTAGTTACAGGATTTCATCATGAGCTGACATTGGTTAGAGAACCATCGGAAAACCAGCGGCAAGTACTGGGCAGCTGTTTCGTCCTAGTTTGGGGCTCCTCTTCAGTACGCACCCCCCCGTCAGTGTTCGAACTCAGGATATTCTGGTTACAAAGCTAGTGAGCTCGTATGCCATTAAGCGACTGGGACCCGATCCAATGACCAGCCCATGAATTCTAACTTCCGTCAATTCACGACATAGCGCGACCCCTAGCCAATGTCTTCGGTGAGTATTTGTCCTCACACCCGACCTGCTGCACCCTACTGGTCACGAATTCTTACTAGAACCGTAGGTAACTACCCACCTGAATAGGGCAAGTCGCTAGTGAGCATCTCATCGATATTCAAGTGTTGGTTTGGTTACAGGATTTCATCATGATCTGACATTAGTTAGAGAACCATTGGAAAACCTGAGAGTACTGGACAGCTGTTTGATTGATGATGATTAACAGTTGAATCAAAGATGAGCATTTGATCTTATTTGAGGCTCATCAGCTGGGTTTTCAGTGTTAGTAGAGACACCGTCATTCACTTGGAATGCAGGTATATCCAGGCTGAAAAGTTCCAAACAGGATTCCACTTCAAGTCATACTCAACCAAAATGGTCCATATTTTAATTTCATGAGAATTGTAAAATTGTCAGCTTTTAATCAATCGTCTTCGATTTACACAAAATAAGCAAATAATATTCAGCTCTGTCAAATATTACTTACTTCCTCTTATTCATTTTTTTAATAGTTTTCCAATGATACAAGTTTATTTGCATGATGTTTACATGTATTCAAAAAAAAGAAGGTATCATTTAAACCATCTTTCATTGATTAATTCATGTGAGTTATAAATTGTTCAAACTGTGAACAGCTTGAAGGGGTATGATAGTGCCATCACACTGCAAAACAGAACATACTACTACCGGTATTTCCTGTTTATAAATAAATCTACTCCCATGTGTAATAGCAAGGTAAATAGTACATGTATAGAATCACGATTATTTTTGCACATCAGTTTTGTTTTAATTAAATATTTGTCAATCTGAACAAAGAATATTTTTTTCAATTTCTCTTCAGGTTCTTATAATTATAAAATATAATATAAAATAGTCCGTTGAAAGAGGAAATAGCAAAAATGAAAATGTATTGTCGTTACATGGATGACACTTTTGTAGTGTACGATGAAGGGTTAAGTAGTGATGTGATTTTGAACAACAACAATAATGCTCACCCAGCGGTCCATTTCACCTACGAAGAAGAAGAATACAACGACTCTCTACACCTCCTTGACGTCCTACTAACGAGAAGAGAGGATGGTTTCGTCAAAATAACCATATTTAGAAAGCTAGAGACCAAAGGTCAGTATACACACTTCCTTAGCTTCGTACCGATGAAATACAAACGTAATCTATTCAGGTGCTTAGCATTTAGAGCGAGGTCTATTTGTTCCGAAGACTGCGTAGAGAGAGAGCTCCAGATCATCTGAGACATTCTAAGCGAGAACGGATATCCAAAGAAGTCCATGAAAGCCAACATGGGTTACAATAGTCGTAAACATGAACTGGCAGCGGTGGAGAAAAATCCCTTGTTTTTACGTCTCCAATTCAAGGGAGATACTGCTACGGAGATTCTTTCGCAATGTTGAACCAGAACGATCAAGAAAACTTTTTACTCTGCACGTCTGTGTCTATCCTTCACTAGCCGTCCAATTTTCACCCACCAACTCAAAGATGTCTTACCTAACCTTAGCTCTTCTTCATGCATATACCATTTCAACTGTTCCTGTGGTTCAAGTTAAATAGGGCGCACGATTAGGCAGGTTCGTCTACGGGTTTGAGAACACTTACAAGCTTGGTTCAGCAAGAGGGAAATTAAGTGCATAAAAAGCTCGATCCTGTCACACTTGGTCGATACTGGACATCGCATCGACGTCAACACAGCTTTCAGGGTTATATACCGAATTCCGAAGTCGTTATCACGTACAGTTCACTTACGTCTCCTACACATAGCTGAAGCTGTTGCAATAAGATCGACTTAACTTGGACTTTGTATCCAAAAAGAACACGTCCAGACGCTTTTTTTAACCGTGGCCAAACTTAGATTGGTGATTCTTTTTCTCACCAAGAGTGCTCCTTCCCCTTAACCTCATGGTTTTTTTTTACTTTGCTTATTATTACAAATATTATTATTAGAATTATTATTATTACTATTCCTCATAATATATACCCTTCATGCAAACATTCTCCCAGTACTATCGAATTCTCCATTTATACTACCTCGACTTATTACTGGTGATATTATCTCTTTTCTCAATATATGCCTTCACCTATTTCATTTCACACATTCATTATTTCATGATGAACCTCTCATTGTAGTCTTACTAAACATACCGCTTTGTACTATCCACTCACCTGACACCTTTTATAACCTTGAACTGACTTGTCGACTTTCCTACCTCACACTCTACAAATCTTTTGCAACTAATCACCACCACTAATCACCCACTTTACGATATTTTGTAATCGATTTCAGCCAACTAGCACGTTTGTCACACAAATACGACTATTTATTTTGACACCCCATAACAAGTCTGTTATTCTACGTTAAAAAATGTATCCACCGCATAACTGGCCTTTAATGTAACGATATTAAATATTATATTTTATAATTGTAAGAACCTGAAGGAGAGAAATTATTGAGAGGAATATTCTTTGTTCAGATTGACTTTTAATTCATGATATGGGAATATTTCACATTATTAAATACTTATGTTGTACTAGTATTTCAACTATATCATTTCTTCATTTGGAATTCCGCAAGTTACATTACCTTTCAATAGAAGTATAGATTAAACTGGAATGACTTAGAAAATATTAACTACTAAGTTCCAGTTTTGCGACTGTGTATCAACTTGCTATTCGGGCTCAGTTGTACACATAACTACTTGTGTACAGTGTTATATTATTACTCCCTTAGAGTCCGAGTAGGACATAAGGCTTCGACGGAATGTTTGTACTTCATCCTGTTCTATGCAGGATGAGTTGACTTCACTATTATCCATAGGCCCTCATCTCCGCCTCACACTGTCTCATCCACATCACCTTCCGACGTCCAGCTTGTCGTTTCCCATTCGAGTTTCACTTGACGTTATGCCTGGTGCGTGAAGTCATTCATTGGTATCCATAAAGTGTATCAAATTCACCCTCATTTCCTTCGGGATATTTGTTGGACAGTAGGTTATTGATCAGTTCGTTCCCACAGTCCTTTGTTGCTGATGATGAAATTCTCAAGTCCGTTGGAGATGCTTTTGGTGATGCACCAAATCTCTGAATCATATTGAAGAACTCATTCGTCACTGATGTTAAAATCTAAATCTTGTGATTTATGTTTAATCGAGTAGAATTCCAGACTGATTTCAGTGTTGTAAAACTTCAAATTAGGACAAAAGGTTTGTTCAGTACTCCAGATCACCTAAAAAGTAACGTTAATTTCTACGAAATTATTGCTACACACACGTTGGTAACAGTTTAAAATATGTCAATTGCCAATGGATACGTAATGGATGTATTACATTTTTGGATGCAGTTCCTCAGAAATATGCGCCTTTATGCCTTTGTAGTGCGCGTCGGTGGCACAGCGGTTAGGACGCTCACCGATCAGGCACGCGATCCGGCGTTCGATTCCCGGCCGACGTACTCCTTTACCTCGCTAAGCTAGAAATAATGCTGGTAAAGAGGAAAGGTTAGGCATATGAGGCTAGCAACCCCATCCTGTAAAATTAAACACTGCTACAGAAACTTCAAGCCACCAGCTTGAAGCCTTATGTTCCACTGGGAACGTGAATAAAAAAAATGCTTTTGTAGTGGACTTACTCCCATCAATTATGCGTAAGGTAATTACACCACGTTCTTCAATAATTGATTTTTAGAAAACCCATATCCTATATGTTGACTTGTGTCGTTCACCATCAAGCCTGAGTTATTTGAACAGATCTTTATGTGTAACTCCGGGTTCATCTTTAATTCACTATACCTTTGTGTACTTGTGATACATTTCTTCCTGAAATAAACGGTTTGTCTTTTTCTTCATGTTTGGTCAAATTTTTGAGGTTTGATTTCTTTGACTACTGATTACTGAAAATTACTTTCAATTATAAATTTTTCAATTACGTGACAATAAATTTGAATAAAAAAAATCTGAAGATCTTAGGACAAATCGGTTCAAGGAATGAATGAAAGGTAATTCTAAAAGTCAAGTTGTTCAGACAAAAAAAAATATCTGTAAATCGATTAAATTGTTCAGCAGGCTAGTTTTTAGCTTTTACTGCTTTTCTGAGGATAGTTTTTCAAGATAACGTGATTTCCCCGAGTAAGTGATATTGTAGTGGTGTAATACAGACAGTGTGTTCCAAAGAGAATATGATTCTCACATATTTCCACAGATCATTTCCGCGTTAGCAAGAGAATACTATGTATATATGAAAATTCTAGTTTCATGTAGTCTAATATAAACCAAAATCACACACTCAGTGATTGGTCAACGAATATAGACTGTATACACATAAGTAAGGGTTTGTTTAATGAACAATATACCTTGGCTTCTGTGTCTTGCCTTCTGTTTTTACAATATTAACATCGTCTGAAAAACGGACAGTTGCATTCTCAAAGTAATCATTTTTCATCAAAAAAAAATTCTATGCGTGTCACCAAAAAGAGAATGGTGAAGGAAAAGAGAATTTTCAAGTATTGGTTTATAGGGATCTCTTCGTTCGATTGGTTGAAGGATTTCATCATGAGCTAACATCATTTAGAGGACCATTGGAGAACCTGAGAGTACTGGACAGCTGTTTCATCCTAGTTTGGGACTCTTTACAGTACGCCCCCACGGGCTCGCCTTGTAACGAGAAAGTCCTGGGTTCGGACCCTGGCGGTGGGCGCGGGTTGATGAAGAGTCTCAAACTGGGACGAAACAGCTCTCTGGTACTCCCAGGTTTTCCAATGGTTCTCTAACTGATGTCAGTTCATGGCGAACCCCTCCAACGAAAAAAAGAATTGGTATAACAAATATATCAATTGAAATGCGAGGATCAAAAAGTAGACAACCGGGCATTCATAGAGTAAAAGAAGATCACTAAAAAATGACCTCAGATCATACAACAGAACTACGCTGCGTATTCATATTTAAGCGTTTTCTGAATAAAATAAACATAAGCAGTCAATCTTAAACAGTTTAGCAATATGAATCAGAGTTTATGAAGTAATCTTATGTTGAAGAGACTAAATCTACAGGTGAACACCGAGAAAAAATAAGAGAAGTAAGAAACATGGTGTACAAAGAAGTGATCAATGAACACAGATGAACATTATGTAGGACTAATTTCCCTATGAAGCATCAAGATGAACAGGGATGTGAAGCTGTATTGAAAGATCTTAGTAATCTCACGTTTAGCCAGAATAAAAGTGTGTACATATAACAGCGGACTTGATGACGCCACTACTGGAGAAGGTGTGGAAAGAAGGCAAAGTACCTTAGGATTGGAAGAAAGGATACTTATTCAAACTACCAAAGAGAGTAAACATAAGTAAATGTAAAAACTGGCGCGGAATTATGCTCCTATCCATTCGAAGCAAAATACTAAGCCGAATCATCCTGGGGAGAATCAAACATCCACTGGAACAGGCTGGATTAAGGAGAAACAAAGCATGTATTGATCAAATTGCCACTCTACGAATCATCATTGAACAAAGCTTAGAATGGCAGTCACCTCTCGAACTCAGCTTCATCGACTTTGAAAAGGCCTTCGAAAGCGTCAATCGAGAAGTGATTTGGCAACTACTTCTCTACTTCGGGGTGTCATCGATAATTATACATCTCATCCAACAGTTATGCGACAATGCTGCATGCCAATTAATCTACAACGGGAAACTTACGGAAGCCTTAGAAGTGAGGACGAAAGTGAGACAAGGCTGTCTATTATCGCCAATGATATCCCTGATTGCAGTAGACCGGATGATGCGACAGACAGACAACAGGAGATGAGGAAACAGGTATAAAATAGACTCACACAAAAAGAGACTTGGAGGATCTGGACTTCGCCCATGATATATATATATATATATATTTCTGATTCCCCACAAACTGGAAGATACGCAAGTGAAAAGAAACAGCCTGGCAGAAGAATCATCCAGAGAAAATATGACTTCAGGTGAACATAGATAAAACAGAGATGATGAAGATTTATGGCCAACATCAACAGCAACAACAACAGACAGCAATCAGCCAGCATAAATGGGGGGAACCTGAAAGAAACAACCTCCTTTACCTACCTACGTACCTACGTACCTGGGTAGCATCGTTTCAACTACAGGCCAGCGGAACTGACGAGGATATCAAAGCCAGAATCGGAAAAGCAAGACAAGCTTTCATTACTCTCAAGTCTGTGTGAGGTCAACACTCAGCACTCACCATCAAAAATAAGATCCGTCCGGATTTTCACCTCCAATGTGAAATCAGTCAGTGCTACTCGCTATACGGATCAGAGACTTGGCCAGCGCGTCATAAAGAGCATCTCAAACAAACTTCAGACCTTCATCAACAGCTAGCTGTCTTCGCTCAATACTTCGCTCAAGATCAGATGGCCGGCCAGAAAAGATCAGGAACAGGGATCCCTGGCAATGAGTGAACTAACCAACACACCAGGAACCGATTGTGAAACAAATAGGCGGGAAGAAATGGAGATGGATTGGCTGACCATACGCTGTGGAAACCATCAAGTGAGTGACATCACTAGACAAGCCATCGCTCGAGTGGAGCCCGAAAGGAAGCGGGCGGCGAGTTGGTCATCAGTGCAAGAGTGGGGTGACTTGGAGGAGGTCATGTGAAGGGAAGGAAATGAAAGCATGTAGGCAGACTTGGAGCGGGTGAAAACGTTGGCAGAAAACAGAAGGCAATGGAGAAGGGCATCTAAGGCCCTATGTTCCTCTAGGAATTAAAGGATATAATAACAATAAAAGAATAGTTACAGAGGTAATTTGAATTTTGCCTATCAAATCATATCAGAGTATCATTCAGTTGATAAGTACATTTTCTCCCTAATAATAATAATAATAATAATAAAATCAACTCAAATTATATAATTATTGGTATTTAATGTGAACCTTTTACGCATACATCATCAAATTTAATCTTTTTCCGTATTATCGTTTACATTTTTAGGAAAGAAGATATTAAATATGCATAATTCACAGATTGTTCTTAAATAGTGTTTCTTTTTAGCAATTCATGAAACCCACTTCTAATCACAGATAAAATTTCTTTGAGAATTGTGAGAATTTCTTCTCACTGACAATTTTCTTCATTGTCTTAACAATTATGCTGTTGTCATGGTGACTTTGGTGACAGTATAAAAAAGTCAAATAAAATAAACAGTAGTCAGTAATATTCTGACATTCTTGCGTCATCTATCTTATGCATTAATAAAGAAAACGGTAGTAGTAGTAGTAGTAGTAAGTAAATGGGGTAAGGAAACAGAGAAAAGCTACGAAAAATGGTGAACACTGTTTTAATAGACATAAAATATTCTCACTTTCACAGTTAATGTGGGTTGCTTATTGAACAAAAAATGGAGTTACGCATCAAAAATGAGAAGAAAAAGCCTATAAGCTAACCTCTCCTTTTGTCACTTAATAATAATGTTTCCTTTTTTAAACAAAAAACCACAGGACCACTACTTATTAATTAGAGATATTAATCAATTTAATGTTTTTAAACAACTAACTAGTTTCTTCTATTACATTCTAATGCCGAGTAAAATGATTGCGCTAAATTTAAAATAATAGCAAGATGAATTTTTTCTTATTTTCTGTATTAATTTACGCATTAATGTCATTTACCTATGAGTTTCCTTTATCAATATTTTGTCTTTAAGGTGAGCGTGAAGCTAAAGTAGATAACTTGAGTAATTAACTGGAAGGTGAACTCAATTAGCAATCTGTAGTCTTATACCTGTTAAACTATATTTAGCTGGTGTAAGTATTGCGTCGGTGGCACAGTGGTTAGGACTCTCGCCAACCATACATATGGTCCGGGTTCGATCCCCTACCGACGCACACCTTGATATCTATGGTCGGCCTGCAAAATTTGGGCTACCGATATCTATGCTGAAAATTTCATACTTTTACTAAAAATACAGTGTGGAATCAAGCTGTAATAAAAAAATTTAGTAGTAGTACATTTAGAGCGAAATTTTTGTTCATTTTCTTGTCGACATTGGAGGAGAAACAGTGACAGAGCTTTAAATCGGAGTATTTTGTGAATAACTAACATTGTTCTTCTATCATTTTAGTAGTATATATGTGTATATATTTTTAAGATAAAACGTCAAGTGAAGTGTCAGGACGCATTCAAAATAAGAAGTCATTTTTAGAGACAAAGTGTGTTGCACATTTGAATTACTGAGTTGGTGAAACACAGTGTATATTATTATTGTTTCCTCTAACTCCAAGAGGAACATATGGCTTCAGCTGCGCGTCTCCATTGCCTTCTGTTTTCTGCCAACGTTTTCACCCGCTCCAAGTCTGCCTACATGCTTTCATCTCCTTCCCTTCACATGACCTCCTCCAAGTCACCCCACTCTTGCACTGATGACCAACTCGCCGCCCGCTTCCCTTTCGGGCTCCACTCGAGCGATGGCTTGTCTGGTGATGTCACTTGATGGTTTCCACAGCGTATGGCCAGTCAATCCATCTCCATTTCCCCGCCTATTTGTTTCACAATCGGTTCCTGGTGTGTTGGTTAGTTCACTCATTGCCAGGGATCCCTGTTCCTGATCTTTTCTGGCCGGCCATCTGATCTTGAGCGAAGTATTGAGCGAAGACAGCTAGCTGTTGATGAAGGTCTGAAGTTTGTTTGAGATGCTCTTTATGACGCGCTGGCCAAGTCTCTGATCCGTATAGCGAGTAGCACTGACTGATTTCACATTGGAGGTGAAAATCCGGACGGATCTTATTTTTGATGTGAGTGCTGAGTGTTGACCTCACACAGACTTGAGAGTAATGAAAGCTTGTCTTGCTTTTCCGATTCTGGCTTTGATATCCTCGTCAGTTCCGCTGGCCTGTAGTTGAAACGATGCTACCCAGGTACGTAGGTACGTAGGTAGGTAAAGGAGGTTGTTTCTTTCAGGTTCCCCCATTTATGCTGGCTGATTGCTGTCTGTTGTTGTTGCTGTTGATGTTGGCCACAAATCTTCATCACTCCTGGAACACAGTGTAAAGAATACTTTTGGATTTGTTGAAAGGATAAAATATTTAAATGTTGACAATAAATTCATGATATCACTTGACGTATCTTGCTTATTCACCAATGCACTACTTGTGAAAACAGTGGACTTTGTATTCGAAAATCTCATAAGACGAAACATCGATGTTGGCATTCCTATATCTTTTATCAAAGAGCTTCTCTTGAAGTGCACAACGAATGTCCACTTTTTTATTTAATAAGGAACTATACAGCCAAATTGACGGTGTGGCAATAGGGTCACCACTAGGACCCATTTCAGCTAACATTCTCCTTACGAAACTGGAGAATGGGCTTTGAAAGATGTAATTGATGAACTTGAATTCCGTTGTCGGTACGTGGATCATATATTTTTGATTATGGATAGTGGGAAGGAAGTAAAGAACATCCTGGATAAATTTAACGAGGTTCATCCTGCAATAAATTTTACTATTGCGAAGGAAAAAGACTCTAGTATTTCATTTTCAGACGTCCTTATGACCAGAAAAGAGGACGGTACAATAACAAGAAGCGTATATGGAAAACCTACATCATTTGGTCAGTATACTCATTTTTTCAACCTCGTGCCCTTAAAACAAACACAATCTAATAAAGTGCTTTGTTCACAGAACAAGAGCAGTCTGCTCGGATGAATGTCTTGATGGGGAACTGTAAAATTAAACGGTCGCTAAGTGAAAATGGTTTTCCAGAAAAGTTTATTGATAAGAATCTGAATCTGAAATCAAAGCATCCCAAGGTGCCAACGGTTCCTAACAAAAGCTTATTCTTACGATTTCATTCCCTCGGGGATAACATCAGCAAGATATCAACAGCGCGTCTTGGAAATGAGGTAAAAAGAGCATTCGCTGCTGCCGAATTACACTGTGTCTTCAAAACTACCTTCGTTTGCGTTCGGGAGTAAAAGACAAACTGCCTAATTTCGCCTGTTCCATGTATATCTATCAATTTAACCGCTCCTGCGGAGCTAGTTACATAGGCCGTACAATAAGGTGCGTTTCCCGTCGAATTTCCGAACATCACCGTGTATGGTTAAGCAAAGGACAGGAAAAATCTATTTGCAGTGCTATTCTATCTCATCTTGTGGATGCAGAACACCAGATTGACGTTAACCGTGCTTTCAGGGTCAGTTATCGCGTGCCTAAGGACCGCAATTTTGCCTTAAGAGTTTGGGATCCATATTAACAAGCCTAATTTGTGTGTCCAAAAGAAGTTATTTCAGGCATTATCCCTACCTTGGACATCCAGGTTAGAATGACCCTCAATTTTTGTGGAATTTTCCTAATTTTAGTTGATATTCTATTCGCTATTATATCTTTATTATTATTATAATTCAAGCATTTTTAATGAACTGTAATTGCATTGATCATACTTTACAAATCGATATTATTAAAAAAGACGCTAATATTGTTATTATCTATTAATCTAGAATATTCTATGTATTTAAACATATATAATTGTAGAGCCAGAAGAGGAATTTATCGAAAAGGATATTCTTTGCCCAATCATTTTGTGAATTATTGATTTATTGATTACTGTTTCAATGTTCAGTTAAGTGATTCAGAAAAATAACCATCTAGTCCGGTGTCATTTACCAATTCAATACGGGAGAGATACTGCGCTACATTGGCTAATCTGTGATACTGAGGTTTAATGAAATCACATTATAGTGACTTTCATTTCATGCATAGTAAATAAAAGAACAGGAAACAGTTAATACATTTGTGTGTAAAACATTTCACAAAGAATTATGTAAAAGGTGTCGTAAAAACCAGCAGGATTTCCTTAATGAATTAGGTAACATTACAGTTCATCTACTTATCATTTCGACGGCCTGCATAAGTCACTGGGTCACCTAATTTTTAACATGATATAATGGTCAAATTTACTCAATCATACTTTGTTTTAATCATCCGTTTATCTCTTTGAGAAATGATCTCTACTCATACGTATTTTGAGTGGTTTTCAGTACATCATCATGTCTATTTTGAAGGGACAAATAAATTGGGGCTAGAGTATATTTCGGATCGAATGAAATCACATCTAGCGATATACTATAATTTACTGTTTTACTTAAAGATTCTGCACAAGAGATAGATAAGAACACTCTGAAAATTCGGTAGTGTTAATAAATAATAAAGCTATTATTAGTAATCACTGTTTAACATTTTGTTTCTCAATAAGCTAAAACATGGTAAATTTGTAATAAAAACTAAATGCTTTCATTATCCAGAGCTTAAATAGCTGGCAAAATATCGACGAGGTGAGACGGGTCCCCATTGTCATCCTCCTACTATTTTTGTTTTTATGTCCAAAGTCAGGTTATTCTACCATATTTCTCAATCAAAGGACATAAAACTTCATTTACACGATAAGTAATATATATATATATATATATATACATGGCTTATTCTAGTCACCCATATAACTGAATTAAGAGAACCCACTTCTTCATCTTATGACAACTATTGACTGAAGATTAATTTATAAATGCCACTCGGATCCTGACATCAGTCTTGATCACTTAGTGAACACTCATGTGTCTCTTAATCAGTCTGAAAACTGAATTCTTTTTGATACTGAATACTAAGTGGCTAGTAATTTTCCGTGCCTTATACTTTCTTTAGCAAAAAACATTTCCAACAGGCTGCGGGCTTTCATCAACAGCCAGCCTCATCCCATATTGAAGACCATATGGCCTGTGAGATAAGCAGTAAGCAGCTTTGATAGGCATTAAATGAATTCAGAAGCTTTCCTTCAAGAAATATGTAGAAAGAAATGAAGATGAATTGGACATACGCAGAGGAGACCGTTGAGTGACATCGCGGGTCAGAATGATTCTCAGGTGAAACCCAAATGGGAAATGAAGAGTTGGGAATCCAAGGATGACGTAGAGGAGATCGTGTGAGGAGAAGATTAGAGATGATAAGTAATCATGGAATCAACTAAAAAGGACTGCAGAAGACAGAGTGAAATGAAGGTCTGCTGCTGAAGGCCTTTGTTCCACTCCGAAAACAAGTGAATAATAATAAAATAGTTTATATCACCAAACTTGGTCACTTGGTAAATAAATAAAGAAATATTAGGTTGACTGTTATATGGTAATAAAACAAGTAAACACTGGCAAAAGCCGCTTCGCTGTGATAAAAAGATTTGCCTAACCTAAATGTACAGAGGATTGTTGAGATCAAAGAATAGGTCGCACTCTGTAATATGATCTCATTTGCTCCCGTTTCACGCGCACGTTTCTATGGGCAGTGTGACTAAACACAGAAGCTTTGTTGTCGGATATCATCTGACTGCCTTAGAAGGAATACGGTAAATATATAACATGATTATTGCCATCAGAAAAATTGGATGATAAAAGCGATAAATTATCGTTATATTTTATCTGATTTCTTCGTGTTTATGAAAATACGCTTATATGTGAATGCATGCGAAATACTTGAGAATAGCCTACAAGATTACATTTTCCAATCAAAAGAGACTCTGTAAAAATCTCACAGTTGATAATAGAGGAAGGTAAAGCCATAAAAAGTCACGAAAACATTTTAGACACAATAAATAAAGGTGAGTAGGAAGATGACGAAAAATGGGAGAGGGTTTGATGACATTTTATGGGTTTATACAGCGAAAATTATCATCGTTCCCATTTCTTCATTACATTGGATGTAGGGCTGGATTATTATAGTGCTATTCAGATTCTGTCAATGTTTATTATTTATTTTAATAATTTCAACAGTTCCTTTCCGCTTTTCATACAGAGATTAAAGTCTAAAACTGTTGCTTTACTTGTAACAGTATGATCAAGTACATCCAGCTAATTCAACCGATTACATAATCAATAATAATTCTTCAAATATGATTGCCAGTTTGACACTTAGAACGTTAATTCACGTTGTTCATTAATGGGCCTATTGTGATCGTCATTACTAAACAGGTCTTAATATGGCAACTTTATGCAATACGATTACACAGTAAAGAAATATATGCAATTGACTTCATCTTTTTATGATCTACCGTACTGGGAGCTAGAATTAAGAGTGGTGGACTAATGTGTGAAGTTTTTTATCTGATTAGCACTATGCCATCTGCTGTGACATTCTGCATAATGATAATAATAATAATAATTTGCTGTATTCCAAAAGATTACATGTGATACAGAATGGAATTCTCACCATTTCACTACAGTATTGCATCCAGTTAGTACATTAACAATAAATAAAGTTCTGGATAGATTAAAGTTATCTCATTCAGTTTTGACAACAACATATTAGCATGTCGGTAGCAAAGTCAAAATTGAACAGTGTGTTTGAAGGTGTTAGAAAAGTAGATACTACCAGCATATTTACTGGCGTAAGTAGTAACAAAAGGTCGAGATATACAGAGAGTGAAAGAACAAACAAGAATGTTTTAAGCAGAGTTTGTAAGGAAGAGAGAAACAAAACAGTACATAACAGAAAAAGAAAAGGAAGAGAAAGGAAGAAAACGTTGTACCTATAAATGATATGAGTTGGAAAGACGAGATCCAGTTGTTCTACTGACTATTTATTAAGTTATAAGTTTCTCGCCTAATGCTTCCTTTGTCGCACAGAACACGAGCTAAGTAGGGTATGCTTGAGTTTTTGTACTTGCTAGTGCGAGCATATAGTTTTCTATATAGGCTTCTGGTCCTACCTGATGAGTTTTGAATGAAGACGGTGGTGTGAGTTAGATAGATAGAATGGATTTAGCACATTTTTCACATGAGTAGAAGTGCCTGTCAACCAGAATATTAACAAGGTGGTTAAGTGGCACCCTGTGGCTTACCCTGCTGACAACCTTCAACATCCTAAGTAATAAGGTATAGTCTTTCTTCAGTAGCCAGACCTGGGAAAACTAAGGGGAACAATAGAGAATAATAGGCAGGATGTAAGAGTCAACGAATCGTAGGAGTAAGAGTTGGGTTATTCCAGAATGTCTTAACTTCTTGATGTAGAAGGTTAGACGGAATATTTTCTTATAAATCATCAAGATATGAGACGACCAGGAAAAATCAACAGAAAGAATGACGCCTAGATACTTAATTTCCGACTTGGTCTCTATTTCAGTGCCATCTATGTTGCACACCTCGTGAGTGGTAACCAGTTTGTTCAGGTTAGATTTATGCCTTAAGGTGAAATTGACCGTTTGGGATTTAGAGGGATTTAAGGTAAGACCGTTTTCCTTAGACCACTGTCTGATTTCTGACAATAAGCCATTTCGTTTAGAGCAGTCACTTTGACATTTGACAGGCAAAGATACAGTCAGGTTGTCAGCATATTTGACAAAATTGATGTCATGTGATGCATGTGATTTTAAGAAAGCTAGCTAATCACTCAGTTAGTGGTGTCTTTTGCTGCTGTTTGAAAGATAAATACATCCATTTAATGATATGCGGTCACATTGTGACATAGTTTTTTTCTAGATGCGCTCTTGTAGACTGTTTAAATTTGTGATATGAGGCACTTCTGGAGACAGCAAAAAATGAAACCACTATCAGTTAGATTCCTGGATTGTATTCAATGTAGCTGTCTACTCCTAATTTCTTGTTAATCAAGTGTTTAGTATAGCCACTCATAAAAGCAACACAGTAGCGTCGTGCGTTGCGAAAAACTGCGATTTTAATAAAGTGTTTGACTCTGTTACCTGCCAGACAGATTCATGAGGTTAAACATTTTGTAGGTTTATATTCTATATGAGAATATTTTCTATTTATTTTAGTGTTTAGAGGTAACTATTATTTCAGGTTAAGATTTCAAATGCATCTATCCGGAAATATTATCTTTTCCCTGAAACTATGGAATAAGACTGCAAATTATAAACTATTTATGAGAAATCATTATAAATCAGAAATCAGTCCATGCATCTGATAGCAAACCCTCCTATCCTAACTACTGAAACCTCAACAGAGTGACTAAGTTAACAAACCATGATATACCAGTTAATTCTAACATAAGAACCGAATGTATCTTTTGATTTCTTAGTAGTTGATATCTTCAGTAGAGTAACAGTGGAAAAACTTGATTTGAAATTATCGATGAAAAGTTTTGCCAACAGTGATACTTCAGTGGGTGGTTCTAAAACTCAACTACAAGAATTCATTAGATAATCTCTAATACCAAGACTGTATATTATTATTATATTATTATTGCTCCCTTGGGTTCCTATTGGAACATAGGGCTTCAACTCCACGTCTCCATTTTCTTCTGTCTTCTGCTGTACTCTTCGCCTGCATCCATGTTAATCCATATTCTTTCAACTCCTCTTCACACGATCTCCTCCATGTCACCCTCCATGACCCTCTCGCCGCTTCCCTTCCGGGTTCCACTCGAGGGCCTGACGCGCGCGATGTCACCCAGTGGTCTCCTCAGCGAGTGTCCGATCCATCCCCACTTTCTCCTGCATATTTGTTGGGCGATTGGTTCTTGCTTTGTTTGTTCCCATAATTCCTTGTTAATGATTCTTTCCGGCCATCTGATCTTCAGTATTGAGCGAAAACAGTTGTTAATAAAGGTTTGCAGCCTTTTGGAAATATTCTTTGTGATCCGCCGCCAAGTTTCTGATCCGTATAGAAGAACTGACTTTACGTTTGTATTGAAAATCCGAATTTTGTTGTTGATGCTGAGTGACGAAGATTTCCAGATTGATTTCAGGCTGATGAATGTGTTTCTCGCCTTCCCGATTCTCGATTTGACATCCTCGTCCGTTCCGCCTGTAGTTGAGACAATGCTCCCTAGATAAGTGAATGAAGTAACCTCTTTCAAATCCCTCCCGTTGATGGTGATTGACGTTGGATGTTGTTGCTGTTGTTGGTTGGTTATTTTCATAACCTCCGTCTTGTCTATGTTCACTTGGAGTCCTGTCTTCGCCGGCTGCTTCTTCGACCAGTTTGTCGGTTTTCGCTTGTAAGTCTTCGATTTTTTGGTGACATCAAACATAAATCATCCGCTGGCTAAATCCAGGTCTTCTAGGTTCTTCACGTCGGTCGGTCCAGGATATCCCTTGTCTTCTCGTTTCTCACTGCACTGTCTGACGCATAATCCAGTCAGTCCACCACAATTAGGAATATCATTGGTGATAGTAATAAGCACCCTTGTCTGACTCCTGTGTTTACTCCAAACGCCTCGCTGAGTGTTCCGTTGTGGATCACTTGACATGTACCGTTGTCGTACAGCTGTTGAATAAGGTTGATGAATATTTGGGGTACGCCGTAGTACTCGAGTAGTTTCCAAATTACTTCGCGGTCAACGCTGTCTGTCGAAGGCCTTCTCAAAGTCTATAAAGTTGAGGTAGAGGTTTGATTGCCATTCCATGCTTTGTTCTGTGATGATGATGCGTAGAGTTGCAATTTGGTCAGTACATGATTTGCCTTTCCTGAATCCAGCTTGTTCTGGTCGGAGTTCTGTCTCCAGTGCGTCCTTTAATCTCTCCAGGATGATGCGACTCAGGATTTTACTTGGCGTCGATAGGAGCATGATTCCTCGCCAGTTCTTGCAGACTGAGTCCTAAGTCGCCCTTCTTTGGTAGTTTCACGAGGTAACCTTTCCTCCAGTCAGTAGGCACCTTTCCCTCCTTCCAGACCTTTTGCAATAATGGAGTCAGCATGTCTGCTGTAGTCTCTGGGTCTGCTTTCAGTGCTTCAGGGGGTATTCCATCTGGTCCGGCTGTTTTTCCAGCTTTCAGAAGTTTGATTGCATTCAAGACTTCAGCTCTCGTTGGAGGATTGGTGTCAACTTGCAGTTGTGTGCGCGCTGTTGTTGGTATTTCTGGACGGGTTGCAGGTGATGGTCGGTTCAAGAGTCCTTTGAAGTGATCCGCCCATTGTTTAATCTGTTTTTCTTCCTTGGTAATTGGGTTCCCTTGGCTGTCTTTTATAGGTTTCGCTTGTGTTGGTCTCTTCCCGGATAGAGATTTGGTTATCTGATATAGTGTCCTCAGGTCCCTTTTGCCTGCTGCCTTCTCAGCTTCAGTGGCCAGGTTGTCGTAGAATCGTCTTTTGTCCTTCCTAGCACTCTTCTTCACTTCTTTGTCCAATGCTTTGTAAGTTGAGCTCAGCGTCTCCTTCTCCTGTCCGTCCTTGCATTGAATCATTTTCTCTTTCACCATTCTCCTCTCTTCTATTAATTTCCAAGTGTCCGTTGAGAGCCATTCCTTGTCTTGTCTCTTCTTTCTTCCTAGAACCGTTGAACACGTTTCGTTGAGAATCGCCTTCAGAGACTTCCAATGTTCTTCCACGCATGATTCTTCAGTGATGTCGCGTAGTGTTTCCTGCTTTGCTCTGACAGTTGCAGTGAAGGTGTCTTTTGTGGTTGTGTCCTTCAGTAATTGAGTGTTGAACTTGCATTGTGGCCTATCCCCAGCTATCCTCGAGGCTTTTAGTTTCACCTTGAAAGTCCCTTCTACTAGATAGTGGTCTGAACCCACATCTGCTCCTCTCCTTGACCTTGTGTCCAGTAGGCTCCGTCTCCACTTTCTTGAAATTGAGATGAAGTCTATTTGGTTCTTGGTGTTTCCATCTGGTGAAATCCATGTCGTCTTGTGTATATCCTTGTGTTTGAACACACTACCACCAATCACCAAATCATTGAAGGCGCAGAAGTCTGAGAAGAGTTCACCATTGTCGTTCATTTCACCGAGGGCCTCACGACCCATGGTGAGTTCTCTTCCTGTGTTGTCTCCTCCCAGCTTCGCATTCATGTCGCCCATCAGGATTTTGATATCGCCATTTGGGACGTTGTCCATTATTGCTTGTAGTTGTCTGTAGAACGCCTCCTTCTTCTCTTGTTCTGAGACGTTTGTAGGCGCATAGCATTGAATGACTGTAACTTTCCTTCCTTTTGAGTTGAACCTGGCTGTCATTATCCTGGAGGAGATTGGTTCCCACTGCATGAGAGCTTTGGTTGCTGTTGGTGACATCATGATGGCCACTCCCTCGGTGTGCTCATGGTTGTCCTCTGGGTGGCCGGAATAGATTACTGTCTCTCCAGTAGGTAGTTGGCACCTTCCAGTTCCGTTCCATCTGCTTTCGCAGATTCCCAACACTTCTATTCTGTACCTTCTCATTTCAGCGGCTATCTGGGCAGCCTTTCCAGTTTCGTACATTGTGCGAACATTCCAGGTACCCATCCTTACTTTTGCTTTCATCGAAAGAAGGCACATCGGCTGACTGGCTTCCCGAAGGCTTTCACCAGCCTGCGTCATTTCACTTCCCCGATTCCAGCGAAAAGTAAGGCTATTGCTTATGTTTTTAGAATTTTTAATATATTTATTCGTTGAAGTTTCTGTAGCGATTTGGTTGTTTTACAGGGGTGGAGTTGCTAGCACCACGCCCCAACCCTCCCTCTTTACCCGGGCTTGGGACCGGCTAGAAAACTAGTAAGCTAGTAGCCTAGCAAGCTTGTATCTGGCGAGGTTCCAAGACTGTATGGTCTACCGAAAATACACAAAGCTGGAGTTCCACTTCGCCCTATCTTGGATATGTCTGGATCGCCCTATCATCCAGTGGCTGGGTGGTTAGCTGAAATCCTCGAACCAGTCAGGGGGCAACTATCTAATCATTCCTTTCAAGACACCTCCCAGTTTGTTGAATGTATACAGGATATAAATTCGTCGAATAAACAAATGTTTTCTTTGGATGTAGAATCCTTATTTACGAACGTTCCACTGACAGAGACCATATGTTTTATATGCAAATATATTGAAGACAACAAATTGAATATAGGGATACCCACTACAGATCCTAAAGAACTACTTTTGAGATGTACATTGAATGTACAGTTTACTTTCAATGAAACAATCTACAGGCAGAAGGATGGTATTGCGATGGGTTCTCCCTTGGGTCCTCTCCTTGCAGACGTTTTTATGTCCAGTCTAGAAAATGGTTCCCTGAAGCCTATAATCCAAAGCTTTCAAATGTATAAAAGGTATGTAGATGACACCTTTATTATTTGTAATAGTGATTGTAACCTGAATAATATATTAAATGTATTTAATGAGTGCCATCCTGAGATAAAATTCACACTCGAAACGGAGAACGAGTCTAGCATTCATTTCCTCGATGTGAACTTATCAAGAAGGACCGATGGAACTCTGAAGAGATCGATTTATCGTAAGCTGTTATGGAATGGTCAACTGACAAATTTCTACAGCTGGGTACCCATTGGTCGAAAACGAAACCTGGTCCGGTCGCTTGCCACTCGTATTCGGCGCATATGTAGCACTGATACTGTGGAAGATGAGTTATACACTTTGAGGAAAATCCTAATGGAAAATGGATTTCCACCACGTTTTATAGATAAGAATATACATTCAAAGCCTACAAAACGTGACTTATCAACCGCTCCCAAGAAAATACTTTACATGAGCTTGGAATTCAAAGGGGACTTAGCTTCCGATATCATGAAACGAAGGATATCACAGTCCCTGAAAAGAACATTCCCTGCTGCCTCTCTGAGAATAGCTTTTACTAGCCGACCATTATTGTTCAATAACCTGAAGGACAAGATCCCAATGTTGACCAACTCTATGTGCGTTTATCAATTCACCTGCTCTTGTGGAGCTAGGTATATCGGTCGTTCGACTCGAGTTTTGTCCAAGAGGGTGCAAGAACATTATCCTGCATGGCTACGAAAAGGTGGAAGTGGAGCAATAAGAAGCGCGATCATTGAACATCTGGTCGATAATGATCACCCTATCTCTATAGCCTCTGTCTTTAAAGTCATCTACAAGGCAAAGAGCAATCTACCCAAATCCCTACGTACCCGACTCATCTGTATTGCTGAAGCTTTGGCTATCGAAACAGAAAAGCCAGATCTCTGTGTACAGAAAAAGTTCGTTCAACCCCTCCAACTTTCATGGTCTTAATCCCTCTATGCTAAAATATGGTAATCCCCAATCATATTTTAGCTCTACCAATTTTTCATTTTTTCATTTTGTTTATTCAATTTGTATACTCTTCCTTATTAAGTCAATTGTTATTATTACTATTCTCACTTTGAACTGTCCCCGGTATTATTTCACTTGTTCCACTTGTCATTCTAAATCAATTCTTTTTTACAACGATAAATTCTATGCTATTAAATTTCACACAATATTACGTAACGTTTTTGTTTTATTCGATTTGTCTACTAATCCTATAATTGCACACCCTTTTTCAAGTTCTATCCCTCCTATGAATTATTCTATATATGACATTAATCTGCTTTGCCACTTGACATTTAACTACGATTATAATCACAAACATTTTAGTTTTAATTGAACTTCATATTATTATTATTATTTTATGCATTCACACCTAAGATTCAATTCCCTCACCGGATATAACTTCTTAAAAACCATACATATATACGACTGTACAGCTTGATGATAAATTCGTTGAAAAGAGTCTCTTCGCTGAATCACTTGTTTTGATTTTCTAAATTCATTAGATATCAGTGATTAGTGATTAAATACTTCTAATCAATAATAAATTCCCAAACAAGTTGACTTTCACGTTTTGTAATCAGCGCATATCAGACTACTTTGTAAATCCTTAATGTTTAGGGTTTAAATTCAAATGTCCGTTCACCCATTCGTAGTTTTTTTTCACTTCCCTTAAATTTTGTTTTTTTATATTATGGTTATATTCATACTACTTCTTGAAAGGTACATCTCATTCTTCTCTTACATGCCAGTTGTCATGCAATAACAGACAAATACTACAGGATTACTTTGAAGAAACCCAAGAATATAAAATTTCATGAAATCGTCCATTAATTAAAATGCAAGCACTGATGGTTTGTTACTTGAATTCTGATTTCTGTATTCAGAGCGAAGTCCTTCATATTGTCATAATCATGACCTTTTCACAAAATGTATAAATTTTAAAAAGTCGATGCACTCCCCATCATAAATTGCACCATGTTATGCTTTTTCACTCACTGACTGTATATTTACGCAAACGCTTAAGATTTCAGATTTTCTTATATATATATCTTGTGAGAAATTTCCTGAGGATAGTCTTACTCTGAGACAATAGCTTTGTTCTATAGTTTGTTCTTTCTTCTGTGACTTGATTTACTCGACAACTAGAACTTTTATTCTTCAGAATCACTATAGTTGAAAATAGACCTATTTATTAAATTACAGAGATATTTATATCTTAGGTTTCAACCACTATTGTATAATATAGATGGGGTGGTTTGTATTAAAGTAAATGCACATTCGTCAATATTTCAGCCAAAAATTCAAATCCACTGTAAGAAAAATAATGTTACTATCTGGGTGGTCAAAATTTAGAGAATCGGAATGGAAATCCAAATGCACTACATAATGGATGATAAGTCAACTTGAAAGAACTGTTAAGTTATTTTAGCGGAGTCAGTTTGTCCACACTCACTCTGAATCTCAGCCTCAGATGGCCAACTTAATTTACACAGAAAATCGCAAGCAGTGAATCAAAAATGAAGCTACATATATTACGTGGAATATCATTATTTTCTTAGAATGTTACAATATTCGTTTAACAATGATTGGCAAGCAAGTCCTTGAAAAGTATTCTATTTTTTTATTTTAATTTTTATTATTTTGTTTTGTTTATTTTTGATTACAGCTTGATTCCACACCGTATATTTGGTACAAGTATGAAATTTTCAGCATGGATATCGGTAGCCCAAATTTTGCATGCCGACCATTGATATCAGGTGTGCTTCGTCGGCAGGGGATAGAATCCCAGACCATATGCATTCAAGTGTCGCAAATCTAACCCTGAAACCCTAACCAAAGGATACATCGTTAACTACTTACCAAACACCTACTTCAGAAAAAAAAACACCAACACTCGACAGGAATGTTCCACTAGCTTCTAACTACAGTATCTTCTTAAACAATCTAAAGAATAATGCAATATAGGAATAAATAGGGACAAATACACTAAAGAAAGTGAAAGAGACATCTGGGTTATATATCTGTCGTTCACTCAGTGTTTCATAATATATTGTGTATTATAAGAAACGGCCACTATGAAGAAAGTGTTGGGGAATTATATAAATTCATGAGTATTTTATTGGTATGTAATTATAAATATATGGGGAAAACAATTAATTCGTACGTGACTAAACTACTAGGCTTGATTCAATGGTTTCTAAGCTTCTTTAGTTCAGCTTCGGCTGATTAACATTCTTAAGATCCTTGAATCCTTTAACAGTTTTCAAAGAATAGTTCCATTCACTACTGAAAAAAGAAATAGGATTCATGCAGGAGAAAATCATGAGTATAAGCATGTAAAAAACTTTATTTGAATAATGACTGTTGATATTTTCAGTCACACTTATTGACTTTAACGTTTATTTATGCTTCGGTTCCTTTTTAAACATCAATGTATTTAGTCTAAGGATACTTTGTTATCTGTGCTGCAGTTGACCGCTTCTAAAATTATTTTATATCTATGGTCTTTTGAACGATTCCGTCTTTATATTTTAGTGACTAAAATCTCAAAAAACAAAACTTTCAATAGATTTAAGTGAATTTTAAATTTTCCCGTCGATTGATTTGCCTGAAGTGCTTTGTTTCAGGGTGACATGTCGGCTTCTTGTGTAGATGCTTCGATGATGTCTGGGCATTTAATTAGAATTTAATTGGTGGTTGGTGCTAGGACAAATACTCACCGATGATATTCTCTAGTGGTCGCGCTATAACGCAAATTAGCAGAAGCTAGAATTCATGGGGCATTGGACTGGGTCGCAGTGGCTTAATAGTATACGAGCACACCTTGTAACTGGTTCTGAACCCTAGTGGGCGTGTGCCGCTGAAGAGTTCCTAACTGGGTCGAAGCAGCTATCCAGTACTCCCCAAGTGGCTTTCCAATGGTTCTCTAACTGATGTTACTTCATGATGAAATCCTATATCCAATCAAATCTCTACAAACCATCACTTGAATACTGGTTTTTGTCTAGTGAATTTGTACTCTGATCACATAATGAAGGTATCAGATTTGCTAGACTGCATCACATAAGGCCTCAAACGACAGTCATTTTAAATTCGTTTAAATTTTTCTAATTTATTATAAGTATAGTTTCAAGAGTTTAAATAAAAACCTGAATTATGAGAATTAATTGAAACCATTCGTATAAGCGAATTTGTGAACTTCGTTAATCAATTTGTTATTTTCATATGACTGACCATCAAATGAAGATTGATGGAAGGCACAACGGTTAAGACGCTCGCCGACCATGCACATGGTCTGGGCTTCGAGTCCCGGCCGGCGC
The DNA here is from genome assembly GCA_944472135.2 of Trichobilharzia regenti. NCBI lineage: Eukaryota > Metazoa > Platyhelminthes > Trematoda > Strigeidida > Schistosomatidae > Trichobilharzia > Trichobilharzia regenti. The sequence goes on from OX235263.1 coordinate 29,458,046, forward strand.
ACACCTTTACCTCGCTAAGCCAGAAATAATGCTGGTAAAGAGGAAAGGTTGGGTGTGAGGCTAGCAACCCCATCCTGTAAAAAATCAACACTGCTACGAAATCTTCAAACCTATAGCTTGGAGCCCTATGTTCCACTGGGAACGTGAAGGAAAAAAAAAGATAACTACAAGTGAATTAATCCACTAATTACCTCATAACTTGACTATAACAAAAACCTAATGCTTTTAAATGCATAGTACTTTGTTTTGTGAAAAATATTCATAGATTAAAGTTATATTTAGCCCTTACATAACAAGTCCGACCACGGGTTGATGTCACTTTGACTTTAAATAAATCCAATCCCTACAAGCTAACTCTTGAACATTGACTAACAGTTAGAAAAACTTGCTGAAAACACATAAGGTTTGGGTGCCAATCTCGTTCAGTTAGTGGATGTTTCAACAATATGCACTGGTAGTCTAGAGAGGGATCTAGATTGTGGAGGCCTGTATACATGACTGCCATTCAGCTACAGGGACAGAATTCATTCGGTCATAATTCAAGAAATATATTCACGGAGATCTTATATTATCAGTGAGTAATCACCCTCATGCTTGACTTGTTAGATCCAACAGGTGACAACATTACAGGAATATAAGGGAAATTCATCTTGAAATCAAACATTATTCACTTCCATTTATAGAAAAATCTACTTTGAAACCTGTCAAGACGAACAAACTAAGTCACTAAGATCCAGGGTTTCTATTTTATAATCCTCTTGGAAAATATACGCATCAAACTAAAACTGATTCGATGCATTATTTGTTAAAACATTGATAACACCAACACTTCTCGTGAATTTGTTACTCTTGAAATTATATTTTGAAATAAAAGATTAGAACATTTCCACAATTGAAAAAAAATGAGGAAACCCACATTTAGCTAAACGCAAATTCAACTTCTTGTAACTATATTCCACTTTATATGATGGAAGGTGACTAGCAGTGGAATCTAGAATATGCATTTCTTTTTATTTGGGACTCGTTAATTGCATATACCCACGATCTCCAGTGTTTGATAGTGTTCCCACTGAATTAGGTGCTGGAATCGAGTTCCAGTCACTAGGATTGAAGGCACATCCAGCTAACTAGTATTAAATAGGCCAAAATGCATATCCTGCATCCCAGTGCTACTCACCAACCCCCCCCAAATAACATCATGTCAGTCCTCAAACGTCGTTGAAGTATCCGCACTAGGATCTGGTATGTCAATAGAGTCCGAACATTACCGTCCAATTTAAACAACCACAGAGAAATACAAAGTTAATTTAAACAAATTAATTCCACTTTCATTGTTACGTAACTGGTGGTTCCAATTTTGCTTGAAATTTTCTTACACCACCGTTTTGACAGAAGATAAAGGACGGTATATTATAACTCGAATAAAATTACATTTTATTGATAAATAACAATTAAACAGAGAATATTCTAATCACCTCTTCGTTCAACAATCCTATGGTACTCTGCTAATTATTGTTCCATTTAATGTCTAGTAATCAGGACTAATGCACATGGTCCGGGATTCAATACCCGGCCACTGGACGCACTCCTTTACCTCGCTAAGCCAGAAATAATGCTGGTAAAGAGTAAAGGTGGGACATATGAGGCTAGCAACTCCATCCTGTAAAAATAAACACTGCTACAGAGACTTCAAGCCACTAGCTTGAAGCCCCATGTTCCGATGGGAACGTGAAGGAAAAAGAATCAGAACTAATTACAATTAGTTCCTTTTCATTCTACTCTTTTAACTGAGTGAAATCAAGCTGACTAAACTGAACAAATAAGAATTCCTGCTTCTTTGTTATTTTCTCCTAGATCAGTATGGATATTGTGGTTTTGTGTGTTGTGTGTGTTTATTCGTGCTTTATTCAGTCAGCTTGTTTACAGATTCTTTTTTTATTTCCGGTGGTTTTAGAAATAAAATAGATGCAAATCTTTCATCCTTGATAGACTTTCTTAACATTATAAAAGTGAAGGTTGTATATTTTTTTTATTGTAGTAAAAATACCTACTCAGTATGTTTATTTTTTGTCGAGAACTGGAACTCTGGGCTCTCCTTTAGTTAGTAATGAAGACAGAATGCTTATTACTGCATTTTTCTCTACTGGTTCATTGTTCCTTGTATTTAGTTTTTTTCTTTCTTTAAAAGTAATCTGATTGAAAATTAACAACATCATGCATCATATTCTGATGTAAGACTGGTTGGTTGTCAGTAGTTTGGTTGTCTTGATTGACATCAATGCCACTGGGGAGGGGTAAATTTAAATTCTGATTGGTAAATTATGACATACATTTCCTTCCCCTTAGTTAATAATTAAGTAACTAATTAACACAGTAATACAGAAGGTAAGTTGCGGTAAGCAATCACGTTCAGACAATAAGTCCTAAACACAGGAGAACTTGTTTTCCTAATTTACCATCCTGAGAAGGATGTTGAAGGTAGTTAGTAGGACCAGGGTGTAAAACTCAGTCAGCTCGTCACTACATTAGTATAAAGGTATCTGAATACTTGCGAAAAATGGTCTAAAACCATGCTCTCCGACACCCAACACCCGCTCTATTCCCAAATCTCTCCTTGTATCTCATCAGGTAGAATCAGAAATCAGTACGAAATAATATATGCTCGTACAACCAAGTATAGGAATTCAACGATACCATATTTGGCCAGCCCGTGTTCTAAGTGACAGAGACAGTGTTAAGCCTATGACTTGCTTTGTCGTCAATAACAGGATTTTTGGCCCTTTTATTTCTCCCTCATTCTCACTTATTTGTATTCTATAGTGAACAACCTTCTTAAACATACTTAGCTACCTAAAATTATTATCACTGGCTTACTTTTTTATTCTTTATTCTATTCCTTCTTTTGTGTATCTACTGGTCCCGACTACATTATCACTATGAGTATTACAAAATTGTCCTACCAATAACCATCATGTAATGTTAGTTTCGTGATTGTTTTTTTTGCTCGGTAATATTAACTGACAATCTTGGTTGTGAACGCCGTTATCATCTTCCTAAAATTTTTGTATTATGCGCGATTTCTCACACTACCACTACAAACACCGCATTAGAGCTGACAATAAAAAAACCCTGAAATGTTTATTTTATGATTGTTTAGTGTTGTTCAATCAAACTAACTGATCATCTTAATAACATTTCATAACTTCTTGTATTGTTTTTTGTTTTTGATTACAGCTTGATTCTACACTGTATTTTTGGTACAAGTATGGATTTTCATCATGGATATCGGTAGCCCAAATTTTACAGGCCGACAATAGATATCAGGTGTGCTTCGTTGGCAGTGAATCGAACCTCGGGCCATGTGCATGGTCGGCGAGAGTCCTAACCACTGTGCCACCGACGATGATTATAGCTGTTACTGTTCACCACACATACACATATCATAGCTTCCATTACCGAATACTGAAATATTATTTATTATTGCTGTTTGTTTTCCTTTCTACTTGGTATTCTTTTGCATATTTTGTTATTTCTTTTGTTGTCGTTTTTTTCTATATTTATTTTTTGTAATACTCCTTTTAAATGTCCGATGAAATTAGATGCAATATTGTAGATATGTGCTGAAAATTTCACACTGTACCACTAGTACTGTTTCTGGAATAAAGCAAATTATTATTACTATTATTATTTACCATTACTAAATACATATCCAAAAATGAAAGCCAACTGTCTGTTGGACAATACTTACACATCAACAGTAGAAAATCAATTTTATCAAATTGAACAATAAGTCAGAAAGTTTTAGTATTTCTCAGTGTAGGGAAAACAAAACAATGTTGTTTTTACTGACGTTTCACATTTTGGTACTAATAGCTTTATCAAAGTATTATTACATCAGAATTTGCAAAATCTCATTATGCGTAATTTTTTGCGTTATCAAGTTGGCTAATTGGTAAAGATAAGGAAACCAAGTTGGATTTGATAAATGTATAAAATTATAAAAGTAGTGTGTGTTTACATAGTGAAATTGCTTATCCCATCCGTGCTGATTTTGTCATTTCATGGAGGTATAGGTGTTGTAATCAGGTCAAATTCTGTTTTGGTCAGTTATTCCTATTCAGGCAACTGGGATTCCATTTGATATGAAGTGCTTCTGATGATTATTAGACGTTCTTTGTGATTTCTGAGATTTTTCTGGATTATTTTGATATTGTCAGAATCAATTTTGTATCCTGATTCTATAGCGTGTAGACCTATGGCTGATGACTTTTCAAACTTTTCTCGTTCAACTGGATTTCTTAGTGGTCGAACAGATGCTCAACGGTGTTCATTTCTTCTGATTTTAATTTCTTGTGATGTTTGTCTGATGTATATCACATCACATTCCAAGCATTTTATTTTGTAGACACAATAAGATTGAGAATCCTTAGGGATTTAGTCTTTTACATGGACAGAGTCGTCTTGTAATGTGTGTCTGATGTTTTGAAGAAAACTCCGATGTTGTGCTGACTGAGTACTCTTCTGATATTGTCTGACGTTTCTGGTCTATGTGGAATGAGAACTGTCGAGGTCCATGTTTCCGGAATAGGTTTTGAACCATATTTAATGTCAGTATTGATTTTTTTGATAAAGTTCTTTGGGTAGCTCTTTTATCTAGAGAATTTCAGTAATGTTTGATATATCTTCTTCAATTTCCTTCTCATCCGGTTAGCAAAGAGCTATAATATTAACCCATTATATACTATCGCTATATACCGAAATTGTGTACATATTATTTTCAAATCCCTATTTGCACAGATATTCCATGTTGTGCTACTTCTGACCTTCATAAGGTGTTTCTTTGTGTTCCTTTCATGTCTTCCATGTTTCTTCGTAACGTTGAATCATTTGGTGACACCAGTCGATCTCTCTGCTACTTGATATTTTTATGCCAATGAACTTCTCTTTATATACTACTTATAAATCTTATCAGGAGTACATGTCACAGACTGATTCGTGATGTAAACTTTTATGAGAATACTGAATGGATAAATTAATTCTACAGTGAAGTGAAAGAGAAGACTTAGATTCAGAAATTCTCGTAAAATGACTCTATAAATAAAAACCTGATAATAACTTTTTTCCATAGTTGGTTTGTACGGATTAGTTTTATTTTTACGAGTTTGACCACGGATTGATATCAGGTAGAGAGAGATTGAAAACCAGCACTGGAGTACTGAACAGCTAGCTGTTTCATCCTAGTTTGAGAATCATCGGCAATACGCACCCACTGGGGTTCGAACCCAGCACCTTCTGATGCTCGTTAGTGACTTGCTACAAGATGGAGTTTCCTGGAGTTTTAGGGAAAAGTTGTGACCAGTGAGGTCCATCCAGTCAAGCGCGAGGATGGATGTCCCACCGACGACACTGGTTGGGGTCGAAATAAATTACGAATTAGTAGAAGTTAGAATTCATGTGCTGGCCATTGAATTGGGTCCCATTAGCTGAATGCTATAAGAGCTTGCCTTGTAACCAGAAGGTGCTGGGTTTGCAACCCCAGTGGGTGCGTACTGCCGATGAATCCCAAACAAGATGAAACAGCTGTCCAGTACTCCCTGGCTGGTTTCCAATGGTTCTCTAACTGATAATAATCCGCGATCAACTCGTAAAATCAACTTTTTTGCTAACAACATTCATATCATCTGGATAATGACGATTGGTTTTACCTATTTTCCCTTAAATAGCTGATGTTTAATAACCTTGCCGTTTGAATGAAATGATACAATTCTAGATATAAAGATTAAGTATTTAAATCTGTCTACCGATTTCTTTTCGCTTCATTTAAACAAATAGTGTTTATGCGATTGAAAGTCATTAAAATGCTTTTAGTTAAAGTCCACAAAGCAAAGATTCTTAAGGCAAGAAAATAACTATATTACTTACAACAGGTGAAAATGAAAGCATAAAGAGCATGTCTAAAATCAGTTCACACAAAAACAATCAGAATCATGTGTTACCTACTTGCATATTGTTTCCTTGGTTTTCAGAAACTTTTATGTAGAATGCCTTGAATAAAAGTTTTATTTGCAATACTGTACCTGGTTGGCACCGGTTATTACAAAGGTAACATTTAATATTCTCTGTGGTACCTTCAAATTAGAACAGATTTGTATTCACAGAATTCTTTATGACATTTGCAATCTGTTTAGAAGCCTAAGTGAATTAAACACACGTCAAAGATGACAGAGACGAATTCATAAATTCTGGTTTCTCACTTAATTTAATCATGTCTTACTTAGAACGTCGATGAGACAAGTGTCTTGGGGATGATTTATTTATTTATTTATTCAGATTTGTCCCTGCAGTCTCATTCTGTTTGACTGACTACCCTTCGTAGTACAGTGAAATTACATGTGTGCTTTTCGGTGCGACATTTGGAAAGAAACTAATCTAAAGAATAAAAGGTGCTAAGAATACAATGCAGTGTTATTGATTTCAATTAGAAAACTACAGTTGCTCTGAAAGTGGTGAGTTAGGCTTTTCTGCGAATGATAACTGTTTACAAAATACAACTACCCTATTGCCAGCAGTTTAGGTGTTAATAGTTCACTTCACTTTGACTATTTTATACGAATTCGGCTGACATCTCTTGTGCGAATAAGATATAGATTATCATAATGCACCACATGTCCTTTTATTTCTTTTCTTTCATTGCTCTGAGTCCCGAGTGAAGCATAGGGCTTCAAGGTTGATCTTTGAATTCTCAGTAGTGGTAGTATTTTTTACATGGTCAGGTTGCTAGCCTTACACCCAACCCTTCCTTATTTACACGGTTTACTATCGAAAAGTAAATAAGACAGGCTTAGGAGCGTGTAGGAGTGAGATTGAACCCCAGACCACCAGCATGGTTGACAAACATTCTACCGTTAGACCATTGATGCCACATAACGCCTGCGTTACCATTTAATAGACGTAACCCCCCCCAGTCAAACTTCCCACCTGACATGGTCTTCAGAATGGGTCACACATCACAACAAGAGTCAAACACCACAGTCTGCACCACGATTTATCTGACATGAGCATGACACCGACACAGCCAGCGTTAAACCACGTTGGCCAGCACGTGCTTCCCACCAAAATGCCATTACTTTCCCGTTTCAGTGAATAATTAAAGAAACAATGACAGCAATGGTATTTCACTGATGCCAGGCACCGAACCACCCAGCTCCCACCTATTCTATATCCGTCATGTTTCCTCACAAAGTTGGACAACATTCAAGCTCAACAGAGTTTTCTTTCCCAGCTAATTCTGCCAAGCTTGTTCCCTTGGCTGTGGTTCAGCTAGAAAGTAGATGAGGACATTGGGAGTCTCGTTAATCCACTCATACGCATCACTATTTGCAACGTCTGTGTTTGCCTATGTCGTTCCATAACAACCGCTAATGCCGTTGCCAACAACAGGACAGGGAGAGGGATCGAGCATTTTGCAACGCAAGCAGAGTTAGTTATTGTAAAGCGGGGTTTCCACTCTTTCTACTCGATTATTTATTTGCTAATCATTTATTATTTCGAACCGAGTCAGACCAGACCCCTTGATGCCTCCCCTAGGCGTTATCCCGGGATATGAAAGCAGGAACATCCTCATAGTACGCATGTACAATGGAGACGTCCTAACATGCTTCATGGCAACAAAACCCACCACCAATCCACGATTCATAAAACCCAGTTTCATCACATTATCTCGGTAGACAGCGTATACCCTCACGAAATCTGCTCTGTTAGGGTAGCCAAGATAGCATTGTAACAACAAAAGACAAGGGTCAGGCAACAGATCGTTTATTAAGGAAAATCAACACATATTTATAGATTTTAATGTACATTACTGTAGATTATTGTTAGTAGAAAACACAGTCTTCTGATTAGTTGTTTCTCACAGAAAGTTGACCTTTCATCTCTTTGTGACTGTTTCTTGAATGTCAGATCATCTATATGCTAACTGTATCCGCCTACGAAAAGTCTTTGTTCCTATTTTTCTCACGACCAATATTGGGGACATAAACCTTGGCGTAAATTAATGTCTACCAATTTGGCTAGCAGCCAGCTGTCACCACAGTATGACCCATACTAGACGTCCTCCATACTACGGCCTCCAACCTTTGCTACTACATCTACTCGTCCCTTCCCGTGGCTTCTTACCCACATAAAGCTTAAAAGGCAGATGGGATACTGGCAGAGGGTCGGGAAAAACAGTGCAGTCTGTATTTCAAAGATGACGAGAAATATGGCAGCCTTAGGAGAGTCATAGTTACGCCCCGTCTACCTGCGCTTATTAAGACTTCAGAGTTCCCAAACACTGTCTGAATAAATGTCATGGATCACTGAAAGAATTATAATATGATTTGAGTTTTAATTTATTTTGTGGTAATGATAAAATATGTGAATTAAACTTAAACTACAAATTTGCAATAGTTGTAGTTATTACTTGTCTTCATAAATTTCACAAGCTTTCAATTATGAAGTGTCTTGTTATAATTTTTTGAATTAATCACTTTGAGACTTTTTTTAAAATTCACATATTCATTTAGCAAAATCATTCAGTCTACTTATTTATGCATGAGAAGTTAACAGACAGTTTTGTCTACTAAGTGTTTTTCATGGACTTGGTGATTATAATAATAATAACATTAATAAATAATCAGTACTATGTCTGTACAAATCAGCTTAACCCTTAAAGGTCTCAGCCTTTAACAAAATACTATACTTCCTGCTATTTCGTCTTTCTTTTAAAGAACTGGAAGCGTTGAGTGTGTGATGTACAGATTCTGACAATATGAATTCTCTCTACACCAAATGCAAACGACAGTCGGAAACGTGAGTAAAAATGATATCAGGATTTCATCATGAGCTGACATTAGTTAGAGAACCATTGGAAAACCTGCAGAGAGTACTGAACAGCTGTTTCGTCCTAGTTTGGAACTCTTCATCAGTACGCGTACTGCGTAACCAATCAAATCCCTACAAACTAACACTTGAATAAAAATGGTATCGTTTTGTTTATCATTCATTGAAAACTGCCAAAATGTGTTTGGTGATTTCATCAGGATATTTCATATAGCGTATATTGTTCTGTTACTTTTCTGGCAGGATGCAGTTTCTTAAGCCAGTCTAGTAGTGGATATATTTACCAATATCAGATGTACAAAATGTCATAAGTGCTAAATCTTATTTAATAAGGTATTTTTTATTGAAAATAAGCCTCTTGTGATAATATCTAAACGGGTTAGATGACTGGTAAAATCAATGAAATAAAAAATGATCTCTTATTTCATCCGGAAGATGTATCCTTTCCTGCTTTATTTAAACTAAGTGAATCTGGAGGACTGAAGTTTACATTTTATTCCTCTTAAGGCTGAGTAATGAACCAATGCAATACACCTACAGGTCACAAGAAGTGGCTATTACTGATTCGTCGGCAAATGACTTAACAGTCATTGACAATGTACTCCAGACTGCCTCACTCTTCTTAATTTTGTCTAAAAATTACCCAATAAAACGACTAGATCTGAACGTTTTTCTATTGACAGAAAACTAGGTAAATGCAGTCAGTAGATGCTTAAATGGAGATTATGAAATGGGCATAAACAAGTATTACGACTTCTTCATAAACTTACACTTTCATTCACCTGGAAAGCAAACAGACGACTGTCCACTGAAATCAAGTTGAACACCAAGTTTTCTGCTCTTAAGCTCAGCACTACGATTAGTGAACTATGACACTTGGATTCATGTATGACATACATCCTAAATCCCAGATACCTTAGATTTAGGTGGTTAAGCTTACTGCTGGTGGCCTAATTTCAAGATTCTAAGAACGATGTTTCTCTGGCTTAAGTCAACAGTATTAATAGGAGAATTAGTTAAAAAGAAACTCTCTTGAGAATAGTACCGACGAAAGGTGAATGATGAACAGAAGAACTTCGTCAGCTTTTAGAAACATGTGACCAGGCAGCTTTCTGGCTACCGAAGTCGTGGAAATACAAAAGAGAATATTTTTTTCATGAAGACAAAGACTATGAGACAGCTATTTCATTCGAGTTACACACAGTCTATTTGCGTGTGGAATATCATCAGAGTAGCAACTGTCATTTAGGTGTGGTATCGACGTTGCACGTGAAGTCACCTGTGCGATCCCGTTTCAGAGTGACAATAATTTAAAGAATAGAAATGAGATAACACACTCTTATTTCTGACTATAAACTCATTCTGAAATACATAATAGCTTCTAAAATTATTAGTGAGATTACATTGACCTTTCAGTATACAAAGCAATATATAACCGTTTCAATAGAATAAGGGTTAATTATGGCCTTTAATCAGCCTAAAATGAAATCCAAATTTAACACTGTTTGTTTCATTCCATATTAGATAAGTTCATTTTAAATATCAGACAATGATAACCTCTCCCAGTTTATTAGCCGGTGCCAAGCCTGGTTAAAGATGGAGGGTTGGGCGTGGGGCCAGCGACCATACCCCACAAAACCAATCAAAATGCTATTTCTTTTGTTCTTTAATCAGTCGGTGGCACAGCGGTTAGGACGCTCGCCGACCATGCACATGGTCCGGAGTTCAGTCTCCGGTCACCGACGCACTCCTTTACCTCGCTAAGCTAGAAATAATGCTGGTAAAGAGGGAAGGTTGGTCATGAGGCTAGCAATCCCATCCTGTAAAATTAAGCATTGCTACAGAAACTTCAAGCCTCTAGCTTAAGGCCCTATGTTCCACTGGGAACGTGAAGGAAAAAATCACTCTTTTAAATTTATTATCTGTTAATGTTCATCTCAGCCGATAAAACTAACATTCAGACAATGTGATTCCATTTGGTAGAAATAATTAAAACTCAATGTTTTCTCCACCTTAACTTACCTAATAAATTATAATTATTACAGGAAGTTTAAAAATATTTTTTCTTCTTTCAGCGATGCTCTAAGTTTGTGCGTGAGCACCACAACATCCTGATATGAGGTCCCTAAACGGTAAATTCCTACGCTTGCACTATCCCTCAATTGATATCCCTTTAAATCCTTATTATTATTTCCTTGAGCTCCAAGAAGAGAATATGACTTTAGAAGCGCACTTCAACTAAACGTGGTTCTCCGCTACCACTTTCAAATGGCTCCTTCGTTTCCTTTTCCCATGATCCCCTTCACTTCACTGTCAAACCTCTAACTAACTAGGGTTCCGACCGAGGACCTGGCGTTTGATATCATTTGAATGTCTCCTTGGAAACTTTTGGCCACTAAGCCTTTTAACCTAAGTATGGTGAAGTAAACCTAATCACCAAAGAGGAGAGATAAGTCAAACAATGGGTTGATCACTTCAAAGGATTCTTAGATCGATCATGACCTGCAGCTCGAGCAGAAATGCCACCAACATCACACACAGAACTGCCTGTCAGTGGACAACAACCCACCACGAAAAGCGAAAATCTTGGATTCGATGAAACTACTGAAATCAGAGAAGGCAGCAAGACTAGACGGAATCCACTGCCTCCGGAAGCACAGGGTTTGTTAAGAAGGAAGGGTGGCTACCGATTGGAAGAAAGGCTGGCTACCTTGTCAAGCTGCCAAAGAAGGGTAACTTAATATAAGGGTAACTTAACCCTCACTCTGCAAAAACTGGAGTAGCATACTGCTCTTGTCCAAGCCAATTAAAATAATATGTCACATTAACCTGGAGAGAATAAGAGATGCACTGAATGCTGAACTCCACCAACCGGAACAAGCTGGATTCAGAGAAAGTAAATCATATGCTGGTCAAATCGCAACTCTACGCGTCGTCATCGAACAAAGCATAGATTAGCAGTCAAACTGTGGTGAGAGCTGGCTGTTAGCCAAAATTGCTGGACACTAATTCACGTAAATGTTTATGTCCCAAATATTGGTCGTGTGTAGGCAAATACAGTTAATATATAGATGTTCTGACAGTCAAGAAACAACCACAAAAAGAGATGCAAGGTTAACCTTCTGTGAGAAACAACCAGTCAGAAGACTGTTTCTCTGCTAACAATAATCTGTAATATGTACATGAAAATCTATAAATATGTGTTGATTTCCTTAATAAACGATCTGTTGCCTGACCCTTGTCTTCTGTTGTTACAAAACCTCCACCTCACTTTCATCGACCTCGAAAAGGCCTTTGACAGTGTTGGCCAGGAAGTAATTTAGAACTATGGTGTACAATGCCCAAATCTTTATCAACCTCATTCAACAGCTGGCCACATGACAATGTCACGTGTCAGATGATCCACAACGGAGTACTCAATGAGGTATTCGAAGTGAATAGAGGAGCATGACAAATTGGCTGCCTATTATCACCGATGATATCCTTAATTGTGGTGGACTGGATTATGCGTCGGATTGTTGGGGGCGAGGAGTCAGGAATACGCTGTACCACCGATAAGAAGACTCCAGAAAATCTAGATTTCGTGGACGATTTATGTCAAGTGTCATATGCGTTGGAATACTTGTAGGAGTAAACCATCACACCGGCTGAAGAGGCAGGTGAACACAGAGAAGATGGAAATGATGAAAGTAACCAACCAACTGCAACAATAACTATCTACAGGAGGAATTTGAAAGAGGTCGATTCCTTCACTTATCTAGGTGGAATCGTTTTTACTACAGGCAATAGTGCGGATGAAGATGTCAAAACCGATCAAGATCCAAAAGGTAAGACAGAAATTCATCACTCCGAAGTCAGTTTGGGAATCATCTACACTTAGAGTAAAAAAATTCGCATTTTGAAGTTAAGTCAATTATTCTAGATGGATCAGAAACTCAGCCATCGCGTAAGCAAAAGCATTTCCAACCGGCTACAAACTTTCATCAACGGCTGCGTTTAATAGCCTCATACCGAAGAATTGTCAACAAGAAACTCTGGGTAGAAACCAAAAAAGGACCTATTATTCAACAAACATTCCGAAGAAAATGAAGATGAATTTTCAAGTATTGGTTTTGTAGGGATTTTGTGTGTTTAGACGGAGGATTTCATCATGAGCCGACATAATTTAGAGAACCATTGGAAAACCTGAGAGTAGTGGATAGCTGTTTCATCCTAGTCTGGGACTCTTCAGTAGTACGCACCCACTCCATTGCCGTTCGAACCCAGGATCTTCTGGTTACAAGGCTAGCGAGCTCGTAGACCATTAAAAGCCACTTGGTCCCGATCCAATGGCCCATGAATTCCAACTTCTGCCGATCCACGGTATAGCGCGACCACTTCGTAATGTCTTCTTCGATCAGTAAGTGTCCTCACCGTCGACCTGCTGTACCCTACTGGTCACGGCTCCCACTAGAACCTTAGATGCTGGGTTCGAGCCTTGGGGTTGGTGCGCACTGATAGAAAGCGTCCCAAACTAGGACGAAACAGCTGTCCAGTACTCTCAGGTTTTCCAATGGTTCTTTAAGTGTTGTCAGCTCATGATGAAATTCTCCAACCAACCATAATGAAGATGAATTGAACAGGCACACTGAAGACAGCATTGGATGGCATGGCGCAAGGCCCTTTTGGGGAACCTGAGTGGGTGACATGGAGTAAATCGTGACAGGAAAAAATGGGAGACCATAGACAGTCGTGGGGCCAGAGTAAGAGGACCACAAAGAATAGGATAAAGTGGGGATGTGCTGTTGAAATCCTATGCTCCACTCAGAACTCAAGGAAACAGTAACAATAATAATTTTGAATCGTCTGAAATTATTATCAAAGTTTGAGAAAGCTGGTTCAAGTTGTTAGTTATTTTATATTCTGAAAGGTCCAATATTCAACACTGACTTTTTATCAATATAGTCTTCCTTTCATCAAGGCTTATTTGTAAAATAAATGGTACAGTTTCAAGTTATATATATTTCTAGATTACTTAATGACTTCAGGAATCGCTGCTTGTTTGGTTGATTAGTGATATATTTAACAAACAATTTTAAACTACAGAATGACAGGTTCCCAGACTCTATTAAGAAAGTTATCTGTTAAGTCAAATGAATACATCATGAAAGTCTTTGTCTATCCCGTTGTCAAACAGCTCAGGAGGTTTATAGCCATCAAATATATATATATATATATATAATTACATTATTATTATTGTTCCCTTGGGTTCCTAGTGAAACATTGAGCTTCAACTGCACGTCTTCCCTTGCTTCGCCGGTGGCACAGTGGTTAAGACCCTTGATGACCATGCACATGGTCCGAGGTTCGATGCCCTGCCGACGCACACTTGATATCTATGGTCGGCCCGCAAATTTCAACCTCTCCTAGACTACTAGCTTGCTAGTTTTCTCGCCGGTCCCAAGCCCGGATAAAGAGGGAGGGTTGGGGCATGGTGCTAGCAACTCCACCCTCAAAACTCAACCAAACCGCTACAGAAACTTCAATGCACAGATATATTAAAAATTCTAAAAATATAAACAGTAACCTTGTTTTTCGCTGGAATCGGGAAGTGAAATGACACAGGCTGGTGAAAGCCTTCGAGAAGCCAGTCAGCCGATGTGCCTTCTTTCGATGAAAGCAAAAGTAAGGATGGGTAAGTGGAATGTTCGTACAATCTACGAAACTGGAAAGGCTGCCCAGGTAGCCACAGAAATGAGGAGATATAGAATAGAAGTATATATATATATATATATTGTTCATCATAAACTTAAAAACCAACCCGTGACAGGCTTAATCCAGAAATTTTTTTTATTTAAAAATAAAGTATTAGTGATTAGAAAAGATTCCTAGGTGTAAACAAAGGCAGTGTTATTATAGTAGTTCTTACAATCAACTACAATTATGAAAATTGTAAAATCATTGAACATCGAAATTCACTCTTACGCTCTTATCTCTTCTAGTATATATATGTATAACAAGTCTATTGAAACTTCTCATGCTTATCCATCTACTGAATTAAACCTATAAAATTATGCATAAATTTAATAACAACAAGAACATAAGTACTTACTCATTATAATGATAAATAAAAGTTGAAGCAATGTTGTGTACTTAACAGATGAACAATTCATCATAATGATTATTGTTCACTTCTATTAATGTGTCTATATCTAGAATAAAGAAGTAAATTTAATTATTAATCATGTGTTAATTGTTTAATGTGGTGACTTTTTTTATAAAACTCTAATGCATAAATAAACAATTATTTAAATTTTAAATCTGATCATGAATTGACTACATTTAGAGAACCAGTGAGTATGGGACAGCGGTTTCGTCCTAGTTTTGAGACTTTTCATCAGTACGCATGACCCCTTTGGGTGTCAAGCCCAGTAGCTGCCGGTTACAAGACGCGCTAGTTAATCAGTTAACTACTAGGATGCAGCCCAATGAATTCTAGCTTCTGTCAGTATGCAATAATATTTAAATATTAGATCTTCCTTTTTATTGATTTATGTAACGGAGGTGATCAATTTATCATCATGACTAAAATTGAAAGGGAAGATCTCGGTTACATCAGGATTTAAAATCAATGAACTCCTACGCTCTACTATTTAACTTACCGGATACAGGTGTTAACTAGGCCATTAATTCACTCAACTAATGCAGATAATGTCCAGCTATGATACTTATTTGTCACCATATTGGTTGCCTTCAGTCACTGCTTATTACATCACAAGCAACCTACTAATTCAAGGTTACCTTAGATATTCTCAACGTATATATATACATATATATAAACTTTGGTAAATTTACTTCAATATTACTTTTGATAATTATGTGAAATAATTTCCTCGTAGAATTCAATCGTGTACTTCAAAGTAGATTCAAATCCATATTACTCACCAAGTAATCTAGGAAGCAGTATGATATGACATATTAAGCTCTACTTTAAGCTGAACCGAGTTAAAGAGAATTTGATGAGAGAATATATGTTCAACTAGCAACTGCCACTAGATATCAATAGAGAGTTCGTATCTCATTTAAATGTGATTAAACCAATAAAGTTGGATTACGAAACATTAGAAGAATAGTTCATTGATTTCAGACTAACAGTCAGACATTGAAACACAATTTAATTAGTTAGTTAGAACTCAGTTATCTTGTGTAAAGGTCGAAAAACATCAAATTATACGTTCATTGTAAAATAGTAAAAATAATCCATTCACTGTGCATCATGGTTGTTAACTGAGATTGAATAAGGCACACGATCTGGTTCAGCGCGCAGTACAGACGACATAACTTCCTTCTCCAGCTACTTGCTTTCCACTATTACCAATCATCTCTGGCTTGTATCTGATTCGTGCATCCACATTCACATCCTTTTTGCTTCAATCTCCTTTTCTCTCCGGAAGTACCCTGAGGCTGTTAGCTTACTCTTAAGCGGAGGGAGCAACAGCATGCCAGTAAAGGACTACATTATCAATACAATTCTGTACGTCTTTACTTGTGTATAGTATGACAACTGTAACTCACGAAGTAACTGTATTATATATATATATATATATATATATATATATATATATATAAATTTCTGTGGCCTGAATTTCTCTCTACATACATGCACACATGTTTGTATTCACTTTGTCCTTTTCATTAGCATATAAACGAGCTTATCTGTTTAGTTCACAACAATTGAAAAAGATTTTTCATGTACCGAGTAATTAGTCTTAGTAGTTTGTTGTTTCTGTCAGGAATTTTATAAGTAGTTACTTGAATTCAAATTAGTTTTCATTAACAATCGACATCTGAATACGAATCAGTCAACACCTAATAATAATATATGTGTAAAACTTGGGCACTGTCGTAGTAAGTAATTCCATATTAGTTTGCTTATTAGATGTATCACACATTGAAACAGTATTATTTACTGGATGACAACGTTTCGAACAAAATTTATTACTGTTCATAATCATATCAATTGTAATCACACGACCTCAAAACTTGAGTTTTATAGTTTTCTTTGTTTTCTCCTATTTGCCGTAGGGGTAGCAGAATTTTCCAGATGTCAGGGACAGGTGACGAATCATTCCTATTACATGTATTTGCAGTTGATTCGATAAACGAAGCTTCTGTCATCAATCTCTCCCTCAACCCCGCTGTGACATTAGATTTTAAAACTGTCATCCTATCCCACTTATCCTATTGTATGGTTGTGTGTAACTGCATGTAGTGCTATAGCTGAACTATTCTCTAGATTTCTTATCTTATTTGAGTCAACCAATCTAGATTTTGCTAGGTTTTTTATGTTCGGCTAGTTTGACTGCCCCTGTTCTACAAGTTTGACCTATGTATTTGACGTGACAATCATTACAGGCAGGGTATTAGATAAACTAAATTGTTTTGTTTTGAAGGCTCCACAGGATTGATCCTTTAACCGACAAAGCTTGTTTCTAATTGAGTTTGTGGGTTTGAATGCCAGCCACTTTTATTCCTACCCGCCTTGTTAAGAATTCTGCGTAAGGCTTCCGAGGTTACTTCCTTGTATGGAATTTAGATATG
Source organism: Trichobilharzia regenti (assembly GCA_944472135.2). Classification (NCBI taxonomy): domain Eukaryota; kingdom Metazoa; phylum Platyhelminthes; class Trematoda; order Strigeidida; family Schistosomatidae; genus Trichobilharzia; species Trichobilharzia regenti. Next base: position 29,475,506 of record OX235263.1, read on the forward strand.
ATACAGAAGATTTGTAGCTCAGGTGGATAATTATGATGTGGTTTTGCCTCTGATTTTCTGTAGGAATTGGGTGGCAGAGTTGATGGAGTGATTACAAGATTCTGTTAAGTGTTTTAGTTTCCTGTACAATTACTTAGCAACGACAAACACCTTCCACAACAATCAAAATCCAACACACAAACTGGATGGAATGCGTAAACCTATACCTAACAACATACTTCCAATTCAACGGCAAAATATATGAACAAGTCAAAGGAACACCCATGGGATCGCCAATATCAGGTTTGATTGCAAAAGCCGTGATGCAAAGACTCGAAAACATAATTCTACCAAAGATCAAACCCAAGATTCGGATACGCTACGTCGACGACACATTTGTAATAATCAAAAGAAACGAGTTAGATAAAACTCACAACTTAATAAACAACGTCTTCAAAGACATCAAATTCACAAGAGAAGAAGAATCCAAGAACCAAATCCGATTTTCGGACGTCTTAGTCAGGCGAACAACCACGGAGAATTAGAAACTCAAGTTTATAGAAAATCACCTCACACAGACCAAATCCTGAATTACAACGGCAACAACCCAATAACACACAAAAGGAATTGCATACAGACACTATTCAACAGGGCAAGGACTCATTGCAGCACTCCCACCTTAAGGAAAATTGAAGAAAAATATCTCATGGACGTCTTCCAAAAGAATGGATATCCACGGAACTTCATCAAAAGACATATACTCCCAAGCCAATTTATCAAACCAAAAGCCACCAAGGAAAACACAAAGAAAATCGCCTTACCATATATAAAGGATATCTCAGAAATCACTACAAGACTCTTCAAACCTCAAGGAATTGACGTTGTACACAAAACAACGAAGTCACTTCACTCAATTCTATGTCAACCGAAAGACTCAACAGCGAAGGAAGATAAACCAACATCATCTACAAAATAAATTGTAACAACTGCGAAAAACACTACATTGGCCAAAGTGGACGTCCCTTTCATCTTCGTATCCACGAACATAAGCTAGCTGTCAAAAGACATGATATCCACTCCCTCATTTCACTACACACAGACAACCACGGACATCAATTCGACTGGGACAACGTTCAAATATTAGACAAAGGAAATAACAAGAATTCTAGAGAATTTTTGGAAGCTTGGCATTCCAGTGGATCATCAATCAAAAGACACATCGAGATAGACAAAATTTATCAACCAATAAGAAAGAAACTTCACACACAAAGGGTCAAAGTTCAAGTCACAGAAACAATCAGTTCCAACACAAGTAACCTAGAAGGTGTGAAAACACACATAAACAACCAACCACGTCCAAGATCAGCAGGAGGAATGATTAATAAACTCGTGGAGAAACCTAAAAGCTCACTTCAAATTGAAGTATGCGCTGAAGATGTCACCCAGTAAGGTGATGAAAGCTTCGCAAACTAACCATCCAGCTCAGAGAACAAAACTACATCAAAATTTTATGGAATTACTGTTGATGATTTAGATTGTTTATTGTTGGTGTCGTCATTATTATTATTATCACTATTATTGTTATCATTATTATTATAATCATTACTATCACTTTTATCATTATTTATTTTATTTTTACATTTACTTACATATTTCTTGACTAATTTATCCGGATAATTATTAAGTTTCAAGGCTTCTTTTATGTGTATCACTTCTTGTCTCAGATTTTCCGTAGTACTACTTAGTTTTTGTGCTCTGTCACTTAAACATTTTACCAATCCTATTTTTACTGACATAGGATGGGATGATCGGAAGTCCGAGTATATGTTTGAATGTGTGGGTTTTCTGTATACACTAGTGTTTAACTTCCCATCTTCTTTCCTTTTTACGTTGCAATCTAACATTGGAAGCTCCCCTTCCTGACTTTCCAATTCATAAGTGAATTGAATTGTCTCTACCTTCAAGTTGGTGTGTTCGAAAAATCTATCTATATCTTGTGTTCTGAGTACAGTGTATGTGTCATCTACATACCTCCACCATACTTTTGGAGTGCGGGTGAAGCAACACCTAATAACACTTTACTTTGGAATTCTTCAGGATTGTGCAGTCACAATTATGAGATAGTTAAAATCAAGGACCGTTTTATTGTGGACATATTAGGAGGGATAAGCTTCATTGTCATCCGTAAAGTCATGGCTCATGAATGCATTTACATTGGACAGTTTTGATTCGTTTATTTAAAGCTTATTTTTCTGAGCGTTTTTGGTGATTGATATACAGCCAATCAGATTCGTTTATTTATTCAAAGGTTAAATTTCTGAGGTTTTGTAAATATGACATTCCACGTGTTTCGCTTAACAGACGTTGCTGTGGTTGTTATTGTCAGCCGCTGTCAATTTCCTCAGTCTGACTTTCATGTCTATCTCAGTGTGGAGGATATTTTCAAGTGATGATTTGGTTATAGCATCGTATCTGGTCAGGTTAGGCGACTTGACAACCCATTAACACTCCGACACATCATAATTTATCTGCTGAGCGGAAATCTCATAGTTCAAGTTTCCCAAATTCTCTGAGTACATGATACAACACTGTCGTTATGTGAAATTAACGACAAGTAACTTTTCCAGATCGTGGAAAACACCCATAAGGACATTAGAAAGAAGGAAACACGAAGTTCAGAAATGATATCTTTTCGGTGATTTCATTTTCAAAAGCTGTACAATCGCATTTAAATACATAATTTTACATGGATACATTTTCTTGTTTGATTACACATAATTACAACAGCGAATAAAAGGTGATAATTACTTTCAACTAGATGTAGTTTTTACGAGAGGCTTAGAAACAAAACTACACAGGATTAGAAACGGATAACAAGTGTGTAAAAATAAGCATGGAAACGAAAATTGAAATAATAATTTTCAACTTGAGATGGGAGTTAAGAGTTGTGAATATAGATTACAAGAGCCTTAGAAACACAAAAGTTGCACAGGATTAGAATATAATTGTAAAATAGTTATTTTAAACGAATTACAGATGTGAACAGGAAAAGCATGGAAACAAACTTAAAATAACTGTTTTAATAACTGGAAAATGTGGTGAATCGAATGAAGACTGAGGGAGTAAGGATCAGACACACAGCGAACGATAAAATGCTCAAAAAGAAAAGAGAAAACGAAAAAAGAAGAAAAAACGGAAACGAAGGGAACATACCAAACTACGTCCATGGTAGTTGTAGAGGTTGGACTAATTTCTCTTGAACACACAGCTCCGGCTTCTCGATGCATATTGCGAGGGCTTCAGCAGTACAAAGAAGTTGGAAACACGCTGCTTTTGGTAGGTTTCTGTTAACTTTGTAAATCACTTTGAAAGAATCAGTTGAGATGTTGTGGGAGGTGTTGATCAGATGTTCAATAATGGCACTTCTGATTGAACCGATGCCTCCTCTTTGCAGGTACGCTGGGTAATGTTCTGTAACACGTTTTGAAAGGACGCGCATTCAACGACCTATGTACCTAGCTCCGCACAAGCAGGTGAACTGGTATATGCACATTGTATTTAAATGCGATTGTACAGCTTTTGAAAATGAAATCGCCGAAAAGATATCTTTGCTGAACTTCATGTTCCCTTCTTTCTAAAGTAACTTTTCCATGTACAATTAAACATGGAACGCTAACACTTTTAACTAACTGGCTACAGGAATCAATAACGAAGTGAAGGTAGGAATCAAGTATAATCATAACGTGTAATTGTGAGAATTCATTTACCATGAAGAGACTTCTAATGTGTCAGGCTTTAAGCCACACTTATTCTGTGAGAGCTAATGATGCTACCATGGTGCACGAGCTGAAGACGAGTAAGATTAAAACCTGAGAACTACTGATTGTAAGTAAACTGCTTGGATCAATGAGCGACACTTCCACGAGGTATCACATAAAAGCACACAAAAAATGAAATCACACATTAATAGATGCCTTTAGTCGTATAAGTAAGTGAATTCTCAAAAACGTCTGTAAACCAGTTATTTAGAATATGAAATCACCACCTAATTGAAAGTGAAATTTATTGCGTTTTCACACTTACATCAGCATTACACGATAGGTCAATCAAATCTTGATGATGATAAGATCAAATTTTATCCACAATAACTAGTTGTCTCATGAAAATATGTGAAATAAAACAATTAGGTGTAAATATAAGTTAGATAAGAATCTAGAATAGCCTGAATTTCGAAATTTATGCATTAATGACTCATCAGTTTTACTCCAGGCAGAATGAGTTATTTCCGCATACACACACAAGGATAACAACGATAAGTAGAAGCAGAATACACGCCTTTTTATGGGTGGAGAATTAAAGTCATGCAAGGTCCAATAAAATAAAATTATGTTATTCAGGAAATATACCTAACAAGGTCATCAGATTAACTAGAGGATATAAATTATAATCACTTTATTTATTGATAATTTTTGAGTCATATAAGAATTAAATCAATGTTGAACATAAATAATGGAATAATACCAGCCGTTATATATCATTTTAAATGTACAGCCAAACACGATGGTTTAGCTACAATTCAGCTGTTGTGTCGGATTTCAATGGCCAATGAATTCAAACTCCCCTCAGTTGTCCGATGAGTTCACGGGTGCATATTATCGAAGAGTTCTAAGATTAGACGAAACAGCTAACGCCTGCTTCAGTAGTTTTATAAACTATGTCAAACAAATCCCTACAAACCAAGAGTCTAGAACTGAAAATACACTTCAGGATTTCATCATGAGCTGACATTAGTTAAGAACCACTGGAAAACCTGAGAGAACTGGACAGCTGTCTCGTCAGCCTAGTTTGGGACTCTTCATCAGTACGCACCCACCGGGATCCGAACTCACGACCTTCTAGTTACAAGGCGAGCTCGTATACCATTAAGCCACTGGGACAGGATACAATGGCCAGCCCATGAATTCTAACTTCTGCCAATTCACGACATAGCGCGACCGCTAGCCAATGTCTTCACTGGGGAGTATTTGTCCTCACACCGACCAGCTGCACCCTACTGGTCACGACTTCTCACTGGAACCCAGGTAACTACCTACCTGAATAGGGCCAGTTGCTAGTGAGCATCTCATTGATATTTAAGTGTTGGTTTGTAGGGATTTGATTGGTCTACAGGATTTCATCAGAGTTGACATTGGTTAGAGAACCATTGGAAAACCTGGGAGTACTGCACAGCTGTACTTGAATATCAATGAGATGCTCACTAGCAACTGGCCCTATTCAGGTAGGTTGCTTCCTGGGGTTCTAGTAAGTAGTCGTGACCAGTAGGGTGCAGCTGGTCGGGTGTGAGGACAAATACTCCCCAGTGAAGACATTGGCTAGCGGTCGCGCTATATCGTGAATTGGCAGAAGTTAGAATTCATGGGCTGGCCATTGAATCCTGTCCCAGTGGCTTAATGGTAAACGAGCTCGCCTTGTAACCGGAAGGTCCTTGGTTCGAATCCCGGTGGATGGGTACTGGTGAAGACCCAAACTAGGCTGACGAGACAGCTGTTCAGTACTCCCAGGTTTTCCAGTGGTTCTCTAACTAATGTCAGCTCATGATGAAATCCTAAAACCAATCAAATCCCTACAAACCAACACTGAAAATATATTTGTTAAACTCACAGAATAATGTATCGTAACGTTTAAATGAAATGATGCTTGTAGTAACATAACCGATATGTGTATAATTAGATACCTACATACAACCAGATGAAGTTATCCATACCATCATTGTTTAGATTTATTAAGGTCAATGATCAATTTAGTTCAACCGATAAAACACGAACTATAAAACAAGAGCGAATAATTTATTATAAAAAAACAATCTCAGATTTAGTGAAATAAGAAATGTTACGAGTTGATCACGGATTGATATCAGTTAGAGAACCATTGAAAAGCACTAAAATAAGAAGCTTGAGAACTTATCCGAAGACAATAACTTATACCAGCACGTCGTATAAGTTGATCTAATCAAATGATAATAAGTGGACTGTTCAAAGCGCGGAGAATCGCAAAACAGTGCTGCTGTTGAATAAATCCTAACGGATGTAATCTACTCCGGCTCTACTGTACATATAAATTCTTGACAAACGGTTTCACCCTCACGAACCACCTACATTGAACATGAAGAATTCTAAAGGAAATTAAGATACCTAAAACACCTAATCAGTTCACAGAATCTCAAATTCTACAGACAAACAAACACAAAACGACTGGAGAGGTGAATAATGTGGTTCTTAAATGTCATGACCTTGTACACTTCCAAGTAACCGAAAAATGGCAAGAGAGCATATCTTAGCTGCTTAATAATGATAAACATACAAAAGTCTGACATTCAAGATGTATGCAGCTAACTAATTTACGTTTAGTAATGCGATTGCAATTTCACAGTAGAATATATGAACTAATGAAATGGACACCAGTGGGATTGCTAAGATTTTTCTTACATTCGTTTGTATTTCGAGTAGAACCTAGTGCTTCAAGTTTTGGAGTTTCAGCAGCAGTCGTGTGGTTTTTATGTGATGGGGTTGCTAGCGAGATAACCGACCTTCTCTTTCTACCGCGCTTACTATAGCTGGTGAACTAGACGAAGTTTACGGACGCGTCTTTTAGGAACGGAACTGAGGAGAATGTGTGCAGCTGGCGAGCATCCTACCACTGAACCACCGGCACACACACGCACACAACTATGGGGTACCGGATGGTTATCTGATCTTAGTTTGGAACTCTTTAGCAGTACGAACACACGACTTCACCGTGAATGGAACCCAGGAAATTCAACTTACACGACGAACCCGCTGACCATTCAGCCTCTGGAACAACAACTGTCTGCATAGTGAATAGTTACCAAAGCTTTATTTCAAAATATAGAAGCCCTAATCCCATCAATAATCAAATCAAAGATCTGAGTGCATTACGTAATAACGCATTTGTCACCGTATGAAAGCACAACTTACACAATAACACTATCAAAATTGAATCTACGTGAGGTGAATCAAACAACCAAATCGTGTTCCTATATCGCTTAGTTAAATAAGATAAGACTGTAAACACAGACATACAGGAAGAGGTCAAACAAACAAACTCAGTAACAACAGTACTCAAAGGAGCCATGTAACAAACATTATTCAAAAGAGCGACGATGAATCTCAGTATTCGTACCTTAAGAAGAATAAAGAAGAAACAATGGATCCTTCAGAAAGATCGACGCCCACGCAACTTGATCAAAAGATGTCTGACCTTATTATTATTTAAACGCAGGAAAAAACTTGGTACAATATGGCACCAAGAAGGATGCGCCACACAATAATAATAAAACAACATAGATCAAAAGTAAAAAAATATAAGTAGAGAACGGATAAAGAACTTCATCTGGAAGGAAGACAGTCATGCTTAAACAAGTTCAAACAGTGTTCGTTAACTATCACCGGGAAGGGAAGAAAGAAGGAAATCGCAACACGTTTGCCATTGATTACGATTCTTGGCCATATCCGATAACGTTTCGAGCCATCGGTTTGAGCTATCTCTCGGAATCGTGACACACCAATCGATGCTAATCTAGCACAAAAATCCTTCATCCCACGACATGGACTGACCACCTCTCCGTTTTTTCCATCCCGTCCCAGGGCTGGCCAGCGAACAGAGACCTGTACGGAAGCCTCTGGGGTGACATTCGCAGCAGAAGACCAAGTTACCGGAGCCGGTGTTTCCAGATAACGACACTCAATGAATGATCCCCACTGTGTTCAAACACACGCCAACGAACCTCAGAATTACTCACGCGATGATGCCGTCGAACCCAAGCAATCCTGCGGAGACAGCGGTGATCGAACACGCAGAGTCGCCTCACATCCTCAGCTCGGAGAGGCCAGGTTTCACAGGCGTATAGCAAGACAGCCCGCACCGAAGTATTGTATACCCGACCTTTGACAGCCAGGCTAACGTCGCGACGGCACCAGAGATGGCTCGAGTTGATGTATGCCACCCTAGCCTTCATTATACGGTTGGAAATCTCATCCGTCACCCCTCCGCCAGCACTCACACAACTAACCAGGTACACAAACTTATCAACAACTTCAAGCGGTTCACCCGCAAGAGTAAGTGCAGGTACAGGCTCCTGCCAATCTTATAACAGTACTTTGCACTTGGACGACGCAAAGCATATGCCATACTTACAGACCTGTCTGACCTTAGATAACTAAACCACCGTCCTCAGAAACAGTAGTAAATGTAGTATGTAAGAACATTCCTGAAGTCACAGCTAAAATACTAAAATAATGTGACAAAAAAACTTAAGCAATGAGGTACAGAGTATGATTCCATATTAGATCAGTTTATTTGACATAACATACATTATTACAGTATTATTAACTGGGTAAGGTTTGTTTATGCAAAAGTAGGAAGGAGTAGAACGGTTAAATTCTAATAGACAGAGAAATTAACTACTCTGGTTGATTTATTTAAAATCCATTTAACCTGCTAGGCATTCGGTTAATCTTCTAAAAAAATTGTCTATCAATCACCTACCCACTTTCCATAAAGCTTTAATATGCAGCAATGTACGATTATGTCTCACAAGGCAGTGTTGTAAATGCGAGCGATATTATTGTTAGAAATTGCTTCGGTTACGACTCCTTAATTAGGAATACTGCTTTACGGTTACCCATTCAGCGTTGGAAGCCTGCTTAGAATTTGGGCTACCAAAAACTTCCATCTCTCCACTGCATATATTTTCTCTCATTCGGTTTGTTTTAATCGGTTGAGAAATAACCTCTATTGGTAATATCTACCCTTGTACATATTTAAAATGTTTACAAGCTTCTGTTTCGCAAGTTCCTAGTAAACTTGAGGAATAGCCTGATTGTGTGTGTGTCAATGTATCTCAACACATGAGACAACTGTTTTTCATTTATGTCCTTGCGTCTCAAAATGTACTTCAGAACATCTTACAAATGGCTTCCAACCAGAAATCGTAGATTTTTCGAAGGAGACAAAGCAGATATATCACATAATGGAAAGGTTTGCGCTTCAGCTCACCGAGACCATTGTGTCACAGGATATACTGTCAATTAATGTTTTACTTCAAAAGATTGTACGAAGGGAAAATATCATGCAATAAACTCCCCTGAAAATTCTGTACACTTTACATATACTGTCCAGAATAAAGTTATCATTATTGTGTTGAGAGCAGGCTGCTAACCAATGTCTATGTCGCTAATATTGGCCGTGAGGAAATATGAACACGACTGATTCAACAACCAATCACATGGGCAAATACGATTCACAGATATATGGCTTAACTTTCTGAGAAACCGGTCACAAGCAGTACAGAATAACCTTGAGCAAGAAACAACCAATCAGAAGGCTGTGTTTGTTTGCTTGAATAAGCTATAATAATGTACATGAAATATATATAAGTACGTGTTGATTTCCTTAATAAACGATCTGTTGCCTGGCCCTTGTCTTCTGTTGTTACATTATAACAAACTAAGAATTTATCAGTAATGAAGACAGTTTTTATTTACACTCTTCAATACAAATATATGAATTGATGACCACAAAGGGGGGGGGTCTATTTACAAATAAAATTCTGTAGAAAGTATTCCTCTCAATACGAATTCGAATGTCATCACGTCCACATTCAATTGTTCACAGAGTCTACAACAAAGGATGACAAAACATCGAATGGAAAACAAATGAAGCATAGAAATTCAAGGGAGGAAAAGAGTGAGAGAAAGAAAGAAGATCAGTCTATTGAAGAACTGACTACTGAAGGGTTTTATGCTTCTTCGAAATCCTCTTCGTCTGAGAAATATGAGTTTTGTCGAATGCATCGTTTCTTTGTCACAGATTCTGATGATGTTTGTCTATTAAAAAGTTCTGCTTGATGTTGTACAGCAGCACTCCAACTATCCAATTCATCATCTATATCATCATTTCCATCATCTTCGTCATCTCCAGGACCATCACTATCATGATTTTCTTGTCTTCTTCTATGTGAGGTAGATGCATGCGACCTACGGTGAAAAAATTTTACAACAACAAAACAAGGTGTATGTGAAATTGGTTAACCTTTAAATTGTAAAGAAATGGTGGTCTATTATCAAATAGGGAAGTTATCTACCAATTTTGTTTATAACTAGTCGAACTAGTAATATTTACGCATATCGAAATTGTTGTTAATATAAAAACTAGTGTTGTTTTGCTGAATAGTCTTATTTCAGCTCATCTCAGAACAAACAATCTCTGATTCAAGTGAAAATCAGACTTAACATGAAAATGTACACTGGGCTTCGTGATTGGCTAGTTATTTGGTCACTAGCATTCAACTCATCATCTCCCTGTATAAGAGCTTTGCACAAAAACGTCGTTAGACGAAACGATCTGAAACGAAAAGAAACCATTTCCCGCAAACGAAAATAGTGCGCCTTTCTTTTGATTCAGTAGACAATTAAATCATACATATATCAAACTAATTTCAGCTCATGATGAAATCCTGTAGACCAATCAAATCCCTACAAACCAACACTTGACTACCAATGAGATGCTCACTGGCAACTGGCCCTATTCAGGTAGGTTGCTTCCTGGGGTTCTAGTAAGTAGTCGTGACCAGTAGGGTGCAGCTGGTCGTGTGTGAGGACATTTACTCGCCAGTGAAGACATTGGCTAGCGGTCGCGCTATATCATGAATTGGCAGAAGTTAGAATTCATGGACTGGCCATTGGATCGGGTCCCAGTGGCTTAATGGTATACGAGCTCGCCTTGTAACCGGAAGGTCCTGAGTTCGGATCCCGGTGGGTGGGTACTGATGAAGAGTCCCAAACTATAACGAAACAACTGGCTGTCCAGTACTCCTAGGTTTTCCAGTGGTTCTCTAACTAATGTCAGCTCATGATGAAATCCTGTAAACCAATCAAATCCCTACAAACCAACACTTGAATATATATGAGTTCTTGGGCAAAATAACTAGTTAGTTAGTCAGTTGAGAGAAACATATTCTATCTGTTTTCGGCATAGAACTTTGCACAAATGTGCGGAAGTTCAAGTCGCCACACTCCGTGTAGCACGCGAAGTAAGAGAAGAAAGTACAAGAAAAGTATAATAGAGACAGTGAGCAGAGGTGTGAGACAAAGGAAGAGTAATAACGAAGAACAAAACAGTTTCATTGGAAATCATAAGTCACAAGGAGTGGATGCATCTGCGCCAGCCACTGAGAACGATTTTCAGCCATGTCACCAATTGTTTCCAACCATTGATTTTTACCGTCCCGAGGACCCCAGCCTGGAAGTCTACACCTTCCTACGTGGCTTAGACCAACTGTTGTGGATTTCATTGACTGGTGCCAAGTTTTTGTTTGACCGCTGCTAGCTTTTTTCCAGCCTGACGCTATATCCGCTAACATTGCTCGTCGAGGGAGGCGATGACTTGGCATACGTAACACATGTCCTAACCATCTCAGTCTTTGTAACTTCACGACTGCGTCGATTGATTTCCCCTGTTTACCTAGCACTCGACGCCTAACCTCAAACATGTTATCCATATGCCAGGCTATGAGCCACGCATATTGCACTGGAGGTAATGATACTACTCCATAGCACAAGCTGTAGGTGGAGGACACGTTTAAAATCCACTTACTTTTACTTTTGTTCCTTTACTTTCGCAGTGGAACATAGGGCTTCAAGCCAGAGCTTTGAATTTTCAGTAGCAGTGGTTTTGTTTTTACTGGGTGGGGATGCTAGCCTCATCCCCATCCTTCCTTCTTAACCAGTCTTACTACTGGCTTAGCGAGGTTTGGAAGTGCATCGGCCGGGGATCGAACCCCGAACCACATGTGTTGTTAGCAAGCATTCTACTGCTGTGCCACTGACGCACAAAGTTCACTTAAGTGACCGTATATTAACGAGATATCATATGAGAATCATTAGAGCGATTGAACGTATTCAATAGAAATCATTACCTTCACAGGAATAACCTCGTCTCATTTATTTTGCTTTTATCAATTTCAGGATAGTAGGCTATTAGCACTAAGTAATAAAACAACACGATTTTGTTTTCCATTCATTAGAGACTATAAACTTTTATTAGTAGTAAATACTATACACTCAACAATCAAATTTTGTTTAAGTCACTAAATCTGGACTCGGTATGCGCATCTAAACACTGATGGGAATAAAATGAGCACTTCTACCTATACTATGATATCACCAAATGAAATAATGAATTCTCTTACAGCCTAGTCTAGACAACTAACAAACTCCCTGAACTCTAATTGGTGCGTGGTGACTAGCAGTGGAATCCAGTATGCACACTTCATCCTGTTTGGGACCCGTCAGCTGGATGTACCTGCAATCCCCAGTGAGTGATGATGTTCCCATCGAGGCTCGAACCCAGTGCCCATAGTTTCAAAATTCAATTGAACTCTCTGGACCTTAGGTGATTACGCTAATGAGAACTGAGAGTTGCCACTTAAGTACCAGTACATTGATTTGAAGTGATTCATTTTTCAGAGAGATTTAGTGACTTTCTAGATGCATCTGACTTGACATTAATTTCCTCAGTTTATTAGACGCCATTATTATTTCAGTAGTGGGACAACTAATCACGAATATTACCTTAAAAGCAACATAATTTCGACTATACTATGAAAAATCTCAAGACCTAACTAATTTAAAATATTAACCAGCGTAGAGTCAAGAACTATGGAAGAAATGCTGAAGTAGGGAATTTACGCACAGTTGAAGAAAGAGAGAGAGAGTCGAAAACAAACATAAAATGTCACAACCATAAACCTTCAAACAGTCATATAGAAATATTAAGTCTAACTAAGCACGCTACTGAAATCAGAAATAAGTAGCACAACATTTCTGTAGGATTAAAAACAAACAGCATACAGACGTTTTCCCATAAAAAAAATGTAACTGCACAGATATAGACCAATAAAAAAGGGTAACTGAGTAATATAGGTACCTTTTAGATTATTTTCTAACCAAATCTTCAAAGATACCGCAAAAGTATGCAATTATTTTCAATATGAATAAGTCCACTGCTATCCACTACATATGTACTTCACTGTTCGAAACAACTACTCTTGACAATCCTAACCTTAAAATATGATGACAGGATATGAAAAATCCACCACAATTGACAACTGCTATTTGTTGAAGACAGCAGGCAAACGAGAAATATGCATAATCGGATTTCGACAACAATACAGTTTGTTTATGCCTGTTTCAGTCAAGTGATAGAATTTGCCCTCCAATATGACAAGGAAATCAAAGATGCACAGCAACAGATTACAACTTACTCTGTCTTCTTGCGAATCTTCCGTTTTTTTACAGGTTGTTCACGTTCACCTAATGAATTTTTATCACATTTATAACTGAGATGACCAAAAGCCTGTAAAAGGAAAAACAACAAGAATAGTAAACAGTATAATGACAGAGACTAGCACAGAGAAAAGTTTAATTTGCACACACACGCACACAAATTCAGAGTCCATAACATAGTATGTGCACTTTCACCAAACAGTTCATATTCACCATATCTGTTCAGCAATTTATAATGAAGTTAATCCCATCAGCATAATAAGAACAGCACAAAAGCAAAATTTAAAGGTACGTATACTGTTATGCATGGTAGTTAATGCATCGGTGGTCCAAAGGAAGAATGCTCTTCAACCACGCCCGATTTCTGGTGGATGCACTGCCGAACCTTGCTTAGTCGGTTGTAAGCTCTATGCATGCAGAGGGAAGGTTGGGCATGAAGCTAGCAACCCCAGCAAGTAAAAGAACAACCCTGCCCGACACTGAAACTTCAAAGCGCAAACTTTGAAACATTATGTTCCACTCATAACGCAAAGGCATAGAATAAGTTGTCATGATATTTTTGTAGTTTATTCCATTTTAATGGCAATCTGAGATTCAAACATGCTATTTAAGAAACAATGATTTCACAACCTTCAACAGAACTTAGTACAAAAGTGTGTCACTTCATTATGCAACACTCCGAAACTGCGTAAATTAATAAGAAAGTAGTCAGAACAATAAATACTACGACAAAAAAGCATATATAACAGTGAGAATGACTGAGTAATGATTAGTAAAGACGCTTAAAACTTTTGTAATTAGAAACGAATACGCCTGTGGTAATGCGAAAGATTTTAGGCCTTGTTGCCAACAATTCCCAGGCATTGGTTCTTGACTTTTCCGAGACCACAAACAGGTTGACCTATATCATATACAGGTCAAGACAACAATCAGGGAACTTAAGCTGATTCTCACTGTTATTATATACTTGTAAACTAATGAGAAGACGAAAAAATGGCTATCATATGCCTTACTGGAGAGTGTGCTACTGACAAGAATTTGCAATAGTTGCATTGATGAAGTCGTCTGTAAGAATTTTGAAAAGTGATTCGACTGAATCTACTTAACTACATGCATTAAACAACATTGAATGACCTTGGCGGCCTGTTTGAACATTTTGGGCTACCACATTCCATGTACATTTTGCATCTATTTACTCGTATTTTATTGGTATTTACATATCACATTATGCATTCTAATCGTATTATCCACTCCCGGGATTTTATAAAACGTTTTAAACCCAAAAACTTTCATATTTGCAATAAACTCAAGAAAAAGCACCATGGAGGTTGGCAGCGTGCCTTAAAATCTACACCCATACATCACACCACTGTTCCAGTTATCATTAGTACCAACTGCCGGTCCCTGCCTAACAAAATTCTGGATTTTCAGTCCCTGTTGTCTTCTAGAACTTACCACAATACTGGTATTGTCACTCTACAAGAAACCTGGCTCCATGACTCATACGATGACAATATTGTGTCTCTAAACAATTTCAATGTTTTTCGACAAGACCGTGTTTGTTCCAAGAAAAAATGTGGTGGAGGTGTTGCAACTTTTATTCACTCAAAATGGTCCATTTCTAACAAAGTTTGTTTCAAATTCTCGAATGACTTCATTGATTGCATCACTGTGAGATGTCGCCCGAAACACCTGTCAAAATACAAATTCATTTATATTTCTAATGTTTATGTCTCTCCTGGCTGTACCATATTGGATTTATCTATGTTCGCCGATGAATTCACCGCTTTTGCTGCAGCTTGCTTCGAGAACTCTTTATCAATAGTAACTGGCGACTTCAATGGAAGCGATTGCTCCTTCCTTATATCACTTGGTCATGACAATATTGTTAACTTTGCCACCCGTCTTGGTAAAAAACTGGATCTAGTATTTATCAATGATGTTGGTATATATGAAGCTCGCAAACGTGCTCCTTTACTTAATTCTGACCACTGCATCATACGTGTACTGCCTAAAATATATTCCAAATCACACAAAGGTGTCCTCTCTCACCTCTACAGTAAAGTTCAACGGAGATGCTACTCAAAAGACAACCTAGACAAGCTCAGATGCATGTTGAAAGACACTAACTGGGACTTATTTACAGAACAAACATTAGATGAAACAATCACAAACACTACCGATTATCTTAAATTCTGTTTCGAAATATGTTGTCCTAAAGAAACATTATTCATTCGATTTGATCGCTTATCTTCGCCATATCTCAAAAAGCTACGTAGAAATAAAGAACTGTTGTTCAAAACTAATGATAAGCCTGGTGTAAAAAAGTTAAACATTCTGATAAAACTGGAAATGAAAAGACTAAATGTTTTATATAATCAAAGATTTTTGTCATGTAAAACCCCTTCTAATTTATGGAAACTTTTCAAAGAAATTACTAACGGTAAGCGATGTATTTCTGTTCCATCTCTTAATGTTGACACTCTTAATAAATCTTTCATACGCTCTTCTGTTGATACCCTTCCAAATGATACAAATCATATTGACAATAACTTTAGTGGTTTTAATACCCTTGATGTGCTTAAATGTCTCCGGTCTCTTAAGCCTTCTCAAAGCCTTGGTCCTGACGGCATACCTGCCATTGTCCTCAGGAATTGTGCTGATATTTTGTGTTATCCTCTTACTAACATTTTTAATGCTTCTTTTTCCGGTAACGTTCTACCTTTTGCATGGAAAAACATTAAAATTATCCCTATACCAAAACCATCTTCTGGTTCTGATATTAAATTTCGGCCTATTGCAATTACTTCCCCCTTTTTAAAATTGATGGAAAAATTACTTTTACTTCGTCTTGAACCCGCTTTGAAACCTTTTAATGATCCTAAACAATTTGCATACAAACATGGTAGAAGTACCTTGGATGCTGCGGTTGTCTTATATCACAATGTTGTCTCTTGTTTAGACAAAGGTGCTAAATATGTTCGTAGTGCTTTCTTAGACTACACATCTGCTTTTGACTCTGTACCTAGGGGCCTTTTATTAAATAAGCTATCGTTGACACAAACAGGATCCTGGGCTAAGAGTTGGTTGCATTCCTATTTTTCTGATAGAATGCAGTATACTGTATATAACGGCAAATCTTCTTCTACCTCGCTTACAAAATCCGGTGTTCCACAAGGTGCTGTCCTCTCTCCTTTTCTTTTTTCTTTCTTCCTACATGACCTGCCTCATTCAAACGAAACTAACTTTGTCAAATATGCAGATGATCTGACTGTATCACTGCCTATCACTTCCGAGTCTGACAGCTCCAAACTTAATAGCTTTCTGTTGGACATCAACAACTGGTCCAAGTCAAATGGTCTTATATTAAATCCTTCCAAATGTCAGGCACTTGACTTTACTTTCAAGCATCGACGTGACTTACTTGAACTAGTTAACTCTCATGATCCCTGTAGCATAGATGGCACGGAAATTGAAACCAAATCAAGCATTAAATACCTTGGATTAGTTTTTCCTCTGACCTTTCATGGTCATCCCATATCTTATCTATCTCTAAGAAAATGTTTCGTCTTACCTTCTACATTAAAAAGTTAAGACAATCAGGTATCAACCAACCTTTAGTTTTGCAATTTTTAAACTCCTGTATTTTACCTATTGTACTCTATTGCTCTCCATTAATCTTTCCTGGGCTTCTCAAAAAAGATTATATCATATTACGAAGAGTATTAAATGCTGTGAGTAGAGCTTGTGGTCTGCCACTGCATGAGCTCGCTAATACTATAGTCGAGAGGCATATAAATTCCTGTACGAAATGGGCAAAGGCTATAATGTCAGACCCTCTGCACCCCCTTTATTCACACCTGTCCCCTTGTATCTCATCAGGTAGGACGAGAAGTCAATATAAAAAGTTATATGCTCGTACCACTAAGTATAGAAATTCTACAATACCCTATTTAGCCCGTACTTTATGTGACGAAGACTCTGTTAGACG
Source organism: Trichobilharzia regenti (assembly GCA_944472135.2). Taxonomy (NCBI): domain Eukaryota; kingdom Metazoa; phylum Platyhelminthes; class Trematoda; order Strigeidida; family Schistosomatidae; genus Trichobilharzia; species Trichobilharzia regenti. The sequence continues at coordinate 29,492,840 of OX235263.1, forward strand.
TGAAACTTACAAGTTACTATGTAATTAGCACAGTGAATCGACCCTTTCATCGTTCATCTTTCTGTATTTTATGGTGTCACACTTTCTATCGTTTAATTCTTACTCTGCTATTTTATTTTAGTTGGTATTACTATTATTACTACAATTTTGTACTTTATGCATATTTTTCTCCGTATGGCATACAGTATTTTGCTATGTAGCTGCTGTAACAATCGTTTTATTACTATTATGTAATGTGTATTTTTAATTTTTTTGTCGTTTTTGAGTAAATTAGATGCAATATTGTACTGAATGCTGAAAATTCCTTGCTGTATCATGAGTACTGTTTTTGGAATAAAGCTATTATTATTATTATTATTATTATTATTATTATTATTATTAATAAAAGAAGAATTCGATATGTTCTCTGCTTAAAGAAATAATTTTATTTCGCTACACAACTTACCCCCTCCCATATTAAATAGACGTTTAACAAAACAGTTACACAAAAAAATAATAACTTACACCGCATTCATAGCATCGAGATTTGTTAGGATATTCACGTCTACGAATAAATTCAGCAGCACGACCATTATCTCGAGCAATAGACGCTTTCAATGTACGACCAAACATCTGAAAAAGAAAGAAATATATAAATAAATAATGCTGACAATAATTAAACAATCGCAATCGGAAAGGGAATTTTAGCTGAACACAGGAATCTGTTTAGTGAATTACGGGAAGTGTTAGATAATAGTTGGAAAAGAATATAAGCTTTAAATTTAGATTATTCGAAGAGATTAAATCCTCAAGTTTCAGTTCTAATACATATAAAAATTTCAAGTTAGTCAATAACTCCCATCGTATAATAATTTCAGTTGATAAAAAACACACTGATACAGTATTATTTACTGATTACATTTCGAGTTCAATTCATGGATCATAAATCACATAAGGGTGCTCACAGCTAAACTTACACAAAACTGCTTATAACTACCAAAATAAAACTTTATAGAACTTTATCTTCAATCCCTTTGGGTTTCGAGTGGGAAATAGGGCTTCGGCAGTATATCTTGATTTCAAAAAGTTCTCTGTCGTCCTTATAGGTGGCACCACAACTCCCCATAGGCTTACACGATCTGTCCCATGTCACCCTTAAACACCACTTGTCGTTTCCCATTAGGGCCCCAGTCGAGGAACTGATATCACTCAACGGTCTTCTCAGAGTGTGTCCAATCCATCTCCACTTTATTCGGCATATTTGTGGCGCTGATTAGTTGGTTGCCAGAGTTCTTCCTGATCATGTGATCTTTAGTATTGAATGAAGACAGCTGTTGATGAAAAGTCTGCAGCCTGTTGGAAATATTTTTTGTGACTCTCCAAGCCTCTGAACTATAATAGAGGTGTGGTGAGAGCTGGCTGCTAGCCAAATTGGTAGACAGTAATTTACGTCAATGGTTATGTCCCAAATATTGGTCATATGAAAAAAGAACAAAGACTGACTCAACAACCAATCACAGCAAACTTTGCGTAGACGGATACAATTCACAGATAGATGATCTGACATTCAAAAAACAGCCACAAAGAGATGAAAGACTAACTTTCAGTGAAAAAAAAACAATCAGAAGACTGTGTTTGTCTACTAACAATAATCTATAATACTGTACATGAAAATCTATAAATATGTGTTGATTTCCTTAATAAACGATCTGTTGACTGGCCCTTGTCTTCTGTTGTTACAGAGGCACTGATTCACCTGACATTACTGTTGAGGATCTGAATCTTGTTCGATATGCCAAGTGCAGTAGATTTCCACATCGATTTAGGATTAATGAAAGTCTCTCTTGCCTTTACGACACTGGCTATAAATTTACGATTTGTCACAAGACAAATTTTCAAATCCATTATAAAAATACTACTTCCATAACACTAACAAAAAGTCGATATATATATATATATATATATATAAATGTCAAGTCCGGCCTCCTATTTAGGTCAGAAACTTGTACTGCATGTCACCAAAAGGATTTCCAACAGGTCACTTCACACTTTGATCAACAGTTGCCCCCTTCACTGCCCCCATACTGAAGATCAAATGGCCGACCAGAAAGAATCAGTTACAAGAAACTCTGGCTGGCTGAGAACAAACCAACCAAGAGCATATCGCTCAACAAATATGTAGAAAATGGAGATAGATCGGTCATACATTGAGGAGACCATCGATTGATATCGCGCGCAATGCAGGCCATCGCTCGAGTGAAATCCAAACAGGAAGTGACGAGTGGGTTGTCAATGAGAAGGTGACATGGAGGAGATCGTGTGAGCGAGGAAGGGACGAGAGTTTGGTCAATCGTGGACCCAGCTGAAGAGAACGGTAGAAGATAGGACAAAGTGTAGATGTGTTGTTGAAGCCGTATATTCCATTCGGAACGCAAGGGAATAATAATAACAATAATAACATGTATATACACTCACCTGTGCATTGTTCAGTTTGTCCGCACAATTCCGAGCATCATTTCTATCCAGGAATAAAACAAAAGCAACACCTTTGCTTTTACGACTTTCTTTATCTTTAACAACGGTTACTCTAAATTAATAAAAACACGATAACAGAATAAAGTACAACACGAAGGAAAGCAAAATAATACACTAGATGACTGATGATACCATGCCAAATATAGACACTTTAATTTGTGCATACTACATAAGTGTGAATTGATTCAAAGCAGTATTAAAAACTTTCATATCAAGAAACTATTAGTTTGAATAATAACTGATAGCTGCAGATTGTTATAGAATTCTTTATATACATTGTGCTATTAGTTATAGATGAATAGGGTTTAAAAGTACTTTAGAAACTAAGACCACATTGTACGCCACTGAAATAATGTTGTTTACTTGGCGCGGAGGTAAACAATAAATAGTAACAAGAAGTCCCAGAATGGTGTATCAGTTTATATTGCCGAAAAGAAATCAAAGACACGAAGCAACGAAATATCCAAATACACTGGCAAATGATAAAATGATGAATTTAAACAATAAACCTGACTTTTAGGAAATCAGTCAGCTTTTTAACCACATGCATGTTTGAAACCATCCTAGACTACACCATTCAAAGATGACCAGAACAAGATGTTATAATTTATCATATGTGTTAATGACTGATATTGATCAAATTGACTATTTCTATGATAAAAAAAATCCAGTTCCATGCAATTATATTTTACTTTCATAAACACACAGTTGTGATCAAAGTTCTCTTTTAAAAATAATCTAAGTGTCTGAGATTTTGGATCTTATCTCACTGTACCATTGTGGTGAGAGCTGTCTGCAAGGAAAAACTGTAGACAACAATTTACGTCAATGTTTACGTCCCTCATCGGGGTCATGAGAAAAAAACAATAACAAAGCTTAACCTTGAGGAACTCAACAACCAATCACAGTAGACTTAACATGTGCAAATACAATTCGCATACATATGGCTTTCTAAGAAACGGTCACAAGCAGTACAGAATTACCTTCAGCAAGGAAACAACCAATAAGAAGACATTGCTTCTCCGTTGACAACAATGTACATAAAAATCTATAAATATCTCTTGATTTTCTCAATAAACGGTCTATTGCCTGGTCCTTGTCTTTTGTTGTTACAAAATCACACTTAAATTTGTGAAAATGTAGCTCATCGACTTTAGCACTCGATATTTAGCCAATGGATTCCAATCCTGCCTCTAGAGTAGTATGATCAGCGCTAACAAAATGTGCGCGGCTCATAGTCTGGTATGTGAAAAATATATTCTGCATAGCTGAGTTATAAGTAATTAACACTTACGACCCAGAGTTCTTTCTATGTGATTCCAGACTACAATTTCTAATTAAATATTGGGTGGAAATTAGGTAACAACTTTCTTTCTAAGTAAGTAACTTATTTATATTTGAGACTTCAGCAACTGAAGTTTTTTCTTGACGTTCTCTTTGTCAGATTGATAGACAACAACTGACTGTGCAACGAGTTCCAGGAAAAATTCAATTCTTTTTCGATGTGCTTACCTGATAACTGTAAGACGTAGAAATCTATTAAAGATGCCTTTCGGAATTCAATCTGCATTTAGCAAGTTTTGAATGTTTCTGTAGAACTTTCCTCAGAAAAAATAACAATAAACTACTATTATTTTCTTAAGTAGCTAAATTCTACTTTAACCGAAGCCTTACAGGATAACACTCAGGTGAGAACTGACAAAAAATTCTTTTCTTTAGCTCAAGTTTAATTTTACCGTCTAACGTGACGTCGATATGAGCGGAATTAAATAACTATATCATAGAGATTAACTAAAACTGACAAGCGATGACTCCATGTTAATGTTTTAATGACTGTCACAGAATCTCAACCGACTCATCATTTAGAGTCATTTACAAAGTAAGCAAAAATCTACCAAAGGCAGTCAGCGTGTTTCCGACTTCTTTGCACTGCAGAAGCTCTCGCCACATGCATCGAAAAGCCGGAGCTATGTGTTCAAAAGAAACTAGTCCAACCTTTACAACTACCTTGAACCTAGTTCGATATGTTCCCTTATCCTTCAGTTTTTTTTGTTTTGTTATCTCTGTGTGTAATTTTCTCTCTTTGCCTTCATTCAATTCATTCTATTTAATCAGTTATAAAATCAGTTATTTTAAGTCTGTTTCCATGCTCCTCCTGATCACACTTGTAATCCGTTTAGAATAACCACTTTACAATTATATTCTAATCCTGTGTAATTTTTTGTTTCTATGCCTCTTGTAATCTATATTCATACCTCCTAACTAACATTTCAAGTTGAAAATTTTGATTTCAATTTGTTTCCATGCTCCAATGTTCACACCTATAATTCGTTCTATCCCTGCGTAATTTTTGTCTCTAAGACTCTTGTAATTCATATCAAGTTGAAAATAATTATCACCTTTTATTCGCTTTTAAAATTATTTCTCCAGTTATCAAATATTAATTTTGCATACGTTGTAACTGTTTTCCAAACCTATGCACTCTTGTCTCTAAGCCCCTTGTGATCTATATTCGTACCTTCAAACTTTCATATGAAGTTGAAAAATATTATCGCCTTCGTTACTATGTGGAATTAAACAAATAATAATTGTATCCATGTAAACTAATCTATATAAATGCAGTTGTACAGCTTTTGAGAATGAAATCGCCGAAAAGATCGTCATCTTTGCTGAACTTCTTGTTCTTTTCAATCTAATGTTTAAGCGTTAAATCATTTTCTGTGTGCCTTAAATCTAATAAAGAAGAATATTTTTACCCATCTCCCTACGCAACCTATGATCTTTAAGCTTATAAATCCTGACTGCAGCATGTAGCCAAGTAAATTTGCGATAACATGCACCAGGTAATAAAACTAAATATTCACTTAAATTATGAAATATGCTCAGACTTACCTGACAACCTTACCATATGGTTGTAGTATTTGATGAATATCATTATTGGTTAAACTGAATGGTAGATTGCTAATGTACACTGTACTTTTACTCGGTGCTAGTCCTTTACTCATAACTTGTCAAGCATTATTACATCGATATGGTTAACTGTTAAGAGAGAGTAAAACGTTAGAAAAACGGCATATGATTGAATTACATACCTAAGGGAAGACAGACTACAATTGAATACACTACAATAATTAAAAAACTAAAATGACAATCGTATGATAGGATGACCTTCAATATTCAACAGACACTGCATTTCTTCCTCTTGATACCTTGATTCAAGTTTCATCAAGAATTGCCATCAATTAGAGGAATGTTAGGAAACCAGCCATGGAGTACTGGAAAGCTGTTTCACCCTAGTTTGGGACTCTTCAGCGGCATGCTCGCACCAGAGTTCAAACCCTGGACCTTCCGGCTACAAGTCGAGCTCGTAGAACATTCAGCCACCGGGATCCGGTTCAGTGGCTTATGAATTCTAACTCCTACCAATTCAGGATTTTAGCGCAACCAACGTCGTCGGCAACTATTTCTCCCCGCCCCTCCCCGACCAAGTGGACCCTAATGGGTTGCGATTTTTCGCCAGAATTCCGGACAACTATGTCCTGTAACCAGTCACTGGCAAGCATCAGACCAATTTTCAAGAGTGGCGGCAGTGCTAAAATCCCGAATCGCAAGGAAGTTGAAATCCATAGGCCACTGAATAGGGTCCCAAATGCTGCATGGTCTACGGGCTTGCTCGGTAACCGAAAGATCTTTGGTTTGAACCCCATGGGTGCGTACTGCCAAAGGATCCGAAACTAGGATGAAACAACTGTCCAATACTCCCTGGTTTTCAGTGATTCTTTAACTGATATCAATTCGTGAACCAACCTGAAAGAGATCAAATCCTTAAAATCTAACTCTTGAAAAGTAATACCTTGATATTCAAACTGAAGATAACCTGCACAGTATCAAGTATTATTGCAATTTTGATGTGAATATTCCCAACAAATAAAGTATTGATTAAATTACACATCAAACACCTGGTCATATTGAAGGTGGTTTTCATTACAAGATAAACAGGAGATGGGACTACTGAAATAAGCCACACAATTATGGACAATATTTTTTATTATGAAGTAAGCAACAAGCATACAAGTATTCTTATATTGAAATCAAATAAAGAAGTCATCGGTATAAATAAGTACCCCCATGTGAGTAGTGCTCATTAATGAGTTAAATGCATAAGGCTTAATTGAACCTAAACACACAGATTCATACGATAGGTTTACAATAACAAACACATACTCAATATTAGATGGCCGGAGACAATCGTTAGGGGAAGCCAACCATTCAATAACAACAATTCAGAGAGTACTGTGATGTCAAGCCACTTTAGTATGATGGCTACATTGCAAACTTAACTGATAGAATTCACTCTGCACCAAACAAAGGACTGTATGCATGATACTAATTACTAACTAGTGTCCAATTAAAGTATATACTCAATAAAAACGATGGAGGTGGTCTAACTTTGAAAACAAGTGCTGAGTTATAAATCTGTCGATATGCACTAGTCTCGAGTCTTGGCATCAATCATCAACATGGCATCAATCCAAGAAATCCTTGACAGTTAAACTGAGTCAGGTAGGGATATGCAGACTTCCGGGTTGGGGCCCTCGGGATTCTAGGAATCAATGGCTGGAGAAAATAGGTGACACATGGCTCAAAATCGTTGTCAATGGCACAGATGTATTCAGTCTCTGTAATCTTTCATATTTCTTTCTACCATTACCCACTCTGTTTTGCTGTTATACCTGTCAAACTCTATTGATTCTCTTCACTCATCTTCTTGTCTACCTTTGTGTGCTATTTGGAACGTGGCAACTCGAACTTCTGCACTTCGGTGCCAAGTTCTACGTTGAATCCAGATAGACAGAGTCTTTTGTTTAAGGCAATGTAGTGCATAACACGCATCTAGCCTTTGCACCCATTTATAATAAACAAATCGGAGTAAGCTGCCGTATACTTTGCATCACCAAGACCTTAGAGATTAGGATGAAAAACACTGATTTGTATGCACAGAAGAAAATTCTCCATTGTCTTCTACCTTGCGTATACAGTCAGGGTAAGTAAGTCACCATTTTATGCGCAACTTGTAGAATCATAGCCGAAATATATAACGGAGCTAAACGTTAGAACCCAGTACATTCAAAGACTTCACTCCTACACTATTTATGCGAAGTGAAAACAACATAACACAGGAGGTAGAGAACTGTTTTCGATATTGACAACTTTTCACTCAATCTATTCTCTTATATTGTAGGAAATCCCTATTTCATTTTACACTCTCAATTTATGTTAATAGTATAGCAGTTCAGTACTGTCAATAAACAGATCATTTTCAACAAACGTTCGTAGAATAGTTAAAAGATTCACTACTGCATGAAAGTATTCATTGGATTGTTTAATATACAAGAATGTACATATAAAATGAATATTTTTGAAAATAGCTAGCGTCGACGTCTATTCTTAGCACAAGGCTTTTTCTTTGAACGACGAAATCGCTTTTTACTTCTCATTGGATTCATTTTGAGTGCTTTCTTAAGCGACATTTTTGTTCTGAAAGTAATAATGAATTATCGACAGAAGGAATAACTTACTCTTCAACACAATCGATTGGTTCAGATTTCTGTTCCTGAATAGCTTATAAATGGAACTTATTATGATTATACCTCGGAAGCAGCTCCCATAAAGTAATGGCAATTAGAAATATCAAGTTCCTGAATAACAACGTTGTGACCGCCGATAATTTCACTTTGACAAGAACGCACACTTTCAGTACAATCTAGCATTCCGGGCAAATGGATACCTTCCAATTTTTGGCGAGCAGCTTCTCTGTACTAACGATTTTAAAAAACTTGAGTCACCATTTACTTTTGCTTTGACTGCCTTGATTTCTTCTTTTAACTGCTTTTCTGCTGCTAAACGTCCTTTTTCCTTACGTTCTAGCTTTCTTTTTCGAAATCCAGTGAGATATTCCCTAGCAAATTGAAACTTGGTAAGTATATACGTCATACTTTCTTTTCTCTTCATCGAAAATCAGAGTAAGTTTTGGTCTTTTCTTCATGACTGAATAAAATGACGCTAACAGGTTACAACCACCTATCAGTTAATAACAAAAAGATGATCATTTTAAATCTCGAGGAATTTATAACGCTAATATTTACATTCTTTTAAACTAGGAGTACAGCCTTGCACAATAAACGATAAAACAATCAAGCAAAAAAAAACTCCATACTATCAGGAATTACAAATGCTTGTGAATAAATGCATATTGTTACGATAAACTAATTAGCTTTGCAAAGGAGTGCATCAGTTCAAGACACGAATTTTCACGAAAGTGTAATTACAATCACGTAAATGCACTTACATAACAAGAGAAGCGTGGTCAATAATTGCTTAATGCTACACTTAAACACTGCTTGAGCTAGAATACCAAGTATCATCACTTATTTTCAGTTGAAGACAGTCATCCTAACCTTCAACAATGTCCAGAGAAGTTAATGAAGTTCCACCTTTTTCAAACATCATTACACTTACCAGTTTTATTCCAAAATAAGTCCAGTTAGTTAAGGGGTTTGATATAATGTTGATACTTTTTTCATTGTTTTAGATTTTATTATTCACCACTGATGGTGACCTCTACGAATGCCTTCAGTCAGCTTACACTTTAAGAACATTGGACTTCCCGTTATGTTTAGATCACATCCGTTCGTATGAAACTAGGGAAACGCACTGGCGTTTGCCAACCGCTGATTGACAGTTCTCAACTATTCTACTCGATATTTCATACGGCAAACTGGATATTGTATCAGACTGCTTCATGATTTATTGCTAGAATCCAGCTAAGCAGTGAGTTTTGTACTGTAAAACCTATTACTATCCCTGCATCAGGAAGTCCACGATGACCAGGGTATCCACTCAAGCTTCTAGAACAGACAGATACACACCATATTTGCCAAGTGATGTTAGGTAAGTAATTTTACTTGGATCTTGTATACGTGATAAAACCAAAACCCATAGCTGCAGATTTCAGAGTCTTGTCTACAAAGCTTCGCCATCAGATTTAGCATATAATCCAATGAAAGTTTCAGTTCGAGATCAGTAGTGTAACCGATCTTTAGGTGGTAGGAAGGTAATTGACAAACTTACATTCTTACTACTAATCACAGTAAACGTAATATAGCCTAAATAATGTTAGTGTTAGCAATGAGAAGAAGCAGTAGACTTGAAGACAATAATGGAAAGGGTGATTGATGAACAGATGGGTCCTATGTTTTATGCAAATATTTCATTAGCTTGTTCTTATCAACTCTTCATATTGAAAGAGCTTTCTTCTTTAAATATCTGGTAGATGACTGATTTTGCGTAAATGCAGAGCCTTCAGTAATAACTATTCCAACTAGTATAGATTGTTCAGTGACTACGATGAGCGAGGTCGACCACCATACCAAGGTAGCAGGTATCGACCGAGCTGCTGCAAAAATGGTAGTGTAGCTTTAAACCTGTTAAGAATATTAAGCTGCCATATACTAAATATTTCCCAGAAGAAGGGGCTACGTCATTGTTCCATCATAGAATTTTATTTAATAAAAAGTGATATTATTATTTACAGATGACGTTCAGAGCACAACCTATTGATTATAATCATATCAAGGTACACACATCACTTCTTAACTCTGATCATATAATCCCACTATTTTCTACCCTTTGATTTTATTGGTAATATTTTCCATGTCTCCAGTATTGGCGCTGAATCATTCCTAATGCACGTGTCACTGCTATTTTTTATTGTGAGTTTTTGCAATTCATGACGAAATTCGTGGGATAATTATTCAGCACAAACTCTACTATCTGTTTCATTTTATTAACTGGGCTTTATTACGTACTACTTAGAGTTTGTCAGACAACCAGGGTTATCTTCGCAGATAACAGATGGGATAAGTTTAAGGCTAAATGTATCTGTTATGAACACTGGCGCATATTTTAACCCCTCCTGTTTATTTTACTTGACAGTATAATATACCGAATTTCCCATGTTCGTTTCTAGACTCAAATGTAAATTTATTACCCTCTAAATTCGAGTTTACGTATGAAGAGTAGTCCCGAACATGAGAAAAGATTTTGTGTAGAACGAATACCCACCATGTTGAGAGCACACAATTTTCGTCCATTCGACATCACAGCATTTGGATAAGAATGCATCGGCGAAGTCAAACTATACCAGCCATCCACAGAGTTTAACTTCGCCAGTGTCTCCCAACTAGCATTGACTATGTGTGCAGGAGCACTGCAAACAGTTTCGAAGCTATCTCCCACTTCAGTAACTTATGCGTACAGTGGAAGAGTTCGAACCTAATTTAGCTTTAGTACTGTCGGTAACATTGTTGTATGGTATATGCAGTCTTCTCACAACAGTGAAATATTTCCGGTTTATGCAAAACTTGAAAAACGTATGGTCCAGTGCAAACATTTCGGGGAAGACTGCAGACAACTATCCCGCTATCTTCCCTGAACCCAAAAGTTCTGTACCGAAGTGTCTGCAGCGGAACCAGAGAAAATCCTAACTGGGCTCTACACTATGAGACTGAATTCACCCACAACGCACTTATCCATAGATACCGTAATTTTCAAACGGACTATGTTGTTGTAAGTGGACAGCAACTAAAACTCAGACAAGGCTAACAGTAAAGGCACTTCCAGTGAGTAGCAATTAGAAGATATTGTTAACATTAATTAAGAAAGATACTAGGCATCATTTCCTCGCAATTCCTAAGAAGTTGCGAATTACAGTAACCACAGTGCTATATGCTTTCGATTGTCAGTCAAGATGTGGAGGATACATCAGCTGAACGCAACGTGTAAACCTATTATCCTTATTACCTGAGTCTACAATAAGTAATGTAACAAAGTCTAGGGATAAATTTACGTTTATTTAGGACTAAAACTCAATAGATTATTAATGAAATTTTTGTGCCAAAAGCTGATCTTAGTATTTCAAAAAAGCATCTTGAAAAAAAAAACAGAATTACTTTTGACTAATATTCAGGCTGCCTGACAGAGTAACCTTGAAAAGTCAATATTCCCTCTGCGCACAATTCTCACGCTCAATGCTTCAATAACCTATTGACCTCATACAAGCTAGTTTGGACTGATTTGGCTTTTTGACAGTTAAGTGAAGGCCCCTGAACTTCGATCTCTCAAAAACCAAAGTTTCAGTAAGTCCCTAATGTAGTGGTGGGATAGGTCGGTTTTTTGCGATTTTCATTATGTGGTATGTTACGACTGTGGTGCTTCTGCGGATGGATTTAGTCCTCTCACCCTTTACTCATCAACTTTAATCGGCAAGCAAGCTGATAGTAGCAGTATTAACTGATGAAGAAGATAGAGAATGTACATGAGTTCCTTGACGGTTAAGAATACGCCTTGCTGACGAGTGCCAACTAGAACGAAGCGTAGGTTCAAGATTCCCTGCGGTTGGCCCCCAACAATCTAATATCAACAATTCAAGGTGCATTATGATGGTGAGACACTTTGAATGGTGGCGACATTGCAAACCTGGCTGACAGAATTCACTCTGCGCCGAAGAAAGTGCCGGACACATTACACTTGTTACTAACTAGTGTCCAGTCAAATAAGGTTTGTTGGGCTGGTCCTTGCTCCCAAAAAACCTTGTCGTGCTTTGCGAAGTGGCACGTCCTCATCGATTTTTGCTCGATGTGTAGGTCAAATTGGCTTCGCAAACCAACTGATGCAACAATGAGTGATACTGCCGGTCTATAAGTCATTGCACTTCGTCTATCTCTCAGAAGTTACTCTGAGTCTGTGAAGTGTACGAAATAGACAGATAACAGCTAGCGCAAAGTTTCTGTGCACTATTTTAGAGTTGAATATCGAATACTACTAGCTAGAAACGTTCCCAAATTCCAGTCGTCTAAAAATTGAACTTAACCTAGTAAACAAGCTGGCTAGTTTTCTAGCCGGTCCGAAGCACGGGTAAAGAGGGAGTGTTGGGCATGGGGCTAGCAACCCCACACCACTGAATCTTTCAAACCGCTAGAGAAATTTCGACACGAATTGCAGAGGCAAAATGAGGCAGACTGTTGAAACTCCACCTTCGAGGAGCCAGTCTGCCGTTGTATCTTCTCTCGATGAAAGCAAGGGTAAAAATGGGGATGTGAAATGACCACACAATGTACGAGACTGCCTAGGTAGCCAAAGAAATGGGAAGATATGGCTTAGACATACTGGGTATCTGCGAAAGCAGATGGATTGTGTGTGGATTGACAACGTTATCAACGACAGAGTCAATTATCTACTCCGGTCACTCAGACGACAACCACAAACACACTGAGGGAGTGGCTATCATGATGTCACCAGTGGCAGCCAAGGCCTGAATGCAATCGAAGAATTTTCTCTTGCAGAATCATGACAACAAGATTGAACTCCAAAGGAAGGAAGGAAGATACCAATTGTCCAACGCCACGCACCTTCAAACAACGCGGAACAAGAAAAGAAGGAGAATTTTTACAACTACAAACAGTAATGGACAACATCCCAAATGGTGGCATCAGAATCCTTATAAGAGACATGAATGCCACCAGAAATAGGAGCAGATAATACAGGAGGAGAACTCATCATGGGTTGAGAGGCTGGGGCTTGGAGAAATGAATGATGACAGAGAATTATTCGCAGACTTCTGAGCTTTCAGTGATTTTGGAGATCGGAAGGAGTGTGTACAAACACAAAGATATACAAAAAGCAACATGGATTTCGCCTGACAAACATACTACAAACCCTGAGAAAATTCATAACATTACAGTGTATTCTACACTCCTAGACGGTCATATACGATAATCTAAATGGTGTCATCTCCTACTAGTATGTTACAAGTTTACTGGGTTAATAACTTCTTATTTCTTGAGGCTGTATGATGATCTTGCACAGTTAAAGCAAAGTCACAAACGTTTATTGACAGAAACGTCGAATTCAATGTTAGCACAGCTATAGTGTAATCTGCGTAACCAACCATTTCAACCAAACATTTAGTTAAGGGTAATGGTGGTCAATTACAGGATGACTCCCAGACACTCACTGAGTTTTTAGATAATTTGCTAATTTACAAGAATGCAATGATTTCGATGAATCGCATGAGTGACCTCAACTCGAGTTTTATACTAGAAGTAATAGCAAGACGCCTACCTACTCGACTGCAAAGGAAGTGGGTGAAGATAAGCTCCCGTATGGAGGATGAGGGTATCGAGCCAAAATTTGATGATATCCTGAAACTAGTAAAAGATAGTGTCAATCAATCTATAAGCAAGTTCGCCAGTCTATTACATCTCACCCTTAGAATAGAGCAGTCTTAGAGCAAAATGCAATCATTGATGACGAGTAGGCCTCAGAGAGGTGGATATCGAGAAGGCTCCATGATGTCTAGTAATGCATATAGACCTAGTGAGTGCAACAGGTTTCGTAGTACATCCTCAACAGATAAGTTACAAGATGCAAGACAAACACGGTTGTGTTTTACACGTTTGCAAGAGGTGCATACAGAAGTGAACTGTGAACCAGTGAGCAAGTTCAGTGATAAGCTAAATGTAAACTCCAGGCCTGACTCCGAATTGTGTGACGATAACGGTGCGGTGAAGAAGTCTGTAGTTACAACTGGTAAGCCATTGTTGAATAGAGTGTCACAGAATAGAGTTACTGCTTCAGAGTGCAGTTCTGACTCCAAAAGTTTACAAAGTATAACTAGTCAGAGTGAAGATATAAAACCTTTAATGATTTGTGAGGAGGAACCAAAATTGTCTACTGCTGTTAACAAAGAGTTTGAAAATGATGAACTTGACGGTAAAGTGAATATTCATGATAATGATCATGATACTTCACATTTGTCTTTGGTTGATCATGATGAAATGAGGGGAATGCCTACTACTGCTAAGTTAAATAAAGGTTCTGTACAACTACAACGTGAAGTAGAATTGAACGCAGATGCAGTTCCAGGTGTGCATACTTGTGAGACAGTCAGTGTAATTGATCAGCGTGTAGCCCACCTATCATCAGATGATAGTGCTAAACCCGAACTAGTAGTGAAAGACAGCAGTGGTGGTAATCTTGCAGTTAGACAACTATCTGAAAGCCGAAAAAGAACAGCTTCTGATCCACCGCTAAGTTCATCACCTTGTGTCACTCAGTCATCGTTGGTGTTTTCATCCACAATGAAATGGATGTCCATGAACTCACGTGCCTTATGCAATGACTATGATAGTATTGGTGCGTTTGCTCAGTTTAGTGAGAATAAGCCAAGTGTAAACGAGAGAGTAATTGTTAAATTGACTTGCATGAATAAAGGCATTTCTAGTTTCAAGTTACTATTTGAATGCTATTATCTTTGGTGTAAATTACTCTGTTTCTACACTTGGTTGACCAGATACGTCGTGTGTTTGTTCGTCATCTATATTCTACGATACAATGACATGAGCGTGTTACCGTTCAGATTTGAGGATATAGCTCATAGAAGGAAGTTAGCAAATGAACTCTGCGACGATTTTCCAACCTAGGGCGTCAACCTGAGAAGGGTTGTAGGCGTACTGCTGTAAGTCCTACAATTCTCCAAAGGGTAGCGCATCAATGAGCAGTCCAATGTGCTTGGTGTGTGATTTTGTACATATGTTCATATTGTATATACTGAATTGATATCATCTGTCATCTAGCTGTTGGTAATTCTGTTTGTGTCCGGACGACTTCCACTTGGATCATCAACCTGAGAAGGAATGTAGGCGTACTGCTGTAAGTCCTACAGTTCTTCAAGGGTAGTTTGTCGTGCCAGAATCCACAACATTTGATGTGTTGATTGTACATATGTTTGTGTTAAATAATTGTGTGAGTTCCAATTGATGTAATTGTTGGTTAATCTTGTTTGTGTCCGGACATTCCACAACTTACAATCGTCAACCTGTGAAGGGTTGCAGGCGTACTGGTGTAAGTCCTGCGATTCTTCAAAGGAATTACATGGAGACACGATCTGCGAGTTTGTTTGTACTGTTTGTATATATGTGTGGTGTGTCATATCAATTGGTGTTATTTGGATTCATTGTGTTTACTCGTTGTTTTCGTGTCTTGTTGTTATTGCGTAATTTTTTTAAAATTTTCGTCGTGATTACTTCTGAAGTTGTTTCGAGTCTTCTACATCCATGAATGAATTGATTGATGTTAAGGACAGCAGATGGGTCGTATACGCCGGGGAGGCTAGGCTATTGCTGAGAATGAAATGCATACGGAGATAATTGTTAGCTGCGGTCCGACACGCCGGGGAGAAAGAGTGTAAACGACTGAGGCTCGCATGCGTCACCGCTACTAGAACTGAGGCAGAATGAGTGACAAGCGATTTCAGTGGTAATTGGTAGTGAGTAGATAAGAGGATGTGCGTAGAGTATCATGAGGTGGTGCTATGGTCACGTTGCATTCTGCAAGAGTCATTCTAGCAAGTGGCGATTGTGTTGCAAGATGTCAAGAGGGGGTCTCTATCTGGAGGCGCAGGTCGTCAGCGATGTGTGAGATTGTGCTGTGGGTATGCTTGTGGTGTGTTGGCTTTTCTGTTTGTTTTCCATTTCAGCTCTGTCCGTGTGACCCAGGTTCTCGCAATGGCATCCAAGTCAAAGTGTATTGGTCGTGAAGGAAAAAAGGGATGGATCCCTTTTTTGCCGGGGAGTGTCAATGCAGTTGAAGATTGAACGATCAATTCATGGTTGTTTGCTCAAACCAACTTCCCCAATTTTCGCGGAGGCATCAATACGACAGTCATCGTCTCATCGGTCGCTGTTCAGAAAGAAGTCAGCAGTAAACCATCAGAAGTAATTTTGTGATTTATTATTGTAATATTTGTTCACAGACTCTAGTAAAAACATTATTTTTATATGTTGGTGTAACAATAAAGAATTCTCGAGTGGGCAATCGGTCTTTTGGTTTTTTCGTCCGTTATTACTAAGCGTTTCTGAAAAGCTGCAAGGAACAGCGTTGGCCCGAGCGTAGCAAGAGCTGGGCATTAACGGTTTATGAGACGTGGCTGACAACCTTGCATATGTTAATTGTTAAATACGTGACTTATCCTCCACAGACTGATCGTCCGAAACAGTTACTAAGGGGTCTCAAGGAAGCAAGTTAGTCAATCTGCTTGAAGTTGCTTCCAGTTGGTTTTGACTAGGTGAAACGCCCACGATTGATGTGTGTTTAACAATCCTGCTAAACCTGAGCTCTAGTCATACTACCTGTTGACTCCTTAGCTTGACCCATGTAACGTGGGGTTCAGGCTACTCTTCAGATCGCCCCAACTAGTGAAGGGAGAATGTAACACTTACGGCTGCTAAAAAAATGTATTTATTGACGAGGATTTGAAGACAGAGTACAAGTGGATGATCGCACCACAAAGAAGCTGCCGAGCTGTTGTCTCTTGGCCACTATGTGTTTCAGTCCGCACGGAAAAATAAATTGATCATTGACTGTGGAACGGCTGACGTACAAATAAGTTGACGAAATTCTTGGGTCTGCTGCAAGTTCACTAGGCTGCGTACACTTACTTTCTGTGCAGTCTGCCCTACCACAGCAAATATGTGTTCGCACTTCGATTGGAAGTGAAGAAAACCAGAGAAGTAGACCATGTAAATAGTGGTACCTCTAAACAGTCACATTTAGAAGACTGATAGATGTTGATATTTGATGTTCCCACCCCTTCACAATTTTCAGACAACTGAATCTGATGGAATACTTAGGAAAAGGAGAAAGGAATCCAGCAACAGTGACGACATAACACAGAAGAATTCCGCCGAAAATGGTATTTAAAAAAGGTAATATTTACATAAATATTTTATTGTTCTTTCACAAGGAATTTCTGTCGTTATCTCCGTTAAAGATCAGTGATAATTTTCTTTGTAATAATTATGTATCTTAAAGTAAAGACGCCTGGGTACCATTGTTTCTCCTTTCGTCTGTCGTTTTTAATTCCTTTCCATGTAGAAACACTATTGTTCTAGGTAAACTTTGGGCCCAATACTTTGTGACAGACAACTGTTTCACTTAGTGAGCTACTTAGCTGCTCATTGTTATTCACTTATACATGCTTCAAGCACAGGATAATTCTGCTGACAGCCAATTTGAGATTTCTTTCTAACTGGGTTTGTTAGCACTCCTTTTTCCTCAGTTGAAAATACACGTTGGCAGCGCTGTTTGTAGAACTCGCCAGAAAAATTCGGAGTTGTCTGTAAAAGCTCTACTGTGCGAATTCAAGGAATAACTCGAAAATTTAAATGTGTAACGTGCATCAGACAACCTGCAAAGTGGCTACATTTCAGCTTATTACTGAAATTAAACGAAATACACAACCTTAACTGAAGAATATTCCACTCATTTATTAACCAGTTTATTTTGTAACGGCAAAAGGCAGAAGACTTGGTAAAAGACTTTAGAGGGTGTTGATGTTCACGGATCGTACGAATTATACTTGCGCAAGATCTAACACGCATAACTTCTACAGTATTCGTTCCTCGCACACCAAAGACAAAGCAAAACACCAGAGTTGATCGTCCGAACTACGGATTATATTTCGGGACCAAATCAGAGTGCAAGATGATTGCTTAACTAGCTAGGGATCGTGCAGGAACGAACGAACGTAACACAACAGTGTGCCGAATGGCGTGGATACATGACCAGAAACCTTCAACTAAGCAAATCGAATAAACCACTGAGGGTCAGCATCCAGTTCTGAGTGATGAATACTGTGGCAAATAATTCTGGCAATTACCAACTACTACAAGACTTTTTATTGCGGAAAATCACACCATATTTACACATTTTTAGTCACATTAATGATCGGCTAGGTCAGTGGGTAATAAACTTTCCTGATTGGTTGCTGATTTTCTGAAGGTTAGACTTTGAGATTACTTCCTGACTACAATGTAAGCTAGATCCAGACTCGATAAATAAACCCTCCTATATATGTAGCCATTGACTTAAAGGGTTGTTTTCAATTTTGGCTACTTCCCATCAGTCTGCGTTTATACACTGCTGATGCCACAAATCCATGGACAACAGACTCCCACAACGATGGTGTCACAGAGAACATGTTCGTTGCATTAATCACCTCATGGTATATCAATATAAACAGAGTCAGCCATCGAGACTTCGGTTACAAAGGATAACGCTTTCTATCTGCGTCATTCTTTTGGGGGTGAAAACGAGTTCACTGTGTGTGAACTATGCACACCTACAGATACTGATGAATTATGGATTCAATAAGAATATGTACTAAATGAAAATTTTGTCGATTCAAGTGCGTCGGTGGCACAGTGGTTAGGACTCTCGCCGACCATGCATATGGTCCGGGGTTCGAGCCCACGCCGTCGCACACCTGATATCTATGGTCGGCCTGCAAAATTTGGGCTACCAATATCCATGCTGAAAATTCCATACTTGTACCGAAAATACAGTGTGGAATCAAGCTGTAAATCAAAAAAAAAAATATCAGAATCACCATATACTATACTGATAAGCATATTTATCTGCCACTGATATGATTACTGGTGGTGGACTGGATTATGCGTCAGACAGTGGGAAACGAGAAGACAGGGATGTCCTGGACCGACGCGAAGAACCTAGAAGACCTGGATTTTGCGCGGTGATGATTTGTGTTTGATGTCACACAAAATCGACCGACAAACTGGTCGAAGAAGCAGCAGGCGAAGACAACACTCCAGGTGAACATAGACAAGACTGAGGTTATGAAAATAACCAACCAGCAAAAACAACAATAGCAACATCCAGCGCCAATCACCCACCATCAACGGTAGGGATTTGAAAGAGGTCACTTCATTCACTTATCTAGGGAGCATTGTCTCAAATACAGGAACGGAGGAATGCACGAGGATGTCAAATCAAGCGAGAATCGGGAAGGCGAGAAACACACACATTCATCAACCTGAAACCAATCTAGAAATCTTCGTCACTCAGCCAACATCAACAACAAAATTCAGTCGGATTTTCAATACAAACGTCAAGTCAGTCATTTCTTCTATACGGATCAGAAACTCGGCAGGCGGGTCAGAAAGAATATTTCCAACAGCTTGTTGCAGACCTCACCTTTATCAACAACTGTCTTCGCTCTATGCTGTAGATCAGATGGCCGGGCCGGAAAGAATCACCAACAAGAAACTAGCTATGGGAACAAACAAAACAAAAACAATTGGGCAACAAAAATACAGAAGAAAGTGGAGATGGATTAGACACTGGCTGAGGAGGCCGCTGGGTGACATCGCGCGCGCGTCAGGCCATTGTTCGAGTGGAACCAGGCCGAAAGGGAAGCAATCGGCGAGTGGGGCGTCAGTGCAAGGGTGATATGGGGGAGATCGTGTGAAGAGGAGTTGAAACAGTCACTATGGACTAACATGGATGCAGGTGAAAAGTACAGCAGAAGGAAGACAGAAGTGACAAGTGGATCCGTGCAGTTGAAGCCCTATGTTCCACCAGGAACCCAAGGGAGCAATAATAAATAAAACAAATATGATTAAATTTACATTCTAATGCGTCTTTCTAGAATTTTGAGGGATTTATTTAGATCAGCGTTCATGTGTACTGAGTTGTTATTGACAGGTTACATCTAAATTCTGATATAAATTACAAAGCGAACATACTTGATTCTGATCTATTTGGTAAATGGTACTTCACACTCACAATAATATTTTACTATTTTGATCGTGATATCATAATGAGGAGTCAAAGAGTAAGATAAAATATCTGATTTCTGTCTGAGATGATGGCTAAATTTTAATCTGAATGATTCGTTTTAAAAATTCCTAATAAACGGTCTTTTAAGAGAAGAAAGTGATTATAAAAAAAATTACAGTTTGGCACACCTGCATTTCATTTGAATAACTATCTGTTATCAGTGTAAATGTATAAAAATAGCCAATCATATACGATGATTTTCATCTCCTTAGCTTTTACATTAATCATAAAAGAACGGAGAGTTATAATGATAAAAGTGAACAAACTCACAATGTGAATGAAGATTAATTTATCATTCAAATCCGTCTAAGTAGTGTATACATTAATCTAAAGATCAATCACTTAAAGTTTTATATTAAACATAATACCATAAGGAAAAGAAATTACACATGACTAGACAGCCAAGTTCTCTACTTATCTTGTTGTCTACATCAAAAGAAAACTTAAAAAGTTAGAAAGAATAGTAGAATTTCAGTTGAAAACGTATTGAAAAGTTACTTTTTCTGATTAATCTTACCCAGCAAAAGAATTATATTTTCAGATCCGTTCTCACTACCTAAAATATATTCAGAGAAGTGTAGATTTCTTGAAAAATTCTACTGTAATTTATTGCTACCCAGTGAAGTTGAAATATACATTTTATAAATGCAAAGATACAAATGAAAATGACTCGAAAAGTTCAAGATTTGATTACAACAGTGACGGACACAAACTGAAATCTTGGTTAAATTATTATTATTATTACCTGGCGTTAGTAGTGGAACATAGGGCTTCAGCAACACACCTTCACTTTGTTCTATTTCCTACTGTTCTCTTCAACTGGGTCTAGGATAGCCCATAATGCCCCACTTCCTCCTCGCCACACGATCTCCTCATTATCACCCTAGATGTGACCACCCACTCGTCGCTTTCCATTTGAATTCCACTCGAGCGATGGCCTGCATTCAGAGATTTCATTCAACGGCCCACTCAATGTTCCATGTCCAATCCATCTCCACTTCCTCCTACATACTTGCTGAGCTATCGATTCTCGCCAGTTTGTTTGTTCCCAGCCACTCAGAGTTTCTTGTTACTAATTCTTTCTGGTCGGACATTTGATCTTCAGTATGGGGGCAGTGAAAGGGGCAGCTGTTGATCAAAGTGTGAAGTGACCTGTTGGAAATCCTTTTGGTGACACGCAGTACAAGTTTCTGACCTGTGTAGAAGCACTGGCTGACCTCACATTGGTGTTGAAAATCCGAATCTTGTTGTTTATGCTACAGAGTGCAGTGCAGAGGATGTCCGAACTGGTTTGGTTTTGATGAAGGCGTATCTTTCCTTTCCGAATTTGGCTGGGTTTGACATCTTCACCCGTTCTGCCTGTAGAGGGAGGTAACCTATGTTAAATCTCTCTCGTTGATGGTGATTGGTTCTGGATTCTGTTGTTGTTGTTGCTGTTCGTGTTCTCTATATTCACATAAAATCTTTACGAAACTTTAATTCATTTCTACTTCAGAAAAACATTATTATTTAAAGTATATTTAGCTGTACACCTAAAATACTACAGTGTCATAATCAACAGTGTATTACAATAACTGGTTCCTAACGGTGTTAACTTTTATCCTAACATGAGCCATTATTTTCTAATATGCTGGAAATATCGATAGTCTCATGCTTTAGTTAAAGTAGACAGAGACTGGCTCAATAAAAATGGAAAAAAATTTGTTGTAATATTTTGTACAAATATTAGTATTTCGAGATGACCGAATTATAAGAATTCAACCAAGACACAGAGAGTGGTGAATTCAGGAATTTGTATTTGGTGGAATTATTATTCAATTCATATAATATATATATTAACAATCAACAGTAAGTATTTAAACAATACAGAGATAGAAATTGTCAATCACCACATCCGCCACACGTCGAATATCTCCTTGCGTATTTATAACGATGTCTCGGTTTGCTTCCACGTAGCTGAGACCTTCTAACTGATTCTGTGATATTATTTTCATCAGTATTATCTGGACTTATTTCTGAATTATCTACAAAATCAGGATTAGTAGCGGAATCACTAAAATCATAATTGGAACGACCTACTTCATTTATTGTCACTTTGTCCAGGTGTCTGTTATGAACTGAGTGATCTTTGATGTCTAATATCTTCACCACTCGATTTCCCAATTTTTGTAGTATGATTCCAACAGAAGGTCGATAGTCATTCCCTTTGTAATAATATACATTAGAAGTCGTGGACACTAGATGCTTTCTGAGAATTCGAGATTTGAATAGTTTTGCAGGACTTTCACGGGTACTTGTATGCTCTGCATTCAACAGACGCAATCTATGCGTATGCAGCAATTCCTCCATGTTAATCAGTTGCTCTCTCATCTCAGTCAGCTGTTGACGAATGGAAAACCAGCCAGCTTCCATTTCACTCACCTATTTTTCGTGTTTTCGACAGTTCACATTGTAACTCGGCTATCTCATTTTTTTAAAACACGTGATACAGTTGACGCTTGAGTTGCTGAACTTGTAGTCAAGGTTTTCATTGGATGAGATTGAGTATTTTGAAAAGTTGAAAGACACATTGATTCCATTTAACTAGACGGATTGGGAGAGTCACAAGAATTCTGAGTAACATAGGTATTCGAACTTCTGCAAACAGTCTTCATGTGCCCAACTTTACCACATTTATGGCACTTAGCACTCCGAAAACGGCAAGTGCTTCGTAAATGTAAATTTCCACAGGAAAAACACGGTTTAATGTTTTTGATCCCTCGCTGCATTCTATTACATGTGGACGACAGTTTGGATTTCTTTACATGAACACTTGTATTTTCGACTTTGGAAAGCATGACATCAGATACTGACGTTGGGGGAGCAGAGTATTCACTGTTGACATCTTCATATGTAATACATAAATCTTTAGCAGTTTGAAAGATGCAGGAAGGAATCTGAATTAACTCTTTCTCTAACTTAGGAATATTAATTCCAGCGATTAGACGATCACGTAGTTGAGTATGCAGCTGATCTCCAAAGTTGCACTTTGAAGCTTCTATTTGAAGTTGAAGAATGAAGTCTCTAATCTTTTGGTTGGGAGCGCGAACCAGTTTGTTGAATTGAGCCCTCTCTCGTGTTTCAAAAGTAGTTATATGGAAGTGATGTATCAGAAGTTCGCGGAGCTTGTCATATGGCAGAGAAATGGGTTTATCTGGAAACGACAGAGTCTTCACTGGGCTATACGCATCTAGCCCAATAGCAGTAATGAAATGAGCTGGAATTTTGTCATCCCGAACATTCTTCGAAATGCACCATGCATCGAAGCATTCAAGATAATCAGCAATTTTCCGTGGTGAACCATTTATAGGAAATTTTCCAAGGTTATTTAGTTCCATCACGACGCCAAAATGTTGTAATTTTTTGTAATCGTAGTATCAGTATTTCGAGATGACCGAATTACAAGAATTCAACCAAGACACAGAGAGGGATAAATTCAGGAATTTGTATTTGTCGGAATTATTATTCAATTCATATAAGAAATATATTAGCAATTAACAGTAAGTATTTAAACAATACAGAGATAGAAATCGTCAATCACCAGATGTATGTAAACTAATGATGACTTCGGGTGGAAAGATTGATGTTTACATTTCCCATACTTTACATTTGGGATTCTTTATTCCGTAATATTTTCTCAGTTGCTATTCTAAGCCCTTATTTTATCTGTTTTTCCAAGCCTAGTAACTTTTCAGAAGATGAGAATATATGAAATAAAATCATTACATTTTATACTGCGATTTTGGTCTTTCCTGCTGTTTAAAAGGCTGTCAGGTTTGATTGGTGTTAAATAAATGCTCAGACATCGTGGAAGCATCTGCACAAGAAGCCGACTTGTCAACCTGAGACCGAGTACTTCGGTCCAATCATAAATCGACGGGAAAATCAAAATTCAATTAAGTTATCTGGTTTGGTTTCTGTCTCCTTTTGAGTACACGTTCAAGATAAGGAATGTAGTGGAGTGTTCGGTCTTCTCATCAATTTAGAGAATTATTCCTGAGTACTAAATGTACTTCTTAGTAATGGAGGGTTCACTGGTGGAGTACAGTTTCAGTATATACTTCTCATGCTTCACATAAATATTTTCAAACACTATTTTGGTTTCTTATTTTGAATGGGAAATAAATCTCAACTCTGATTTCCTTGAAAAAATGCTTGAAATGTTATTAAACTTAGAGAAAACAAAAGAATTTCTGAGGACAGAATTATTTCTAAGAATTATTTTTAAAAATTAATGTCTTATATTTGTTAATCCACACATATTTCACCAACTTTGAATAAATAAATTTGACTGCTCACAAATGAAGACTGTTTTCATCAATCAGAAGAAAAGACAGTCTTGGTTTTTGTGATCACTGTCAAAAACAAAAAAATTTATAAAATCTACTTTTGAATGGAAAACAAAATATATGCGGATTGTATGATGAATGGCTAACGTAATCGACAACAAAAAAGATGAAATGAGAGACAAATGACAATGAATTTGGTCAACAATTAAATAAGAATAACAACATACATCAATCAAAAGAAACAGCTGGTAAATATTTGGTCATTCGATAGTTTGTGGTCGACTTTTAAAATAACACTGGAATATATATATATATATATATATATATATATATATATATATTGTCAGCTATTCAAAACACTTTAAACCAATTAATATCTTCGAAAACTGTACTGAACTGAGTTTAACAAGAGATCTCCTTTGCTATACTAGGAAGATTTCAGAAATTTAAAACAAGCAATAAAGGTTAATAAAGCAGGATGATTTAATGAATTCATCAAATTTAGGTAGAACTCGTCAGCTGAATACTCTACATACACGGATATATATATATATATATATATATATATATACTTTTGAAATTACATTGGGAGATTTAAGACTGATAAGTAAACAAACTACATTGAATTAGTCATGCAGAAAGACACGTGCGAATGTTTTCCAGGTCATGTCCAAATAAATAAGCGGAGAGAGAGTATGAGAGATCAAAATTAAGATAAATTGCGTTACGTTTCAATTACATCACTTAGATAAACAATTAGCCACTAGGGAGTATAACGAGAATTGCAGACAGACTAATACCAATGTTAATAGTTATAATAACAACAATAATAATATTATTGAAGTGAGTTAAGGCGGTTGTCTACTCGCATGATGGAGCATTTGCCAAAATGGTTGAAAAAAGCTGAGTGCAAAGTGCCAAAATCCTCAATAACAAAACACCTTGTGGATTACGGACATGATATCGACGCGGTCAAGTCATTCATCATCAAAAGGAGATGGTTGTAACTCTGAATCTACCATGGTAATACGTTTTACTTATTATTCCCTACTTCTTATTACTATTATTCTACCTCTTATTATTATTGTTATTATTATTCTTGATTCATTTAAAACTATGCATTATCAGTAAGATTATCGTAACTCACTTCAACACTAGTATTATTATTATTATTATTATTACTGTTACTATTGATATTAGTCTGTTTGCAATTCTCGTTATATACCCTAGTGGCTAATTGTTTATCTAAGTGATGTAATTGAAACGTAATGCAATTTATCTTAATTTTGATCTCTCATACTCTCTCTCCGCTTATTTATTTGGACATGACCTGGAAAACATTCGCACGTGTCTTTCTGCATGACTAATTCAATGTAGTTTGTTTACTTATCAGTCTTAAATCTCCCAATGTAATTTCAAAAGTATATATATATATATATCCGTGTATGTAGAGTATTCAGCTGACGAGTTCTACCTAAATTTGATGAATTAACCTTTATTGCTTGTTTTAAATTCGTATCGGGAAATAAGTGTTCTTACGATTTCAGAAAAATGCACAGAATTTTTCCAGAAACTGTGGTTTTAAATAGATAGACGAAATGAAATCGTCAGTTGCCTAGTTCATGTAAAAGAAATTCTGAGTGAGACAAAGCTAAGTAGCAGAGATCAGCATTTGCGTGGCTGACTAGACAACGGCAGTCGAGGTTGAAAATACAACTGATTTGCAGCAACCAAAACCTTCGACTTTATAATTTTTCCTAGAATTATATAATCGAATTAATAAATCAACACCGGTTATTCCACTTGATAAAATGAGGAGGAAATCATCACGGAGGAAACACAATGTCCCAATTATGCTTGAAGTGAAAATAATAGAATTATTTTCAATAGAAAGGCAGTCTTAGAATGCATGGATAGGATTTCCTTCAAAATTAGAAGTGAGCTGAAGCAATTACTTAGTCATAAAACGGAAGGATATTTAAACAAAATAACGGTTGATCGAGGTAAACGACTCTTTAATAAAATGTTACTCAATAAGAAGTTATGTTGTTAGGTGAAAAATTCGAATGGAATGAAATCAGAAATTTCGGATGACAACAAACTCAGTAGTTGTAGAGCACTTCATTTATCTACCTCTTTAAGAGATTCCTGAGTCTGGCTTGTTTCTCATGCCATAGGGACTGCTCAGTGAGATTTAACCTTCGAATTGTAGGCTTTTCGGTATGTACTCAACAATCTTGATAAATGGTCGAAGCTTTAATTCCTCTGAAGTACTTTATTCAACTTGGGATAAACAGAGAGGTGACTTTCGATTAACTAGCGTTTTTATCAATGCGTTTGGTTTCATTTATCTTGCTCACTTGTTATTTTGTTTGGATATCCTTTGACTTCTACTTAAGTCCAATTTTAAAGCTACTCCTCTCCATGCATTCCGAGAACGTCTTCATTTTGATTGTAGTTTAACTACATTAACTTAGAAATAACAATAATAACAATAGCTTTATTACGCACAGTACGTTTACAAATATGCATAATTTCCAGCATAGTTTATTGCATAATATTTTCTCTTTATCCAGGAGTTTCAAGCAGAACAGACATCTCCAGTATATCATGTGACATAGTGATGTTAGATCTGAAGAATAAAATAATCCATTGCGGTAATTTTCCTTGGTCCCCAAGAATTGAGTAACAGTAGGCTGCAAACCAGTTAAAAATGTGCATGAGTACATCTGGAGACCCATGGATATAAGTGAATGATCATAACGACAAGAACTAGGGAAAATAAGATGTACTGTCTCAGATGGAAGTTCAGGTAGCCCAATGACCCAATCAGGCCGCTATATTTTTGTATTCTACGGACATAGGGTTTATCCTTTGATGTTTCTCTTCTACTTTTTCATAAAGGAATAACCACTTATTTAAAGTGCGTCAGAAAGTTATATAACAGTGGTCATTTGTGAATTCGGTTATTCAGGTTACGTATAGCCAATTAAACCCCTATTAAATATTATCAATTTAACCCACAAAACTCCAAGTAATGAGTTATTCAAACAAAATGAATAATGTGAGATAATGTTTTAAACTAATAAAGGGAGCCGGTTATATGCAATGCTTTAACATTTTGCCTTTATGTAAGTTTAAATGAATAAATAAATAAATGTGCAAACCACTACTAATCAAATCCCCTAAATCCTCATTTCACAAGTCATACTGAAGGAACTACATAGAGGAGACTAAGCATTAAATGCACGTAAGTATATTAGCAATGGGGTTTTATTTGACAGTACATTTCCATTATTGTAGACTTATAATAATTTTAATTTATTAAATTGAGGCTTTTCTAATGTTTATTACCTCGCTGAAAAGTATAATTGGGGAGTAAATTTATGTCTTATAGTCTGTTACCAAATACAAATGATCTATACAAATATACAAGTGTATAACTTTCAATTTATCACCATGTTTTCAAGTGTTGGTCTGTAGGGATTTGGTTGGTTTCAGATTTCATCATGAGCTGACATTAGTTAGAGAACCACTGGAAAACCTGGGAGTACTGGACAGCCAGTTGTTTCGTTATAGTTTGGGACTCTTCATCAGTACGCACCTACCGGGATTCGAACCCAGGACCTTCCGGTTACAAGGTGAGCTCGTATACCATTAAGCCCCTGGGACCCGATCCAATGGCCAGCCCATGAATTCTAACTTCTGCCAATTCATGACATAGCGCGACCGCTAGCCAATGTCTTCGCTGGGGAGTATTTGTCCTCACACCCAACCTGCTGCACCCTACTGGTCACGACTTTCCATTGAAACGCAGGTAACAACCTACCTGAATAGGGCCAGTCGCCAGTGAGCATCTCATTGGTATTCAAATGTTGATTTGTTTGTTAAGAACACTACTAATTTAACAGTTGCCTAAATAACAAACTTTTTAAATTATTAAGTCAGTATACACAAAATGGTTTTGGGATTTTTAGCTTATATACATACACATTCTAACATTTTGGATTAAGTTATCTTATTAGGAAAAAATGTAATAAAATTAGCACACTTAAGATGGAACTTTATTCACTTTAGACTAAACTATATTCCATTATACTCGATCGGTAAATTCACTTTCTATGTAGGAATAATTCAGGTTTCATATGAATGTGTGACTTATTCTTCTTGTAATTTCTCAGCGATAATAATAACAATTGAATTATGATATGTTTTTTCTTCACTGAGGAAATATTGACTAGAATCCGTCTACTATTTACTTGAATTTTGTGGTGATCGACAATTTCTATCTCTGCACTGTATAAATACTAACTGTTAATTGCTAATATATTTCTTATATGAATTGAATAATAATTCCGCCAAATACAAATTCCTGAATTTATCCCTCTCTGTGTCTTGGTTGAATTCTTGTAATTCGGTCATCTCGAAATACTGATACTACGATTACAAAAAATTACAACATTTTGGCGTCGTGATGGAACTAAATAACCTTGGAAAATTTCCTATAAATGGTTCACCACGGAAAATTGCTGATTATCTTGAATGCTTCGATGCATGGTGCATTTCAAAGAATGTTCGGGATGACAAAATTCCAGCTCATTTCATTACTGCTATTGGGCTAGATGCGTATAGCCCAGTGAAGACTCTGTCGTTTCCAGATAAACCCATTTCTCTGCCATATGACAAGCTCCGCGAACTTCTGATACATCACTTCCATATAACTACTTTTGAAACACGAGAGAGGGCTCAATTCAACAAACTGGTTCGCGCTCCCAACCAAAAGATTAGAGACTTCATTCTTCAACTTCAAATAGAAGCTTCAAAGTGCAACTTTGGAGATCAGCTGCATACTCAACTACGTGATCGTCTAATCGCTGGAATTAATATTCCTAAGTTAGAGAAAGAGTTAATTCAGATTCCTTCCTGCATCTTTCAAACTGCTAAAGATTTATGTATTACATATGAAGATGTCAACAGTGAATACTCTGCTCCCCCAACGTCAGTATCTGATGTCATGCTTTCCAAAGTCGAAAATACAAGTGTTCATGTAAAGAAATCCAAACTGTCGTCCACATGTAATAGAATGCAGCGAGAGATCAAAAACATTAAACCGTGTTTTTCCTGTGGAAAGTTACATCTACGAAGCACTTGCCGTTTTCGGGGTGCTAAGTGTCATAAATGTGGTAAAGTTGGGCACATGAAGACTGTTTGCAGAAGTTCGAATACCTATGTTACTCAGAATTCTTGTGACTCTCCCAATCCGTCTAGTTAAATGGAATCAATGTGTCTTTCAACTTTTCAAAATACTCAATCTCATCCAATGAAAACCTTCACTACAAGTTCAGCAACTCAAGCGTCAACTGTATCACGTGTTTTAAAAAAATGAGATAGCCGAGTTACAATGTGAACTGTCGAAAACACGAAAAATAGGTGAGTGAAATGGAAGCTGGCTGGTTTTCCATTCGTCAACAGCTGACTGAGATGAGAGAGCAACTGATTAACATGGAGGAATTGCTGCATATGCATAGACTGCGTCTGTTGAATGCAGAGCATACAAGTACCCGTGAAAGTCCTGCAAAACTATTCAAATCTCGAATTCTCAAAAAGCATCTGATGTCCACGACTTCTAATGTACATTATTACAAAGGGAATGACTATAGACCTTCTACTAGAATCATACTACAAAAAATGGGAAATCGAGTGGTGAAGATATTAGACATCAAAGATCACTCAGTCCATAACAGACACCTGGACAAAGTGACAATAAATGAAGTAGGTCGTTCCAATTATTATTTTAATGATTCCGCTACTCATCCTGATTTTGTAGATAATTCAGAAATAAGTCCAGATAATACTGATGAAAATGATATCACAGAATCAGTTAGAAGGTCGCAGGTACGTGGAAGCAAACCGAGACATCGTTATAAATACGCAAGGAGATATTCGGCGTGTGGCGGATGTGGTGATTGACAATTTCTATCTTTGTATTGTTTAAATACTTACTGTTGATTGTTAATATATTTCTTACATCAATTGAATAATAATTCCGCCAAATACAAATTCCTGAATTCCTCCCTCTCTGTGTTTTGGTTGAATTCTTGTAATTCGGTCACCTCGAAATACTAATACTACTAGAACAAAATATTACAACAATACATCACCGAGTAGAACGGCAGTGGAATGTAAAGGAAGGGTATGGAGGAAGGTAATAAGGCAGAAGGACAGGCAAAAAGTAGTTGTTACTAGATTATTTGATTGAATTTCTTGAAATAAAATCAGCTGAATAATCCGAAATCATGAGATTGAATAATTATGAAACAGACTCATCCAAAATCAGGATACAGCTACTAAGGAGGTGACAAACTTATCAGACTCTGTCTGTATTATAATACATTCAGCTGAATGCATTTTGTTTTGTCTTCTACACAATTTATATTTTAGAGGATTTAGAAAAACAATGAAGTATTCCACATCCACGAAGTATCTGGTAATTGCACTGTGCTAACTTTAGCTTGACTACAGACGCAAT
Organism: Trichobilharzia regenti; assembly: GCA_944472135.2. NCBI lineage: Eukaryota > Metazoa > Platyhelminthes > Trematoda > Strigeidida > Schistosomatidae > Trichobilharzia > Trichobilharzia regenti. The sequence continues at coordinate 29,523,968 of OX235263.1, forward strand.
TTTTCAAAAGAATTGTTACTGAACAAAGAATATTCTTTTTGATAACTTCATCATCGGGTTCTACAGTTATACATACATAACAGTGAATGAATTAGTGTTATTAACAACATTAATGTTGAATTAACATCGAATCGATAATAATATTAATGGATTACAGTTCGATAGCATCAACATAAGAATGCACTGAATATCGTGCTCAGGGACATCTACCTATGTAGCTAAGTAAAGTTGCAGTGCAAACCATCAACAGTTCGATATTAGATCACCCTGTTGAAACTAGCCATAAAGCCAGCATTGAAGAATCCTTCTCTATCATCTACCGCATACCAATTTAATTGCCAAAAACATCTAGGTACCACATACGCTAAACAGCAGAAGCTATCGCGATTCGCCTTAAAACAACCATTATTTTGTGGGCAGAAGAAGCAAGTCCAGCCACTACTACTGCCCCAGCCGGCCTTCAGTGTAGATTCTAAATTCATCATTCTGTGTTAATATTTTTCTTAATTTGGATGATATTCAGTGTAGTGTTATACCGAACTGTAATCCATCGATATTATTATCGACTCAATGTTAATTAAACATTAATATTGTTAATAACACTAATTCATTCACTGTTATGTATGTGTAACTGTAGACTCTGATGATGAAGTTATCGAAAATAATATTCTATTTTCAGTAACCATTCTTTTGAAAAAATTTTAATGGGCAGTTTTAATCAGTTAAAATGTTGTGAGACACAATTTTGTTGGAATATACTCAGTTAACTGGATAAAAGTTCTCCTTCCTCTTCTTTCAAACTACTGGCTACCACAAGTGTATGTAAAATTATGAATAAGTTTGTAGTTTCCTATGGTCTGTAACTAATGAAAACTGATGAAATCAAGTGAAACAGTTTTATGCTGGAAATTTGATCCTTTTCACTCTATTCTTTGGTTAAGCGGTATTCTATAAACTTTGTCTAGTGTGAAATAATTCACTTTCTGTTGAAATCTTAAATTTTTAGGGTAACAGATTTCATGATAATTTCTTCAGAACACAAAGTCATTGAGTAACTAGCAAGCTTCTTTAATAATAATAATATACTTTATTTCAAAAGACAGTACTTATAATACAGAATGGAATTCTCAGCATTTGTCACAATATTGCATCTGATTTACTTAAAATATAAATAAAATTAACAAATTAAAACAAAAGTAACCAGAGGAATTTGTCTACGTTTACAATATAAAGTCAAAAGTATTCTAAGCACGAATTGAGATCATTAAATATTATAACAATGATAATAATAATAAAAATGAGTTTGCTTCAAACAGTATTGTCGATTCAGTTAGGAAATTTTAGCATGTTACTATAGATTATTGAATCTAATGTTCTGTTGATATAGTATAATGAGGGGAAATACAAGATTAACAGTTACATAACACAGCTTAAACGATGTTCACACTTATGAAAAATAAATAAATAAAAACTAAAAATTGAGAGGATTATAAATATAAGAAATACAATAACAATAGACTTTGGTACTGTAAGGGTGGAAGAAATGGTTTATTTAGTAGTGCGAAGAAGGTTAGTTGGTTCATGCCTGACACCATTTTCATCACATAAAATATGTGCTGAATATGGTATAGTGGAATTTTTATACTTAGACGTACGTGCATAAAGTCTTCTGAAAAGACTTCTTGTTTTACCTGAGAAGACACAAGGTTGTGCTGTGGGTAGAGTAGGTGCTCAGAGTCTGACAAAATTCCTTTAGCGAATTTGTTGCATGACATCAAGTGCCTATCCGTGACAATGTCAACGATTTGGCCCAGTGGGATACCACTCGTCCTACTGAAAGTCTTCAGAGGTCTACGAAGTATGACATAGTCTTTTTTTAAGCAAAATATCAATTACAGGCTTTTACGATGACTTTCTCACTTCTCCAGATATTCAGTCTGATGAAAGCCTATCAACATTCTTTGGAAATGTGAATTTAGTTTTTAACTAGGTTAAATTTTGAAAGAAAAATTTGCCTATTTTCTCCCTGTCGTCTACACAATCTTCTTTCTGTTTATTATACACACCTTTACTCTGTTCCTTTTGATTTAGACAACTACAAGCTGGGGAATTTTTCGGTGATGAATGATTTCAACGTTTTTTATTCGCATACTATGATATTATGTTTTAAAGCTTAAATGTCAACACTAAGGATCTTCGCAGATATTTAGTTGTTATGTACATCTGTAATACTTTCATTTTAACTAGGTAATACCTTTGTCATGATTGTCCTTTTCATAATAATAATAATAGAGGCTATAAATTCTAGAGTGATCTTTTTTTTTCCTGTTCAAATGATTAGAAAGATAACTGTATTGTTTTTTGATAAAATCCTAAAGAAATTATCACTCATGTGATGTACACCATTCTGACAGTTGGAAGATAACCAATTTATCTTAAATATTTCTTCGTTATAGTTAAACTATCCTAGCCAAAGCCGCAGTGACCTTGAACGACCAATCAGAATTCAGATGCGAAAAAATTCACATGATTGTTGAAAACTCCACTAAACCACATTGCAAGCGTGATATTACACTATGTAGTTGTCTCTTATTTGTTGTAAGAATGTATCCCAGTCACTACACAGATGATATATAGAGAAATCATACTGTGCACGATAGATGCACTAATCCAGGTGACTGTAGGTCATGGTACTTTGAGATTTGTTGATATTTCTGACACTGTCCTTTGACCTTTTCATAACTGTAACCATAATCCTAGATAACATAAGTTATTTTGTTGTGATGGAAGTATAGACTTTTTTGAATGCTTGACTATTTACAAGTTTAGGAGTATAATGCCTGCCAGATTTTAAATTCTAGTTGTCGAAGACTGTGTATCTTGGTCATAATATGATCGCTAAGTAACATTATTTAAAGACATTAAGTCATTGGTCATCAAGCAGCTGTTATTTTAAGCCTTATTACTAGCCAGGTGAACTCGTTATTGACAGAGAAGAAATATGCACTCCAGGATTCAAATCTGTAATACTGACTACAAAACTGATTGTTTCTAGGTTATTGAACTGACTAAAAGTTCCAAGCATGAAGTTTCAGTTAACCAGCTTGTATTGATAATTGATCAGAGCTACTAAACAGTCAGTCAGAATCATTAATGTTTTTAAAAGTAGCATCTACAGATATTCAGAAAATATCTTCTTCTTTGCATATACACACAAGAAAAGGAGTATTCACATTCTTAAATCTGTGGTGTCAAGTATGAAATTCATTGAAATTTCATTAAAATACTTCAGACAGCTTTTCCCTTTGATGAATTTGAATAAAACAAGAACAACAGTGGTTTGTGCAGAATAATATGGTACCATCATTTATTTCGTTGCCTTCTCATCAGCTGCTTACAGTTTGCAAATTTTACATGTTGTCAGTTGACAGAAAGTTCCGCAATTAGTCTAATTGTGGAAGCCAACGAAATAAATGATGGTTCCATATTATTCTGCACAAACCACTGTTGTTCTTGCTTTATTCAAATTCATCAAGGGGAATAAATGCATGAAGTTTCTCAAAAATCGCCTTCCCGCGGAATCTTTCGAGTCACTGAATCGCTTGGTGACAATTCGTTGCAGAATATCCAGAGAAGTGACTCGAATAGAATTTTACGATGAACGCTTGCAGTCCCACTGCTTTCCTCGGCATCTCAACAAGTCACTCCGTACTTGCAAATTGCCGCCTTCGCTCAAAAACCTCTGACGCATTACGAAAGCGCATATTGAATCAACAGAATCTCTGATTGCAAAATTGAGAAATGAAGCCAGATCCTTTGACGGTGTCGTCAACATTTTGAACATAGTTTGCCGGATCAAATTCATCAATTTCATTCAAGAGCTTCAACAGAAAACCTGTGAAAATTTTTATAAAACCCTGACGAAATCCCTGACAAAGGAAAAAATATATGAAGTTTTCCCAGAAAATCCTGAGGATTTTGTGTATAATCTGTCGAGTCTGAATTTAAGCCGCATAGAAATGGAAGTGCTTTCCCTCGGATTTAACTTCCATATCCCGAATAACTTTGTCAATAGAACCGACGTCGCAGCTCAATTCGAAAACCTATTCTATCAGCTGAATGATCTTACTCCAGTTGATGAAGACAAGAAGAGCTGGTTCAAATCTAAGCTGGTCGACGTTGCAAATCAATACCTCATCTCACCAACGTCATATTCAAAAGTCCTCTCTGAAGAGCATCAAAAAGCATTGAAAGATCTCAGAAATAATGACAAAATTGTCATACTGCGACCTGACAAAGGCTCAGGAGTGGTAGTGATGGATAAAGATGACTACGTCGCAAGGATGAAAACTGTGCTGAATGATCCGTTGAGGTTCAAAGTCGACGACTGCCAGAAAGACAAGACAGATGCAACCGAAAAACGCATCACAAACGTATTGAGAGATCTTCTAAAGAAGAATTTGATTGACAACAACACGTACAATGAATTGAAACCCCGAGGGTCCCGCTTGCCATATATGTATGGCCTTCCAAAGACACACAAGAAAGAAGTCCCTCTGAGACCTATACTTTCGATGATCAACTCTCCCCAACATAAGGTTGCCCGTTGGCTCGCGGAGAAGTTGGAACCCATTCGCCAAAGGCTGGCCGCGCACACCATAAAGGACTCATTTCATTTTGCTGAAAGCGTGAATCACATGAACGTTTCAAATAAGTTCATGGCTTCATTTGATGCAACCTCCTTGTTCACAATGATCCCAATCAATGAAACCATTGAGATCATTTGTCAACAGTCTGATCTTCTCCCACTACCAGAGCCGGAATTCAAACGCCTACTGCTAATGTGTACCATGGGTGTACAATTCCAGTTTGACAACACTCTTTACCGACAAATAGATGGTGTAGCTATGGGCAGTCCACTTAGCCCTGTTTTAGCAGATATCTTTATGTCAAACCTTGAGAAAACAAAGCTGAAGCATGCAATTGATCAAACAACTTCCTATTGTCGATATGTCGATGACACATTTGTAGTATGCAACAACGAAAGTCATGCCTCCTACCTACTCAGACTATTCAACAACGCACATACAAATATTGTATTTACTATGGAACATGAAAATGATGGACAGTTCCATTTCCTTGACGTCGCCATAAAACGCCTAGAAGATGGTAGCCTCCAGAGGTCAATCTACCGAAAGCCCACATGGAATGGACAATACTTACATTTTAATAGTTTTTGTCCAAATAGCTATAAACGAGCACTAGTCAAGACTCTGTACTATAGAGCGAGGAGAATATGCTCTGCAGAGAAACTAGAGGAAGAATTCACGAATCTCGAAAAGGTGCTGAAAAACAACGGCTATACTCAAAAATTCATTAACAAATATGGAAGATGTGAAGGCCCAAATACCAAACAAATCACAGTCGAAAAAAAGCCTGTCTTCATTCAACTAGACTTTAAAGGTGAAGACATTGCAGAAATGGTCAACAGAAGACTGAGGACGTCACTAGCCAGAGCCTATCCTGCAGCTAAGTTGGTTCCCGTCCACCGAACAACATGCTCTTTGGTGCAGTCAAAAGTCGATAGATACCCTTCTCATGTTAACTCCAACTGTGTATACAAATTTACGTGTATCTGCGGGAGCAGTTACATTGGGAGAACAGAAAGAAGGGCACACCTCCGATTTTCTGAACATGTGCCGAAAAGCCTACGTCTCAAGGGAAAAATTCTTATAGCAGCGCTATTACCAGACATCTCCTCGACACGGGTCATGAGGTGGAAATCGAGAAATCCTTCAAAATTATCAATAGACAAAGGAGCTCCATTCTCCTCAAGTTTGCCGAAGCAATTTCAAACGCTTGAAACCAGATCTATGTGTTCCATATTAGTTTGATTATTAAATGTATCACACAGCGAAACAGTATTGTATGCTGGATGACGTTTCGAACACAATTTATTGTTCATAATCATATCAATTTTTGCCACACGACTTCGAGATTTGATTTTTATAGTTTTCTCTGTCTTCTCCTATTTGTTGTATGGGCAGTAGAATTTTCCATATATCTGGGACAGGTGTTGAATCATTCCTATTACATGTATTTGCAGTTGATTCGATAAACAAAGCTTCTGTTATCAATCTCTCCCTATACCCTGTGACATTAGATTTTAAAACTGTCATCCTATCCCATTCTATTGTATGGTTGTGTGTAACTGCATATGTAACTGCAGTTATTAGTCTTTCCATGCCTTGGTAACTGGATGTCTTTCCTTCTCTCATCTGATTACGTAATCTTTGTCCTTAACCTCACCCTCCCTTTTATAATCTGTAATTTTGCTTGTCTCTTGTTTCTATGATTTGAATTCAACTCAGTACATTGTTACCTAACTTATTAGTCACTATGCTTCTAACGCACATCTCATCTTTATTATGTAACTCCTTTACCATTATATGCATACATTTATTTATTATTTTTTTAACTTGAACTGCCTGTGTAAAAACTATATAAGCGCAATCTTCTGAACACTGTTTACTAATTGTGGAACTTTCCGTCAACTGAAAACATGTAAAATTTGCAAGTATGTTAAAACGTTTCTATACTTAAACCTCATAATTTATTTAGGCTGTAAAGCAGCAGCTGATGAGAAGCCAACGAAATAAATGCTGGTACCATATTATTCTGCACAAACCACTCAGTGTTTTTCTTGCTTTATTCAAACTTCAGACAGTGTTGATCTTTTTTCTTCAAAACCAGAAAGAGAAAATAACCAAGTTGACTACAAGCAGAATTTCCTGCACATTTTCCTACTTAGTTTCCTAAAATATTTTATTTCTCTAGGGATAGTATAAAATAAGATTGTAGTAAAAGTAGTGAGTGTGTGACTTGTTATCTGTTCTGGTAGTTTATTTCCTAATTCGTTAGTCTTCTTCATCTGCATTATTTTTAAAAATTATAGTCTAGTGAACAGAGATGTGGAATGTTTTCTCTCTCTCCCTCTCTCTGCCACATTTTCCATAAGATAATCTAAAGTTGTAGTATTATCATAATTTTCTAATCTAAGATTTCTGTCTTTACTTCCCATGGCAAAAAGAGTTTAAACACCAACTACATGGTGTATTTTGTTTTCACTGGATGATGAAATGAGGCAGAACAAATGAGATACAAGGGGGAGGGGAGAGAAGAAAAAAATATAGTCAAGCAATTTTTGCTGTGTCTAATAAGTTATGACTACTTTCCCCCCCCCTCAACAAATTTATCTTCAGACTGTACAGTTGTATGTACCTAAGAGATATTGGAAAGACTTTTTATTTGTTTCACATGCGCTTAAAATGGTTGTTGCGATAAGTCTCTTTTTGGAATTTGTTAAGCTTAAATGTTTTTTGTTTTTTTAATGGGAGGAGATATAAGGCTAATTATAATAAGATTTTAGACATAGGATCAAGTATGATATTATCCATTGACAACAACAGAAGTAAACATAATTGCATATATAATTTAAACAGGGCAAAAACAACAAGATTTAGGGTACAGGATGGATTAATCTAATTTAACCGGGGTTTTTTTTTACTGTCATTTTAGTCAGTCTCAAGATAAAACTAATACTGCCATGGTTAAGTAGAACAAAATATGAAGCTTTCACTGAAAAATAATGATTTAAAGTAACAACTGAAAACTTATTGCAAATTTTTAAGATGGTGGTGTAGATTAAGCTGCATCGGTTGTCGATGAAGCTTTCAGTGATTTGAAACTAATTATCACTGCTGTAATTTCAGAGGAATTAGGCATATTGGATTTTAAAACAAGCAGCAAAGGTTAATGAAGCAGGATGATTTAATGAATTCATCAAGTTTTGGTAAAACTCATCAACTGAATACTCTAAATACATGGATATACATATATATACTTTTCAAACTAAATTGGGAAATATAAGACTGATAAGCAAATAAACTCAGTTGAATTAGTCACGAAGAAAGACAGGTGAGAATATTTTCCAAATCATGCTCAAATAGGTAAGGAGAGAGGGGAGTATGAAAGTTAGAAATCAAGATAAAATGCATTACGCTTCAATTACATCACTTAGATAAACAATAAGTCATTAGAGAATATATCAAGAATTGCAAACAGACTAATATCAATAGTAATAGTTATAATAATAATAATAACAATATTAATAATGTTGAAGCGAGTTAAGATAATGCTACAGATAAAAGATATTTTTAAATGAGTCAACGATGATAATAATATAAAGAGGAAGAATGGTAAATAAAACGTATTACCATGGTAGATTCAGAGTGATGATGATCTCCTTTTGTACACAGAGACCTGATTTATAAACTCGGATTACACAAGCCTCTGCAAATCCAAGCATCTTCCTGTTTCTTTGTCTGCTGACAATGGTGAGTGACTTGACAGCGTCGATATCATGTCCATAGGCCACAAGATGTTTTGTTATTGAGGTTTTGTAGCAGATATTTTGGTGGATCATTTTGCCTGTATTGAAGTTGTTTCTTTAGTAAACCGTTCTTATTTACTAATCTCAGTCTGTTGACTTTTATTGTCTGGTTATTTTTATGTGGAGATTACTGTCAGATAAGCGTGAACTTGTATTGAAATTCACTAACTGACTATGCAGAAATTGAATTACTCTTTTCAGCTTAGTTTGTAAAAAGATATGCAACTAGGAATAAGTTTGTCATCGCTGACTGAATTTCTGTGGAATTCATTCTCTTTTTAGTTCTCACTTCAGTTAAGATGTACTCCATTTGCTTTCTTGAGAAACATGTCATCTTTCAGAATGTAAATGTCTTCTTCTTATCATCTTGCTGCTTTGCGAATCGCACAACTCTAACCCATAGTCTTTTAAGTTTAACCGGTGACTGACTGCATGAAAGATTTCACTTCATGACGTGTGAGTGTTATTTACCATTCGCAAATACATAATTTTTTTAGTAGTCCAAAGTTTTAACCATATTGGTGATCACAGTTACTGTGGCTTATTTTGGTAATCATGTTTAACTGATTTTTACGCTCTCACCCTATGTTTCACATTGGTTATTTCATTTTGTGAGATGGTTGGAACAGCCTGTAGTGAACTTTTGGATATCTGCAGTGGGTCTTCTTTTGTTACTAGTATATGGTTAATTAGCACTGACTGTTTTAGGAGGTAGTTTCTACGGAAGCTCTTTTTGCTATCTGTTAAAGTGTAGCCAGAATTTTACTCCATGTCATAATAATGTCAGCCGAAAGGAATCAAAATATTATTCATATCATCCTGAAATGTAGACATAATCGACTACATCATAAAGCTTCAACAGAAGCTACACTTAGATTTCTTTTGTTACACTTTTCATGGTTGATCGAATTTAGACAGTAACGAGACTGCCACAAAATCTTAAACCTCATATGCAAATGTATCTTGACATTTTAGTATTTCACAAATTCTAATTAACGCCTGTATTCGTAATAATGGATTATATATATATGAGAGAAATTTGAAATCCCAGTCGGATAATTATGAGCAAGTAAGTAGCTGATACCTACATGTTGACAAAAAGCGGTTTAAAATGATGAAACGTGATTAAATTTTGATTTCTTTGACTTATATCAAGGTGACAAACGTAAAGTTATAAAAATTGTGAAAATAATTAAGAATTAGAACTTTTTGTTATTCTAAGAGCTCTGATAATTGCTTATAGATGTTGTATTAGTAGACATCGTGGCACAATCACCTCTAACTTCATTAACTCTTTTTAATGAGAGAATAACCACACAGGATGTTTTTCACAGCTTTAAACAATGATCAGAATTATTGAAATTACTATAAAAATAATAGATTCGACTAAAGTTGGAAATTATTCATAAGAAAGTGAAGGAATTGAGGGGATCGAAAGCTTTGAGTGTATGTAAATTTATCAAAAATGATTCTAACCACAACATGTAACTGAGAAAAACACCTAAGCAGAATAATAATAATAATGATAATAACAATTACTGATACTTAGATGAGGTATAAGTAGATAAACTGACAAACGGAGACATGAATAGAGAAATTCGACATTTGATTCTGGTATAAAAAAATTAGGACACAAGCAATAAATGACTTCAGTAACCAGATTTCTCTGAACTGACTGATTGTACAAAATGAAAATGAATCCCGGTGGGTGCGTACTGCTGAAGAGTCCCAAACTAGGACGAAGCAGTTAGCTGTCCAGTACTCCCAGGTTTTCCAATGGTTCTCTAACTACTGTCAGCTCATGGTGAAATCCTGAAAATGAAATAAGTTCGAATTTCCAGTTTCGCTTTACATGTCATTAGACCATTCGTCATCCAAAAATAAACACATGCACGACAGTAAAAGCCTCTGTACTTGTTATAAGAACTCTTACACTTGATATGTCATGTACAAATACCACAGAAACAGAAAACTTTATTATTAATAAAAACGAATTAAAAGGAATATTAATGCAAGTGTACAAATTAGGCGTTATGGTAGGATAGGATATATGACTGGTAGATGAAGGTCAACTAGATTATTGGAACGTGAAAATTTTGTTAGACCTAGAATGATGGTTGACCCTACTAAGTTAAATAACCTAGAAAAAAGATCAACCATTGCGTTGCATGTTATCACTAAATGAGGTAAGTCGGACATAGTGGAAGTATTAAAAGGTGATATAGTTAGATGGATTGAGAGATTGAAGCTTTATTTATCGATTCAACGCCACAGCACATGTGCAGTTGGAATGACGCCACTCATCGCTATACCGCAGATATTGGAAGTGGCAACAAACAACAAAGGCAAGTTAGAGAGACAGAAAGCGAGGAGACATATATAAGACAAATAGTGAGATCATGCGACTAAAACTGATATGATTATGAGTGGTAATAATTTTGCTCGAAACCTTGTCATCCAGTTGTCAATACCGCATAGCTGTATGATTATTAAAATAAACTTATCCAATATGGAAGTAAAAGGAACTATATAATTCAACTACAGATACCTGTGGAACCGTTATGGAGCGCAAATAAGAGCAATACACTTGTGCTCAAAACATTATTGTATAAAGAATTTCTTATAATAATAACGTGATAAATATACACGTAATCTGTCTTTACATGACTCAGTCTATCAGTTAGCACCACGTTCAAATGCTCATCTTTGTAATTGACTAATGCAGTCATAATCAGTGACTTTGTCGTCATTTAAAAGTAGGATAAAATTAGGAAAATACTGAATAAAAGCTAATCTGTTTAGATAAATCAATGATTTGTAATCTTAAGTACTTCACTGTCTACTGCGACAAATGCCATAATGTTTTATATAATATGAAAGAGGCAATAAAGTTAGAGCCTAGACAGAAGACACCATCAGACATTCAATGTAGCAGTTTTTAAAGTTTCCGATTGGAGAAAACACTTAGCTCATACAACAGATGAACATTTATCTTAAAATGAAGTAGAGAAAGAAAAATCAAACTTAAAATCTGCGAGAGAGCTTAAAAGTCAATCAGTAAAGATTTTTATTTTGATGTCAAAATTAGTCTATTTTGTCATTCGGATTGCCGGAAATTATGAAGAAATAAAGGCGACAATTTTTTCACATGAACAATGTAATCGTAAAATATTACACACACAGCTGAACAATTCCACTTAAGTACTTCTTTTTTGATTTCAGCTTGATTCCACACTGTATTTTTGGTACAAGTATGGAATTTTCAGGATGTGATAGCGGTAGCCCAAATTTTGTAGGCCGACCATAGATATCAGGTGTGCTTCGGCAGGGGATCGAACCCTGGACCATTTGCATGGTCGGCGAGAGTCCCAACCACTGTGCCACAGACGCACATACTTAAAGTAGTTTTATAAGGTAGTTGTCAGCAGGCTGTAGATACTGAGTATAATAACGCCATTTGGTTCCGAGGTTCGCCCATCACTGTGCTGTTAGATAAAATCTTGCCTTTACTTAGGTTTGACTTTATCCATGACACTGATAGGAGTCCCTTAAATTAAAAGTAACACAGGAAATCTCAGTATTAAAACTATACAAGTATGTTCACTTAATTGAAGAAGAGAAGAAGTAATTTGAAATAAAACAGAATACTTGTTACTGTAAACGGTCAAATTACAAGAGCTAAGAGTCACAGTTGTTTCTAATATAAATTTGTTAATATATGTCAGTAGGAAGTCGAAGAATATTTCAGGTGTTACTTAATCTTAAGTGGTTGTTCTCAATGTTCCTTACTTTGGTTTTGTTCATTACAAGTTTTTATCTTGTTGTCGTCTTTCCAGTTAAGCAAATCTTTGTAAAGACATTTAGACACATAGACCGTACATTTAGGCATGTTTATCGTCTGAATATCATCCTGTTTAGTTAAGTAAAAGGCAAACAAAATCCATGCATAGTTCCATTCTCTCTCATCTTGTAGATACAGAACACAAGACTGGTGTTACCGGATAGAAGCTAATCATAACTTTACCTTAAGAGTTCGTCTACTGCATATTGATGAGACCATTAGGATCCAAATTAAGAAACCTAACTTATGTATCCAAAAGAAGCTGGTCCAAACACTTTCCTTACTTTGGTCATCATGGATTTAATGATCCTTAGCTTGTTGTTGATATTTCCTTAACTTTGTTTAATATTCTACTTACTATTACTATTTTTATGCTTATTATAAATTATTCATCTATAGTGAACTGTAGTTCTGTTGATCTTACTTAATAAATCGATGTTGTTTAAAAAACACCAATATTGCTATTGACGACTATTCTAGAATATTCTGTGCACTTAAACATATATATCATTGTAGAGCTAGAAGAGGAAATTATCAAGAAGGATATTTTTTGCTCAGTTCTTTCCAAATGTCTGAATGAATATATATTTAGATTTATATTTAGATTTGTCTTGTTTTGATTACTTTACCCAGGCCTAATAACGAGTTACTTCCATAGAACCTTGATGAGTAGGGTACTTGAACACTGGTGTTACTGACAGCAGTGAATGCTTCTGTTAATACAGAATATTTAGAAAAATGAAATTATACAGCACTTTATGTGCTGATGTTCGACAAGTATTCTTGAGAACTTTCTGCAGCTGATTACATCTTAGGTTTTATACATTTGTGACATGTTCATAACTTAGATTTCTTATACACAAAATCTTTAACAGTGCTAATTCAACCCTGTACGTTAGGACTTAGTTTAAATTTAGATATCAGTTGTGAAATAATTTAGGTTGTAAGTCAGAACTTGAAAAGTAGGTATGTTTCAGGTTTGACAAATTGAAACAAGATTTTGAGCGAACATTTGTTTTCGATAACTTCTTCTTCAGGCTCTACAGTTATAAATCCATGAATAATAAGGTAAATAAAGCCAATAAAGGCAAATAAAAGTAATATTAGAAACTGTATTGACAAATTTACTTCAAATTTATCCAAGAATCTCTTGTAATCAAACACTTAGGATGCTACATTCTCCCATAAAGAACTTAAGAATCATTCCAACATAAATTCTGTTACCTTCTCACCTTAATTAATCTATTTGACTTATCACATCTTAACCAGTAGCTTTCAGTAATTAATCTGGTACTATGAAATCATTCAAAATGTTGAAAAGGACAAATGATAACTAAATTACATTTTCACGTATTGGTTTTGTAGGGATTTGATCGAGTGGATGGAGGATTTTATCATGAGCTGACATCACTTAGAGAACCACAAGAAAATCTGGGAGTACTAGGTAGCAGTGTCGTCCTACTTTGGGGCTCTTCATCAGTACGCACCCACCGGGGTTCAGACCCTTCTGGTTACAAGGTCAGCAACCTCGTAGATCGTTAAGCCACTGGGACCCGGCCCAGTGGCAAGCCCGTGAATTCTAACTTCTGCCAATTCACGACATAGCGCGACCACTCCACGATGTCTTCTTCAATGAGTTACTGCCTCATATTAAACCTGCTGTAGCCCACTGGTTGCAGCTTCCCACTAGAACCCCAGGTCACCGCCTGAATAGGGCCGATCGCTAGTGAGCATCAGACTAATTTTCAAGTATTGGTAGGTGCGTACTGATGAAGAGTCCCAAACTAGGATGAAATAGCTGTCCATACTCCTAGGTTTTCCAATAGTTTTCTAAATGATGTCAGCTCATGATGAAATCCTCCACCTAAATTAAATTTGTCAATAAGCGGTAACTACTGTCCCCTGTCTAGTCTTTCGTGGTACTGACTGAATTCTAGCAGTCACGTTTGCATTTCGGTCAGTAAACTACGTGAATCACGGCCACAATGCACTTTATTGTTGTTAATAAGTAATGGTAACCAATCTACAGGAGGCTATGTGCCTAGATTTGGTTCCTACTGTCGCCTGTCAGCAGTTACACTGGGCACGAAACTTAGGTTCAGAACTTCCTACCAACTTCCTTCAGCCATCTAAGGAAAACTTAATCACACTAGACTTCTAAATTATGTATAGGTGTTAACTACAGCGCATGTAAATCATAAACACAAACTATAAGGAAATAGAATTATGACGGTTTTTGAACAATTCTGAAGTAGGAATGCATCGAAATCAGCCCTAGAACATTTAAAGGAAGATTATTCAGTTCAGAACCTTGGAATATAGGTCCTTTAAGTTGAATTGTAAAGAATAACCAATAATCTCAGTCCCTATAAATGCAAATGTTGATATCAGATCATGCTTTCTTATCTTTAAACATATAACTACAACAATAAAGCAGTTGGGAGCATATGCAATAAATGAAAGCTTTTCATATTATTATTGTTACTATTAGTTTCTTTATCGAAGCACAGATTTATTTATTATTATTAACTCTGTTTTTTGTTTATATAACCTTTATTCATCCTTATTCACAGCATAAATACGAGAAATCATTTCTGAGATAAATGTGAAGAATAAATTATTTTCAAAGTGCTGATTTAGTGAATAGTACCATTTCTCTTTTTGATATATCTATTTGAATTCGCAATCTACCACAATCTCACACTTACATTATTCTTCTATTTTAGCTAAATTTCCCCTTCCGCACTCTAGAGAAGTAGGGTACACAAAACTAATGACTTTGTACTGGTTTCTGCTTTAGTTGTTAAGTTAATAAATCTAAGTTTACCAAAAATTAGATCAGATGGACTGTTTCAGAAACATTTATTGAAATAGTTGTAAATTCCTACCCATCTCGCCTTGTTTTACTAGACCAAAAAGCTCGGCCTCTTGCAAAATGTTGGCTCTTAATACAGCCACTTTGATGATGCCTGAAGTTTGGTTTGACAAGTCCCAAACAGAGCTAAAAATGCGTCCTACTTCCTACTAATATCTACTAGCAACTCAGTAAAATTACAATTTTAAAAGACGTACTACCTAAAAGTGGACTAACATGTCATTGAAGCTGAAGCAATTATTGCTGTTAGATGGATGAAGGCAATCAGAAGGAAGTCTTTGACCTAGGTTTCATATTTGTGTGCACTCATCAGCAAGGCGTATCTACAATCTTGAAGAGATTCACGTCGTTTCTGAGATTTCAGCCTGTGCCATCCAGTGCTTCAGTCAGAAGCTTCACCACTGAGCTATTCAGGCTTGCAACTAAAGAGTGTATTAGATACTTTGATTAGACACTAGATAGTAACTAACGCCATGCATTTAGTTCTTTTTTGGTGCTTACTGAATTCTATCATTCAAGTTGAAGTAAACCGATTAAAATTCCTAGTTTCAAGAATAACATGAAGCCACCCACTGACGATGATGTATCTGATGAGATACGAGTGCGAATCATTTCATATTATTTACTTATTAATATAATAAAACTACCTATTTATATAAAAGTGTATTCGATCTTCAAGTGAACTGTAGAGTTTCTTTCAGTTGAAATGAAGGGATACTTCACTATCTAAACATCAGCAAAATAAGAAAGTATATCTCAACAGAGATCTGTTACTTAGTTTCAGCAAAAAGAACATTAAAATTATGAATTTCTAATCAAATCTTTATGTTCCGATTGAGAACCTTGCTGAAGTTAAAACAGAAATAATTTTATTATATTTCTGATTTTTGAAGTGGATGAAATATATCTTACTAAATATATCATATCTTTTGGTCTAATGTGACTCTTATCTAAACCATACAATTGAAGAAAATTTAAGTTTAGTTACAGGGTCTTCGCTATGAACACATGCATATGCACAATGCTAAAAAATCTTAAACTAGGATGAGAAAAATGTTGTCCAGTTCTCAAGATGTTGTCAATTCATGATGAAATTCAAAACTGAGATCAATCAGATCCTTGCAAACCAAATAGTTGAAAATTAATGAACTGCTTATTATTGACTAATCTTGGGATGGAGTTTTCAGAGTTCTTTTGAAAAGGCCGGATGGTCAACGAGGTTAGTTGTGAATACGAATACTAATAACGTCGAATTGTGGTGGTGTTGCTTTACTAATAGTCAGAAGTTAGAATGGACAGACCATTGAACGCTGAACTACAGAATGAATAACACTTTGCTTTTCAAGTCATCAGAAATCCTGAGTTTGATCCCTGACGGGAGGTAATGAGTATGAAAAGCTGAAGAGTCTCGAAATAGGAAGAAACATTCCTAAAGTGGTAGACACTAATGAGTGGATCCCCAAAAGATGTTGACCATGGCGAAATCAATTTTAAAATATGTAAGTATCCTAAATCAACCAATATTGCCTAACTTTATTTAAAAAATATAAGAAGTACGTTATAGTAGAAGAATATATTTCAGATTTTTCAAAATATATAAGAGTAGAGGCTAAAAACGTTACAAGCTTTGACATGAAATTACTTTGTCAGAAACTACCCTATTCGATTAAAGTGTTTCCTAACTTTTCGTATTTCTCCGCAGGATATTCAGAATACGTTGTTCTTCCATTTCTTCTTAAAACTTTCAAATATTTTTGGATCATATTCATGCACATGTATAATTCAGTAGCATTTATGATGAATTTTTAGCAGCCAGATTCATTATTTAACAAGAATCACTTTTACCATGTACAACTACTAAACACTATTACACAATTTACTTCAACCCTGATTTTCTATTGTGAAAAGAAAATGTCAATAGGCATGTTACATGATACATAAATCATTACACAATAAGGAAGATACTTGTGGTCTGTCGATTAAATAAAAGTGATTAATGAAGTGATTCCATAACTGGGCGCTTCATTTTCATCTGATCTGATAATGAACGGATTATTTTAAAAGCGCCTACATGATCATTTCTCCAGTGAATCAATTAAAGTATATCTGATCTTCCTGTTTATGACTTTTAGCACTTGAAAAAAATTTTTTTCTTGTAGAAATAAATTAAAAATGAATGTTGTCTAATCATACAGTATGAATATAAATCTTATTTCTGTAAAATCTTTGTATACAGTTTACTTGAGTCATTTAAAACATCTTCAAAGTAACTGTGAATCGCCTTCATTTCACGTCATTTACCTGAAAAACATTCATACAGACAGCAGTTATTTACGCCTCCTTAATACTTCCGCATTTTTATTGTGAGAATCAAGTCTGAAATAAAATATCATGCAATTTGTTACGTTCCTTACTTTAGACGGATATAACAGAAATTCTTGGCATCTAATAATGGAATTATGATTATCATAGTTCCCCTAACGAACTGTAAAATTAAATCAGTCTACAAAATAAAAATGGAAGGGTTGTCATCTCTATTAATTAGCTCTTCAAAATTCAGTTAATTAAAAACAAATTTTGGCGCCAAATAAACGTACCTCCAAAGATGTTACCAATACAATTCAGGATAGTTTTTAATTTATTCTGAACTGCATAAAACATTGTTATTCAGTTTATTATGCTATTTCTAGAATTTCGCTTCATGTCTGGCATTTTCAGATTGTTTTTTTACTGTTTACGGTAAGCTGTTTCTACCTGAAAAAGATATCTCATTCTCATACACTTATTCCCCTTAATGAATCTGAACAAAGCAAGAAATACAGTTTTACTAGAATAAAACAGTACCATCTTTTATTTCGTTGCCTTCTCGTCAGCTGCTTACATGGCAAAGACATTATTATATATATCTACAACAACAATTTTGACATACTTGCACAGAGTTCATTTTAAACAAAAATCAATCGATCAATATATGCATACAGTAAAAATATATACATATATATATGCAATATTAAACACTATTCTGATCAATAATAATCATAAACAATGGAAACTTTTAGCATTTTGCACTCGGAAGAAAGAGAAGTGAAAACATCCAGTTACTTGTCAGAGCAAAGAAAGACTGATAACCGCTTCTTTCTGGACGCATAAATCAGGTTTGAGGCGCTTGTTGGAAATGGCTTCAGCAAACTTAAGGAGAATTGAGCTGTTTTGCCTATTGATAATTTTGAACGACTTTTCGACGTCCACCTCATGACTCTTGTCGAGGAGATGATTTATGGGATAATATGGCACTTAACCCGGAGTTATTAACTACAGACAAGAAATCATAAGTTCAGAGTATAATATAATATCTCTAAACTGAGATGTGAATAATAATCGCCGATGATATGTATGTGTCTGATTTCCCACAAACTGGAAGATATGCAAGTGAAAGGCAACAAGCTGTCGGAAGAAGCATCAAAGATAGGACTTCGCTTCAGGTGAACATAGAGAAAACAGAGGTGATGAAGATTTCTGGCCAACACAACCAGCAACAACAGATAACAATCAGCATAAACGGGAAAAACTTGAAAGAAAAAACCTCCATCACCCACCCAAATGGGAAGCATCGTTTCAACTACAGGCCAATGGAACTTACGAGGATATCAAAGCCAGAATCGGAAAGGCAAGACAAGCTTTCATTACTCTCAAGTCTGTGTGGAGTTCAACAGCACTCAACAAGAAAATCAAAATAAGATCCGGATTTTCAACTCCAATGTGAAGTCAGTGCTACTCACTGTACTGATCAGAGACTTGGCCAGTGCGTCATAAAGAGCATCTCAAACAAACCTCAAACCTTCATTAACAGTTGTCTTTGCTCAATACCTCGCTCAAGATCAGATGGCCGGTCAGAAAACATCACCAACAGGGATCTCTGGCTATGAACGAACCAACCAAGCAGGAACCGATTGTGAAACAAATAGGCAGGAAGAAATGGAGATGGATTGGCTGGCCCTACGCTGAGGAAACTATCAAGTGACATCACACACCAGGCCATCACTCGAATGGAACCCGGTTGGGAAGTGACGAGTTGGTAGTCAGTATAAGGGTAACTTGGAGGAGGTCATTTGAAGAGGAGATGAAAGCATGTGAGCTGAAAAAGTTGGCAGAAAACTGAAGGCAATTGAGACGCTCAGCTGAAGCCCTATGTTCTTCTAGGAATTAAAGGATAAAATAATAATAATAATGAAAAAAAGGTGTTAAAATATTTAACAGAGATAGCGAGGGGGAGAGTTAGCGTTCAAGAGAAACCATCTATCATGACTGAAATGTTGTGTCTATCATATTCTCATGGCTTTCATATTTATTTATTTATTTTTGATTACAGCTCAAACCCACACTGTATTTTTGGTACTAGTATGGAATTTTCAGCATGGATATTGGTAGCCCAAATTTCGCAGGCGGACCATGGAAATTGTTATGCACTACATAAGAAATTGTCATTAACTGAAGTAAAGCGATGCTACTGGGTTGATGGTTTTCATTAAGGCTATCCAGGATGTGTCTTCCTTATTGTTTGCAGCTCGTCATCCGGTTGTACTTACATCCCCATATCACAATGTTCTTCTTGAGTAAATGTGATGTCACCTTTATTCAACACGAAGTACTTAGTACGTATTAATATATGTGTAAAACTTGGGCACTGTGGTAGTAAGCAATTCCATATTAGTTTGTTTATTAGAGGTATCACACAGTGAAACAGTATTATTTACTGGATTACTGTTTCACTGTCCGCTGTTTCACTGTGTGATACATCTAAAAAACAAACTAATATGGAATTACTTAGTACGTACTTTCAACTGTTTAAACCATCTGGAAACAGACTTCGCCAATGATCAGTGTCAATACTATATATGTGATAGATGTACCTTAGTCATCACTGATAGCTGAATAGAATGAAATCGGTTACTGAGCACACAATAAACTTCGTCGCGTGTATACAACCTCAATAAAAAAACATGCAATAAAGACCTAAAATTTACTGAATTCAACTTGATATGATTTTTATAGAATATAGATTAAAGGTATTCCTTGTACAGAAATTACCTTCATTTACACGCGACAAACACGAAAATGTGATGTCCTGAGTTCGTTAACTCTACTGTTCACAACTAAAAAGGACTTCATTTGGAGATACAATGCTTCTAGCAGATAATAACTAGTTAAGTGTAAACTGAAATTATTTTGCATAAATTGGTCACTGGGATGCAACCAATGCCAATTATCAAAGCCTAAGTGCTAAATGAATTCTACCAGACAAGTTTGCAGTATGTTCACCAATCTGGATAACTCACCATCGTAGAGCAGTTTGAAATTAATGTTGGATAGTTGGAAACAATCGACAGAAGCTAAAGAACCTAGCTAGTGGGATTCTTCACCAGACTTATTAATTTCCTTCAGCACTATGAACTGGATAAATGACATTTATAACTTTTTAATAGCCAACTAACTGAAGCATCACATTCTTGCTGGAGGTAAATAGTGGGGCTCCACCAGTTCAGGCTTAATTCCCCTGGTTGCAGCAGTGAGTGGCTCAGGTCTTAATCTTCGAAGGGGCATCAGCTTCTTCAAGGTTGCAGATACGCCTTTCTGTAAACATAGGCACGAAACTTAGGTCCAAAGCTTCCTGATGAGCACATCCATTTTTGAAACAATGACTTCATTTAGTTTAAAAATAATCTGCTTCGGACATCAGGATGTACACATTTTCCTCATTGTTGGTTTACGGAATTTTATTAGATCAAAGTATTTTTGTGTGAAATCTGGAATTTCGCTAAATGTATCCCACGACTGCCTCTCGGTATATTTCTGAATGAATACAGAATGAAAGACAGAGGAAACACCAAAAGTGCCAGGGAATTCCTAGAAGCCTGGTACTCAAACGAATATGCGATTAACAAACATGTTAATATCGACCAAATATATCAACTAATGAAAAATAAATCATGCGCCGAGAATGCTTAAAATCCGAATCAATAAAAACAATCAATACAGATATTAAGATGGTTACCGGGAGACTCAATTATATCACTCGTGGAAAATTTAAATCATCTCACTTGATGCTAAAAATTGCTTTGAAGATGTTGTCCAGAAGGACGACGAAAGCTCCGCAACTAAACTAAACACTACTAACTGCAATTATTAAATGTTGTCAGTAGGTCAACTGACGTACCACTAAGTGGGCTCGCTACTACTGTAGTCAATAGACACCTGAACTCAAGCGGGAAATATTCTAAATCCATATTGACTGACTCTCAATACCCTATTTACTCACAACTCTCTCCTTGCATCTTGTTAGATAGGACTATAAGCCACTATAAAAGACTATTTGCTCGCATTCCCTGTGAGTATCAAGCGTGAAACAATAATAATTTGCTATATTCCAAAACAGTTATTGTGATACAGAATGGAATTCTCAGCATTTTTACTACACTATTGCATCCAGATAGTACATTAACAATAAATAATATTCTACATAGATTAAGGGTAATCTCAGTTAGTTTTGACAACGACATATTGGCATGTCGGTAACAAAGCCAAAATTGAACAAAGTGTTTGAAGGCGTTAGAAAAGTAGATACTAGAATATTTACTGGAGTAAGCAGAAGAAAGAAACAAAGGAGCATATAACAGGGAAAAAAGAGAGAAAAAAGGAAAAGAAAGAAAGAAAACGTTGTAACTACAAAAGATATGAATTAGAAAGTCGAGATCCAGTTGTTCTACTGACTATTTAATAAGTTATAGATATCACGCCTAATGCTTTCATTGTCGCACAGAACATGAGCTAAGTAGGGTATGGTTGAGTTTTTGTACTTACTAGTGCGAGCATATAGTTTTCTACATAGACTTCTGGTTTTCCCTGATTAGATGAGATACAAGGGGAGAGTTGTAAATGAAGAGGGTGGTGGGAGTTAGATAGATAGAATGGATTTAGCCGATTTTTCACATGAGTCCAAGTGACTGTCAACCAGAATAATAACAAGCTTGTTAAGTGGCACGTTTATTGCCCTGCTGACAACCTTTAACATCCTGAGTAATAAAGTATAGTCTTTCTTCAGTAGCCAGCCCTGGGAAAAACTAAGTAGAAACAATAGAGAAACGTATAACGTTTATGTAATTAGCGAAATAAATGGCTGTTTTGCTCTTTTTCTGTATGTAATTTATAGGGACACTTTTTATTATATCATAACTTTATTTACACCTATTAATACTATTATCACCATCACCTAATGCTCTTTGTACACTATGACTTTATTGTTTCTGTTAATGGCAAAAACGTTACTAGTATCAGTTTTGTTTGTCTATACCATATAATGTTTTTCGGTAAATTAGATTCAGTACTGTACCAGAAGCTGAGAATTTCATGAGTTTCAAAAGTACTATTTTAGAATAAAGAGAATCATTACTGTCCCTATTATTATGCAGGATAATAAAAATAGAACTGACCTGCGTATGCAAAACATCATATTTTTCCTTGTTGTTTACCGTGGCCCACTGTAAGTTCAGCAGGAGAAATAATCATCTATACAGTTAATACATTACAGTTAATATAACTGTACAACACTGTGTGAATTATCAAAATAAAAATCTTATCCGTAATGGAGTTATACTTTACCACAGTGCCCAAGTCTTATACTTATATCAATTTTCATTTACACCAAGCTTATTAAGCCTCTAGTATTTTATTACAGTTAACAGTTTAACTTCTTTAATCTATCACTATACTTGATATCTGTCAGCCCTTGAACTTTTATTCAGTGTTCCCTCTTTTTATGGTATTTGTTTGTAGGTATTCTGTGGTAATCATACCACTGCTATTATTACTATCGTTTCTCCTTCTTGGTTTTGTATCCAAAAGTAAGGCCTTCTTCAATACTGAGCGCACTCATATGGAATAATGCAGTGATAGGTGGTTACAAATAATGGCACATAACATTCTGAATCTTCTGTATCCACTGTCTCTGCATTATCTCTATGCCACCGGTCTTGTATTAAATCGATGAAGTTTTGTAGTTTAAAAATGTTCTAAGCTAAGTGAATTAATTTTTTCTATAAATGTTTTTATATGAATAATGAAGCTTAGGAATCTC
The DNA here is from genome assembly GCA_944472135.2 of Trichobilharzia regenti. Classification (NCBI taxonomy): domain Eukaryota; kingdom Metazoa; phylum Platyhelminthes; class Trematoda; order Strigeidida; family Schistosomatidae; genus Trichobilharzia; species Trichobilharzia regenti. Next base: position 29,547,267 of record OX235263.1, read on the forward strand.
TACTATTTAATAGTGGGTCAAAGTAAAATCCTACAGTAGATTTGCTGTCTGATTACAGTTCCACCACAACTAATACTGATTTCCCCACTGAAGTTCGACCTCACGAACCTCTTGTTTCAATCTATCAAAGATAATCCACTAAGCTAATGAGTTACAACTAATACTGATTGTGTAAGGTGATTCATTCTATCACCTTTTTGTACTGCATAATTAAAACGAACAGTAGTGAATTACAAAAGTTAACGAGAAACAGGGATCGTTCATAAAAAGATACTACTGAATTATATGAGTAGTTAGAAAGTACTTATTAACAAGACTGTCTGTGAAACATATACACGTTGTACTGATGAAATATTGCAGCGTTTCATCAATCTTTTTCAGTAACTGTATTATAAACTATTTAAAACCCAAATAATACGAATAAGGAAGTACTTTTTATCTGCTCAGGAAATTTTAAAATGAACAGTCTTCCATTCATATAGCCAAAATATTTCAATACCTTAGCTTAAGAGTAAATATGAATGAAGACTATTCTTTCCCTGAAATTCTTTTCATGTCCTGTAATAAAAAACTCAACTTTGTTTTCTTAACAATATACGTCAATTCGTAAACGTGGGCGAGTTTAAACCACGTAAATGCTTACGGCCTAATTCAATTGAGTCTTTTATGTTACGTTTGAAATAGACTTCATAATACACTTGTGTTGCCAATCCGATTGTTGCTTTGATGATAACTTATACTAGTGTTTACTTGATAATGGTTCTTTATTAATTTCATTTTTACCAGTTTGTAAATGGAGCTCAGGTTGGTACATCTCTAAATGTTATTTTCATTAGAATACTCATATTTTGAATCTAATTGTTCTAAGACACCTGTAGTATTTTCAGTCAAACTCACCTCTAGAAATGTCTGTGTGTAAGAAAACTAATTACAAGAAATTCATCCATCATTTGTTATTTGTAAATGTACTACGATACTGTACATAGTAATCTTGAGGTAAGTACATCTACTTTTGTACGCCAAATCTGTCTGATTTCACTTCAAACACAAGTAGACAGATGCAATAAAAAATAAAAGAGTTGAATTTCGAGTAATCTAGATTTATGCCCCTTCATCAAGTCAGTGTGAAAAAGAAGAAACATGAGACAGGAATCTCTAAATAACAAATCACAACAAGGCTGTAAGTGTCGACTTTCTTTTCTCCTACTCGTTCCGAGTGGAACATAGGGCTCCAAGCTAGTGGATTGAAGTTTCTGTAGCAGTGTTTAGTTTTTACAGGATGCAATTGCTAGCCTCACGCTCAACCTCTCCTCTTCACCAGTATTATTTCTGGCCTAGCAAGGTAAAGGAGTGCGTCCAGTGGCCTGGAATCAAACCCAAGACCATGTGCATGGTTGACGAGCGTCCTAGCCTCTGTGCCACCGACGCAGCCACTGAAATAATGAAATAAATTAATACGAACAGTTCCCCAAATCCTTCATGTGAACTGTGGTCAAGATTCTACAGAATAGTCCCAGAATAATTGGGCGCCGAGTGAGAAGTAGACATATGTAAAAATTATGTATAAAATTCCAGTGAAATTGAAATGCGTAATTCTAACGTTTCCTTCGGCAAACTGGTCCAAACTTCTTCAAGGAAGTTAATCGAAATTAATATAACAGAGGTTAGTGTATAAAAAGGGCATCTATTGTTTTTAAAAATTCGTCCAATCATATGAGTCACGAAACAGTCAGGGTGTTTGAGCTAAACTCTTATCCTAGGCACCGAAAATTTGAAAATAAGTCTAATCATAAAATTCTAGATACTAACAGTTTGAACAAACGTGAAGGTATGATCTTAGCTGACACATGAAAAATCCTCATTAGTAAATAAAAATGGATATATATATCACTAATTCATGTTACTTGGTCGAAATTCCTGATTGTCTATATCTTCGTATGGAGAGATTAACAAATGTTTTACAACTGTTTACCTACACAAACATAGACGCACCATTGTATAACGCATATACACATATATTATTTTTATATTCAGTTATCTACGATCTTGAACTTTTAGTCGAACGTAATTAATAAAATTTTGATGGAAAGTACACTTTGTTTAAAGTGTTTAACAAAAGTAGACCAATATATGAAAGTCTGAGGTCAAATTTGATCACAGCTCATACAATCTTATTTATTATAATTTAATGGCTGTTTCATGACTCATACGATTGGACGAAGTTTTTAAAACAAGAGACGTCCTTTTTATATATATTATAACGACAAAAGGCAAGAGTCAAACAACAGATCGTTTATTAAGGAAATCAACACGTATGATAGAGAAGATTTGTAGCTCAGGTATTTATATATATTTGATGTACATTATTATAGCTTATTCAAGCAGACAAACACAGTCTTCTGATTAGTTCTTTCCTACAGAAAGTTGACCTTACATCTCTTTGTGACTGTTTCTTCAATGTCAGGTCATCTATATGTTAACTGTATCTGCCTTCGCCAAGTCTGCGGGATTAGTTGTTGAATCAGTCTTGATCAAATTTTCTCACCACCAATATTTGCGACATACCCATTGATGTAAAGTGCTGTCTACCATTTTTGGCTAGCCTGCTCTCACCACAGTGTTAATATGTTATATTAATATATCTAATATTAATTTTGATTAATTCCCGTGAAGAAGTTCGGACCGGTTTGCCGAACGAAACTTTAGAATGACGCATTTCAATTTCGCTGAGATTATATACAAATATTATTTTCAAGTATTAGTTTTTGTAGGGATTTTGTTTGATTGGTTGGAGGATTCCATCATGAGGTGACATCAGTTAGAGAACTATTGGAAAACCTAAGAGTAATGGACAGCTGTCTCATCCTAGTTTGGGTTCGAATCCCAGTGGGTGCGTACTTCTGAAGAGTCCAAAACTAGGACGAAACGGCTGTTTAGTACTCTCAGGTTTTTCAAAGATTCTCTAACTGAAGTCAGTTGACGATGAAATCCTTAAACCAATCAAATATAATCTTTACAAAATTCTTCAAATAATATTTGCTGCATATTTGACCATTAGCATGATGACTTATTCGATCCTGAAAGAATATTTCCTATTCTAATTGACTTCTAGTCTTTTATTTGCGAAAGTGATAGTTGAACTCTCTGTAGAAGTGTAAGAGGTCAACTTTGCAACAGATAACATAAGTTGTTTTAGCTTTAAATTAAAGGAAACAAGGACTGGATTCTGAATGATTTCAACTAGCCTAATTACAGATACTAACCATTTTTTGTTTTAGTCATTAATAATCGTCTCGTCATCTGGAATTGATGTTATATTCTGACGTAAAAATGTTTTTGTCTAAAATCTAATTTTTTGCTGTAAATGTGTAAACGTGTTTACTCTTGGAAATCCTGTTTGAAACCCATATATATATGTGTATATAATCCCCAAAATGTTGACAGGTTTCTCCTAGGATTAGTGCATCATTTCAATCAAAATAAATTGAGCAGACTAAGTTTTATTTTGAAAAAAAAAACACGATAATTTGAAAACGAAATTCAAATTTTCTGTTGCTGTAGTATGATACATATTTACAGAAGGAGGTGATGTCAAGTGAGATCAGTCTGTGCACTTTATCTATATTAAATTGTACCATGATAAATTACATCGTGGTTTAAAAATTCAAAGTTCGAAATATTTAGGTCATTTTTGTAAAGCGAGAATTAACAACATATTCACATGAAGATATGTGTGAAATTAACGATCAAGTGAATCAGCAGTCAAACTCACTGGTATGTGAAAGTAATATATTGCCTGAATCTATTAACACAGTGGTTAGGACTCTCGCCGACCATACACATGGTCTGAGGTTCGATCCCCTGCTGAGGCACACTTGATATCTATGGTCGGCCTGCCAAATTTAGGCTACCGATATCACATCCTGAAAATTCCATACTTGTACCAAAAACACAGTGTGGAATCAAGCTGTAATAAAAAAAATACTGAATAATGTATCCAAAGTTTTAGTGTTTGTACTCATTTTGATTGGATTTAGTGCCGATTTCGTCAAAAATAACTGTATTTCTCAGTTATTAGGTAGGAATAACGGCTTCTCAGTCATTGACTTACAATCCATTGACAGATGAAGTCCAGCTTCTGTTAATTAGCTTCTGAGTTTTATCATGTCACGTTTGAAGATTTTGACCTATGGTATTTTTAGTATCATGTCGCTAATTGGATCCACTGGTCACTGGACTTTGGCCCAGTGGCTGAGTAGTTGTTTCTTCTTATGCTGACTGGTGACAAGTCGACCTTTTGTGATAAGCTTTCTGAGAAGAGTGTTAACAGTTACTGTACCCAGCCACACTGCAACCTGACGATTGATTCTACCTCAGAAGTCAGAAAAGTTAGAACAAATATAAGATTTCAAAATACTTAACAACTATGTACATTATTTTAATCAATCTAGAGTTAGCACTAGAAGGCATTATGAACGTATATACAGCCTTGAAATGAGAGCTTTACTTTGCTGACTATATTGTAACGTAGATAAAACTTACACTAATATGAGTAACAATATTTACCCATCATTTTCCCGGTGAAAATATCACTCGTCTAATGGAAGATTTGCTGAATCTTTAACTGAGTTAAAAAATTAGTGTATTTTTTGTAGAATTACTGAAATGAGTACCTCTGGTTTTTCACTGTAGATTTATTATTAGTGATGTAATATGGTTTTGATTTAATTGTCCAGTCACATTTTTACTGTGGTTATGTTTAAGTCCCTTACTGTTGGAGCATTGTTATGTTATATAATTCGTCCCTTGGGCTCCGACTGGAACATAGAGCTTCACAAAGATATCTCTATTGTATTGTATTCTTTGACGTCTCTTTTGGCTGGTCCTATTGCAACAGCAGAAGGCAAGACACGGAAGTAAACACATATTTTTAAGTGATCAAACCGCTATTTATAATACATACAGTTTATATTCTTTAACCAATCACTGAGCGTATGATTTTGGTTTACATTAAACGACATGAAGTAGAATGTTCGAATATAAATATAGTATTCTGTTGCCAATACAGCACTGAACTGTAGGAATATAGGAGAATAATATTACATTGGGACACATTTTATGTATCACATCACCATACCATGATTGCCCACAGGCTTTTATTCCCTCTTCAAAAGATCTTCTCTCTGCTATCCTTTGACGTGCCATTTCTCACTCCCGATTTGAGTTCCATCCGACGGTTTGATGTGTGATGTCACTTGGAGGTTTCATTCATCTCCATTTCCTTCTGCATACTTGTTAGGTAATAGATTGATGACTAGTTCGCCGGTCTGCCAGAGTTCATTACCCCTTATATTTTCTAACTGACCATCTGAGTGAAGGCAGTCATTGATAAAAAATATTGTGTAGAAGCCTGTTGGTAGTACTTTTTGTTACACGCAAAGCCAAGTTAAATTGGTGGAGGGATACTATGCCACAGTTAAATTCAATCGATACTTCTCTTTATATTTTTTATCCATATTAAGCTTCAGTTATTTATGATATATGTGAATATTTTTCAGAGTAGTTGAATCTGTTATTTACTCCGCCTGTGTATGTTTTGCATCTGTATGTACACCTTCATCTGGTAATTATTTCCTACAAAATCTCTGCAGTTCCAGATCACCTTACCTATGTTTTACTGAATTAAGAATAGAATATGGGAATTGTAAAAGAATGTAATTCCATAATAACAAAGATTTCTTTGAGCAAAAACAATGATGAGGTCTTATTTACTCTCTAAAGATCTTCGAGCACAGTCCACTGTTCATAAACATATCAGCACGCCCACATAACCTTCAGATTTTAATTGATTACAGAGGCTCACTGAAAACTTTAAAGGGCTAATTACTGGAGAAAGAATATTCTTTTCAGGAAATTCGTCATCACTTTATCCACTTGTATAGAGATTCAACCATCAAATTTAAAATTCACATTCATGGTAAACTGAGTACCTATTCATTAAGGATTTCTACTGAGATGCCAATATTTATTGACCATCAAATAAAAAGTCAGTGACATTTCTCCCGAACTTAAAGTTTTATACAACAAATTAAGTGAAAATACCTGCCCTGTAAAGTTCACCAATCAACACAAGAAAGTAGGAAAGTATTCTTCTGTATCTGTCAATAAGACTCTTCTATGTATACAAATACAATTCAGAGTTGATATATCAAGTGAAATAACAATCAACAAATTGTGAAAATCTTGTCAACAAACTTTTAGTGCCTGCAAACTGCATCTCATCTTATCCACACAACCAGATGTCATTCTGAAACTGGAAGACGAAGTACCCACGCTAGCCACCTCAAATCTATGAATTCAACTGCTCCTGTGGAACCAATTATGTTGACCGTCACTATCGGAATCCAGTTTTTCATACTCAGGAACACCTACCATTGTGGTTTAATAAAGGTTTTGTCAAAAACATCAACAGTTGTATGTTGGATCGTCTCATCCAAACAGGACAGAAGGCTAGAATTGAAGGGTCTTTCCCCATCACCTATCGCATATTGAGTAAATTACCAAATTACCTTTAGACGTCAAACAGTTCAAACAGTAGAAGCCATTGAAACTCGTCTTAATCAACCCGAGCCCTGTGTGTAAAAGAAACCCGTCTAGCCACTGTTGCTACTCTGGCTTTCAAACGGGCCTATAAATTCATAAATTCTATGTTACTTCCCTTAGTTTATCTGATATTCAGTTTAGTGTTATATTATTGCATATAATTTGTTAATAATAATAATAATTTGCTTTAGTACAAAACAGTAATTGTGATACAGAATGGAATTCTCAGCATTTTACTACAGTACTGCATCCAGTCAGTACATTAACAATAAATAATATTCTACATAGATTAAGGGTAATCTCAGTTAGTTTCGACAACGACATATTGGCATGCCGGTAGCAAAGTCGAAAATTGAACAGAGTGTTTGAAGGTGTTAGAAAAGTAGATACTAGAATATTTACTGGAGTAAGCAGAAGAAAGAAACAAAGGAGCATATAACAGGGAAAAAAAGAGAGAAAAAAGGAAAAGAAAGAAAGAAAACGTTGTAACTACAAAAGATATGAATTAGAAAGTCGAGATCCAGTTGTTCTACTGACCATTTAATAAGTTATAGATATCACGCCTAATGCTTTCATTGTCGCACAGAACATGAGCTAAGTAGGGTATGGTTGAGTTTTTGTACTTACTAGTGTGAGCCTATGGTTTTCTATATAGGCTTCTGGTCTGCCTGCCTGATGAGATACAAGGGGAGAGTTTTGAATGAAGAGGGCGGTGTGAGTTGGATAGATAGAATGGATTTAGCCCATTTTTCACATGAGTCCAAGTGCCTGTCAACCAGAATATTAACAAGGTGGTTAAGCGGCACATTGCTAACCCTGCTGACAACCTTCAACATCCTGCGTAATAAGGTATAGTCTTTCTTCATCAGCCAACCCTGGAAAAACTAAGGGGGAACAATAGAGAATAATAGGCAGAATACGGGAGTTAACGAATCATAGGAGTAAGAGTTTGGTTATTCCAGAATGTCTTAACTTCTTGATGTAGAAGGTTAGACTGAATATTTTCTTAAAATCCATCAAGATATGAGACAGCCGGGAAAGATCAGCAGATAGAATGACGCCTAGATACTTAATTTCCGACTTGGTTTCAATTTCAGTGTCATCTTTGTTGCGCACCTCATTTGTTCTGATCAGTTTGTTTAGGTTAGATTTATGCCTAAAAGTGAAACTGACTGTTTGGCATTTGGAGGGGTTTAAAGTGAGACCGTTTTCCTTGGACCATTGGCTGATTCCTGATAAGAAGCCATTTAGTTTAGAGCAGTCATTTTGACATTTGACAGGCAAAGATACAGTTAGGTCGTCAGCATATTTGACAAAAGTGATGTCATTTGAAGATGGTAAGTCATGTATAAAGAAAGAAAAGAGAAGTGGCGAGAGTACAGCACCTTAGGGGACTCCAGCTTCAGTAAGCACACCAGAGGAGGATTTACCTTTTTATACAGTGTTACTAATGCTCTTGAACTGTGATCTGCCCATATTATTGATTCAAGGCAACTTACTGCATTATTGTTTGTAATGACAATAGCACTTCAATTATTACTCCCATATAAATGTAAAACGTGATGACGAAGAGAATATTCTTTGTTCACAAATCAGTGTTTCAGAGTTTATTTATGCAGTTCCGTGATTCCTTGTCCTTTGTTTTTATTGACAATAATATCCTCCATATCTCTGGTGTTAATGTTTCCTTATTCCTGTTGTAAGTGCTTAGCGTAGATCTCACGAGAACAAGAATTCTTTGTTCAACATTTCCCTCTGACTATATTACTTCCTAGAACTTTAATTCTCTTGCAATCTATTGTGTTACTGTGTAACAGTCATTCTTCATTTTACAAAGACTTAAATAATTTTAATGATAAAAAACGAAATGAGCGAAGTTAGGCTGCATTTTACTTAGTTTTTATGAAAATAAGTAGCCTTTTTATCGCATAACAAAAGAATACACATTTCTGATAGTAATGTATACATGAAAATTTAAAGAATTTTATCACTTTACGAAAAATGATAATTAGAGACTGCACTTCCGTGCAATAAAAAACTTATACATCACTTTTCTTGTATTCTTTCTAGTCCTAACTGTTTACAGAATCCATAAAGCGAAATTAAAAGCAGTCCTTAAAGATTAGAGAGCATTACTGAAAATATTATAGCAGTTGAACTATAATTTCACTTAAAAATGCCTTTTAAATTCTTCATTAAAACTACAAAATATGAAAAAGAGCAGGATCATTTTGCCCAACCGGTATTATTTTCCAAACATACAAGAAAATTGAAGTGAAACAGTAATAAAGTTCTAAAATTAAAATCTGAGACTACTAGAACAGAACTAACAGTTTTTTCTTCCCACAGAATGATGCTTCTTAGTCTACAGATGAAGATTTTTGCTTTAGGAAAAACAGGTGAACCTTACTGATGCCACTTTCAACAAAAATATAACTACGTATATTGCCTACGAACTAAAAGTAAGGATAATGTAAATTGGTAATGTCCAGTTAGTGTATCTTGAGACCTATAGTTCCTCAGGCATTGTATACGTCGCTAGATAATAACTAAGTGTCATGTAAAATTTTAGATAATGATTACTGAATCATGGAGTAGTGAAAATTACAGTAATCCCGTTAAAATTTAACATAATAAGATACTTCCCAATGGACGCAAGGAACTCAGCTATTAATAGGCGTGCAATGGTGTTAATTTAAGATATTCTCAAGACAACTGTTCATATCAAACAACTCTTACCATCTGTCATCTGACCAGTTTCCCAATGATGAAAACTGTTTCCATTCATGAATATGAATAGCAATTATTGCTTCCTTCTAATACGGCTGGGTTGGCATTAGATTGGTAGACTATTATTCATGTAATAGCTGGTGACTGGTGGTGAACTAAAAACCTTGATTTGCGTTAGGATTCAATTCAGTAGATTCTGGATTCCCAGTATTGTGCTATATCCGTCAAGCTATCAGGCCCGGCCATAAAAGAGGTTATTATTGCTTCGGAGTTGTCCTGCAAAATGTCCACATGTCATCTGAATGATTGATAGAAAGTATATGGACACATTTGTGCGTCAATGGCACAGCGTTTAGGACGTTCGCCGACCACGCACATCGTCTGCGGTTCGATCCCCGGCCACCGACGCACTCCTTTCCTCGCTAAGCCAGAAATAATGCTGGTAAAGAGGAAAGGTTGGGCATGAGGCTAGCAACCCCTTCATATGAAAATAAACACTGCTACAGAAACTTCAAGCCTCTAGCTTGCAGCCCTATATTCCACTGGGAATGTGAAGGAAAAATTATTATTATTTGGACACGTTAAGAAACCTGTAAGCATTTATCATTTTCATTTCTTAAACACTTTTCAGCGCCTGTTATTTATCAGAATTTTATCGCATTTCAGTAACTGATTTTCGGTTAATCACTTGTTTAATAAAAACGTTTCTAAGACGTAAATCGCTCATATACCTTAGTTTACAAAAATTTAACAAAACCTTTGACAGAAAATAATCAAATTATTATTTTTACATAGAATGAATTTAAGTGCAAAACAAGGATGAGTGTCTATTCGTTGTCTAAAGCAACACAGCAGCCTAGACCTATAACCTGTGAGTAGTAAACTTGCTACTCCGAAATTTCATGGCAAGGATACTTTACTCAGTCTTTTTGTGATATAGAAAAAGTTGTTATTAGATACAACTGGTGGGTAACTGCCATGACACACAGGATTGGGTTCATCTCGTTGGTCGAAATTCTTGTTAGAAAGTTGGAAATCTAACCCAAAGTCAGTCTTTGGTGAATAGCGATTCACACTAGCCTTGCAGAGAGATTCACCTTGTGTAAGGGTAGATTCCGTTATGAAATGAAGGGATGTGTGCTACTGAAAAGGTTATATAAGCAGTATAGTGTGTGATCTCATTTCTGCGACTACCTGGGCAGCCTTTGGAAACTACTCGATTACTATGGCGTACCCCAAATATTCATCAACCCTATTCAACAGCTGTACAACAATGGAACATGTCAAGTGATCCACAAGGGAAAACTGAGTAAGGTGTTTGGAGTAAACACAGGAGTCAGACAAGGGTGCTTATTATCACTTACGATGATATTCCTAATTGTGGTGGACTGACTGGATTATGCGTCAGACAGTGGGAAACGAGAAGACAGGAATATCCTGGACCGACCGACATGAAGAACCTAGAAGACCTGGATTTCGCCCGTGGATGATTTATGTTTGATGTCACACACACAAAATCGAAGACTTACAAGCGAAAACCGACCGAAAAACTGGTCGAAGAAGCAGTCGGCGAAGATAGGACTCCAACTGAACACCGACAAGACGGAGGTGATGAAAATAACCAACCAACCAACAACAACAGAAACGACGGAGTGTAGTTGTTGGGCAACATCCTCAACTATTTATTCTTTAACTTTAGTCCCCTACATGGCCCAAACTAGAGCTCAATAGTTTCGTGTAATTTTGATAAACATTTGTCTAGCTTAACAATAATGAAAGAATTATTTCAAAAAGCTATGAGATTCGCAATCAAGTCTCTTGATGGGATTTCACAATCTCACTTATTGGTTTACTTTTCCATGAGTTCCTTTCTATTTAGTCAGACTTTATAAAAGTCGCCGTAACTGGTATTTACGTAACAAGCCTAAGCAGCAATGGTGAGCAGTCAACTATATGTTGACAACCTTCTGTTTTCATTTAGAGTGTCATGCCTTAATTGGTGTAGCGTGTTACACTTTCACTTAGGTCACGGTCAAATATTACTCCTACACATTTTAAGGGGTACAGAACAGGTACTGTTTGAAGGGGAGATATGGCAAATTCAAAAGTTTGTCTGCTTCAGAACCTTCTAAAAGTAGGAGACTTGAGTAGTGCTAACTCATTCAGATTTACTCTACTGAATATGATGCTCATAAACTTACTATGTATGTAATTCCATATTAGTTTGTTTATTAGATGTATCACACATTGAAACAGTATTATTTACTGGATGACGTTTGAACACAATTTATTGTTCATAATCATATCAGTTTTGATCACTCGACTTTGAAACTTAAGTTTTATAGTTTTCTTTGTCTTCTCCTATTTGTCGTCGTTGGGGTAGTAGAGTTTTCCATATATCTGGGACAGGTGTTGAATCATTTCTATTACATGTATTTGCAGTTGATTCAATAAACAAAGCTTCTGTCATCAATCTCTCCCTCACCCCGCTGTGACATTAGATTTTAAAACTGTCATCCTATCTCACCCCATGTAGGGTTGTGTGTAACTGCATGTAGTGTTTGCGATAGCTGAACTATTCCCTAGATTTCTTATCTTATTTGGGTCAACCAATCTACATTTAGCTATGTTTCTATGTTCGGCTAGTCTGACTGCCCTGTTCTACTAGTTTGACGTATGTATTTGACGTGACAATCATTGCAGGCAGGGTATTAGATAAACTAAATTGTTTTGTTTTGAGGGCTCCACAGGATTGATCCTTTAACCGACAAAACTTGTTTCCAATTGAGTTTGTGGTTGTTTTGAATACCGGCCACTTTTATTCCTGCCTTGTTAAGAATTCTGCGTAAGGCTTCCGAGGTTCCTTCCTTGTATGGAATTACTGTTGATGATTTAGATTCCTTATTGTTGGTGTCGTCACTAATATTATTATTATCACTATTATCATTACCATTATTATTATCATTATTATTGTTATCGTTATTATTATTATCACTATCGCTATTATTATTATTATTTATTTTATGTTTACATTTACTTACATATTTATTTCTTGACTAATTTATCTGGATAATTATTGCGTTTCAAGGCTTCTTTTATGTGTCTCACTATGTATTTATGTGTCTTACTATGTATGATTTTAGAAAGCTGACGAAACTTAGGGCCGTATCTATATTAGGTGATGAATTTAACTTTCTTATGGTTCTCGGAGTAAAACTAATTATTTTTTCCTGTAAATTTTGAGGACCAATAGACCAAACAAGTCCAAAAGAATTCCCTTGGGTCTCATACGCTGATCAGTACTTGAGCTGACAAATATATTTTACTGTGGTCATCAGGCGCTCCTAAAACCAAATCGTTACGTCCTGTTGTTTACCTTTTCTTCATACTAGAGAAACGTACAACAGCATCATCAAAGAGTCTCCAGCTAGGACGAAATAGCTGTCCAGTACTCTCAGGTTTTCTAGTGATCGTCTAACTAATGTCAGCTTACGATGAAATCCTGTCAATATCAAATATTATTATTGTTATGAATATTTTACCGTAATAAGTTTACTTTTCTGTTGCGAAACTTGTCTCTGATGTCTGTGATTTCTCAAAATGATTAGTTTGCCAAACATTCAAACCGTCTATTCGATTGACTGAATTTCATTATCTAGTTAAAACTAACACATTAAGTTAGGGGAAATTTGAAGCTTTTTACCCGGGGAGATTAATTGTCAGCCTAATGATTAATTATTACTTTCACTAAAACTAAATTCTGACATGGAATAAACAAACTGGAATCCGACATTAATATTTCCGTTTCTTGGCAAATAAAAACGCAGCCAAAACATTTAAATATATAAATTAAAATATTTCAGTTTATTTACTTAAAATGACCCCTTGTATTTGCATACATTCAGACAACAGGCTTGAACAGATTGAAAGCATTAAAGGGTAATATGATTGAATGGAGAAATACTACCGTTTCTAGACTGCCTAGCTAAAAGAAAGAGGAAAACGGACATTTTAGTGTATCCATATTCAGGAAGAAAACCCACTCCAATAAATATTTAGACTTCAAATCATCACGCCCTATCAGTGCAAAGATTTCATTTGTTTCAAGTCTTCTTAGACGAGCACACTCCCTGATAACAGATGAGCAAGAAAAAGAAGAAGAAATATCAGACATTACTGAAACTCTCAAGCAAAACAACTACCCAAGGAACTTCATCAACAAAATCAAAACAGACATTAAGTATGGCCGAAAACGCATTCCAAAAACATGGACATCAACAGTCGTCATTCCATATAAAGCAGAGACGTCAGATGAAATCAAAAGAGTACTCAATCAGCTCGACATTAGAGTTTTCTTCAAAACATCGGACACACTTCAAAGCAACCTTGTCCATATAAAAGACCATATAAAATAAAATGCTTGGAATATGATGCGATCTACATCGGACAAACATCTCAAGAAATCAAAACCAGAAGAAATGAACACCGTAGAGCATCTGTTCGACCACCAAGAAATCCAGTTGAACTGGAAAAACTTCAAAAATCATCAGCCATAGGTCTACATGCTATAGAATCAGGCCACAAAATTGATTTTGACAATATTGAAATAATCCAGAAAAACTTCAGAAACCACAAAGAACGTCTTATATCAGAAGAACTTCATATCAAGTGGGATCCAAGTTGCCTGAATAGGAATGATGGACTAAAACAGAATCTGACCTGGCTACAACACCCTCCTCCCCCATGAATTGGCAAAATCAACACAAATGTGATAAGCAATTTCACTATGTAAACACACTCTACACTCATAATTCTACACACTGATAAAATCCAACAATCTATACTCGATTTTGTTATCTTTACCAATTCTATAACTTGACAACCAAAAATGACCCCAGAGTAACGAACGATGATCAAGTTAGTAAACTTTGTTTTGATGTAATAACAGATATACTATTACCTTTGATATTTGGTTTGAACGATCTTCATTGTTATTTTGACTTTCAATATGTCCTTTTAAGTTGATTAAGTCTATATTTTTTTCTCACCCCCTAACTCTTTGTTATATATATGCTGAGATTTTGTAAATTCCGGTTTAATAATACTTTGAGAAAGATATTAGCATTAAATAGCGGAACGTCAGTAAAACCAATATCGTTTTGTTTTTCATTCATTGGGAAATACAAAAAAAACTTTTATTATAATGAATATCATATACCCAATGCCCAAATTATTTCAAACCGTTCAAAGTGAACTTGGTTTGGACATAGATGAATGGTTCAATAGTTCAGTTCGAGTCACTGTTCACCGAATCAACAGTGGTCCAATACTAATTTTGGATACACAGAAAATTATATCGAAAAAACAAAAGCGGGTAAAATTGAGTAAAGGAAAAGGTAGGAATTCGCATCAGTATATATTTATATATGTACATATGAATGTTATGATGAGCAGAAAAGTTCTGCCTGGAATGTCATCCAGGTAATAATACTGTCATTGTCTGTTTTATCAAATAAGTCTATCTGATATGCAATAACCGTTTGTATTTCTGCGTACAGTTGTAAAAGAATCCAAGAACAAAGCTTACAGTAACAGTATGTATACATATACATATATGATGTAACAGTATGAACAGTGAAAAGCACTCAACCGAGCTTTACCTGACATTGGATGATTTTATCTAAATTTCATGTAAAAAGCACTTTTTATTCTATCACAGGAACAGAAAAACGTAAATCTACATAGTGGTTATGAATCAATCATTGAAAATATCGGATTGTTTTTTTAGTTTACCGATTGAAAGCGTGTATTTGTCAGTTGAAAATTGTGTATCTACTAGTTATTAGAATTTCACGTTCGAATTGTAAAGTAGGTTTAACACAATGTATATAAAATTAAAAGAAGCATAACTTAGGAGTGACTACTGAGAGAAATAGAGGGCTTCGCAATTAATAGTGTTCTCTGAGCTGGTTGGTTTAGTTGCGGAGCTTTCATATAGATGCATGTAAACAATTATGGACATCAATTTGATTGGGATAATGTCGAGAACTTAGACAGAGGAAACACCAAAAGTGCCAGGAATTCCTAGAGCCTGGTACTCAAACGAATATGCGATTAACAAACATGTTAATATAGACCAAACATATCAACTAATGAAAAATAAATCATGTGACGAGAATGTTTAAAATCCGAGTCAATAAAAACGATCAATACAGATATAAAGATGGTTACCGGGAGATTCAATTATATCACTCGTGGAGAATTTAAATCATCTCACTTTATGCTAAAAATTATTTGAAGATGTTGTCCAGAAGGACGACGAAAGCTCCGCTACTAAACTAACCAGCGCAGAGAACACTATTAATTGCAAGTCATCCACCTGAGCTACAAATCTTCTCTATTATTTCAGAAACAGACAGCGTAATTTTTCTCAGTACACACAAATTTAGTAGGAATGTGAATTATACAGGATGCTTCTATTAATTTTTAAAGAAAACTACAATAGAATTACGAGAAATACTTCAGAAACAACCACTGGTGATAATTCTGTAACTAGTCAGTAATATATATTGTAATGGAAAAACATAAATCTCTATGAAGATTAAGTACATTCGAGTCGTAGTCAGCTAGAGACCTAATATACTCGTCAAAATTGAGCAATTCCATTCCTTCCACTTATTTATATATGCCTTCCTACGACTGCAGGTAATGTTCTATATTCAGCGTGAAGCAAAGTCAACAGAATCTTCACTGTTATTTTGATTATTTTGACTAATTGTTCACTATTATTATTATTTCCTTTAATTCCTAGAGGAACATAGGGCTTCAGCCGCACGTCTCCATTGCCTTCTGTTTTCTGTCAACTTTTACAACCCGCTCCAAGTCTGCCCACATGCTCTCATCTCCTCTTCACATAACCTCCTCCAAGTCACCCCACCCTTCCACTGACGACCAACTCGCCGCCCGCTTCCCTTTCGAGATCCACTCGAGCGGTGGCTTGTCTAGTGATGTCACTCACTTGATGGTTTCCTCAGCGTAGGGCCAGCCAATCCATCTCCATTTCTTTCTGCCTATTTGTTTCACAATCGGTTCCTGCTGTGTTGGTTCGCTTATTCCCAGAGATCTTTGTTCCTGATCTTTTCTGGCCGGCCATCTGATCGTGAGCGAAGACAGCTAGCTGTTGATGAAGGTTTGAAGTTTGTTTGAGATGCTCTTTATGACGCACTGGCCAAGTCTCTGATCCGTATGGTGAGTAGCACTGACTTCACATTGAAGTTGAAAATCCGGATCTTGTTTTTGATGCTGAGTGCTTTCGGCCTCCACACAGATTTATATTCGATTCTCCATATTCGATTCTAAAAATAGGTAGTGTTTTACTTGAGTTCGGGAAAGCAAAAAGCAGAAAATTATGAATCACGTGACTTTAAAACAGATGATGCAGTGTAGTTTGTCTGCTGGCATAACTTGGTATTCATGAAATCGTTGCTTTCCTCCAAAAGTTAGTTTGGTGGTAACTTTGTTTCCACTGAAGAATGGACAACTTACTTCAATGGAACTAATCTCTGGTTAACCCTTCACATAAGGTGGCTTCCAATAACCCAAAAAGTTATTTTTAAAAGTAATAAAACGTTTCAGTAAACATTTTTTTATGCGCACACATTTACTAGTAGTACATGCGAATAAAAGATTTGTGGTGAATTCTATGCAAACGATTTTCGCTGGTAAATGTTTTTTTCGGGAGGTAGTCACTCAGATTTCAAATAAAATGGCTCAAGAAACACATGTCTTTCAATCCAGAGATCTACAGATATCAATTTTAAATGTAATGGCTTCATTGTGGTCAGTTATTCACATAAAGCTAATTAATAATGACACTAAATGATACTAGCTGGAAAAGGTACTTTGCACAACATGGGTGGGTTACTAGATTGTAACGCAATGCCTAAGTGTAGCATGTTGACTTGCAGACGCTGACGGTGCTTAGCACAGTCACATAATTCATTAATACAAAGCACCTTTAACAAATAGAAAGCAAAAATTAAACATCACTTGAAATACTTCTTAGTCAATAATAGTTCTTCAGTGTCTGTCAGTGTATACCAGCAAACCTACCTTCAGATTTTGTTTTGATCACTGATAATTCATAGTCAATCCCCAATTTTATAATTTCAATTTTTGTTGAAGTTAAACCTTTTTAAACTTATCAAAAATTAATGAATCAGGTGGATATAATTCATTCACGGCTGACTAAATTTGTACATTAAAATATTTTGGACACACTATACGTACACTATAAGCCCGCAGCAGTCACTCTTGAAAGAATATAAATAATTTATGAAATGCAACGCACAAACAAAAATGGATATTGATGGAAATCTGAATGATAAAACTTCACGATGTAAACTTATGACTGTTGGAGAAATCATTTTATTCAATAAGGTGGATGTAAAACATACATGCATTACTATTCAGTATACCTTAATTAAAGTTTTAAAAGGTTACACCGATGACTTATTTCGCCTTCCGAAAACACATTTAAGAACCATGAAATTCTAAGTTACAGGATTTCATTATGAGCTGTTAGCAATTAGAAAACCATTTGGGAACCTCAGAGTACTGGATAACTGCTTCGTTCTAGTTTGGGATTCATCGTCAACACGCACCCATCGCTAGGGTTTGAACTTAGGACCTTCCAGTTACAAAGTGAGCTCGTAGACCATCAGCCCATTGGGAACCGATCCAATGGCCCACAAATTCCAGCTTCTGCCGATTCACGATATAATGCTACCACTAGCAAATGTCATTGTTGGCGAGTATTTGTCCTCACACCCAACCTTCTGTACCTCAGTGGCCACGACTTGTAAATGTATCTCATAGTTTTACGACTACAACCTTATTGAGAGAGCTTCATGTTAAGTTGTCTATACAGTATAACATTATAAAACCATGAAGAAAACAGAAACGTCTGGAAAAGAAATAGAGGAACCCTATAAGTAATCCTCAAAGGTAAAAAAAATGGAACAGCTCAAACTAAGGCAAGTCAGAGTGCATATAGTAACAAAAGAGGAAAATGTGCAAACATGAATATTTTCTGGCTGTCAGAAATTTTCGATCTTATATACTTACCAACAGACTTTTACAAAAATAAGTGATCTCCCCACTTCTCTTTTCTTTATTTATACATGACTTACCATCTTAAAATGACATCACTTTTGTCAAATACGCTGACGACCTGACTGTATCTTTGCCTGTCAAATGTTAAAGTGACTGCTCTAAACTAAATGGCTTCTTATCAGAAATCAGCCAATGGTCCAAGGAAAGCGGTCTCACTTTAAACCCCTCCAAATGCCAAACAGTCAATTTCACTTTTAGGCATAAATCTGACCTAAACAAACTGGTTAGCACTCACGAGGTGTGCAACATGAATGGCACTGAAATTGAAACCAATTTGGAAATTAAGTATCTAGACGTCATTCTATCTGCTGATCTTTCCCGGCTGTCTCATATCTTGATGATTTCTAAGAAAATATTCCGTCTTACCTTCTACATCAAGAAGTTAAGACATTCTGGAATAACCCAACTCTTACTCCCACGATTCGTTAGCTCCCGCATTCTGCCTATTATTCTCTATTGTTCCCCCTTAGCTTTTCCAGGGCTGGCTACTGAAGAAAGACTATACCTCATAACTCAGGATGTTAAAGGTTGTTAGCAGGGTTAGCAATGTGCCACTTAACCACCTTGTTAATATTCTGGTTGACAGGCGCTTGGACTCATGTGAAAAATGGGCTAAACCCATTCTATCTATCTAACTCACACCATCCTCTTCATTCATAACTCTCCTGTTGTATCTCATCAGGTAGGACCAGAAACCTATATAGAAAACTATTTGCTCGCACTAGTAAGTACAAAAACTCAACCATACCCTACTTAGCTCATGTTCTGTGCGACAAAGAAAGCATTAGGCGTGATATCTATAACTTATTAAATAGTCAGTAGAACAACTGGATCTCGACTTTCTAATTCATATCTTTTGTAGTTACAACGTTTACTTTGTCTCTTTTCCTTTTTTCTCTCTTTTTCCCTGTTATTTGCTCCTTTGTTTCTTTCTTCTGCTTACTTCAGTAAATATTCTAGCATCTACTTTTCTAACACCTTCAAATACTCTGTTCAATTTTCGGCTTTGTTACCGACATGCCAATATGTCGTTGTCAAAACTAACTGAGATTACCCTTAATCTATGTAGAATATTATTTATTGTTAATGTACTAACTGGATGCAATACTGTAGTAAATTGCTGAGAATTCCGTTCTGTATCACAAGTACTGTCTTGGAATGAAGCAAATTATTATTATTTACAGATTACCCAAAATCAGTCATTTTGTTTTCAGACGATGATACGACAACCAGTGAGTGAAGTGGAAGAACAATAACTTTCAGTAAAGAAAGAAAGATCAGATTTCCAGTATAAAATGATATAACTTTATTTCAGAGGTTTTCATCAATTGCGAACTACCTAAAATTACGATGGTAAAAAATAATGACAATAATATTCTTCAGTGTTTGAATAGTAGTGAAGAAAACATTATAAAACCAGTGGATCCGACCTACAAGCATTACAGTTGTTTTCAGTTTAAGTCACCATCAATTTTTATGCTTTCAAAATAGAGAATTAGGGGGAGGGAAAATATAGAAACCTGAAAAATCTAATAAACGATGTAAGCATATAGGTTAACATATAAAACTCAAGAAGGTTATAGTTCTTAAAATTGCAAACTTCGTCAGTTAGCTGAAATCACTAATATAGATGTAATCAAAATGCAGTTACTAAGGGAGTGAGAGATTGATTACACTGTCTTTCTGTATGCCCAAGTTTGATTTGAAATGCTTGATTGCAACTGCTTCAGCGAAACGTAGTAAATTTGCTGTTCTTCGAATATTTAATATTCTGAAGGATTTAGAAATCCCCACGAAATTACCCGTATCCACAAGGTGTCTGATAATTGCACATTGCGAATACCTGCTTTTTAGACACAAGTTTCTTGGGATATACTCCGAAATCCGGATAGAAGCCCTTCTTTCTATCCTTCCAATACAGTTGCTGCCACAATACCCGTATATTTACAAACGCATTTGGAAATGACATCAGTAGGGTAACTTTCTAGTTTGGAATGGCTTGTAGGGCATGTGGTGCTGTATAGCATTCCGAACTTGGCTGTAGGAAAGCATCTTTTTATTGCTGCTTTCATTCTCTTGTCAGTCTTTCGTGGTACTGCTTCTCCTTTGAATGAGAGACAAATGAACACTTCCTTCTTTTCAGCACTTGGATGTTTCATTTCCTCGTCCTTCTCTTTGCTGTACTTTTGGATAAATCTCTCTTGGCACTCATTTTCTCTTAAGCTTAATTCTTCTTCCATCTTGCTAGGCGAAGGTAAATTTCTAGGTCTCTCTTACACTGTCGTTACTAATCCATGCTTCTAGCTAATAGGACAGAAACTGTTGTAGTGCAGATGTTGTGAGGTTCGGGTTTCTTTTCTGTCGATGTACTTTTAGACCTTATCATCATTTCTTCTTCTTCCATTAAGATTCAAGAAAGTGAATTCATCGTTGTGT
This sequence comes from Trichobilharzia regenti, assembly GCA_944472135.2. Classification (NCBI taxonomy): domain Eukaryota; kingdom Metazoa; phylum Platyhelminthes; class Trematoda; order Strigeidida; family Schistosomatidae; genus Trichobilharzia; species Trichobilharzia regenti. The sequence continues at coordinate 29,568,210 of OX235263.1, forward strand.
TCACACTTCATGGTGAATTTAATGTTTGGGTGGATCTCATTAAGACTGTGAAATAATGCAGATGCCTGACTCCTGTCGTTACACACAACAAACGTAACATCGGCATATTCGCGATACTAGGCTATTTCATTAATACCATAACTCAGTCGCGTCTGTTCAACATAACCCATGGTTGCTTAGGTTAATTAGTATCTGACAGAGAATTATAAGCAATTATAGAAACAGGCTAACAAACAAAATTAAGTCATCAAAAATCAACAAAGTTGTTACCATGATAATAGAAGTGGTTAAGTAATTCTCTCTTCTATGCACAGTTCCGGTTTTTCTATGTGAATGATCAGAGCTCCAGCGATACAAAGAAGACGAAAGCGTATTGCCTTGGTTAGGTTATTCTTGACTCTATTACTTTGAAGGAGGCATTTGTCGAAATGGAATGATCAGTGTTAACCAGATGTTCAATTATCGCACTCCATATAACACCACTTTTGGCTTTTCGCAACCATGCTGGATAGTGTTCTTGAATCCTCTTGGACAGGGTCTGCGTCGGACGACCGATGCACCTGGCTCCACAGCAGCAGGTGAACTGATATATGCACATAGAAGTGATCAGACGCAGGATCTTGTCCTTGAAGCTTCTGCAGATCAGTGGGCGACTGGAGAACACTATTCTTATTGTTGCTGTAAAGAATGTTGGTCTCGGAGATGATATGATCCTTCTCTTGAGAATATCGCTTGTTAAATCCTCCTCGAAATCCAAGTTCACGTAGAGTTTCTTTTAATGCGCAAGTGAAGTTTCGTTTTCCGAATTCTCGGCTTGATATTTTTGTCAGTGAATCTTATCGGGTACCCATTTTGGATGAAGATTTCTCTTAGAATATACAATTCTGTTTCCAGAACTTCGGTACTACAGATACGCCGGATGAGGGTGGCAAATGATTTAATTAAATTCCGCTTTTGTTGAATGGCTAGGTACCCAGCTATAGAAGCTTGTTAGTTGACCATTCCAAGTAGCTTTTCTGTGGGTCGATCTTCTTAGGCTGCCATCAGTTCTTCTTGTTATTTCAACATGAAGAAACGGAATTTTTGACTCGATTTCCATTTCAAGAATGAATTTTATTGCTGGATGGCAGCAGTTAAATGTCTTCAGCAGTAGATTTTGATGACTTAATTTTGTTTGTTTGCCTGTTCTTTAATTGCTTATAATTCTTCTATTCATTTAGAACTCTTACGTAGTTTCGTAATCTCTACTTTGTTCCTATGTGTATCCTGATTAGAACTCCATCATTAAACTATTCATATTATTACACTACTTCTTTTTTAACAAATGCCTGTGACAACTCGTCACCTTTGTTACTACTCTAATTTCATTGACACCTATTTTTCTTGACTGATTTTGTATTACATAACTCCAATTACTAATCTTCACCTGTTTAGTTAAAATAACCATAACCAATTGTAACTTTGTTTGACAAACTTAATGTACGCAGACATACCAAATAACACATATATATTTGCGATCGTACAGCTAAGAAAATGAATTCGCCGCTGAAAAGAGACTCTCCACTAAACTACGTGTTTTGTTTTCACTAAAATAACGCTTAAAAAGTAAGAGCAGACTCATAAGTACAAAATAAATCAGATCAGTTTTTTAAACATTTTTCTAACTTACGACAGCGCTTAACTTTCCCCTGATATACAGCATTCCAGACAATTGTATCTAGACAAATCAATAGCGGGAATAAGACTTCAGTATATGCCTACTATACTTTGACAATCTTTGAGTTTCAGTATGAAAATAATTAACGTTTTGTTTTAGTGTTTTTTTTTACTGGCTATATTCAACAATTCATTATCTCTAAAAGAGTCAATAACTTGTTTCACCCAGCTTTTTTGTATGTGTTAGACTTATACTTATATTTTATTTATGTCAAAAATGAAATCAGGAGGAATTAAGCTGAACAGGTTTGAAAATAAACAAACAAATCGTTGAAATATACTAATTGTTTGATAGTGTGATTGTTGAAGCAAACTATGTAGCGTTGAATAGATTGAATAAGACTAGAAAGGTGGAAATTCAAGTAACAAGGATGTTATTTTTCAGGTGAATATATTTCTGATGTAGTTTCGTTCTCCGAACTACCAATCCTGGCCATTATATCAAGCGCGTCTAAGACCAAGGCATCAGGCTGTTTTTAGGAACAGAGCAACTAAAAGGGTTGACTAAACGAGCCTGCCTTGTAACTTGATGGTCCTGGGTTCAGTCTCTGTTGGGATCATGGGTAGTTTCTCCTGTACGCCTTCACACTAGGATGAAAGAGCTGTCCAGTGTTCCATGGTTTTCAGTAACTTCCTAACTAAAGTCAGATCATGATCAAAGTTGAATAATCCTCATTCAGCCATTGATGAAAACACATCAGACAAGTAGTTTGCGGACAGCTCGCTGAAACACATTAGAAGGAAATAGGATTCAAACCACTGTTCCTGAAATTGTCAGTTAGACCAAGATTCATCCATGAAATCTTTATTTCCTGAGTCATTTTGTTTATTCCTAATTAGCAGGAAATGGAAATGTTGCATCAGTTCAATTTACGTGGCCTAGGGTAAAAGGGCGTCGGTGGTATAGCGGTTAGCACGCTCGCCGACCATGCATATGGTCCGGGGTTCGATCCCCGGCCGGCGCACTCCTTTACCTCACTGAGCCAGAAATAATCCTGGTAAAGAGGAAAGGTTGGGCATGAGGCTAGCAACCCCATCCTGTAAAAATTAAAAACACTGCTACAGAAACTTCAAGCCACCTGCTTGGAGCCCTATGTTCCACTGGGAACGTGAAGGAAAAATTATTATTACTTATTAGTGAAAAACGGCGGCTAAAATGACCATAAATATAGAAATTAGTTTGTAAAAAAGTATCCTGACATAATATCTTTGACCATCAATTTGAAATGATAGCACTTTAGACCACAAAGCATATTTGTGTAAATTCCAAATTAATCGAAGGTTTTAGCTTCCACTGCCACTAACACCCAGGAAGGGTGACACCGTCTTGAATGACCTTTAGTACTGAAAAGCATTACAAAGTTGAAGGTTTCTGTTGTTTGGGCGACTTCTAATCTTTGCTGCCGTACCTAGATGTTCAATCTTTGAACTTTACATTGAAGTGAATTAACACCAAGAGAACTACTCCATTGAGATTAATAATACTGATGGCTGATTGAACTTTGTTTTTATGCCGTTTAACGAGTACCTACAGAGGTACACTTGATCTAACTATGAATCACAGGGCAGAGATTCAGAGTTTAAAAAGTTGGTGTTAACATCATTCTATTTTTGTTCATCGTCATATCCCCAGTGACAGATCAATATGTACAATCATTGTGACTTATGTCAACTATTTCAGTGAATCTATTCAAATATAACATGAAGGAATGTAGATTTTACAGTGTGAAAAATTTTTCATCTTAGAATATTTATTGAGGTGAGTCAGCTGTCAAATATGAAGGACAACCGAGAGATTTTCTAATATATCTTATATTAAACACAATCATTGATTAAGGTGACTATATAATTTTCACTGGGTGGTACAATTAGTTTCCTTACGTTTTTTTAACCATAATAAGAATAATTTCAGCAATATCTGATATTTACAATGATTACTTATATTTATTTACTGAATTTGAAACTAAACATCACGTTCAATTAAGTTTACTTCTCACAACTAATGAAAAAGGTGTGTGCATTTATACACCTATTGAGAGAATGCAATCACCTTTGAAAAATGACAAGATAATGTACGGATTCTGGAAGCACAGCGTGATTACTTATTTCTGTCAGATATAGGATTTCTGTAGTTAAGTGATAAAAAGTCAAAATATACTGATTCCAATAGCTGAGGGTTTTGTAAAAATTTTATCTAGAAACTTACCTTTTTGGAAAAATAGACTGAATCACTGAAATAAGCTTGAGTTTTACTTTATTTGAAAGTAGAAAGTAGACCGGAATTTCCGTCATTTTAAATTTATGAAGTTCCTTTCAAGGTTTGTGTAACCATCAGAACTGATGTATTGTGTTTTGAACACTGGAAGCGATCTTTGCGTTTTGCTATATATAAAACCAAAACTCCTCTGAGTTATCCACATTCTAAACATGCCCCAGTAACAGCAAAATGACATCTGTTCATGATGAGATCTGTGGTATCACCTAACAATAATAATATATCAGAAACTCAGAATTACCTCAACAGTGCCGTTAGGTGATAATACAGATCGGAGTAGTCTCCCATATACAACAAGTACTGTGGAACAAAACTAGTTAAAGAAAGGTCAGCTATGATGAGTACTTGAGAATCAAGTAGAATATTCCCCAAATCATGAGATCAAAACTGTATCAGCAATAATCACGTACCATACACTTCCTACGGATAGTCCAAGATGGTTCACTCGTACACAGTCTCAGTCGTAAAACAACACACTGAAGACATCAAATTCACAAGAGAAGAAGAATTAGATTACAAAATCCCATTTTTAGAAGCCCTAATCAAGAGAACCAACACAGGAAATTTAGAAACAAAAGTATATACAAAGTCAACGCACACAGATCAAAATACTCAACTATACTAGCGATAATCCAATTACGCACAAAAGTAACTGCGTGCAGACATTGTTTAGAAGAGTTCGAATACATTGTAGCTCACCAGAGTTGAAAAGAATGGAAGAAAAATACTTACAAACGGTCTTCAAGAAGAATAGTTATCCAAAAAATTTCATCAAAAAGTGTTTAGAGTCGAATCAAAGCACCAACAAAGAACCATCACCAAAGACTAAAAGGAAATTCATTCTACCATACATCAGAAATATCTCTGAAATAACGGCTAGAATAATGAAACCGTTTGATATAGATGTAGCACACAAACCAACCGAATCGCTTAATTCGATCTTATGCAAACCAAAAGATCCGACAGAAAAAGGAGATAAAATTAACACCATTTACAAAATAAATTGTATGAACTGTGACAAACATTACATCGGCCAAAGTGAGCGTCCCCTTCGAATAAGAATCCAGGAACACATATCAGCCGTGAAAAGACATGATATAAATTCTTTAGTATCAATGCATACAGACAATTATGGACATCAATTTGATTGGGATAATGTCAAAATCTTAGACAGAGGAAACACCAAATGTGCCAGGGAATTCCTAGAAGCCTGGTACTCAAACGAAAATGCAATTAATAAATACGTTAATATAGATGAAATATATCAACTAATAAAAAGCAAATCAGGTGACCAGAAATTTTAAAATCCCAATCAATAGAAAACGGTCAATATATATGTAAAGATGGTTGGTCACCAGGAGACGCAATTGTATCATCATTCATGGAGATTTTAAATCATTTGACTTTATGCTAAATACTGCGCTGAAGGTGTCGTTCAGAAAAACGACGAAAGCTCTGCAACTAAACCAACCAGTATATAACCTATTCATTTCCTTTTTGCAGTTATAAGTTCACTAGATTATTTAACAGGTATCATATTCTATCGAATAATATCCAGTTTTAGCAGAGAAATGACAACTGTAAGCAGGGCGTGCATTTTTAGACATTTTAAGAGTTTTGCGAATCCTCTGAAACAGTGCAGTCAATTGCAGTTATTTTGTATAAACCACTTAGAAGAGGAAAGCATACATAAGATTTGCTCTGAGACAACAGTAACTTCCCTAAGGGAGGATACAAAATACATTTTGAGCACAAAACAGAGTTGTTTTTTAATAATCGAGATATTCGAGGCTCATTTAGTTCAATATTTCCTTTTGTAAACGGAGTAAAAATGTCGCATACCACTTTCTCTTAATTAACTTTCACTTCTCAGAATAAAGTTTAGGTAATTCAGCGGTTAGCTAATGAACTCAATAGTCCCAGTCATTAGCACACAACGGAGATTCAACTATTTGGACGTTAGCGCTGCGAATATTAAACTAAGGCTTGAGTATTTATGCTGTAACAAAAGAGTATATATGCGTAGAGACGCCCAAAAAGTATATTTCTTCTAATGAATGAGTTGATAAGCGTCATTTGGTTTTATTCTGTGCACACAAGAAACACCACAAATAAAGTGCGATTCCGATCTACTCGACGTAATACGTAAAAGCAGCTTAACAGGCAAGGTTACTTCGGTGTAAATGTGAAGCCTTATTAAACTTAGTTATAAAATAAAATACTGTCTAATGATGCACCAGATTATATATATACATATATATATATATATATATCCTGAATGTCGCCTTGAGGTTAGTATTCAGGAATATATGTACAACCAATATTAATACAAACAAGCTGATATCATTGTATCCCGCCTACTTCGTCCACCATATAGGTATTTTATGCCGTTTGCGTTTATAAATAGCAATTCCCTTTATTTCAGTCAAATCCATAGTTAGTGTACATACTTTGCGAAGAAATACTTCAAAACTGAAAGAATAATTGTACGTGACGATTTCAGTATTCTTCTCTGCGATGTGATTCAGTGGACTGTAATTTTGTACCAAAGTTTCCTAATGTTTTTTACAACCTAACATACTAGTAACAGAAACATCTAAAGCTTTAAGTTTCAAAAAAAAACTAAATGGACACTAACTTAACTAAACTTCGTTCATACTATTTGTAATTCAGAGGTAAAACCGTTTAAAAAGTGTGAGTTGACTGTTTTGAATCCTCTCTCAGTATTGAATTAGATCATCAGAAAATTGTTAAGAAATGACCAGTTAGAATATCCATACGAATTTGTGTATTTACTAAATAAAGCATGTTGTAAATTCATACTGCACGCATTTCATCTCTACTAAAATGCCAAATATCTTTTAGAAATGATAGAGAGTATTAGGAGCTCACGAGGACAGAATCCTTTATTCTGTTTTTTTTAACCGATAATGTGACAGCATCTTCAAGCAGTCATATAGACTGCTATTCCTTAAAGGATGCAGAATGCTTTATCATATGTAAAACTTAACCAACTATGTTAAATAAAATCACTTCAGTTTTGCATATTCCAGAGAGTGCATGAGAGAGAAAGTAAGGGTATCTTTTTTATTTTTTGGTTAGATTGAATCAATTGAAATAATGCATCACTCTGCCACTATGATGCACAGGTTGTTTATCTCCCCAGGGAGATAAATTCAGTGAAGAATCGACATATTGGTTTCCAGGTGATTTCTTCTATTTCTTCAGCACTTTATGGATCCTTTTCAGTGTGTTCATATGCTATTATTATGCCCGAGGTTCCTGAGTGAAGTGTAGACCTTGAACAATACATCTCCACTTCGTCCTATCTTCTGCCGTCCTCTTCAACCGGGCCTATGACTGCTAATAACCTTTCATTTCCTCCTCGCACCACCTCTTCCATGTCATCCTCAATATGACGACCCACTTGTCGCTTCCCGTTGGGATTCCACTCGAGGGCCTTGTGCGCGATGTCATTCATCGGTATCCTTAGTATGTGTCCTATCCACCTCCACTTTTTCCTACATACCTGTTGAGCATTGGGCTCATTGGTAGTTTTCTGCCAGCCAGAGTTTCTTGTCGCTAATTCTTTCTGGCCAGTTGGCCATTAGATCTTCAGCATGGAGCCAGAGAAGGCAGCTGTTGATAAAACTCTGCAACCTGTTGGAAATCCTCCTCATGAAACTTAGGCCAAGCTTCTGGCCTATATAAAAGAACTAACTCCCCATTTGGGTTGAAAACCAGAATCTTGTTCATTATGCTGAAGTCTCTGTAGCAGTTTAATTGGATTTCTGTGGTACGGTCACCAGACCCACGCCCAACTCTCCCTTTTTCCCTCGGCTTGAGACCGGCTGGAAAACTAGAGAGCCAGTAAACTAGGCTAGGTTGTTTTTATATGCTAGCCAGTGAGAAATATATTAAGTCTAGGAAAGTATTAAAACAGGTCTACAGGAATTCATTCAGAAATGTTGTTTTGCAGTGTCTTGTCAAACCATATATTTCAATTCTTATTCATTTTGTCAGGAAAATATGTATAACTACGTCTACTGACGAAGAAAATTTGCCACAATAGAAATCATCTTTACATTCTTATACATTGGCTCTCAAATAGGTCACAATAGTATTTCTAATTTTAAATATCTTCGCCATACACAGTTAACATGGAGTTAATAAACTTTGTTCGAATACTTGAAATCGTTTTTAATAACAGACGAATTACGTGAATCGTCAAAGCAAATAAATATAACCACATATCACTTGTAGTTTTAGTCACATGGAGTAGCGTGTAAAATATTGATGTAGTTATTTTTATCCAGGATGTGTGAATGTGATAAATTTCAGTAAGGCCGATTAACCGCAATAAGAAAAGAATGTCGATAATGTTTGTAAGTGACATAAATAAAACTAACTTACCGAAATTTTATTCATTCAGACGTGAACAATTTTCAATTGTTTTTGTGTGTGATGAAGGCTAATCTTTTTAAATGTCAGTAATTTCAGCAATGCTATAAGCAGTTAAAGAATGCTGAAAATTGATTATAATAACTTGTTTTATTTCTGATGTATTCATCAGAAGTAACAAAGATAAAACTGAATCTTCATTGGTTTTTTTCCTTTGTGTGTAAATCATCGTCATCATATCATCCCTTAACTTAGTTAAAAACATAATCACAACATTAAGCATTCATTTTTCAATTTCAGTATAACATTCTTACTCCACAGCCGACGTTGGTGGTGACTGAAAGGAGAATCCAGAACTCGTCAGATGGGTGCGCCTGCTTGTTACTAAGTAATGGTGTTTCCTCTGAGATTGCAAACCAATATCATCTGAGTATCAGTAACAGAAGTCAATATGTTAACAGTGGCCGAATATTTCGGTACACTGGAAACATTACAGGGGAATTAGATGGTTGGGGGCAATCGGTCACAGGAAGCCCAACTAGACTTAGGTTTCGTGCTAGTTGGCACTCACCAGTCAGCAAGGCGTATCTGTAACCTTGAAGAGACTCATGTCCCTTCTCAGATTCGAACCCACGCCACCCAGTACTGAAGTCAGAGGTCCTACATGAAGTCAATCTCGAGCCCGAATAGCTCAATGGTAACGTCTCTGACTGCAGCACTGGGTGATGTGGGTTCGAATCTCAGAAGGGACATGAGTCCCTTCAAAGTTTCAGATACGCCTTGCTGACTGGTGAGTGCCAACTAGCATGAAACCTAGGTCTAGTTGAGTTTCCTGCCGATTTCCTCCAACCATCTAATATCATCAAATCAACGTGCACCATGATGGCGAGCTACCTAGAATGGTGGCCACATTGCAAAACCTGACTGATGGAATTCAGTCTGCACCAACGAGAGGACTAGACACATCACACTAAATACCAGTGTCAAATCAAAATACTACAGGAGAATTTCAAAAGATGGTTTCGATAAATTACAAATGAACTGTTCAGATTCTGCTCCTGTACATAAAAACTAAATTTAGCTTAATGCATTGGACTGAGTTAAAATATAAAGCAGCATTGTATGCGTCGTCGGCTGTGATTTAATGAAACGTTACTAAAAGGGGTAAATTTTTTAATCGCTATTTATCCATCCACTTTGGAATGGCTGTTGATTAATTACGTCATTCAGAAGAAAGTTTGAATTGACTCAGACTTATTAAGAATTAGATATGATTTCCCCTTCTACAATCCCATTGATAAATTCTGACATTCATTAACAAAAGAATGTTTTTAATGGTTGGCCTATACGATAATCCTTAATTCGTATCATATGTCAAGTGATTGGTATATAGAAGTAATAGTAATAGCCGTGTGGTTCAATTTTAAGCTTATGATTATTTGTTTAAACTATTTCTCAAAATGTCCAACACTTTGATACTCTCATCAGCAGTATGCATGTTTATGCCGAAGGATATCAATCCTGATAATACTTCTCATCTTTCCACATATATAGACTGAAAACAGTTATGGGCTACTAAATATTGATTTCAAATTAAATATATTTAGTTTTTCTTGCACTCTTACTTATACTAGTGTGATTATTTAACTTCAGTCGCTTAGCTGCATTAAAAATATATCAGGATTAATTGTAAAAGTATTTTAACTTTAAGATATATTTATATTTTTATATATTTTTTTATATTTTTGATTACAGCTTGATTCCACACTATATTTTTGGTGCAAGTATGGAATTTTCAGCATGGATATTGGTAGCCCAAATTTTGCAGGCTGAGAATAGATATTAGGTGTCCATCGGCAGGAGATAAAACCCCAGACCATGTGCATGATCGGCGAGAGTCCTAACCACTGTGCCACCGACGCACTAATAAAGGGAGGACCGTGAGGCCTCCCCACTGACAAAACCTACACGTCCGAGTGCACCCGATTAGGGTCCGTCGCGAGTTTCAACCCACCGAGGTGCAATGGTGAGTCTACACCCGGGGTCAGGCATTCTTGACCACCCTGAACCTGGCGCCATTCCGCTAACAAACACAACGAACTCGAAATTCGTTGCACAAGTCTGAAGCCTCAACAATCGAGGGAAAAGGTTGAATTGTATTTACAAAATTTGGTAAAGATACTTAGCTATATGGCCGAGGAAATTTGTTCAGAAGGTGAGATTAAAGACGAATTTAAGGTTGTATAGAACAAGTTAAATGAAAACAACTACCCTGAAAGGTTCACCAATAAACACATAGCCGTGAAAGTAGGAAAGCATTCTTTTGTATCGTTTACGCAGAAGACTCTATATATACGACTACAATTCACAGTTGATATATCAAGTGAAATGATAATCAACAAGTTAGGATAATCTGCCTGTAGGCTGCAGATCATCTTTTCGACACAACCGGTCGCCATTCTAAAACTTAAAGACGAATTACCCACGCCAGCCACTTCTAATTATTCCTATCAATTCAACTGCTCCTGTGAAGCCAGTTATGTTGACCGTCACTATTAGAACCCAATTTTTCGTATTCACGAACACCTACCAGTGTAGCTTAATAAAGATGTTGTCAAAAACATCAACAGCTGAATGTTAGATCACTTCATTCAAACAGGACAGAAGGCTAGAATTGAAGAGTCTTTCCCCATCATCTATCTGATACCGAGTAATTTACCAAATTATCTCTAGACTCCAAACAGTTCAAACAGTAGAGGCCATTGTAATTCGCCCTGTGTGTAAAAGAAACACGTCTAGCCGCTGCTGCTACTCTGGCTTTCTAACGGGCCTATAAATTCATAAATTCTGTGTTGCTTCCCTCAGTTAATCTGATATTCAGTTTAGTGATATACTGAAGCCAGTTGTCTCTTACTGATGCTTTTGATGTGCAATCTGTCAATACTACATTATTGTTGTTAATAACAATATTTCTTTAATTATTGCGGCCACATAAATGCAGAATCTGATGACGAATTTTTCGAAAACAGTATTCTTAGCTGATTAGTCAGTCTTTTAAATTTCTAATGGGCATTTTCAATGACTTAAAATAAACTTTACCAATTCCAAATATCTTTGTGTTGGAAAATGCTGTCACCCAACATATCATGTGAACATTTAATTATTGTCAAATTTCAATATATAAACTCACTGATATGCTTAAGCATAAGCAATGAGTTCACAAATTTAGTTAGGAAGACTTCGAAAATTTAAATGTACTCAAAATAATTATAAAGGAATTCGTGAGGACTATTCCATAACATAAACAATTCATTAAAAACTATGATCGTGGGAAAAAAGAAATATGTCCCAAAAACAAGCAAAATAATATAGTTAAAACTTGTTACACTTTATGAATTCGTAGGTAATTAAAGGAATAAAGATTGAAAATAATTAATCGAAACTGACTTTACATGACAAAGAAATCAAGTAACTTAAATGAAGAATTATTATGAATACTCCTCTGGGTTCTAGGTGAAACAAATTGTTTCAACAACACATCTTCACTTTATCTTGTTCTTTGCTGTCCTTTTCATTTGGGTCCACGACTTCTCATAACCTTACACGATATCCTCTATGTCACTCTTTCGCCGACGACCCACTCGTCGCTTTTCATTGGGTTTCCATCCAAGCGATGGCCTTCTTTGCGCCCGATGTCATTCGACGTCCTCCTCACTGTATGCCCGATCCATCTCCATCTTCTACAAAATATTAATTGAGCATTCGGCTATTGGTTAGTTTGTTGCTAGAGTTTCTTATTACTAATTCTTTCTGGCCAGCCATTTAATCTTTGGTATGGAGACAGAGAAGGCAGCCATTGATGAGACTCCTGCTGGAAATCCGTTTCGTTACATTCAGTGCAAGTTTCTTACCCATATGGAAGAAATGACTCACATCACATTTGTGTTGAAAATCCAAAGCTTGTTCTTCATGCTGGCTGAGTGCAAAAGATTTCCAAACCGGTTTCATGCTGATGAAGGCGTATCTTGCCTATCCGATTCTGACTAGCTTTGACAGCTTCATCCGTCGCATCTGTAGCTAAAACGATGCTTCATAGATAAGTGAAGGAGGTAACCCCTGTTAAATCTCCCTTGTTGGTGATGATTGGTGCTGGTTGTTATCTCTGCTGTTTAGCTATCTTCATTACCTCCATCTTCTATACATTCATCTGGAGTTCTGTCTTCGCTTCCGGTTGTTTTAGCCAGTTTGTTGGTTTCCGCCTGTAAGTCTTTGAGTTTCTGTGACATTAGATATATATCATCTGCGGAAAGCATATCTTCTAGTCTTCTTATCGTTGGTTCAGCATATACCTGTCTCCTCGCTCCCCAAAATCGAAAGCATAATCTAGTTCACCACAGTTAAAAATGTTATCGGTGATAATAAGCGGATATGATGAAGTTTTTCTTGAACAGCTATCAAATACTGACTGGCTTACTAATAACCGAAACATCATCACTACTAATTAAAATATTATTATTAAATGTATTCCAATAAACAAAATTAGTCGTAAAATTTTGATCGGAAATCTGTTCACATTAATCAATTCATCTAACACAGTGTGGTTTATTATCATTTCAATTATAAGTTAATGAAACAGTGAATAGCATGGAAAACAGACTCATTCTTGTGTGACTTAAAAAATCAGTCTTCCAAAACTTCCAACCGATACCAGATAGGCTGACGGAAATGTTTCTGAACTTCCTATGTATGTCAGTTGAATCTCAAGAGGTGGTTTAACTCTAGCATCTGAATATTTACCTTCAAGTACGTTTCACTATTAAAAATGTATTGTATCGACAAGAATTGTGGGTTCTTCCATCTTCACATAACATAATTGCACCGTATTATGTTATGCGATAAAGCCTAGTGAGCTAAAAGTATTTTTTAAATAAACTAATTTCTGTTTGAATAGATAACAACTGTTTGTGAAAGGTCTAGAAAAAACCATTAGATAGACGGAGTTCGGCTTAGGCTTAACCAACAGGTTGAAGATCACCTTGTTAGTTCCCTACTGTACTGACACTCCAAACTTTCTTGATTTATCTCTTCCACATTTCGCGTTCTGTTAATACACTCGTGTTCTAACTGACTATGTCTGCATTAACAGCAAAGCATGCTTTCATGAAACGCAGACGATTAGTATTTCGGCAAAAGTTAGCCTATTCCTATTTTTATATACTAAATACAAGACTGTATCTTAGGGCTGAAGTTTTGAAGCTTCCTGTGTAGTTGATTGAATTTTCCAGATGTAACGGTGTGACATATGTGTGTATATAACAGTACAGCAATGAAAACAAAAATAACCAAGTGAAATAGCTCCCTAAAAATCACTATTTTGGACCACAGAATTGAAAAAGCAGATCAAAAGTTGAATAATAATTTGATGAACAAATACCTCCTAATCAAAAGTTTCCAAAACATTCGAATAAGAATCTGCGAGTTTGTCTGTTTCCTTATTATTATTATATCCTTTAATTCCTAGAGGAACATAGAGCTTCGGCCGCGCGTCTCTATCGCCTTCTGTTTTCTGCCAACGTTTTGACCCCGCTCCAAGTCTGCCCACATGCTTTCATCTCCTCTTCACATCACCTCCTCCAAGTCACCCCACCCTTGCACTGACGACCAACTCGCCGCCCGCTTCCCTTTCCGACGGGTTCCACTCGAGCGATGGCTTGTCTAGTGATGTCACTCACTTGATGGATTCCTCAGCGTAGGGTCAGCCAATCCATCTCCATTTCTTCCTGACTATTTGTTTCACAATCGGTTCCTGATTGGTTGGTTCGCTCATTGCCAGAGATCCCTGTTGGTGATTTTTTCTGGCTGGCCATCTGATCTTGAGCGAAGTATTGAGCAAACGCAACTGTTAATGAAGGTCTGAAGTTTGTTTGAGATGCTCTTTATGACGCGCTGGCCAAGTCTCTGATCCGTATGGGGAGTAGCACTGACTGACTTCACATTGGAGTTGAAAATCCGGACGGATGTTATTTTTGATGCTGAAGAGTGCTGTTGACCTCCTGCAGACAGACTTGAGAGTAATGAAAGCTTGTCTTGCTTTTCCGATTCTGGCTTTGATATCCTCGTCAGTTCAGCTGGCCTGTAGTTGAAACGATGCTTCCCAGATTGGTGGGTAAGTAAAGGAGGTTGTTTCTTTCAGGTTCCTCCCATTTATGCTGGCTGATTGTTGTCTGTTGTTGTCGCTGTGGCTGTTGTTGTTGGCCAGGAATCTTCCTCACCTCTGTTTTCTCTATGTTCACCTGAATGGTGTCCTATCTTTGATGCTTCTTGTGCCAGCTTGTTGCTTTTCACTTGCATATCTTCCAGTTTGTGGGAAATCAGACATATATATGTCATCGGCGAAGTCCGGATCCTCCAATTTTTTGTGTGAGTCCATTTTATGCCTTATAATCAAACATTTCCCGATGGATCTAACACCGCCGCTTAATTTAAATACAAAAACATTCTATGACAAAATAATAATTGAAATGCTTGAAGTATCTTACATTACATCTCATTAACAGAAGTAATTTGGATCAGACTATTTTTCCCACATCACAAAATTTTATTTACAAAAAGAACAAAAAAGTTACGATAGTATTATTATGATAACTATTTTCTTTTTTTTTATAGCTTGATTCCACACCGTATATTTGGTACAAGTACGGAATTTTCAGCATGTGATATTGGTAGCCCAAAGTTTGCAGGCCGACCATTGATATCAGGTGTACGTCGGCAGGGTCGAACTCTGGACCATGTGCATGGTCGGTGAGAGTCCTAACCACTGTGCCACCGACGCACATTCTCAATGTCATACTGGCATTCTGCGACTCATCTACATGGTAATTAACAATTTGCCACCAAATTTCAGCTAACTTCAAGATTGCTCACAAGCTTTATTTTCTTCTCCCGTGGGTGCCTACTGGGCTGCTCTTCTTTCGCGTTCCACTCGAGGGCCTGGCGTGCAATGCTACTGAACGGTCTCCTCGACTTATGTTGAGTCCATTTGCACTAATGACTCTCCAATTAACAATCTGGAGAATTTACACCCCATTTCACATGCTCTCAAAGATTTCTAATATCCCATTTCTTCTCATTCCTCTTTGCAATCTAGGCGACAGTGATGGCCTTACATATGGTGTGGATATCCTACACTCGTATGCCTAATTTTGTTTTCATCTAAAGGAGACACATCTCTCTACTGGCCAACTCTCACCCTCCAGCATTATCCATCCCCGAATGGAGGAGGGATAAGTTTGCGTTTTCTGTGCTCTGAATTTCTTCTAGTTATTTCGGGGTGGGGTTGTTGGCCCCATACCTAACCTTTTCTCTTTCTGGAACTAAGGGCCGACAAGTGAACTGGGTAATATGCAAAATGACAATTTAGGAGGCGATTTTTTGTATCACGAATCAAGTTTAGGATAAATCTACCGATAGATAATACTAAGTAATCGTAGAGCTTTATTGTAAGTACTTGAGAGATAAGTCGTCTTATTTCAACCAAGTGACAAAGTAATAATACAGCATGCTGGCTTTCTCCTCGATCGAAAGAAAGCTTATCAACGGGGTTTATTAAAGTATTTCAAACTAAAACTAAAGCCGCCATTTAGTACTTCCTTATTTACGATTATATGAACAATAGATGTAAAACATCAAGTGTCAAAAATGCAAATGACTATAGCCGCTATCAGTAAACCGATTATTTAAAAATTTTAGAATTTTTCAAATTGTCTATTACTAATATGCCGCACTTGTCTATAATACAAAGTTTATGTAGTTATCAAAGTTCTAAGCAGACAAAATTTATGGAAAAGCGACAATAAGCTAAAGTTTACAAGAATCAGTGACTCATTATCACAAACTGTACAAGTGTAAATAAACAAATGTATCAGATTAATTGCATTCTGAATTGAAATAGCTAGATTATTTTCGAAAACTTCGGAAGTAGTCTGAGGAGGAGTAATTGATTTTTGAAAGAATGATTACTGAACAAAGAATACTCTTCTCGATAACTACATTAAATTGAATGAATTAGTGCATTAATGTTGTTTAGATAACATCGAATCAATAATATCAATAGATTACAGTTCAATAGCATCAACATAACAATAAACTGAGAGTCAGGAAGATTAGGAAAGATAAAAATACAAATTCATGAATTTATAATCCCCACTGAAGACGGCCAGGGCAGTAGTGGTGGCTAGACTTGCTTCTTCTTCATAAAAAGCAATGGCTGTTTCACGCGAATCGCGATAGCTTCTACTGTTTGAAACATGCGGTACTTCGATGTATTTTGCAATTTATCTGGCACCCGGTAGATGATAGAGAAGTATTCTTCAATGCTGCTTTTGTGGCCGGTTTGGACCAGATGGTCTAATATCGAACTATTGATGAAATTTTCTACACCTTTACTTAGCCACACCGGGAGATGTTCTCAAGCACAGAAAATCAAGTTCCTATAGCAACGGTCGATATGACTCGCTCCACAGGCGCAGATGAATCGGCAAATACAATTATAAGTTGCCAGTCTAGGTACTTCATCTTTCAGTCAGGGAATCACCATTGGTCGTGTAGAGAATAAGACGTGTATTTTGCCAGCATTAAAAGTTCTTTGAACTAATTTTCTTAATTCCTTCGTAATTATTTCGCTAGGTATATTGCCCTTGAATTATATAAAGTGGCTTCTTGTTTACGGATAGTGAGTAGTCCTTTTCCGCTTTCTTTGTCTTGTGTTTCTTGATAAATTTGTCGGGATAGGTATTTTTAATCAAGGTACCATATACAATGCTAAATTCATCTTCAGTTACTTCTTCTGAGTATAACTGATTTCGATTATTCAAAATTGCAGCGAAGTTGAGCCCAACTATAAATCAAATGGCCTGCTTAATCTACATGACTCAGAATTCAGGTGGTCCTAACTGATCTATCTTTCTGAGCTTAGCCAAATAAGATATACGTCCGATGAGCGCAGTTCCAGATGAGTCTAGTATTCAGATCTCAGCGTTTTGACTGGAGAGCACTACTGTTTAATATGAGTAACTTTCAGCTACTCATATCAGTCAGGAGTACACAAGATATGCATGACTGTCTGTTTTTTCACCTCCTACTTCATTAGAATCTGTGTGTTAAGGTTTTAGATGTAGGAGCTAAGACTCATGGCAATATAATTCTAATTTGGAAGCAAGATGGGACTCATGCTTTTCACGAGAATCAGCCAAAGGGAGATACAGTTAAATCTAAGCAAAGATACTTTCTTTATTATCATATTATTGTTCCCTTGGGTTCCTAGTGGAACATAGGGCTTCAACTCCACGTCTCCACTTGCCACTTCTGTCTTCCTTCTGCTGTGCTTTTCCCTGCATCCATGTTAGTCCATGCTCTTTCAACTCCTCTTCACACGATCTCCACCACATCACTTTTGCACTGACATCCAAATCGCCTCTTCCCTTTCGGATTCCACTCGAGCGATGGGCTGACGCGCGCGCGATGTCACCCAGCCGCCTCCTCAGCGAGTGTCCGATTCATCTCCACTTTCTCCTGCATATTTGTCGGGTGATTCCTTCCTCTTTTTTGTTTGTTTGTTTCCATAGTTTCTTGTTGGTGATTCTTTCCGGCCCGGCCATCTGATCTTCAGTACAGTGCGAAGACAGTTGTTGGTTGATAAAGGTAGGTCTGCAACAGGCTGTTGGAAATATTCTTTGTGACCCGCCCGCCGAGTTTCTGATCCGTATAGAAGAACTGACTGACTTGACGTGTTTGTATTGAAAATCCGACTGAATTTTGTTGTTGATGCTGACTGAGTTACGAAGATTTCCAGATTGGTTTCAGGTTGATGAATGCGTTTCTAGCCTTCCCAGTTCTCACTCGATTTGACATCCTCGTCTGTTCCGACTTCCCGTAGTTGAGACAATGCTCCCTAGATAAGTGAATTGAGGAAGTAACCTCTTTCAAATCCCTCCCGTTGATGGTGATTGGCGCTGGATGTTGCTGTGGTTGCTGTTGTTAATGTTGTTGTTGGCTGGTTAGTTGGTTATTTTCATAACCTCCGTCTTATCTATGTTCACCTGGAGTCCTGTCTTCGCCAGCTGCTTCTTCGACCAGTTTGTCGGTCGGTTTTTGCTTGTAAGTCTTCCATTTTGTGTGTGACATCAAACATAAATCATTCACGCGTGAAAACCAGGTCTTCTCGGTTCTTTAATATAGTAAATTTAGTTTGATTGCAGTCTAAGCGTTCTTACACAATCAAGAATGGACTGGATCATTATCGTTGTTTATTTAGGCTAATTTTGATTTTCCCGTTGTTTTACTGGACAAAAATGTTAGGCCTCTGTTGATATGTTGGCTCCTAGTATGAAGCCTTCGACGATATCTGAGGATTAACATGCAATAATTTGGTGGACGGTTACTAGCAGTGTAATCCAAGACGTAGATTTTGTCCCATTTGGGACTCAATGAGTATCAGGTTCCAGAATGAGTAAGAAAACTATTACTCACTTAGAAATCCAGGTAAATCCATGTGGTGAGTCCGAGATTGAACGAAATGGTCGTCCTAGATACCACTGCTAGTTACGATACATCAGATTGCTTCAAGGATTACCATCAGTTATTCAAAGGTAAAGAACATGTAGGAAAAGGCTTTGGATAACTATTACAGGCTATTCTACTAATTTTATGCCTACATTTTAGTAATCTGTACCAAAGTTTTCAGATAAAATTACTCACTAACATTTGCATAAAGAGTTAAAAATACTCTATGGATTTCAGAAAGTCTTGAATGCTTTTCTGTATGAAAGTAACATCGCTGTCGATTGACTGACCAAGTGAGATATGAAGTCATACACCTTTCCACATATTTCTTAAGAATTTAAAATTGTTAGATACCAGTTTCGCGCTTACATAATATACACAGACGATGATACATTTATGTGACTGGAAACTGTCTGCAAATTACCTGTGGAACTAATTCCTAATTGATTTCTACTAATCTTTTTAGTTCAGTTTTCTTTTTCTTGAAAAACTTACCAGTATAATCTAATTAATATCATATTCCATTTCAGATGAGACATAATTTTTTGATAATATAAGAGAGTGGAAAGTTAACACATCTAATTATTTTTTACTGTCACGCGTATACCTCAAGATATTTTATTCTCTTTATTATATATCCATGTGTCGGTAGAAATATCCATTTTTTCTCATCTTTATCCATGCCTTCAAGAATATACAATATACTTTTTAATAATAAGACCAATTTTTCTTTAGTGGTTAGAGAAGACTCAGAATTTGAAGAGTATATATATATACAGTATAGTTTCGCTAAAACTATCAAATCATGCTTTTCTAAAAATTTATTTCACACGAGAATTTTCAACTTTTTATGTAACACAATTTTTGCAAAGGCATAAAAACACTACAGAAATTGTGTTGTATATCTAGAATATGCCAGAGGACTAAATTAATTCAATAAATGAAGTGGGGAAAAATAAAACGAAACGAAAAAGAACTTTAAAAACAGAGTGAGAAATTAGTGAGATAAAAAAGCTTGTTCGAGTTTAAAGTAGAGTTTAATTTTCAGAAATATACTTTCTCGGCAAACTATGCGGGTTGGCAGGAAGACAAATTGAAGAATCATCATTTCCACGACATTTACAACTGGAGCACTTCAGATCGTATTAGAGGTTGTCAACTGTTGTATATGTTATGTACTGAATAATAATAATAATAATGATCGCTTCATCCAATGGGATAATTCTTCAGACAGAATGAAATTTTCAGCGTAGCACACAGTGGGACATTTCACCTCATTTTGACAGATAAATAAATGCAAAACATAGTTAAAATGATAAAACCGTTAAATCTGAATTATATATTTATTTAAACGCATAAAAACTTGGTACAGTATGGCACCAAGAAGGATGCACCACACAATAATAATAAAACAACATAGATCAAAAGAAAAAAAGAAAGAAGAGAAAAAACGTAAATGTAAGTAGAGAACGGATAAAGAACTTCATCTGGAAAGAAAACAATCATGCTTAACAAGTTCAAACAGTATTCGTTAACTATCATCGGGAAGGGAAGAAAGAAGGAAATTGCAGCATGTGTAATAGCACGCGATAAGTTTCATTGATTGTTTGTTGCTTCATTCAGTTCATTGTGTGAGGGCTGAGATACTGCCCGGGCGCTCAGACCGAAGCAGGTGGTTTTATCAAGGGACTACCCCCCCGAGCCTTTGACTTGGAGTCTAATCCGCAAGGCAGCGGAGCAGCATCAGAAGCTGCATTCCTATGGTTTCCGGTGACCCATGTGGGTTCATACGCCATTTGATCCGATTGGATACTGGAGCCCATGTATCCCATGGTAACTGCTTTTAGTTTAACCGCTATCAAAACAACCTTCCTGACATGGTTGGACCCGCAGGGATAGAGTCCCAGCCAATTCAGCATGTTGGGTCATTACGGTATTCAAGCCCGACCACCACGACAAGGTAGCAGTTATCGGCCGGGCGTTAAGTTTGAAAGTTAGTAGTAGAGCAATATGTGCACTAATAACACCAGTTGTAACTTGTTGTTTATTCACAGACTGAATAGTCGGTGTATAAGCTCTTCTCTAACACCTGTTCAGACGGAAGTTGTGGTAAATATGGCTTGATTAGGGTTTTACATTTTGCCGGGCTAGAATTAATTCCTATGAAATTTCTCCTGGCATTACTGAAAAAAAGAAAGGACAGAGTTGTGACTATAGATGATGTTCAGTATCCGACAAGTTAACTTGGGCCAGTTGCTTGTCAGAACTATAATGTTTACTAAAAACAATATCGATTAGTTTAATCAAAGCTACACCGTTAACGCTGCTTACAGCCCTCAAAGTCCTAAGTAATGTAACATAGTCCTTTTTCAGGAGTCCAGAGGAAAATAAATGGGAGCCATAAAGAAGAATGGGCGAAATATATGAATTAATAAATTGTAAGCGAAGAAGCTGAATTAATTCCAGAAAGCTTCAACCCCCTTATGTAAAAAGTCAAACGAAAGATTCTCTTAGAAGTCAACATGATATCAGGCGGCTAATATGAATGTGAAGAGGAATTATAATACAAAGGTGGGCAGTATTCGATTTATCTCCTAACACAGTAACACCAATGTTAAAAGAATACTGGGACTGAATCACTCCAGGCAGGTCTTGTTCACGTCTGAAACTAAAACTAACAGCCCAACATTTAGAGGGATTCAGTTTAAGACCATTTTGTAACCTCAGATAGGAAACTGTTCATATCAGAATAATCTGTTGCAGAAATAATTGCGACAGAAAATGCAAGATCATCAGTACACACAATGCGAAAGAACAAAGTAATAGAAGAAGCACGGCACTTTGATGCACACCATCTGAAGGGTTATTTTGTTTTCTATCTAAACAACAGGAGTACAGCCACCTTATAGCCCAAGGCTCAGTGCGTGCTGAAGTCAGCTAAGCTGAAGATAGTGTCCTTGGGATAGGATTAAAAGCGATGGTGTAGTCTAAAAAGGCAAACTGAACGAACTCTGCACATTTGCCTTGAGTGAAAAAAATACTACGGTATGGTACACTGGCAGCACCTAAGGTGCTTGTACTGCTTTTTTATAGGCAAGTTGCTTAGGGTCACGAAAGACTTTAAAGAAGGCTTATGAACAAGAGAGATAAATTTTCCATAGTTTTCAAAAAAATGAAATAGTTATGATGATTAGGCTAGACTTCAAAGGTGGTTCAGAAGATGATGATTTTGATACAAGTACAATCTTTATTTCAACAAAAACAACAGGGAATGTATTCCTGTGAAATGATGCATTCGACACTTTGGTAAGAGGATGATACAAACTATCTGCATATTTCTTAAGCGAAATGCATAGTACTGGGAAATCTAGACTGTGCGATAGATTCAAGGTTTTGAAAAATGTCAATACATCCTTTTCACTGAAACCCAAAACCAATCATTTACGATTCTAGAGGTATCAAATACAATCATATTAGCTGGATACCTTCGAAAATATTAATTCAAGGAATGTGCATTAGAACAATCAACAAAGAAAATTCTTTATTTTGCTTGTAAGTTGATTATACTAAAATAACTGGTTTGGTGCATTCCAGATTCTGTAACATGAATACACTTAAGACTGTTTTTCTAACTTAGCGGAGATATATCAGAATTGCACGACAGATTACAAGATTGTTCAAAGAAAAATTACGGAATATACACATTGAGTCATGGGAGTTATTAAGGAGACAATTGCAAAGAAGAAAATTTTCTTTTCGACGAAGTCATCATCTAGGCTGTACATTCGTGTATTTATATCAAATAGATGGGAAAGTTCCAGAACAATTTCCGGTTAAGGGTCAAATTAATAAAAATTACAAATAGGAACTAGAATGCCATAATAAACAGGGGGATGGATAAAACTCAAACAAAGTAGCATCATAATAACTAAGAAGATTGACATTGTGCAATTAGGGGTTAGAAATGTAGAAATAACACAATAGACAGGATGCCTGGATAAAAAAAACAACTAATGTCATGAATAATTGTTTATGCAATCAGGGATTAAATATGTAGAAATAGTAAAATGACAAAATAAACACGAAGTTCGGGTATGAAAATATGGTAGTGTAAGCAGGGATTAAGAAAAACTTAAAATTACATGGATAAACAGGAAGTTTAGATAAGAAAGGCGATGGGATGGTCATTACTAAAAAATTACCTGTTTATGATGGCCATGGCAGGGACAGGGGTTGGACGTATTTCTTTAGGATACAAAGCGTGGGTTTGAGCTTTTTGATAGCTAGCGCTTCGGCTATGCCCAGATGTCTTGATTTCACTCCCTTTGATAGGTTTGATTGAATCTTGTATATTACTTTAAAGGATTTTTCGAGTGGCGCTGAATGTCCTGAATTACCAGATGTTCTGTCACTGAACTGTATACACGCTTTTGGTCTCCTTTTACTAACCAGGCTGGGTAGTGTTCACGAGCGCGTTTTTCAAGTCGGCGCATGGTACGGCCAACGTACTCAGCTCCACAAGAGCAAGTAAACTGGTATATGCACGTTGAGGTGGCCCAATGCGACAGCTTGTCTTTCGCGTTCTGGCTGAACAGTTTCTTGCAGGAAAACGTCAGTCGTAGGCTCGCGGCCAGGTATGTTTTCCTCAGCGATTTGGAGAGGCGTTTACGAAGGATTTCTGCTTCAATATCACCTTTGAATTCTAGATTAAGCAGAAGTATTTTCTTTGGGACGGATAGGACTTGTTCGGAAGTCTTCTTAGATTTGAGATTCTTGTCTATGAACCTGGGCGGGAAACCGTTTTCCATCAGGGTTTTTCGAAGATTACGCAGTTCTTCTTCAACCACTTCCTCGCTGCATATCTTCCGAATCCTCGAGGAAAGAGCGTATATCAGGTTCCTCTTTCTGCTCAGGGGCACGAAGCTTTGAAAGTTGATGAATTGTCCATTCCACGTAGGCTTTTTGTGTATAGACTTTCTCAGATAGTTGTCGGCGTTTCTTGTCAGATGGACGTCGAGGAAGTGGAACATTCCGTCGGATTCACTCTCAAGTGTAAAGTCGATGTTTGGGTGGGCGTTATTGAAGATTCGAAGTAGGTTTTTAAAATCACAATTCTCATCACAAATAATGAAAGTATCATCGATGTATCTCTTGTGGAGATGGAGGTCGTTGATAGTTTGTGATAAGGCGTTGTTCTCTAAGCTAGCCATAAAGCAGTCGGCTAGGAAGGGTCCTAAGGGAGAACCCATTGCTACTCCATCTACTTGCCTGTATATTTCCTTGTTGAAACTAAAGTATACGTTGAAGGTGCATGGAAGTAACAGTTCTTTCAGGTAATGGATCGGTATACCGACATCGATGCTGTTGGATTGAATGTAGTCACAAACGAAACATACGGCTTCTGTCAATGGAACGTTGGTGAAGAGAGACACAACATCCAGGGAGACCATTTTCTTTTCTGTCAAACTGACATTCTTAATTGAATCAACAAAGTTGAATGTGTCACGGAGGTTGTGTTTTGACAGCTTCTCTTTCACCGGCCCGAGAATCTCCACCAGCCATTTTGCGATTGTATGATATGGGGAATCTATCATATCTAGTATTGGGCGGAGTGGGACGTCTTGTTTGTGCACTTTAGGTAAGCCATGTATGCGCGGCGTTGTAGAACCAGATGGGCGCTGTTGTTCGTACAGTTTTGAACTGATAATGGATTCGTCTTTCATTTTTTTCAATATCTTTGTTAGCTGGAGCTCCGTCTGTTCGGTAGGATCTTTCTGTGGAGACTGCTTCTGAAACTTTTTATCGTCATATAGTATCACCGAGAGCTTCCTTAGGTAGTCTGATTTGTTCATCAAGACGATTCCGGAGTCTTTATTAGTTTTTATCCAGACATCCTGTCTATTTTGTTATTTCTACATTTCTAACCCCCAATTGCACAATGTCAATCTTCTTAGTTATTATAATGCTACTTTGTTTGAGTTTTATCCATCCCCCTGTTTATTATGGCATTCTAGTTCCTAATTGTAATTTTTGTTAATTTGACCCTTAACCGGAAATTGTTCTGGAACTTTCCCATCCATTTGATATAAATACACGAATGTACAGCCTAGATGATGACTTCGTCGAAAAGAAAATTTTCTTCTTTGCAATTGTCTTCTCAAAGAAAAATCATTTTGTTGAAGTTTTACGAAACGTTGTTTGGGGTTATATGGCTGATCAATTTTGTCTGCGTACTATTTTTTTATGAATATTAGGAGGTGACAATTAAAGGCGAAAGTAGAACCACGTCTCAACAGCAACTGCATGAATACAGCCAAGTCACCGGCTAATTTATACTATCAAGTGACATAATAACAAGAACAGAGTTTTCGGAAATCAGTAGGATTACAGATTGAATCTATAATCTATCTTCTCTCTCTGGTTTAACAAAATTCCAAGAATAACACTTAATTACAGTTATAATTAGGCACATATTCTGCTTATTATAACCCAACAGTCCCAAAGAGAAGTGTTTATGCACTTCAGCAAAACGAACATGCCAAAAGGAAGAATAATGCAAGCTGATCTCGGTCAATTATTGCTTGGAAGCCTATTATCTGTTTACTTCACTAATTCCTTTCATTTTATCTATTGTAAGTACTCTATTAATTTACTTGCTTTACCTTTAATTGTTCTGCGTAGTTTGTTTTTCTTGGTTATTTTGTTCAAACTTACATCAGTCGGATAGAAACAGGAAGTGCGTCGGTGGCACAGTGGTTAAGACTCTCGCCGACCATGTACATTGTCCGGGATTCGAACCCGCGCCGATGCACACCTGATATCTGTGGTCGGCCTGCTAAATTTTGGCTACCAATATCCATGCTGAAAATTCCATACTTGTACCAAAAATACAGTGTGGAATCAAGCTGTAAATCAAAAAAACGTTTGAGAATAAAATGTTTCATTACATTATAGTCAAGTAAGATAACGGAACTTTAATAAGCAATCATATGTAGTACTTCATTTAGTGCACAATAGCTCAAGATTGTAATCAGTTTTTATCTGCACACAGAATTTGGCATGGACTAGACTTATCTATAGTGCAGGTGAACTTGTGGATACCGTGTGAAGCAAAGTCAATGGAATTTCTCTATGTATTCCTGGATATAGTTAAGTTGGCAAAATAGATATGAATTAACTGAAAAGTTCCTCAAGTTCAAAATAAACAACGCAGTGTGCAAGATACGCTTGATCATGGTTTTGCATGGCGTGTTCATTGCTAAATGGAGAAATGTCAATTCAGTAGTAACTGTACACTCACTAGAAGATGAAGAACTAGTTTGAATGGAACATGTGTCTGGTTAGCCTTTCATATACTGTAGTTATAAATCACCTAAAAGTTGTAAAAAGTTTGTCGCAGTATTTTCAGAAAACCTGAATACTGATAACTGTTCAGTTAATGGAAAATACAAGTGAAATAATTTATCCGTGATCTAGTGAATAATCATTTCGATTGTCCAAAAGTGTTTCTCTGTTTTTAAACATATGGTTCCCTTGATAAATTTCGATAGAGAAAGAAAGACCAGATTTGCAGTATAAAATGACATTATTCTATACTTCAAATCTTGTCTTTCCGTGTTTTAATCCTTAAATAAGTGGACTTCTGAAATTCTATAACAGACAATAAGCTTTAAGAAGTACAGGACTGAAGGCAGTCAGCACGATTCCCCCCGAACTAGGGTTAACTCTTGACTTGACTCGTCTCTTCATTAAAGCGCTCATTTGAAATAGTAAAATTCTTGAGATATATATATATATATATACTACAAGTGAATCTCAATAAGCTGTTATTTAGCACAAATGACTTCATACATCATCAGCTTGATTACTAGGAATTTATTCCAAATTAATTCTTTTATTCTATCTTCATAAAGTCAAGTCATTTAATCAGCAACACTTTAGAGAGTCTAATCATCCTTTTATAAGTGTCAGAAGTTTCAGTAGGATTATAGGTTGGAGAGTTTAAAGAATTGATAGTTTATCGAAAATGTTTGCTCACTTAGAACACATTAATCAGTTGACATAAGGATAAAACTTGGGCACTGTGGTAGGGGTTAATTCCATTATGGATAAAATTTATTTTGATAAATTTACTCAGTGTTATACACTAATATTTACTGATGACGTTTCGAGCACAATTTATTGCTCAAAATTCTATCAAGGTACTCATATAACTTTCTTGCTTCATTTATATACATGAGTAAAAATTCACTAGAATTATGATTAAAGTCAATAAAGTTTCTACACACATGCATGAAAAAGAAAGGAAGATAAAGTAAATTTAGAAAAATATTACTGTTATCAATAAAATATAATACGATGGGAAATAAGACGAGTGTTGTTAATCAATAAGATGCGCAGTAAGATGTCTTTTGCAGTAAAGTAAGTAACTTTAAATGTTATAATGTGAACTGAATAAATTTTAACATTATCTACTATTCTCTGATTTGACTGGTAATAATATCTTCCAAATCTCTGGTATTTGCTTTGAGTCACTTCCGTTGCATGTGTTGGGTGTGGACTCGATGAACACGGATTCAGTAATCAATCTCTCTCTCTCCACCTACCCACATTACTTTTCAGAATTTTGACTCCATCCCACACTATTGTGTGGTTATGTGTTAATGCGTGAAGTGCGATTGCCGAGCTGTTTTCTAAATTGCTTATCTTTTCAGGGTCAACCATTCTTACCTTAGCTAAATTCTTATGTACCGACCATCTGATTACCCCCGATCTACCAGTTTGACCTATGTAGTTGACTTAACTCATAGTCATTGCAGGGTATTTTGTAAATTATGTTATTTTGCCTAATTGGGTCAACAGGGTATTTTAACCCACAGAGCGTGTCCCTGAGTGAGTTTGTAGGTTTAAATGCCACTCTAATTCCTGCTTTATTTAGAATCCTACGTAGGGTATCAGATGTCCCTTCTTTATATGGTATAACTGTAGATGATTTATATTCTCCTTATTTATGTTATTATTACTAGTTTCACAATTATTTTTATTTTCGCCTTTTTCGATCTTCCTAATAAATTTTAAAGGATAGTTATTTGACACCAACGCCTCTTCTATCCGTTTTATTTCATCATTTAGGTCTTTTTTTGTGCTACTTAGGGCTACCGCTCGGTTTGCTAGAGACTTGAATAAGCCAGCCTTTACAGACAACGGGTGAGATGAATTAAAATCTAAATATCTGTTAAAATGCGTTAGCATTTTAAGAACGCTAGTGTGCAGTTCGCCTTCTTCTATTCTTTTTATCTTACAATCTAACATAGCTAATTAATTCTCCTTGTTCATTTTCTTATTCAAATGTGAATTTTATTACGTTTACTAGTGATTTTGTATGCGTCAAAAAGCTACAGAAATGTTCTGTTTTAAACACTGTGAAAGTGTCATCCACATATCTCCATCCTATTTTTAGAGTAGAATTAAATGTATTAAGAGCAATATTTTCCCAACTATCCATAAAGATATCTGCTATGATAGGGGACGCCGGTGATCCTATCGCGACACCTTCTGTTTTTCTGTATATTTTATCCTGGAATCTGAAGACAGTAAACGTAAGGCATAATTGAATTCCTAAAATAATCTACTAAATTGTTACAGGATTTTATCATGAGCTGACATTGGTTACAGAAACACTGAAAAACCTGGAAGTACTGGACGGCTGTTTCGTCACCCTGGTTTGGGACTATTCTTCAGTACGCACACACAAGGGTTCTGAACCAGGGTCTTCTGGTTACAAGGCTAGAGAGCCCGAAGACCGTTAAGCCACTAGGGCCCTACCCAATAGCCCATGAATTTCAACTTCTGCTAATTCACAACAAAGCGTGACTACTAGTCAATTTCTTTGGCGTGTATTTGTCCTCACATCTACTGAATGAGAAGCTTCGTCCTATGAGTAAGTCCAGAATTGACTGGAATATTAGTAAAGAGACTAGTGATATCAAAACTGACCATTGCTTCATCATTCTCTAATTGAGTGTCATTTAGTTTCTTTTTCATCTTACGTGAATTAGTCAGCCTACAGTTCGAACGATTTGTAATGGAACACAATATTAGAGCTTAGTGTTTAACAATTCCTAAGTGGGCGTATTTCTGATATCTGCGATCGGTCTTACGGAACAACCTGGTTTATGCATTTTTATAGTACTATATATTCTACTAGAGTTATTAGCTTTAGGCATTAAGTTAAACCATTTAGACTCACCCAGTGACAGCTTCATACCGACTATTAAATTCGCAGTAGATTTCTTAATCTTATTCATTATTGTGTCTTCTTAATTTCCTCATATGGACCCGATTCAGTGTGCTCAATGACTTTCTTGATATAGTCAGACTTATCAAAAACTACTGTCGAGTTTTCTCTATCACCTTTTCTGATGACGATGTTTTCATCCTGTTTTAGATGAATTAGAGCTAATCTCTCCAATTTTATTAAGTTTGACCGTGCCTTCTTTTGTTTCTTAAAAGTTAATGCACATTGTGCTCAAACCTTTTCGGCTGTTGTTTTATCTATTGAACTAAATACTACCTCTATTTTAGGGATGAAATCCTCTGGTTTTATTTCACTAACCCTTACATTGAAATTTAATCATTTTCAAGCAGTTTTATATCACTAGAGCTTGATTCTCTTGATGAAAAGTTGGCCGCCCAATTTGTTTCGTCAATAGAAGATGAATGTTGTCGTCAACTTCTTCATTCATTATGTTGTTTTTTTGTCCTAATAATTATCCATAATAGAATCGGAATATATTAGGTTATACTTATTTAGTAGGTGGGAAATTTAGGCATTCCAACAGCTAACCAATAAGAATTGAATAATTATCAGACGTTATATAATTTACCAACAATTGGTTATTAAAGCTGCTTTATATATATATATATATATATATATAAGATCAAAAGGATTATCTTCCGAAATAATTTTCCCACACTGTATTCTAATATCTATGTTAACACTAAACATCTCATAAACTTTCCAAGAACTAAGAAACAAACATTTTTATGGAAATTAATTAGTCTCTCATTTTTCTCACATCATGTCAAATATTCATTTTATTGCAACTCAAGTACCGGAGTCCAACATTCCAAGATTTATTCGCATTGTTGATAATCCAGAAAACACATCAGGGGAAGACTTCAGTGAGAATGTCAGTAACAAAATCAAAATAGATGGTGACAGGACAGTAGAAGAAGAAGAAGAAGAAAGATATCAACCCAGTCTACCTCAAAATGGATATAACAATTTGATCGGAATTCAGAACGATGAAATAACTGAGGAATACATAGACGATAGTGGTCACACTACACCAATAATTGAAAATCCAGAAATCGTCAGAAGTCCAACACCATCATCAAAAACTGAATCCAGTGATGACATCTGTCCACCACTGCGTCCAATAAAAAGCAGAGACTATAGAGTTTATAGTCGAAATTCTGTTGTTCAAGACGGTCTCACTCAACATCAACAACAACAACATGATAGTGAAAGTTTAAAGGCTAAACGAAAACCTGAGAATCCAAAATGTATAAAATTTAAAAAATATCTTAAAAGATTAATTGTGTTTTTATTTTCTCACATTGGTTTGTGTTTAGTTGTAGTTGGATATTGTTCATTAGGTGCAGTTCTATTTCGTTCTATTGAGAAAAGCTACCAAGCAGATGTTATCCGTAATAAGACAACAGAACTAATGAAACAACAAAATCATATTCAACGTTTACTAGTTACCTTTCATCAAGATTCATTAGAAATGTGTACTGAACATGTAAAAAGATGGTATGAAAATGAAATCAAATGGAAAAATGAAATGATTAGAATTTTATTATCATATGGATTTCCTACAAATCCAAAAGATTTTGAAGTTGAATTTGAAAAGTTTAATAAACTATCAACAAAACCGATTACACCAACGGTGGGAAATGAAAACACCTCCGAAACATATTCAAATATGGATGTATTGAACAATTTGCACAGAAATTTGACTATAAACTTAAAATATAGAACTGAGCATATTATGTTTAATACAACTGGAGTTATTAAAAATTTAGTACAAGCTACATACGCTGCATGTGATGCAGGGTGGAGACCTGTACAGACTAATAGTAACTTACCCGTACATAAAAAGTTTGAAAGTGTGCAATCTCAATGTTATAAATATAACAATTGTACACTATACAACAGTAGTGATATTCAAAATTCTGATAATAACTATGATACTAATAGTCCGAGGAATAAAATGTGTACTTGTACAAATGGAACATTATGTCCGTGTGACAAATTAAATCAGTCAAGGAATTATTCTGATAAAATATCTGAAAATGATATAGTCGAGGGATATCTAGATCCTTGGACATTGACTGGTGCTTTACTGTATTCTGTCACAGTTATTACTACTATTGGTAAGTTATAAATACTGTCTGGTATATCTAAACATTAAAGCTGTCATTTTCATTCGAAAACTGATAACCTGGAATCCAATAGTCTTTACCAATAATTTTAAGTCCTTAGAGGTTGGATGAAACAGATATTGATTCGAAGGTATCATAAATTCAGGTGTAATTAGACATTTGCTTAACAAAACATACTTTCAGACTGAAAAATTCATGTTAGTTATTGTGTTTATGATGTATTCAGTGGTTTCCCATTCATAATTTATGACTATAACTTGGGTTTAACAGAGACTGGTTCCTGCCAAGATTGATCAGCGACTTATAACATTCAGTAACGCGCACTGCGTTATACTTTAGTTTTTGGTTGACATTCATAGGGCGTATAATAGTAGTTCCACTCTGAAACCACCTCACCATTTCAGTTGACAGTTTTTAATACTTTTCTCCTCTGAAGGAATATTTTTATATCTTATAGTTCCTTTATTTGATTCCATAACAGTATATTATTTTATTTAAGTTTGCTATAGCATAATTATCTTTTTTTTATTCGTATGGTTTTCCTGTCATGTTTCATGTAACAAAATACATGAGGAAAAAATACTCAGTTGTCTCCAGTTATATATTGTCTGATGTATCGGGCTTTCATTGAAAGTACAAGCGATTCATCCGTTTGCTGACATCCTTTTCATATAGTATGCTTAAATATATATTCTAAATTCAAAAAATATAATGCTATGCAAACGTTAATAAAGTGACCGCCTGGAAGCGCTTTGATTAAGGTAGCAGGAGATTTTGATTTTAAGAATTTCTCTTGATTCCATTTAACACACTAAATGAGTTTGTCAAACTCATAAATACCTCTTGTCATTATTTATCTGAACATAAGAGTTCATTGCCAGTAAGCTTTGTATAATTGCTTTACTTTTATGCTTTTGAAAATCTGAGAAAAAAACATCACAGAGATGAATAGGCAGAAGTTAGAATTCATGGTCCATTGGATTGGGTCACAGTGGCTTAATGGTCTACGAGCTAGCTATCCCTGTAACCAGAAAGTCCTAGGGCTGAACCCCAGTGGGTGTGTACTGGTGAAGAGTCCCAAACTAGGACGAAACAGTTGTCCAGTACTTCCAGGTTTTCCAATGTTTCTCTAACTAATGTCAGCTCATGATGAAATCCTGTAACCAATCAACCAAATCCCTACAAACCAACACTTGAATACCATAGAAATGATGCACAACATTACATACCTTTCTCTTAACCTAATTTAATACTTGATGAAAAATTTTGAAATGGATAACCGCATGATTACATTGCTACAACTTATATGATATTCCTGTTAAGTCATCTGAGGCTATGAGTTAACTTCAAGAAGCATATAGCTTCTATGACCCCGACTATCTTAAAACAGAATACCCAATTTTATCACTTATAATAAATAAAACAGTATTTTTACAATATTAACTAATGCTGGCAAACTGTAACTATTATTGCAGCCAAACTATGTACTACTGAAGACGTAGCAACTATATTCCACTAATAATAATCCACACAGACGAGACTATTTCGTTTTATGAAATGATTACGTCTATTCTTCCATATGCACTTTCCTTCATTGTGTGATTCTTCTCGGCTAAATTGTATCGTTCACACCCTGAGCTTAGTAAATAAACGAATATTCTTGATTTGACACTAGTAACTGGTGTGATGCGTCTAGTACTCTGATTGGTGTAGACTGAATTCCATCAGTCAGGTTGTAATGTGACCATCATTCTAGCCAGCTCGCCATCACGGTGCGCATTGGTTTGATGGTATTAGATGGTTGAAGGCAATCGGCCACAGGAAGCCCAACTAGACTTAGGTTTCGTGCTATTTGGCACTCACAAGTCAGCAAGGCGTATCTGCAACCTTGAAGAGACTCATGTCCCTTCTCAGATTCGAACCCGCATCACCCAGGGAGTGCTGCAGTCAGAGACGTTACTCCTGAGCTATTCGGGCTCGCGAGTGACCACCTGTAGGAATGTAATGGATATTTTGATTTGACACTAGTAACTAGCGTGATGCGTCTAGACCTCTGATTGGTGTACACTGAATTCTAACAGTCAGGTTGTAATGTGACTGAGTTATTTATGTCGGGCGGTTAAGTTTTAGAAGTATCAAGCGAGCCGGTTCAAAGTATAACTAACGTTTGTCTAGACATTTATTTATTCACAGTAAAACATAATAGTGAAAGTATGAAGTGTAATATTAATGATACATTAGAATACCAAATGCTGTATTAACCAAGATTATGGTGACGTTTGAATCAAATAATTATATTTGTGACGTTATAATAATGTGATGTTAGAATGCACTTCCGTGTAATTATTCGTCGTTCAACATAAAGTGGTATGTTTAGGCTGGAACCCGAAACTGTGGTATTATACAAATAAATTGGTTGTTAAAAAAAGATTTAGTGATATACACGAGTAAGCTGTTATCAGAAGTGAATGGTATACAGATTGCCCGTAAATAATGTTAAGACTATTTTAGTGTCCACGTTAAAGACTAAAGTACTGAAATGGGAAATTTCGCAACATTTATTACTACGACTTTTTTTATCAACTAACTGTTTGTTTCGATAATTTTAGAAGAGACTTACAATTATATGACAATGCTTCATGCCAAGTAATCCACAACGGGAAACTTACGGAAGCCCTCGAAGTGAGGACGAGAGTGAGGCTAGGCTGCCTATTATCGCCAATGATCTTCCTGATTGCAGTAGACTAGATAATGCGACAGACAACGGACAATGAGGAAACAGGCATAAAATGGACTCACACAAAAAGAGACTTGGAGGATCTGGACTTCGCCGATGATATGTATATGTCTGATTTCCCACAAACTGGAAGATATGCAAGTGAAAAGCAACAAGCTGGCACAAGAAGCATCAAAGATAGGACACCATTCAGGTGAACATAGAGAAAACAGAGGTGATGAAGATTCCTGGCCAACAACAACAGCCACAGCGACAACAACAGACAACAATCAGCCAGCATAAATGGGAGGAACCTGAAAGGAATAACCTCCTTTACCTACCCACCAATCTGGGAAGCATCGTTTCAACTACAGGCCAGCTGAACTGACGAGGATATCAGAGCCAGAAACGGAAAAGCAAGACAAGCTTTCATTACTCTCAAGTCTGTGTGCAGGAGGTCAACAGCACTCATCATCAAAAATAACATCCGGATTTTCAACTCCAATGTGAAGTCAGTCAGTGCTACTCACTATTCGGATCAGAGACTTGGCCAGCGCGTCATAAAGAGCATCTCAAACAAACTTCGGACCTTCATTAACAGTTGTCTTCGCTCGATACCTCGCTCAAGATCAGATGGCCGGCCAGAAAAGATCAGGAACAGGGAGGGATCTCTGGCAATGAGCGAACCAACACAGCAGGAACCGATTGTGAAACAAATAGTCAGGAAGAAATGGAGATGGATTGGCTGGCCATACTCTGAGGAAACCATCAAGTGAGTGACATCACTAGACAAGCCATCGCTCGAGTGGAACCCGTCGGAAAGGGAAGCGAGCGGCGAGTTGGTCGTCAGTGCAAGGGTGGGGTGACTTGGAGGAGGTTATGTGAAGAGGAAATGAAAGCATGTGGGCAGACTTGGAGCGGGGTCAAAACGTTAGCAGGAAACAGAAGACGATAGAGACGCGCAGCTGAAGCCCTATGTTCCTCTAGGAATTAAAGGAAATTATAATAATACAACTAACCAGTAAAAATGAACTCATAGTGTTTAAGTGTAATATTAGTTATGATTCAGCGGCAGGTTTAATCAGGTTAATCTAACTGTAGTTATCTGATATATGTATATATATGGCTACTTGCATTAAAATGTGAATCTGCGAACATTCATTATGTCTTGTCAGTTGACACACTGTCTAATACTACTACACAAGTAAATATTACCGGAATATCAAAAAATAAGCGCATAAAAATGACATTTAATTCCAAAAGAGATTCTAATGCATGTACAACTTACTATATACTCATATATTTCAAATTGTTACATTATATGAAGTGTGGACTTTTAAATACCCCTCACACCTACCTTTTTATTTAAATGAGAACCTATATCAGTTGGAGAATCATTGAATACCATGAAGCACTCGGCACAGGTATCGTTCTGGTTTAGGACTTTTCACAACTGTGCGCATTCTGACGAGGTAGTGTGTGTTCAGCATTGAAGAGTTCTAAACTAGAGCACAGCATTTATCCAGTACACCCTTTCTCCGAGAAGTTCCACAATTAATAGCAGCTGTGGAAGAAATCTAACTTAAGCTGTAGTTAAGCTGCTCGCTACACAATGCCTTCTTATTTAAACCAATTGATAATTTCAGACAAACTTTTTACCCAGCCATAACTTACAAAAAGCGATTTCATTCAAAAGGGTTGATTAACATTTACTTTTTTATTCTTATTTAAATACTTTTAAATAGGCAAATTTGTTGTTTTCATCAGGACTGATAATAATGTCACTCATCATTAGTTGTTATACATGCATTTTAATGTTTTTCTGTAGTTAGTCATGTAAATCAGCTTCAAACATCAATTTCCTTGTTAGCACGTTGACAAGTTTCAATTTAGTTTATGTAAAAATAAATAACTGAGTTAGCCAAAGTTTCGACATGAAAGTCTTCATTCCTTTATAGCAGTATTTTATTTTATTTTAGAAAATAAAAGAGTTTATTCCTCTATGCTCAAATAAATTCCGGAAACGACTACATTGTTATTAGCTTCAGTAATTACCCTAATCAAATGAAAACGCGTTGGCCACGTTAATTAACTACTGATAGTGTTTTGTATGTGTCTTCATTCAGCTTATCTGAATACTGTCGTAAGTTACTGACTTCGTGTTCCTAAGGTATACACAGATAGAAAAGATTGTTTTTATGAATCTTTGTAACTAATTCAAACTCTTAAAGTCTGTACTTCTTCTTCTCCAGGTTTCTTGCTCGCATAGGACATGGTTTACCTATTTAGGAAAAATTAGCCCGTTGTTCTAGAAACTTGATTTTCCGTGCTCGAGAAAATCTCCCAGCATGGCTAAGTAAAGGTGTAGTGAACAGCTCGATATTGGAACATCTGGTGCAAACCGGCCACAAAGCCAGCGTAGATGAATCCTTCTGTATATTATATCGGGTGCCAAATAAATGATCAAAAACATCGAAGCACCACAGGTTCCAAACAGCAGAGGCTATTGCAATTCGCCTCGAAAAACCAGTGCTCTGTATTCAAAAGAAGCAAGTCCCCTACTATTGCCCTGGCCTTCAGTAGAAACTATAAACTCATGAATTTGTAATATCATCCTTCCCAATTCTTCTGACATTCAGCTTATTTTATGTTGATGCTATTGAGCTGTAATCTATCAATATTATTGATTCGATGTTATTTAAATGACATTAATGTCGTTCATAACACTAATTCATTCATTCACTATAATGTATGTATAAATGTTGAGCCTGATGATGAAGGGGTTATCGAAAAGAGTACTCTTTGTTCAGTATCCACTCTTTTGAAAATTTTAATGGACATTTTTAATCAGTACATATTAGTAACTCAGTCATATGGAAGTATATTTTGCCGACAGGAACAGATGTTTCATAGAGAAGACGAAATGCCTAGCTGAAAATATTTCTAGTATTAAAACAAAGTTTTAAGCATAGCAAAAAGACATTAGTGTTGACCGAAGTTAATGCCTTTTAATATATTTAATCAAAATTTCTGCCAGCTACTTGTGATAAAATACATCTTCAACTTTCTAGATTTAAGTTCATTATGGTTACAATAAAACTTTATTCTAGGAAATTAAGATAAATATGTTGCTATGAACTATATGAATGAACAATCAAAAAATTCACCCATTTTGATGGTATTTTGGGCTGAAATTCAAATTCTTCTGGATTAGTTCTTCTGTTTCACTTGCTCTCTCTGATGGGAATCATTTTTTCTAACTAACTTTTACCAGTTTACCT
Organism: Trichobilharzia regenti; assembly: GCA_944472135.2. Taxonomy (NCBI): domain Eukaryota; kingdom Metazoa; phylum Platyhelminthes; class Trematoda; order Strigeidida; family Schistosomatidae; genus Trichobilharzia; species Trichobilharzia regenti. The sequence goes on from OX235263.1 coordinate 29,605,609, forward strand.
TTAGTATGATTGTAATTCCTAAGAAGCATCATAAAATAATCCGCTTTGTTGCCTGCTGCACTTGCATAACGCCTAACAAAATCATGATAATAAAAAAAATACAGTCGCAATCAGTAATGTCACCAAAACTTAGCTCAAAATTAATTACTCATTAGTTTCTCCTCCTCGAGTTAACCTTCCATTTTCCTTAAATTTAATCACACCGAATGCTGAAAAACCATATCTCCGATATTTGAAAAAAGAAAATACATTTACACATAATTTAATATTTATTCTCAAGTATTAGTTTTGTAGGGAATTTTGTTTGCTTGCATAGATTATTTCATCATCATGAGCTGACATCAGTCAGAGAACCACTGGAAAACCTTGGAGTACTGGGCAGCTGCTTCGACCTAATTTGGGACTCTTCATCGGTGTGCACTCATTTCTCCATTAAAATTTTATTTCATAATAAGGTCGACACGGAAGTTAAAATTAAACATGTGCATTGACTATAATTTCAACTTTGTATGCTACTGTTTCCAACCTGCCTGTTTCAACTACAGGCGGAACGGTTGAAGATGTCAACGCAAGGATCGGAAAGGTAAGATACACCTTCATCATTCTAAAATGAGTTTGGAAATTCTCTGCACTCAGTACAGTGAACAAGATTCGGATTTTCAACACAAATGTTGAGTCAGTCAGCGGTTTTATGTGGGTCAGGAACTTGCACTGCATAATCAGGAAAAACATTTCCAACAGGTTGAAGACTTTGATCAACGGATCTCTTCTCTCTTTATTGAAGATCAAATAATTAGAGACAAGAAACTATGGGAAATAACTAACCAAGAACCAAGACAGTCGAATAACATCGCAAGGATGGCAGGCCATTGCTCGAGTAGGATCCGAATGGGAAATGACGAGTGGACCATCCAAGGGTGATATGGAGGATGTCGTGCGGGGAGGAGGTGAAGGCTTATGGGCAACCGCGGGCTCAGCCGAAGAGGACAACGGAAAATAGAACAAAGTAGAGATGTGTTGCTGAAGACCTATGTTCCCTTCGGAACCCAAGTGAATAATAATAATTCCACTGCTTTTAAAACAGTCAGTCCCACTGATAAATTTAGATAAGGCATTCAGAAGACAAATATTGCAAAATGACATCATTTGGTAGTTTCTCTAGAATCGCACTACAAGTAGCATGATTCACAATAATGAAAAGTGTATTCACTTCCGACCGAGGAATACAGAAGTTTTATCCACATGATATCTCCATCTGAATGTTACCCATATTAATGAGGGAGTAGTGTAAAAGATATATTTTTCAAGGTCCTTTGGAAATTCTCCACTTAGTTCAGATGACTTAAAGTAATTTTTGAATTTTAGATTAGTACCATCGCATTGGTTTTGATAACCATAGTAATATAATCTTCGGACAGTGCACGGACTTCTAGTGGAAATTAGTTTAGCGCATATGCTATCCGTGCAGTATTCCTTCCTAAATCAGAAGTTCCTTTGAACTCTATGTGAACCTTTATTTATTCATTCATGTGCCTAATAATTTTGTGACTAATAATCGCCTACACCAATATTATCGCATTTCAGTATTTCCACTCATTGTTAAACTTTAACACTCAATGGAAAACAAACTGTTATTGTCTTTTGCGATTCATATGCAACTACGATTTTACAGCTACGAGAATGAATTCGTTGAAAAGAGGACTTCTTCACCGAAATCTGTGTTTTATATCTTAATAAGGGATGATTAATTCATTTAAAAAGGTCAGAATTTCCACCATGGTTGAAAACCAAACTTTCATTTGCAAGAAATGAAATTCGTTTCTCCATAAACGGGTCACAAATCATGAATATCGAAAAACATATCGGAAAATTCCACGCTGTTGTCCCATTTACTTGAGGAATTCCAAGGAATTTCCTCCTATAATATTTCGTACAGAGGAGGAATGTGGTATACAGTATGCACTTGATAGTTCACTGAAGCTTTCAAGTTGTTAGTAGCATGATTTGATAACTAATTAGCGGTAGCTTTCTATGTTGCAGTACCTACCTTCCCAAGTGGCAGCTCCTCTCTCTTGTTATTTCGACCGCATAAAGACTCTTTTGGTAAACGCATTTCGAATGTAGCTTGGTGCCAGATTAGACTGAATGTAAAATGCTTGAACCACGGAGAATTCTTGACGAAAAGAATCCATATATACTGTATCATTCCAATCCACTGTTTAGTTGAGCACTTTTTGACATGACATCCACTGCATAACTTTCTGTATACACTGACATGTTTTAAAAGTATCCTGATATATTTTATTCCCTTACGTTCCCAGTGGAACATGGGGTCTAAGCTAGGGGCTTGAAGTTTCGGTAGCAGTGGTGATTATTTTTGCGGGATGGGGATGCTAGCCTCATACCCAGCCTTCCGTCTTCACCAGTCTTACTACTGGTTTAGCGAGGTTTGAAGGTGCGTTGACCTGGGATTGAACTCCGGACCACCTACATGGTTGGTGAACACTCTACAGCAATGCCACCGACGCATGGTCCTGATTTTTGCTCACTACTGAAACACTTGCAAATCCGGCACTACGAAATTTACTACTGGTGAAAGTGATTTGTCAAAAATCAGATTGATACACTTTTCAATGGCGACATTTCTACACATCAATCACGCACTGAGTGTTTCAACTGGCAAGTTTATTTTTTGTCTAGCGTAGGACACACATCCTATCAATCCTTCTAATGACCCAAAAAAGTTTGATGAATGACATAATAATAATGAATTATAAACTATTACTATGCTCTAAATCATATTCATTGAAGTTAAAAGCCCATTAAACATTAAGGGTGGCTCACATTCATATACTGTAGTAAATAAAAAACGGAAATAGGTAGGAAAAATACTACTAGTAGGATAGATACTACTGTGAACTAATTATTAAGGTTTTAATTTTATTTATAATGCATTAAGTTAAATGAAATAAATTTAGTCTTTCTTCAGTTAATAAAGTAATAATTCAGTTAAACAAACCTGATCAGATGTGTCATTGAGTGAAAACTGAAAATGTTTTGATGGAGACAAACAATAGATTATTGAATCTTTTGTCTGTCAAAGCATAAAACGAGTCATTATGACACTAATGTCATCAAATGAGAATAAAGATCAATGAACAAAGTTTTAATAGCTGATGCTGATTTGGATAAGGTAAGGTAAGCTTAATTTGGAAGTTTCAATTGATTTTTCAGCCTATTTCTATTGACTTCCAATTACCTAATGATATCTAAGTACCGTCTCCTGAACTAATAAACTGCTAAGGGTTATTGTCTTTCTCAGCGGCATAATAGAAAATTAAAACTTCAGTAAGCAGTCTGTGATATTTCATGATTCTAGTTAAAATCTATATTGTCAGGGAATAAGGTTAAAACTCAGTTTTTGGGAACAGATTTCTCACGTACTGGGCTATGACCCACACGTTTTGTGCAATAGTTAATTATACTACCCTGTTTCTCAGGCTAAAGTAAGTGGAGCGGGATTTGAGCCCTGATGTCAGCTCATGGTGAAATCCTCCATACAGGTTAAAACTGCAACTAAATGGAGTATATAAACTAATCCTGAAGTGGTATTAAACAAACTGGCTAAAGTAAGTGGAGCGGGATTTGAGCCCAGAACCAGTTACCTGAAAGCTGAGTACTCAAGCTGACGAACCATATCTCCACAACTAAGCTATCTGATGACGTGAATTACAGGTTTGATTGTGAGCTGGCACCAGTTGGAGAACCACTGAGAAGACAGTGAGGACTGCATAGCTATTTTTTTCTGGTTTTGGACTGTTCATCGGTGTGCATCCACTGGGGCTGGAATCCAGGATCTTCCGACTACAAGGCGAGCTCGTAATCCATTCAGCCACTAGGGCCTGGTCTAATGGCCCATAAACTCTATCTTCCGCCTATTCGTGGTATATTGCACAACTGCCACCCAATGTCACAATTGAGTAACTATTCGCTTACTTGAACTACTTCTACTAAAGTAACATAAGAACGGATACACATTCCAGAGGACAGGACTTTTAGATCCAGATACCTATTGCTTATCTTCTCTAGCAACCAAAAGTCTTTGATCTCTTCTTTTTTTAAATGTTATTGATGACTTCCTTCTTTGTTTAAAATCAATCGGCATTCGATTTGCTAGCAATGTATTATTTCCCACTAAGTGATTAGAAATCAAATTATGTACGTTCTATCACGCTATTTTTTTGCAAGTTTCTTCCGCAATAACTTTCTCTTAGTCTAAATGCGAAGTGTTGTTAATTCTAAATCTTGTAATATTTTGAAAACTATACTCCAACTGACACCCGAGCGCGCGCTTTTCGACTATTACGCTACATTTTGGTCATAAATAAAATATCTTATTACTCTAAAATTTTATGCAAAGTGTTTGCGGAAATTATCACAATTATTAACCTTTCGAACACTGAATCCAAAAAATACAATCTTATTGACAGATAATACACATAACTAACTGTTTGGATTTGTGGAATTTTTAAACATAAACACATCTATAATTGTATATATTGTTGGATTTATATGTTCAAGTTGCTCCAAGTCAGTGAGTTTATGGTTAAGATATCATTTTAGTTACATATACTGAACTATATTGCATGTTGTCTTATTGTATAGTTGTCGTCGCTTTTTGCCCTTTTTTGTGTGAACTGTTTCCTTTGTTGACGTTGTTCTCATTGTTTGTCCGTTATTTTTTGATTTTGAGGGGAGCAACCCAAAAAGTTGCTTCTCTCTAAACTTTTACTTAATGTAATCATTCTTTTCTCAGGCGTGAGGCTAGCAACCCCACCCTGTAAACAAAAATTGCTACAGAATCTTCAGTATGCTGAACCTCCTTGCACCAAAAGAAAAAGTCTGTGTAGGAACATGGAACGTTCGAACTATGTACGAGACTGGAAAAGCTGCCCAGATCGCCAACGAGATGAAAAGATACGGAATACAAGTGCTGGGAATATGTGAGAGCAGATGGAATGGGAGTGGACTCACCAAATTGTCAACAGGTGAGTCAGTGATCTACTCCGGTCACCCAGAAGATAACCACACGCACACCGAGGGCGTGGCTATCATGATGTCACCAACGGCAACGAAAGCCCTGATACAATGGGAGGCGATTTCGTCCAGGATAATGACCGCCAGGTTCAACTCCAAAGGAAGGAAAGTGTCAATCATACAATGTTATGCACCCACAAACAACGCAGACCTCGAGAAGAAAGAAGAATTCTACAGGCAACTACAGGCAACAATGGACAATACTCCAGCTGGCGACATGAAAATACTAATGGGAGACATGAACGCCAAACTGGGACCAGACAATACGGGAAGGGAACTCATCATGGGTAGAGAAGCTCTAGGAGAAATGAATGAAAACGGAGAACTCTTCGCCGACTTCTGCGCCTTCAACGAACTGGTGATTGGTGGCAGTGTATACAAGCACAAAGATATCCACAAGGCTACATGGGTGTCACCAGACGGGCAAACCAAAAACCAAATCGACTTCATCTCAATCTCAAGGAAGTGGAGGCGCAGCCTACTGGACACAAAAGCAAGAAGAGGAGCAGACGTTGGCTCAGACCACTATCTCGTACAAGGGACAATCCAAATCAAATTAAAAGCTTTCAGGGAATCAGGAGCTGCAGATAGACCACAAGCCAAGTTCAACACTCAAAAGCTGAAGGACCAGGCTACAAAGGACATCTTCATTGCAAGCATAAAGGACAAAGCCGAGACACAAATCAACACTAGCGAAGAGGTCGGCGTTGAAAAGCACTGGAACAACTTGAAAACGGTGTGGAGCCAAACCTGCATAGAAATTCTAGGCAGAAAAAAGAGACAGGACAAACAGTGGCTCACTACGGACACTTGGAAACTAATAGAAGAGAGAAGGACAGTGAAGCAAAAGATTATCCAGTGCACGGACGAGCAACAAAAACAGGAGCTGAATGCAAGCTACAATACACTGAACAAAAGAGTGAAGAAAAGTGCCAGGGAAGACAAAAGAAAATATTATGAAACCATGGCAAACGAAGCAGAACAAGCTGCAGGCAAAGGAGACCTCGCCACACTCTACCAAACAACTAGGAACCTTTCGGGCAAACGTTCGACACAGATTAAGCCAATAAAGGACGACAATGGAAAGTCAATCACCAAAGAGGTGGAACAGAGAAAGCACTGGGTTGAACACTTCAAAAGACTTCTAAATCGTCCGCCACCTACAACACGTCCAGCAATACCAACAACGGAAGCAGAACTACCAGTGAACACTGACCCCCCGACGAAATCAGAAGTCCTGAATGCAATCAAGATGCTTAAAACTGGGAAAACACCGGGACCAGATGGAATCCCAGCAGAGGCTTTGAAAATAGACCCAGAGACAACAGCGGACTTGATGACACCACTACTGGAGAAGGTGTGGAAAGAGGGCAAAGTACCCGAGGATTGGAAGAACAGTTACTTATTCAAACTTCCAAAGAAAGGAGACTTAAGTCAATGTAAAAACTGGCGTGGAATTATGCTTCTGTCCATTCCAAGCAAGATACTAAGTCGCATCATCCTGGAGAGAATCAAACAAGCCCTAGATGAAAAACTTCGTCCGGAACAGGCTGGATTCAGGAGAAACAAATCATGTATTGATCAAATCGCCACTCTACGGATCATCATTGAACAAAGCTTGGAATGGCAGTCACCTCTCTATCTCAACTTCATCGACTTTGAAAAGGCCTTCGACAGCGTCGATCGAGAGGTCATTTGGAAACTACTTCGCTACTACGGGGTCCCATCGACAATTATACACCTCATCCAACAGTTATACGACAATGCTGCATGCCAAGTAATCCACAACGGGAAACTTACGGAAGCCTTCGAAGTGAGGACGGGAGTGAGGCAAGGCTGTCTACTATCACCAATGATCTTCCTGATTGCAATTGATTGGATAATGCGACAGACAACGGCAACCAACGAGGGAACAGGCATAAAATGGACTGACACAAAAGACTTGGAGGATCTGGATTTCGCCGATGATATATGTCTGATTTCCCATAAACTGGAAGATATGCAAATGAAAAGTAACAAGTTGGCAGAAGAAGCATCAAAGATAGGACTTCACGTGAACATAGATAAAACAGAGATGATGAAGATTCCTTGCCAACATCAACAGCAACAACAGACCACAATAAGCATAAATGGGAAGAACCTGAAAGAAACAACCTCCTTCACCTACCTGGGAAGCATCGTCTCAACTACAGGCGGAACTGACGAGGACATCAAAGCCAGAATCGGAAAAGCAAGACAAGCTTTCATTACTCTCAAATCTGTGTGGAGGTCAACAGCAATCAGCATCAAAAATAAGATCCGGATTTTCAACTCCAATGTGAAGTCAGTGCTACTATACGGATCAGAGACTTGGCGAGTCATAAAGAGCATCTCAAACAAACTTCAAACCTTCATTAACAACTGTCTCCGCTCAATACTCAAGATCAGATGGCCAGAAAAGATCAGCAACAGGGATCTCTGGGAGCGAACCAATCAGGAACCGATTGTGAAACAAATAGGCAGAAAGAAATGGAGATGGATTGGCCATACGCTGAGGAAACCATCAAGTGACATCACTAGACAAGCCCTCGAGTGGAACCCGAAAGGGAGGCGGCGAGTTGGTCGTCCAAGGGTGACTTGGAGGAGGTCATGTGAAGAGGAGATGAAAGCATGTGGGCAGACCTGGAGCAGGGTGAAAAAGTTGTCAGAAAACCGAAGTCAATGGAGGTGCGCAGCTGAAGCCCTATGTTCCTCTAGGAACTAAAGGATACAATAATAAATAATAATAATAATAATAATAAATTAATAAGGTAATGAATCAATTTCTCCTCCAAAAATAAACGAAACATTCCTTGAACTACAGGTTCAAGGACCATTGGATCGGGTCCCAGTGGTTCAATGGTCTACGAGCCCGCCTTGTAACCAGAAGGTCCTGGGTTCGAACCCCGGTGGGTGCGTATTGCTGAAGAATTTCAAACTAGGACGAAACAGCTGTCCAGTACTCCCAGGTTTTCCAGTGGTTCTCTAACTGATGTCAGCTCATGGTGAAATCCTCCATACAGGTTAAAACTGCAACTAAATGGGGTATATAAACTAATCCTGAAGTGGTATTAAACAAACTGGCTTCTAGAGAAATATAAATTAAAAAGATGCGTTCAGTGCCATTCAGCTGTCAATCTTCTTCGAACAGGTGAGTGTAAGAAATAGGATAATGATATTTCGAAAATGTCACCACCGATTAGGATGACAATGGAAATTGTTGGAAAGTACCAACAGTTTTGTGTAATTGATATCTCCGGTAAATAAAAAGAGAATTTCATTTCTACATCTCCACTTTATAACCAACGTTATTTAATGTTTGTTATCTGGACCTGTTCGCCCATCATTACGACATAACTTACACTTTTTAAATTTAACTTAATTACATATTTAAAGAAATCTATTCACTTTTCTAATCACTTTAACTAATACATAGCTGTCTAGTGAAAGCATTCACAAAAATTAAAAATAACTTCGTGTTATCTATTAAAACCTTTCTGATTTAGAATAAATTTAAAATAGTGATCAATGAACAACCTGGTCAGTAAGTAGAAATACAAGAAGAAAAAGAGTTTCCCTCTCACTTACAAATTACAAAGCCATTACAAAATATGTAACTGTTCATACTCCAACAAATCGCTAGTCAGTTTCATCTAATATTTCTTAATATAATTCAGAAAGTTGTAGATTAAATACAATAAGAATAATAGTTTGAAACATTTAATCAAAGGTTTCTTACCTCCTATAAACTTAGAATTTATATTTTTTGAGGTATTAAACAAATTGTAGAAGTTGTGCGCATTTCTGTGTGTAAAATAACTTTAGGACTTTTTGTGTTCCCAAGTATTTGTCTACTTCGCCAGTAAATCTGACTGATTTATGCTGATGAGCTTCTATACAGGTGTGTTAAGAAAAAATATTGATGATACCGATGATAACAGATTCCTATTGCGCTATAAGCCATTCAACTGTTCTCTTTTTTTTCATAATTTATTTAAACTGTCCAGTGAAAAAGCATTTCTCAAGAGTTGTGCAAATCGCTAACAGAAGCTTCTTTATCAAAACCAACTAGTAATAAAACATGTTGAACCATGTGTCTGGAAATAAAATGGTAAATGAAGAAACTTGGATATTACATTAATAAAAAAAACACCAAGTGATAAAACGCATTCGCAGATGGTCATTAAAAAATGTATACGCTTGAAAATAGGGTAACAGTTTTAACAAGCAGAAAATATTCTGAATATGTATAAGGTTTCTTTTAAGAAGGTAGGAGTTTTAAAGTAAGCCGAAAATTGAATTACCCACAAATTATTGCACAGCTGCCAGAAAAATGTTCAAGATCATGTTGGGTAAGAAGAAATCGAATAAACTGTTTCTACATTCAAAGTTCAGGGTTCATCTTAATTATGGGAGTGTCTTCAGCTGTACAGAGAAGATGTGGGCATAAACTCTTCAGAAGGCTAGGCTTTATCTTACATATAACTTTGAAAAACTTTCCTATTAGTATAGAATGGTGAACAATACCAATGTAGCCAAAAAGTGAACCATCGATTGACCTATTTATACTCTTGAGAGATATGATGGAAGATATACGTGAAGAAGTATGAGCAATGCTCCACTGTTGCGGCCTATATGATTGACCCCGCAGAAGCAAGTTAGCAAGTAATCTCAATATTTCACCCTCGCCAACGTCTTCCAGCATATTTCGTATGCTCTGTTTAATTATCTATTTCTAGAGAGATTGTACGAAAACCGAATAAAATCTGCTAAATACGGTCTTTTTAGTTCAGATTTTATTGTTGTTGTTTACAGCCAAAATGAATTATTTAATTAAGGGGAAATCATGTAAATATAGTGCGTCGGTGGTACAGCGGTTAGGACGCTCTCCGGGTTCGATCCCCGACCACCGACGCACTCCCAAACCTCGCTAAGCCAGAAATAATTCTAGTAAAGCGGAAAGGTTGGGGATGGGACTAGCATCCCCATCCTGGAAAAATAAACACCACTAGCCCTATGTTCCACTGGGAACGTGAAGGAAATATATACATATATATATAAATATATATATATATATATATATATATTCTGTTGCTTTTTCTCTTCACAAGGGAAATTAATCGACTCCATCATTTGATGTTAAGATAAAAATTTCATTAACATTCACCATAACAGAAGTAACTGCATGTAGGAAGCCTATTTAAAGTTATGCGTTGCATCAACATTTCCTTGAAACCATACTTCAAAAATAAATTCATACTCTTCAGGATTACTGATTCTAAAAATCTATTCTATTGGTCTAATCGTGTCTTTAGTATAAGAAAGTATTGGTATTTATGACTTATTTACTACACAAAAATATAACCTGAACTTTAGGAAAGTGGAGAGAGAGAGAATGAAAAATTTGGATGAGTGATTCATTATGCGAGGAATTTCAAAAGCAAACTAGAATACTGGAACTGAAAAATTTATGATATTCGTATGCATTGTATTTGGTAAAGGTTAAAAATTTGTGCACTTCAACAACAGTAGTAGAACATAAGCAATGCTTAGTATTGTTTATGTATTATGATACCAAACATTGTTCCTATACGTCTTTAACACCATGTGTAGAGATAATTTTGAAATTGAAATGCAATTCCTGAAGGCTAATTAACAAGTTGCGCTTCGGCACAAATACTAAGACCTGTTGGAATCATCTTTCATAAAATATTTAATTTCTTTCACTCAACAAAGGCTGGATTTGAGATTATGTCGATGGACCAATTATATGCTAAAGCCTCCAAAACGTTTCTGAGTATTCACGTTTTCACTAGCTGAGAGCACTAACATAAAATAGTTATAAAGTTTTAGCTCTAATGATTGCACTAATCAGAAGTCAACAAAATGAAATATAAGCTGAAATACATGAACAATCTCCGTATCAGGAATTTCTTTCTTTTGGCTAAATTGAAATAACAAAGGTTTATAATCACAGAGTAACCGCCCTTACAGAAAGTTTCAACAGATTTCATTTGCTCAAATTTTCCAACATAAGAATAGCTGATGAATGCTGGATAAACCCTCAACACCCCTATTATTAGTCAGTTGTATTCAATTAACATATTCTCTTCCTAATATTCTTAAATCTATTTAATCTTTGTTGTAGTCATTTATATATATAAAGGCATTTACCTATCAGAAGGTGACGTGTTCGTAATTTTTCAGTAAACTATTCACAGTAATGTATCATCACCATAGTTTAGCATAAAACAATTAAGACAACTGAGTGTATCTTAATTAAACATAAAAAAAATCCTTAATAAAATAAGGGTAGTTTTCATTTTGTCTCCTTTGTCTGACTTTGTGATAACTATATCCTTGTTATTCTTAAAGTGTTTCAGGGCTTCTATCTCTTGTTTTGTCAGGTTAGGCTTTCCACATTTTTGTCGTTTTAATGTAAGTGCACATTGTGCCCATACTTCATCAGCCGTTGTTTTGTCTATCCCACTTGATGCTATTTCTATTTTAGGGATGACATTCTCAGGTTTCAGCTTGTCTACTGATACATTGAAATTTAGTCCCTTTTCTAATACACTGATTTCCGTAGCACTTAATATATGTGATGAGAGATTGATAACCCACTTTGATTTATCGATCATCATTGACTTTGGATTGTTGAATGCATCATTTCTCCTCTTATATAATTTGTTGAACTTTTTGATTTGACTATTTTTTGACTTTTTGAAAGTGGCATTGCTGGAGGATTGTGTTATAAGATCATAATCTACATTGGTAACTATTTCTTTTAGCTTTTGTTTTAATTGCTCAACTTCACGTCTGAAATGTTGCAACTTTTTAACGATTTTGTAGATCTCTTCTTTCAGGCATAATTTTTGTAGGTATGATGGAGGTATGTAGATGACACATTCACTGTACTTAGAACACAAGATATAGATAGATTTTTCGAACACATCAACTTGAAGGTAGAGGCAATTCAATTCACTTATGAATTGGAAAGTCAGGAAGGGGAACTTCCAATGTTAGATTGCAACTTAAAGAGGAAAGAAGATGGGAAGTTAAACACTAGTGTTTACAGAAACCCACACATTCAAACAGATATTTGGACTTCCGATCATCCCATCCTATGTCAGTAAAAATCGGATTGGTGAAATGTTTAAATGACAGAGGACAAAAACTAAGTAGTACCAAGGAAAATCTAAGACAAGAAATGATTCACATTAAAGAAGCCTTGAAACTTAATAATTACCCGGATAAATTAGTCAAGAAATAAATATGTAAGTAAATGTAAAAATAAAATAAATAATAATAATAGCGATAGTGATAATAATAATAACGATAACAATAATAGTGATAATAATAATGGTATTAATAAAAATTATAATAATAATATTAATGACGACACCAACAATAAGGAATCTAAATCATCAGTAGTAATTTCATACAAGGAAGGAACCTCGGAAGCCTTACGCAGAATTCTTAACAAGGCGGGAATAAATGTGGCCGGTATTCAAAACAACCACAAACTCAATTAGAAACAAGCTTTGTCGGTTAAAGGATCAATCCTGTGGAGCCTTTAAAACAAAACAATTTAGTTTATCTAATGCCCTGTTTGAATGATTGTCACGTCAAATGCATAAGTCAAACTAGTAGAACAGGGGCAGTCAGACTAGCCGAACATAGAAACCTAGCTAAATCCAGATTAATTGACCCAAATAAGATAAGAAATCTAGAGAATACTTCAGCTATACCACTCACTACATGCAGTTACACACAACCATACAGTATGATGGGATAGGATGACAGTTTTAAAATCTAATGTCACAGCGGGGGTGAGGGAGAGATTGATGACAGAAGCTTTGTTTATCGAATCAACTGCAAATACATGTAATAGGAATGATTCGTCACCTGTCCCTGACATCTGGAAAATTCTGCTACCCCTACGGCAAATATGAGAAAACAAAGAAAACTATAAAACTCAAATTTCAAAGTCGTGTGATCAAAATTGATATGATGATGAACAATAAATTTTGTTCGAAATGTCATCCAGTAAATAATACTGTCTCACTGTGTGACACATCTAATAAACAAACTAATATGGAATGATGACTACAATGTCATTGAAAGTAATATCCTTAACAATATCATCTGGGAGAGTCTGTCTCCAAATCTGTATGATACATCTAATAAACAAACTAATTTAGTAAACTTAAATTTTGCGCAAAGTTAAGGAAAAGAATTTGTGGGCAGAAGAACAATTCAGTTATCAGTTAGAATGACTCCGACTTTCATTTCAAAGAAACATTTAGATCATCATAAATAGTTTGTTCTGCATAGTTTTACCTCTTTTCTAAAAATTATTTATGACTCTGTCGGGACATTTCACAAAACGAGTGTTTTGTTGTTTAAGAAAAACACATGTGAATGGTTGTTATAAAACACTTAGTACAAATAAGGTAGTCATTATTTTATGTATTTTCCTTCCAGAAGTGCAAAGTAAATTTTTCAAAAAACGCCATGGCATTTGTTGACTATTTTTATATCACAGATAACTGATATTAGAATCTTTCTGTGATATAAAATGCTAAAGTGAGCACCATTGGTATAAGCAGTCTATTTCTGGTTGACGTATCCACCTTTTAAACTCCCCTTGAAATAATTCATCCTGGGCAACAAGGAGGTTCCACCAGCACTCAGACACAGCCGAGCAGGAGAGAAATTTCCTTGCACAATTAGGTTATGTCATAGATTACTGAAACTTTCATTTTTTAAACGAAGTATTCCCATACTGAGTCATAAGACGCAAATAGTGAAGACAGTTTTCTTTTCGACGATTCATTTTCATAAGCTGTACAATCATAATTATACTCAACAAAGAAATCATGAGACCAATCAGATACTCGTAAAATGTTTCCTCACGAAACGAATTACGTAAGATGATTATTTGGAAGTTAAAAGAGAGGCAGAAGTTGGTGTGACTGAATAAGTGTGAGAAAATGACTAATCAATATGACTATGTGGAGTGGACAGGAACTAGTGGAAAAACGATAAAGTGTTTTTACATAAAATCTGTATGTAAACGCAATGTTGTTAATCAACAGTAACAGAGTGATAATAAAATATGGATGATGGGAATAATAATGACTATAAAATAATAGTAATAATAACGAAATAATAGTAGACTTACATAGTAAAAAGAAGAAGCAAAATTATAGTAAGAACGTTGCTCTGGATAAAGTAGGGCGAGTGAATGTATGTAGCGCTTTTGAATGCAGAGGTCCGGTTTCAGACCCCGAATAGCCAGTAATTCAGCTGTGTACAGATGTACGATATTAAGGGACTCTGTGTAACACTATGAAGCATTCATTCAGGAGGTGCTTGACTTCCAAAGTTGACAAGGTGTTCGAGGATGGAGTTGCTACTATTCTTCTTATATCCTCTGTCTAATCAATCTGGACAATTTTCCAAAATACGTTTATAGATTTGACGTTCCGTACGGCCGATATGCTTTGCTCCATGTGAACAATTAAACTAATACGTACACACTGAATTGACCAAAAGCGGTATCTTATCCTTAACGTTGGACTGGATTAACTGTCTGCTAAAGAATGTTATATTAAGGTGGCTGCTTGAAATGTCTTCTTCAGACATTTCAAAAGGTAGTTTCTATGAATTCCTGCTTCGGTATCACCTTTGAATCCCGGGTTCATGAAAGAGTTTTCTTAGGAACAGTAGTGATTTTTGGCGATGGAGACTGATATAGCTCACCACTTATGGAATGGTTGTGTATTGCGAAAAAGTACCTTGGCATCTGAACACTCCAAACCACGATATGTTGGTGGTGACTACTTCGTTACTAAGCAAGCATGGTAACACTGTCATCCTTAATTTTAGTATCTCACTTACCCTCAAGAAAACCATTCAAAATTCCACTAGAGTTCATCTGAACTAATGACTGTTTCTGATAAATACTGTAATAATTGGTCTTTGTTTCATTAAATATTTGTGATAAATGATGACTTTTATAAGTGGGGTATTTCTTCATGCATCACATGATAATATTGTAAATGGAATTTGACTATGATTGTGCCTATAAAATAATCTCTAGTATCAACACAAAGGTATTACGTGACTGTCATTGTAAATATGAGAATGCCAAATGTGTTTGGACAGCCTGTAGACACACAATCAGTATGTTAGATGAAATACACACCTTACTCAAATATTTTGACAGTGTGTAAATATTTTGATGGAAATACATCCAGCACATTGACAATTAGCCATTAAAATTTACCTGATTTCATTGTTCGATCTTTTGCTTATATTCTATCTGGACTCTCTAATGTCACTTGTTCGAATTTCAGATTATTATTAATTTTCAATCGTTGAACTCTAGGTAAGTGACTGATTTCAAGGAAGATTCTACCACTGACAGACATCATTTGGAGGATTTTTAAAGACCAGGGAGCATTTAGAAGCTAATTAGTCCTGGGTTATTACTCTACCATTACTCTCTCTCATACACTTATGGCTTTGGGGATTGAAGACAAGACCATCATGTTAAATGAAAAATAGCTAAGGACCCAAGCAGTAACGATTCTATTTGGATATTGAACTCAAAGAGTCATATTCTGCATTGAGATATGGAACATACACCATAAGTCAAGTGATTCACTACAAAATTTCAGTGAAAACTTTGAAGTGAAGACTGTAGTAACACAAAGCTGTCAACCATTACTAATGAGATTCCCTGTTGTGATGGGCTGAGTCATGTGACAGACATTGGGTGGTAATAAAAAACAGACATACGTTGAACTCAAGAAAAGTTCCAAGAAGATCTGTCCTTCGCGGATGATTTATGCTTGATATCACAAACTGAAAGATCTAAAGGCAAAGACTAAAAAGTTGGCGCAAGGAACATAAAGGACATGACGTTAAGTGAACGTACAGAAGACAAGGATGATAAAGATATCTAACCACCAACAATAAGCACTAAACACTATTAACGGGAGAAATCTAAAGGAAGTTGTATCTTTCTCTCCTCTTGCCAAACGAGCATCGTTCAAAATACATTTAGCAGCACGGATAAGGATGCTAAGAAAAGCAAGGATAGCGTTCACTATACTGTCATTAGTGTGGAGATCCACAGCACTTATCATAAAGAACAAAGTCAGGGCTTCTGTATGGTCCAGAAAATTAACAAGAACGTCATGAACCGGTCGTCCCAGCCTGTCATGAATAGCTGCATTCTCTGGTCCGATACCGAAGACAAGACGGCGGTTGGAAAAGACAGACATTGAAGGACTCTGTTAAAGAACCAACTAGGACGCCACAGTTCAACAATCATGCAGAAGGAAATGAAGATGGAATAGGCATACATTGAGAAGGTCTTTGAGTGACATAAGTGGCAGGGGCTTAGAGTGAAACACCAATAAGAGATGACGAGCTGGGCGTCCGAGGGTGACATGGATGAAATCGGATGGGTAGGAAATGAAAGCCTATGGGCAATCATGGTGGTAGCTAAAGCAGACTGAAATAAAGATGTGCTGCCGCATTCCCATTTTCCACCTGGAACATCAGGCAATAATAGTAAAATACATATGAAGAGATCGCGAACACCAAAAGGGGAAAATTCTCATTATTTCCTGGTTCCTTCTAGTAATATATTGTGAAATTTTTTATGTAATAGTGACTTGTTTCATTGAATGTGGTCTTGCTAGTCATACACCCCTTGTCAGTCTGTTCCTTCTCAAGTGGATGGTTTGTTTCCTAAATATCCACTTTAATTCAAGAAAACAAAACTAGCTTACGCACTGTGACCTTACCATCAACCGATGAACCAAATAAAATCATTGATTCTCTGTATATGACCAAGGGAATCCGAACTTAATATTATTATTATTGTTCCCTTGGGTTCCTAGTGGAACATAAGGCTTCAACTCCACGTCTCCACTTGCCACTTCTGTCTTCCTTGTGTTGTACTTTTCACCTGCATCCATGTTAGTTCATGCTCTTCCAACACCTGTTCACACGATCTCCTCCATGTCACCTACCCTTGCACTGACTACCCACTCGCCGCTTCCCTTCCGGGTTCCACTAGCGCGACGTCACCCAGCGGGCTCCTCAGCAAGCGAGTGTCAAATCCAACTCCACTTCCTCCTGCTTATTTAATTGTTGGTTGGCGATTGGTTCTTGTTTTGTTTGTTAGTGCCCATAGTTTCTTGTTGAGGATTCTTTACGGCCTGGCCATCTGATCCTCAGTATAGAGAGAAGACAGTTCTTGTTGATAAAGGTCTGCAAAATGCTGCTGGAAATATTCTTTGTGACCCGCCCAACAAGTTTCTCATCCGTATAGAAGAAGTGACTGACTTGACGTTTGTATTGAAAATCCGACTGAATTTTGTTGTTGATGTGGATGAGTGACGAAGATTTCCAGATTGGTTTCAGGTTGATAAATGTGTGTGTTTCTCGCTTTCCCAATTCCCTCTCGACTTGACATTCTCGTCCGTTCCGACTGTCTGTAGTTGAGACAATGCTCCATAGATAAGTGAATGAAGTAACTTTAATATACTTAAAGATAACGTAGAGCAATGTGGAAACAAAAAGATTACAGTATATCAAGATGTTCTACTAAACCGTTCCTAAAACATCCTCATAATTCTTATCACTTCGAAATGTCTGCTCGTGACTTTCGAAATGATTAAACAAACTTAGACAAAAAAAACATCACAATTGTTACACCCTCATGATAATCATATTTTTTTACTTTCTGACATAAATTAGTGTTTCACAGGATATGAAATCATTCTTTTCATTTCCTCTAGCTTTATAGACAACTATTGCAAGTGCATGAAGTAGAGTGTGTTGCTTTCCCCAAGAAAATGAACTTTTGGAGATTAACCGAATCAAGTCCTATGTCAAATAATTCCTCATAGTGGGAAAAATGAGGCTTACATTTGACACAAAAGTGCACCGCAGTAGTGATGCTTCTGACCTGTTGACCATATTGAAACTTGACCGGCAGAATTCATTCGACAGTAACACTCAGGATTAGACTTATGATATAAGTTACTTTCAAAGGATTAGTCGATGTGTTTCAAAGACTTATTTTACTTCATCTTTAACCCTCTTTAAAGTCTTTTAATGACCCCAACCTGTTTGCTTATAAACATAGTAGGTGCACTTTAGATGCCCCTGTTGTCCTACATCATAATATAGTCTCTAGTTTAGATAAAGGAGCTAAATACGTTCGCTGTGCCTTCCTCGATTAAACATCTGCATTTGAATCTGTTCCTAGGTCTCTCTTGCTATGTAAGCCTGCTGCAACACAGGTTGAGAGCTGGACAAATAAGTGGTTGCATTCCTATGTTTCTGATAGAAAGCCCTGCACCGTCTACATTGGAAAGTCCTCCCTCCACTACCTCACTTACTTTAGCTGGTGTTCCTCAAGGTGCTGTTCTTTCTCCCTTTCTGTTTTCTTTTTTCTTACATGACTTGCCTCATTCTGATGTAGCCATATTTGTTAAGAATGCTGATGGCCTCTCTGTTTCTATGCCTGTCTACTCTCAGTCAGATTGTTCCAATTTAAGCAATTTTCTATTGGAAATTAGTCAGTGGTCCACTTCAAACGGACTTAAGCTAAATCTGTCTAAATGTCAGGTAGTCAATTTCGCTTTCAGACGTAAACGTGACCTACAACCACTAGCTAGCTCACATGTCCCCACTATCATTGACAGCATAGAAGTTGAAATTACATCTAAAGTCAAGTACCTTGGGCTGAGTATTTCCTCCGATCTTTCCTGGTCCTCCCACATCTTGCTTATTACTAGAGGGATGTTTCGCTTAACGTTCTACGTTAGGAAATTTAGGCAGTCAGATATAAAGCAATCTTTGCTTTCTCAGTTTGTCAATTCTTGTATTCTACCCATCCCCCTTTACTGCTCCCCATTAATCTTTCCTGAACTACTTAAGAAAGACTTTGCTTTGCTGAGAAGGGCACTAAAAGCCGTTAGTACGGCAAGTTGCATATCGTTAAACCAACTGGTTAACACTATTGTGGATAGGCATATAATGTCATGTAAGAAATTAGCGAATACAATATTGTCAGACCCCGAGTATTCTCCCTATATGCAGCTCTCTCCTTGCATTTCATCTGGTAGAACTAGAACCAGCTATAGGAGGCTGGCTATATGCTAGGACTACCAAGTACAAAAGCTCCACAATACCATATCTGGAACAGCTGTTCTATGATGAGAAATCCGTTAGGTATGACACGATCAACTTATTGCGGCACTCTAACAAATAGTCATATGGTGCATTGTCTAAAATGTAAACGCAACTCTGTTCTTTTCTTTATTTTTTTCTTTATTTTTTGGGTGTTGCTTTTTGATTTTAAAATCTTATAAAATTTATGAGGTAATTAGATGCGATATATTGTAATGCACGCTGAAAATTCCATACCTGTACCACTAATACTGTTTGGAATAAAGCTGTTATTATTATTAACTCTTCGCCAGCATAAACAACTGCTACTGTATATATAGTTATAAAAGGTAAACTTAGACTTCAGCTATAATTTTTCAAATTTGAAACTGACATCTCTATTAGTTTCTTCAAGATTCTATTTTAAAATTCTCTTCCATATATTAGGCGGCCTAATTTATTCCGTCATATAGACACCTTTTTATTTGATAAACGACAACTAAATACTATTTGATTCCAACTCTCTGCCCTTTGCTTATCGAGAGAATTTATTATCAATCCCTAGGAGAAATCAGTAATCTTTAGTTTTTATTTCATTTAGAAATTTTTTCTAATGAAAATTAGTCAGCCAGATATTTTTGCTCATGAAAGGTTTCTTCAATTTCTGATTAAATTTTTTTATAGAAGTCAGTTGTTTTTCAATTCTGTAAATGTGTTTTCCTCAAGTTTTTAATTTCTTCATTTTCTATCTTCTTTATTACTGATCACGTTTATGGATGTGAGAATTTCTTATCAGAATGCATATTACTGAGTAAAAGGTGTACTTTCGGTAAATGAAGTATAACTTTCTAGTCGTTTCACCTTGTTAAGAAACCGTGCTGCAAATGGTTCAGACGGTTGAATATAATAATAGTAATTGTTATTATTATTATATCCTTTAATTCATAGATGAACATAGGGCTTCAGCCAAACGTCTCCATTGCCTTCTGTTTCCTGCCAACTTTTTCACCCCTCTTTAAGTCTGCCCACATGCTTTCATCTCCTCTTCACATCAACTCCTCCAAGTCACCCTTGTACTGGCGACCAACTCGCCGCCTGCTTCCCTTTCCGACGGGTTTCACTCAAGCGATGGCTTGTCTAGAGGTGTCACTCACTTGATGGATTCCTCAGCGTAGGGTCAGCCAATCCATCTCCATTTCTTCCTGCCTATTTGTTTCACAATCGGTTCCTGCTGTGTTGGTTCGCTCATTGCCAGAGATCCCTGTTCCTGACATTTCCTGCCCGACCATCTGATCTTGAGCGAGGTATTGAGCAAAGACAACTGTTAATGAAGGTCTGAAGTTTGTTTGAGATGCTCTTTATGATGCGCTAGCCAAGTCTCAGATCCGTACAGTGAGTAGCACTGACTGACTTCACATTGGAGTTGAAAATCCGGACGGATGTTATTTTTGGTGCTGAGTGCTGAGTGTTGACCTCCACACAGAATTGAGAGTAACGAAAGCTTGTCTTACTTTTCCGATTCTGGCTTTGATATCCTCGTCAGTTCAGCTGGCCTGTAGTTGAAACGATGCTTCCCAGGTAGGTCGGTTGGTGAAGGAGGTTGGTTCTTTCAGGTTCCTCCCATTTATGCTGGCTGATTGTTGTCTGTTATTGTCGCTGTGGCTGTTGTTGTTGGCCAGGAATCTTCATCACCTCTGTTTTCTCTATGTTCACCTGAAGTGAGGTCCTATCTTGGATGCTTCTTCTGTCAGCTTGTTGCTTTTCACTTGCATATCTTCCAGTTTGTAGGAAATCAGACATATATCATCGGTCGGCGAAGTCCAGATCCTCCAAGTCTCTTTTTGTGTGAGTCCATTTTATGCCTGTTTCCTCATTGTCCGTTGTCTGTCTGTCGTATTATCCAGTCTACTGCGATCAGGAAGATCATTGGCGACAGTAGACAGCCTTGCCTCACTCCCGTCCTCACTTCGAAGGCTTCCGTAAATTTCCCGTTGTGGATTACTTGCCATGCATCATTGTCGTATAACTGTTGGATGAGATGTATAATTATCGATGGCTCCCCGAAGTAGAGAAGTAGTTGCCAAATCACCTCTCGATCGACGCTGTATGCTGAAGCCCTTGTCAAAGTCGATGAAGTTGAGTGAGGTGGAGAGGTGACTGCCATTCTAAGCTTTGTTCAATGATGATCCGTAGAGTGGCGGTTTGATCAATACATGACTTGTTTCTCCTGAATCCAGCCTGCTCCGGTCGAAGTTTTTCACCCAGGTTGGCTTGTTTGATTCTCTCCAAGATGATGCGGCTCAGTGGTAATAATGGTAATAATAATAATATAATAATATTTTGCTTTATTCCAAAACAGTACTTATAATACAGAATGGAATTCTCAGCATTTGTCACAACACCTTGCATCTGATTTACTTAAAATTTAAATAAAATCAACAAATTAAAATAAAAGTAATCAGAGGAATTTGTCCACGTTTACAGTATAAAGTCAAAAATATTCGAAGCACGAATTGAGATTATTAAATATTATAATAATAATAGTAACAATAACAGTAAGTTTGTTTCAGAGAGTATTATCGATTCACTTTGGAAACTTTATCATGTTATAGATCACTGGATCTAATGTTCTTTTGATATAGTATAGTGAGGGGAAATACAAAAAGGTGATAAAAACACTTTGGATGAATCACATACAGCCTAAACTGTGTATACGAAAATCAATAGACTTAAATCTTCGCCTACCCTGGACTACATGTCCTATCTAAATGTGATTGGTCATTAGTATGTACTTTTGTGTTTTATTTAACTGAGCAATTTTCATGAACTTTATTTTATCATTGTTAACCATATTAGTTGCAAAGCGGTTGTAAAGAAACTACGAAATTTGTCTTCTTAATGCCTTATTCAGACAAAATCAACAGTTCTAACACAAATTATGTTCACACTTATGAAAAAAAATAAACAAAAACAAAAATTGAGAGGATTATAAATATAGGAGATACACTAACAATCAAGTTTGCCACTGTAAGGGTGGAAGAAATGGCTCATTTAGTAGTGAAAAGGAGGTTAGTTAGTTGTACTAATTTATTGTAATCGTAATATTAGTATTTCGAGATGACCGAATTACACGAATCCAACCAAAACACAGAGAGGGCAGAATTCAGGAATTTGTATTTAGCGGAATTATATTGCAATTCATATAAGAAACATATCAACAGTCAACAGTAAGTATTTAAACAATACAGAGATCGAAATTGTCAATCACCACATCCGCCACACGTCGAATATCTCCTTGCGTATTTATAACGATGTCTCGGTTTGCTTGCAAGTAGCTGCGACCTTCTAACTGATTCTGTGATACTATTTTCATCAGTGTTATCTGGACCTATTTCTGAATTATCTACAAAATCAGGATTATTAGCGGAATCAATAATATTATAATTGGAACGACCTACTTCATTTATTGTCACTTTGTCCAGGTGTCCGTTATGAACTGAGTGATCTTTGATGTCAAATATCTTCACCACTCGATTTCCCATTTTTTGTAGTATAATTCCAACAGAAGGTCTATAGTCATTACCTTTGTAATAATGTACATTAGAAGTCGTGGACATCAGATGCTTTTTGAGAATTCGAGATTTGAATAGTTTTGCAGGACTTTCACGGGTGCTTGTATGCTCTGAATTCGACAGACGCAGTCTATGCATATGCAACAATTCCTCCATTTTAATCAGTTGCTCTCCCATCTCATTCAGTTTTTTCCGTGTTTTCGACAGTTCGCACTGTAATTCAGCTACCTCATCTTTGAAAACAGTTGACACTTGAGTTACCGAACCTGTAGTGGAGGTTTTCATTGGATTAGCTTGAGTATTTTGAAAGGTTGAAAGACGCATTGACTCCATTTTACTAGACAGCTTGGGAGAATTATAAGAATGTTGAGCAACATAAGTATTCGAACTTCTGCAAACCGTCTTGATGTGTCCAACTTTACCACATTTATAACACTTAGCACCCCGAAAACGGCAAGTGCTTCGTAGATGTAACTTTCCACAGGATAAACACGGTTTAATGTTTTTGATCTCTCGCTGCATTCTATTACCTGTGGACGGCAGTTTGGATTGCTTCCCATGAACACTTGTATTTTCGACTTTAGAAAGCATAACATCAGACACTGACGTAGTGGGAGCAGAGTATTCATTATTGACATCTTCATATGTAATACATAAGGCTTTAGCAGTTTGAAAGGTACAAGAAGGAATCTGAATTAACTCTTTCTCTAACTTAGGACTATTGATTCCAGCAATTAGACGATCACGTAGTTGAGTATGCAGCTGATCTCCAAAATTACACTTTGAAGCTTGTATTTGGAGATGCAGAATAAAGTCTCTAATTCTCTGGTTGGGAGCACGAACCAGTTTATTGAATTGAGCCCTCTCTCTGGTCTCAAATGTAGTTACATGAAAGTGATTTGTCAGAAGTTCACGAATCTTGACATATGACAGAGAAATAGGTTGATCTGGAAACGATAGGGTCTTTACTAGGCTATACGCATCTAGCCCAATAGCAGTGATGAAATGTGCTGGTGTTTTGTCACCTTGAACATTCTTTGAAATGCACCACGCATCGAAGCATTCCAAATAATCAGCAATCTCCCGCGGAGTAGCATTTATAGGAAAATTTCCCAGGTTATTTAGTTCCATCGCGACGCCAATTTGTAGTAATTTATTGTAATCGTAATATTAGTATTTCGAGATGACCGAATTACACGAATCCAACCAAAACACAGAGAGGGCAGAATTCAGGAATTTGTATTTAGCGGAATTATATTGCAATTCATATAAGAAACATATCAACAGTCAACAGTAAGTATTTAAACAATACAGAGATCGAAATTGTCAATCACCACATCCGCCACACGTCGAATATCTCCTTGCGTATTTATAACGATGTCTCGGTTTGCTTGCAAGTAGCTGCGACCTTCTAACTGATTCTGTGATACTATTTTCATCAGTGTTATCTGGACCTATTTCTGAATTATCTACAAAATCAGGATTATTAGCGGAATCAATAATATTATAATTGGAACGACCTACTTCATTTATTGTCACTTTGTCCAGGTGTCCGTTATGAACTGAGTGATCTTTGATGTCAAATATCTTCACCACTCGATTTCCCATTTTTTGTAGTATAATTCCAACAGAAGGTCTATAGTCATTACCTTTGTAATAATGTACATTAGAAGTCGTGGACATCAGATGCTTTTTGAGAATTCGAGATTTGAATAGTTTTGCAGGACTTTCACGGGTGCTTGTATGCTCTGAATTCGACAGACGCAGTCTATGCATATGCAACAATTCCTCCATTTTAATCAGTTGCTCTCCCATCTCATTCAGTTTTTTCCGTGTTTTCGACAGTTCGCACTGTAATTCAGCTACCTCATCTTTGAAAACAGTTGACACTTGAGTTACCGAACCTGTAGTGGAGGTTTTCATTGGATTAGCTTGAGTATTTTGAAAGGTTGAAAGACGCATTGACTCCATTTTACTAGACAGCTTGGGAGAATTATAAGAATGTTGAGCAACATAAGTATTCGAACTTCTGCAAACCGTCTTGATGTGTCCAACTTTACCACATTTATAACACTTAGCACCCCGAAAACGGCAAGTGCTTCGTAGATGTAACTTTCCACAGGATAAACACGGTTTAATGTTTTTGATCTCTCGCTGCATTCTATTACCTGTGGACGGCAGTTTGGATTGCTTCCCATGAACACTTGTATTTTCGACTTTAGAAAGCATAACATCAGACACTGACGTAGTGGGAGCAGAGTATTCATTATTGACATCTTCATATGTAATACATAAGGCTTTAGCAGTTTGAAAGGTACAAGAAGGAATCTGAATTAACTCTTTCTCTAACTTAGGACTATTGATTCCAGCAATTAGACGATCACGTAGTTGAGTATGCAGCTGATCTCCAAAATTACACTTTGAAGCTTGTATTTGGAGATGCAGAATAAAGTCTCTAATTCTCTGGTTGGGAGCACGAACCAGTTTATTGAATTGAGCCCTCTCTCTGGTCTCAAATGTAGTTACATGAAAGTGATTTGTCAGAAGTTCACGAATCTTGACATATGACAGAGAAATAGGTTGATCTGGAAACGATAGGGTCTTTACTAGGCTATACGCATCTAGCCCAATAGCAGTGATGAAATGTGCTGGTGTTTTGTCACCTTGAACATTCTTTGAAATGCACCACGCATCGAAGCATTCCAAATAATCAGCAATCTCCCGCGGAGTAGCATTTATAGGAAAATTTCCCAGGTTATTTAGTTCCATCGCGACGCCAATTTGTAGTAATTTATTGTAATCGTAATATTAGTATTTCGAGATGACCGAATTACACGAATCCAACCAAAACACAGAGAGGGCAGAATTCAGGAATTTGTATTTAGCGGAATTATATTGCAATTCATATAAGAAACATATCAACAGTCAACAGTAAGTATTTAAACAATACAGAGATCGAAATTGTCAATCACCTCATTAGTTCATGCCTGACACTATTTTCATCACATAAAATATGTGCTAAATATGGTATAGTGGAATTTTTATACTTAGACGTACGTGCATAAAGTCTTTTGAAAAGACTTCTTGTTTTACCTGAAGAGACACAAGGTTGGAGCGGCGGGTAGAATGGGTGCTCAGAGTCCGACAAAATTCCTTTAGCAAATTTGTTGCATGACATCAGGTGCCTATCAGTGACGATTTCAACGATATGGCCCAATGGGATGCCACTCGCCCTACCTACAATCTTCAGAGTTCGACAAAGTATGACGTAGTCTTTTTTAAGCAATCCAGGAAAGAATAAGGGTAAGCAGTAAAGAAGAATAGGTAAAATACACGAGTTGCCAAATTGTAAGAGGAGGAGTTGGGTTATGTTTGAGTGCCTTAACTTCTTAATGTAAGAAATCAGACGAAATATTCTTTTAGAAGTCGCTAAGACATGGGAAGACCAAGATAGGTCAGAAGAAAGAATTAATCCAAGATACTTAACTTCAGAGTTGATTTCTATATCAGTATCATCAATTTTGCAAGGATCGTAGGAACCAGCGGCTTCATTTAACTTTCGTTTACGTCAGGAACTGAAATTAACAGTCTGACGCTTGGAAGGATTTAGTTTAAGACCGTTAGACGAAGACCATAGTTTCAAGTATTGGTGCTCACTAGCGACTGTCCCTATTCAGGCAGTTAACCTGGGGTTCTATTGGGAAGCAGTGACCAGTAGGGTACAGCAGTTCGAAGATGAGGCAGTAACTCATCGAAGAAGACATTGCGAAGTGGTCGCGCTATGTCCTTAATTGGCAGAAATTACAATTCAAGAACCATTGGATCGGGTCCCAGTGGCTCAATGGTCTACGAGCTCGCCTTGTAACCAGAAGGTCCTGGGTTCGAACCCCGGTGAGTGCGTACTGCTGAGGAGTCCCAAACTAGGACGAAACAGCTGTCCAGTACTCCCAGGTTCTCCAGTGGTTCTCTAACTGATGTCAGCTCATGATGAAATCCTCCATACAATCGAAGACCATATTGATGGCATTACGTGAAATCTATATAATGAATTTGTATCTGAGTTGGTGGTTTAGTGGTAAAATGCTCGCCAACCACATACGTGGTCTAAATTTGATTCTTAGTCAACACGCTCATTGACCTGGCTAGTGAGGTGAAGAGAAAAAGCTGTGTGTGAGGCCAGCAAGTCCACTGCGTAAAAGGAACATTACCTTTGCTGAAGCTTCAATTGACTTGAATCTTGATGTTTCAAATGGAACGCAAAGAAATAGGAAAAATCCGCTGTGGAAAAGCCAGATCAATAAAAGAAACATATATACTAAATAACCTGTCTAGATTCAATAAACAATGCTAGTAGAACATTTTAGCGGCTTATTACCATATATCATGAAATTATTCTCAGTTGACTTTTTTGAAATGATTTATTGTAGAGTATATAATATTAAAGTAAACTTTTTATTCTTGAGTTAATAATTCATAAAAGACTTTTTTATCAACTCTTCAGTACTCTATGCAGATTTTTAAGTCAAAGATACATTTTTAATGAAACGCCACAATTTAGGGTGAAATAAGCATCGAACCACAGATATGTGATCATACTTCAGATCACACAGGAGAATATAAAGATGTTATCTTCCACTGATACCACTTCCCAACTCATTTTCAAGCTAATATTAAGAAAAATGAGACTGAAGACCTCTATTTTTTTTTAAAGAAACAGTATTAAAATGAATATAAATAGATAAAATATTTTGAAGCATTTAGAAAAGAAAATTTATATCTGTGTAATTCTCAGCCATAGTGAACAGTTTTCTTTTTACAGTTATATGCATCGCAGCTTTCTAGATTAAAAAGAGGGAGGCAGAAATGGGAGAAAAGTGAAAGCAAAACAAATTTTAACTTCCATTTTCCTCACAGTTTCAACACAGTATATTCACAATGTTGATCAACAGCAAAATTAATTTCACCAAATATTGAGTAGTATGAATACAATTTCGAAACATAAACCGGTTCTTCTTTATGTTAATTTGATGAATCAGTTTATTAATACGAGTTTGACCACGGATTGATGTCAGTTAGAGAACAAGATAGGACACTCAAAAGATCCATTCACAGAAAACCGACATGGAATGGACAACTCATCAGCTTTCACAGTTGGGTGCCTATATATACAAAACGAAATCTGATCCGCTCACTGACTCACAGAATCCACAACATTTGCAGTCCGGAAACTATAGAAGAAGAGCTGAAGACCCTGAAAAGAATCCTTCTTGAAAACGGTTACCCGGAACGTTTCATCACAAAAGCTATGAAGCCGAAAACACAAAAACCATCCATGCTTACTGCTCCCAAGAAACTTCTCTATTTGAATCTACAATTCAACGGAGATTCTTCAGCAGAAATACTTAGAAACCGCCTGTGCCGTTCACTGAAGAAAACCTTCTTCGCAGCGGAACTCAGACTAACTTTCTCTACGAAACCAATGATTCGCACGAACGTGAAGGATAAGCTTCCACTGGGGGCCTCATCAATGTGCATCTACCAATTCACCTGCTCATGTGGAGCTAGGTATGTCGGCCGTACCCAGCGTTTGCTATCCAAACGAATCAGCGAACACTTACCTTCATGGTTTTATAAAGGAGAAAGAAGATCCCCCCGCCACAGCTCCATCCTAGAACACTTGATCGAATCCGGACACCAAGCAAACCCACAAAACAACTTCTCAGTTATCTACACAATACGTGGAAATCTTGCCAAAAGAGTACGAATTAAACTTCTTCAAACTGCAGAAGCAATGGCAATTCACATATTGAATCCTGAACTCTGCATACAAAAGAAGTTTGTTCAGTCACTAAATCTACAATGGTCCTGATCTATCTTAACACCAAATACGTAATTTTGTCTTACCTCTTTCTTCTTTGTTTGTCTATTTCTTAATTGCATTATTTTCTACCCCCACCCTCTATTAAATCTCTACGCTCATGACGACTGTTGCTAACTCGATTTTCGTTTATTTTTAAGTGAATTCTACTCAGCTTATTAACTTAACTCTCATTCATTTTCAAGTGAATTCTACTCAGATTATTAACTTGACTCTCATTCATTTTTTCATTGAACCCTACCAATTAGATTACGTCACCCAACCTACTTTTGTAACTTTATTTTAGTTTCTAACCGATTAACGCCTTCAAAATTACGTAATTTGTTTGTCAAAAACTAACAATTGCATTAACACATCTTTGGAAATATTCCTTTTGTTGCCAAGACAAATTACTATAAATTTGCGATTTGTACAGCTTGAGAATGATATCGCCGAAAAGAGTAACTCTTTGCTGAACACTTTTTCTTTTCTATGACTGAATGGGAATTTTCAAGTTAGAGAATCGTTGATAACTAGGGAGTGCTGGACAGCTAACTGCTTCATCCTAGTTTGGGAATCGTTAGCAGTACATACTCACTGCCAGGTTTCGAATCCAGGATCTTCCGATTACAAGGCAAGCTCGTATGTCGTTTAGCCACTGGGGCATAGATTAAATGCCCCATGAACTTCAACTCCTACCAATTCGTGATTTCGCGTGACCACCAGCCAATGTCATCAGTGAGAAATTTCTTCGTCAGAGGAAAATTTATTCACCAAAGGATTGAGTTTATTATTTTTCTCTTACATTAGATTAAAAGTTTTTTATTTATGTTTGATGTCATGCAAAATCGAAGACATACAAGCGAAAACCGACAAACTGGCTGAAGAAGCAGCAGGCGGAGACAGGACTCCAGGTGAACATAGACAAGACGGAGGTGATGAAAATAACCAACCAACAACAACACCAGCACCAACATCCAGCGCCAATCACCATCAACGGGGGGATTTGAAAGAGGTTACTTCATTCACTTATCTAGGGAGCATTGTCTCGGCTACAGACAGTCGGAATGGACGAGAATGTCAAGTCGAGAGGGAATCGAGAAGGCGAGAAACACATTCATCAACCTGAAACCAATCTGGAGATCTTCGTCACTCAGCCAGCATCAACAACAAAATTCGGTTGGATTTTCAATACAAACGTCAAGTCAGTCACTTCTTCTATACGGATCAGAAACTTGTCGGGTGTGTCACAGAGAATATTTCCAGCAGCATTTTGCAGACCTTTATCAACAAGAACTGTCTTCTCTCTATACTGAAGATCAGATGGCCAGGCCGTAAAGAATCCTCAACAAGAAACTATGGGCACTAACAAACAAAACAAGAACCAATCGCCAACCAATAATTAAATATGCAGGAGGAATTGGAGATGGATTTGACACTCGCTCGCTGAGGAGGCCGCTGGGTGACATCGCGCGTCAGGGAACAATATTAATACATATTCCACTGGCAATGGCAAATGCATACATTAACTCCTGTTGTCATTTTTTTCTAGAAAAGGTTAAGACTGTGTGATAGTCAATATGAATGATTATTAAATAAAATGTGATATAGTTATACAGTATATCCTATTCAGAAATAATGGAGAAGCTTTGTAACTCAGGGGGATGATTTTGAATTAAACCAAACATCTGAGTAGGTTATGTTGATGATACATTTGTAATAATTAAAAGAAATGATTTGCAATATACCCATAAATTAATGAACGACATATTTGAAGACATTAAAATCACAAGAGAAGAAGAATTAGACAAGAAAATTCCATCCTTAGATGTCTTAATCAAGAGAACTAGCACAGGAAATTTAGAAACATAAGTATATTGAAAATCAACTCACTCATTAAATCCTCAAACAAAATTACAATAACTCAATTACTCACAAAAGAAACTGTGTTCAGATATGGTTTAATAGAGTTCAAACACATTTTAGCACTCCAGTGTTGAAGAGAATTGAGCAAAAATACCTTCTAACCGTCTTTTAAAAAAATGGATAGCCTCACAATATCATCAAGAAGTGTTTAAAATTGAGTCATAACACCAATAACAAGTCGACATCGAAGCACACAAGAAAATTCATTCTACCAAGCATAAAAAATATCTGAAACAACAGCTAGAATATTAAGACCTTAAGAATAAGATATGGCAGAAAAGCCAGCCATTCGATATTGTGCAAACCAAAAGATCCAACAGGAAAATAAAATAAAAATAATGCCATTTACAAACAAATTTTGTGAAATGCAGTAAATATTACATCGGTCAGAGTGGATGTCCCCTTTGAACTCGAATCCATGAGAACGAATCGCCTGTAAAAGGCATGATAGATATTCTTTCATTATAACGCATGTAGGTAATTACGGACATCAGTTTGATTTGAATAATGTGGAAATCCTAAATAGAGGAACTACCCGGAATGCCAGGGAATTCCTAGAAGCCTGGTACTCAAGTGAATCAACAATTAACAAACCTATTAATATAGACTAAATGTACCAACTAATGAAAAGTAAATCACATGACAAGAAAGTTAAAACTCCAAGTCAATCAAAAAAATATGATCAACAGATACGTGAATCAACAACCAGTCACGGCAATGGTTGCAAGGAGACACAATTTTATTATTCATAGGCGATTCAAATAAGTTCATTCCAGATTGAAACGTGAGCTGAAGATGTTCCAGCTTAGAGAGCACAGCTAGTCCAAGATCCCATTTCCATTTTGCTGTTAGGTGACAAGGAATCAATGTAAGTAGCTCTAGGCAGGTCAAAATTTCTGTCGTTTGTGAATATCTTTAGAGATCTGTTAGAATACATATTACTTGTTTACCTATTCGAGTGGTATAGTCTTATAAGATGAATTAAATATCACTTAGATCTAAGTCATCTAGGGAATGAAATAAATTTAAAAGAAAACAGCCAGGCTTATGTCGAAAATTTCTAAATTTCATTTTTGATATCACTTGCGAGAACATTTTAGCGTTATACACCAAACTAAATATTTTTTCAATTGACAGAATCGATCCGTTTTTAAATATAAGCATATAAGTAAACTAAATAGTGTGATACATGAAAACTGCTTGGTTTAGTTGCGCGAAAACCAAAGTGCAACACCTGTATCCTGAATTTTTTTTCTGTGTTTTCTGTAGAAACTTTGCTCACCAGTATGAATTACAGATAGGCATTTGTCATTAATTGCGACCCTTTTTCAATCCAAGAGAAACTAATATAATCGTACAGGTATTATATTATTATTGCTCCTTTGGGTTCCCAGTGGAACATAGGGCTTCAACTCCACGTCTCCATTTGCCACTTCTGTCTTCTGCCATGCTTTTCACCTGCATCCATGTTAGTTCGTGCTCTTTTAACTCCTCTTCATACGCTCACCTCCATGTCACCTTTGGACGTCCGACACGCCGCTGCCCTTTCCGGTTCCACTCGAGGGCTTAACGCGCGATGTCACCCAGCGGTCTCCTCAGCGAGTGTCCGATCCATCTCCACTTTCTCCTGCATATCTGTTGGGCGATTGGTTTGTTCTTGCTTTGTTTGTTCCCATAGTTCCTTGTTGGTGATTGTTTCCAGCCATCTGATCTTCAGTAGAGAGCGATAGGCAGATAGGCATTTGTCATTAATTGCAACCCCTTTTCAATTCAAGAGAAACTAATATAATCGTACATGTATACTTACCAAATTTTCCAAATACTGTTGATTAACTTTTAACTAAAATGTAGGATAATCATTCAAATCGGAAGACTGTCGAGGAGAAGCATAGAATCCATAATAAAATATGTCACAGAACAGTAAGAAGAAAGTCAAACGATTGAAGCAAACAGATGGTTAGTTTCTTAGTTTCGGCATATACAAGCTTAGATTTAGATAAAGTACACTAATAAAAAATGCCTAAATTCCTCCTCACTTTGTTTAAATAAATATATCACATAATCACTGCAAAATTCGAAACATTCATTTATCAGTTCTCAGTACTATAGAATATTTGGTTTATCATCTAGAGAGTGAGAGTGAGAGAAAACTAGACACTTTCTCAAATGAAAGCTGGGCACTTATTGCTCTTCATTTCACTCTTTACAACAGTAATTAATAAATAATAATAACAGCTTTATTTCAAACAGTATCTGTGGTACATGTATGGAATTTTCAACGTGCATTACAATATATTGCATCTAATTACCTCACAAATTTTATAAGATTTTTAAAATCAAAAAACAACACCCCCAAAAAAAGATAAATAAAAAAATAAAAAAGGACAGTGTGCGTGTGCATTTTAAACAATGCGCCACAGGATATGGAATATAAAATTAGTGTGTAACAAAAGATGTGAACAACAATTTAATAGTAAAGAAGAAAGAAAACAAATACTAATGGGACTATTTGTTAGAGCGCCGCAATAAGTTGATCGTGTCATACCTAACGGATTTCTCATCACATGACAGCTGTTCCAGGTATGGTATTGTGGAGTTTTTGTACTTAGTAGTCCTAGCATATAGCCAGCCTCCTATAGCTGGTTCTAGTTCTACCAGATGAAATGCAAGGAGAGAGCTGCATATAGGGAGAATACTCGGGGTCTGACAATATGTATTCGCTAGTTTCTTACATGACATAATATGTCTATCCATAATAGTGTTAACCAGTTGGTTTAACGATATGCAACTTGCCGTACTAACGGCTTTTAGTGCCCTTCTCAGCAAAGCAAAGTCTTTCTTAAGTAGTTCAGGAAAGATTAATGGGGAGCATTGTATGAGTAATTTTCAAAAGCAAGCAGAACAGTTTGTGAAGTTGCATACTGTAATATCACTTCAAGCAGAAGAGCTCCTGTTTCGCACCTACAGAGTTGTTTTTTATTCCTATTATAGATGCAAAATTCGTTCACCTTACAGGATTGATAAAAGAGAATTAGATAATGTATTTATAACTGTATAAATTTCGTGGTATTCAATAGCTTTACACCTACTTTTAATTAGTTTAGATTTAGTTGAATATAAACACAGATTTTGTTTTACTTTTAAAAATTTTCGAACAGCTGTAAGATAGCAAAGTGTAAAAAAACTAGCTAAAATGCTTAGAAGAAATTAGGTCTATGTCCTCAGGAGCATACTAATAAAAAAAATGATGCCTTCTAGTAGAACGTTAGTAGAAAACCCTTAATATGTCTAAAACGCAGATTTTATTTGTAGTATGCTGTTGTTTTAAAGTTTTACAGTGTATATATAGTGTATTCTATATTACAGACATATATATACATATATAAATTTGCGTTAGTGACTACTTAAAAATAATTAAATAATAAGCAAAAATGACAAATTAAAGCTTTAGTACAAACCGTATTCTACAAAACTTATAAATATGTAATTAAAATGGTATTGCAGTAATAATTAAACGTTCAAGTGTCAGTGCGTTGAGATTTGATTGGTCCACGGTATCATTTTGCCTCGAATGGACATGAACTGAAGAGCAACTGAAAACCGTTGAGCACAGAATACTTGTTTTATTCTACTGATAATGCTGTGTTGCGAGATGACAGAAGACAAGCTGCACAAACCACTGGATTCCTAGTAGCTTAGTAGCTGAATTGTGATTGCATGTCTTGAGAAGTAGGAAATCTAGGGTCAGTTCCTTCTATGGTTATGGATGTGTATTGTTGGAGGGTTTAAAACTAGAATGTAGCATCTGTCCAGTGCTCCTTGGTTTTCAATATTTTTCTAACGTGCATAAAGCCGTCATCCGATTTGAAACGAATCGAAACCCTGGAAACTAACTCTTAAAAACACTAAATACTTTGTTAATGGTCAAAGTATGTTTCAATATTTTTTTTCTGACATGAAGGTACTCATGAGAACATGTTAGACGAGAAGAATAAAACAAAGTTTTATGCGTATCAGTTTATTAAGTAAAGCCCTCGTATAATACTCGTGAGACACTGAAATATAATTCGTGCTGTTAAAAATAGACTAAACAGATAAGGTGTTTACCATCCAATGATAAAACTGTTTAAAATGTATAGTATGTGAACTTTCTTACCGTAATCCATATTAATAACATGTTTTTATAGAATGTTTAATTCAAATAAAACACTAACAAAACACAATACATAATGGATTATCTGATCATTTCAGTCTTTTGATCTTTCGTACATTATCCTGCTAAACGAAGATTATGTGAAGTAAATGAGTATTTTATTCAACCTATTAGAGAAAAGCATTAGAAGTGTTCACATTATCTGCACGCTAGCCATGTTTAAAAACTAGTTTCTGGATTATATATAAAAGCTTAATTTTACCTTTTTGCGCAAAGATGGCCACTTGTATTCATACAAAGAGTTTTTGAAATGTACACAATTTTTACTTTATTTGAATTTTCATACTGATCGATAGACATTTGAGTTCTTGTTGATACAGCCTATCGCTTGTACAGTTTTTTACCATTTAATTGAATGTTAGATTTTCCTGTCGACTGATTGGCCCGAAGTGCTCGATCTCAAGTTGACATGTCGGCTTCTTGTGCACGCACATACTCTGAAACTATGGGCACCGGGTTTCGAGCCTCGGTGGGAACATCATCACTCACTGGGAATGCAGGTGCATCCAGATGATGAATCTCAAATAGGACGAAATGTGCATCCTGGATTCCACTGCTAGTCACCATCCACCAAATTAATTCTATTTTTTACCATATTTGTAACATTTCATCATGTGCTTCAATATGGTAAAATAGACTGAGATAAAAGTCATCCCTTTACAAATCCACATTGATGTGGGACTCCATTTTTGGTCAAACAAATCGAAAACCTTAATGAAGTATTTAAGAAAGTGATATTATTATAAGTGGTACGTATGTAAAGATAGATTCCATAATAATTTATACCAAGCGTTCAATAAATGCTTAGTTCTATTTGAAACTGAATTTCTAGAACAACCTGTATACATACATATAGACATATGCTGTTCAAAAGGATTGTAGAAGCCATCTTTAATTTATGATTTCTTCTGTTAAGATGTCTTAATTCTCCCCTATAAACAGACCAATCTGTAAAAGTATTTGGGAAAAAACCAACGAAATATAATTATGCAGCCAAATTTACTTTCTCACTGTAATAAAAATACTTCATTCGCCATACAGCTAAGCATAAACTCTAGTGGAAATAACGCTACTAATACTCATGAGACAATTTGCTTGTAAAGTTATGGCGCATAAGTGACAGATGTGTCAGGATTAATGCTACCAATTAATCGCTTATGATTATGAAGATATTTGGAGGTTTAAAAAAAATCCAAGTGGAAATGTGTTTTCGTTTTCACCTTAGAGATTATTGATAGAATACTTTATTATAAATCTTTCCATATTAAGAAAATTCTATGATGATATTTTTGTTACTTACGTGCACAGTCGCATGTGATTATTGAATATGTAATTTTCTCGCAGGGATTTATTGCTCTAAATAGTTTTCTTGCTATCTCAGTCAGTCTATTTTTAGTCAGAGGTATCAACGTCAATCGGTGGATTACATGGAGGATTTCATCATGAGCTGACATGAGTTAGAGAACCCCTGGAAAACCTAGGAGTACTGGAAGGCCGTTTCGTTCTAGTTTGGGACTCTTCGGCAGTACGCACGCACTGGGGTTCGGACCCAGGACCTTCTGGTTACAAAGCGAGGTTGGAGACCATTGAGCCACTGGGACCTGATCCAATGGTCCTTCAATTCTAGCTTCTGCCAATTCACGACACAGCGTGACCACTTCGCAATGTGGGTGCGTACCGATGAAGATTCCCAAGCTAGGACGAAACAGCTGTCCAGTACTCCCAGGTTTTCCAATGGTTCTCTAACTGGTGTCAGCTCATGATGAAATCCTCCATGCAATCAAACAAAATCCCTACAAAACCACTACTTGAAAATCGGCGGATTAGTTTTAATTTTGCATCATGATGTTGAAATTTTAGTATATTTCTTAAACAACATATACTTCTCTATAATTAAATTCTTCTGCTTTTTTACTGATCAGGCAGAACAAATAAGTTTTTGAAATTCAAAATTTATTATAATTAGCTTGTGACTTTGAAATACTATCCAGAGGTAGACTAAAACATTTGTTTTGGCAAATAATTATTCTGGTTCGACTAAAAAGGCGACATTGCGTGGTTTAACTTGTACACCAAGTCTTGTGATTTTCATGATAACATTCCTGTTAAATAGAATCCTGATTCATTCATTTATCATTTTTATATTACAGCTTGATTCCACACTGTATTTTTGGTACAAGTATGGAATTTTCAGCATGTGATATCGGTAGCCCAGATTTTGCAGGGCGACCATAGATAATGGGTGTGTGTCGGCAGAGGATCGAACCTCGGACCATGTACATGGTCGGCGAGAGTCCTAACCACTGGGCCACCGACGCACAGGGCCTTCACACTCACAGGCCAACAAGACATACCCTACGAAGATTTCATATACTTGACTGAAAACCATTCATTTTTCATGAGTACTCACAATATTACTTCTATGGCTCTCTTTGGAGTAGATAATATTGCAACAGCAGAAGGCAAGACAATGAAGCGAGAGGATATGTTCATTAAATCAAACCGCTATTCATAAAGATGCAGTTTATATTCTTTAATCAATCACTGAGTGTGTGATTTTGGTTTACATTAAACTATATGAAATAGAATGTTCAAATATATATAGCCTTCTGTGGCTAATGCAGCATAGAACTGTGGAAATAGTATTCAGACGTTAACACCAACAAATACAATGATTCTTACTGTGAGAATTCCTTTCGAACCAATGGCCTGAATCACACTACCGCAATATAACTTGCCTCTTCTTTTAATTATCTTATGTGTTGCACATTTATCACTGAAACAGATCATGTCAACCAAAGTAAATGAACTAACATACGCGAGGTAATTAATTTTTGTTATTCACAAAGGCACTTATCGGCAGTTTTGCTTGCAGTCGAAGATTTCTTATTGAACATTTTTAATTTAATATTTCCTGTCACAGGCATAATTTACAAGTGAATTATAACATCTTCAGAGTATCCTACTTCACTTCATCTCCTGTGAAGTTGTCGCACCATATTTCAGTCAACTTACTCCATTGCCAGATAAAATAAAAGTCGATATCAATTACGAATTGGAAGAAGTAACGTGATAACACTTATAATTCTGTCTAATTACGTATCCGAAGCAACGTTTTTGATCCGACTGTCGGAAGTATACAATCGCAAATATATATGGTTTTTTTGTATGCATGTGTACATTAAATTTGTCAAACGAAAATACAATTAGTAAGTTCAGATGGATTGGTTGTCGATATAAGAGGGTAGTAACAAAAGTGATGAGTTGTCACAAACGATTGTTCAAGAAGAGCTTCATAATAACCTGAATAGTTTGATGAAAGAGTTGTGCTCAGGGTGAACATGGAAACAAAATAATATATGGAATTACGCAAGGGTTTTAAGTAGTTAGAAAAATAACCATAAAAATAAGAAGTAAGTCAAATCAAGCAAACAAACAAAAGTTAAGTCAAACCAACGGCGTTATTACCCTGAGAGTAGAAGTGGTTGAATAACTTTCTTTTGTGGGCATATTTCTGGTTCTTCCCACTGAATGGCTAGGACTTCTGCGATGCAAACAAGACGGAAACGTTTTGTCTTTGGCAGGTTGTTCTTCACTTTGCAGATTACTTTGAAGGAGGTGTTTGTTGAGATGGAATGACCAGTGTTGACGAACATCTCGCCGTAGCTCAGCTTAGAAGACAACCCCTTATCATCAACTATCAACGACCTCCATCTCCAAGAAGAGATACATCGATGATACTTTCATTATTTGTGATGAGAATTGTGATTTTAAAAACTTACTTCAAGACTTCAATAACTCTCACCCAAATATCGACTTTACACTTGAGAGTGAATCCAACGGAATGTCCCACTTCCTCGACGTCCATCTGACAAGAAGCGCCAACAGCTCTCTGAAAAGGTCCATACACAAAAAGCCTACATGGAATGGACACTTCATCAGCTTTCAAAGCTTCTTACCACTAAGCAGAAAGAGGAACCTAATATACGCTCTTTCCTCGAGGATTCGGAAGATATGCAGCGAGGAAGTGGTTGAAGAAGATCTGCGTGATCTCCGAAAAACCCTGATGGAAAACGGTTTCCCACCCAGGTTCATAGACAAGAATCTCAAATTTAAGAAGACTTCCTTAGAAGTTCAATCCGTTCCAAAGAAAATACTTCTGCTTAACCTAGAATTCGAAGGTGATATTGAAGCAGAAATCCTCCGTAAACGTCTCTCTAAATCGCTGAGGAAAACATACTTCGCCACGAGCCTATGACTGACGTTTTTCTGCAAGAAACTGTTCAGCCAGAACGCGAAAGACAAGCTGTCGCATTGGGCCACCTCAACGTGCATATACCAGTTTACTTGCTCTTGTGGAGCTGAGTAAGTTGGCCGTACCATGCGCCGACTTGAAAAACGCGCTCGTGAACGCTACCCAGCCTGGTTGGTAAAAGGAGACCAAAAGCGTGTATACAGTTCAGTGACAGAACATCTGATAATTCAGGACATTCAGCGCCACTCGAAAAATCCTTCAAAGTAATATACAAGATTCAATCAAACCTATCAAAGGGAGTGAAATCAGGATATCTGGGTTTAGCTGAAGCGCTAGCTATCAAAAAGCTCAAACCCACGCTTTTTATCCTAAAGAAACACGTCCAACCCCTGTCCGTGCTATGGCCATCATAAACAGGTAATTTTTGAGTAATGACCATCCCATCGCCTTTATTATCTAAACTTCCTATTTATCCATGTCATTTTAAGTTTTTCTTAATCCCTGCTTACACTACTATATTTTCATACCCGAACTTCGTGCTTATTTTGTCATTTCACTATTTCTACATATTTAATCTCTGATTGCATAAACAATTATTCATCACATTAGTTGTTTTTTTTATCCAGACATCCTCTCTATTGTGTTATTTCTACATTTCTAACCCCTAATTGCACAATGTCAATCTTCTTAGTTATTATGATGCTACTTTTTGTGAGTTTTATCCGTTCCCCTGTTTATTATGGCATTCCAGTTCCTAATTGTAATTTTTGTTAATTTGCCCCTTAACCCGAAATTGTTCTGGAACTTTCCCATCTATTTGATATAAATACACGAATGTACAGCCTAGATGATGACTTCGTCGAAAAGAAAATTTTCTTCTCTGCAATTGTCTCCTTAATAACTCCTATGACTTCATGTGTACATTGAATATGTTTAATACTCCCTTCGATTACGTCTTTTTTAAATTTCTGGTTCTTGATGAATAAATTTGTGGTAAGAAATTGTAGACGCCTTACAAAATTAACTCGTTGAGATAAAAAAATCAAAGTCATACTAGGAAAGCTTCTGCAAGCAACCGTTAATTCCATTTTTAGTATTATGCTGTTTTAATTGAATGTATTTACATATTCATCTGAAAAAATTTAACAGTAAGTATTTTGAGTCGAAAATCTTGCCGAACTATATTCATATTCCTCTGTGATATCATGAAGTGTTTAGTTACACCTGAATGGCTGCAACATCGCATGCTTCTTTTCTTTCGCTTCTGTCTTTTAGTGGATCAAAGCAACCACAGACTTTCAGGATATTACATACTGATAATCTAATCCCAACTGTAAAGTCAAGTCTGGGATTGTTTAGTTTTTCAGAGATCAAAATTAAACTAGCATTAGGCACGCTTCAGTAATTAGTCATTAGGCAATATGTCCTCTACTATTACACCTTCACAAACTTTGGTTTTTAGTGTATGAAAGACAGATTTGTTGAGTATATTTCTATCTGCTTTGTTTTAAATGATTACCTTTATTCTCCAGTCTGCTAAAAGTATTAGTGTCTGTTTTTGTTCACAGAAATTTCACAAGTTTTGAATCGGTCCACTAGATTCAATGCTTAATTTACCACAGCATTCAATATTTTTTTTCAAATTCGGCCATTTTTGCACTTTTCAAATGGTTGTTCAAAATGATTAACAGATGTTTGCATCTTTTACGACAAAAATTGTCGCAGTGAATTGTTTGAAATTTCTCCCACATTTAATTTTGATTTATAAGAGTGATTATTTGATACCATAAATATACAAGCTGTCGTAAAATTAGCCAATAGGTCTAGCAGGAAAGTCTGTCTTTTCTTGGCTTCCAATGATTTGTGTATAAATTACTGGTAAATGTATCCACCCACTTCCATAGTACTGTGGAGAACATTTCAGTAATCACCTACAGTTAGACGCCGAATTCAATTTCCGTTTTAGGACTAATTCAGGAAGACATCATGATTAGAACAATTCTTTCATTTCCTTCCACAGTGTCATTTTCGTTGCGTATGACGGATACAGATTACTTCTGCTGAATTAGGTTGTATAAATTTACATAAACTTGTGATTTAGAAGGTATACATTTCTTCAGTTCATTTACTCAAAGATTACAAATATGCTTAGATTTTTTCTTACAGCAATTAAGCAGTTAAATTTCAGGGTGAAAATCAACGATCTATATTATTTGTTTTTAACTCACTTCCGATTTTATGTTGATTGATTGGAACGAAATGTTTGGATTTCTTAGTAAGGACACTTCGACAGAGGGATCTGATGGATGGTGACCAGCAGTGGTACCCCAGGATATACATTGCGTTCTCCATGGAACTTGTCAGTAAGATGTAACTGCATTCCCTAGTGAGTGATGGATTTCTTATGGAGATACTAAAGATGATTCCGGCCATAATATTATAGTACATCCACGTTTTCACGTTCTACTACGTGGTAACGTCGTACATGGTTAAAGGTGAACAATAATTTAATAAGAAGGACATGTAAAACTTGAAAAGACATATTGTTAACGAAATCAAAATTCGAAAAATTCGAAAACGAATGAAAAGTGTATAACCGCGTAAGAAATACATCTGTAACAAAGAAAAGCAATGTTCAATAATACAATGGCAGATATTCCAGAAGCATATGTAAAATTAGTTTCTGTAAGCTGATAACATGCGAACATAAATTAGTTTTATATGCGAGCAGTTAGTGTTAATATACGGATGCTACATTCTTACCGCGGCTTGAACTTAATGCACACCATTCCGTATGCCAAGCGTTGTCCTCTAGATACGATTCGGTCATTACAGCCACGACAGACACCATCATCCACTTGGATAAACAGATGCATACAGCTGACGAGTCACAATCCATCAATTCAACCATCTATATTATTAAGAAAAATATGAAGGGAAACTAAAAGCCACACATCTGTCTTCAGTCAGCACTTTGAGTTCAGAATGGAACATGAAGCTTCAAGCCTTGAAGTTTTATTAACGGTGGTGCTGCTTTTTTCAGCTAAGTGGAATTGCTAGCCTCATGCTTGAATTTCTCCCTTTTTTGAGATTACTACCAGCCAGTTAGCTGGGCGAGATTTATGATAGGGAATCGAACCCGTACACTGTATGTGGCTGGCAAGTGTTCTGGGACTCAACCAAAAATGCAAGCCATTCTTTAATTGTCATTAATTTGATTTAGTGAGTGAACACTTATCTGAGAATACATCCGAAGAAGACCTTGAACAAATATCAGCCCACTTTCCATTGGTATTTAGCTGCCACAATGTATGTATACACTGCTAACTGCAGGATAGAAATAATTGAAGTAGAACTCACTTGCTAAATTTCATAGCCTCAAGTTATTCACTAAATCCTCTTGTTTTTTATGAAGCTATTTAATATTATTCTATGTTTAGAAAATAAGAAGAAATTTCTGAATGCCTCATTACACAAATCACATCCTGTATGTATATCGTGAAATCTTAGTAAAGTATTTTGAAAACATAACATAGAATTAGTGGACAGTACAATTCTTTAAACTGCTGTTTCGTAAGAAACTGTTATTGTAGGGTAAAATGTCACTTCAAACTTTATTTGATCTACTACAGTGCTGAACAGATACAGCGTAAGCCTCCATTTTATATAGTATGATTATCTTTCAATTTCCTTAGGAATTTAATCTTTCCCACTTATATATTCCTCTCCATCTTCTGAAATTAAAGTACATGATTGTAGCTATGTACAAGATAAGACCATTTTTTGTAGAGAATGTATTTAAGTTGTGCAAAGCATTAATTAACGATGCTTTACCCACAGTTACTGAAAGTCGATAAAATTCCCCTTAATTCATTCGGTTTGTTAACTTATAATTGCCAAGTCCTCAAATATTATTTCTACATAGAAATTTTTTTAGCCCATAGTAGGGTAACGAATGTTGCATTATTTCTCAGTATTAGTTCATTTAAATGCCAGACACATTTCTAACTAAATGACTGTGTAGAGTGCTTACAGGTAATTTCACTACTGTGTACACTTCTCTGTTTTATATTTCTTAAACAGTGAGTCAAAGTTGAGAGTTCGGTTCTACACTTTACATAATATTCAGAAGTTGATTTTAAAGGAATTACGCTAACAGTAGTCTTAAAGACTGTCTGAGTAAAGAAACCTTGAAAATCCACATAAACTAACTGTTATAAATTGTTAAAACTTCAAAGCTGACGGTTCTACCTCATGATACATCTTACGCTTCCTTAGTTAATTTGAGCAACGAATATTAAATTAAAACTACCTTCGATTACTTAATGGCTTTATAGAGTTATATATCTTAAACCCTTGATGCTAGTTAAACTCAGAGCAGAGGTATTTAATCTACATAGGAACTGTTTGTTGTTTCAAAACACTGTAGTTTCAGTGAGTCCATGGAGGTAGAGTAAAATGACATAGGCCTAACCAAGAAGAAAAACAATACAAGAAGTGACGAAACGTCTGAAACTTTTGGTAAGTGCATATTTTCACTCTATCGAAAAACTACTCAGTCATTCACTTTAATCATTTAACCTGGATGATATATGATGAATGAGCTGCTCAAGGTTGCTCAAATCTCAAACTATATCTCAACCTTTGACGAACAGTGTTCATTGAAGAGTACCAAACTCTTTATTCACTGGATTTAATT
Organism: Trichobilharzia regenti; assembly: GCA_944472135.2. Taxonomy (NCBI): domain Eukaryota; kingdom Metazoa; phylum Platyhelminthes; class Trematoda; order Strigeidida; family Schistosomatidae; genus Trichobilharzia; species Trichobilharzia regenti. Next base: position 29,649,448 of record OX235263.1, read on the forward strand.
TTGACCAACATATTACATCTGGTATTTCAGACAGATAGGCACACGACGTAGTAAAACTAAATTCTATAAATGTAACTTCTAGAAGTAGGTTGGAAAATATTATAAAACTGTTAGGGAACTGGTTGAGCATTAGCATTACCATTACAAACACAAAGGTGATAAGTATATTTCTTTACGAAGTCACATGATTTCCCTTGTCAGATGTAAGAGGTAGAAGACCGCCCCAAAATGTTTGTTGACTATTATAGGATGTTGTGCAGAGTGAAATAGTATGATGCCTAAGAGCTCAATCGATCGTTTGAAGTTCTGTTTAACTTCAGTTTTTAAAGTTATAGTTGTGTACACATAGTTTAATTGTGAAATGTTCATTGTCTTACTAAACTTCATTGTCAGCATCAGCTCTAAACATTGTAAGCTTTTCAAATTCCCTATGAATGAAACAGCCAGCTATTGTAAGGGACTTGGTTGTGATTGGTTACCTTGTATAGCTTATCATTATTGTTCACTTGCATCCACTTTATTTGACCTGATATTGAATATTGTTTCTTTCATTATCCAATAAACATGATCTACGTTAGATTCACTTTACTGTTGGGCTTCTAGGAATCCCCTAGCATTCCAGTTTTTCCTTTGTCTGGAATTTCCTTTCATTTTTTTCCCACATCGATTAATTTCCTTAGTTATGTACTTGCAAAGATATGAACGAATGAATTTCATGTCATGATATCGGAACTGCCAAGTCGAGTTATTTATTTCCCTTTCAAGAACTCTTAATGTACGAGTTATTTAAAGAACACAACAGGAAACTAAAATTTTTGAACCGATCCTGTGATTATCCTGTAAAATCAGGGTTTCTAGAAAATAATTTAAAGCAAACGACATTGAAAGTACGATGTCGCTTGATTTCACAGCTTCTCACACTCCGAAATAGAATTATGAAATAAGACATAAATCTATAGACTGTATCATACTTGGTTATCGCACTTCTGTGTTTTAAGATAGTTCTTAACACTGATAACTAAACGGTACATAGTTTCCTTTGCTAGATTTTGTTTACCTACACACTGTTAAGTTTAATGAAATTTTGTTAAATTTCTGTGGATTCGAATTTTTTTTGGTTCAAAGATTTCATCATAAGCTGACATCACTTTTAGAACCCACCGGGGTTAGGGTCCCTACAATAACCAGTACTTGAAGATTCAACCGTCCGAATATACACAATTCCTTGTTGACTGAAAACGGATTCTTTTAGACCTTAGATATTAATCTAATTTAGAATTCACAGTACATCAGAACACAAGCGGTTATTTACTGTAAGAAATATTGACGAAATGTACTTTTTACAGTGTACATAAGTACAGGAATTACGAGTAATAACTTTAGTCTCAAAGTGGGAAACGCTTTTAATAAATTGATAGGAGTTATGGAGCTATTCTTCTCATAAAATAGGTAGTTGCACTTACTACGATTTTCAGTTAAAGATTTTCTTTATTAGACTTTGTATGAATTATAGCCTAAAAAGAAATTCGTGGAATGATCTGTTCCCAATGTGATGAGTTTTATATTTAATTCGGGTTTAAAATCAAAGTTTGGTCTTCTAGCTGCACTGAGGGACAAAGCTTCCTCACTCAGTCTAACAATGTAAACAGAAAATGAATACTAATAGTCTCCTTTGTAGGATGTTTCTGAAAAGAAGGGTTATTCAGGTAATTACATACTTTTATGGTAGCTTGTTATTTAGTACACCGGACAATTTCAAACCATCACTCTTAATAGATATTCAGTCATTAGAAGTTGTGAGCATCAAGTGTATTTCGATTTTTATAACTTTATGAGAGATCCGAAAGCCTTGGCAAATTTAGCAACATTGGTCCTTCTCAATGCTTTAGTGTGACCATTCATTCTGTTCATGTGAAATTCTCTCTCTCTTAGCCAATCTAACCACAATAAAATCTCATATTTAGGTATTAATAACTAACCTGCAGTTAATTTCTTGAAGAGAACTACCAAGAACAGGACAAAGTGGAGATGTACTGTTGAAGCTGTCAAGTGGAACCCTAAATGGAAGCGACAAGTGAGGCATCCGAAAGGGAGAAAGAGATGACAGCCTATAAAAGATCGTGGGGTATGCTATTGAGGACTGCGGCGAAGAGGATAAAGGGGAGAAGGCCTATGTTCCACTCAGAACCCAAGAGACTAATAATAATTAATCTCCTGAATTGCCATTGGGAAGTCATAACCAATATGATTAAACACTTTGGATATGGTGACATATAGTCAGCATTCATGAAAAATCCCAATTCGAACGTTGATAGACAGAAGACCAGTGTGATTCAGCGAAGAGTCTTTTTTCGGCGAATTCATTTTCATAGCTGTACAGTCGCAAATATATATGGTTGTTTTGTATGCATGTGTACATTAAATTTGTCAAAAATACAATTAGTAAGTTCAGATGGATTGGTTGTCGATATAAGAGCATAGTAACAAAAGTGATGAGTTGTCACAAACGATTGTTCAAGAAGAGCTTCATAATAACCTGAATAGTTTGATGAAAGAGTTGTGCTCAGGGTGAACATGGAAACAAAATAACATACGGAATTACAAACAAGGGTAAAGTCAAATCAAGCAAACAAACAAAAGTTAAGTCAAACCAACGGCGTTGTTACCCTGAGAGTAGAAGTGGTTGAATAATTTTCTTTCGTGTGCATAGTTCTGGTTCTTCCCACTGAATGGCTAGGACTTCTGCGATGCAAACAAGACGGAAACGTTTTGTCTTTGGCAGATTACTTTGAAGGAGGTGTTTGTTGAGATGGAATGACCAGTGTTGACGAGATGTTCGATTATTGCACACCTTATACGGCCCCTACATCCTTTCTGCAGCCACCCTGAATAGTATACTTTCATTCTTTTTGACCCGATGCGTGTTGAACGACCGATGTACCTGGCTCCACACCAACAGGTGAACTGATATATACACACAAAATTCATCAGGTGTGGGATCTTGCCCTTTGGGCTTCTGCGGATCAGCGGGCGACTAGAGAACACTACTCTCAATGTTGCCTCGAAGAAACTTCCTCTTAAAGAAGTGGAAATTCTCCTCCTAACGACATTATTGAGTAGGTCGCCTTTGAAGTCGAGGTTCATTTAAAGTATCTTTTTTGGCACGGATGGTGTCCCTTGCTTTTGGCTTTCCTTTTTAATGTTTTTGTCTATAAATATGGGTGGATAACCATCTTGTATGAAGATTTCCGTCAGGAGGTGTTAATCTTCCAGGGTATCAGAGCTGCAGATGTGTCTGACGCGAGTGGCAAGAGTTCTAATTAGGTTTCTTTTACGAATGATTGGTACCCAGCTGTAGAAGCTTGTCAGTTGGCCGTTCCATGTGGGTTTCCTATGGATGAACCTTCTTAAATTTTCGTCAACTCTCCTTGTAAGTTCAACATCAAGAAAAGGGATTTTAGATTAGTTTTCAGTTTCAGCAGTGAACTTTGTCAACAGTCACATTTCATTGGAGTTAAATCACGTGTCAAATTCAAAAATGTTTAAATCAGTACACAGTTACTGAATGGTTTGAATTCAGATCTGGATAATGGTTGTAGGTTCTTAAACTTAAACAGGAGAACAATGCAGTGCTACTAGGTTTTCAGTAGTTTCTCGACAGCACATGTGCAAATATGCGGTTCAAACGATAGAGAATTTCATAAAAATATTGTATCAAGGATCAAGACTTTGACATCGTCTTTTAGTTAATATGATGATTGCAAATGCACGAATGTGAGAATTAGTTCGTCAAAAATATCACTGTTCTAACAGCGACTGTCTTTTTGTCTTGGTAAAATCGTTTATAAATATTTCACTGCTTAAAGATTCACAGTGGACATTATTTATTGAAATTAGGCAGTAATAAACCTTAGAACTAGACGCTTTAACAATTTTCGACGAATGTAACCCTTATTTTTCGACTTAGTCCCAAACAGAAATAAGTAAATTAGAAATCTTACAGTGAAGTTTCATTTCCATGATACTTGTAAAATAACCGTTAGATATCCACAGTTACAGTGACTTCTACTCGCTTAAAGCGAATGACTCACAATTCTTAGGAGTCTTTTTATAAACCGTTAACTGCACGGAGTATCATCTGTCCTAATCGATAGTGTTATAAGATGTACTAATGAATGAAATTGAACACTGCACTTAAAGGCCAGTTTTTTTAATTAACCTGGCTTTAAGTCTAATTGCTTATCAAAAAAATTCTCAAATTCAGCTTCCTTCTTTCGGATTTAATTTGCATTCCAAGCGAAATATGGGAATTTAAGCTTGAGCTCTGAAATTTAAGTACAAGTGGATATTCCTAGCCTCGCCCCCAAATTTCACTCCTTATCACGCTTACAACCGGCTATGCGAGTTTTAGGAGTGCATCGACAGGGGATCAGACATGAACCACGTGAGATGTGGTTGGCAAGCATTCCGCTACTGAAATGCCGACGCACTCAGCTTCTTTCACACCGAATAATTATTTATTTATATCAAATTTTCTGTAATAATACAAATATTACAAAACGCCAATACTGTGATGAAAACACTATTTAGATAAAGCAATAAGAAGACGTTGTTTGTCTGAATTGTTTGATGTATTTGCTCAACTTATTTCGAACAATCTGATTCATCAGACACGGACTTGTCAGAGGAATATATACATGTGAAATTAATAAAGAGTGAAGAGGTGAGAAAATAGACCAATTAGGCCAAGTTAAAAGGACATATTGAAGGTCAAAGTAACAATGAAGACCACTGAACCAAATAGCAGAGGTAATGGTACATCTCCCCTGGCTGGTATCAAAACAACATTTACCAAGAAAGGTTTAATGTGAGGACGAATTGTTGCTTTGAACGCATAAAGGTGGCTTAAACTTTCTAATTGCTAGGGCTTCCACAAACTTTAGGATACGCCCCAAACACGTTTTATAGGTTTAGAAGATCTGTTAACGTCAATTTTATGTCCTGTCTCTATAATATGTTTCACAATAGAAGAACTAGGTCTCCTGTTCTCACAGTTAATAGGTTTTGAAGATTCCATTTTTTTCTGGAGCCACTATTAATTATTTTCCCTTCTAAGTGTCAATATTTTTAGTAATATTTGTCTTGATTAAAAATCTTATATTATTTTATGTATGGTTTAATCCCCATGAATGTTTCTTTTTTTGAAACCTACTCTAGGTTATGGACATATTGTGCCTAGAACAGATGTTGGACGTGCAATGACTGTAATCTACGCTCTATTCGGTATACCATTAGTTCTCTTGTGTTTAGCTAATCTTGGTGGTTTTCTAGCCCATACAGTACGTATTGTATATACAAATTCATGTCTTCGATATCATGAATATATTACTAAGAAAAGATCTTCCATACCAGATGCTCCATTAATAAAATATCTACGAAATAAGAAGTTATTTGATCCGGCTAAAAATAAATTACTCAGTCACATATTTCATAAACACGACTCAAATGATACTACATCACATGAAAAATCTGACAGCTCGACAACACCACCACAACCATTAACAACAACAACAACAACGACAGCAACATTAACTGGAGATTATTCCTTTCACAATAAATACATCTCAAAACAACCTTTTAATAAATTTCACAGTATTGATTATAATGCACTGCGCTTTGAAAGACGAGCTCATTCACTTTTACACACTTTAGCAAGTTCACAGTCGATAATTTCACCGTATATACAAAAAGAAAAAGAGAAAAGTGAAGAATTACAAGTACCAATATGGTTTACACTATTAGTGTTTTTCGTATATATGCTGGTCGGTGCAATTATTTTCTCTCAATGGGAAAGTTGGAGTGTATTACAGTCAGCGTATTTTGTTTTCATCACATTATCAACAATTGGTTTTGGTGATTTTGTTCCAGGCATACAAAATGATACATGGCATGAAAATTCAACAAAACCAGTATTTTGTTGTTTTTATTTATTATTTGGTCTCTCCATGGTTGTTATGTCATTCAATCTAATGCAAGAGGAGGTAAAGACTAGATTCAGACATTTTGCTTATAAAGTTGGATTGATAGAAGAACAAGAATGATCTACTGACCCTGTTGTTCTTCTTCTTCTTTTCTACAGATGTCTTTATCATTTAAAAAAATAAAAGAAATATCTCCTCTTGTTGTATGCTGGTTGTTGTCTGCTCATGTAATAATGTTTGCATATTTTGGTGTCTTTGCGTTGTATTCAGATAACTTTGTCTTGTGATATGTTGTCCTGTCATCATCCTGTCTCCTATTTTGTCTTCTACATTTTATTCCACTGTTGCATGATGGACGTGTTCGCCTTCTTAGAGAAATTATATTTTAAAACCACAGCTGATTATAAATAGTAGAAGAAAAGGCTTAGTAGAGAGAGAGAGAGAGACTGATGAATTGAATGCTAATTTATTATGGTGTTATACCTAATCGATGTTCAATTTATTGTGTAAATGCCAACATTAGCACTATGACACTACTGTCTTTACTCTTAACTATTGAAATATTGTATTGCTATTAGTGTTTATAAAAATGTGTCTCATATTATATTTTTATTGATACAACAGTGTCTTGACTGTCGAATGATAAATGAATAATAAAAAGGAGTGTGTAAGCGTAAAAGAATTTTAGTCCTTTGATTACTTTAAGATGAAAAGGAAATGAGATTTCTGTAAAAGATTTTCTCTAATGGCTTTTAGAATAATCTGAAACAGGTGAAATTATGCCTTTCTATTAACTCACGCAGCAACAATCCATCACAAATAATTCATATAAAATGAGCACAAGCATTGCGGGAATTAGACAGAGTGTAAATCCAGGGTATATGTCGTATCTCTTGAAAACTAATTTAGCTTATTAGCAGAATTCTATTAGTCTCCTGTATTCAGCTTACACAAGCTTTATGTTTTACTGAAAAGTTTTGATGGAGATAAAACACTGCAGAACGAAGTAATTTATCATGCATTATACAAGTTAATAAGGGTCGGTGGCACAGCGATTAAGACGCTAGCCAACCATGCATATGGTCCGGGGTTCGATCCCCGGCCACTGGACGCACTCCTTTACCTCACTAAGCCAGAAATAATGCTGGTAAAGAGGAAAGGTTGGGCATGAGGCTAGCAACCACATTCTGTAAAAATAAATACTGCTACAGAAACTTCAAGTCACTGGACTGAAGCCCTATTTTCCACTGGGAACGTGAAGGAAAAAAATACAAGTTAGTACGTGCGAGATGTCTCTAAGGAAGATTAAGAAAAGGTAAAATGTTATTCACTTATCCCCTCAAACGTAAATTTCACTTTTATTTGAAATTCGTTAGCTACATTTATATATATAATAATATTCCATGAAATAATGTTTTTATATCATGACCTGAAAATAAAATCCATTGGCTTCTATACCATATGATTATCCGAAATGCTACTAGGTTACAAGTACCACATACTGTGTAGTGTGTAACCAGCGTCCAGTGGTGTTCTAAGCATTCAAAGGTGAGTGTATAAGCTAATAGACATTTTTCAACAAAGCAGATATTTTTAAACAGAAAGGAAATGTTTTATTAAGGGTTTGAAAGCTCCAATAAAGGTTAAGGATAAAGTGTGCTTGAAATGACAAGAAAATATTATGGAGTTACAGTAAGCTAATAAATATCAAGAAAACGACTTCACTGGAATGCAGTTCGAATCACAGTTGGATAACTAGTAGAAAATATATCTGATAGACAGAAAACATTCATTATCTACTTAATTATGACTTAAGAGTTTGATTAAAAAACTTGGAGGATCTGGACTTCGCCGACCGATGATATATGTCTGATTTCCCACAATCTGGAAGGTATGCGAGTGAAAATTTGCGACAATTTGGCAGAAGAATCATCCAGAGAAGATTATACTTCAGGTGAACATAGAGAAAACAGAGGTGATGAAGATTTCTGACCAACACCAACAGCAGCTATAACAACAACAACAGACGACAATCAGCATAAATGCGAGGAACCTGAAACAAACAACCTCCTCTAACTACCTGGGAAGCATCGTTTCAACTACAGGCGGAACCGACGAGGATATCAAAGCAAGAATCGGAAAAGCAAGACAAGCTTTCATTTATTTTATTTTTTTATTTTAGATTACAGCTTGATTCCACACCGTATTTTTGGTACAAGTATGGTCGGTAGCCCGAATTTCGCAGGCCGACCATAGATATCAGGTGTGCGTCAGCAGGAGATCGAACCTCAGAACATGAGCATGGTCGACGAGAGTCCTAACCACTGTGCCAACGACTCAAGTGTTTGTGGAGGTTAACAGCACCCAGCATGAAAAATAACATCCGGATTTTCAACTCCAATGTGAAGTCAGTCAGTGCTGCTATAGGGATCAGAGACTTCACTAGCGCATCATAAAGAGCATCTCAAACAAACTTCAGACCTTCATTAACAGTTGTCTTCGCTCAATACTTCGCTCAAGATCAGATGGCCAGCCAGAAAAGATCAGGAACAGGGACCTCTGGCTATGAGCGAACCAAACAATCAGGAACCGATTGTGAAACAAATCGGCAGGAAGAAATGGAGATGGATTGGCTGGTCATACGCTGAGGAAACCATCAAGTGAGTGACATCACTAGACAAGCCATCGCTCGAGTGGAACCCGTCGGAAAGAGAAGCGGGCGGCGATTTGGTCGTCAGTGGAAGGGTGGGGTGACTTGGAGGAGGTGATGTGAAGAGGAGATGAGAGTTTAGAGGTTGACGGATATCTTGTTCAGCAACTTCTAACTAATTTATTCTCGCGTACCAGAGACAAAGCAAAAGCCAATATTTGATCGCCCAAACTACGTGATATATTTCGGGACCAAAACAAGCCGTCAGACGAACGCTTAGCTGGCTAGTGATCGTGCACGTGACACGACGGGGTACCAAATGGCGAGGATGCTTGACCGGAAGCCTTCAGCTAAACAAGTCGACTTAAACAGTGGTGGTCAGCATCCAATGAGTGATTGCTGTGGTCAATAATTTTGGGGAATTATTTACCGCTACAGCTCACTCCCCCCTAGTGGGGTCGTGAGGACCCTAAGACAGAACCAGCCGGAAGTAAAAAAACTCGATGGTTCCCTTTCGGGTGAAAAAAATCTTCCGAGCGGCTTGGTGGCATGCCTACTGGTTTGTCTGCCTATGCTAATAGGGTGTTTGTACATAGCTTCCTTGTTGTTGTTCGTTGGATCCCGTGCTTCGTTTGTTTCCTGTCCAGTGCCCGTCGCACCTGGAAAAGAAAACAAGAACGCTAAGAACCATGTCGAGGAAAATGTACCAAATCAGCTTTTTTTGGTTAAAAAAATGATGTGCATTTACTATACAGTAAAATAATGCTAAGTTCAGAACATCGAAAAAAAATACATCTAATTAAAATTTTTGTGTATGTTACATGAACTGTTGAAAAAAAATTTTAGTTGTGTTTAGTGGTACTGTATATAAAAAATTGATACGTCAAAAAAATAGTTAGTACCACAAACGGATGAGTTGCGTGAATCACACGACTTCGTTAAGTCAAATAAGTGTGCAGATATTCTGGGAACCTTACGGTGCGTCCAGAACGGGTTTTCTTAGGAGGCTCGATAGAAGGTTCGGTAGCTGTCGCTGTGCTAGTGACTTCATCGATGTCTAAACGATCTTCTGTTACTTGTGGATTTTGGGGTACGTTGAGCTCTATGCTAATAGGATTACCCTCCAAGTAAGCCGGTTTCAGACGGTCAATGCTGACGGTGTCCTCGCGGCCGTTTTTGTCCAAGACAAAGAATTTATCAGAACGTTTAATTACCTTATAAGGTCCGTCGTATGGGGGTTCCAGGGGTCTGCGCACAGAGTCGCGACGAACAAATACATGTGAAGAAGTTTTCAAACACGGATGAACGAAAACATCAATGGACTGTGGACGAAGGGGAGCAGGTTTAACTGAACGCATTGCGTTTGTAAGCCTGCTGACGTATGAAGCGTGATCTACCACTGGTGGGAAGCTCGAGGGAGAAACAAATTCACCAGGCAGTCGCAGTGTCGTGCCATATACTAGCTCGGCGCTAGTACAACCAGCATCGGTTTTCAAGGCGTTTCGTATCCCTAGGAGAACTAACGGAGGGATTCAGTCCAATGGGTGGTGTTTGCGGCTGACAGACCAGCTTTCAGCTGTCTGTGTAGACGTTCTACCATACCATTAGCTTGAGGATGGTAGGCTGTTGTTCGAAATCGCATGCAACCTAATATTTTAGTCAGGGCGAAGAATAAGCCACTTTCGAATTGCCGCCCGCGATCAGTTGTTATGGAAGATGGGCATCCAAAGTTAGCGATCCATCTTTCTACGAAGACGCGTGCGACTGTTTCAGCAGATACGTCCTTGATGGGTACTGCTTCCGGCCATCGTGTGAATCGATCGATGCAAGTTAAAATATAGGTATATCCATGGATTCAGGAAGGGGTCCAACCAAATCTATATGGACGTGTTCGAAACGAGCGTCAGGGAGAAGAAAGGTGCCAAGTGGGCTTTTGGTGTGTCTTATCACCTTGCACTTTTGACAAGCTAAGCACGTGTGCCCATTCCCTTACTTCTTTATTAATGCCAGGCCAACAAACCGACTAGTTACGAGCTTGACAGTAGTTCGAATACCTGGGTGAGATAAGCCATGCAACGTATTGAAGACGTTACGGCGATAACTTTTAGGCACGATGGGGCGAGGAGTACTCGTGGAAATGTGCATAGAATAGTATCTCTTCCCATACCTAAGGGTTTCTCAGCTAATTGTAGAGTTGTTTTCGACAACTCATGTTGAAGCTCGGTTCTTCTTTTTGAAGACGAGCCAGTTTTACAAGGTCTATGCCGTCGATTTGGGTGAGGGAACAAACGCGCGACAAGGCATCTGCCACAGTGTTGTTTACTCCGGATACATGGCGAATATCTGATGTAAACTGTGAGACGTAATCCAGTTGTCGTGATTCCCTGGGTGAATACTTATCTGAAGGTGAGTTCAGAGAGTACGTCAGAGGTTTGTGATCAGTAAAAATTATGAATTCACGACCCTCTACCGAATGTCTAAAATGTCGTATAGCACAGTACATAGCCAGAAGTTCTCTGCCGAATGTGCTGTACTTCGTTTCAGCTAATTGAAGGCGCTCGAGAAAAAGGCGAGTGGTTGCCACTCTTTGTCAACTAGCTGTTGTAGAACTGCGCCGATTGCAGTGTTTGATGCATCAACCGAGATACTTAACGGTGCCGTTGGATCCTGATACATCAGAAGTGTGGCATTCGCAATAGCTTTTTTAATCTGGGTAAAAGCATTTCGAGCAGACGCGTCAAGTTCTATGGACTTGTTATTCCCTCGAAGGAGGTCTGTCAATGGCTGAATCAAAGAGGCACAGTTGGGAATAAAGCGTCGATAATAACTTACTAAGCCGTTAAAAGTGCGGAGACTTTTCACTGTCTGTGGCTCTGGAAAGTTCAGTATAGCCTCGACCTTAGTAGCCAGTGGGCGAATGCCCTTGCAGTCAATAGTGTGACCCAGAAGTCGAGTGAGTCAACACCGATTTGACACTTTTGAATATTAATGGTAACACCATGTTGGCGTAACCTTCAAATGCCAAGTCCAAGTGCCTAAGGTGAGTTTCCTTGTCTGGACTGGCAATGAGGCAGTCGTCTAAGTATGCGTATACAAAGTCGAGACCGCGAAATACTTCGTCAATGAAGCGTTGGAATGTTTGGGCTGCATTCCGAAGACCGAATGGCATACGTAGAAATTCAAAAAGTCCGAAAGGCGTAATGATAGCCGTTTTCGGGATGTCTTCTGTTGCCATCGGGATTTGGTTATACGCTTTAACCAAGTCGATTTTGGAGAATATAGTCGCGCCGATAAGGTTGCCGTCAAGTCGTGTATATGAGGCAACGGGTAGCAATCAGGGGTTGTTTTGGCATTCACTCGCCGGTAATCACCGGTGGGTCGCCAATCATTGCTATCCTTTTTCGGAACCATATGAAGTGGGGATGCCCATGGGCTATTCGAAGGTCGAATGATGCCAAGGGTAAGCATATGGTCAAATTCATTCCTGGCGATTCTCAGTTTGTCAGGAGCTAATCGTCGTGCTTTAGATGTCACAGGTTGTCCTGTGGTAATGATGTGGTGCATAACATTGCTGGTTATGCACGGTAGGTCGTTCGACGGGCAATTAAGTTCCGGATACTTGTCAACATAGGTTGAAAAGTTGGATCAAGGATTGCCTTTATCTTAACGGGTGACAAACTAGGGCCTATGTAGCTGATGCCTTTGATAGACAGACTAGTAGTATTGTCAATCAGTCGTTTTCGGCGGACGTCTACGAGTAAATCATGATGATTAAGTAGGTCCGTGCCAATGATGGGCATTGTAACGTCAGCGAGAAGGAAAATCCACGAATAGGTTTGCGTAAACCTACGTTCAGATAGACGTATTTCCTACCAAAGGTTGCGATTGGTTTTCCATTTGCAGCCTGTAAGTTGAAGGTAGGTTCCTTCTGTCGATCTGCTGCTGTAGCAGGAAGGACGCTGACTTCGGCGCCTGTGTCGACTAAGTATCGAGTCTGGCTTATCACATCATGGATGTAAAGTAGGCGGCTAGTGCCACCGGCGACGGTTGCCGCTAACGCGTGCCGGCGGGATAGTTTCCCACAGACTTTGAGACATTTCCGAAGTTACAAGGCTTACGACAACGCTTCAATAATTTTGGGGAATTATTTACCGCTTCAAGGGCATATGGACAGACTTGGAGCAGGTTGGGATAGCTGACAGAAAACCGAAGGCAATGGAGACCCGCGGCTGAAGCCCTATGTTCCTCTAGGAATTAAAGGATATAATAATAATAAGAGTTTGATTTGCCCACAATCCTGAGTTGGAATAAATTGAGCATCGTCAGATTCCAGCAAAATCAAGCTATTATCTAAGCAATAGTTGGAATAGTTTACGTGATTTCAGACATTCCAGGGTGACTGTACAATAAATATAACAAATAGCAACAAGAGTATTGGTTACGCAATACACGTTCTAGAGGAGTTAATTAGTTTCTATTTTTTCAATGAAACGTTACCTACAGAAGAGGAAATTTATGATAGTTATAAATCTAAACAATAGTGCATGCTAAGAATTGCTAAGATAAGGAGGAAATAATTCATCTTAACAAAAGTCAATCCATTAACTGTTAGGGACTTGCGTGAGAACCTATTCATATGCATAAAAAAGACTAGTGATTACCACTTATTCGCATAATAATTATAAGCAAAAGTTAGATAATCAAATCAAGAACTGACAGTGAGTTTTTCTAACCGTACAGAGAGTTACTGATAAGTTATTTACATTTCATTATTTCTACTTTCTCTATAACTCATAGTTTCTTGAAACTTCAACTGTCGACATTCTGATATCCATCGTTGTAGGAAATGCCTTAGATATTATAATCAGTTCTAACACGAAGAGATACTCTTATTGATGCCAGACTTATTGTCATCTCACTTGGCAAGCTGAAAGCATTCATCCAAATACTATCTGATTCTATAAGAATATGTGACATGAAGCTTTTTATGGCCTAATTTAATTTCTCTGTTTCTAGGAAATCCTGACAGTTATGTCTCAACAACTGCATTCTCTTTCACTATTAGATGGCTTGAAACAATCTGCAGGATGCCTTGAACCTAGGCCCATGTTTATTAACACTTGTGCGCAAGGCATATCTGCAATCTCGCGGCAACTCAAATGCCTTCTGAGATTGGAACTTGTATCACCACTGCTGAAGTCAGAGACGTTACCACTGAGTTCTTCGTACTGTCGATGAGCCCCTTGTTCGACTTTATTGGATAATTTGGTTGGACACTAGCTAGTAAATCTATATAGTTAAATTATGTACACCTTATCCTCAACGTACCATTTGCACATATCTTCATGTTGTGGTACTTCTGGACTTCGTATTGTGTTTCTTTGACGTATCGCATATATCTCCCCGACAGCGTATCATTTGCCTTCTCTGAAATCAAATGTATCTCCCCGCTATTTGATGTTTGATGCCGATGAACGTCTTTCTGCATACTACTGACAAATATTATCTGAGGCACTTGCCACACTAGTCCCCCCCATCAAATAGTTTCGAACGGAGCCGTTCCAACCTTCTTGGTTCTACCCCTTCCTGTTGTACTTTGCTCCCGGCTTCCTCATCCCACTGAATCCATTTCTGCATTTGGCTAATGTAAACCTGTTTCTGTTTATTGCATCTTTTGAGGGTATAAACGGCACTACGTCTGTCGATGACACCATGCGTAAATCTGTCCTACATCTAACCGCGTCTTTTCTTTCTCTATACTTTAATTGAGTGCCGACCTCAAAGGTTCGGTATCGCATACTCTCCCTCTCTTCTCATTTAATGGTTTCTTTCTTCTGTTTGAGCTTCATATTCCTGACGGCATCTTTTCTTCTAATTCGCAGCCTCATCATATTCCATTCCTAATGGAGGGGTCAGGTTGTGTTGTGTATTGGAAATCGTGGTTTCCTCCCATACATCAACTGGAATAGTGACTTCTTTGTTGTTTCCTGGGCGGACGCACGATGTGCTAGTAGAATCAGTGGGAGATCTGTCTCCCAGTTACCTCTCTTCTAGGCCAACCACTCCTTCAGTGTACGGTTATTTCTCTCTGTTAGACCATTCGTTTGGGAATGATATGGTTTTGTTCTGATTTTCTTGATACCCAACTGTTGCAAACGGGAAGTGAATTCTTCGCTTTCAAAACAAGGACCCTGATCTGTTGATATCGTCTTTGGTACACCATGGTCTGCAACCACGTGTCGAACTGCTGCGTCAACCACGGTTCTCGAGCGTTGATCAAGGATGACGACGGCGTCCACCCATCATGTATCGTTTTCCATCATCAACAAGACGTACCACTTGCTACTGGATGTCTGAGGAAACGCACCCATCACACCTACGAACCATAAGTTACCTACTGCCGTAACTGTAACTAACTGCAGAAGTGGTTGTATGCACCGATCGCCTTTCATCAACTAGCACTGCGAACATCCAAATACATATTTTGCCACATCTCTCATACCTGGCCAGTATATGCCTTATCTCGAGATGTCGGTTGTTCTGATCACTCCTGTATGTGCTAGCTGGTGATATTTATCTATCATCTTATGGTGTAGAGACTGAGGTGTTACTGTCAACCAAATTCCACCGCTCTCTCGACAAGTCAGAGTTTCATTCAGGAGTTCACTCGTAAACGATCTTTCTATCTGAGTAGAGAATAATCTTTACATAAAAGATATTTTCCCGTTATTTTTCAGTTGCAGTTAACACAAATTACATTGGATATCTTGATAGACAAAGGTACTTTTCATTTTATGCCTAACGAGTTCTCGTCTAAATCGTGTTTCACTAAAATATGCCGAATACAAAAAAGATTCTAAGGAATATCTTTCATTTGCACAATATTCTTAATCTTACGTACTGCTTACATTCACATGATCTTATTTAAATATTCATTTGTAATTATTTTCTGTCATAAAAAATGAACAATAAACATTTCGACCTATTACAGTTGCTTTTGTCTATAAATGAATCTAGATAGAATCCTGTTTAAGTTATACATTTCTACCTCCTAGAAGTCATATTGATCATTGTGCGCACATTTCAAAAACACAGTGCAACCATACTTGAAGTTACTGACTTATGGAACTGCATTGTTTACAATCTCTAAATCAAAAATAAAAGATTCAAGGATTCATTTTAATGTAGGAAAAACTCACGAACCTTGATGCATGTGACCACATGTGATATAATGCAGTATTCTGAGAAAAAAGTTCATTGTTTTGGAAAAGACAGGAATTCAAGTCCAACTAAAAAGTTTAAGAGCAAGATTTATTAAAATGAAGTCAGTGTTATTAAGAAGCTGTTGTTTGTGGTGGTTTTTGCGTCGACAATATATTAACAATCCTGTAATGAGCATTTTCTGTATAATTCCCAACCCATTTACACTTTTGCTGGGTTTTGTATTAGTTTCAGTGTGATAAAAACTAATGGAAGTTTGCTATGGCTTCAGCATTCTTATGTGGTAAGAAGCGCGTGAAATCGATGTTGGAAGTTATTCTCACTCCAGCCAAGATGACAAAAATTCAACAGAATACCAGTTCATGCTACGAGATGTTAAGGCGTCCAGAAAATGTTTAAGTAGAGAAATACTGAAGAAAACACGTTTTCAGTAACTGCACACCTTGCACTTACACATAGTTGTCTGCCTAAACCACTGGACTATCTAAATTACCACCCTACTTGCTGCATTTACTTTTATGTGTTTCTTGTTGTTTTAATATTCCAATTATGCCGTTAATTTGCGATATGCACTCACCCAAATTTTGAAATGGCCTCCAACCTACCGCTCTGTACATCAAGAAGAAAACGAAGGTAAAATGTCGCAGTGTTGAGTCATATTTTAAATAGAATGATGTTGCATCATGTGATATACTGTTGGTGAGTATCTGCTCTAATATCCTATACGGGGAGTAAGTATTCTGCAACAATTTCCAGAATAATGAAAATGTTATTACTATACGAACAGCGAATAGACGCACCGACAACAATTTACATTCACACGTACATTTAGAAATTGTCTGAATAAGCGCAGTAGTATTCGAACCCAGCAACTAAGATTCAAATGTCACAAGCTATGAACCAGAGCTTCATATTTGCCATATTTTTTTATTTCCTTCACGTTCCCAGTGGAACATAGGACTTCAGGCTAATGAATTGAAGATTCTGTAGCAGTCTTCAATTTTTACAGGATAGGGTTGCTAGCCTCATGACCAACCTTTCCTCTTTACCAGCATTATTTCTGGTTTAGCAAGGTAAAGGAGTGCGTCCAGTGGCCGGGGATCGAACCCGGGACCATGTGCATGGTTGGCTAGCATCTTAACCGCTGCGCCGCTGGCGCACATATCTGCCATATGGTAGATAATTAATAGCGTAGAAAATAATCATTGTTAGAAGCGAAAACTAATTTGTATAAATTTTGAAGAGCGAGTTATATTTCCACTGCATAAGCTCCAGTTAAAACAATACGTAAAAATATTCCAAACATAATACATAAAACAATATTATCATTTCATACTGATAATTTATGGAAATTATGTGAATAAGCTACGTAATAATGAAATGAAAAGGTTTTGTGCTAAGCTTTGGAACACTGAATGATTCATGACATCATCAATGGATTCAATGAGTTTATCACTCCCCTAATTCAAAACCAACTCATGTGATCCGGTCATCTATCATAAATTTGTTGTGGATGTATTAGGTTTGATTTCACTGATGTGATAGTGTAGAGTATATATATATATATGTGTCTATAATAAGTAAAGCCTTTGAAGTGAAGACAAGGCTGCCTATTATCATGTGAAAGATCGTCAGATGTGGGAAGAGAAGAATTCATTGGGCCGACAGGAAGAATGTAGAAGATCTAGACTTCGTGGACGATTTATGTATAATGTCACACGAACTCGAAGATCTACACGAGAAAACTAAAAAGTCGGCAGAAGAAGCAGCCAAGACAGGACTTCAAGGCAGAGGTGATGAAGATATCTAACTAACAGAAACAAGCATCAGTCACTGTCAACGGGATAAATTAAAGGATATCACTTCATTCATTCATTTGACATTAGTATCACCGTTTCAAATAAAGACAGCATCAATAAAGGCGTTAAAACTGCCCAGGATCGGAAGAGCAAGACACGTGTTCACCACTTTGAAATCATTGTGAAAATCCACTGTTATCAACATATTGAACAAGATTATGATTTTATGTACTAGTGTTAAGTCAGTCTGCATTTGCTTATGGTTAAGAGACTTGGCCTGCGATGCAATAAGTATTTCCTACTGATCCCCACAGATGAAAGTCATCAAACCTTCTTCAGCCTTCCCTGGATGAATAATGAAGGTCAGACTGCCATAAATGATAAGTAGCAAGGAACTCTGGTAGGAAGAGAACCTACAAAGAACTTATCGCCCAACAAATTATGCAGACGAAAATGAAGATGTGTTGGACATAAGCTTAGGAGATCGCTGACTAGCATCACGCGCCAGGCATAACCTCAAGAAGAACCCGAATAGGAAACGACGAGCTGGTCGTTCAAGGGTGGTGTAGAAGAGATTGCGTGAGTAGAAGATGACAGCTTGTGGTCACTTATGCAGCCAGATAAAAAGACCTCAGGTAATATAGTGATATAATTATTGTTTAGCCTCTTGATTTCGGATTTAATTTGGATGTTTATCTTCCTAAGACCAGATTTATTCTCTGTCTTTTACAGTCCCTCTTTTTCTCTTCGAAGCTTTTTGAGATGACGGGAAGAGAAACGGTCCATTCTTTTGAAAATTATCTGTTTTGGACAGCATATATCGAGGTAGAATTTAAGATAGTCAGTCAGATTGGAAATAGTATCATCCAGTGTGTGTTGGTTGAAAAGTTCCCAGTTTGTGTCATTTAGCATACATCTTAGTTTGAGCACATTCTCCCGTGAGTATCATCTTTGCTGTGTTTTCCTGGACAGATTTGAGAGGATATTAAAGTGAAATCTGCTGTATATCTTAGGTAATATCCGAATAATACAATAATCAGAGTTCATGATAGGAGCACGTCTGCGTGCTTCATATATTTCCTCATCATTAATAAATACTAGATCCAGAGTTTTATCAAGTCGAGTAGGAAATTTAACAATATTGACATGACCTAATGATTCCAGGAAAGTAACAGTCACAGTAATTGAAATCTCCTGTGACAACTGATAAAGAGTTTTCGAGATGTGTAACGGCGAATTCAGTGAATTCATCAGCAAAATCAGATAGATCCGAGGCAGAACTGCCAGAAGTAACATAAATGTTTGAGATGAAGACGTATTTAAACTTGGATAAGTGTTTCGGACGACATTTGACTGTTATACAATCAATAAAGTCACTAGAAAAAGAAAATCATACATTATTTGAAGTTGACCAATGAGAATGAATGAAAGTCGCAACACCTCCACCTCTTTTCTTTCTGGAGCATAGTCGATCTTGTCTAAACAATGTAAAACCATTTAGGGAAACCAGATTGTCATCATAGAGTTCATGGAACCATGTTTCTTGTAATGCAACAATCGCCGTATTGTGACAAGTATCAGATGATAAGAGAGACTTGAGATGCATAATTTTGTTAGGAAGTGAATGGCAGTTTGAACTGACAATAATAGGAATAGTTGTGCGATATAAAAGTGTCTGTTTAAGTGCACGTTGACAACCACCGTGATGTTTTCTCTTAGTTTTATTGGATGAATGAAAGGCACATTATTTGAAACGTTTAATGAATGCATTACTGTATTTTATACGATTTGTGATCATATTTTTTTAAAATTAGGAATGAAAACATGATGTATTAGATGCAATATGTAGATGCATGGAAAGGTAGCCTAGGTGTCAAAGAGGCCGCCAGCATGGTCTAAAACCATACTCTCCGACCCCCGAACACCCCCTTGATTCCCAACTCTCTCCTTGCATCTCATCAGGTAGAACCAGAAATCAGTACAAAATAATATATGCTCGTACAACCAAGTATAGGAACTCAACGATACCATATTTGGCCAGCCCGTGTTCTAAGTGACAGAGACAATGTTCAGCCTATGACTTGCTTTGTTGTCAATAACATAATTTTAGCTCTTTTATTTCTCTCTTATACTCTCTTATTTGTACTCTATAGTGAATAACCTTCTTAAACATACTTAGCTACCTAAAGTTATTATCATTGGCTTACTTTTTTATTCTTTACTCTACCCCTTCTTTTGTGTATCTACTAGTCCCGACTATATTAGCACTATGAGTATTACAAAATAATCCTGCCAATAACCATCATGTAATATTAATTTTGTGGTTGTTTGTTTTGTTCGGCAACATTAAACTGACAATCTTGTTTGTGAACGCCGTTATCACCATCCTAAAATTTTTGTATTATGGACGATTACTCACACTACCACTACAAACACCGCATTAGTGCTGACAATAAAAATAAAAAACCCTGAAATGTTTATTTCATGATTGTTTAGTGTAGTTCAATCAAATTAACTGATCATCTTGGCTATGAACATTCTTAAAAACATTTCATAACTTCTTGTATGATTATAGCTGTTACTGTGCACCACGCATACACATATCATAGCTTCCACTACCAAATACTGAAATATTATTTATTATTGTTGTTCATTTTCCTTTCTACCTGGTATTTTTATTTTCATTTTTTTGTTATTTTTGCGGTTTCTTTTGTTTTTTTTTGTTGTTGTTGTTTTTATATTTATTTTTTGTAATACTCCTTTTAAATGTGCAATGAAATTAGATGCAATACTGTAGATATGTGCTGAAAATTCCACACTGTACCACTAGTACTGTTTCTGGAATAAAGCAAATTATTATTATTATTATTATATAGAGATATGCTGCTGAAGCCCCATATTCTTTTTGGAACCTGAGAAAATACATCAGATTCATCTTTGGCTTATTAACTTTCTCCTTCAGTGCCACCGATAACGATCATCATCAAACACCTAATAAAATCTCTACTCATGATTTATACATTTGTATTTATGAATATTAAGGGATAATTTATCAGACAGAAGTCATTTCCTCTCATATATTGATCTTTATTACTAATCTGTGAAATTGTGAAATTACGCCCACTAGGACAATTGACTTATCAAATAACTGTGATGAATTACAAACGATGGATAGTATCGGTCTTAAACCGGGCAGTATTCCCAGTGCTGTGGTTCAGTAATAACTATAATAATAATAATAGTTTTGAAATTAGAGAAAAGATTTGAAACTCAGGTGGATGATTTTCAATAGAAACTATGCAACAATTACTCTATAGTGATGAAAACATAAAAACGCAATGTTCAACTTGGATAGAACTCATAAAATTATGCCTTACAACATACTTCCAATTCAATACTCAAATATATGAGCAAATAAAGGGAACACCAATGGGATCGTCCATTTCAGGATTAATAGCTGAAGCCGTTATGCAAAGATTAGAATTAATAGCTCTACCTATAATTAAACCGAAAATCTGGGTACGTTACATTGATGATACAATTGTAATAATTAAGAGAAATGATTTAGAATAAACCCATAAATTAATAAACAACATACTTGAAGACATCAAGTTCACAAGAGAAGAAGAATTAGATAACAAAATCCCATTTTTAGATGTCTTAATCAGGAGAACCAACACAGGAAATTTAGAAACACAAGGATATAGAAGATCAACGCACAAAGATCAAATGTTCAACTATACTAGCGATAATCCAATTACTCACAAAAAAACTGTGTGCAGACATTGTTTAGAAGAGTTCAAATACATTGTAGCACATCAGAGTTGAAAAGAATGGAAGAAAAATACTTACAAACGGTCTTCAAGAAGAATGGTTATCCAAAATATTTCATCAAAAAGTGTTAAGAGTCGAATCAAAGCACCAACAAAGAAACATCACCAAAGACCAAAAAGAAATTCATCCTAACATACATCAGAAATATCTCTGAAATAACGGCTAGAATAATGAAACCGTTTGATATAGATGTAGCATACAAACCAACCGAATCGCCTAATTTGGTCTTATGCAAACCAAAAGATCCAACAGAAAAAGGAGATAAAATTAACACCATTTACAAAATAAATTGTATGAACTGTGACAAACATTACATCGGCCAAAGTGAGCGTCCCCTTCGAATAAGAATCCAGGAACACAAATCAGCCGTGAAAAGACATGATATAAATTCTTTAGTATCAATGCATACAGACAATTATGGACATCAATTTGATTGGGATAATGTCAAAATCTTAGACAGAGGAAACACCAAATGTGCTAGGGAATTCCTAAAAGCCTGGTACTCAAAAGAAAATGCAATTAACAAACACGTTAATATTAACGAAATATACCAACTAATAAAAAGTAAATCATGTGACCAGAAAGTTTAAAATCCCGATCAATAGAAAACGGTCAATACGTATGTA